>CM056724.1:69057092-70307092 GCA_029844215.1 Przewalskia tangutica | reverse complement strand
GAAGCGAAGCGATGTCAAATGTGGAAAGAGTTCGGTATCGACATCCTCGGGGATCGCGTGCGGTGGTACCATTTGTTGGAGTCGCTGAGAAGGTTAATGCCTCGAGCAAAGTGACAAAGTGGTATCTCTGACGAGTAAAGAGAGAAGCGAGCATGTATGGCGAGCATAGATGTGATCATTTCTTTTGTAAAGAGAAGGTCTGAAGGAGGTATATTTTAAACCCGGTGAGAAGTGTTTTATGGTGATGTTAGAGGTGTTTCCTCGTGGACTTGGATGTAAGCTTTTTGCGCAAGTTGTTTACGTGGCCATGTGTGGCAAGGATTGTTCTCGTAAGTATAGTAGTGAAGACTATCTTTGGCGCGTATTTGTTTGAGACTTAGAAGGAACATTCGGACGAATGTTTCTAAGGAGGAGAATGTTATACCGTATTTTCCAAAGTATGTGCGTGGGGCGTGCGTAGAAAATTTGAAACTTTTAATATTGGCTTGGCGAAAATTATTTGTGCACAACACCCATTTAGAGTCGTTTTTTTTGAAAGCGTTTTCCACGACTTTCGTAGGGAATTTCCGGCTATGTCATTTTTAATTTTTGCGGATTTTTCCGAGAGGCGAAGCGTGTTGGGCCAACAAGAGGCGCCATGGCACCCTCCCGTTGGCGGGACGTGAGGCTCGGTTGTGGCGATTGGAATGGCTTTAGTTGGTAGGATATTTGTGTGTTAGTTGGTTAAGGGGCACTTGGCAAGATCTTGGCCTACACTGCTAGGCACAGCTAGATCTTGGCCATTGGTTGGCCTTGGCTTGTGCTATAAATACCCCTCTAGGTTGAAGACTTCTTCATCCAAAATGCCTAAGTCTTGAGAGCCTTCCCCTCCACGCACCGTGAGGCCCCCAGCGAGAGTTTCCCATGTGGGGTAGGCGAGGGTAGCCACCCACTCCTTTGTGGTGTGGCGTAGGGTACCCCACTAGCCTAGTTTGTTTTCATATAGTACCACTCTTGGTAGAAATACTCTCAAAGTATTGTTATAATGCCCAAATTACCTTAGCCTTATACCTTGTTGTATTCTAAGGTTATACTATCTGAAAAGCCCGAAATACTATTATACTTACCGTCGGTCCTGGCGAAACCACAGGAAAATCTCCATAGTCCGTTGGAGTATTATGTAGAAGTTGGTTAGAACTTCTAAGGGTGGTTTAGAGCGGGTTGGGCGCTGAGTTGGAGCTAAGCGATTGCCGGGATCGACTTTAAGCTAGGATAATTATGGGCTTATCGAGGTAAATATCTTGTCCTCTATTGTAATTGGAAATTACATGTTGTTGGAATATATAGTTGAAGTATACTATATATAGAAATGAGCGTAGTTATCGGATGTCTTTTGACTTAAGCACGAAATTAAAGAAGATTCTTGTTGTAATTACTTAGGGTATTCTGATAGACTTGTGAAGTAGTGCAGTGGAGTAGAATTGTACGTTAGGGTTAGATGTATAACCCGGTTGGCTTGATAGCGGCCTCGATGGAGGAGGAGATTTCTGCTGTTGCGGGGAGGTCTTTGCGAATTTTCGGTAGAATATTCTACGATGAGATCTAACTGTTCAAACCCGCCATGTGGCCTTATAGTTTGAAGTACTACGTGTGGCGCCATCTACGTGGCTAAAGGAGTAGCCGAGCGGTTGGATGTACTTGGGCGTTTTGCTATTAGTCGATACTCGTCGCGAGGTATGTGAACCTCTTCCTATCTCTTCTAGCATGATATGTGTGAAATATGTAGTGCGGTGAGCGTGCGTGTCTTTGAACGTATTTGATTGGTGTAAAACATAAAGTGTTATAACGGCTTTATGGGAAGTTGGTTATAACGACTTTATGTTGGTAAGAAAATACATGTGGTTTTAAAAGGTAAGCGATTTGAACTATAAGCGGCTTGTTATGTGTTAATAAAGAACTTGAAGTATTTCAAAGATTTTTGAATCATTTTGAAAGAAGAAGTAATATTTGGTTTTGAAAACTTAAGAGTTATACTAGCTTTATGGGAAGTTAGGTATAACGGCTTAAGAATGTTTCTTGATTTGGAAATCGGAATGTGTATCGACAAACCAACTGCGGTGTTAATAAAAGGAAATGTTTTGAATAATTAAGTATTATTAAAACCGGTAGAAACTTCCATCTGCATAGAAGCTAAGATGAGACAAAATGATATTTCTAGATCATATTTCTTTGTAATAAGATTGTAATAAACAAGAATATCCTACTCACATATAAGCCTTGGGTCTCTCAGTTGTTTAAAGGAGAATTATATTCTTAAATGAATAAGACTATGAACTCTGAAACCTTTCAAAAAAATGAGAAACTTGAACATTGGAAATTAGGCAAACTTGAACATTGGAAAAGAATGTTGCTACTTGATTTTACAAAGAGAAGTAATTGATTTACTTTAAAAGATAATCACTCTATTTTCATATACTACGGGTATTGTGTGACTTTTGTGAAAGTAACGTATCTTTTAAAAGTTAATGTATGAAGTACTTTGGGGATAAAAACCGATCTTGTTAATCATATAGTAGAAAGTACCTTGTGTGAACAACTTGATTGTATTGGTTTGTGATAGCCTTGTAATACTTCTTGTTGCTTTGATAAGTAAGCGTGTTAGGATGCTACGTGTGTTAGTATCTTGTGATGTTTGTGTAAAGGGTTTCCCTTGATTGTGCTTATTAACTATCGATCGTTATGATAGTATTGTGGCATTCATCTCTTGAGATGATTAGGGTTAAGCGCCCTCCGATGCGGGGTAGACTCGGTGATGCAGGACCGTGATTCGAGAATACCTCATGCGGGTCTGAGGGCCTATCGAGCTACGAGAGTTCGAGTTAGCGTCGTCCTTTATGGGCATGCGGTCGCGTAGCGTCGCGGACTCGGAAGTCGGGGCGATGCGGGAGTAGCTACCCTCGATGCGGGAATACCTCATGCGGGCGATGAGATTGGCCTATGCGGAGCTGCGGGAGTTCGAGGTTAGGCAGCGACATTGATCTGCGGGCAAGTGGCGGCTTTGATCATGTGACGGTGCAGAGCAGATCTTGTGATATAGTTCATGACCTTGTTGATGCGTAGGTTTTTAGTAGTCGGCTATGCCTTCGTACTTACCGTCTGATTTTATTATGACACAGTGGGACACGGTGTTCAGTGTGTTCCTTGGTGTTTTTATCATAGGCTGGCGGTGAGGAAGGTATTCCACGGGCATGATTGATGTTGTGGGCACGAGACCCATTGTTATACTTGAGTGATGACTTGAGGCGTGAGTCCACGACTTGACATGGCTGCTTTGTTGTAAGCGTAGTTTGGTTATCATACATGTCTCTGCTTTATATGGCTGCTATGATTTCATTTACGATATGTATTTTGATTTCACATACTTTTTGTTATCTTGACCTCGCCCGAAGTGCGTTCATCTGCGCGAGTTGAGGTACACGATCGTTGATCCTAGCTCTCGAGTCACGATTTGGCGTTTGGGAAGCTCCGTTTCTCGGAGGCTTATCGGTGGTATAGTCCACATGCGTCGTAAGTGTTTACATTCGGGGTTTGGCGGGGCCACTGTCCGCCATTGTTGTCGTATCATTCTTAAGTGCATGAAATCTTGTTGTGGGCGGGGTTTGTAAAAAGGATTAAATTGTTCATGTTGAAAAAGGTTGCTATTTATATATATATCTGAAGGTAACCGTTTTTGGTTGCTTTGTCTTATTTCAACTGTCTTATTACTTTGGTTTCATGTATTGTCTTTATGTTCGTGATTACTCGATGTATGTCTACTTGGGTGCGGGGTAAGGCACGATCCACGGCCGAGTTGGTCGTGTGACAGTACTTACATAGGACTGTATTCTGATGAACTTATAACCTTTATTGGTTGAATGTTACTGCGAGTAGCATGTACTACTTGGAAGGTGGACAAGGCTAAGCGGGTTATAAGCCGTGGGCGTTTTGCTAATAGTCGATAATCGTCGCGAGGTATGTGATTCTTCCTATCCTCTTGAGCATGATATTTTAAAAGAATATATATATAGTACGGTGAGCGTCGTGTGTTAGCGAATGTAGTTTCTGGCAATGTCTTTTGACTTAAGCCTGAATAATAAGAATTTGGAAGTATTTCAAAAGAATTAAGAATCCTTTTTTAAAGAAGAATAATACTTGGTTTGAAAGCTTAAGAGTTATACTAGCTTTATGGGAAGTTAGGTATAACGACTTAAGAGAGATAAAAAGAATGATTTATTGATTTTAAGAAGTTAAGAGACTTGATCTTAAAAGATAAGAGACTTGACTTAATTGAATTAATATGAATTTTGTTAAAAAAGTGTGAAACCTCATTCGTGAGTAATGAGTACTTGGTTTTTAAAAGGAATAGTGTTTTACTGATTTCGGAAATCAGAATAAGTATCGAACAAACCACTGCATAGCTAATATAGGGAAATGTATTGAATAATTAAGTATTATTAAAACCAGTAGAAACCTCCATCTGCATAGAAGCTAAGATGAGACAAAATGATATTACATTTCCTAGATCATGGCTGTTTTTATAAGATTGTTATAAACAAAGAATAACCTACTCACACATAAGGCTTATTTTTTTAAAGGGGAGTACGTTATTTGATTAAGACTATAAACTATGAAATCTTTCCAAACTAAAAGACGTGAGTATCTGAAATTAGGCAAACTTGAACTTTTGGAAAAGAATGTTGTTACTTGACGTTTTCTAGAAAGTGTAAGCCACTTGGTTAAAAGCGATGTAAAGTACTTTATTTTAAAACATGAACGTATTTGGCACTACGGATAATAGTATCGAGTTGTTTTTACGTAAAAAGAGGTCTTTTTGAAAGGATTAATGTATGTAGTACTTTGGGGTTAAAACCCGGATTTGTTGTCATAAAATAAGAGTCTATAAGTATGTTGAACTTGCCTATGTTTGTGGTAATAGCCTTTGTTGTGCAAGTGTTGTATTTACGTACTCTGGCGTCTCGTTGGAGGCGACTATCGGTGATTGATGGACATCGACACGATGGGTGGCCGGGTATGCTTGATTAGGAGTGTGATGTTGTTACATGGACATGTCTGCACCGTCTGAAATTAGGCATGCGGCCGTGCGGCGGGTTAATCACCGATATATTGTTATTGTTGTTACATGGACATATGCTGCCGATGCAAAATTCGGGGCATGCGGCCATCTGGCGGGTTAATCACCCGATATATTGTTATTGTTGTTACATGGACATACTGCCGTCACGAATTAGGGGCATGCGGCCATGCGGCGGGTTAATCACTCGATATATTGTTATTGTTGTTACATGGACATATACGCCGTCTGAGTCGGGCATGTGGCCGTGCGGCGGGGTTGATTACGGTACCTTATTATTGTTGCATCACTGGACATATGCGCAGATGGAGAGTGCAGGGCATGTGGCAAGATGCGAACATGATTGATGTTGTGGGCGTGAGACCCATAGTTATATTTGAGTGATGACTTTGAGGCGTGAGTCACGGCTTAATTGCGTTTATGATTGTATCTTGTATTTTGGTTATCATATATATCTCACCTTTATATAGTATTATGATTTAACTACGATATTTTGATTTCACATACTTGGTACTGTTATCGACCTCCTTGGGCTGCGTTCATGCCGCGGTAGAGGTACATCGATCGTTGATCCGACACAGGATCACAAATCAGCGTATTAGGAAGCTCCGTTTCTCGAGGCTTATCTTTTGGTATGTTACCACAGTGCAGCAGGTTCTTGTACATACGAGGTATGGCGAGCCACTGTCCGCCATAGTTGTCGTTACATTCTTAAGTGCATAGTACTATTGTGGGCGGGGTTTGTAAAAAGGATTAAAGCTGCTCAAACTTTGTATTTATATATATATATGCAGCGACTTTCTCTCAGAAATGTGTTTCATTTTACAGTTGTTTCATGTCTTGTTTTTATGTTTCGCTGATTACTCTGATGTATGACTACTTGGGTGCCCGGGTAAGGCACGATCCGCGAACCGGGCAGTCGTGACAAATACAAACAAATCCGAGTCTAACCGCCTCGCAGTCACGTGCCGGAATCCCACATTGTATAAGCGTGTCGAGTAACACTATCACGTGGTCGCGTGCCTCGGAATCCCATATCGTATAAGCATGACCATAGGGTAATACACAAATCGGGATTCTAACGCCTCTCGCAGTCACGTGCCGGAATCTACATCGTATAAGCATGTCCAGAGTAACAATATCCCACTGTCGCGTGCCGGAATCCCACATCGTATAAGCATGACCATAGGGTAATACACAAATCCGTGATTCTAACGCCTCGGTCACATGCCGGAATCCCACATCGTATAAGCATGTCCATGGAGTAACAATATCACGTGGTCGCGTGCCGGAATCCCCATCGTATAAGCATGACCGTGGGGTAATACAAACAAATCAGAATCTCGCGCTCGCAGTCACGTGCCGGAATCCACATCGTATAAGAGTGTCGAGTATCCTCGTGGTCGCGTGCCGGCATCCCACATCGTATAAGCATGACCATAGGGTATCCTCGCGGTCGCGTGCCGGCATCCCACATCGTATAAGCATGACCGTAGGGTAACACAAATAATGGAAGCATGCGTGAAATCCCACCTCACCGGTGCGTCGAGTAAACTTACAACAAGGTGACCACTCCACCCGAGTCGCGCAGCGTAATAACACATAATACTTGCACTCGAAGGCTATCACGGCACATATCGGCAATTCTCAATTAATCAAGCCAAAGTACTTATCAAGGCACACATAGAATAATTCTCAATTAAAGCAGGCCAAAGTACTTATCAAGGCACACGTAGAATAATTCTCAATTAAAGCGGGCCAAAGTACTTATCAAGGCACACATAGAATAATTCTCAATTAAACGGGCCAAAGTACTTATCAAGGCACACATAGAATAATTCTCAATTAAACAGGCCAAAGTACTTATCAAGGCACACATAGAATAATTCTCAATTAAACAGGCCAAAGTACTTATCAAGGCACACATAGAATAATTCTCAATTAAACATGCCAAAGTACTTCGTACGTACATTCTTTTCAAAGACTCATTTTTATGTAAAACCCCAAGATACTAACACGGTAGTATCAAGGTGTGTCTATTTTCAAAGTAAGTTACTACACCTTTAGAAAACTCATTTCAAAGCTTGGAATCAAGTAACCTCAAATTTTCACAATCTAGGCAACTTATGCCTAATAATCAAAATAGACAACTTTCTTAACCTTCCATAAAGCCGTTATAACCAACTTCCCATAAAGCCGTTATAACCCTTTACGGTTTTAGACATATTCATTCCTTTTTATAACAAGAGACTTATACTTAAAACCAAGTATCACATACTTACAAATCAAGTTCTTAACTTTCCAAAATACTTGAGTCTCTTAATATTTAGAAAACAAGTTTCTTCTCTTAAATCATGTCATTTCTCCTCTCTTAAAACAATTAAGTAAATCACTCCTTTGACTCCCCTAAAGTCATTAAACGACCCTTAGGTTTTGGAACTAAGGCACTAGCCAAAAGATTTGGAAACCACTTCCTTTTCAAGACTCTATGTACTTGAAGTAGAATACTTTCACTTTTAAGAATCCAACTTCACTAAGGCAATGGATTATACAACTTACAATTTAAACATCAAAGTACAATCAATGGAAGTACATAGAACAAATTCTACTTTTAGGCAATCCAAGTACAACCAAGGAATGGATCATTTAAGGAGTAGGACGTACTTTCTTTATCTTAAGGAATCATGCTAGAAGAGGAGATAGTTCACATACCTTTTCGGCTAAATCCACAAGCTAAGCCGAATACGCCGTACGTAGAAGTGTCAACCTATAATGGCCACAACAAGACTATCAACTTCTAGTCTCTAACGTAGAATAATACTAAGTATATGGTCTCTAATTCTACGGAAAATCGGGCAGCACTTCCTTTGTTTCTACTCACTTTGCCACCTTTTTCAAGGCCGAATACAATAACCAACACGCCACTTTTAAGGCTCAAAACAACAACCAACCAAAGGGGATTACACGCCTTACAATACGTGTAAAATTCCGCCCCACAATTCATACGAAGTAGTTTAATACTCACAAGCCATTCTCGGCCAACAATAACACAACACAAGTCCTTTTCCAATCCTTTTCCAATTCCAAGTTCTAAGGTCTAACATGTTATATAGCCATAAACAACTTCAACAACTACAATTTCCTTCTTTATACAACATGCGACGACTTAAACTAATAATCGACTTGAATTGTAATCTTAAGGCTAAAGATGCTAATTTTCGGATTAGGGTTCCAATAGCCAAAATACTTATCAAACTTCATACTATATAACTCATGCTTGCTAATATTCATAGCTACAACAATAAGTAAGTCTTAACTACTAAAACGACAAAATTTATACCTTTATAAGCCCTTAAAAATTCCAAGATTCAAAGTCGCACCTTAGCAATTCTTAGCTCCTTTCCTTATGTTCCAATACGCTCCAAGCACTCCTTAGAAGCCTATGAAGAACCCATCTTCAAGTTCCAACTTCAAGAAGAAGACTGAACTGTACTTACATAGGACTCTATTTACAGTAGACTTATAACCTTTATTGGTTGAATGTTCTGCGAGTAGCATGTACTACTTGGAAGGTGGACAAGGCTAGCCGGGTTATAGCCGTGGAGCGTTTTGCTAATAGTCGATAATCGTCGCGAGGTATGTGATTCTTCCTATCCTCTTGAGCATGATATTTTAAAAGAATATATATATAGTACGGTAGACGTACGTGTGTTAACTGAATGTAGTTTTACGGCAATGTCTTTTGACTTAAGCCTGAATAATAAGAATTTGGAAGTATTTCAAAAGAATTAAGAATCCTTTTTGAAAGAAGAATAATACTTGGTTTGAAAGCTTAAGAGTTATACTAGCTTTATGGGAAGTTAGGTATAACGACTTAAGAGAGATAAAAAGAATGATTTATTGATTTTAAGAAGTTAAGAGACTTGATCTTAAAAGATAAGAGACTTGACTTAATTGAATTAATATGAATTTTGTTAAAAAGTGTGAAACCTCATTCGTGAGTAATGAGTACTTGGTTTTAAAAGGAATAGTGTTTCTTGATTTGAAATCGAATAAGTATCGAACAAACCATCTGCGGCGCTAATACAGGGAAATGTATTGAATAATTAAGTATTATTAAAACCAGTAGAAACCTCCATCTGCATAGAAGCTAAGATGAGACAAAATGATATTACATTTCCTAGATCATGGCTGCTTTTATAAGATTGTTATAAACAAAGAATAACCTACTCACACATAAGGCTTATTTTTAAAGAAGTCGTTATTTGATTAAGACTATAAACTATGAAATCTTTCCAAACTAAAAGACGTGAGTATCTGAAATTAGGCAAACTTGAACTTTTGGAAAAGAATGTTGTTACTTGACGTTGTTCTAGAAAGTGTAAGCCACTTGGTTAAAACAGTGTAAAGTACTTTATTTTAAAACATGAACGTATTTGGCACTACGGATAATAGTATCGAGTTGTTTTTACGTAAAAAGAGGTCTTTTTGAAAGGATTAATGTATGTAGTACTTTGGGGTTTAAACCCGGATTTGTTGTAATAAAATAAGAGTCTATAAGTATGTTGAACTTGCCTATGTTTGTGGTAATAGCCTTTGTTGTGCAAGTGTTGTATTTCTGTGCTACCGCGTCTCTCGTTGGAGGGCCGGCTATCGGCGATTGATGGACATACTGACACGATGGGTGGCCCACGGGTATGCTTCCATTAGGAGTGTGATGTTGTTACATGGACATGTCTGCACCGATGCAGAATTCCGGGGGCATGCGGCCATGCGGCGGGTTAATCACCATATATATTGTTATTGTTGTTACATGGACATGTCTGCACCGATGCAAAATTCCGGGGGCATGCGGCCATGCGGCGGGTTAATCACCCGATATATTGTTATTGTTGTTACATGGACATGTCTGCACCGTCTGCGAAATTCGCGGGCATGCGGCCGTGCGGCGGAGTTAATCACGATATATTGTTATTGTTGTTACATGGACATATGCACCGTCTGCATTCGGGGCATGTGGCGTGCGGCGGGGTTGATCACCGGTGTATTTGTATTATTGTTACATGGACATATACGCACGTCTGAAATTAGAACGCGTTGCCGTGCGGCGGGGTTGATTACGACCTTATTATTATTGTTGCATCACGGACATATGCGCACCGATGGAGAATTCCGGGGGCATGTGGCCAAGATGCGAACATTATTGATGTTGTGGGCGTGAGACCCATAGTTATATTTGAGTGATGACTTTGAGGGCGTGAGTCCCTGACTTAACTGCGTTTATGATTGTGTACTGTATTTTGGTTATCATATATGTCTCCTGCTTTATATAGACTGTTATTATTTAACTACAGTATTTTTCAGTTTCACATACTTGGTACCTGTTGTACTGACCTCCTTGAAGTGCGTTCATCTGCGCGGTAGAGGTACATCGGTCGTTGATCCACGCTTCTAGGATAAAAAATCAGCGTATTGGGAAGCTCCGTTTCTCCGGAGGCTTATCTTTTGGTATGTTAACCTGAGTCTGTAGGTTCTTGTACATACAGGGGTATGGCGGGGCCCTGTCCCGCCATAGTTGTCGTTACATTCTTAGAAGTGCAGTAATCTTGTTGTGGGAAGGGTTTGTAAAAAGATTAAAGCTGTTCAAACTTTGTATTTATATATATCTTTGAAAGCGACTTTCTCTCGAAATGTGTTTCATTTCTGATTGTTTCATGTCTTGTTTTTATGTTCGTGATTACTCGATGTATGACTACTTGGGTGCGGGTAAGACACGATCCACGGGCCGGAGCAGTCGTGACAAAAGTGGTATCGAGCGATTAATCCTCGGAAAGTGTCTGACCGTGTCTAGTAGTCTTGATTATCGGTGTGTTGTGCACCACATCTATAATCAGGAGGCTGCAGGACATTTAGGATTGGTTTCCATTCTTCTCATTCTGAGATCGTGCCTTAGAGCTGTGTTGTAAGTTGGACCCTCAGCGTATCTCGTTTTTACGATTATGCCTCGCGCAGCACCGGGCGGATGGGCAAGGAAGCGAGAGATGCTAGTAGGATCTGAGAGAATGCAGTGCGAGCGTCGATGCACGAGATTGTGCTTGACGGCGAGTTTTGCAACGTTGCGGCCCAGCATAGTTTAGAGCGGCGGATGGGCGATGAGACAACGATACACGAGCCTTGATCCGCGGCACAGGCGAGAGGAGATGGGTTACAAGGATATGGCACAGTTGCTAGCCAGGATTGTGGCCAAACATGAGGATATCTTTGGGCCGGCCGATTCGATAGTACCCATGGTTCACCCAAGATCGGATAGTTTGAGGCTACGGGACTTCACGAGTTGTAGCGCGAGTTCTACGGTCGAGGCACGAGGATGATCGCGAGAATTCATCAAGCGATTCTGACGGATAATGAGGGTAATCAAGGCTTCGGAGACCGAGTCAGTGGTCTTAGGTTCGCATCGGCTGCGTGATCTGCGATCGTGGTTTGATTCGTGGGAGGCTGTCGGGAAGTATGCACCGGCCGTTTGGGGCGAGTTCTCGAGGCATTTCTTGCACACTTCTTGCCGCCCACGGATGAGAGGCTCGGGTAAGATTTTTGATGTTGGCGAGCAGGCGTCTGATTCGGGAGTACAATGTGTAGTTCGACTCATTGGCTCGATGCGTCCCAGCGTAATGGCGATATGGAGGGCCAGTACCGCTACGTCACGGGCTAGATGACTACTTGGCGAGCTTGTTCGGGTGTAGCTCTTGGTAGGGCATGGACATTGCCGCATGCGAGCTTATGCACAGGTGTGAGGCGGAGAGGTCAACGGAATGACCAATATCGGCGAGAAGAGGCAAGAACAACGAGGTCTTTTGGCGACTTTGAGCGGACCGCCTCGAAGCGAGCTAGTTATGCACCTTCGCGATCTGAGTGGTCCTCCACAACCTTGCGTTCGGGGTATTCGAGGCGGTCGAGCTCCGTGGGTTGAGTTTCGAGGAGTAGGCGTTGGCGGTCGATCACCCTACCTCGGTGTGGTCGGTGTGGTAGACGCATTTCGGGAGTGTCGTGGTGCGAGGAGCTTGTTACTTTGCGGCAGCGGGGCCATATGTGCGAAGGCGCCCGACCGGGGTAGCACGGATGTTACGACTCGACGCCGAGGATCGATGGTGGTTCATCACCTTCACTAGCTATCGCCTGCGGTAGGGCGTGATTAGAGTAAAGCGGTAGATTCAGGTATATCCTTAACCCTCTAGAGTTTTGTATGCTTGATATGATGATCTTATTGTGTGCGATATACGGATAGCGTTGTATTATTTGTGAGTTAGAAAACATGGTTAGTTGGAAGGATAACTGTTGTGGGCATGGTTTGTAAAAAGGATTAAACTGTTCAAACTTTGTATTTATATATATATGCCGAAAGGCGACTTTCTCTCAGGAAATGTGTTTCATTTTTTACAGTTGTTTCATGTCTTGTTTTTATGTTCCGCTGATTACTCTGATGTATGACTACTTGGGTGCCCGGGTAAGGCACGATCCACGAGCCGGGCAGTCGTGACAAAAGTGGTATCGAGCGATTAATCCTCGGAAAGTGTCTGCAGACCGTGTCTAGTAAGTCTTGATTATCGGTGTGTTGTGCACCACATCTATAATCGAGGAGGTCGCATGACATTTAGGATTGGTTTCCATTCTTCTCATTACGAGATCGTGCCTTAGAGTCATGTTGTAAGTTGGACCCTCCGACGTATCTCGTTTTACGATTATGCCTCCGCGCAACAGCCGGGCGAGATGGGCAAGACAGCCGAGGAGATGCTAGTAGGATCTGAGAGAATGCAGTGCGAGCGATGCATGCACGAGATTGTGCTTGACGGCGAGTTTTGCGGCGCGCCGGCTAACAAAGTTTAGAGCGCGATGGTCGATGAGACAACGATGCACGAGCCTTGATCCACGGCTGGGGCGAGAGAGATGGGTTACAAGGAGATGGCACAGTTGCTAGCCAGGATTGTGGCCAAACATGAGGATAAATTGGGCCGGCGGTTCGATGGTACCATGGTTCACCCAAGATCGGATAGTTTGAGGCTACGGGACTTCCTGAGTTGTAGCCCGCCATAGTTCTATGGGTCGAGGCCTGAGGATGATCCGCAGGAGTTCATCCGACAGTTACAGCGGATAATGAGGGTAATCAAGGCTTCGGAGACCGAGTAAGTGGTCTTAGGTTCGCATCGGCTGCGTGATACTGCAGTCGACTGGTTTGATTCGTGTGAGTTGTCCCGGGGAGAGTATGCACTTCCGGCCGTTTGGGACTAGTTCTCAGGGGCATTTCTTGCACACTTCTTGCCGCCACAGATGAGGAGGTCTCGGGCCGACAGATTTTTGATGTTGGCGAGCAGGCGTCTGATTCGGGAGTACAATGTGGAGTTCGACTCATTGGCTCGATGCGTCCCGGCCGTAGTAGGCGATATGGAGGGCGAGTACGGCTCGTCACGGGCTAGATGACTACTTGGCGAGGCTTGTTCGGGTGTAGCTCTTGTGGGCATGGACATTGCCGCATGCGACTTATGCACTTGGGTGTGAGGCGGAGAGAGGTCAGCGGAATGACGAATCGGCGAGAGGGCGAACAACGAGGTCTTTTGGCGACTTTCGAGGCGGACGCCTCGGGCGAGCTAGTTATGCACCTTCGCGATGCTGAGTGGTCCTCCACAACCTTGAGCGTTCAGGTATTCAGGAGCGGTCGAGCTCCGTGTGTTGAGTTTCGGGGAGTAGGCGTTGGCGGATGCGATCACCTACCTCGGTGTGGTCGGTGTGGTAGACCGCATTTCGGGGAGTGTCGTGGTGCCAAGGGAGCTTGTTACTTTTGCGGCCAGCAGGGCCATTTTGCGAGGAACTGCCCGACCAGGGGTAGCACGGATGTTACGACTCGACGCCGGGATCGATGGCTGGTTCATCACCTTCACTAGCTATGCGCCCTGCAGGGCAGGACTGTGATTAGAGTAAAGCGGTAGATTCAGGTATATCCTTAACCCTCTAGAGTTTTGTATGCTTGATATGATGATCTTATTGTGTGCGATATACGGATAGCGTTGTATTATTTGTGAGTTAGAAAACATGGTTAGTTGGAAGGATAAGTATGGGGGCAGGGAAAGTGTGAACCTTAGAATATTTCACGATTGAGACCTTAGATGTAAGGCCGTCTTGAGTAAAGGATTTTGCAAATGATTCTTGTCGGAGTGCATTATATGCCTAGAATGTATTAGTGTGATAAGTCCATGGGTAGTGTGAGATGGAAGTGGTAGCTTTCATGATGTGAATTAGTAAGATTGTTCCGGATCGAGAAACAAGAAAGTTCGGCACGATGGAGGGTCGGGTTGAGGGCGTATTGCGGGTCAACCCGTAGCCCTGTTTAAGGTGGGGTCAGTTCTGGGTGGTCCCGCCAGGTGGTAGGGTCACGAGGGTGCTAGGCCCAAGTTTAGATGACCATCGTATGAGTTCGTGGATATGTTCGACCAGAATCGGATCGTGGAGGCCGGGAATGGCCTTAAAGAGGATCGAGGCTAGTAAGATGACCAAGTTTGGAGGTAGTGACTCCATAAATTTTTGGGAACTGAAGTAAGGACTGAAGTATGGTACGTATACTAGAAGATTTCAAGTGTTCGAGAAGAGTACAATGATTAAGGAAAGAAGTGAACATGTGCTGAGAGAATAGAAATGATCATTACTTTTGTGAAGTAAAGGTGCGAAGGGAATATCTTTTTACCGGGGGTGGAAGCTTTTGTAATGCTAGAGGTGGTTCCTCGTTGACTTAGGGTTAGATAATTGCGCGTGTGTTATTTTGTGGCCAGGTGTGGCATTGGCAACTTGTTAAGAGAAACTTTATCGTTATCCGTCGTGGAAGGAACATTCGGGATGAATGTTTCTAAGGAGGGGAGAATGTTATACCCCGTATTTTCCAGAGTATATACGTGAGGGCGTACGTATAAAAGTTTAAGCCTTAAGTAGGCAAAGTGGCGAAATTTGTACACAACACACGAAAAGAATCGTTTTCCGACGAAACGTTTTCCAAACTTTGCGAAGGGAAAAATACGGCTATGTCATTGATTATTTTTGCGGATTTTTCCGAGAGATGAAATATTTTGGACCAACGAGAGGGTGACACTTGTCCCTCAAGTGGACGGCATTGGGAGGGCATTCCTTGCACGTTTTTTGTGCTTTCTTTTGGTCAAGGGTTAGGTAGGATATTTTGTGTAGTAGATGGATAAGGACACATGGTTAAATCCTCACCCTACACTTGCACCACACTTGGCTTAATCTTGGCCATTGATTGGCCTATAAATACCCCTCTAATGCAAGACATTTCTTCATCCACACTTGTGAAAATCCAAGGCAAAAATCCCTCTCCCTCCCTCTCAAAGCTCTCGTCCAAATCACCCCTCCCCCCCCCCTTGAGAAGGCCTCGGCCGAACCCCCCCCTTGCCTAAAGTTGTTCTCGAAAATACCCCCCCTTTTGGTAGAAAAATACTTCTCCAAGTATTGTTGTTTTTATTCCAAAATACTTTAGCCCAAATACTTTGTAGTACTTTCCAAAGTTACCTCTATACGTAGAGCCCGGAAATACTACTATATTCCCTTAAGTCACAAAACGAAACCCTAAGGAAAATCTTCATAGCCGGTTGAAGTATTAAGAAGAAGTTGCGTAGAACTTCTAAGGGTTGTTTGGAGCAGGTTAGAGCGCCCGGAGTAGGAGCTAAAACGTTGCTCAGGATCGACTTATAACTTGGATAATTTTGGGCTTATCGAGGTAAATACTCTTGTCCTTATATTGTAATTGGAAATTACATACTGTAGTATTATTAGAAATGAATATAAGATTCATAGAAGAGAATTGAACTGTAATAGAAGGATATTACAGAAAAGACTCGAATAGATCACATCAGAAGAATATTAAAGAAGAAAGTGTACTTACATGGGAATTTGTATTCTGATGAACTTATAACCTTTATTGGTTGAATGTTCTGCGAGTAGCATGTACTACTTGGAAGGTGGACAAGGCTAGCCGGGTTATAGCCGTGGAGCGTTTTGCTAATAGTCGATAATCGTCGCGAGGTATGTGATTCTTCCTATCCTCTTGAGCATGATATTTTAAAAGAATATATATATAGTACGGTAGACGTACGTGTGTTAACTGAATGTAGTTTTACGGCATGTCTTTTGACTTAAGCCTGAATAATAAGAATTTGGAAGTATTTCAAAAGAATTAAGAATCCTTTTTGAAAGAAGAATAATACTTGGTTTGAAAGCTTAAGAGTTATACTAGCTTTATGGAAAGTTAGGTATAACGACTTAAGAGAGATAAAAAGAATGATTTATTGATTTTAAGAAGTTAAGAGACTTGATCTTAAAAGATAAGAGACTTGACTTAATTGAATTAATATGAATTTTGTTAAAAAAGTGTGAAACCTCATTCGTGAGTAATGAGTACTTGGTTTTTAAAAGGAATAGTGTTTCTTGATTTGAATCGAATAAGTATCGAACAAACCATCTGCGGCGCTAATACAGGAAATGTATTGAATAATTAAGTATTATTAAAACCGGAGAAACCTCCATCTGCATAGAAGCTAAGATGAGACAAAATGATATTACATTTCCTAGATCATGGCTGTTTTTATAAGATTGTTATAAACAAAGAATAACCTACTCACACATAAGGCTTATTTTTTAAAGGGGAGTACGTTATTTGATTTAGACTATAAACTATGAAATCTTTCCAAACTAAAAGACGTGAGTATCTGAAATTAGGCAAACTTGAACTTTTGGAAAAGAATGTTGTTACTTGACGTTTTTCTAGAAAGTGTAAGCCACTTGGTTAAAACAGTGTAAAGTACTTTATTTTAAAACATGAACGTATTTGGCACTACGGATAATAGTATCGAGTTGTTTTTACGTAAAAAGAGGTCTTTTTGAAAGGATTAATGTATGTAGTACTTTGGGGTTAAAACCCGGATTTGATGTAATAAAATAAGAGTCTATAAGTATGTTGAACTTGCCTATGTTTGTGGTAATAGCCTTTGTTGTGCAAGTGTTGTATTTCTGTGCTACCGCGTCTCTCGTTGGAGGGCCGACTATCTGACTGATTGATGGACATACTGACACGATGGGTGGCCCACGGGTATGCTTCCATTAGGAGTGTGATGTTGTTACATGGACATATATGCGCCGTCTGAGAATTAGGGGCATGCGGCCATGCGGCGGGTTAATCACCCGATATATTGTTATTGTTGTTACATGGACATGTCTGCACCGATGCAAAATTCCGGGGGCATGCGGCCATGCGGCGGGTTAATCACCCGATATATTGTTATTGTTGTTACATGGACATACTGCCGTCACGAGTCGGGCATGCGGCCGTGCGGCGGGTTAATCACCCGATATATTGTTATTGTTGTTACATGGACATATACGCACCGTCTGAGTCGGGGCGGTGGCCATGTGGCGAGGTTGATCACCGGTGTATTGGTATTATTGTTACATGGACATATCTGCACCGTCTGAGTCGGCATGTGGCCGTGCGGCGAGTTGATTACGGTACCTTATTATTGTTGCATCACGGACATATGCGCACCGATGGAAAATTCGGGGCATGTGGCCAAGATGCGAACATGATTGATGTTGTGGCGTGAGACCCATAGTTATATTTGAGTGATGACTTTGAGGCGTGAGTCACGACTTAATCTGCGTTTATGATTGTGTCTTGTATTTTGGTTATCATATATGTCTCACCTTTATATAGTATTATGATTTAACTCTGATATTTTGATTTCACATACTTGGTACTGTTATCGACCTTCTTGGGCTGCGTTCATGCCGCGGTAGAAGTACATCGATCGTTGATCCACGCTTAGGATCACAAATCAGCGTATTAGGAAGCTCCGTTTCTCGGAGGCTTATCTTTTGGTATGTTACCACGAGTGCAGTATGTTGTTGTACATACGAGGTATGGCGAGGCCACTGTCGCCATAGTTGTCGTTACATTCTTAGAGGTATGTAATCTTGTTGTGGCGGGAGTTTGTAAAAAGGATTAAACTGTTCAAACTTTGTATTTATATATATATGCCGAAAGGCGACTTTCTCTCAGGAAATGTGTTTCATTTTTTACAGTTATTTCATGTCTTGTTTTTATGTTCCGCTGATTACTCTGATGTATGACTACTTGGGTGCCCGGGTAAGGCACCAGTCACGGGCCCCGGAACAGGTCGTGACAAAAGTGGTATCAGAGCAGTTAATCCTCGGAAAGTGTCTACAGACCGTGTCTAGTAGAGTCTTGATTATCGGTGCGTTGTGCACCGCATCTATAATCAGGAGGCTGCGGGACATTTAGGATTGGTTTCCATTCTTCTCATTCTGAGATCGTGCCTTAGAGCTGTGTTGTAAGTTGGACCCCTCTGACGTATCTCGTTTTTACCAGTTATGCCTCCGCGCAAGGCAACCCGGGCGGATGGGCAAAGCGGCCGAGAGATGCTAGTAGGATCTGAGATGCGAGTGCGAGCGATCGATGGCGAGATTGTGCTTGACGGCGAGTTTTGCGGCGCCCGGCCCAAGAAAGTTTAGAGCGCAGCGGTGGTGATGAGACAACGATACTGAGCCTTGATCCACGGCTGAGGCGGAGGAGATGGGTTACAAGGAGATGGCACAGTTGCTAGCCAGGACTGTGGCCAAACATGAGATAAGTGGGCCTTGGCGATTCGGTAGTACCCATGGTTCACCCAAGATCGGATAGTTTGAGGCTACGGGACTTCACGAGTTGTAGCCGCGAGTTCTACGGTCGAGGCACGAGGATGATCGCGAGAGTTCATCAAGCGATTCTGACGGATAAAGAGGTAATCAAGGCTTCGAGACCGAGTCGGTGGTCTTAGGTTCGCATCGGCCGCGTGATCTGCGATCGGCCCGGTTTGATTCGTGGAGCCGTCGGGAGAGTATGCACTTCCGACCGTTTGGGACGAGTTCTCAGGGGCATTTCTTGCACACTTCTTGCCGCCACAGATGAGGAGGTCTCGGGCCGACAGATTTTTGATGTTGGCGAGCAGGCGTCTGATTCGGGAAGTACAATGTGAGTTCGACTCATTGGCTCGACGCGTCCCGTAGTAATGGCGATATGGAGGGCGAGTACACCGCTACGCCAGGCTAGATGACTACTTGGCAGAGGCTTGTTCGGGTGTAGCTCTTCAGCCGGGCATGGACATTGCCCGCATGCAGGCTTATGCACTTGGGTGTGAGGAGCGGAGAGGTCAACGGAATGACCAAGATCAGCAGAAGAGGGCCAGAACAACAGGGTCTTTTGGCGACTTTCGAGGCGGACCGCCTCAGCAGCAGGCTAGTTATGCACCTTCGCCAGTACAGAGTGGTCCTCCACAACCTTCAGGGCGTTCAGGGTATTCAGGAGCAGGTCAGAGCTCCATGGGTTCAGTTTCGGGGAAGTAGGCGTTGGCGAATCGATCACCCTACCTCGGTGTGGTCGGTGTGGTAGACCGCATTTCGGGGAGTGTCGTGGTGCCAAGGCGACTTGTTACTTTGCGGCCAGCGGGGCCATTTGCGAGCGCGACCGAGGTAGCACGGATGTTACGACTCACCGGGATCGATGGTGGTTCATCACCTTCACTAGCTATGCGCCCTGCAGGGCAGGACTGTGATTAGAGTAAAGCGGTAGATTCAGGTATATCCTTAACCCTCTAGAGTTTTGTATGCTTGATATGATGATCTTATTGTGTGCGATATACGGATAGCGTTGTATTATTTGTGAGTTAGAAAACATGGTTAGTTGGAAGGATAAGTATGGGGGCAGGGAAAGTGTGAACCTTAGAATATTTCACGATTGAGACCTTAGATGTAAGGCCGTCTTGAGTAAAGGATTTTGCAAATGATTCTTGTCGGAGTGCATTATATGCCTAGAATGTATTAGTGTGATAAGTCCATGGGTAGTGTGAGATGGAAGTGGTTGCTTTCATGATGTGAATTAGTAATATTGTTCTGGATCGAGAAACAAGAAAGTTCGGCACGATAGAGGGTCGGGTTGAGGGCGTATTGCGGGTCAACCCGTAGCCCTGTTTAAGGTGGGTCGGTTAGGTGGTCCCGCCAGGTGGTAGGGTCACGAGGGTGCTAGGCCCAAGTTTAGATGACCATCGTATGAGTTCGTGGATATGTTCGACCAGAATCGGATCGTGGAGGCCGGGAATGGCCTTAAAGAGGATCGAGGCTAGTAAGATGACCAAGTTTGGAGGTAGTGACTCCAGAAATTTTTGGGAACTGAAGTAAGGACTGAAGTATGGTACGTATACTAGAAGAGTTCAAGTGTTCGAGAAGAGTACGATGAGTAAGGAAAGAAGTGAACATGTGCTGAGAGAATAGAAATGATCATTACTTTTGTGAAGTAAAGGTGCGAAGGGAATATCTTTTTACCGGGGGTGGAAGCTTTTGTAATGCTAGAGGTGGTTCCTCGTTGACTTAGGGTTAGATAAATGCGCGTGTGTTATTTTGTGGCCAGGTGTGGCATTGGCAACTTGTTAAGAGAAACTTTATCGTTATCCGTCGTGGAAGGAACATTCAGGACGAATGTTTCTAAGGAGGGGAGAATATTATACCCCGTATTTTCCAGAGTATATACGTGAGGGCGTACGTATAAAAGTTTAAGCCTTAAGTAGGCAAAGTGGCGAAATTTGTACACAACACCGCGAAAGAATCGTTTCAGCGAAGCGTTTTCCAAACTTTGCGAAGGGAAAAATACGGCTATGTCATTGATTATTTTTGCGGATTTTTCCGAGAGATGAAATATTTTGGACCAACGAGAGGGTGACACTTGTCCCTCAAGTGGACGGCATTGGGAGGGCTTTCCTTGCACGTTTTTTGTGCTTTCTTTTGGTCAAGGGTTAGGTAGGATATTTTGTGTAGTAGATGGATAAGGACACATGGTTAAATCCTCACCCTACACTTGCACCACACTTGGCTTAATCTTGGCCATTGATTGGCCTATAAATACCCCTCTAATGCAAGACATTTCTTCATCCACACTTGTGAAAATCCAAGGCAAAAATCCCTCTCCCTCCCTCTCAAAGCTCTCTTCCAAATCACCCCTCCCCCCCCTTGAGAAGGCCTCGGCCGAACCCCCCCCTTGCCTAAAGTTGTTCTCGAAAATACCCCCCTTTTGGTAGAAAAATACTTCTCCAAGTATTGTTGTTTTTATTCCAAAATACTTTAGCCTAAATACTTTGTAGTACTTTCCAAAGTTACCTCTATACGTAGAGCCTGGAAATACTACTATATTCCCTTAAGTCACAAAACGAAACCCTAAGGAAAATCTTCATAGCCGGTTGAAGTATTAAGAAGAAGTTGCGTAGAACTTCTAAGGGTTGTTTGGAGCAGGTTGGAGCGCCCGGAGTAGGAGCTAAAGCGTTGCTCGTGATCGACTTATAACTTGGATAATTTTGGGCTTATCGAGGTAAATACTCTTGTCCTTATATTGTAATTGGAAATTACATCTTGTAGTATTATTAGAAATGAATATAAGATTCATAGAAGAGAATTGAAGCGTAATAGAAGGATATTCTGAGAAAAGACTTGAATAGATCACATCGTAAGAATATTAAAGAAGAAAGTCAGACTTACATAGGACTCTATTTACTGATGAACTTATAACCTTTATTGGTTGAATGTTCTGCGAGTAGCATGTACTACTTGGAAGGTGGACAAGGCTAGCCGGGTTATAGCCGTGGAGCGTTTTGCTAATAGTCGATAATCGTCGCGAGGTATGTGATTCTTCCTATTCTCTTGAGCATGATATTTTAAAAGAATATATATATAGTACGGTAGACGTACGTGTGTTAACTGAATGTAGTTTTACGGCAATGTCTTTTGACTTAAGCCTGAATAATAAGATTTTGGAAGTATTTCAAAAGAATTAAGAATCCTTTTTGAAAGAAGAATAATACTTGGTTTGAAAGCTTAAGAGTTATACTAGCTTTATGGGAAGTTAGGTATAACGACTTAAGAGAGATAAAAAGAATGATTTATTGATTTTAAGAAGTTAAGAGACTTGATCTTAAAAGATAAGAGACTTGACTTAATTGAATTAATATGAATTTTGTTAAAAAAGTGTGAAACCTCATTCGTGAGTAATGAGTACTTGGTTTTTAAAAGGAATAGTGTTTTACTGATTTCGGAAATCAGAATAAGTATCGAACAAACCACTGCATAGCTAATATAGGGAAATGTATTGAATAATTAAGTATTATTAAAACCAGTAGAAACCTCCATCTGCATAGAAGCTAAGATGAGACAAAATGATATTACATTTCCTAGATCATGGCTGTTTTTATAAGATTGTTATAAACAAAGAATAACCTACTCACACATAAGGCTTATTTTTTTAAAGGGGAGTACGTTATTTGATTAAGACTATAAACTATGAAATCTTTCCAAACTAAAAGACGTGAGTATCTGAAATTAGGCAAACTTGAACTTTTGGAAAAAATGTTGTTACTTGACGTTTTTCTAGAAAGTGTAAGCCACTTGGTTAAAACAGTGTAAAGTACTTTATTTTAAAACATGAACGTATTTGGCACTACGGATAATAGTATCGAGTTGTTTTTACGTAAAAAGAGGTCTTTTTGAAAGGATTAATGTATGTAGTACTTTGGGGTTAAAACCCGGATTTGTTGTCATAAAATAAGAGTCTATAAGTATGTTGAACTTGCCTATGTTTGTGGTAATAGCCTTTGTTGTGCAAGTGTTGTATTTACGTACTCTGCGTCTCGTTGGAGGGCGACTATCGGTGATTGATGGACATACCGACACGATGGGTGGCCACGTATGCTTCAATTAGGAGTGTGATGTTGTTACATGGACATATGCGCCGTCACGAGTCCGGCATGCGGCCCGTGCGGCGGGTTAATCACCCGATATATTGTTATTGTTGTTACATGGACATATGCTGCCGATGCAAAATTCCGGCATGCGGCCGTACGGCGGGTTAATCACCCGATATATTGTTATTGTTGTTACATGGACATGTACTGCCGTCTGCAGACTCGGCATGCGGCCCGTGCGGCGGGTTAATCACTCGATATATTGTTATTGTTGTTACATGGACATATGCGCCGTCTGCACTCGGGGCATGTGGCCGTGCGGCGAGGTTGATTACCGGTACCTTATTATTATTGTTGCATCTGGACATATGCGCAGATGGAGAATTGCAGGGCATGTGGCCAAGATGCGAACATGATTGATGTTGTGGGCGTGAGACCCATAGTTATATTTGAGTGATGACTTTGAGGGCGTGAGTCCCTGACTTAACTGCGTTTATGATTGTGTACTGTATTTTGGTTATCATATATATCTCCTGCTTTATATAGACTGTTATGATTTAACTACAGTATTTTCAGTTTCACATACTTGGTACTGTTATCTTGACCTCGCTTGGGCTGCGTTCATGCCGCAGGTAGAGGTACATCGGTCGTTGATCCCCGCTTCTAGGATCACAAATCAGCGTATTGGGAAGCTCCGTTTCTCCGGAGGCTTATCTTTTGGTATGTTACCACAGTGCAGAGGTTCTTGTACATACAGGGGTATGGCGGGGCCCTGTCCCGCCATAGTTGTCGTTACATTCTTAGAGGTCTGTAGTACTATTGTGGGCAGGGTTTGTAAAAAGGATTAAACTGTTCAAACTTTGTATTTATATATATATGCCGAAAAGCGACTTTCTCTCAGGAAATGTGTTTCATTTTACGGTTGTTTCATGTCTTGTTTTTATGTTCCGCTGATTACTCTGATGTATGACTACTTGGGTGCCCGGGTAAGGCACCAGTCACGGGCCCCGGAACAGGTCGTGACAAATACAAACAAATCCGGGAGTCTAACCCGCCTCCTGGTCACATGCCCCGGAATCCCACATTGTATAAGCATGTCCAAGGAGTAACACTATCCCACGTGGTCGCATGCCTCGGAATCCCATATCGTATAAGCATGACCATAGGGTAATACACACAAATCCGGGATTCTAACCCGCCTCCTGGTCACATGCCCCGGAATCCTACATCGTATAAGCATGTCCAAGGAGTAACAATATCCCACCTGGTCGCATGCCCCGGAATCCCACATCGTATAAGCATGACCATAGGGTAATACACACAAATCCGTGATTCTAACCCGCCTCCTGGTCACATGCCCCGGAATCCCACATCGTATAAGCATGTCCATGGAGTAACAATATCCCACGTGGTCGCATGCCCCGGAATCCCACATCGTATAAGCATGACCATGGGGTAATACAAACAAATCCGGGAATCTCACCCGCTCCTGGTCACATGCCCCGGAATCCCACATCGTATAAGAGTGTCCAAGGAGTATCCCTCGTGGTCGCATGCCCCGGCATCCCACATCGTATAAGCATGACCATAGGGTATCCCTCGCGGTCGCATGCCCCGGCATCCCACATCGTATAAGCATGACCGTAGGGTAACACAAATAATGGAAGCATACCCGTGAAATCCCACCTCACTGTCGGTACGTCCAAGTAAACTTACAACAAGGCAGCCGACCCTCCAACCGAGAGTCGCGGCAACGTAATAACACATAATACTTGCACTCAAAGGCTATCACCAGCACATATCGGCAATTCTCAATTAATCAAGCCAAAGTACTTATCAAGGCACACATAGAATAATTCTCAATTAAACAGGCCAAAGTACTTATCAAGGCACACATAGAATAATTCTCAATTAAACAGGCCAAAGTACTTATCAAGGCACACATAGAATAATTCTCAATTAAACAGGCCAAAGTACTTATCAAGGCACACATAGAATAATTCTCAATTAAACAGGCCAAAGTACTTATCAAGGCACACATAGAATAATTCTCAATTAAACAGGCCAAAGTACTTATCAAGGCACACATAGAATAATTCTCAATTAAACATGCCAAAGTACTTCGTACGTACATTCTTTTCAAAAGACTCATTTTTATGTAAAACCCCAAGATACTAACACCCGTAGTATCAAGGTGTGTCTATTTTTCAAAGTAAGTTACTACACCTTTAGAAAACTCATTTCAAAGCTTGGAATCAAGTAACCTCAAATTTTCACAATCTAGGCAACTTATGCCTAATAATCAAAATAGACAACTTTCTTAACCTTCCATAAAGCCGTTATAACCAACTTCCCATAAAGCCGTTATAACCCTTTACGGTTTTAGACATATTCATTCCTTTTTATAACCAAGAGACTTATACTTAAAACCAAGTATCACATACTTACAAATCAAGTTCTTAACTTTCCAAAATACTTCAAGTCTCTTAATATTTAGAAAACAAGTTTCTTCTCTTAAATCATGTCATTTCTCCTCTCTTAAAACAATTAAGTAAATCACTCCTTTGACTCCCCTAAAGTCATTAAACGACCCTTAGGTTTTGGAACTAAGGCACTAGCCAAAAGATTTGGAAACCACTTCCTTTTCAAGACTCTATGTACTTGAAGTAGAATACTTTCACTTTTAAGAATCCAACTTCACTAAGGCAATGGATTATACAACTTACAATTTAAACATCAAAGTACAATCAATGGAAGTACATAGAACAAATTCTACTTTTAGGCAATCCAAGTACAACCAAGGAATGGATCATTTAAGGAGTAGGACATACTTTCTTTATCTTAAGGAATCATGCTAGAAGAGGAGATAGTTCACATACCTTTTCGGCTAAATCCACAAGCTAAGCCGAATCGCGTACGTAGAAGTGTCAACCTATAATGGCCACAACAAGACTATCAACTTCTAGTCTCTAACGTAGAATAATACTAAGTATACGGTCTCTAATTCTACGGAAAATCGGGCAGCACTTCCTTTGTTTCTACTCACTTTGCCACCTTTTTCAAGGCCGAATACAATAACCAACACGCCACTTTTAAGGCTCAAAACAACAACCAACCAAAGGGGATTACACGCCTTACAATACGTGTAAAATTCCGCCCCACAATTCATACGAAGTAGTTTAATACTCACAAGCCATTCTCGGCCAACAATAACACAACACAAGTCCTTTTCCAATCCTTTTCCAATTCCAAGTTCTAAGGTCTAACATGTTATATAGCCATAAACAACTTCAACAACTACAATTTCCTTCTTTATACAACATGCGACGACTTAAACTAATAATCGACTTGAATTGTAATCTTAAGGCTAAAGATGCTAATTTTCGGATTAGGGTTCCAATAGCCAAAATACTTATCAAACTTCATACTATATAACTCATGCTTGCTAATATTCATAGCTACAACAATAAGTAAGTCTTAACTACTAAAACGACAAAATTTATACCTTTATAAGCCCTTAAAAATTCCAAGATTCAAAGTCGCACCTTAGCAATTCTTAGCTCCTTTCCTTATGTTCCAATACGCTCCAAGCACTCCTTAGAAGCCTATGAAGAACCCATCTTCAAGTTCCAACTTCAAAGTTGAAGAACTCCTTAAGTTTCCGCCTTGCGACTAATACGAAAATGTCATTTTTCCGAAATCTTTCTATTGAGATAACCTTATAATACCCTTAGGGACATTGGGTTAAAGTATTGTGGACAATGGAACAAAATTACAATTTTTTTGTGTGGACTAAAGCTCAAAGCCGAGAGCTATGTAAGAAGAACAAGAGTGTGTGATTTTTCTAAGTGTTGGAAACTTAGTCTTGCACTAGTAGTATGCTTATATAACACATTAGATGGCTTAGACTTAAACAAATGGGTGGCTAAGATGAAGATCACATGGATTAAGCATAAGTGGACAAGTTGACTTGGTCAACAATCTCAAGCTTAGCAAGACTTATCTTCCAAGATGGTCAATGACCATTTTACCCCTTGCATAATTCGACCAAGCCATGTGGGAGGGGTGCCACGTGTCGCCCTCCCATTAGTCCATAAAATTTCGTAACCCTCGTGGGCCCCGCAAAACGTAAAATTCCTCGGGTGGGCCCCACGTGACCAAATTCGTAAAAATAAATTTCCATAATGTTAAGTTCCATACTCTTCAAATAATGCACTTTGAGAATCCAATTCTCAACAACGAACATTTTTCCTTTCCGACGTTCGGAAGATTTTCCGCCGGAAAAACAATTCTTCCTTTCGTACCAATTTCCAAGTCTTGATTCCTTACGTACATTCTCTTATACATGTCCTGGACTTACGGGGTGTAACATTCTTCCCCCCTTAGAAACATTCGTCCCCGAATGTTCTTAGTCGGTTTTTAATCTATACAAACTCCGGCATAAACTCTATACTATGTCTATCAATCAAAACTGCACAAGACCAACGATGCCACACATGACCACCACATAACATACGTACAAAATCTCAATATTGTTTCTTGTTCCCCAATCCTTGGATTTACTATCCAAACTTGGCCATTATGTCACTTGAATTTCCGCTAAGGCTCTTCTCGGTCCTTACGACGTAGTTCCGGTGGAACACATCCACGAACTCGTACAACGATCAACTAGACTTGGGCCTTGCACCCTTGGAACCCTACCACATAACGGGACCATTTCTAACTGACATCACCCCATTCCATACTACCGGTTGACCTGAAATGAGTCCATAACCCGACTCATCGTCACACTTAACTTCTCATTCTTAGTCTGAAATAAATCTTTCTCTTATCTCAAGGTACTTCTCACCCTATCCCCCTATTCACTAGAGGTTCGTCACATAAGCCAAAGTATTCCTACTGTACAATCTTCCCTATTGGTCCTTACACTGTTACGGGATAATTACAACTTGTGAACTCTACACAACTATAGTCTCAGTTCACTTACCATTCTTGTCAACATTCTTAACTTTTCACTTTACTAATCAAAGTATTCCTACCTCTGGGGTACTATCACTTACAACTGCTAGCAACAAAGGGAAAACATATACGCTAGGGCGAAATCTGAATCTAACAATGCTCGTATGATTCAAAGAATCGACATATACCTGTAACCCCATGCGATGTCGCCTCCTGATCCTGTCCCGTAGTCACGTCATCTACGCGGTTCGAAGGACCGCCAGAACCATAAACTCCACCCTGACCTCTACCACGACTGGCTGACATCTGAACACCCTGCCCTGGGGGACGCACAGCTGTGGAGGAAAGGTAACCAACCATCGGCCTCATAGGCTGAGCCACCTTACCGGTGCTCTTTCTAACAGGACATTCCCACTTCTTGTGGCCCGGACGGTCACAATAATAACAAACACCTGTGCCATGACGACATTTTCCCAAATGACGCTTACTAAAATGGAAACACTGAGGAATATGTGGCCTCGACTGAGAAAATCCTCTGCTCCTCTGAGAACTTCGACCCCTGGAGCTTGGACCGGCTCCTAAATACCTCGTGGGGTCAAATCTCCCACCTGTGGTGTGAAGTGCGTCTTTGGGTAGGCGGGACGAATATGTTATACCGTATTTCCAGTATGTGCGAGGGACGTGCGTAGGAAATTTTGAAGCTTAAGTAGGCTTGGCGATTTTCACTTTGTGCACAACACGATTAGAGTCGTTTTTCGACGAAACGTTTCCACAGCTTTCGTAGGGAAAATTCCGGCTATGTCATTTATATTTTTTGCGGATTTTTCCGAGAGACGAAACATTTTGGGCCAACGGGAGGGTGACACTTGTCACCCTCATTGGACGGTTTAGAGGGGCGGTCAAGGATTGGTTGGCCTTGGCCGATTGGTCCCTTATTTTGGGCCTTGTTTTGTGGCTTGTTTTGTGCCATGTTTGGTGGAGTAGGGTTAGGGTGCACTTGGCTTGATCTAGGCCTTACACTTGCCTTGCACATGGCTTGATCTTGGCCATTGGTTGGCCTTGGGTTTTGCTATAAATACCCCCTTAGGCTTGAAGACTTCATTCATCCATAATTTGCCTAAGTCTTGAAAGCTCTCCTTCTCCCTCCCCTTGTGGCCGAGAGCACCCCCCCCTCTAGGGGTGCTAGCCGAGAGTGTACCCCCCCTAGCCTAGTTGCTTTCGTATAATACCCCCCTTTGTGGTGTAGAAATACTCTCCAAAGTATTGTTATAATGCCCAAATTACCTTAGCCGTATACCTTGTTGTATTCTAAGGTTATACCTATACGAAAAACCCAGAAATACTATTATACTTCCCGTCAGTCACAAAACCGAAACCCTAAGGAAAATCTCCATGGTTAGTTGGAGTAATAAGTAGAAGTTGGTTAGAACTTCTAAGGGTTGTTTGGAGCGGGTCGGGCCTGTGAGTAGGAGCTAAACCTTGCTCAGGATCGACATTTAAACTCGGATAATTATGGGCTTATCGAGGTAAATATCTTGTCCCTCTATTGTAATTGGAAATTACATGTTGTATGATTATATAGTTGAAGTATACTATATATAGAACTGAACGTAGTTATCGGCAATGTCTTTTGACTTAAGCACGAATAATAAGAAACCTTTTGAAGAAGAATCGAGCTGTAATTACATAGGATGTATTACAGTAGACTTGTGTAGCTTTCTTTGTGTAGTAGAATCGTACGTCCGGTTAGGCGTGCAAACCCCCTGGTTGGCTTGGTAGCGGCCTCGATAAAGGAGGAGATTTCTGTTGTTGCGGGGAGGTCTTTGCGAATTTTACGTAGAATGTTCTCTGAAGGGATCTAAATGTTAATAAGCGCCTTGTGGCCTTATAGGTTAAAGTACTACGTATGGCGCGATCTACTTGGCTTAAGGAGTAGCCGACGGTTGGAGAGGTACTTGGGCGTTTTGCTATTAGTCGATACTCGTCGCGAGGTATGTGAACCTCTTCCTATCTCTTCTAGCATGATATGTGTGAACTATGTAGTACGGTAGACGTACATATGCTAAAGGTATTTGATTGGTTTAAAACATAAAGTGTTATAACGGCTTTATGGGAAGTTGGTTATAACAGCTTGATGTTGGTAAGAAATACTTGTGGTTTTAAAAGGTAAGCGATTTGAACTATAAGCGGCTTGTTATGTGTTAATAAATAAATTTAATTATTTCAAAATATTATTGAATAATTTAGAAAGAAGAAGTAATACTTGGTTTTTGAAAACTTAAGAGTTATACTAGCTTTATGGGAAGTTAGGTAATAACGGCTTAAGAATGTTTTACTGATTTCGGAAATCAGAATGTGTATCGACAAACCACTGCAGCGTAATAAAAGGAAATGTTTTGACAGATTATGTATTATTAAAACCAGTAGAAACTTCCATCTGCATAGAAGCTAAGATGAGACAAAATGATATTTCCTAGATCATGGCTGTTGTAATAAGAATGTTATAAACAAGAATATCCTACTCACATATAAGGCTTATGTTGCTCAGATAGTTTAAAAGAGAATTATATTCTTAAATGAATAAGACTATGAAATACGAAACCTTTCTAAAATAAGAACCGTGAACATTTGAAATTAGGCAAACTTGGACGTTTGGAAAATAATGTTGTTACTTGATTTTACAAAGGTAAGTGTTTTGATTTACTTCAAAAGATAATCACTCTATTTTCATATACTACGGGTATTGTGTGGTTTTTGTGAAGTAACATATCTTTAAAGAGTTTTTGTATAAAGTACTTTGGGGATAAAAACCCGATCTCGTTAATCATATAGTAGAAAGTACCTTATGTGTGAATAACTTGATTGTATTGGTTTGTGATAGCCTTGTAATACCTTCGTATTGATTTGATAAGTAATCATATTAGGATGCTACGTGTGTTAGTATTTTGTGATGTTTGTGTAAAGGGATTTTCCCTTGATTGTGCTTATGCTGTCTAAACGATAAACTATTATGTTGGTATTTATACCACTCACCGTGTTCCGGGTTAAGGCGCCTCCGTCTGGGGTAGACTCGGCGATGCAGGACCATGATTCGAGAATACCTCATGCGGGTCCCGGGCCTATGCGGAGCTACGAGAGTTCCGAGTTAGTGTGCGGCCTTTATGGTCATGCGCGATCATGTGGCCATGCGGTGCGAGTCGGGGCGATGCCGGAGTAGCTACCCTCGATGCGGGGTTATACCTCATGCGGGCCTATGAGATTGGCCTATGCGAGCTGCGGGAGTTCGAGGCTAGACGCGCGCATTTGATATTGCGAGCGGCGACCGGCTTTGATCATGTGACGGTCTAGACAGATATCATGATACGATTTATGACCTTGTTAGTCATGGGTGTTAGTAGTCGGCTATGCCTTCGTACTTACCCTGTACTGTTTTATTTGGACACAGGTGGGACCTGCTGTTCATGTGTATTTCTTGGTGCTTTTCTATCATTGACTGCCGGCAGTGAGGAAGGTATTCCACGGGCATGATTGATGTTGTGGGCGTGAGACCCATTGTTATATTGGAGTGATGACTTTGAGGGCGTGAGTCCCTGACTAGACATGACTGCTTATTTATTGTGAACTGTAGTTTGGTTATCATACATGTCTCCTGCTTTCTATAGACTACTATGATTTCATTTACAGTATCTTCATGTTTCACATACTTGGTACATGTTGTACTGACCTCCTTCGGGGGGCTGCGTTCATGCCGCAGGTAAAGGTACACCAGTCGTTGATCCTCGCTCTTAGGGTCACAGTTCAGCGTTTGGGAAGCTCCGTTCCTCCGGAGGCTTATCTTGGTATAGTCCCCTGTTGTTGTAGGTGCTTACATTCAGGGGTATGACGGGGCCCTGTCCCGTCGTTGTTGTCATATCATTCGTAGAGGTCTGTAGTACTGTTGTGGGCAGGGTTTGTAAAGAAATGATTAAACTGTTCACTTTGAAAGAGTTGTTATTATTATTTATGCCGAAAGGCAACTTTCTTCAGATATCTGTGTCTCAATTTATACTGGTTCATATCTTGGTTATTTTATATTCCGCTGATTACTCTGATGTATGACTCTTTGGGGTGCGGGTAAGGCACGATCCACGGCCCGGGCAGTCGTGACAAAAGTGGTATCGAGCGATTAATCCTCGGAAAGTGTCTACATCGTATCCGATGAAGTCTTGATTATCGGTGTGTTGTGCACCACATCAATAATCAGGAGGCTATAGGATATTTAGGGTTGGTTTCCATTCTTCTCATTCTGAGATCGTGCCTTAGAGTTGTGTGATAAGTTGGACCCTCTAACGTATTTCTTTCCCTTACCGTTATGCCTCACTTTGGCAACTCGAGCCCGGAGGACCAGCGGCCGAGGAGGCTGCGAGTAAATCTGAGGAGGTTACGTGGGCACAGGCCCAATCATCACCTGGGGTGGTGCTTCATTCGGGGAGTTTTGCGACGTCACTAGCCCCAGCAGAGTTTAGCACGGCGGCGGCAGTTCCTACTGCGGCCATGACATTTGAACCTTCAGTTCCACGACCGAGAATAGTGAATATAGATTGCAAAGAGGCGACCCTGTTACTAGCTATGGATTTGGCTACCAGAGAGTATACCGATGTACCGCGAGTCTTGATGACTATCTAAGAGAGGGTTGTGCAAGAGTAATTCTTCAGTTAGGCTTGAGCATGGCACGTATGCGGGCTTATGCGCGGCGGCGAAACGTAGAGATCGACGGGTTAACGAGGCGGCGAAGAGGGCGAGCGGCAAGGTCCTTTGGTAACTTTCGGCGAGTCACCTCGCGGCCAATTAGATTATGCACGTCCACCAGTACAGAGAGGTCCTCCGCAGGGTTCAGGACGTTCGGGGTATGCAGGAGTTGGTCAGAACTCCAGGGCTTCCGGTTCACAGTGACAGACGTCATCCCAGGGAATGTCGTCTTTTGGTTGGTACTTGTTGTACCTATGACCGTCAGGGTCTGATGTCGAAAGAGTGTCCTTGCGGGAGGACTTAGCCTTCAGGATCGGTGGGTAGTTTGTCATCTTCCTTAGCTATGCGCCCTACGGGGCAGGTTTGATTAGAACGACTAAAGGGAGTGAAGCAGTAGATATAGATATATCTTTAACCCTCTAAAGTTTTGTTTATGTGATAAGGTGAGTATACCTTAAGTGCTATGTTCTGATAGCGATTATTGTCAGTTGTGATTAGAGATCTTGGTTAGTTAACCGAGTAAGATTTGGGGGATAGAGAAAGTGTGAGCCTTAGAGTTTTATACGTAGAGACCTTAGAGGTAAGGCCATCTCGAGTATAGGTGTAGTGTTATGTTTGATCCTTATCGGAGTGCATAGTGCACGTGGGCTATGTTTGTGTGATAAGTCCCCGAGTAGTGTGGAATGAAAGAGGGTAGTTGAGCTAAGAAGACCGCTAGGTTTTCGTAACGTGATTAGTGAGAATGTTCCTTCGGGGAGCTAGCGTTTTGCGCGTTGCCGGGTCGGGTTGAGGCCACGTTGCGGGTCAACCCGCGGCATGTTTGGTGGTGGGGTCGGTTGTGGTGGTCCCGCCTTGTGGTAAGTCACGAGGGTGTTAGGCGAGTTTAGTTAACCAGCGACGAGTCGTGGATGCATCCGACCAATAGTCGGGCGAGGAGGTCGGCCGTCTTGTCTTAGCAAAGATCGAGTGCTCGCGGTGTTGTTTATATCGAAAGGTTGTAAAGGTATGCAGGTGCCTACCTTCACCTTATGGCAGACAGTGAAGCCCAGGTGGTGGCTATTTTCGTTTTCTAAAAAGTTTTACCAAGCATGTGTTAAGAACTCAGGTGAGTCTCAGAATCGCATTCGCCCTCGGGCCAGTGTTTGGATTTCAGGGATAGTTGTGGGGATTGTTGTCTCCTGTGGAGGTAGTGTTTAAGCTACCATTTCAGTGTTCGGATGTCGCCTTATGAAGCCTTGTAGGGGCGGAAGTGTAAGTCGCCGGTCGATTGGTTCGATGTTGGCAAGATTCAGATAGTCGGTTCAGGCTTGTTCCAGTATGTGGATAGGTAAAGCTTGTCTAGAAGAGGTTCGCGGCTCGGAGAAATCGTGCGGATAATCGGCGACGACGCTTAGAGTTCAGGTTGACGGTCGGTCTTCTTGAAGGTACCACCCCGGTTTGGGTATGACGAGTTTTGGAAAACAGAGGGAACTTAGCCCGAGTTACTTTGGCCTTTTTTGAGTTCATGTGAAGAATATGCCAGATTGCCTATATGTTAGCATTTGCCGTCCGACTTAGGAGGCAGTACGTCCGGTCTCTCGTATTGTTATGTTCGGGAAGTATCGAAGATCCATCCAGGGTGTTCCCAGTTAATGATGACCACGTTAGAGATAGTGACCCCGAGTTTTGAAGCTGGCGATTTGAGAAATTGTGGTAAGGGTTGAGTGTCTGACGGACCTCAGGGATCGCATGCAGCCCGGTACCAATTGTTGGGTCGCCGGAGTGACACTAGAACCTCGCGGCAAAGTGACAAAAGTGGTATCACAACGAGTAAAGGGAGAAGCGAGCATGTATGGCGGGCATAGATGTGATCATTCCTTTTATAAGTAGAAGGTGCGAAGGAAGTATATTTTAGACCCCGGAGAGGGGTGTTTGTGGTAATGTTAGAGGTGTTTCCTCGTGGACTCGGATGGAGGTATTTTGCACGGGTGTTTCTGTAGCCATGCGTGGCAGGATTATTTTCGTAAGTATAGCAGTGAGGACTATACCGGCGCGCGTTTGTTTTGAGACTTAGAAGGAACATTCGGGACGAATGTTTCTAAGGAGGGGAGAATGTTATACCCCGTATTTCCAGAGTATGTACGCAGGGACGTACGTAGGAAATTTTGAAGCTTAAGTAGGCTTGGCCGATTTTCACTTTGTGCACAACACCCGATTAGAGTCGTTTTTCGACGAAACGTTTCCACAACTTTCGTAGGGAAAATTCCGGCTATGTCATTTATATTTTTTTGCGGATTTTTCTGAGAGACGAAACATTTTTGGGCCAACGGAGGTGACACTTGTCACCCTCATTGGACGATTTAGAGGCGGTCAAGGGTTGGTTGGCCTTGGCGATTGGTCCTTATTTTGGGCGTTGTGTTGTGGCTTGTTTTGTGCCATGTTTGGTGGAGTAGGGTTAGGGTGCACTTGGCTTGATCTAGGCCTTACACTTGCCTTGCACATGGCTTGATCTTGGCCATTGGTTGGCCTTGGGTTTTGCTATAAATACCCCCTTAGGCTTGAAGACTTCATTCATCCATAAATTTGCCTAAGTCTTGAAAGCTCTCCTTCTCCCTCCTTGTGTTGAGTTCGGTAGAGGCCTCACTTGTGGCCGAGCACCCCCTCTAGGGGTGCTAGCCGAGTGTACCCACTAGCCTAGTTGCTTTCGTATAATACCCCTTTGTGGTGTAGAAATACTCTCCAAAGTATTGTTATAATGCCCAAATTACCTTAGCCAGTATACCTTGTTGTATTCTAAGGTTATACCTATCTGAAAAACCGTAAATACTATTATACTTCCGTCGGTCCAAAACCGAAACCCTAAGGAAAATCTCCATGGTTAGTTGGAGTAATAAGTAGAAGTTGGTTAGAACTTCTAAGGGTTGTTTGGAGGCGGTCGGGCGCGGAGTAGGAGCTAAACCTTGCTCGGGATCGACATTTAAACTCGGATAATTATGGGCTTATCGAGGTAAATATCTTGTCCTCTATTGTAATTGGAAATTACATGTTGTATGATTATATAGTTGAAGTATACTATATATAGAACTGAGCGTAGTTATCGGCAATGTCTTTTGACTTAAGCCGAATAATAAGAAACCTTTTGAAAGAAAGTCTTTGAATCAGTAATTACATAGACTGTATTCTGATGAGACTTGTGTAGCTTTCTTTGTGTAGTAGAATCGTACGTCCAGGTTAGGCGTGCAAACCCCCACGGTTGGCTTGGTAGCGAGCCTCGATAAAGGAGGAGATTTACATTTGTTGCGGGAAAATCTTCTTGAATTTTATTTAGAATTTTCTACGAAGGGATCTAAATTTTAATAAGCCCCTTGTGGCCTTATAGGTTTAAGTAATACGTGGCGCGATCTAATGGCTAAGTAGTAGCGGTTGGAGGTACTTGGGCGTTTTGCTATTAGTCGATACTGTCGCGAGGTATGTGAACCTCTTCCTATCTCTTCTAGCATGATATGTGTGAACTATGTAGTACGGTGACGTCGTGTGCTAAAGGTATTTGATTGGTTTAAAACATAAAGTGTTATAACGGCTTTATGGGAAGTTGGTTATAACGACTTTATGTTGGTAAGAAATACTTGTGGTTTTAAAGGTAAGCGATTTGAACTATAAGCGGCTTGTTATGTGTTAATAAAGAACTTGAAGTATTTCAAAAGATTTTGAATCATTTGAAAGAAGAAGTAATACTTGGTTTTGAAAACTTAAGAGTTATACTAGCTTTATGGGAAGTTAGGTAATAACGGCTTAAGAATGTTTTCTTGATTTGAAATCAGAATGTGTATCGACAAACCACTGCAGCGTAATAAAAGGAAATGTTTTGACAGATTATGTATTATTAAAACCAGTAGAAACTTCCATCTGCATAGAAGCTAAGATGAGACAAAATGATATTTCCTGGATCATGGTTGCTGTAATAAGAATGTTATTGTCACGACCCGAACCTGGGCCCGTGACTGGTGCCTTACCCCGGGCACCCTAGTGATACAACATCAGAGTAATCAGCGGAACATAAAACACATACATGAAACAAATGAAGTACAAAGCGATGTCGAGGAAAACTTGCCTTTCGGCATATATATAAATAACAACTCTTACACATGAACAGTTTAATCCTTTTTACAAACCACGCCACAACGATTTACAGACCTTAAGAAATGATATGGCGACAATGGCGGGACAGGGCCCGCCATACCCTGAATGTAAATACCTACAACGACGTGGACTATACAAGATAAGCCTCGGAGAAGCGGAGCTTTCCCAACGCTGTGACCCTAAGAGCGAGGATCAACGGCGGTGTACCTTTACTGCGGCATGAACGCAGCCCGGGAGGTCGATCTGACAGTACCAAGTATGTGAAACATGAAGATCAGTAAATGAAATCATAGTAGTCTATAGAAAGCGGGAGACATGTATGATAACCAAACTACGATTCACAATAAATAAGCGATCATGTCTAGTCGGTGACTCACGCCTCCAAGTCATCACTCAATATAACAATGGGTCTCACGCCCACAACATCAATCATGCCCGTGGAATACCTTCCTCATGCCCGTGATCAATGATAGAAAAGCACCAAGGAATACATATGAGCAGCGGGTCCCACTTGTCCAAATAAAGCGATGCGAGGTAAATGCGAAGGCATAGCCGACTACTAACACCACAAGACTAACGAGGTCATAAAGTGTATCATGATATCTATCTAGACCGTCACATGATCAAAGCTGGTCGCTCGCCCGCAATATCAAATGTGCGCGTCTAGCCCCGAACTCCCGCACTCGCGTAGGCCAATCATAGGCGCATGAGGTATAACCCGCATCGAGGCGCTACTCCGGCATCGTCACCGACTCGCGATCCGCATGGCCACATAGACCGCATGACCATAAAGGCCGCACACTAACACCGGAACTCGTAGCTCGCATAGGCCCCGGGACCCGCGTGAGGTATTCTCGAATCATGGTCCTGCATCACTGAGTCTACCCGCATCGGAGGCGGCTTAACCCGGAAACACGGTGAGTGGTATAATACCAACATAACGGTTTATCGTTTAAACAACCTAAGCACAATCGAGGAAAACCCTTTACACAAACATCACGAATACTAACACACGTAGCATCCTAATATGATTACTTATCAAATCAATACGAAGGTATTACAAGGCTATCACAAACCAACACAATCGCTTATACACACAAGGTACATTCTATTATATGATTAACAAGATCGAGTATCTATTCCCAAAGTACTTCATACATTATCTTTTAAAAGGTGCGTTACTTTCACAAAAGTCACACAATACCGTAGTATATGAAAATAGAGTGATTATCTTTTGAAGTGAATCAAACACTTATCTTTGTAAAATCAAGTAACAACATTATTATCCAAACGTCAAGTTTGCCTAATTTCAAATGTTCACGTTTCTTATTTTAGAAAGGTTTAGTAGTTCATAGTCTTATTCATTTAAGAATATAATTCTCTTTAACTATCCGAGAAACATAAGCCTTATATGTGAGTAGGATATTCTTGTTTATAACAATCTTATTACAATGACCATGATCTAGGAAATATCATTTTGTCTCATCTTAGCTTCTATGCGGATGGAAGTTTCTCTGGTTTTAATAATACTTAATTTGTCAAAACATTTCCTTTTATTAACGCTGCGATGGTTTGTCGATACACATTCGATTTCAAATCAAGAAACATTCTTAAGCCGTTATACCTAACTTCCCATAAAGCTAGTATAACTCTTAAGTTTTCAAAAAAACCAAGTATTACTTCTTCTTTCAAATGATTCAAAAATCTTTTGAAATACTTCAAGTTCTTTATTAACACATAACAAGCCGCTTATAGTTCAAATCGTTACCTTTTAAAACCACAAGTATTTTCTTACCAACATAAAAAGTTATAACCAACTTCCCATAAAGTCGTTATAACACTTTATGTTTTAAACCAATAAAATACATTTAGCATATGTGACGTCTCACCGCACTACATAGTTCACACATATCATGCTAGAAGAGATAGGAAGAGGTTCACATACCTCGCGACGAGTATCGACTAATAGCAAACGCTCCAAGTACTTCCAACCGCTACTCCTTGCTGTAGATCGCCACGCCGTAGTACTCAACCTATAAGGCCACAAGGCGCTTATTAATATTTAGATCCTTCGTAGAACATTCTACGAGAAAATTGGCGACACCTCCCCATGACAGCGTAAATCTCCTCCTCTATCTGGGCGCTACCAAGCCAACCGAGGGGTTATACGTCTAAACCGGACGTGCACAATTCTACCTCACGTAAAAGCTACAAGTCTACTGTCTGATCCTATGTAAATACGATTCGTGATCTTCTTCGAAAAGGTTTCTTATTATTCAGTCTTAAGTACAAAGAAATTGCAGACAACAACGGTCAGTTCAATCTATAGTATACTTAAACGATATAGTCTAACAATCATGTAATTTCCAATTACAATAGAGGACAAGATATTTACCTCGATAAGCCCATAATTATCCAAGTTTAAATGTCGATCCCGAGCAAGGTTTAGCTCCTACTCGTGCGCTCCGACCGCTCCAAACAACCCTTAGAAGTTCTAACCAACTTCTACTTATTACTCCAACTAACTATCGAGATTTTCCTTAGGGTTTCGGTTGGTGACTGAAGGGAAGTATAATAGTATTTCTGGGCTTTTCGTATAAGTATAACCTTAGAATACTACAAGGTATACGGCTAAGGTAATTTGGGCATTATAACAATACTTTTGAGAGTATTTCTACCAAGAGGGGGGGTATTATACGAAAACAACTAGGCTAGGGAAAGGGCTCTCGGCCAAGGGGAGGAAGGCTCTTGGCGAACTCTACACTAAGGGGAGGGAGGAGGAATTTAACACTTGAAATATTTAGGAATGGATGAACAACTCTTCCAAGGGGTATTATTTATAGCAAAACCCAAGGCCAACCAATGGCCAAGATCAAGCCATGTGCAAGGCAAGTGTAAGGCCTAGATCAAGCCAAGTGCACCCTAACCCTACTCCACCAAACATGGCACAAAACAAGCCACAAAACAAGGCCCAAAATAAGGGACCAATCGGCCAAGGCCAACCACCCTTGACCGCCCCCTCTAAACCGTCCAATGAGGGTGACAAGTGTCACCCTCCCGTTGGCCCAAAATATTTCGTCTCTCGGAAAAATCCGCAAAAAATATAAATGACATAGCCGGAATTTTCCCTACGAAAGCTGTGGAAACGTTTCATCGAAAAACGACTCTAATCGGGTGTTGTGCACAAGGTGAAAATCGGCCAAGCCTACTTAAGCTTCAAAAATTTCTACGTACGTCCTTACGTACATACACTGGAAATACGGGGTATAACAGTTATAAACAAGAATATCCTACTCACATATAAGGCTTATGTTGCTCAGATAGTTTAAAAGAGAATTATATTCTTAAATGAATAAGACTATTAAATACGAAACCTTTCTAAAATAAGAACCGTGAACATTTGAAATTAGGCAAACTTGGACGTTTGGAAAATAATGTTGTTACTTGATTTTACAAAGGTAAGTGTTTTGATTTACTTCAAAAGATAATCACTCTATTTTCATATACTACGGGTATTGTGTGGTTTTTGTGAAGTAACATATCTTTAAAGAGTTATTGTATAAAGTACTTTGGGGATAAAAACCCGATCTCGTTAATCATATAGTAGAAAGTACCTTATGTGTGAATAACTTGATTGTATTGGTTTGTGATAGCCTTGTAATACCTTCGTGTTGATTTGATAAGTAATCATATTAGGATGCTACGTGTGTTAGTATTTTGTGATGTTTGTGTAAAGGGATTTTCCCTTGATTGTGCTTATGCTGTCTAAACGATAAACTGTTATGTTGGTATTTATACCACTCACCGTGTTTCCGGGGGTTAAGCTGCCCTCCGATGCGGGGTAGACTCAGGCGGTCTGGGACCATGATTCGAGAATACCTCATGCGGGTCCCGGGGGCCTATGCGGAGCTACGAGAGTTCCAGGTTAGTGTGCGGCCTTTATGGTCATGCGGTCTATGTGGCCATGCGGACTGCGAGTCCAGGACGATGCCGGGGAGTAGCTACCCTCGATGCGGGGTTATACCTCATGCGGGCCTATGAGATTGGCCTATGCGGAGCTGCGGGGAGTTCCAGGGCTAGACGCGCACATTTGATATTGCGGGCGAGCGACCAGCTTTGATCATGTGACGGTCTAGACAGATATCATGATACAGTTTATGACCTTGTTAGTACTGTGGGTGTTAGTAGTCGGCTATGCCTTCGTACTTACCCTGTACTGTTTTATTTGGACACAGGTGGGACCTGCTGTTCATGTGTATTTCTTGGTGCTTTTCTATCATTGACTGCCGGCAGTGAGGAAGGTATTCCACGGGCATGATTGATGTTGTGGGCGTGAGACCCATTGTTATATTGGAGTGATGACTTTGAGGGCGTGAGTCCCTGACTAGACATGACTGCTTATTTATTGTGAACTGTAGTTTGGTTATCATACATGTCTCCTGCTTTATAGACTACTATGATTTCATTTACAGTATCTTCATGTTTCACATACTTGGTACCTGTTGTACTGACCTCCTTCGGGGGGCTGCGTTCATGCCGCAGGTAAAGGTACACCAGTCGTTGATCCTCGCTCTTAGGGTCACAGTTCAGCGTTTGGGAAGCTCCGTTCCTCCGGAGGCTTATCTTGGTATAGTCCCCTGTTGATTGTAGGTGCTTACATTCAGGGGTATGGCGCCCCGTCCGTCGTTGTTGTCATATCATTCGTAGAGTGCAGTAATCTTGTTGTGGCAGGGTTTGTAAAGAAAGGATTAAATTGTTCACTTTGAAAGAGTTGTTATTATTATTTATGCCGAAAGGCAACTTTCTTCAGATATCTGTGTCTCAATTTATACTGGTTCATATCTTGGTTATTTTATATTCACGATTACTCGATGTATGACTCTTTGGGGTGCGGGTAAGGCACCGATCCACGGGCCGAACGGGTCGTGTGAGAATATCTCACTCACGAGGCACTCGTCCAAAACTCACCGGATAACCAACCGGTCTAGCCCTCTTCTGATCTCGCGTTGGCCCTCTACCCTCTGTCATGCATGTCTTGGCCGAATAACCTCACGGTGGTGAAAGCTGTAGCACCGCTATCTTGGTCAATAACATAATCGCTTTCCTCATGACCCTATAGTCTTCTCCTAATCGAAACGGAGGCTCGTCTTGGGGCCTCAAAACTGGCGCAGAAGAACTCGCCGATCTGAACAACATCCAGTATACCACAGGCATAAGCCCTATCAACTCTCGAGTCGACTAGTAGCTCCTACTACTCATTTGCCATTCAGGCGTGTTTCCTCGAGGCATAAGCAGTAACACAAAACCACGTCAGAGAGGAATTATCTTACTAACACAGCTCTATGGCACGATCTTAGAGTGAGAAGAATAGAAACCAACTCCTAAATGTCCTGTAGCCTCCTGTTTATGGGTGTGGCGCGCAACACACCGATAATCAAGACTCTACTAAACACGGTCAGACATTCGAGGATCGATCGCTCGATACCACTGTCACGACCGAACCCGGGCGTGGATCGTGCCCTACCTGTGCAACCTTCTACCTTAACAACTAAGTAAACTGCGAAAATTAAATAACGCCTCATTTTTTTTTTAACCAACGTACGTGCAAGGGCAAAGCCGACAAGGCTGCCATATAATATACATAAACAAAAGACACTACACCATACATGAGTCCAATCCCACATATGAATACAGACCTCTAAGAGTTTACAGAAACATGACGGGACAAGGCCCCGCCGTACCCATAACCGTACAAAGCACATGCATCAAGGAACTATACCAAAAGATAAACTCCGAATGAAGGAGCTATCCAAAACTCGAGGCGGTCCTACACCTGCAGATCACCAAACTGCGTACCTAAACCTGCGGCATGAACGCAGCCCTCCGAAGGAGGTCAGTTCGAAGAATGTACCAAGTATGCGAACAATAAGTACTGTAATGAAATCATAACAGTCTAAACAAAACAGGAGACATGTATGATAGCCAACCTACAGTACACAATACATAAGCAGTTATATCAAGTCAGGGACGCATGCCCTCAAAGTCACTACTCAAATATAACCATGGGTCTCACGCCCATAATATCAATCATGCCCGTGGAATCCTTTCTCACTGCCGGCAGTCCATGATATAATATAACACCAAGTCATAATAATAGTATCCCTCGTGGTCGCATGCCCCGGAATCCCACATCATATAAGCATGACCATGGGGTAATACAAACAAATCCGGGAGTCTAACCCGCCTCCTGGTCACATGCCCCTTTATCCCACATCGTATAAGCAGGTCCAAGGAGTAACAATATCCCACGTGGTCGCATGCCCCGGAATCCCACATCGTATAAGCATGACCATAGGGTAATACACACAAATCCGGGATTCTAACCCGCCTCGGTCACATGCCGGAATCCACATCGTATAAGCATGTCGAGTAACAATATCCCACGCGTCGCCGGAATCCCACATCGTATAAGCATGACCATAGGGTAATACACAAATCCGGATTCTAACGCCTCGCAGTCACATGCCGGAATCCCACATCGTATAAGCATGTCGAGTAACAATATCCCACGTGGTCGCACGCGAATCCACATCGTATAAGCATGACCGTGGGGTAATACAAACAAATCAGGAATCTCGCGCTCCTGGTCACATGCCCCGGAATCCCACATCGTATAAGCATGTCCAAGGAGTATCCCTCGTGGTCGCATGCCCCGGAATCCCATATCGTATAAGCATGACCATAGGGTATCTCTCGCGGTCGCATGCCCCAGCATCCCACATCGTATAAGCATGACCGTAGGGTAACACAAATAATGGAAGTCACACGAACCGACCCGTGGTGGTGCCTTACCTGTACTAGTGATACAACATAAGAGTAATCAGCGTAACATACAACAAGACATTATATAATATGAAATGTGAAACAGTTATCTGAGAAATCTTGCCTTTCGGCATATATCTAAAAACCCATAATGAACTGTTACATCCCAACTTTACAGGACTACGGACCTCTAAGAGTTTATAACAACAATGGCGGGCGGGGCCGCCATACCTGAATGCAAATACCTACAACGACAGGGGACCATACCAAAATGCTAAGCCTCCGGAGAAACGGAGCTTTCCCAAATGCTGAAACGGTGATCCTAAGAACGGGGATCAACAGTAGGAGTACCTCTACCTGCGGCATGAACGCAGCCCCCCGAAGGAGGTCAATACAACAGGTACCAAGTATGTGAAACTGTAACAGGTCTTTCCTAGGCCGCGAATGATCGAAGCAAGGCCAATCGCCCATAGTATCATTATGCATGCCTAACCCTGGACTCCCGCAGTCCGCATAGGTCACACATAGACCCGCATGAGGTATTCCTCGCGTCGGGGTAGCTAACCCCGGTACCTCACGGACTCCCGCGATCCGCATAGTCTCAATAGACCGCATAGTCACACAGACCGCATAGGGCATCCTCCGCATCGGGATAAAACACCCGGAATGATCAACCCTGGAACTCCCGCAGCTCCGCATAGTCACGCAGACCACATAGGCCGTATAGACCCGCATCAAGGGTGGCAAGCCCTCGGTATAACAAGTCAAGGGGGGTATGTGATATAATAACATAACAGCTTATCGTTAAACAACATAAGCACAACAAGGGAAACCCCTTTACACAAACATCACCAGATACTAACACACGTAACATCCTAACATGTTTACTTATCAAATCAACAAGAAAGTATTACAAGGCTATCACAAATCAACACAATCAAGTTATTCACACAAGGTACTTTCTACTTTATGTTAACAATTTCGGGTTTTTATCCCCAAAGTACTTCATACATTAACTCTTTTAAAAGGTTTGTTTCTTTCAAAAAGTCACACAATACCCGTAGTATAAAAATAGAGTGACTATCCTTTTAAGTAACCCAAAACACTTCCCTTAGTAAATCAAGTAACAACATTATTTTCCAAACGTTCAAGTTTGCCTAATTTCAAATGCTCAGTTTCTCATTTTCGAAAGGTTTCGTAGTTCATCGTTTTAATCACTTAATGATATAATTCTCCTTTAAAACAATTTGAGATACATATGCCTTATATGTGAGTAGGTTATTCTTGTTCATAATCAATCTTATTTAAGCAGCCATGATCTAGGAAATATCATTTTGTCTCATCTTAGCTTCTATGCAGATGGAGGTTTCTACTGGTTTTAATAATACTTTATTAGTCAATACATTTCCCTTTATTAGCGCTGTTGTGGTTTATTCGATACTTATTCTCATTTCCGAAATCAGTAAAACATTATTCCTTTTACAAACCAAGTACTCATTACTCACGAATGAGGTTTCACACAAAAACTCATATTAATTACTTAAGTCAAGTCTCTTATCTTTTAAGATCAAGTCTCTTAACTTCTAAAATTAATAAACCATTCTTTTTATCTCTCTTAAGTCGTTATACCTAACTTCCCATAAAGCTAGTATAACTCTTAAGCTTTTAAACCAAGTATTACTCTTCTTTCAAAAAGGTTTCTTAATTCTTTTGAAATACTTCAAGATTCTTATTATTCAGGCTTAAGTCAAAAGACATTGCTGTACAACTACGTTCAGTTAACACACGTACGTCTACCGTACTATATATATATTCTTTTAAAATATCATGCTCAAGAGGATAGGAAGGATCACATACCTCGCGACTGTTATACCCCGTATTTCCAGAGTATGTACGTGAGGGAGTACGTACGGAAGTTTAGCCTTAAAGTAGGCAATGGGACGTTTTTTTGGGCACAACTCATTAAAAGAATCGTTTTCCGACGAAACGTTTTACACAACTCGCGTAGGATAAATTCCGGCTATGTCATTTCTAATTTTTGCGGATTTTTCCGAGAGATGAAACACTTTGGACCAACGAGAGGGCGACACTTGTCACCCTCTCATTGGTGGATGTGTGGCGGAAGTGAGCCGAATTGGATGGCCATTTTTGTCAAGTAGTTGGTAGGATATTTTGTGTGCAAGTTGGCTAAGGACACTTGCCCAAATCTTGACCTTACACTTGCCTTGCACTTGGCATAATCTTGGCCATTGGTTGGCCATCCCTTGACCTATAAATACCCCTCTTGTGATGAAGAGTTCTTCATCCACAAACAAACTTTCCAAGTCTAAAATCCTCTCCTCTCCCTTGTTAGCCCTTTTCGTCCAAACACCTTCCCCCCCCTTGGTGAAGCTTAGCCGAAATCTACCCCCCCTCCCTTGGTAGAAAAGTTGCCTTCTAGTATTGTTATAATGCCCAAAATACCCTAGCCCAAATCCCTTAGTACTTAGTAGAAGTTGTGAAGAACTTCTAAGGGTTCTTGGAGCTATCGGAGCGTACAACTTAGGAGCTAAACCTTGCTCAGGAGCGACGTTTAACTTGGATAATTTTTGGGCTTACCGAGGTAAATAAACTTGTCCTTCTTTTGTAATTAGAGAATACATACTGTAGAAGTATAAGAATAAGTATTAAATACTTAGAAGAATATTACAGAATAGAATTGAACTGTTATCACAGTAGAAGGGTTTAAAAGAAGAATAATTGAACTATACTTACTTAGGATTGTTTTCACAGTAGACTTGAGTAGCTCACCGGGTAGGGAAGTGCTGCCCGATTTTCCGTAGAATAAAGGACCCTCTGCTTAGAACTGTTTACAGAGTAGTCTAGACGTTGATAGACGTGTCTGACTATTATAGGTTGATTCTCTGCGCGCGACATATTCAACTTGGCAGGTGGTTTTCGCCGAGAAGGTATGTGATTCTTCCTAAAGCATGATATTTTAAAATATATATATAGTACGGTAGACGTACACGTGTTAATTGAATAATACTTACGGCAATGTCTTTTGACTTAAGCCTGAATAATACTTACGGCAATGTCTTGCGACTTAAGCCTGAATAATAAGGATCTTAAAGCATTTCAAAAGAATATTGAATCATTTTCTTACAGAAGAGAACTAATTGGTTTTTTAAACATCAAGCTTAAGAGTTATACTAGCTTTATGGGAAGTTAGGTATAACAACTTAAGAATGATAAAAGGAACAGTTTACTTATGTGTTTATAACAGACTTATATTGATTTATGAAAGAATAATAAAATGGTTTGATAAGTAGATATGATATGATGCTATGTGTGGTAGTGACTTGTAACATTTATATAAGAGGGTATTCTTGTTGTGCTTATGTGGTTTAACGATAAGATGTTATGTTGGTATTATATCACTCACCTCTTGACATGTTACCGGGGGTTAAGCTGCCCTCCGATGCGGGGTAGACTCAGGCGGTCTGGGACCATGATTCCAGAATACCTCATGCGGGTCTAGGGGACCTATGCGGAGCTACGAGAGTTCCAGGTTAGTGTGCGGGGTTATACCTCATGCGGTCTATGTGGCCATGCGGACTACGAGTCCAGGACGATGCCGAGGAGTAGCTACCCTCGATGTGGGGTTATACCCTATGCGGGCCTATGTGAGTGGCCTATGCGGACTACGGGAGTCCAGGATTAGGCTTGCATGGTGATACTACGGGAAATTCGTTATACCCCGTATTTCCAGAGTATGTACGTGAGGGCGTACGTATAAAATTTGAGCCTTAAAGATTTGGCAAATTCGAAATTTGGGCACAAGTGCCGAAAAGAGTCGTTTTCCGACGAAACGTTTCCACAGCTTACGTAGGGAAAATTCCGGCTATGTCATTTATAATTTTTGCGGATTTTTCCGATAGACGAAACATTTTGGACCAACGGGAGGGTGACAAGTGTCACCCTCACATTGGAAGGAAGTGGACGGCAAAGTGGACGAGAAAGGTGGCATGGTTAGGTAGGATATTTTGTGCAAGTTGTGTGGTAGATGGATAAGGTGCACATGGCTTAATCCTAGCCCTACACTTGCCTAACACTTGGCTTGATCTTGGCCATTGGTTGGCCTTTGCTTGACCTATAAATACCCCTCTAAGTGATGAACTTTCTTCATCCAAAAATCATTTGCTAAGTGTTAAAAATCCCTCCCCCTTTAGTGTTGAGTTCGTCCAACTCCTCCCCCCCCCCCCCTCTTTTGAGAGTCTTGGCCGAGGGCCTCCTCCCTCCCCTTTGTAGTGCCCTAGCCGTGGGGTACACCTCCCTAGCCTTGTTGCCTCGTATAAATACCCCCCTTTTGTGATATAGAAATACTCTCCAAGTATTGTTATAATGCCCAAATACCTTGGCCCAAATACCTTGTAGTATTCCCAAGGTTACACTTATACAAAAGCCCAGAAAATACTATTATACTTCCCTCAGTCACAAAAACGAAACCCTAAGGAAAACCTTCATAGTCGGTTAAAGTGTTAAGTAGAAGTTGGTTAGAATTTCTAAGGGTTGTTTGGAGCGGGTTGGAGCGCACGGAGTAGGAGCTAAACCTTGCTCAGGATCGACATATAAACTCGGATAATTTTGGGCTTATCAAGGTAAACACTCTTGACCTTCTGTTGTAATTGGAAATTACATGTTGTTGGAATATATAGTTAAGGTATACTATATATAGAATTGAACATAGTTGTGCGGCAATGTCTTTTGACTTAAGCCTGAATTTAAAGAAGAGAACTGAACTGTAATTACATAGGACTATTCTGATGGACTTGTGTAGTATTACTGTGAGTAGAATTGTACACGTCCGGTTAGATGTGCAAACCCCCCCCTGGTTGGCTTGGTAGCCGGCCTCGATAGAGGAGGAGAATTACGCTGTTGCGGGGGGGGGGCGGTGCTGCCGAATTTTAGGTAGGATATTCTACATTGAGATTTATATGTTAATAGGCGCCTTGTGGCCTCTATAGGTTGAAGTACTACGTATGGCGTGATCTACTTGGCTTAAGGAGTAGCCGACGGTTCAAGTTACTTGGAGCGTTTTGCTATTAGTCGATAATCGTCGCGAGGTATGTGAACCTCTTCCTATCTTTTCTAGCATGATATGTGTGAGCTATGTAGTACGGTAGACGTACATGTGTTAACTGTATTTGGTTGTTTTAAAACATAAGTGTTATACTAGCTTTATGGGAAGTTAGGTATAACGTCTTAAGGGTGGTAAAATGAATGGTTTATTAATTTCAAAAGTTAAGAGATTGGATCTTATAAGATAAGAGACTTAACTTAAATGAATTAATATGGATTTTGTGTGAAACCTCATTCGTGAGTAATGAGTACTTGGTTTTTAAAAGGAATAATGTTTCTTGATTTGAAATCAGAATGTGTATCAATAAACCACTGCAGCGTTAATAAAGGAAAATGTATTGAATAATTTAGTATTATAAAACCAGTAGAAAACTCCATCTGCATAGAAGCTAAGATGAGACAAAATGATATTACATTTTCTAGATCATGGCTGCTTAATAAGATTGATTATGAACAAGATTAACCTACTCACCTATGGCATATGTTACTCTATTGTTTTAAAAAGATGTTAAGACATTGAACTATGAAACTTTTCTAAAAAGAGACTTGCGTAATTGAAATTAGGCAAACTGGAACTTTTAGGGAAAAGAAAGGCATTGTGTTGTCTTAAAATGGTTTAAAACATAAAGTGTTATAACAGCTTTATGGGAAGTTGGTTATAACGACTTTATGAAAACAAAAGAAGGGTTTTATCATTTGTTTTAATGTGGTAACTTGACTTTTAAAAGAGAAGTATTTTGGTCCAAAAGGAAGGCATGGTATTGCCTTAATTTGGTCTTAAAAAGGAAAGTATGAAAGTTGTTTTGGTTTACTTAAAAGATATAAGTCACACATTTATCGGGTGACTTTTAGAAAAGGAATGAATCTCTTAAAAGGAATTTAACGTACGTAGTACTTTAGGGTTAAAATCCGGACTTTGACATAAAATGAAAGTACCTTGAGTTGTGTATAACTTGCCTATGCTTTTTGTTATGAAACTTGACCATGTTACGTGTGATAGCCTTGTTGTGCAAGTCGTGTTTTACTCGACTCAGGTTCATCCAGGAATGTATTTCACTCGACTACGGTTCATCCGGAATGTATTTCACTCGACTACCGGTTCATCCGAATGTATTTCACTCGACTAGGTTCATCCGAATGTATTTCACTCGACTACCGGTTCATCGGAATGTATTTCACTCGACTCTAGGTTCATCCGAATGTATTTAACTCGACTCAGGTTCATCCGGAATGTATTTCACTCGACTCTGGGTTCATCCGGAATGTATTTCACTCGACTACCGTTTATGGATGATCAGGGAATGTATTCACACGCTTCTATCTGGGTCCATAAGATGGGCCGAGACACATTATACGTATCACATGATTTGTACCTAGACTGGCGGTGAGGAAGGAGTTCCACGCATGAGGATGACTTTGAGGCGTGAGTCACGACTTGACATGGTCGCTTTTATGTTGTGAATCGTAGTTTGGTTATCATACATGTCTCTGCTTTATATAGACTATTATGATTTCATTTCTGATATTTCTGATTTCACATACTTGGTACTGTTATCGACCTCCTTGAAGGCTGCGTTCATCGCCGCAGTAGGTACATCGATCGATCCCCGCTTATAGGATCACATTTCAGAGTGTTGGGAAGCTCCGTTCATTCTGAGGCTTATAATTGGTATGTTACCACAGTGCAGAGGTTCTTGTACATTCGTGGTATGGCGGGGCCTGTCCGTCATAGTTGTTATCACTTCTTAGAGTGCAGTAATCTTGTTGTGGCAGTGCAGTAAAAGGATAAGCTGTTCGGGTATTTATGTATATGTAATCTGAAACTGTTTTGGTTGCTTTGTTTATTTATCATGTCTCTTAATTCATGTTCATGTTTTTATTTCCGCTGATTTTCTCGATGTTGTATCACTAGGGTGCGGGGTAGGCACGATCCACGGGCCGGTTGGTCGTGACAAAAGTGGTATCGAGCGGTTAGTCCTCGGAAAGTGTCTACGCATCGTGTCTAGTAGAGTCTTGATTATCGGTGTGTTGTGCAACACATCTATAATCGAGGAGGCTATAGGACATTTAGGATTGGTTTCCATTCTTCTCATTACGAGATCGTGCCACACAGAGGCGTGTGATAAGTTGGGCCCTCGACGTATTCCTTTCCTTTACGATTATGCCTCGCGTAAAACCCAGCCCGGATGGGCAAGGCGGTGAGGAGGCTGGTGAGATCTGAGAAGAGTATGAGAGCGCGAGCGGTCGATGCACGAGGCAGTGCTTCCGACCGGCGAGTTTAGCGGCGCCGCCACGGACCAGCGAGTTTAGAGCCGCAGCAGTGGCTGCTGAGACTACAGTACCTGAGCCTCCGGTCTCACAGCCTGGAGCAAATGAGATGGGGTACAAGGAGATGGCGATTCTTGGCGGTCGTGGCCGATATGAGGATAGGGTGGATCTGATGGTTCCGGCCCGATGCACCGTAGTTCACCCCCGGCGAGCGGTTTGAGGCTACGTGACTTTCCGAGTTGTAGCGCCGATGTTCTATGGATCGAGGCGAGATGACCCTCGGAGTTTATCAAGCGACTACGCCGGATCGTGAGTGATCCAGTCTCGAGGCGTAGTCGGTGGTATTGGGTTCGCATCACCGCGTGATCTGCGATTGGTGGTTTGATTCGTGGGAGTTGTCCCGGGAAGAGCATGCACTTCCAGCCATATGGGACGAGTTCTCAAGGGCTTTTCTTGCACATTTCTTGCCCCCACAGATGAGGAGGGCTCGGGCCGCCAGATTTTTGACGTTGAAGCAGGACAGGCGGACGGTTAGAGAGTATAATGTGGAGTTCGACTCATTGGCTCGATATGTCCCCGCTTTAGTGGCGACCATAGAGGACAGAGTACACCGCTACGTCACCGGGCTAGATGATTACTTGGCAGAGGCTTGTACGGGTGTAGCTTTTCAGCCGGGCATGGACATTGCCCGCATGCAAGCTCATGCACTAGGATGTGAGGCACGGAGAGGTCGACGGAATGACCGAGATCGTGAAGAGGGCGAGCAGCGGTCCTTTGGTAACTTTAGGCGGACCGCCTCGTGCGATCTAGTTATGTACCTCCACGATGCAGTGGTCCCCACGATCGTCGGGGCGTTCTTGGGGCTGGTCGAGCTCGAGGATTCAGTTCCGGTATGCGTGAGTGCTAGCGGCCAGGATTCATGTCCCCTCGGTGTGCGATGTGGCAAACATCATCCGGGAATGTCGTCTTTTCGGTGCTTGTTTCACTGCGGCCGTCGAGGGCCATGTGACGAGAGGCGTGCTTATAGGAGAATGCGCGGCGTAGCGCGACCTACGGATCGATGGCGGGTTCATCGCCTTCTGATTATGCGCCTGCGGCGTGCCTATGATTAGAGTGGATCGGTAGCTTCAGGTATATCCTTAACCCTCTAGAGAATGGTATGCGTGATATGATGACCTTATATTTATGTGCTATGTACGAATAGCGTTGTGTTATTTGTGAGTTAGAAAACATGGTTAGTTGGAAGGATAAGTATGGGGGCATGGGAAGTGTGAACCTTAGAATATTTCATGTTGAGACCTTAGAGGTAAGGTCGTCTTAAAGGAGAGATTCTTACGGTTAGTCTTTGTTGAAATACTTGGTATGCGTAAAATGTGTTGTGGGATAAGTCCATGGGTAGTGTGAAATGGAAGTGGTAGCTTTCATGACCTGTATAGGTAAGATTGTTCCGGATCGGGGAACAAGAGCTTGATGCGTTAAGTGGGTCGGGTTGGGGCCATGTTGCGGGCCAACCCGCGGCCTGTTTCGAGGTGGGGTCAGCTCTGGGTGGTCCCGCCAGGTGGTAGGGTCACGAGGGTGCTAGGCCCAAGTTTAGATGACCATCGTATGAGTTCGTGGTTGTGTTCGACCAGAAGCGGATCGTGAAGGCCGGGAATGGCCTTAAGGAAGATCGAGGCTAGTAAGATGACCAAGTTTGGAGGTAGTGACTCCAAAGTTTTGGAAACTGAAGTGTGGTACGTATACTAGAAGAGTTCAAGTGTTCGAGAAGAGTACGACGAGTAAGGGTAGAGGCGAGCATGTATTGCGAGCATAGATATGACCATTTCTTGTGAAGGGAGAAGGTGCGAAGGATGTATATTTTAGACCTCAGGGATCGCATGCAGTCCGGTACCATTTGTTGGGTCGCCGGAGTGACACTAGAACCTCGCGGCAAAGTGACAAAAGTGGTATTTGTGATGTTAGAGGTGTTTCCTCGTGGACTTGGATGTAAGTATTTGCGCGGGTGTTTCGTGGCCAGTTGTGGAGTTGGCAACTTATTAGAAGAACTTTATCGTTATCCGTCTTGAGAAGGAACATTCGGGACGAATGTTTCTAATGATGGGATAATGTTATACCCCGTATTTCCAGAGTATGTACGTGAGGGCGTACGTATAAAATTTGAGCCTTAAAGATTTGGCAAATTCGAAATTTGGGCACAAGTGCCGAAAAGAGTCGTTTTCCGACGAAACGTTTCCACAGCTTACGTAGGGAAAATTCCGTCTATGTCATTTATAATTTTTGCGGATTTTTCCGAGAGACGAAACATTTTGGACCAACGGGAGGGTGACAAGTGTCACCCTCACATTGGAAGGAAGTGGACGGCAAAGTGGACGAGAAAGGTGGCATGGTTAGGTAGGATATTTTGTGCAAGTTGTGTGGTAGATGCATAAGGTGTCACGACCCGATTCCGGGCCCGTGACTGGTGCCTTACCCCGGGCACCCTAGTGATACAACATCAGAGTAATCAGCGGAACATAAAACGATACAAGACATATTATGAAATATGAAACAATAATCTGAGAAAAACTTGCCTTTCGGCATATATATAAATAACAACTTTTTCAACATGAACAGTTTAATCCTTTTTACAAACCACACTTGTGATTACTCTGCACTTCTAAGAAATGATACGACAACAATGGCGGGACGGGGCCCGCCATACCACGAATGTAAACACCTACAACCACGGGGACTATACCACGATAAGCCTCGGAGAAACGGAGCTTTCCCAATCTTTGGCGTGACCCTAAGAGCGAGGATCAATGGCGGTGTACCTTTACTGCGGCATGAACGCAGCCCGGAAGGAGTCGATCTAACAGTACCAAGTATGTGGCGAAAATAAATCGTAAATGAAATCATAGTAGTCTATACAAAGCAGAGACATGTATGATAACCAAACTACGATTCACCATAAATAGCGATCATGTCAAGTCAGGGACTCACGCCCTCAAGTCATCACTCAATTTTAACAATGGGTCTCACGCCCACAACATCAATCGTGCCCGTGGAATACCTTCCTCACTGCCGGCAGTTTATGATATACAAGCACCAAGGAATACACATGAACACGTGTCCCACTGTGTCCTAATAAAAAGCGATGCAGGTAAATGCGAAGGCATAGCCGACTACTAACACCAGTACCAACAAGGTCATAAAGCGTGTCATGATATCTGTCTGAACCGTCACATGATAAAAGGCGGTCACTCGCCGCGAGATCAAATGTGCGCGTCTAGCCCTGAACTCTCATGCACTCGCATAGGACAACCTCATAGGCCCGCATGAGGTATAACCCGCATCGAGGGTAGCTACTCCCGGCATCGTCCCGACTCGCGATCCGCATAGCCACAAAGACCGCGTGACCATAAAGGCGCACTAACACGGAACTCCGTAGTTCCGCATGGATCCCCACGGACCCGCGTAGGTATTCTCGAATCATGGTCCTGCATCGCTGAGTCTACCCGCGTCGGAGGCGGCAACCTCCGCACAAGTCAAGGTGAGTGGTAAAATACCAACATAACGGTGATAGTCAAACAACTTTAAAGCGCGATCGAAGGAAAACCCCTTTACACTAACATCACAAGATACTAACACGTAGCATCCTAACATGTTTACTTATCAAATCAACAAGAAAGTATTACAAGGCTATCACAAACCAATACAATCAAGTTATTCACACAAGGTACTTTCTACTAACAAGTTCTGTATCTATCCCCAAAGTACTTCACATTAAATCTTTAAAAGATCTGTTTCTTTCACATAAGTCACACAATACCGTAGTATAAAATAGAGTGGTGTCCTTTTAAGAAAACCAAAACTCTTACCTTTGTAAAATCAAGTAACAACATTATTTTCCAAACGTCCAAGTTTGCCTAATTTCAAATGTTCACGTTTCTTATTTTAGAAAGGTTTCGTAGTTCATAGTCTTATTCATTTAAGAATATAATTCTCTTTTAAACAGTCGGAGAAACATAAGCCTTATATGTGAGTAGGATATTCTTGTTTATAACAATCTTATTACAGCAGCCATGATCTAGAAAATATCATTTTGTCTCATCTTAGCTTCTATGCAGATGGAAGTTTCTACTAGTTTTAATAGTACTTAATTATTCAAAACATTTTCCTTTTATTAACGCTGCAGTGGTTTGTCGATACACATTCTGATTTCCGAAATCAGTAAAACATTCTTAAGCCGTTATACCTAGCTTCCCATAAAGCTAGTATAACTCTTAAGTTTTCAAAAACCAAGTATTACTTCAAGTTCTCTATTAACACATAACAAGCCCGTTATAGTTCAAATCAGTTACCTTTTAAAAACCACAAGTATTTTCTTACCAACATAAAGCTGGTTATAACCGACTTCCCATAAAGCCGTTATAACACTTTATGTTTTAAACCAATCAAATACATTTAGCACATGTACGTCTACCGTACTACATAGTTCACACATATCATGCTAGAAGAGATAGGAAGAGGTTCACATACCTCGCGACGAGTATCGACTAATAGCAAAACGCTCCAAGTACTTCCAACCGTCGGCTACTCCTTAAGCCAAGTAGATCGCGCCACACGTAGTACTTCAACCTATAAGGCCACAAGGCGCTTATTAACATTTAGATCTCATCGTAGAACATTCTAGAAAATTGGCGCACCTCCCACTGCAGCGTAAATCTCCTCCTCTATCGAGGTCGGCTACCAAGCCAACCAGGGGGGGTTATACGTCTAACCCTAACGGGTACAATTCTACTCCACGGTACTACTACACAAGTCTACTGTAATACAACCCTATGTAATTACAGTTCAGTATTCTTCTTTAAATTCAGGCTTAAGTCGCAAGACATTGCCGTAAGTATTATTCAGGCTTAAGTCAAAAGACATTGCCGATAACTAAGTTTAGTTCTATATATAGTATACTTCAACTATATATTCTAACAATATGTAATTTCCAATTACAACAGAGGGACAAGATAATTACCTCGATAAGCCCATAATTATCCTAGTTAAAGTCGATCCTGGGCAATCGTTTAGCTCCAACTCCGAGCGCTCCAACCCGCTCTAAACCACCCTTAGAAGTTCTAACCAACTTCTACACAATACTCCAACGGACTATGGAGATTTTCCTAGGGTTTCGGTTTTGTATTGTGGAGTATAATAGTATTTCTGGGCATTTTCGTATAGGTATAACCTTAGAATACAACAAGGTATATGGCTAAGGTAATTTGGGCATTATAACAATACTTTTGAGAGTATTTCTACACCACAAGGGGGTATTATACGAAAGCAACTAGGCTAGGGGTGGTACCCCACCACACTACTAGGAGGCGCTACTCTCGGCCAAGGGGCCTCACGAAATGGGGAGGAGCTCTCAAGACTTAGAGATTTTTTTGGATGAAGAAGTCTTCAAAGGGAAGGGGTATTGATAGGTCAAGTGAAGGCCAACCAATGGCCAAGATCTTGCCAAGTGCATAGCAAGTGTAGGGTGTAGATTTAGCCATGTGTTGTGTGGGTCCCACCTTATCAATCTACCACACAAATATCCTACCAACTACTTGACAAAAATGGAGCAAGCAATTCGTCCATTACCGCCCATTCACTACGTCCAATGTGAGGGTGACACTTGTCACCCTCCCGTTGGTCCAAAATGTTTCGTGTCTCGGAAAAATCCGCAAAAATTAAAAAAGACATAGCCGGAAATTCCCCTACGAAAGCTGTGAAAACGTTTCGTCGAAAAACGACTCTAATCGGGTGTTGTGCACAACAATTAATTCGGCCAAGCCTAACTTAAAAGTTTCAAATTTTTCTACGTACGTCCTTACGTACATACTCTGGAAATACGGGGTATAACATTCTCCCCTCCTTAGAAACATTCGTCCCGAATGTTCCTTCAAGCCTCAAAACAAACGCGCGCCAGTATAGTCTTCACTACTATACTTACGAGAATCAATCCTGCCACACCTGGCCACAGAAACAACTGCGCAACTACTTACATCAAAGTCCACGAGGAAACACCTCTAACCATCACCACAAAACACTTCTCACCGGGGTCTAAAATATACTTCCTTCGCACCTTCTCTTTACAAAAGAAATGATCACATCTATGCTTGCCATACCTGCTCGCTTCTCTCTTTACTTGCCGTAGATACCACTTTGCCACTTTGCCTGAGGCATTAACCTTCTCAGGCGACCCAACAAATGGTACCACTTTTGTCACTTTGTCGCGAGCCTTGCTCCGACGACCCAACAAATGGTACCGGGCTGCTTGCGACCCCTGAGGCTGTCGTACACTCGAACTCTTACCACATTCTGATACGGCTTCAGTTTCCAAAACTCGGGGTTACTATCCCTAACGTGGTCATCATTAACTGGGAACACTCTGGATGGATCTCCGATACTTTCCCGAACATAATAATACGAAAGACCGGACGTACTGCCTCCTAAGTCGGACGGCAAAAGCTAATCATATAGGCAACCTGGCCTATCCTTCACATGAACTCAAAAGGGCCCAAAGTAACACGGGCTAAGTTCCTTTGTTATACCAAAACTCGTCACACCCTAACCACAGTCTGCTGGAACAAGCCTGAACCAACTATCTGAACCTTGCCAACATCGAACCAATCGACCGGCAACTTACACTTCCGCCCTTACAAGGCTTCATAAGGCGATATCCGAACACTGAAATGGTAGCTTAAACACTTCCTCCACAGGAGACAACAATCCCCACAACTATCCCTGAAATCCAAACACTGGCCCGAGGGCGAATGCGATTCTGAGACTCACCTGAGTTCTTAACACATGCTTGGCAAAACTTCCAGAAACAACAACAGCCCTACCCTGGGCTCCACTGTCTGTCATAAGGTGAAGGTAGGCACCCCGTGCAGCCTTACAACCTTTCAGATAACTCAACACAGCCGAGTAAACGGTCCTGACCGAAGAACACGATGGGCTGCCCCGTCGACCACCATTGGTCGAATGCGTCCACGAACTCGTCATGGTTAACTAAACTTGGGCCAAACACCCTCACAACCCTAACACAAGGCGGGACCACCACAACTGGCCCCACCACCAAACCTACGCGGGTTGACCCATGGCGTGGCCTCAACCCGACGGCAACACGCACAATACTAGCTCCCGATTGAACAATCTCACAAATCACGTTTGAAAACCTAGCGGTCTTCTTAGCTCAACTACCCCTTTCATTCCACACTACTAGGGACTATCCCAAACATAACTCACGTGCACTATGCACTTCCGATAAGGGTCAAACATAACACTACACCTTTCTCGAGATGGCCTCACCTCTAAGGTCTCTACGTAAAAAGCTCTAAGGCTCACACCTTCTCTATCCCCAAAATCTTACTCGGTTTAAACAACCATGATCTAATCACGACTAACACCTTGTTATCGAACATAGCACTTAAGGTATACTCACCTTATCACACATCTTGATCTCAGAGGTTAAAGATATATCTATATCTCTTGTTTCACTCCTTAGTCGTTCAAATCAAACACGCCGTGAGCGCGCAGCTAAGGAAGATGACGAACTACCCACCAATCACGAAGGCTAAGTCCTCCTACAAGGACACTCTCTCGACACGTGGCCACGGCGGCGCAGTACAACAAGTACCAACTAAAAGACGACATTCCCGGGATGGCGTGCATCATCTGTGAACGGAAGCCACGGAGTTGACCAACTCCTGCATACTCCGAACGTCCCGATATCCGTGGAAGACCACTCTGCACTGGCGGAGGTTCATATCAAATCTGCTGGTGAGGCGACTTGCCTCGAAAGTTACCAAAGGACCTTGCTGCTCTGGCCCTCCTCTGCTGTCCTTCGTTAACCCGTCGATCTCTACGCTTCTCGGCCTGCTGCGCATAAGCGTACGAGGCCATGCTCAAGCCCAATCAAGAATTACTCTGCACAACCTCTTTTAGATAGTCCTCAAGACTCGCGATACATCGGTATACTCTGGTAGCCAAATCTATAGCTAATGTGGTCGTCTTCTTTGCACTCTATATTCTCTGTCCCCGGTCGCGGAACTGAAGGTCCAAACAACGTGGCCGCAGTAGGAACTGCCGCCGTCGTGCTAAAACTCTGCTGGGGCTAGTGACGTCGCAAAACTCCCCGAATGAAACACCACCCCAGGTGATGATTGGGCCTGTGCCCTCGCAACCCTCTGAACTCTCGCGGCTCGCCTGCCTTGCCCTCCTCTGGGCGGGTTGCCCTACGCGGAGGCATCACGATCAGGGAAAGAATTTCGTCAGAGGTTCAAACTTACAACACAGCTCTAAGGAACGATCTCAGAGTGAGAAGAATAGAGAACAATCCGAAATATCATATAGCCTCACGATTATTGGTGTGGTGCGCACACCGATAATCAAGACTTCTTGGATCGATGCGTAGACACTTTCCGGATTAATCGCTCGATACCACTTTTGTCACGACCCGATTCGGGCGTGGTCGTGCCTTACCCCGGGCACCCTAGTGATACAACATCAGAGTAATCAGCGGAACATAAAACGATACAAGACATATTATGAAATATGAAACAATAATCTGAGAAAAACTTGCCTTTCGGCATATATATAAATAACAACTTTTTCAACATGAACAGTTTAATCCTTTTTACAAACCACACTTGCGATTACTACATGCACCTAAGAAATGATACGACAACAATGGCGGGACGGGGCCCGCCATACCACGAATGTAAAAACATACAACAACAGGGGACTATACGGCGATAAGCCTCGGAGAAACGGAGCTTTCCCAAATCTTTGAATGTGACCCTAAGAGCGAGGATCAATGGCGGTGTACCTTTACTGCGGCATGAACGGCCCGGAGGAGGTCGATAACAGTACCAAGTATGTGAAATCGAAAATAAATCGTAAATGAAATCATAGTAGTCTATACAAAGCAGGAGACATGTATGATAACCAAACTACAGTTCACCATAAATAAGCAGTCATGTCAAGTCAGGGACTCACGCCCTCAAGTCATCACTCAATTTTAACAATGGGTCTCACGCCCACAACATCAATCGTGCCCGTGGAATACCTTCCTCACCGGCGGTTATGATATACAAGCACCAAGGAATACATGAACACCGTGTCCCACTGTGTCCTAATAAAACGATGCAGGGTAAGTACGAAGGCATAGCCGACTACTAACACCTAGCAGTACCAACAAGGTCATAAAGCGTGTCATGATATCTGTCTAGACGTCACATGATAAAAGCCGGTCACTCGCCGCGATATCAAATGTGCGCGTCTAGCCTCGAACTCTCCGCACTCGCATAGGCCAACCTCATAGGCCCGCATGAGGTATAACCCCGCATCGAGGGTAGCTACTCCGGCATCGCCCCGGACTCGCGATCCGCATGGCCACAAAGACCGCGTGACCATAAAGGCGCCGCACTAACACGGAACTCCGTAGTTCCGCATGGATCCCTGGACCCGCATGAGGTATTCTCGAATCATGGTCCTGCATCACTGAGTCTACCCGCATCGGAGGCGACAACCTCAGGGCACAAGTAAAGGTGAGTGGTAAAATACCAACAAAACGGCTGATAGTCAAACAAATTTAAGCGCAGTCGAAGGAAAACCCCTTTACACTAACATCACAAGATACTAACACACGTATCATCCTAACATGTTTACTTATCAAATCAACAAGAAAGTATTACAAGGCTATCACAAACCAATACAATCAAGTTATTCACACAAGGTACTTTCTACTAACAAGTTCGGGTATCTATCCCCAAAGTACTTCACACATTAAATCTTTAAAAGATCTGTTTCTTTCACATAAGTCACACAATACCCGTAGTATAAAATAGAGTGACTGTCCTTTTAAGAAAACCAAAACTCTTACCTTTGTAAAATCAAGTAACAACATTATTTTCCAAACGTCCAAGTTTGCCTAATTTCAAATGTTCACGTTTCTTATTTTAGAAAGGTTTCGTAGTTCATAGTCTTATTCATTTAAGAATATAATTCTCTTTTAAACAATCTGAGAAACATAAGCCTTATATGTGAGTAGGATATTCTTGTTTATAACAATCTTATTACAGCAGCCATGATCTAGGAAATATCATTTTGTCTCATCTTAGCTTCTATGCAGATGGAAGTTTCTACTAGTTTTAATAGTACTTAATTATTCAAAACATTTTCCTTTTATTAACGCTGCAGTGGTTTGTCGATACACATTCTGATTTCCGAAATCAGTAAAACATTCTTAAGCCGTTATACCTAACTTCCCATAAAGCTAGTATAACTCTTAAGTTTTCAAAACCAAGTATTACTTCAAGTTCTCTATTAACACATAACAAGCCCGTTATAGTTCAAATCAGTTACCTTTTAAAAACCACAAGTATTTTCTTACCAACATAAAGCTGGTTATAACCGACTTCCCATAAAGCCGTTATAACACTTTATGTTTTAAACCAATCAAATACATTTAGCACGTATCGTCTGGTACTACATAGTTCACACATATCATGCTAGAAGAGATAGGAAGAGGTTCACATACCTCGCGACGAGTATCGACTAATAGCAAACGCTCAGTACTTCCAACCGTCGGCTACTCCTTAAGCCAAGTAGATCGCGCCACCGTAGTACTTCAACCTATAAGGCCACAAGGCGCATTAACATTTAGATCTCATCGTAGAACATTCTCTAGAAAATTGGCAGACCTCCCCACATGCAGCGTAAATCTCCTCCTCTATCGGTGGCTACCAAGCCAACCGAGGGTTATACGTCTAACCTAACTGTACAATTTTACTCCACGGTACTACTACACAAGTCTCATGTAATACAACCCTATGTAATTCAGTTCAAGATTCTTCTTTAAATTCAGCTTAAGTCGCAAGACATTCTGTAAGTATTATTCAGGCTTAAGTCAAAAGACATTGCCGATAACTACGTTCAGTTCTATATATAGTATACTTCAACTATATATTCTAACAATATGTAATTTCCAATTACAATAGAGGGACAAGATAATTACCTCGATAAGCCCATAATTATCCTAGTTAAAGTCGATCCTGGGCAATCGTTTAGCTCCAACCCGCTCTAAACCACCCTTAGAAGTTCTAACCAACTTCTACACAATACTCCAACGGACTATGGAGATTTTCCTAGGGTTTCGGTTTTGTGGTAGCGGAGTATAATAGTATTTAGGCATTTTCAGATAGGTATAACCTTAGAATACAACAAGGTATATGGCTAAGGTAATTTGGGCATTATAACAATACTTTTGAGAGTATTTCTACACCACAAGGGGTATTATACAAAGCAACTAGGCTAGGGGTACCCACGCCACACTACTAGGAGGGGGGCGCTACTCTCGGCCAAGGGGCCTCACGAAATGGGGAGGGGGAGCTCTCAAGACTTAGAGATTTTTTTGGATGAAGAAGTCTTCAAAGGGAAGGGGTATTTATAGGTCAAGTGAAGGCCAACCAATGGCCAAGATCTTGCCAAGTGCATAGCAAGTGTATGGTGTAGATTTAGCCATGTGTTGTATGGGTCCCACCTTATCAATCTACCACACAAATATCCTACCAACTACTTGACAAAAATGGAGCAAGCAATTCGTCCATTACCGCCCATTCACTACGTCCAATGTGAGGGTGACACTTGTCACCCTCCCGTTGGTCCAAAATGTTTCGTGTCTCGGAAAAATCCGCAAAAATTAAAAAAGACATAGCCGGAAATTCCCCTACGAAAGCTGTGAAAACGTTTCGTCGAAAAACGACTCTAATCGGGTGTTGTGCACAACAATTAATTCGGCCAAGCCTAACTTAAAAGTTTCAAATTTTTCTACGTACGTCCTTACGTACATACTCTGGAAATACGGGGTATAACATAAGGTGCACATGGCTTGATCCTAGCCCTAAACTTGCCTAACACTTGGCTTGATCTTGGCCATTGGTTGGCCTTTGCTTGACCTATAAATACCCCTCTAAGTGATGAACTTTCTTCATCCAAAAATCATTTGCTAAGTGTTAAAAATCCCTCCCCCTTTAGTGTTGAGTTCGTCCAACTCCTCCCCTCTTTTGAGAGTCTTGGCCGAGGCCTCCTCCCTCCCCTTTTAGTGCTCCTAGCCGTGGGTACACCCCCCCTAGCCTTGTTGCCTCGTATAAATACCCCCTTTTGTGGTATAGAAATACTCTCCAAGTATTGTTATAATGCCCAAATACCTTGGCCCAAATACCTTGTAGTATTCCCAAGGTTACCCTCATACAAAACCCCACAAAATACTATTCTACTTCCCTCCCTCACAAAAACGAAACCCTAAGGAAAACCTTCATAGTCGGTTGAAGTGTTAAGTAGAAGTTGGTTAGAACTTATAAGGGTTGTTTGAGCGGGTTGGAGCGCACTGAGTAGGAGCTAAACCTTGCTCAGATCGACATATAAACTCGGATAATTTTGGGCTTATCAAGGTAAACACTTGACCTTCTTTTGTAATTGGAAATTACATGTTGTTGGAATATATAGTTAAGGTATACTATATATAGAATTGAACATAGTTGTGCGGCAATGTCTTTTGACTTAAGCCTGAATTTAAAGAAGAGAACTGAACTGTAATTACATAGGACTGTATTACAGTAGACTTGTGTAGTATTACTGTGAGTAGAATTGTACACGTCCGGTTAGACGTGCAAACCCCCCCTGGTTGGCTTGGTAGCCGGCCTCGATAGAGGAGGAGATTTACGCTGTTGCGGGGGGGGGGAGGTGCTGCCGAATTTTCTGTAGAATATTCTACATTGAGATCTAGATGTTAATAGGCGCCTTGTGGCCTCTATAGGTTGAAGTACTACGTATGGCGTGATCTACTTGGCTTAAGGAGTAGCCGACTGTTCAAGTTACTTGAGCGTTTTGCTATTAGTCGATAATCGTCGCGAGGTATGTGAACCTCTTCCTATCTTTTCTAGCATGATATGTGTGAGCTATGTAGTACGAGACGCATACGTGTTAATCAGATTTGGTTGTTTTAAAACATAAGTGTTATACTAGCTTTATGGGAAGTTAGGTATAACGTCTTAAGGGTGGTAAAATGAATGGTTTATTAATTTCAAAAGTTAAGAGACTGGATCTTATAAGATAAGAGACTTAACTTAAATGAATTAATATGGATTTTGTGTGAAACCTCATTCGTGAGTAATGAGTACTTGGTTTTTAAAAGGAATAATGTTTTACTGATTTCGGAAATCAGAATGTGTATCAATAAACCACCGCAGCGTTAATAAAGGAAAATGTATTGAATAATTGAGTATTATTAAAACCAGTAGAAACCTCCATCTGCATAGAAGCTAAGATGAGACAAAATGATATTACATTTTCTAGATCATGGCTGCTTAATAAGATTGATTATGAACAAGATTAACCTACTCACCTATGGCATATGTTACTCTATTGTTTTAAAAAGATGTTAAGACATTGAACTATGAAACTTTTCTAAAAAGAGACTTGCGTAATTGAAATTAGGCAAACCGAACTTTTAGGAAAAGAAAGGCATTGTGTTGTCTTAAAATGGTTTAAAACATAAAGTGTTATAACAGCTTTATGGGAAGTTGGTTATAACGACTTTATGAAAACAAAAGAAGGGTTTTATCATTTGTTTTAATGTGGTAACTTGACTTTTAAAAGAGAAGTATTTTGGTCCAAAAGGAAGGCATGGTATTGCCTTAATTTGGTCTTAAAAAGGAAAGTATGAAAGTTGTTTTGGTTTACTTAAAAGATATAAGTCACACATTTTTATATACTACGGGTATCGGGTGACTTTTAGAAAAGGAATGAATCTCTTAAAAGGAATTTAACGTACGTAGTACTTTAGGGTTAAAATCCGGACTTTGACATAAAATGAAAGTACCTTGAGTTGTGTATAACTTGCCTATGCTTGTTGTTATGAAACTTGACCATGTTACGTGTGATAGCCTTTGTAATACCCCGTATTTCCAGAGTATGTACGTAAGGGAATACGTACAAAAAGTTTGGCCTTAGTTAGCCTTGGACGTTTTCTTTTGTACACAACTCGCTAAAAGAATCGCTTTCACTAAACGATTCCACAGCTTTCGTAGAGTAAATTCCGGCTATGCCATTTCTTATTTTTGCGGATTTTTCCGAGAGACGAAACATTTTGGACCAACGGGAGGGTGACATGTGTCACCCTCACATTGGAAGCAAGTGGGGTGGCTTTGGACGATCAAGGCCCAAAGAGGGTGCCTGGCCGATTGGTTCCTTGCTTAGGCCTTGTTTTGTGCCATGTTTTGTGGAGTGTTTTGTGGAGTGTTTTGTGGAGTAGGGGTTAGGGTGCACTTGGCTTGATCTTGGCCTTACACTTGCCTTGCACTTGTCTTCATCTTGGCCATTGGTTGGCCAAGGCTTGAGCTATAAATACCCCCTTAGAGATGAAGAGTTATTCATCCACAAAGTTATCTTCCAAGTCTAAAAATCCTCTCCTCTCCATTAAGCTTTTCGTCCAACACCTCTTCCCTCCCCTTGTGTAGTGTGGCCGAGAGCCTACCCCCCTAGCCTAGCCGAAATCTAGCCACCCTCCCTTGGTAGAAAAGTTGTCTTCTAGTTTCGTTATAATGCCCAAAATACCCTAGCCCAAATACCTTAGTACTTATTAGAAGTTGTGAAGAACTTCTAAGGTTTCGAGCATACAACTTAGGAGCAAAACCTTGCTCAGCGCGACTTGTTCTAGGATATTATTGGGCTTACCGAGGTAACTAATCCTCAACCTCTTTAGAATTAGAGACTACTGACTGTTGTAGGATTAGAATAAGTATTAGATACTTAGAAGAATATCACGAATAGAATTGAACTGTTATCACGTAGAAGGGTTTAAAAGAAGAATAATTGAATCAGTACTCACATAGACTGTTTCACAAAGAGACTTACATAGCTCACCTGTAGGGTTGTGCTGCCCGACTTTCAGAGAATTATGAACCCCCGCTTAGAATGACCTCAGAGTAGTCTTTGATAGATATCGTGACTATTATAGGTGACTCTGCGCGCGACATATTCAACTTGGCGGTGGTTTTCACGGTAGGTATGTGATTCTTCCTAAAGCATGATATTTTACAATATATAGTACGGTAGACGCATACGTGTTAACTGAATAATAACTACGGCAATGTCTTTGACTTAAGCCTGAATAATACTTATGGCAATGCCTCACGGCTTAAGCCTGAATAATAAAAGAATACTGAATCATTTTTTAACAGAAGATAAATATTTGGTTTTTAAAAACAAAAGCTTAAGAGTTATACTAGCTTTATGGGAAGTTAGGTATAACAACTTAAGAAGATAAAAAGAATCATTTACTTGTTTGTTTATAAAAGCCTTGTATTGATTTCTGTTAAGTGTAGTAAGATTTGTGTGATAAGTAGACATATTATGATACTACCTGGGTTAGTGTCTTGGATTGCTGTGCTTACGTTGCTAACCGGTAAGTCTGTTGTACTGTTATTGTATCACCTACCCTCGATCGTTATATCGGTGGTCGCTTGCTCGACGCGGGTCTATACGGCCTATGCAGTCTGTGAGACTATGCGAGAGCGGTATGCTCCGTGATTGATCATTCCGGTGTTTAGCCTGACGCGGGATTCTATGCGGTCTGCTGAGACTACGCGGTCTTTTGAGGCTATGCGGCTGCGGAGCCTAGGCGGATGCCGGGTCACTGCCCCACGCGGGAATACCTCGCGGTCCGTGTGTGACCTATGCGGGCCGCGGAAGTCCAGACTAGGCACGCAGAATGATACTATGGGCGATCGCCTTGCTTCGATCATTCGCGCCTAGAATAGACACATTCTGATTTCCTATTATCGTTGTTTGTGATGTGACACTATGTGCAATTGAACCGATTGTATTTGTGAAAAGGTTTTAAATACTTTGATTTTATTTCGCTTTATAGTTTCACATACTTGGTACCAGATCGACTCCTTCGGGGCCGTTCATGCCGCAGGTGGCAAGCGGTGCTAGATCCACATCCTTAGGATCTTTGCGTTGGTGTCGTGAGCTCCATCTTCTCCGAGGCTCTACTTTGGGTATGATCTCCATGTATTGTAGATAGTTTTGTATCGGTGGTATGGCGGGCCCTGTCCCGCCATAGTTGTTTACTTCTCAGAGGTGCTGTAGTACTATTGTACAGTTGGGATGTAACTGCAAAACTTGAGTTATTTATATTATGCCGAAAGGCAAGCTTTTCATCAGATAAACTGTGTCTTATTTTATAAATTGTTTCCTGTCTTGTCTTATATTCCGCTGGTTACTCTGATGTATGACTACTTGGGTGCCCTGAAGGCACGACCACGCCCTCACGGGTCGTGACAAAAGTGGTATCGTGAGCGATTAATCCTCTGAAAGTGTCTGCACCGTATCTAGTAGAGTCTTGATTATCGGTGTTGTGCACCACACCAATAATCGTGAGGCTATAGGATATTTAGGATTGGTTTCCATTCTTCTCATTCCGAGATCGTGCTTTAGAGTCGTGTTATAGGTTGGACCTCTAACGTATTCCTTTCCTCGTATGCTTATGCCTCCACGTAAGGCAACCCGCCCGGGCAAGGCAGCCGAGGAGTCGCTAGCAGACACCCGAGTCACGAGGGCTCGTGCCCACCTATACCGAGACGGCAAGTTCTATGACGCCGCCACCCAAAGAGACCACAGTACTTCACCTCCCGTCCCACACTGGGCGGAGGAGTTAGGTACAAGGAGATGGCCCACTATTGGCTAAAGTTGTGGCCCGACATTGAGGAGAGGCTGGACGCGACAGCTCAGCCTCCAGCCTCCGCACCCGTAGTGCACCCGAGGCGAGATAGTTTGAGGCTACGAGATTTCTTGAGTCAGAGCCCGCCGAGTTTTACGGTCGAGGCCGGAGGATGATCCGCAGGAGTTCATCCGTCACCGCAGAGGATTATCGCGGTGATCGTGGCTTCGTAGACCGAGGTCGTGACAGGTTCGCATCGGCTGCGTGATACCGCAGTCGATTGGTTTGATTCATGGGAGCTTTCCCGGGGAGAGCATGCACCTCCAGCAGTATGGGATGAGTTTTCAGAGGCTTTTCTCACACACTTCTTGCCTCCGCAGATGAGGAGGGCACGAGCTGATAGATTCTTGTTGCTGAGGCAGGGAGGACGCACAGTGAGGGAGTACAATGTCGAGTTTGATTCTTTGGCTCGATATGTCCCTCGCACCGTAGCGAGATGGAGGAGTGGTGCATCGCTATGTCACCGGGCTAGATGATTACATGGCCGAGTCTTGTGCGGGTGTGTCCTTCAGCCAGGCATGGACATAACCCGTATGCAGGCTCATGCACTGGGATGTGAGGAGCGTAGAGACCGCCGGTAGAGCGATATCGAAGCAGGAAGGCCAAGACGGCCGTTCTTTGGTGGTCCTCGTGGTGGGCGGCATCGCCAGGTCCGATTTGCACCACAGCCAGCAGAGCGCCCTACCTCATTTTCGATGTACAGAGCAATCGGGGCGTGGCCCCAGACTGGATTTCGGGTAGCAGGGTGCTAACCGCTCGAGGTCTCGCTTTCGTGCCCGTTGTGGCGATACCATTCGAGTCAGATTCGAGCCTGCTATACTTGTGGCCAGCAGGGTCATTTTGCGAGAGTTTGTCCGGCCGGGGGCGGAGCTGGTGGTAGGGCTCAGCCTACAGGGTCTGTTGCCGCTTCTTCATCCCCGACAGTTACTCGCCCCGGAGGGCAAGGTACACATGGATCAGCGGGTCGCGGCAGAGGTCGTGGCGCAGGTCCCGATTCTAGAGGTCCTCATAACCGCATATATGCTTTGGTCCACCGACAGATCGAAGGCCTCACCGATGTCGCCATGTACCTTATCGCTCGGGTTTGATGTGTATGCTTTGATAGATCCGGGTTCTACTCTGTCCTATATATCTCCCCTTGTTGCTAGTAGGATAGGGATAGAGCCTGAGTCCATAGACCCTTTCGAGGTAGCTACGCCAGTAGGTGATTCGGTGGTAGCTCGGCGGGTATATAGAGCTTGTCCTGTGACCATTTACAGTCGTCGGACCCTAGCCGACTTGATAGAGTTGGAGATGATTGACTTCGACGTGATTATGGGGATGGATTGGCTAGCTTCTTGCTACGCCAATGTAGACTGCAGAGAGAGAGTACGGTTCCAGCTCGGCGGTTGAGTGGGAGGAGGAGCACGGTATCGCCGAGCGGTAGCTTTATTTCCTCCCTCAACGCTAGGACGATGGTGCAGACGGCGTATATCTACCATCTCGTTCGGGTGTATGATACTGAAGCTGCGGTACCAGATTTTCATCGGCCCAGAGTCACGAGTTCCCAGACGTGTTTCCTGATGACCTCCCGTATCCTCCCGAGGAGATTGAGTTTTGTATTGACATATTGCCAGACACTCGGCCTATTTCCATTCCGCCATACAGAATGGCACCTGCCGAGTTGAGAGAGTTGAAGGATCAGCTTAGAGATTTGCTGGAGAAGGGCTTCATCAGGCCTAGTGTTTCTCCCTGGGGAGCGCCGGTTTTGTTCGTGAAGAAGAAGGACGACGCGCATGTGTGTTGATTACGGTGAACAAGGTGACCATTAAGAATGTATACCCCTTCCCGTGATTGATGATTTGTTCTACCATTGCGAGTGCGAGATGTTTTCCAAGATTGATCTGCGATCGGGCTATCATCAGTGCGAGTCGAGAGGTGGATGTCCCTAGGATCGCATTCCGGACCCAGACGCATTATGAGTTCGTGGTCATGTCTTTTGGGTTGACCAATGCTCGGCGGTATTCATGGATTTGATGAACCGAGTGTTCAAACCATTTTTGGACACGCTTTGTGATAGTGTTCATTGATGATATCTTGGTTTATTCTCGCCGTGAGCAGAGCACGCGAGCATTTGAGAGGCGATCTGACAGTTCTCCAGGACCAGCAGTTGTACGCCAAGTTTTCCAAATGTGAGTTTTGGTTGACTTCAGTGGCGTTTCTTGGGCATATTGTCGGGGCTGATGGCATTCGAGTTGATACGGCCAAGATCGAGGCAGTCAGGACTTGGCCTAGACCTACTACTCCGACAGAGGTTCGCAGTTTTCTGGGCCTTGCAGGATATTATCGACGGTTCGTGGAGAAGTTTGCTTCTATCTCTGCACCATTGACTAGGCTGACTCAGAAGGCAGCCAAGTTCCAGTGGACTGATGCTTGTGAGCAGGGTTTCCAGTTGCTGAAGGAGAGATTGACGACCGCCCCCGTTCTTACTCTTCCAGAGGGTCCAGACGGTTATGTCGTGTATTGTGATGCGTCAGGCATCGGGTTGGGATGTGTGTTGATGCAGCATGGCAGGGTTATAGCATATGCATCCCGACAGCTGAAGAAACACGAGAGGAACTACCCCACCCATGATTTGGAGTTAGCGCGTGATTCACGCTTTGAAGATCCGAGGCACTATTTGTATGGGGTTCACGTGGATATTTATACGCACCACAAGAGCCTCCAAGATATCTTCACCAGAGGAGTTGAACTTACGGCAGACGGTGGTTAGAGTTGCTTAAGGATTACGATTTTGATATCCTGTACCACCCGGGAAGGCCAATGTTGTGGCGTATGCTCTTAGTCGTAGGTCGATGGGAGCCTATCGGATGTGCGCAGAGAGGAGGGACATGGTTCGTGATTTGCATCGATTAGCGAGCCTCGTGTCCGCTTGATTGATTCGATAGCGGTGGGGTTAGAGTTCGTGAGGTTGCCGAGTCTTCCATCGCCGAGGAGGTGAAGAGGCAACAGCTCGAGGATCCGGCTTTGATTCGATATCGTGATACGACTCTTCGTGAGGGCAAGGGTCCTGAGGTAGCACCGATGGGGTGCTAAGGTTTGAGGCGCATGTGTGTTCCAGATGTTTGAGACTTGGCAGCAGGTTCTGGGAAGCACACAAATACAAGGTTACTCTATCCATCCCGGGTCGACCAAGATGTACCACGACCTTAGATCCGTGTATTGGTGGGATGGCTTGAAGAGAGACGTTGCGAGTTCGTAGCTCGCCCGTGTTGTCGCAGTGAAGGTAGAGCACCGAGGCCCGTGGTTTGTTACGCACGATTGAGATCCCGACCGGAAGTGGGAGGTAATCAACATGGACTTCATCACGTGATTACCTCGCACTCGGAGAGACATGATTCTATATGGGTTATCGTCGACAGGCTGACGAAATCAGCCCACTTTCTTCCCGTCCGGACGACTTTTTCGGCTGAGGATATGCCAGACTTTACATCCGAGATCGCCGATCGCATGGAGTCCCTACTTCGATCATATCGCATGCAGGAGCCCGGTTACGCTAACTTCCTGAGGTCCTTCCAGAGGGTTTAGGGACGCAGAGAGCCTCGAGCATCGCATTTCATCCACGCATGCACGGACAGCAGAGCGCACTATCCGCACTCGAGGATATGTCGCGAGCCCGTGTTATTGACTTCAGTGGTAGTTGGGAGGATCATTTGCCTCTAGTTGAGTTTGCGTATAATAATAGCTACCACTCCAGTATTCAGATGGCGCCTTATGAGGCCTTGTATGGGAGGAAGTGCAGATCGCCTATAGGTTGGTTCGATGTGGGCGAGGTGCGCTAGTGGGACCAGACGGTGCAGCAGCGATGGATAAGGTGAAGCTTATCCGAGGCGGCTATTGACACCGTAGTCGATGTAAGTCGATGCAGATCATCGTCGTCGGATCTTGAGTTCGAGGTTCATGATTGGGTTTTCCTAGGTGTCACCATGGCGGTGTGATGAGATTTGGGAAGAAGGGAACTCACCAGGTACATCGGGCCGCTTCGCATTGTCCGCAGGGTAGGCAAGGTTGCCTATGAGTTGGATCTGCCGTCCGATCCGAGGCAGCATCCGGTTTTTCACGTATCTATGCCGGCGAGATGTATCGGGATCCATCTAGGTACACCCGATTGACGATGTCCAGGTTACCGAGGGGTTATCGTTTGAGGAGTTTCCCATCGCGTTACTCGATCGTCGTTAGGCGTCTCGGACGAAGGACGTGGCTTCCACAAAGTCTTGCGCGAACGAGCTCGCAGGAGATGACGTGGAAGCCGAGGAGGACATGAGGCGAAGTATCTCACCTATTCCCCACACCTCCGTAATTCACTTTCCTACTTGTAAATTTTCGTTATCGCTATGCCTAAGTGTTGTTTTGTGGCCGCGTGTGGCATTTGCAAACCGCTTAAGTTATGAAGAATCTTATCGTTAATCGTCTTGAGAAGGAACATTCGACGAATGTTTCTAAGGGGAGAATGTAATACCGTATTTCCGCAGTATGTACGTAAGGGAATACGCATAAAAAGTTTGGCCTTAGTTAGCCTGGACGTTTTCTTTTGTACACAACTCGCTAAAAGAATCGTTTCCGACTAAACGTTTCCACTTTCGTAGAGTAAATTCCGCTATGCCATTTCTTATTTTTGCGGATTTTTCCGAGAGACGAAACATTTTGAACCAACGGGAGGGTGACATGTGTCACCTCACATTGGAAGCAAGTGGGGTGGCTTTGGACGATCAAGGCCCAAAGAGGGTGTTGGCCTTGGCCGATTGGTTCCTGCTTAGGCCTTGTTTTGTGCCATGTTTTGTGGAGTGTTTTGTGGAGTGTTTTGTGAGTAGGGGTTAGGGTGCACTTGGCTTGATCTTGGCCTTACACTTGCCTTGCACTTGTCTTCATCTTGGCCATTGTTGGCCAAGGCTTGAGCTATAAATACCCCTTAGAGATGAAGAGTTATTCATCCACAAAGTTATCTTCCAAGTCTAAAAATCCTCTCCCTCTCCTTAAGCTTTTCGTCCAACACCTCTTCCTCCCTTGTGTAGTGTGGCCGAGAGCCTACCCCCCTAGCCTAGCCGAAATCTACCCCCCCTCCCTTGGTAGAAAAGTTTTCTTCTAGTATCGTTATAATGCCCAAAATACCCTAGCCCAAATACCTTAGTACTTAGTAGAAGTTGTGAAGAAGTTCTAGGGTTTCTCGAGCATACAACTTAGAGCAAAACCTTGCTCAGTAGCGACTTTTCTAGGATATTATTGGGCTTACCGAGGTAACTAATCCTAACCTCTTTTGAATTAGAGAATACTTATCGTTGTAGTATTAGAATAAGTATTAGATACTTAGAAGAATATCACGTAATAGAATTGAACTGTTATCACAGAGAAGGGTTTAAAGAAGAATAATTGAATCAGACTCACATAGGATGTTTTCACAGAGACTTACATAGCTCACCGTGGGTTGTGCTGCCCGACTTTCCGAGAATTATGAACCCCGCTTAGAATGACCTCGCAGTAGTCTTTGATAGATATCTGTGACTATTATAGGTCACTCTGCGCGACATATTCAACTTGGCGGTGGTTTTCAAGGTATGTGATTCTTCCTAAAGCATGATATTTTACAATATATAGTACGTAGACGCGTACGTGTTAATCGAATAATAACTACGCAATGTCTTTGACTTAAGCTGAATAATACTTATGGCAATGCCTCACGCTTAAGCCCAATAATAAAAGAATACTGAATCATTTTTTAACAGAAGATAAATATTTGGTTTTTAAAACAAAAGCTTAAGAGTTATACTAGCTTTATGGGAAGTTAGGTATAACAACTTAAGAAGATAAAAAGGAACTCTTTACTTGTTTGTTTATAAAAGCCTTGTATTGATTTCATTAAGTGTAATAAGATTTGTGTGATAAGTAGACATATTATGATACTACCGGGTTAGTGTCTTGGATTGCCGTGCTTACGCTTGCTAACCTAAGTCTGTTGTAATCGTTATTGTATCACCTACCCTCGATCGTTATACCGGTGGCTTGCCCTCGATGCGCGGTCTATACGGCTATGCAGTCTGTGAGACTATCGCGAGCAGCGGTATGCTCCGTGATTGATCATTCCGGTGTTTAGCCCGACGCGGGATTCCCTATGCGGTCCGCTGAGACTACGCGGCTTTTGAGGCTATGCGGCCGCGAGCCTAGGCGGATGCCGGGTTGGCTGCCCCGATGCGGGAATACCTCGCGGTCCATGTGTGACCTATGCGGCCGCGGAAGTCCGTGACTAGGCACGCAGAATGATACTATGGGCGATTGGCCTTGCTTCGATCATTCGCGCCTAGAATAGACTGCTACGCTTTTCCTATTATCTTTGCTGTTGTGATGTGACACTATGTGCAATTGAACCGATTGTATTTGTGAAAAGGTTTTAAATACTTTGATTTTATTTCGCTTTATAGTTTCACATACTTGGTACCAGATCGACTCCTTCGGGCCGCGTTCATGCCGCAGGTGGCAAGCAGTGCTAGATCCACATCCTTAGGATCTTTGCGTTGGTGTCGTGAGCTCTATCTTCTCCGAGGCTCTACTTTGGGTATGATCTCCCGTATTGTAGATAGTTTTGTCTATCAGGTATGGCGGCCCCGTCCCGCCATAGTTGTTTACTTCCTAGAGGTCCAGAGTACTATTGTGCACTGGGATGTAACTGCAAAACTTGAGTTATTTATATTATGCCGAAAGGCAAGCTTTTCATCAGATAAACTGTGTCTTATTTTATAAACTGTTTCCTGTCTTGTCTTATATTCCGCTGGTTACTCTGATGTATGACTACTTGGGTGCCCCGGTAAGGCACCAGTCACGGGCCTCGGAACGGGTCGTGACAGCCTTGTTGTGCAAGTACTGTGTTTTACTCGACTACCGGTTCATCCGGGAATGTATTTCACTCGACTACCGGTTCATCCGGGAATGTATTTCACTCGACTACCGGTTCATCCGGGAATGTATTTCACTCGACTACCGGTTCATCCGGGAATGTATTTCACTCGACTACCGGTTCATCCGGGAATGTATTTCACTCGACTACCGGTTCATCCGGAAATGTATTTCACTCGACTACCGGTTTATCCGGGAATGTATTTCACTCGACTACCGGTTCATCCGGGAATGTATTTCACTCGACTACCGGTTCATCCGGGAATGTATTCCACTCGACTACCGGTTCATGGGATGAACCGGGAATGTATTCCACACGTTTCTATACTGGGTCCATAAGATGGGCCGAGACCTGTTATACGTATCACATGATTTGTACCTAGATCGCCAGCTGAGGAAGGAGTTCCACGCGTGAGGATGACTTGAGGCGTGAGTCCCCGACTTGACATGATCGCTTTTATGTTGTGGAATCGTAGTTTGGTTATCATACATGTCTCCCGCTTTATATAGACTATTATGATTTCATTTACGATTTTTTACGCTTTCACATACTTGGTACTGTTAGATCGACTCCTTCGGGCCGCGTTCATGCCGCAGTAGAGGTACATCGACCGCCGATCCCCGCTTATGGATCACATTTCAGTGTTGGAAGCTCCGTTCCTTCGAGGCTTATCTTTGTATGTTACCCCGAGTCCGTAGGTTCTTGTACATTCTGTGGTATGGCGGGCCCCGTCCGTCATAGTTGTTGTCACTTCTTAGAAGTCCGTAGTAATCGCTGGCGTAGTCCGTAAAGGATAACTGTTCGGGTATTTATGTATATGATACTGAAGGCAACTGTTTTGGTTGGCCTGTTTATTTATCATGTCTCTTAATTCATGTTCATGTTTTTATTTCCGCTGATTTTCTCTGATGTTGTATCTAGTGCCCGGGGTAAGGCACCAGGCACGGTCCCGGGTTCGGGTCGTGACACAATTGGCCGTGCTTCGATCATTCGCAGTCTAGAAAAGACCTCTTACAGTTTACCTATTGTTGCTCTTGTTTGTGATGTGGCACTATGTGCGGTTACATTGGTTGTTTCGTGCATATTTATAAAATTGGTTTTAAAATGATATGATTTCATTTAAGTACTTTACAGTTTCACATACTTAGTACCGTTGTCTCGACTCCTTCGGGGCTGCGTCATGCCGCAGGTAAAGGCAAGGTGTGCTAGATCCACATCCTTAGGATCTTTGCGTTGGTGTCGGGAGCTCCATCTTCTCCGAGGCTCTACTTTGGGTATGATCTCCCTGTCTTGGAGAGAGTTGTGTACATTCAGGGTATGGCGGGGCCCTGTCCCGCCATAGTTGTTTACTTCCTTAGAGGTCTGTAGTCCTATTGTACAGTTGGGATGTAACTGCAAAACTATGTTTATATATATATGCCGAAAGGCAGGCTTTTCTTCAGATAAACTGTTTCTCCTTTTTAATAATGTTTCTTGTCTTGTTTTATATTTCTGCTGATTTTCTCTGATGTATGATCGCTGGGTGCTCTGTAAGGCACGATCCACGCTCCGAACAGTCGTGACAAAAGTGGTATCAGAGCAGTTAATCCTCGGAAAGTGTCTACAGACCGTATCTAGTAGAGTCTTGATTATCGGTGTGTTGTGCACCACACCAATAATCAGGAGGCTATAGGATATTTAGGATTGGTTTCCATTCTTCTCACTCTGAGATCGTGCTTAGAGCTGTGTTAAAGTTGGACCCCTCTAACGTATTCCTTTCTGTAACAGTTATGCCTCCACGTAAGGCAACCCGCCCGTGGGCAAGGCAAACCGAGGAGCTGCTAGTGGGACACCTAGAGTCACGAGGGCTCAGGCCCAGTCGATACCCGAGACGGCGAGTTCTACGACGCCGCCGACCCCAGGAGGGTTTAGGGCCGCAGCAGTGGCTGATGAGACCACAGTACCTACACCTCCAGTCCCACAGCCTGGAGCAGATGAGATGGGTTACAGAGAGATGGCCCGCCATCGCCGTGATCGTGGCGCATACGAGTGACGCCGACGCGCAGCCTGGCCCACCAAGAGCACCCGTGGTTCACCCGAGGCGCATAGCTGAGGCTACGGATTTCCGAGTTGTAGCCCGCCGCAGTTCTACTGTCGAGGCCGAAGGATGATCCGCAGGAGTTCATCCGCCGATTCTGCAGAGGATCACGCGGTGATCAAGGCGTCGAGACCGAGTCCGTGACTCGATTCGCATCGGCTACGTGATACCGCAGTCGATTGGTTTGATTCGCGGAGTTATCCCGGAGAGCACGCGCCCCAACTACTTGGGATGAGTTCTGGGAGGCTTTCCTCACTCACTTCTTGCCTCCACAGATGAGGAGGGCACGGGCCGATAGATTTTTGTTACTGAGGCAGAGAGGACGCACAGTTAGGGAGTACAATGTCGAGTTTGATTCATTGGCTCGATATGTCCCAGCGTTGGTAGCAGATATGGAGGATAGGGTGCACCGCTACGTCACCGGGCTAGATGATTATATGGCCGAATCTTGTGCGGGTGTTTCTCTTCAGCCGGGTATGGACATTACCCGCATGCAGGCTCATGCTCTTGGATGCGAGGAGCGTAGAGACCGACGGGTTGACAGGCAGCAGGTAAGACCAGACGGCAGGTCTTTTGGTGGCTATCGTGGGCGGCCTCGGCAGCCTAAATTTGCACCACCACTCGAGCACCTCGCACCGCCCTCACAGCCCAAGATATTCGAGGCGCACTGGGGCCCTGTGGCTTCAAACGCCCGAGCAAAGAGAGGTATCGCCGACGGACCACCCCTCAGTGTGGCCGATGCGATAGATCCCACTTCGGGAGTTGTGGTGCTGCTACCGGAGCTTGTTTCAGCCAGGCCAGCAGGGTCACTTTGCGAGGAACTGTCCGACCAAGGGCAGTGCAGATAGTAGGGGTCAGCCTACAGGTTCTTTTGCCGGGTCTTCTTCATCCCCGACAGTTACTCGCCCCGGAGGGCAGGGTACTCATGGACCAGCAGGTCGCGGCAGAGGTCGTGGCTCGGGTCCCAGTTCTAGCGGTCCCCAGAACCGCATTTATGCCTTGTCCAGCCGGCAGGATCAGGAGGCCTCACCTGATGTCGTCACAGGTACCTTATCAGTTTCTGGATTTGATGTGTATGCCTTGATAGATCCGGGTTCTACTCTGTCCTATATATCTCCCCTTATTGCTAGTAGGATAGGGATAGAGCCTGAGTCCATAGACCCTTTCGAGGTAGCTACGCCATGGTGATCTGGTAGCTCGGCGGGTATATAGGGCTTGTCCAGTGACCATTTACAGTCGTCAGACCCTAGCCGACTTGATAGAGTTGGATATGACTGATTTCGACGTGATCATGGGTATGGATTGGCTAGCTTCTTGCTACGCCAATGTAGACTGCAGGGAGAGAGTAGTACGGTTCCAGTTTTGTTATACCCCGTATTTCCAGAGTATGTACATGTGGACGTACGTACGAATTTTGAGCCTTAAGTTAAGCATGTTTCGAAATTTTGTGCACAACCCCCGTATAGAGTCGTTTTTCGACGAAACGTTTCCACAGCTTTCGTAGGGAAAATTCCGGCTATGTCATTTATAATTTTTGCGGATTTTTCCGAGAGACGAACGCGTTGGACAACGGGAGGGTGACACGTGTCACCCTCACATTGAAGCAGCTGGGGCTTGGGCGATTTGGGCGCCCAAGAGGCCTCGTTGGCCTCGCCGATTGGCTCTCTTTGTGCCTTGTTTTGTGGCTTGTTTTGTGGAGTGTTTTGTGGAGTAGGGTTAGGGTGCACTTGGCTTGATCTTGGCCTTACACTTGCCTTGCACATGGCTTGATCTTGGCCATTGGTTGGCTTTTGGTTTTGCTATAAATACCCCCTAAGTGTGAAGACTTCATCCATTCCAAATATGTTCCAAGTCTTGCTATCCTTCCTCCTCTTGTTTGACTCTCGCCCAAGAGCCCTCCCCTAGATAGGCCGGTGTGGCCGAGCTCCTCCCCCTCTCCCCCTTGTGGTGTGGCCGGGGGGTAACCCCCCCCCTAGCCTAGTTGTCTCGTATAAATACCCCCTTGGGGTATAGAAATACTCTCCAAAGTATTGTTGTACTGTCCACATACCTGGGCCCACATCCCTTGTAGTAGTCTCAAGGTTCCACTTATACAAAAGCCCAGAAAATACGATTATACTTCCTATAACCACACAAACGAAACCCTAAGGAAATCTTCACCCGTTGTTGAAATACTTAAGAAGTTGGTTAGAACTTCTAGGGTTGTTCGAGCGGTGGAGCACCGAGTAGAGCGAAACATTGCTAAGGATCGACTTTAAACTCGGATAATTTTGGGCTTATCGAGGTAAATATTCTTGACCTTCTATTGTAATTGGAAATTACATGTCATAAAATATATAGTTGAAGTATACTATATATGTAATCGAACGTAGTTGTTGGCAATGTCTTTTGACTTAAGCCTCAAGAATAAAGAATCGAATCAATCAGAATTACATAGACCGATCAGACATGAGACTTGTGTAGTATTCTTGTATAGTAGAATTATACCCGTCGTAAGATGTATAGCCTCGGTTGGCTTGGTAGCCGACCTCGATGAAGAGGAGATTTACGCCATTTGCGGGTGTCGCCGAATTTTCTCAGAGAATGTTCTACGTTAAGATCTAGATTTTAATGTCGCTGTGGCCTTATAGGTTGAAGTGCTACGTGTGACGTAATCTTACGGACTAAGGAGTAGCCGACTTGAGGTACTTGAGCGTTTTGCTATTAGTCGATAATCGTCGCGAGGTATGTGAACCTCTTCCTATCTCTTCCAAAGCATGATATGTGTGAACTATGTAGTACGGTAGACGCATACGTGTTACTGTGGTTTGATTGTTTTAAAACATAAAGTGTTATAACGGCTTTATGGAAAGTTGGTTATAATACTTTATGTAGGTAAGAAAATACTTGTGGTTTTAAAAGGTAACTAATGTGAATTATAATCGGCTTGTTATAATAAAGAACTTGATGTATTTCAAAAGATTTCTAAATCGTTTTGAAGGGAGAGTAACACTTGGTTTTAAAGGTTTTAAAAAGAGTTATACGAGCTTGATGGCGAGTTAGTTATAATGTCTTAAGAGAGGTAAATAAAATGGTTTATCATGTTAGAAGTTAAGAGACTTGATCTTATAAGATAAGAGACTTAACTTATTTGTTTTAAATGTGAATGTTTGTGAAACCTCATTCGTGAGTAATGAGTACTTGGTTTTATTTAAAGGATAATGTTTTACCGATTTGAAATCGTAACGTATCGACAGCATCACCGCAGCGTTAATAAAGGAAAATGTATTGAATAATGATGAATTGTATTAAAACCAGTAGAAACCTCCATCCGCATAGAAACTAAGATGAGACAAAATGATATTACATTTTCTAGATCATGGTCACGTAATAAGAATGTTGTAAACAAGAATAACCTACTCTCACGTGAGACATATATTACTCAATTGTTCTAAAAGAAATCAAGTGATTAAGTTTATGAACTATGAAACCATTTGAAAATGAGAAGCTTGAGTAATGAAACTAGTAAACCGAACTTAGGAAAAGAATGTTGTTACTTGATTTTGAAAAGGAATGTGGGTTGGTCGTCATTCTAATACTACGTATCGGGTGACTTTGATAAAAGTAATGGATCTCTTTAAAGAATTTAACGACGTAGTACTTTAGGTTAAAACCCGACTTTGGCATAAAATGAAGGTACTTTGAGTGATGTGAAACTTGCCTATGCTTGTTGTGGTGAAACTTGCCTATGCTTGTTGCGTGAAACTTTCCTATGCTGTTGTTGTGAAACTTGCCTATGCTTGTGATGATAGCCTTTGTTGTGCAAGTGTGGTGTTTCTGGTTACCGCGTCTCGATAGAGGCCGTTGAGTTGAGGTTTCTTCGCTCGCCTGGTACCGGTGGTCGGCTCGATTGCCCTGCCTCGGATCGATTCGCCTTGGTATCGGTAGTCACCCTGACTTGCCCTGCTCAACAGTAGTGACGAAGTCTCGATACGCCTTGGTCCTCGTGGTCACCGATTTGCCCCGGCCGCCACGTGATCGGCCTTGGTATCCGATGAGTCGGCTCGACTTGCCCCGTGACGCCTTCGTGTTTGTGGTTGCATTGTATTATTGGCAGTCGGATCCGTAGTTGTACTTGTCTCAGACGGTTTTTATGACACAGTGGGACTCGTGTTCATGTATACTCCTTGGTATTGTTATATCATAAATCGCCGGCAGTGAGGAAGAAATTCCACGCACGCAGTGATAATTTGGAGGCGTGAGTCCACGACTTGATGTAATCGTTATATGTTATGTATCGTAGTTGGTCGTCATACATGTCTCCCGCTTATATAGACTATTATGATTTCATTTACGATTTACGCTTCACATACTTGGTACTGCAGATCGACCTCGTGGCCGCTCACGCCGCAGTAAAAGGTACATCGACCGCCGACTTCGCCATAGGATCACATTCACGTGTTGGAAGCTCCGCTTCTCCGAGGCTTATCTTTTGCATGTGTTCTCGAGTTGTAGGTTCTTGTACATTCAGAGGTATGGCGGGCCCCGCCCGCCATAGTTGTTGTAAATCTTAGAGGTCCAGAGAATCACAAGCGTGGTTGTAAAAGGATTAAACTGTCGGGTTTTATGTATATACCAAGGCAAATCGCTTTGGTTGGCCTGTTTATTTATCATGTCTCTCATTTCATGTTTAAAGTTTTTATTTCCGCTGGTTTTCTCTGATGTTGTATCGCTAGGTGCCCGGTAAGGCACGATCACGCCCGATTTTCGGGTGTGACATAGTGGTATCGTGAGCGATTAATCCTCGGAAAGTGTCTACGCACCGTGTCTAGTAGTCTTGATTATCGGTGTTGTGCACCACATCTATAATCGTGAGGCTATAGGACATTTAGGATTGGTTTCATTTCTTCTCATTCCGAGATCGTGCCTTAGCCGTGTGATAAGATCGACCCTCCGACATACTTCGCTTACCGCTATGCCTCCGCGTAGGCAACCCGGCCCCGGCGGCAAGGCAGCAGAGGAGCCGCGAGTAGAGCAAATGGCAGAGACCACAAGACTGAGCCTCCATCCGCACCGGAGCAGAGGAGATGAGTTACAAGGAGGGCCCGCTAATGGCCGTGGTCAGGCTGACTTGAGGATAGGCCGACGCAGCAGCCAAAGAGCACCATGGTTCACCCTAGATCGAGTAGTTCGAGGCTACGGATTTTCTCGAGTTGTAGCCGCCGAGTTTTATGGGTCGAGGCACGAGGATGATCCGCAGGAGTTCATCCGAAGCGATTCTGGATCATGAGAGTGATCAAGGCATCGGAGATCGAGTCGGTGGCCCTAGGTTCACATCAATCGCGTGATACCGCATGATCGTTTGATTCTCGAGCTGTCCAGGAGAGCATGCACTTCCAGCCGTATGGAACGAAGTTCTCGAGGCCTTTCTTGCACATTTCTTGCCTCCCTGCACGGCGAGGGCTCGCCGGCGATTTTTGGTGTTACGGCAGAACGGGCGTACGGTTCGGGAGTACAATGTGGAGTTTGACTCATTGGCCCGGTACGTCCCCGCGTTAGTAGCTAGTATGGAGGATCGAGTGCACCGATATGTTACGGTGGCTCGATGATTGCCTTGCGCAGAGTTGTTCGGTGTAGCTCTTCACCGCATGGACATTGCCGCACGCAGCGTATACACTGGATGCGGAGCGGATAAATCGACGGAATGACCAAGGTCAGCAGAAGAGGGCCAGAACAGCAGGGTCCTTTGGTGACTTTCGAGGCGGACCGTCTCAGCAGACTAGTTATGTACCTCCGCCAGTACAGAGTGGTCCTCCACAGCCTTTCGACCTTCGTTATTCAGAGCGTGCCTGGCTCCTGTGTTTCAGATTTTCGGGAGCAGAGTGCTCGCCGGATGAGGTTGCCCTTTGTCTCAGGTGGCTGTGGAAAGCTCCATAAGGGAGAGTGTCGTACTAACTCGGAGATTGTTATTTTTGGCGCCAACAGGCCATCCGGCAAGAGATCGTCCGACTGTGGGTAGCACCGGTAGATAGCATGGACTACTAGAGCGATTATGGTTCTTCACCTTCCGTAGCTGTGCAGATGTTCAGACACCCAAGGCCCCAGAGGTCGCGTGGAGTTCCCAGCTTTAGCGGTCCTTTGAACCGCCTATTTTCGTGTATATCCTTAACCCTCTGAGACTTATATTGTATTGATGTTGATGATGTGTTTAGTGTTATGTTCGGATAGCTTTGTGCTAAAATGTGATTTAGAGCATGGTTGATGAAAAGGGTAAGCTCGGGGCATGGAAAGTGTGAACTTTAGGACATTTTATGTTGAGACCTTAAGGTGTAAGGTCGTCTTGAGTAAAGGATTTATTTTTATGTTTGACCTTATCGTAACGCGTAGTGTACGCGGTTGTAATTGTGTGATAAGTCCACGGGTAATGTGGGATGGAAGTGGTAGCTTTCATGGCTTGAATAGGTAAGATTGTTCCGTGTCGGCGAGCAAGAGTTGGGCGCGATGGGTCGGGTCAGCCATGTGCGGGCCAACCCGCGTCTGTTCGGTAGGGTCAGCTCGGGTGGTCCCGCCATGGCAGGTCACGAGGTGCTAGGCCCAAGTTTAGATGACCATCGATGAGTTCGTGGATACGCTCGATCGGAATCAGTTCGTGAAGGCCGGAATGGCCTTAGGGAAATCGAGGTTAGTGAGATGACCAAGTTCGAGGTAGTGACTCCAAGGGTCGGGAACGTAAGCGTTGATGAAGTGTGTACGGATACTAGAACGAGTTCGAGTGTTCGTGACGCAGTACTACGAGAAGCGGAGAAGTGAACGTGTGTTTTGTGGCAGCGTGGCATGGTTGTTTTCAGACGATAGCGGTGAAGACTATACCGACGCCGCTTGTTTTGAGACTGAAGGAACATTCGACGAATGTTTCTAGGGAAGAATGTTATACCGTATTTCCGCAGTATGTACACGTGGACGCACGCATTTAATTTTGAGCCTTAAGTTAGGCATGTTTCGAAATTTTGTGCACAACCCCCGTATAGAGTCGTGTTTCGACGAAACCTTTCCACAGCTTTCGTAGGGAAAATTACGGCGATGTCATTTATAATTTTTGCGGGTTTTTCCGAGAGACGAACGCTTTCGACCAACGGAGGGTGACATGTGTCACCTCACATTGGAAGCAAGTGGGGGCTTGGGCGATTTGGCCCAAGAGGCCTCGTTGGCCTCGCCGATTGGCTCCTCTTTGTGCCTTGTTTTGTGGCTTGTTTTGTGGAGTGTTTTGTGGAGTAGGGTTAGGGTGCACTTGGCTTGATCTTGGCCTTACACTTGCCTTGCACATGGCTTGATCTTGGCCATTGGTTGGCTTTTGGTTTTGCTATAAATACCCCCTAAGTGTGAAGACTTCATCCATTCCAAATATGTTCCAAGTCTTGCTATCCTTCCCCTCCCCTCTTGTTTGACTCTCGTCCAAGAGCCCCCCCGCCCTAGATAGGCCCGGGTGGCCGAGAGCCTCCCCCTCCCCCCTTGGTGGTGTGGCCGTGGGGTACCCCCCCCCTAGCCTATGTGTCTCGTATAAATACCCCCTTGTGGTATAGAAATACTCTCCAAAGTATTGTTGTAATGTCCAAATACTCGCCCAAATACCTTGTAGTATTCCCTAGGTTACACTTATACAAAAGCCCAGAAAATACGATTATACTTCCTATAACCACAAAAACGAAACCCTAAGGAAATCTTCACCCGTTGTTGAAATACTTAAGAGAAGTTGGTTAGAACTTCTAAGGGTTGTTTGGAGCGGGTCGAGCACTGAGTAGGAGCGAAACATTGCTAAAGATCGACTTTAAACTCGGATAATTTTGGGCTTATCGAGGTAAATATTCTTGACCTTCTATTGTAATTGGAAATTACATGTCTGTTAAAATATATAGTTGAAGTATACTATATATAGAACTGAACGTAGTTGTTGGCAATGTCTTTTGACTTAAGCCTGAAGAATAAAGAATCGAATCGAATCAGTAATTACATAGATCAGACATGAGACTTGTGTAGTATTACTGTATAGTAGAATTATACCCGTTCGGGTAAGATGTATAGCCCCCCCCTGGTTGGCTTGGTAGCCGACCTCGATAGAGGAGGAGATTTACGCGGTTGCGGGGGGGGTGCTGCCGAATTTTCTGTAGAATGTTCTACGTTAAGATCTAGATTTTAATAAGCGCCTTGTGGCCTTATAGGTTGAAGTGCTACGTGTGACGTAATCTTCTGGACTAAGGAGTAGCCGACGGTTTGAGGTACTCGGAGCGTTTTGCTATTAGTCGATAATCGTCGCGAGGTATGTGAACCTCTTCCTATCTCTTCCAAAGCATGATACGTGTGAACTATGTAGTACGTAGACGCATACGTGTTAGCTGTGTTTGATTGTTTAAACATAAAGTGTTATAACGGCTTTATGGGAAGTCAAGTTATAACAGCTTTATGTAGGTAAGAAAATACTTTGTGGTTTTAAAAGGTAACTAATGTGAATTATAACTGGCTTGTTATAATAAAGAACTTGATGTATTTCAAAAGATTTCTAAATCGTTTTGAAGGGAGAGTAACACTTGGTTTTAAAGGTTTTAAAAAGAGTTATACTAGCTTGATGAGGAGTTAGGTATAATGTCTTAAGAGAGGTAAAGAAAATGGTTTATCATGTTAGAAGTTAAGAGACTTGATCTTATAAGATAAGAGACTTAACTTATTTGTTTTAAATGTGAATGTTTGTGTGAAACCTCATTCGTGAGTAATGAGTACTTGGTTTTATTTAAAGGATAATGTTTTACTGATTTCGAAATCGTAATGTGTATCGACATCACCGCAAATAAGCTAATAAAGGAAAATGTATTGAATAATGATGAATTGTATTAAAACCAGAGAAACCTCCATCCGCATAGAAACTAAGATGAGACAAAATGATATTACATTTTCTAGATCATGGTCAGTAATAAGAATGTTGTAAACAAGAATAACCTACTCTCACGTGAGACATATATTACTCAATTGTTCTAAAAGAAATCAAGTGATTAAGTTTATGAACTATGAAACCATTTGAAAATGAGAAGCTTGAGTAATGAAACTAGGCAACCGAACTTAGGAAAAGAATGTTGTTACTTGATTTTGAAAAGGAATGGGTTGGTCATTCTAATACTACGTATCGGGTGACTTTGATAAAAGTAATGGATCTCTTTTAAAGAATTTAACGACGTAGTACTTTTAGGTTAAAACCCGGACTTTGGCATAAAATGAAGGTACTTTGAGTGATGTGAAACTTGCCTATGCTTGTTGTGGTGAAACTTGCCTATGCTTGTTGTGGTGAAACTTTCCTATGCCTGTTGTTGTGAAACTTGCCTATGCTTGTGATGATAGCCTTTGTTGTGCAAGTGTGGTGTTTCTGTGTTACCGCGTCTCGATAGAGGGCGGTTGATCGTTGAGGTTTCACTGCTCGCCTGTACCCTGGTGGCTCTGATTGCCCCGCCTCGTGGATCGATTCGCTGGTATCCGTAGTCACCGTGACTTGCCCCGCTCAGTGTAGTGACGGTCTCGTGATACGCCTCGTCCCCGTGGTCACCGACTTGCCCCGGCCACTATGCGTGACCGCCTTGGTATCCGATGAGTCGCCGCACTTGCCCCGTGACGCCTTCGTGTTTGTGGTTGCATTGTATTATTGGCACGGTCGGATCCGTAGTTGTACTTGTCTCAGACGGTTTTTATGACACAGTGGGACTCGTGTTCATGTATACTCCTTGGTATTGTTATATCATAACCGCCAGCTGAGGAAGAAATTCCACGCACGAGTGATAATTTGGAGGCGTGAGTCCACGACTTGATGTAATCGTTATATGTTATGTATCGTAGTTGGTCGCCATACATGTCTCCCGCTTATATAGACTATTATGATTTCATTTACGTGATTTACGCTTCACATACTGGTACTGTTAGATCGACCTCCTTCGGCCGCGTCATGCCGCAGTAAAAGGTACATCGATCGCCGACCCGCTTATAGGATCACATTCAGCGTGTTGGGAAGCTCCGTTTCTCCGAGGCTTATCTTTTGGTATGTGTTCCCCGAGTTGTAGGTTCTTGTACATTCGTGGTATGGCGGGCCTCGCCCCGTCATAGTTGTTGTAAATCTTGCAGGTCTGTAGAATCGCTGCGGTGGTTGTAAAAGGATTAAACTGTCGGTTTTATGTATACCGGGCAAATCGCTTTGGTTGGCCTGCTTATTTATCATGTCTCTCATTTCATGTTTAAAGTTTTTATTTCCATTGGTTTTCTCGATGTTGTATCGCTAGGTGCCGGTAAGGCACGACCACGCCCGATTTTCGGTGTGACAAGTTTCTGAGGAGCTGTTATTGAGCGAGGAGCAATCAGACGCTGGTGGGTAGGTTTATTTCCTACCAAGGCTAGGAAGATGGTGCAGGCGGTACATCTACCATCTCGTTCGTGTTTGATATCGAGGTCGCGTACCAGATTTTCGATCGCCAGAGTCGAGAGTTCCCGCACGTATTTCCGCACGACCTCCGTATCCTCCCGAGAGGAGATCGAGTTTTGTATAGATGTGTTGCGGACACTCACCTTATTTCCATTCCGCCATACGTAATGGCACCCGCCGAGTTGAGAGAGTTGAAGGATCACCTTAGAGACTTTGCCGGAGAAGGGCTTCATCGACCTAGTGTTTCTCCGCCGGGAGCGCCAGATTGTTCGTGAAGAAGAAGGGCGACGCCGCGCATGTGTGTTGATTACGGTGCACCAACAAGGTGACCATTAAGAACGAATACCCTTCCCGTGATTGATGATTTGTTCGATCACCGCAGGTGTGAGATGTTTCTCCAAGATTGATCTACGGCCGCTATCATCAAAGTAGTCGAGAGAGTGGAAATCCCTAGATCGCATTCCGACCCTGCGCACTACGAGTTTAGGGTTATGTCCTTTGGTTTGACCAATGCTCCGGCGGTATTCATGGATTTGATGAACCGAGTGTTCAAACCATTTTTGGACACGTTTGTGATAGTGTTCATCGATGATATCTTGGTTTATTCTCGCTCAGAGCGAGAGCATGCGAGCATTGGCGATCAGGCCGATAGCTTCTCCAGACCAGCTTATACGCCAAGTTTTCCAAATGTGAGTTTTGGTTAACTTCGTGGCTTTTCTTGGGCATATTGTCGGGCCGATGGCATTCGAGTGGATACGCCAAGATCGAGCGCAGACTTGGCCTGCACCTACTACTCCGACAGAGGTTCGCAGCTTTCGGGCCTTGCAGTTATTATCGGTTCGTGGAGAAGTTTGCTTTATCTTCGCACCATTGACTAGCCGACTCGTAAGGCTAAGTTTGATGGATGATGTCAGGAGCGTGGTTTCCATTCTTTGAAGGAGATCGACGACCGCCCCGTTTACTCTTCCGAGAATACAGACGGTTATGTCGTATTGTGATGCGTCGAGCATCGGGTTGGGATGTGTGTTGATGCAGATGGCAAGGTTATAGCGTATGCATCCCGACACCAAGAAACACGAGAGAACTACCCCACCCATGATTTGGAGTTAGCGGTGATTCACGCCAAGATCTGGAGGCACTATTTGTATGGGTTCATGTGGATATTTATACGCACCACAAGAGCCTCCAGATATCTTCACCGGAGGAGCCGAACTTACGGCGAGACGGTGGTTAGAGTTGCAAGGATTACGATGTTGATATCCTGTACCACCCGGAAGGCCAATGTTAGGCGTATGCTCTTAGTCGTAGGTCGATGGAGTCTATCGGATGTGCAGCGAGACGGATACATGGTTCGTGATTTGCATCGATTAGCGAGCCTGGTGTCCGCTTGATTGATTACGATAGCGATGGGTTCGAGTTCGTGAGGTTGCCGAGTCTTCCATCGTCGGCGAGGTGAAGAGGCAACAGCCGAGGATCCAGCTTTGACACGTTATCGTGATACGACTCTTCGTGAGGAAGCGGTCTCGAGGTAGCACTGATGGGGTGCTAAGGTTTGAGGGCGTGTGTGTTCCGGATGTTTCGTGACTTGGCGGCAGTTCTGGGAAGCACACAATAGCGTTACTCTATCCATCCGTGGTCGACCAAGATGTACCACGACCTTAGATCGGTATATTGGTGGGATGGTTTGAAGAGGACGTTGCGAGTTCGTAGCTCGATGCGTGTTGTCGGTGAAGGTAGAGCACCGCAGGCCCGTGGTTTATTGCAGACGATAGAGATCCCGACCTGGAAGTGGGAGGTGATCAACATGGACTTTATCACAGGATTACCTCGCACTCAGATGAGACATGATTCTATATGGGTTATCGTCGACAGGCTGACGAAATCAGCCCACTTTCTTCCCGTAGGACGACTTTTTCTACCGAGGATTATGCCGCACTTTACATCCGAGAGATCGTCGATCGCATGGAGTCCCTATTTCGATCATATCGCATGCAGAGAGCCCGATTCACGCTAACTTCGGAGGTCTTTCCGTAGGGTTTGGGAACGCAGTGAGCACGAGCATCGCATTCCATCCACGCATGCATCGACAGCCGGTGGCGCACTATCCGCACTCTTGAGGATATGCCGCGAGCCCGGTTATCGACTTCGTGGGTAGCCGGGAAGATCATTTGCCTCTAGTTGAGTTTGCGTATAATAATAGCTACCACTCCAAAGATTCGGATGGCGCCTTATGAGGCCTTGTATGGAGGAAGTGCAGATCGCCGATAGTCTGGTTCGATGTGGGCGAGGTGCGCAGTGGGACCAGATTTGGTGCAGCAGTGTGGATAAGGTGAAGCTTATCCGAGAGCTACCGCCACACCGTAGTCGGCAGAGTCATACGCAGATCACCGTCGTCGGCATCCGGAGTTCGAGGTTGATGATTGGGTTTTCTGAAGGTGTCACCCATGGCGGTGTGATGAGATTCGGGAAGAAAGGGAAACTCACCCAAGGTACATCGGGTCATCGATTGTCCGCAGGTAGGCAAGGTTACTATGAGTTGATCTGCCGTCCGACCGAGGCGGCATCCGGTGTTTCATGTTTATCTTTGAGAGATGTATCGGATCCATCTAGGTACACCCGATTGACGATGTCCAGTGACCGAGGTTATCGTATGAGGAGATTCCCATAGCGATATTCGATCGTCGGTTAGGAGTCTCGGACCAAGGGCGTGGCTTCCACAAAGTCTTGTGGCGAACGAGCTCGGGAGGAGATGGCGTGGGAAGGCGGCGAGGACATGAGGCAGAAGTATCCTCACCTATTCCCCACACCTCCAGGTAATTCACTTTCCTACTTGTAAATATTCATTATCGTTTATGCCTAAGTGTTGTTTTGTGGCCGTGTGTGGCATTTGCAAAAATTTAAGTTATGAAGAACCTTATCGTTAACTGTCTTGGGAAGGAACATTCGGGACGAATGTTTCTAAGGAGGGGAGAATGTTATACCCCGTATTTCCAGAGTATGTACGTGAGGGCGTACGTACGGAAGTTTAGCCTTAAAGTAGGCAATAGGACGTTTTTTTGGGCACAACTCATTAAAAGAATCGTTTTCCGACGAAACGTTTTACACAACTCGCGTAGGATAAATTCCGGCTATGTCATTTCTAATTTTTGCTGATTTTTCCGAGAGAAGAAACACTTTGGACCAACGAGAGGGCGACACTTGTCACCCTCTCATTGGTGGATGTGTGGCGGAAGTGAGCCGAATTGGATGGCCATTTTTGTCAAGTAGTTGGTAGGATATTTTGTGTGCAAGTTGGCTAAGGACACTTGCCCAAATCTTGACCTTACACTTGCCTTGCACTTGGCATAATCTTGGCCATTGGTTGGCCATCCCTTGACCTATAAATACCCCTCTTGTGATGAAGAGTTCTTCATCCACAAACAAACTTTCCAAGTCTAAAATCCTCTCCTCTCCCTTGTTAGCCCTTTTCATCCAAACACCTTCCCCTCAGCGTAAGCTTAATGAAATCTACCCCCTCCCTTGGTAGAAAAGTTGCCTTCTAGTATTGTGATCATGCCCAAAATACCTAGCCCAAATCCCTTAGTACTTAGTAGAAGTTGTGAAGAACTTCTAAGGGTTCTTGAGCTATCTGAGCGCATAACTTAGAGCTAAACCTTGCTCGGGAGCCGACGCTTAACTTGGATAATTTTGGGCTTACCGAGGTAAATAAACTTGTCCTTCTTTGTAATTAGAGAATGCATCGTAGAAGTATAAGAATAAGTATTAAATACTTAGAAGAATATTACGTAATAGAATTGAATTGTTATCACAGAGAAGGGTTTAAAGAAGAATAATTGAACTATACTTACTTAGACTTTTCACAGAGGCTTGAGTAGCTCACCGTAGGAAGTCTTGCCCGATTTTCCGTAATAAAGGACCCTCCGCTTAGAATCACATGAGTAGTTCAGACGTTGATAGGCGTGTCGACTATTATAGGTTGATTCTGCCGCGACATATTCAACTTGGCGGTGGTTTTCACGAGAAGGTATGTGATTCTTCCTAAAGCATGATATTTTAAAATATATATATAGTACTGAGACGACACGTGTTAATTGAATAATACTTACGGCAATGTCTTTTGACTTAAGCTGAATAATACTTACGCAATGTCTTGCGACTTAAGCCCTAATAATAAGGATCTTAAAGCATTTCAAAAGAATATTGAATCATTTTCTTCGTAAGAGAACTAATTGGTTTTTTAAACATCAAGCTTAAGAGTTATACTAGCTTTATGGGAAGTTAGGTATAACAACTTAAGAATGATAAAAGGAACATTTACTTATGTGTTTATAACAGACTTATATTGATTTATGAAAGAATAATAAAATGGTTTGATAAGTAGACATGATATGATGCTATGTGGTAGTGACTTGTAACATTTGTATAAGAGGTATTCTTGTTGTGCTTATGTGGTTTAACGATAAGTTGTTATGTTGGTATTATATCACTCACCTCTTGACATGTTACCGGGTTAAGCCGCCTCCACGCGGGTAGACTCAGCGTGTCCAGGACCATGATTCGAGAATACCTCATGCGGTCCATGGGACCTATGCGAGCTACGAGTTCCGTGTTAGTGTGCGGGTTATACCTGCATGCGGTCTGGCCATGCGGACTACGAGTCCAGGACGATGCCGAGGAGTAGCTACCCTCGATGCGGGGTTATACCCTATGCGGGCCTATGTGAGTGGCCTATGCGGACTACGGGAGTCCAGGATTAGGCTTGTATGGTGATACTACGGGCAATTGGCCCTGCTTCGATCATTCGCAACCTAGAAAAGACCTGTTACAGTTTACCTATTATTGCTCTTGTTTGTGATGTGGCACTATGTGTGGTTACATTGGTTGTTTCGTGCATATTTATAAAATTGGTTTTAAAATGATATGATTTCATTTAAGTACTTTACGATTTCACATACTTAGTACCAGATCGACCTCCTTCGGCTGCGTTCATGCCGCAGGTAAGGCAAGGTGCTAGATCCACATCCTTAGGATCTTTGCGTTGGTGTCGTGAGCTCCATCTTCTCCGAGGCTCTACTTTTGGGTATGATCTCCTGATTGTAGATAGTTTTGTACATTCAGGGTATGGCGGGCCCCGTCCCGCCATAGTTGTTTACTTCCTAGAGGTCTGTAGTCCTATTGTGCTGGGATGAATCGCAAAACTATGTTTATATATATATGCCGAAAGGCGTGCTTTTCTTCGATAAACTGCTTTCTCCTTTTTAATAATGTTTCTTGTCTTGTTTTATATTTCCGCTGATTTTCTCTCGATGTATGATCGCTGGTGCGGGTAGGCACGATCACGCCCCGAACGTCGTGACAGCGACGATTATCGACTATTAGCAAAACGCCCACGGCTATAACCCGCTAGCCTTGTCCACCTTTCAAGTAGTACATGCTACTCGCGAACGCTCAACCTATAAAGGTTATATAGTCTATCAACTTCTACATTAATACTCTTCGATGTGATTTGATTCAAGTCTTTTCAGTAATATCCTTCTATTACGCTTCAAATCTCTTCTATGAATCTTATATTCATTTCTATACAACTACGAGATGTAATTTCCAATTACAATAGAAGGATAGGATTATTTACCTCTAAGCCCAAAATTATCCAAGTTTAATGTCGATCCTGAGCAACGTTTAGCTCCTACTCCGGGTGCTCCAACCCGCTCCAAATAACCCTTAGAAGTTCTACGAAACTTCTTCCTAATACTTCAACCAACTGTGAAGATTTTCCTGTGGTTTCGTTTAGTGATCAAGGAAGTATAATAGTATTTCAGTATTTTTCAGATAGGTGTAACCTTGGAATACTACAAGGTATTTGGGCCAAGGTATTTTGGAATAGTAACTATACTTGAGAGTATTTCTACCATGGGTAGTATTTTACGAGACAACTCACGGTAGGGGGGTACTCTCGGCCAAGGCCACTAGGAGGGGGTGTACCTCGCCCAAGGGCCTTCTCAAAGGGAGGTGCTCTGGCCAGAGCTCTCAAGAGGGGAGGGATTTCAAGACTAAGAACAATTTGTGGATGAAGAAGATATTCAACTAAGGGGGGTATTTATAGGCCAACCAATGGCCAAGATCAAGACAAGTGGTAGGCAAGTGTAAGGTCAAGATTTGGACAAGTGTTTGTGGGTCCCACTTGCTCAACAACTAAACAAAATATCCTACCAACTCCCACTCTCCAATTCGTCCAATAGACGCCACACATCCACCAATTAGAGGTGACAAGTGTCGCCTCTTGTTGGTCCAAAATATTTCGCCTCGGAAAAATCCGCAAAAATATAAATGACATAGCCTAATTTTCCTTCGCAAGCTTTGGAAGACGTTTAGCCTGAAACGATTCTTTTCGTGTGCACAAAATTTCTCCTAGCCTAACTTTAAGGCTTAAATTTTTATACGACGCCTCACGCATATACTGGAAATACGGGTATAACGAACATACCCGGAATCCCACCTCACCGCTTTGACGCCCAAGTAAACTTACAACAAGGCAAATTGACCCTCCAACCGAGAGTCGCGGCAACGTAATAAAACATAATACTTGCACTCAAAGGCTATCACCAGCACATATAGGCAATTCTCAATTAATCAAGCCAAAGTACTTATCAAGGCACACATAGAATAATTCTCAATTAAACAGGCCAAAGTACTTATCAAGGCACACATAGAATAATTCTCAATTAAACAGGCCAAAGTACTTATCAAGGCACACATAGAATAATTCTCAATTAAACATGCCAAAGTACTTATCAAGGCACACATAGAATAATGCTCAATTAAACAAAGCAAAGTACTTATCAAGGCACACATAGAATAATTCTCAATTAAACAGGCCAAAGTACTTATCAAGGCACACATAGAATAATTCTCAATTAAACAGGCCAAAGTACTTCGTACGTACATTCTTTTCAAAAGACTCCTTTTTATGTAAAACCCCAAGATACTAACACCCGTAGTATCAAGGTGTGTCTATTTTTCAAAGTAAGTTACTACACCTTTAGAAAACTCATTTCAAAGCTTGGAATCAAGTAACCTCAAATTTTCACAATCTAGGCAACTTATGCCTAATAATCAAAATAGACAACTTTCTTAACCTTCCATAAAGCCGTTATAACCAACTTCCCATAAAGCCGTTATAACCCTTTACGGTTTTAGACATATTCATTCCTTTTTATAACCAAGAGACTTATACTTAAAACCAAGTATCACATACTTACAAATCAAGTTCTTAACTTTCCAAAATACTTCAAGTCTCTTAATATTTAGAAAACAAGTTTCTTCTCTTAAATCATGTCATTTCTCCTCTCTTAAAACAATTAAGTAAATCACTCCTTTGACTCCCCTAAAGTCATTAAACGACCCTTAGGTTTTGGAACTAAGGCACTAGCCAAAAGATTTGGAAACCACTTCCTTTTCAAGACTCTATGTACTTGAAGTAGAATACTTTCACTTTTAAGAATCCAACTTCACTAAGGCAATGGATTATACAACTTACAATTTAAACATCAAAGTACAATCAATGGAAGTACATAGAACAAATTCTACTTTTAGGCAATCCAAGTACAACCAAGGAATGGATCATTTAGGAGTAGACGACTTTCTTTATCTTAAGGAATCATGCTAGAAGAGATAGTTCACATACCTTTCTGGCTAAATCCACAAGCTAAGTCGAATACGCACGCAGAAGTGTCAACCTATAATGGCCACAACAAGACTATCAACTTCTAGTCTCTAACGAGAATAATACTAAGTATACGGCCTCTAATTCTACGGAAAATCGGCAAGACTTCCTTTGTTTCTACTCACTTTGCCACCTTTTTCAAGGCCGAATACAATAACCAACACGCCACTTTTAAGGCTCAAAACAACAACCAACCAAAGGGGATTACACGCCTTACAATACGTGTAAAATTCCGCCCCACAATTCATACGAAGTAGTTTAATACTCACAAGCCATTCTCGGCCAACAATAACACAACACAAGTCCTTTTCCAATCCTTTTCCAATTCCAAGTTCTAAGGTCTAACATGTTATATAGCCATAAACAACTTCAACAACTACAATTTCCTTCTTTATACAACATGCGACGACTTAAACTAATAATCGACTTGAATTGTAATCTTAAGGCTAAACATGCTAATTTTCGGATTAGGGTTCCAATAGCCAAAATACTTATCAAACTTCATACTATATAACTCATGCTTGCTAATATCCATAGCTACAACAATAAGTAAGTCTTAACTACTAAAATGACAAAATTTATACCTTTATAAGCCCTTAAAAATTCCAAGATTCAAAGTCGCGCCTTAGCAATTCTTAGCTCATTTCCTTATGTTCCAATACACTCCAAGCACTCCTTAGAAGCCTATGAAGAACCCATCTTCAAGTTCCAACTTCAAAGTTGAAGAACTCCTTAAGTTTCCGCCTTGCGACTAATACGAAAATGTCGTTTTTCCGAAATCTTTCTATTGAGATAACCTTATAATACCCTTAGGGACATTGGGTTAAAGTCTTGTGGACAATGGAACAAAATTACAAAATTTTTGTGTGGACTAATGCTCAAAGCCGAGAGCTATGTAAGAAGAACAAGAGTGTGTGATTTTTCTATGTGTTGGAAACTTAGTCTTGCACTAGTAGTATGCTTATATAACACATTGGATGGCTTAGACTTAAACAAATGGGTGGCTAAGATGAAGATCACATGGATTAAGCCCAAGTGGACAAGTTGACTTGGTCAACAATCTCAAGCTTAGCAAGACTTATCTTCCAAGATGGTCAATGACCATTTTACCCCTTGCCTAATTCGACCAAGCCATGTGGGAGGGGTGCCACGTGTCGCCCTCCCATTCGTCCATAAAATTTCGTAACCCTCGTGGGCCCCGCAAAACGTAAAATTCCTCGGGTGGGCCCCACGTGACCAAATTCGTAAAAATAAATTTCCATAATGTTAATAAGTTCCATACTCTTCAAATAATGCACTTTGAGTCCAATTCTCAACAACGAACATTTTTCCTTTCCGACGTTCGGAAGATTTTCCGCCGGAAAAACAATTCTTCCTTTCGTACCAATTTCCAAGTCTTGATTCCTTACGTACATTCTCTTATACATGTCCTGGACTTACGGGGTGTAACACCACGTAGCTTAATTTACTAACATAGTCTTCCATTAAGTCCCTTAGCATGACTTCTTAAGGGTTCATTACACTATCAGACAGCTCATCATTTCCTAATTATATCAAATTAGCACATAAACTTATTGAGAATTCATTAAGTTGTTTCATACCTTCCCGGTATCTAGTTAGTCCTTACCAACTCTTGGTAATCTAAAATCATTCTAGGCAACCCATATATGACCCTCATACATAAATCCGTATAGTTGTACGTCATTATACCAACTATACAACAATTACCACCAACCTGGATACGCAATCCGCATAATCATTCATGGGTCACTGCTGCCTTTCTCGTAGCTGCAATCAATTATAACTCGTTAGGGAGAGACGACCCTAACAACACAGCTCTATCACACGATCTCAGAGTGAGAAGAATGGAAACCAATCCTAAATGTCCTGTAGCCTCCTTACTATAGATGTGGTGCACAACACACCGATAATCAATACTCTACTAGACACGGTCTGTAGACACTTTCCGAGGATTAACTGCTCTGATACCACTTTTGTCACGATCCGACCCCGAGCCCGCGACTGGTGCCCTACCTGGGCACCCTTTACAGGTATACATCAGATAATAGTAGCGCAACATACATACATCTCAAAAGAAATAAATAACAGTCTAGCCGATAAGGCCACCTTCTAAAAGTATACACGTAACCCAAAAAACAGTTACCTCTTTTTTTTTTCTTTACACAACCCAATCCACAAGATATGACTACAGACCTCTAAGAATTTGACATAACAACTGTGACGGGACAGGGCCCCGCCATACCCCTGAATGTACATAAATCTACAACCTCAGGGAACTGTACCAAACGACAAAGCCTCCGGAGAAAGGGAGCTTTCCAAGACTGAACAGTGATCCTAAGAATGAGGATCAGCAAGCTATGTACCTCAACCTGCGACATGAACGCAGCCCCCCGAAAGAGGTCAGTACAAAATATGTACCAAGTATGTGAAACTGAAAAATACTGTAATGAAATCATAACAGTCTATATAAAACAGGAGACATGTATGATACCCAAACTACAGTACACAATATGTAAGCAATCATATCAAGTCAGGGACGCATGCCCTCAAAGTCACTACTCAAATATAACCATGGGTCTCACGCCCATAATATCAATCATGCCCGTGAATCTCATTCCTCACTGCCGACAGTCCATGATATAATATAACAATAATATGCATACAAGCACACCAGGTCCCACCTGTGCCATAAAAAATGTACGGGCCAAGTAGGAAAGCGAACCACCAGATCCATCCTGCATCATAAAACTGACCGGGGCAAGTACGAAAGCCAACTACCAGATCCAGCCTGTCATCACAAGATATGACCGGGGCAAGTGCGAAAGCTATCTACCAGAGTCTACCGTACAAAACTGTGTCATAGAACTGACGGGGGAAAGTACGAAAGCCAACTACCAGATCCAGCCTACGTCAGCCACTGACTGGGGCAAGTACGAAAGCTAACTACCAGACCATCCTGTGTCACTAAACCTCATGGAGAGCTAGTCCATGGAATAACAATATCCAACATGGTCTCATGCCCCAGAATACCACATCGTATAAGCATGTCTATGAAGTAATAAAAATAAATCCGGGAATCTAACCCGCATCCTGGTCGCATGCCCCGGAATCCCACATCGTATAAGCATGTCCAAGGAGTAATAAAAACAATCCGAGAATCTAACCCGCATCCTGGTCGCATGCCCCAGAATCCCATATCGTATAAGCATGTCCAAGGAGTAATAAAAACAATCCGGGAATCTAACCCGCATCCTGGTCGCATGCCCCGGAATCCCACATCGTATAAGAATGTCCAAGGATCAATCACAATGGAAGCATACCCGTGGAATCCCCCATCACTGTCGGTACGTCCAAGTCATTTCACAACAAGACAGCCGGCTCTCCAACTGAGAGTCACGGCAGCGTAAAAATATAATACTTGCACTCAAGGCTATCACAAGCAAGCATAGGCAAGTTCATAAAATCTTTAGACGTTCATATCACATAACAATCCGGGAATTTAACCCAAAGTACTACGTACTTCCATTCTTTTCAAAAGACTCATTTTCATATAAAACCCCAAGATACTAACACTCGTAGTATCAAGGCATGTCTACATTTCAAACAAGTCACTACATTTTTAGAAATACATTTCTAGGCTTCTAAATCAAGTGACCCTTACTTTAAAACTTTAAGCAATTGATACCTTTAAATCAAATTGCCCTTCTTTATTTCAAGTCATTTCTTTGTTTACATTACAAGAGAGAACCATTCCCTTAACCTTCCATAAAGTTGTTATAACCAACTTCCCATAAAGCTGTTATACTAACTTTATGCCTTAGACTAATTCATTCTTTTTATAACCAAGAGACTTATACTTTCAAATCAAGTTACATAACTTTCAAAATACTTCAAGTCTCTTAACTTTAGAAATCTAGTTTCTTAACTTAGAAATCTAGTTTCTTAACTTAGAAATCTAGTTTCTTTAACTAAGAATATCAAGTCTCTTAACTTAGAATATCAAGTTGTCAATATTTTTCCCAAATCAAGTATTTTATACTTTTCAAGTCAAGTAACATATACTTCTTTGAAAACGAGTTATTACACTTTCGAAAATCCATACAAGGATACCAAAATGAAACTGAGTTCATTTAAAACACGTACGTCTACCGTACTATACATTTCATAAGATTCATGCTCAAGAGATAAGAAAAGTTTCGACATACCTCTTCGGCTTAATCCACTTGCTAACTTGAATTTTCCGCACGTAGAATGCCAACCTATAATAACCATAATATGTCTATCAACTTCTAGCTTTCAACGTAGAATATTTCTAAGTATAAGGACTCTTATTCTACGTAAAATCGGGCAGCACTTTCTTTGTTTCTACGTATTTTTTCACCTTTTTCAAGGCCCGAAAATCAATAACCAAATGCCATATTTAAGGCTCAACACATCAACCAATCAAAGGGGATTACACGCCTTACAATACGTGTAAAATTCTGCCCCACAATTAATGCCAAGTAGTTCAATATCCAAAGCCATTTTTGGCTAGCATGTACAACAACACAAAGTCCTTTCCAATTCTTTTTTTTTCAATCCAAGTTGTTATTACAACATGTTATATACATAATAAAAATTACAACAACTATAAATCCTTTCTTCCTTAACATGCGACGATTGTAACTATCGACCAAATTGATTACAATATAAATGGCTAACTTGTCCATTTTCGGTTGTAACATGTAGACATGATCCAAATCTTTTCAAACTTCATTCTATATACCACATGCTCATTTCTTAACTACTATAACATGTAATCTTCAATTACATTAAGAAGATGAAGATTTTACCTCAATAAGCCCTAATAATGTCCAAGCGTAAAAGTCGATCCTTAGCAACTTTTAGCTTCTTTTCTTATGTTCCAATCTACTCCAAGCACTCCTTAGAAGCTCATGAAGAACTCCTCTTCAAGTTCCATCTTCAAAGTTGAAGAACACCTTAGGTTTTCGCCTTGCGACTAACGTGAAAACGTAGTTTTTCCGGGATCTTTCTATTGAGATATCCTTACAATACCCTTAAGAACCTTGGGTTTAAATATTGGGATTTATGGAGCAAGATTGCAAAAATCTTCCTCTTCTTTCTTGCCATTGCCGAGAGCACTTAACGGAGCACACAAAGTTTCTCAAATTTTTTCTAAGTGTTGAATGATCTAGTCTTGCACTAGTAGTAGTATTATATAAGAAAACCAATGGCTAGGATTAAAACATATGGATGGCTAAGATGTGGTCAATAATATCAAGCTCACTTTTTCCTTTGACTTGGTCCATTTTATCAAGCCAATTTGGCTAGTCTTTAAGGATTATTTTCGTCCAAGGATGACCATGTGGAAGGTGACACGTGTAGCCCTCCCATTGGTCCATAACATTCCATCTCTCGAAATTTCCATAATTGGTCAAAATATCAGAAACCTCGTGGGCCCCACAAAAATGTAAAATCTCTCGGGTGGGCCCCACGTATCCAACTCCGAAAAGAAAATTCCATAATCCCGATAAATTCTATAAGTCTCAAATATCAAATTTGGGAACTCAATTCTCATTAACGAACATTTCCTTCCCGAGGTTCGGAAAACTTTTCCTTAAGAATAACAAATCTTTCATTCGTTCAAATTTATAAGTCTTGTGCTCTCACGTCTATTCTTGTATACATGTCCTGGAATTACGGGGTGTAACATTCTTCCCCCCTTAGAAACATTCATCCCCGAATGTTATTTCGGAGTCCAATCTAATTAGATAGCGACATAGTCTCCTTTTACTACACCCTTCATACAAAATATGCCACCCACGGCCACATAACCATACTTATACTAAAACGTCAACCTGAACTCCAAGTGTCGACGTCGTTCATCTGCATAAAGTTTCTGCTGACTCTGAGCTTACTAATAATCTTTCCTGGATAAGCTTCGACTTATCTACAGCCCGCTGAATCAAGTCTGGGCCAATTATCTGAACCTCGCCTACGTGGAACCAACCAATCGGCGATTCTACACTTTCTTTCATACAAAGCCTCATACAGGGCCATCTGAATACTGGAATAGTAACAGGTATTATATGCAACTTATCGAGAGGCAAAAGATTCTCCCTGCTACCCCTGAAATCAATAACATATGCCCGCAACCTATCCTCAAGTGTCTGGATAACATGTCCTTCCTGTCTGTCGGTCTGAGGGTGAAATGTAACACTGAGACTCACCTGTGTCCCCAATCCCTTCTGGGAAAAACCTCCAGAAGCTAGCCATAAACTGGGCTCATCTGTCTATCATAAATAAATGTAGGAACCCCGTGCAGTCTCATAATCTTCCTGAAACATAATCTCGCATAATCCTCAATTACCTCAACACAATACTTTTCCCACGGTTATCTAAAACTGTAACCTATGGCATGACGACACTGAAGATATTACCTGTCTCACATCCATCGCCTAATAACATGGGTACACATAACCCCATAGTACATAAAACTATCCTTTTACGTGGGGGAGAGAGCTTATCTCCCTTTCATAATCTTAATCATCAAGCGCCACCTTATAGTCGTATAGATTTTCAAAACCTACCAGCGATGTCTTATGTTTTCCACAGGCAGCACTCATACTTATCTTATTCTTGCCTTGCGCATTTTCCTGAAATTATTCGGAATGTCGTGGTCCTGACCGCCACACTAAACCAATTCCAAGTACCTCCAAGGGCACTTAACATAAAATCCTTCAATAATTGTACGTTCTTATCTCCGTCTCTTAACGTTCAAATTCAAATCAATCATTTCAATGAAACAAATCTCATAGACTCCACAACTTAACATGTCAAAGAAGGAAGGAATAACTTACATATTATCAACACTTCCATTCCTTCCCCATCGATAACCGGCTCACCGGGAAACTGGAATCGAACCAACCTCTCTCTACAATCAACCTTGGCACCTACGAAGCCAACTAGTCCATACTCATAATGACCTCAAAGCCTGTCGTATTCATCTCTACTAGGTCTGCTAGGGTCTGACGACTGTATCCTCACCGGGAAAATCTTATCTACCCGCTCAGCTACCACCCAATCACCCACTGGTGTAGCTACCTCGAAAGATCCTTATGGATTCAGGCTCTATTCCTCTACACTTGGTTGCTCTCATTCTTACTGGTCGTACTATTTCCGTACTTCCAACTTATACTCGCATACGTACATAACCTCCATACATTCTGGCCTCCAATCTTTGGAGTTACTAAATCGAACAATATATGGCCATTTCCGGCTCTCACGACCTGGTTCCGGTGGAACGCGTCCTCAAACCCGTAAAACAATTAACTAGACTTGGTCCTTGCACCCTCGTGACTCTGTCACGTAGCGGGACTACTTGTCACGACCCGACCCCGGGCCCGCGACTGGTGCCTTACCTGGGCACCCTTACAGATATACATCAGAGATAATCAACGGAACATACATAAACTTAACAATTAATAAATAATAGGTTAGCCGATAAGGCTACCTCCCTGGATATATACAAATCCAAAAGCAGTTACCTCAAAAAAAATTCTTATAAAGTGACCCACAAGATATGACTACAGACCTCTAAGAGTTTGACATAACAACTGTGACGGGACAGGGCCCCGCCATACCTCTGAATGTACATAATCTACAACCTCAGGGAACCGTACCAAAAGACAAAGCCTCTGGAGAAATGGAGCTTTCCAAGAACTGGACAGTGATCCTAGAGTGCGGATCAACAAGTTATGTACCTCAACCTGCGGCATGAACGCAGCCCTCCGAAGGAGGTCAGTACAAAATATGTACCAAGTATGTAAAACTGAAAGTACTGTAATTTAAATCATAATAGTCTAAAATACAGCTGAAGACATGTATGATAACCAAATTAACAGTACACTGTGCCTTACCGAAGTGAAAGTAATGAAAGTCAGTTTTACCTTGTACATACTATTCCAACACATGAACAATAGTCATACCAGGGCTATGAACACCAGCCCTCAAATATCAAGGCGTGCCCGTGGAATTCCCCATCACTGTCAACCGCTACAAGTGTAAAATATAACCATGTGACGCGTCCGTGGCATCCTACCTCACTGTTGGCGTACACACATACAACATATATATATATATATCCTCTGCCCGTGGAATCCCCCGTCACTGTTGTTACACCCCGTAGTTCAAGGACGTGTTTAATAGAATGTATGTAAGGAACACAAGACTTGAAAAGGGTACGAAAGGAAGAATTGTTTTTCCGACGGAAAATCTTCCGAACGTCGGAAAGGAAAAATGTTCGTTGAAGAGAATTGGATTCTCAAAATGCATTAATTGAGGATTATGGAATGTATTATCATTATGGAAATTTATTTGTACGGATTTGGTCTTGTGGGGCCCACCCGAGGAATTTTACGTTTTTTGGGGCCCACGAGGGTTACAGAATTTTATGGACGAATGGGAGGGCGACATGTGGCACCCCCCACATTGGTCTTGGACGAAATTGATGCAAGGTCAAAAGGGTCATTTGACCATTGTAAAGATGAGAAAGTCTTGCTAAGCTTGAGCTTGACATTGTTGACTAAGTGAAGAGCCACTTGGATTGATCTCTTTCATCCAAATTTAACATGTGTTGTAATCTAGACCCTCCATTGTATTATATATACATAACTAGTGCAATACTAGATCTTTTAACACTTAGAAAAATTTAGAGACTTTGTGTATGTTCATAGAGCTCTCGGCAATGGTGTGTTTCCCACACAATTTTTTTGTAGTTTTGATCCATTAGCCACAAGACTTTAACCCAAGGTCCCTAAGGGTATTGTAAGGATATCTCAATAGAAATATTTCGGAAAAATGGCGTTTTCACGTTAGTCACAAGGCGAAAACCTAAGGCATTTTCATGGGTTTTGATTGGAAATAGAAGAGAAGTTGGTTGTGAGCTTCTAAAGGCTTCAAATAACGGATTGGAGCGTAAAGTAAAGGAACTAATAATTGCTAAGGAGCGACTTTGAATCTTGGAAATTATAAGGGCTTGTAAAGGTATAATTCTTGTCGTTTTAGTAATTAAGATTACTTATTGTTGTAGCTATGGATATTAGCAAGTATGAGATTTATATTATGAAGTTGATAAGTGTATTGGCTATTAGAACTCTAATCCGAAAACTAGTATGTTTAGCCTTTGAGATTTCAATTCAATTGGATTATTAGTTTAAGTCGTCACGTGTTATATAAAGAAGGAATTATAATTGTTAAGTTGTTTATGACTATATAACATGTTAGACCTAAGAACTTGGATTGAAAAGGACTGGAAAGGTTGATAAGTTGTTGCACCTTTTGGCCGAAATTGGCATTTGTATTGTGGACTAGTTTAATGTCAATTGTGGGGCTGAATTTTACACGTATTGTAAGGCGTGTAATCCCATTTGATTGGTTGTTGTATTGGGCCTTAAATGTGGCGTGTTTGGTTATTGAATTCGGCCTTGAAAAGGTGGCAAAGTATGTAGAAACAAAGGAAGTGTTGTCCGATTTTCCGTAGAATTTAGTGACTTTGCACTTAGAATATTCTACGTTTGAAGCTAGAGGTTTAATGGACGTATTATGGCCATTATAGGTTGAAGTACTAAGTATAGCGTATTCTACTTGAAGGATGGAATAGCTATCAAGGTTGAAGTACTTTGGAGCATTTTGCTATTTGTCGATAATCGTCGCGAGGTATGTGAACCTCTTCCTTCTTTTGACATGATTCTATGTATTGAATATACATGTAGTACTATTTCATGATTCCTTCAACTCTTAGAAGTTAAGAGGTATGTATGTTGATTTACTCTACGTAAAGGTTATGTCTAAGTTATCCTAATTTATTACCAAGTCTTATGGGGGATGTTGGTAAGAGTCGTTAGGAGGTATTTGGAGCCAAGTTGACTTGGCTAAGTTACGGCACAAATGAGAATAAGTATCGAACAAGCCACTGCAGCGTTAATAAAGGAAAATGTAATGACAATCAATTAAGTTAAAAATGAGTAGAATTCTCCATCTGCATAGAAGCTAAGATAAGACAAAATTGTATTACATTTTCTAGATCATGGCTACTTGGTTAAGATAGTTATAAATAAGTATAACTTATTCACAACTCATAAAAGCATATGTTACTTAAATTAAAAGAGTTTTATGTCATGAAGTTTTAAGACTATGAACCTTGATTTCTGAAAAGGTTAAGGAACTTTATTTTTCAAGTTATGGGACTTGATTCTTAAAGGAAGAAATGAATTGATTTAAAAGTATATAATACTTGATTTGGAAAGTATTGATTTCTTGCCATTCTAAAGTTAAGGAACTTGTTTTCTTAAAAGTTAAGAGACTTGAAGTATTTTGAAAGCTATGTGATTTGATTTGAAAGTATAAGTCTCTTGGTTATAAAAGGAATGAATTTGTCTAAGACATAAAGAGTTATAACGGCTTTATGGGAAGTTGGTTATAACAACTTTATGGAAGATTAAAAGAATGGTTTTCTTCAGTAATGTAAGCAAAGAAATGACTTGAAATAAAGAAGGGCAAATTGTTTTAATGGTACCAATTACTTAAGGTTTTTAAGAAAGAAGTCACTTGATTTAGAAGCCGGTAAATGTATTTCTAAAAGGTATTGTGACTTGTCTTGAAAAGTAGATATGACTTGATACTACGGTTGTTAGTATCTTGGAAGTTTTATTTGAAAAAAAGTCATTCTGTTTAAAGGAGTAGAGGTACGTAGTACGTGGGGTTAAATTCCCAGATTTTTATATGACTTTATCGCGTCACAGGAATGGGCCGGGCAGTATACCTTTATAGGCAGACTATATGACATTACCGCGTCCCAGGAATGGGTCGGGTAGTATACCTTTATGGGCAGACTATATGACATTACCGCGTCCCAGGAATGGGCCGGGACGTATACCTTTATGGGCAGACTATATGACATTACCGCGTCCCAGGAATGGGCCGGGAAGTATACCTTTATGGGCAGACTATATGACATTACCGCGTCCCAGGAATGGGCCGGGCAGTATACCTTTATGGGCAGACTATATGACATTACCGCGTCCCAGGAATGGGCCGGGCAGTATACATTTATGGGCAGACTATGTGACTTTACCGCGTCCCAGGAATGGGCCGGGCAGTATACCTTTATGGGCATACTATGTGACTTTTCCGCATCCCAGGAATGGGCCGGGCAGTATACCTTTATGGGCAGACTATGTGACCTTATCGCGTCCCAGATTGGGCCGGGCAGTATAGGCGTCCCTCCATAAAGGGCCGGATTATGTTATGCAAGGTAAGTTAGTTATATGGTAATGAACTTGACGATTTTCCTAAGTATGTACGTAAGAAAGTGACTATAACTTTTATTGAAAAATGGGAAAAGATAATAAGGTACGATTAAGTTCACGAGATGGTAATGACACGGTAGGATCTGGTATGCACCCTTTTTATACTTGCCTCTGTCATTCTTTTGTACAGTTATGATTTGTTTACTGTACCTTATTTTTCTTCCATATTCGGTACCTGTTGTACTGACCTCCTTCGGGGGGTTGCGTTCATGTCCGCAGGTTAGGTACACAGTTGTGGATCCGCGAGCTTAGGATCCTGGTTCAGTATTTTGAGATGGCTCCAATGTTTCGGAGTTGTCATGGCTATGTATATTCGTGGTACGCGGCCTTGTCGTCATAGTATTTGTTCAAATCTTAGAGGTCCGTATTCATCCAGGCCGGATGGCTAGAGTTGTTTGACATTGTTAAACAGTGTAGACCCTTTCGGGTAATTTTTATGTTATGGCAGCCTTATCGGCTTGGCCTTAGTTTTTTTTAAAAAAGGGTTATTTATTTTCCGCAGTTTATTATGTTGTATGATTATAAGGGTGCCCAGGTAGGGCACCAGTCGCGGCCCGGGGTCGGGTCGTGACAAAAGTGGTATCAGAGCAGTTAGTCCTCGGAATGTGTCTACAGACCGTGTCTAGTAGAGTCTTGATTATCGGTGTGTTGTGCACCACATCTATAATCAGGAGGCTGCAGGAAATTTAGGATTGGTTTCCATTCTTCTCACTCTGAGATCGTTCGATAGAGTTGTGTTGTTAGGGTCGTCTCTCCCTAACGAGTTATGTTGATTGCAGCTACGAGAAAGGCAGCAGTGACCCAGGAAGGACTATGTGGATTGCGTATCCAGGTTGGTAATGATTAGAGTATGGTTGACATTGTGACATACAACTATACGGAGTTATGTATGAGGGTCAGACGCGTGTTTCCTAGAATGATTTTAGATTACCAGGAGTTGGTAAAGACTAACTAGATACCGGGAAGGTATGAAACAGTTAATGAATTCTCGCCAAGGTCTTATGTTTTATTTTGGGATAATTGGGAAAGGATGAACTGTCTGATAAGGCAGTGGACCCTTAAGAAGTCATGTTAAGAAACTTAATGGAATGTCGTGTTAATAGATTAAGCTACGTTGTGTGCGTAAGAGGATTGTACAGATGATGTTATACCCCGTAGTTCCAGGGTATGTATGTGAGGACGTACGTACGAGAATACGACAGAAATTTTGGAAAGAAAGAAAGATGTGATTTTTCGACGGAAAAGTTTCCGGGTTTTGTGAAGGAAAAAGGTTCGTTAGTGGGAATTGGATTCTCAGATTTGGTATTTGGACTTCTTGGATTATATTAGAATTATGAGATTTTATTTTCGGAAATGGTCACGTGGGACCCACGGGAGAAATTTACGGTTTTGTGGGGCCCACTTTGTTTTAGAGATTTTTGGTATTTTGGATATTTTCGGAAGACGAAATATTTTGATTTAGCAGGGGCGACACGTGTCACCCCATGTGGCACCTTGGCCGAATGGAGGGATGTTGTTCAGCCACTTGTCCCTTGGCCGAAATGGCCTTACAAGTGGCAAGCCACTTGTCTTGTTTTTTGTTGGCCATGTGGTGTGGTGGGACCCACACACACATGGCCCAATCTTGACCACCCACTTGCATTAATCTTGACCCTTGAATTCTCTATAAATACCCCCTTAGTTGATGACTAAATTCATTCCACACTTAAAGTTTTTCCAAGCAAAATATTCCCTCCCTTTAGCTTGTATTTTCGTCCCTCCCCCCACTTGTGTAGAAAATACTCTAAGTATTGTGGTATAATCCCAAATACCTTAGCCTAGTATCCCTAGTTGTATTCCAAAGTTATTTTAATACTAGGAGCCCGAAAATACTACTTTATTTCAATAGTCGCAAAACGAAACCCTAGAAAAATCTTCATAGCTTGGTTGAAGTGTTTAGAGAAGTTGTTTAGAAACTTCTAAGGATCGCTTGGAGCGGGTTGGTGCGTAAGGATTTGGAGCTAAACGTTGCTCAGGATCGACTTATAATCTTGGATAATTTTTGGGCTTATCGAGGTAATGATCTATGTCCCCCTATTGTAATTGGATATTACATATTGTAGTAGTTTAGAATTGAGTATAAGATATATTGGAAGGATGATTATAAAGGTTTGAACTGTATTTACATTGGACTGTATTTACAGTAGACTTGTGTAGTATTATTGTTAGGCAGAATTGTGCACGTCCGGTTAGACGTGTAATCCCCTTGGAGTTGTTGGCTCGCAGCGTGCCTTGTTAGGGAGGTTATTTATGTGATCATGTGGGGAGGTGCTGCCAAATTTTCCGTAGAATAGGGAATTGTTTGCTTAGATTATGCTACGAAGAGAACTAGAGATTGATAGATATATTGTGGTTATTATAGGTGGATCTTCTACGCGTGGCATACTTGACTTGGCTTGTGGATTGCCAAGAGGTATGTGATTCTTCCTATACTCTTGAGCATGATTGTTGTGAACTATATAGTACCATGACGATACGTGTGAAATGAATTTTGTTTAAAACATAAAGTGTTATAATGGCTTTATGGGAAGTTAGTTATAATGACTTTATGAAGATAAAAGAAAGATATGATTTTGAAAGATAAACGACTTGATTTTGAAAGTTAAGAGACTTGATCTTGAAAGATAAGAGACTTGACTTATAAACGACTTGATTTCGGAAAAAGGAGAAGTAACTTGATTTAAGTATAGGTTACTTGTTTTGAAAAGAGTAAGTTTTTGGGTTTTAAAGAGTATACTTGATGTTGTTTTACAAGAAAAGCATTTGGTTTAAAAAGTATAGAGTACTTGATTTTAAAAGTCTTGTAAAGATTTTTACGAAAGTGAAGTAATTTGGTTTGAAAAGAAAACGTGTTTTAATACTACGAGTATTAGTATCGTGTGGCTTTTACGTAGAAAGATGTCTTTTTGAAAGAATGAAAGTATGTAGTATTTTGGGGTTGAAACCCGGATTGTTGATATAAAATGAAAGTACGTTGAACTTGCCTATGCTTGTTGTGATAGCCTTTGATGGGCAAGTGTTTTGTTTCTGTGCTACCGTGACTCTCTGGGAGGGCCGGCTATCTGATTGATTGCTTGGACATACTGACACGATGGATGGTCCACGAGTATGCGTCTACTTTGAGTATTATCTGGTTATTTCTTTTGGACATACTGACACGTTGGATGGTCCACGAGTATGCGTCCACTTTGAGTATTATCTTGTTATTTCCTTTGGACATACTGACACGATGGATGGTCCACGGGTATGCGTCCAGTAGGATGGTTTCATGGCCATGCTTTCCGAGGTAAGATGCCGGGGGATGCGGTCATTGTGAGGATTATGTTATTTGTCCATGGACCGCTAATCCATGAAGCTTGCCGCGGTGACGAGCGATCACGGGCTTGATTTGTACATGTGGTTCAGGCACACTTTAGATACTTGTCCTGGTCATTTCTCGTATCGCAGTGCTCGTAGATAGCTTAAGATAATTGCCTCGGCCATATCTCGTGAGACGGTAGGCTGTGGCACGTTAGCTTAAGATACTTGCCTCGCCGATGCGTGGCTAGCTTGGATCGGTAGTGGCTTCCGCATTTCGCCCGTGAAGCGGATATGACTAGCTGACCGGTAGTTGGCTATTCTACTTGGCCCGATCGATTTGATGACGCAGGCAGGATCTAGTGTTCAGGTTCACATATGGGTGTTGTTTCACATCATGTACTGCCGGCAGTGAGGAATGAGTTCCACGGGCATGATTGATATTATGGGCGTGAGACCCATAGTAATGTGTGAGTGATTATTCTGGGGATATGCGTCCCCTTACTTGACCTAACTGTTTACTTATTGCGAAATGGTTTTATAAAATGAGGAAATGTGATTTCATTACGATTTTCGCCACATACTTGGTACTGTTATAATCGACCTCGGGGCCGCGTTCATGTCGCGGTAGAGGTACACCGATTGTTGATCCTCGCCATAGGATCGCAGTCAAAGATCGGAAGCTCCGTTTCTCGAGGCTTATCTTTTTTGGTATAATCCCCTGTCATTGTAGATACTTGTACATTCAGGGGTATGGCGGGGCCCTGTCCCGTCATAGATGTTGTTACATTCTAGAGGTCCGCTGCATCTTGCAAGCGTGGTTTGTAAAGGATTTTAACTGCTCGATTATATGTATATACATGAAGGTGACCGCTTTGGTTAGCCTGCTTTTCTTATGTTGTCTCTTGTTTCTGGTTAAGTTTTATTTCGCTGATTTTCTCGATGTTGTTATCACTAGGTGCCCGGGTAAGGCACCATCACGCCCGAGATCGGTCGTGACAAAAGTGGTATCAGAGCAGTTAATCCTCGGAAAGTGTCTACAGACCGTATCTAGTAGAGTCTTGATTATCGGCGTGTTATGCACCACACCTATAATCAGGAGGCTATGTGATATCTAGGATTGGTTTCTATTCCTTCTCACTCTGAGATCGTGCCTTAGAGCTGTGTTGTAAGTTGGAATCCTTCTGACGTATTCTTTTATGCCAGTTATGCCTCCACGCAAGGCAACCGTGAGCCCGAAGGCAAGGCAGAGGAGTCGCGAGTAGAGCAAAGAATGTCTCTACTTAGGCCACAGTACCTGAGCCTCCAGTCCCACGGCCAGGAACAGAGGCTATGGGTTATAAGGAGATGGCCCAGTTACTAGCTAGGATTGTGGCTAGACACGAGGACAGACGAGAGTCAGAGGTTCCGGCAGCACCCATAGTTCACCCCAGAGCAGATAGTTTGAGACTACGGGACTTTTTGAGCTGCAGCCCACCTGAGTTCTATGGGTCAAGGCCTGAGGATGATCCGCAGGAGTTCATCCGGCGCCACGGATCACGAGGTGATCAAGGCTTCGAGACCGAGTTGGTGGTCCTAGGTTCGCATCGGCCGCGCGTGATACCGCGATCGATTGGTTTGATTCGTGGGAGCTGTCCCGGGGGGAGCATGCGCCTCCAGCTATGTGGGACGAGTTCTCGGAGGCATTTCTCAGCCATTTCATGCCTCCGCAGATGAAGAGAGCACGGGCCGACAAATTTTTGATCTTTGAGACGTAGTGCGTCGCTCGAGTACAACATGGAGTTCGACTCGTTGGCTCGATATGTCCCTGCGTTAGTGTTATACCCCGTATTTCCAGAGTATGTACGTAAGGGAATACGTACAAAAATTTAGCCTTAAAGATTAGGCCAAGTTCGAAATTGTGCACAACTCGCTTAAAGAATCGTTTTCCGACGAAACGTTTCCACACGACTTTCGTAGGGAAAATTCCGCTATGCCATTACTAATTTTTATGCGGATTTTTCCGAGAGACGAAACATTTTGGACCAACGGAGGGCGACACTTGGCACCTCCCATTGATGGATATGAATCGTCCATCGACGAAAATGGAGAGGTTGGGCACGTTTTTTGTGCCTTGCACAAAGTCAAGGAGTTGGTAGGATATTTGTGTATAGTTAATCCTCACCCTACACTTGCCTTGCACTTGTCTTCATCTTGGCCATTGGTTGGCCAAGGCTTGAGCTATAAATACCCCCTTAGAGATGAAGAGTTCTTCATCCACAAAGCTTTCCAAGTCTTGAAAATCCTCTCCTCTCCCTTGTAGCCTTTTCGCCCAACACCTCCCCTCCCTCGAAGGCCCTGGCCGAATACACCCCCTAGCCTAGCCAAAACCTACCCCCCCTCCCTTGGTAGAAAAGTTGCCTTCTTGTATTGTTATAATGCCCAAAATACCCTAGCCCAAATACCTTAGTACTTAGTAGAAGTTGTGAAGAACTTCTAAGGTTTCGAGCATACAACTTAGAGCAAAACCTTGCTCAGCGACTTTTCTAGGATATTATTGGGCTCACCGAGGTAACTAATCCTAACCCTCTTTTGAATTAGAGAATACTTACCGTTGTAGTATAAGAATAAGTATAAATACTTAGAAGAATATCACGTAATAGAATTGAATCATACTACAGTAGAAGGGTTTAAAAGAGGAATAATCAAATCAGACTTACATAGGACTGCTTTCACAAGAGACTTATATAACTCACCGGTAGGGAAGTGCTGCCCGACTTTCCGTAGAATTGTGAACCCTCTGCTTAGAATGACCTTCGAGTAGTCTTTGATAGATATCTGTGACTATTATAGGTGACTCTGCGCGACATATTCAACTTGGCGGTGGTTTTCACGAGAAGGTATGTGATTCTTCCTAAAGCATGATATTTTACAATATATATAGTACGGTAGACGACATGTGATAACTAAAATATAACTACGGCAATGTCTTTGACTTAAGCTCGAATAACACTTACTAAGAATGCCTCACGGCTTAAGCCCGAATAATAAAGATCCAAAGCATTTCCTAAGAATACCGAATCATCTTTTTAATGTAAGAGAACTAATCGGTTTTAAAGCGAAGCTTAAGAGTTATACTAGCTTTATGGGAAGTTAAGTATAACCACTTAAGATTGATAAAAGAAACAAGTTCGCCTATGTGTTTATAATGCACTTATGTTGAATTGTGAAAGAATAATAAGATGGATTGATAAGTAGACATGATATGATGCTATGTGTGTTAGTATCTTGTAACGTTTGTATAAGAGAGTATCCTTGTTGTGCTTATGTTGTTTAAAAGATAAGTTGTTATGTTAGTGTACTATCACTCACCTCTTGAGATGATACCGGGGGTTAAGCTGCCCTCCGATGCGGGGTAGACTCAGGCGGTCTGGGACCATGATTCGAGAATACCTCATGCGGGTCCAGGGGGCCTATGCGGAGCTACGAGAGTTCCATGTTAGTATGCGGGGTTATGCCTCATGCGGTCTATGTGGCCATGCGGACAGCGAGTCGGGGCGATTTACGCCGAGTAGCTACCCTCGATGCGGGGTATACCTCATGCGGGCCCATGTGAGTGGCCTATGCGGACTCCGGGAGTCCAGGATTAGGCTTGCAGAGTGATAATACGGGCGAGTGGCCCTGCTTCGAATCATTCGCAGCCTAGAAAAGACCTATTACAGTTTACCTATTGTTGCTCTTGTTTGTGATGTGGCACTATGTGCGGTTCCCTTGATTGCTTCATACATATTTGTAAACTGGTTTTAAAAAGTGTTATGATTTCATTTAAGTACTTTACAGTTTCACATACTTAGTACCTGTTGTACTGACCTCCTTCGGGGGGCTGCGTTCATGCCGCAGGTAAGGGCAAGCAGGTGCTAGATCCACATTCTTAGGATCTCTACGTTGGTGTCGGGAGCTCCATCTTTTCCGGAGGCTCTACTTTTGGGTATGATCTCCCTGTTGTAGATAGTTTTGTACAGTCAGGGTATGGCGGGGCCCTGTCCCGCCATAGTTGTATATTTCCTTAGAGGTCTGTAGTCATGTTGTACAGTGTCGGATGTAACTGCTAAACCATGTTTATTTATGTATGCCGAAAGGCGATGTTTTCTCACATAAACTGTGTCTTATTTTATAAACTGTTTCATGTCTTGCTTTATATTTCCGCTGATTACTCTGATGTATGACTACTTGGGTGCCCCGGTAAGGCACGACCACGCCCCGAACGGTCGTGATTAGTGGCGCATACGGAGGACAAAGTGCACCGCTATGTCACAGGGCTGGACAATTACTTAGCAGAGAGTTGCTCGGGTGTTGCTCTTCAGCCGGGCATGGACATTGTCCGCATGCAGGCTTATGCACTTGGGTGTGAGGAGCGGAGAGGCCGACGGATTGACCAATACCAGCAAAAGAAGGCCAGGACGGCAGGGTCCTTTGGTAACTTTCAAGGCGGACCGCCTCAGCAGCAGACTATTTATGCACCTCCGCCAGTACAGAGTGGTCCTCTACAGTCTTCAGGACATCCAGGGTATTCAGGAGCAGGTTAGGGCTCCAAGGGTTCAGGTTTTCAGGGGAGTGGGAGTGTTGGCCGGATGAAGCCACCCCAACCTCGGTGTGGCCAGTGTGGTAAACCCCATGCGGGGGAGTGTCACGGTATTCAGAAAGTTTGTTTTACATGCGGCCAACAGGGCCATTTTGCGAGGAATTGTCCAAACTGCAGGTAGCGGATGTAGAGACTCTACGCCGGATCTGTTGCGGGTTCTTCGCCTTCGATAGCTAGGCAGGGTGTTCATGCACCGGCAGGCCGTGGCAGGGGTCGTGGTGGAATAGCGGTCCTTGGAACCGCCTATTTTGATTTCAGGTATATCCTTAACCCTCTAGAGATTAGTATGTGTGATAAGATGAGGATATTTTAAAGTTTTATGTTCTGATGGCATTGTGTTAATTGTGATTTGAAAACATGGGTAGTTGAAAAGGTAAGATTGGGGACAGGGAAATTGTGAGCCTTAGAATATTATACGTGGAGACCTTAGATGCGAGGCCGTCTTGAGTAAAAGATTTTATTTACGATTGACCTTTGTCGGAGTGCATAGTATACGTGAGGTATATTTGTGTGATAAGTCCCTAAGTGGTGTGAAATGTAAGAGGGTAGTTGAGCTAAGAAGACCACTAGTTTTTTTGTGACTTGATTAGTGAGATTGTTCCGGATCGGGGAACAAGAGCTTGGCGCGGTAAATGGGTCGGGTTGAGGCAAGATCGCGGGTCAACCCACAACCCGGATTAAGGTGGGGTCGATTTGTGGTGGTCCTGCTTTGTGATAGGGACACGAGGGTGCTAGGCCCAAGTTTAGGTAACCATCGTACGGGTTCGTGGATACGTTCGACCAGAATCGGATCGTGAAGGCCGGGGATGGCCTTAGAGGAAATTGAAGCTAGTGGGAGCTTTTGTGAGATTAGAAATGATTCCTCATTGGCTTGGATTTGAGTTTTGCGCACATGTTATATTCTGGCCATTGGTGGCATGATCGGTTTTGTAAGTGTAGTAGTGGAGACTATACCGGCGCAGGTACGTTTGGAGACTTAGAAGGAACATTCGGGACGAATGTTTCTAAGGGGGGAAGAATGTTATACCCCGTAGTTCCAGGGTATGTATGTGAGGACGTACGTACGAGAATACGACATAAATTTTGGAAAGAAAGAAAGATGTGATTTTTTGACGGAAAAGTTTCCGGGTTTTGTGAAGGAAAAAGGTTCGTTAGTGGGAATTGGATTCCCAGATTTGGTATTTGGACTTCTTGGATTATATTAGAATTATGAGATTTTATTTTCGGAAATGGTCACGTGGGACCCACGGGAGAAATTTACTGGCCAAGGCCCACTTTGTTTTAGAGATTTTCGGTATTTTGGATATTTTCTAAGACGAAATATTTTGATTTAGTAGGGGGCGACACGTGTCACCCCCATGTGGCACCTTGGCCGAATTGGAGGGACAAGTGTCTAGCCACTTGTCCCTTGGCCGAAATGGCCTTACAAGTGGCAAGCCACTTGTCTTGTTTTTTGTTGGCCATGTGGTGTGGTGGGACCCACACACACACATGGCCCAATCTTGACCACCCACTTGCATTAATCTTGACCCTTGAATTCTCTATAAATACCCCCTTAGTTGATGACTAAATTCATTCCACACTTAAAGCTTTTCCAAGCAAAATATTCCCTCCCTTTAGCTTGTATTTTCGTCTCTCCCCCCACTTGTGTAGAAAATACTCTAAGTATTGTGGTATAATCCCAAATACCTTAGCCTAGTATCCCTAGTTGTATTCCAAAGTTATTTCAATACTAGGAGCCCGGAAATACTACTTTATTTCAATAGTCGCAAAACGAAACCCTAGAAAAATCTTCATAGGTTGGTTAAAGTGTTTAGAGAAGTTGTTTAGAAACTTCTAAGGGTCGCTTGGAGTGGGTTGGAGCGTAAGGATTTAGAGCTAAACGTTGCTCAGGATCGACTTATAATCTTGGATAATTTTTGGGCTTATCGAGGTAATGATCTATCGCCCCCGACTGTACTTCGATATTACATATTGTAGTAGTTTAGAATTGAGTATAAGATATATTGTAACGATTATTATAAAGGTTTGAATCAGATTTACATTGACCGTATTTACTGAGACGTGTAGTATTATTGTTAGGCAGAATTGTGCACGTCCGGTTAGACGGTAATCCTCGAGTTGTTGGCTTGCAGCGTGCCTTGTTAGTGGAGGTTATTTATGTGATTGCGGGGGGGGAGGTGCTGCCAAATTTTCCGTAGAATAGGGAATTGTTTGCTTAGATTATGCTACGAAGAGAACTAGAGATTGATAGATATATTGTGGTTATTATAGGTGGATCTTCTACGCGTGGCATACTTGACTTGGCTTGTGGATTAAGCCGAAGAGGTATGTGATTATTCCTATACTCTTGAGCATGATTGTTGTGAACTATATAGTACGGTGAGACGCATACGTGTGTGAAATTAATTTTTTTTAAAACATAAAGTTTTATATTGGGTTTTTGGGATGTTAGTTATAACGACTTTATGAAGATAAAAGAAAGATTTGATTTTGAAAGATAAACGACTTGATTTTGAAAGTTAATAGACTTGATCTTGAAAGATAAGAGACTTGACTTATAAACGACTTGATTTCGGAAAAAGGAGAAGTAACTTGATTTAAGTATAGGTTACTTGTTTTGAAAAGAGTAAGTTTTTGGGTTTTAAAGAGTATACTTGATGTTGTTTTACAAGAAAAACATTTGGTTTAAAAAGTATAGAGTACTTGATTTTAAAAGTCTTGTAAAGATTTTTACGAAAGTGAAGTAATTTGGTTTGAAAAGAAAACGTGTTTTAATACTACGAGTATTAGTATCGTGTGGCTTTTACGTAGAAAGAGGTCTTTTTGAAAGAATGAAAGTATGTAGTATTTTGGGGTTGAAACCCGGATTGTTGATATAAAATGAAAGTACGTTGAACTTGCTTACGCTTGTTGTGATAGCCTTGATGGGCAAGTGTTTTGTTTCGTATACCGTGACTCTGGGAGTGGCGCTATCCGATTGATTGCTTGGACATACCGACACGATGGATGGTCCACGAGTATCGCCCACTTTGAGTATTATCTTGTTATTTCCTTTCGACATACCGACACGATGAACGGTCCACGTATGCGCCCGATGGGATGGTTTCATGGCCATGCTTTCCGAGGTAAGATGCCGGGCATACGCGGTCATTGTGAGGATTATGTTATTTGTCCATGGACCGCTAATCCACGGCTTGCCGCGTGACGAGCGATCACGGCTTGATTTGTACACGTGGTTCGTGCACACTTTAGATACTTGTCCCGGTCATTTCTCGTATCGGCAGCTCGTAGATAGCTTAAGATAATTGCCTCGCTCATATCTCGTGAGACGGTAGGCTAGTGGCACGTTAGCTTAAGATACTTGCCTCGCCATTGCGTAGCTAGCTTTTGGATCGGTAGTTGGCTTCCGCACTTGCCCGTGAAGGATATGACTAGCTTTTGGACCGTAGTTGGCTATTCTACTTGCCCGACGGTTTGACGACGCAGCGAGATCTAGTGTTCGTGTTCACATATGGGTGTTGTTTCACATCATGTATCGCGCAGCGAGGAATGATTTCCACGCATGATTGATATTAGGCGTGAGACCCATAGTTATGTGAGTGATTATTCGGGATACGCGCCCCTTACTTGACCTAACTGTTTACTTATTGCGAAATGGTTTTATAAAATGAGGAAATGTGATTTCATTACAGTATTTTCAGTTTCACATACTTGGTACCTGTTGTACTGACCTCCTTCGGGGGGCTGCTTTCATGCCGCAGGTAGAGGTACACCAGTTGTTGATCCTCGCTCATAGAATCGCAGTTCAGCGTTGGGAAGCTCCGTTTCTCCGGAGGCTTATCTTTTTTGGTATAGTCCCCTGTCATTGTAGATACTTGTACATTCAGGGGTATGGCGGGGCCCTGTCCCGTCATAGATGTTGTTACATTCTTAGAGGTCTGTAGATCTTGTTGCGATGTGGTTTGTAAAGAATTTTAACTGTTCAGTTATATGTATATACATGAAGGTGACCGTTTTGGTTAGCCTGTTTTCTTATGTTGTCTCTTGTTTCCTGGTTAAGTTTTTATTTCCGCTGATTTTCTCTGATGTTGTTATCACTAGGGTGCCTGGGGTAAGGCACCAGTCACGGGCCCGAGATCGGGTCGTGACAGATGAGATCCGTGTAGAGTAAGGGTTGTGGTGATCAAGACGACACAATTATGGTATTGTGAGAAGTTATTGTACCCGTTTACGGGGGGACTGGTAAGGTAGTCTTGGAGCATGGGAATTGCGAGCCTAATAATATTGATAACTGCCGAGACCTTAGATATATAAGGCTTTCTCAGGCCATAATATTTTAATTCAGACCAAGGATAAGAGTTAAGTGCGACGGCGGGTCGGGGTGAGGACCTGTTACGGGTCGCCCCATAGCCTGGAATAGAGTGGGATCAGTTGGTAGTAGTTCCGCTACGTGACAGGGTCACGAGGGTGCAAGGCCCAAGTCTAGTTAATTGTTTTACGGGTTCGTGGACGCGTTCCACCGGAACCAGGTCGTAGGAGTCGGAAATGGCCTTATGTTGTTTAAAAGAGTGACTCCAAAAGATTGGAGGCCAACATTGGAATGGAAGTTATGTATGTATACTAGTATGAGTTGGAAATACGGAAAGAGTACGACCAGTAAGAAAGATAACAACCAAGTGTAAAGGAATAGAGCCTGAATCAATAAGAACCTTTCGAGGTAACTACACCCGTGGAGTGTGTGGGGTGGTAGCTGAGCGGGAATATGAGGTTTTCTCGGTGATGATACAGTCGTCAGACCCTAGTAGACCTAGTAGAGATGATTATGATGGACTTTGAGGTCATTATGAGTATGGGCTAGTTGGCTTCGTGAGTGCCAAGGTAGACATTTTCGTATAAGTATTGTTATGTGGCCATGGGTGGCATATGTTGTATAAAGGGTGCAGTAAAAGGAGACTATGCCGCTATCTAATTAGATTGGACTCCGAAAGAACATTCGGGGACGAATGTTTCTAAGGGGGGAAGAATGTTACACCCCGTAGTTCAAGGACTTGTTTAAGAGAATGTATGTAGGAACACAAGACTTGAAAAGGTTACGAAAGGAAGAATTGTTTTTCCGACGGAAAATCTTCCGAACGTCGGAAAGGAAAAATGTTCGTTGAAGAGAATTGGATTCTCAAAATGCATTAATTGAGGATTATGGATTGTATTATCATTATGGAAATTTATTTGTACGGATTTGGTCTTGTGGGGCCCACCCGAGGAATTTTACGTTTTGTGGGGCCCACGAGGGTTACGGAATTTTATGGACGAATGGGAGGGCGACAAGTGGCACCCCCAAATTGGTCTTGGACGAAATTGATGCAAGGGCAAAAGGGTCATTTGACCATTGTAAAGATGAGAAAGTCTTGCTAAGCTTGAGCTTGACATTGTTGACTAAGTCAAGAGCCACTTGGCTTGATCCCTTTCATCCAAATTTAACATGTGTTGTAATATAGACCCTCCATTGTATTATATATACATAACTAGTGCAAGACTAGCTCTTTTAACACTTAGAAAAATTTAGAGACTTTGTGTATGTTCATAGAGCTCTCGGCAATGGTGTGTTTCCCACACAAAATTTTTGTAGTTTTGATCCATTAGCCACAAGACTTTAACCCAAGGTCCCTAAGGGTATTGTAAGGATATCTCAATAGAAAGATTTCGGAAAAACGGCGTTTTCACGTTAGTCGCAAGGCGAAAACCTAAGGCATTTTCATGGGTTTTGATTGGAAATATGTTATACCCCGTATTTCAAGGGTATGTACGTGAGGACGTACATATAAAATTTGAGCCTTAAGTTAGGCAAGTTTCGAAATTTGTACACAACACCCGATTAGAGTCGTTTTTCGACGAAACGTTTCCACAACTTTCGTAGGGAAAATTACGGCTATGTCATTAATATGTTTTGCGGATTTTTCCGAGAGACGAAACATTTTGGACCAACGGGAGGGTGACATGTGTCACCCTCACATTGGAAGGAAGTGGACGGCCAAAGGGGAATTGTTGGCACGTTTTTTGTGCAAAAATTGTAGTCAAGGGTTAGGTAGGATATTTTGTGTAGTTGATGAGCAAGTGGGACCCACAAACACATGGCTTCATCTTGACCTTACACTTGCCTTACACTTGGATAGATCTTGGCCATTGGTTGGCCATTTCTTGACCTATAAATACCCCTCTAAGTTGATGAACTTATTCATCCAAAAATTGTCTAAGTCTTGAAAAATCCCTCCTCTCCTCAACCTTGTTCTCGTCCAAACACCACCCCTCTCCCCTCTCAAGGCCCTACGAGCACCCTCCCCCTAGCCTAGTTGTGCTAGTCGAAATACTACCCCCCTTGGTAGAAATGTATTCTACAAGTATTTTTATAATGCCCAAAATACTTTAGCCAAATACCTTGTAGTACTTTCCAAAGTACCCTTTATACGAAAAACCCGGAAAATACGATTATACTTTCCTTTAGCCACAAAACGAAACCCTAAGTAAATCTTCACCCGTAGTTGAAGTTATAAGTAGAAGTTGGTTAGAACTTCTAAGGGTTGTTTGGAGCGGGTCGGAGCGCACGGAGTAGGAGCTAAACCTTGCTCAGGATCAACATATAAACTCGGATAATTTTGGGCTTATCGAGGTAAACATTCTTGACCTTCTGTGGAAATTGGAAATTACATGTTGTAGGAATATATAGTTAAGTATACTATATATAGAACTGAGCTTAGTTGTGCGGCAATGTCTTTTGACTTAAGCCTGAATAATACTTACGGCAATGTCTTGCGACTTAAGCCTGAATTTTAAGAAGTAATCAATCAGTAATTACATAGACCGTATTACGATGAGACTTGTGTAGAATTACCGTGAGTAGAATTGTACACGCCCGCTAGACGTGCAAACCCTCGTTGGCTTGGTAGCTACGATTGAAAAGAGAGATTTACGTCATGCGGTGGGAATGTGCGAATTTTCTCGTAATATTCTACTTTGAGATCTAGGATGTTAATAGGCGCCTTGTGGCTCTATAGGTGAAGTACTACGTATGGCGTGATCTACTGGCTTAAGGAGTAGCCGACGTTTGAGGTACTGGAGCACTTTGCTATTAGTCGATAATCGTCGCGAGGTATGTGAACCTCTTCCTATCTGTTCTAGCATGATATGTGTATAACTATGTAGTACGAGACGCATACGTGTTTAATGTATTTGATTGGTTTGAAACATAAAGTGTTATAACGGCTTTATGGGAAGTTGGTTATAACAGCTTTATGTAGGTAAGAAAATGCTTTGTGGTTTCAAAGGGTAACTGATTTGACTTATAACGGATTTGATGTGTAGTAATAAAGAACTTGAAGTGTTTCAAAAAGACCTTTTTGAAAGAAGAGTAATACTTGACTTTGAAAACATAAGAGTTGTACTAGCTTTATGGGAAGTTAGGTATAACGTCTTAAGAGTGATAAAAAGAATGGTTTACTGATTTTTGAAGATGAGAAACTTGAGCATCTGAAATTAGGCAAACTTGAACGTTTGGAAAATAAGGTTGTTACTTGATTTTACAAAGGAAAGCATTTTGGTTTACTTAACAATGTTAGTCACTCATTTTTTTATACTACGGGTATCGGGTGACCTTTGTAAAAGAAATGGATCTTTAAAAGGAATTTAACATACGTAGTACTTTAGGGTTAAAATTCGGACTTTGACATAAAATGAAAGTACCTTGAGTTGTGTGTAACTTGCATATGCTTGTTGTTATGAAACTTGACCATGTTACGTGTGATAGCCTTGTTGTGCAAGGACTGTATTTCACTCGACTACCGGTTCATCCGGGAATGTATTTCACTCGACTACCGGTTCATCCGGGAATGTATTTCACTCGACTACGGCTCATCCGAATGTATTTCACTCGACTACGGTTCATCCGAATGTATTTCACTCGACTCCGGTTCATCCAGAATGTATTTCACTCGACACGGTTCATGGATGAACCGAATGTATCCCACACGCTTTCTATACTGGGTCCATAAGATGGGCCGAGACATGTTATACGTATCACATGATTTGTACCTAGATCACGCCGGTGAGGAAGAAGTTCCACGCACGGAGGATGACTTTGAGGCGAGTCCACGACTTGACATAATCGCTTTTATGTCAGGAATCGTAGTTTGGTTATCATACATGTCTCCTGCTTTATATAGACTATTATGATTTCATTTACGTGATTTTACGCTTCACATACTTGGTACTTGTTGCATCGACCTCCTTCTGGCTGCGTTCATGCCGCAGAAGTACACCTACCGCCGATCCCCGCGTAGGATCTCATTTCAGCATCTTGGGAAGCTCCATCCTTCTGAGGCTTATCTTTGGTATGTTACCCGAGTCCAGAGGTCCTTGTACATTCGTGGTATGGCGGCCCCGTCCCGTCATAAATGTTGTATAAATCTTAGAGGTCCAGAGTAATGCCAAGCGTGGTTGTAAGGATCAGAATCGCTCAAATGTTTATATATATGTATGTTGAAAGGCAACCGTTTTGGTTGGCCTAGTTTCTTTCATCTCAGTCCATGTTTAAGTTTTATTTCCGCTGGTTTTCTATGATGTTGTATCACTAGGGTGCCCGGGGTAAGGCACCAGTCACGGGCCCGGGTTCGGGTCGTGACAAAAGTGGTATCAGAGCAGTTAGTCCTCGGAAAGTGTCTACAGACCGTGTCTAGTAGAGTCTTGATTATCGGTGTGTTGTGCACCACATCTATAATCAGGAGGCTATAGGACATTTAGGATTGGTTTCCATTCTTCTCATTCTGAGATCGTGCCTTAGTGCAGGATAAGTTGGACCCTCCGACGTATTCCTTCCTTTACCGATTATGCCTCCGCGTAGTGCAACCCTGTGCCCGATGGGCAAGGCGATGAGGAGTCAAGTAGTGAGATACATAGGAGTACGAGTGCGCAGCCCGGCCAAGACTGAGACAAGTGCCCGACGGCGGGTTTCGCGACGCCACAAAGACCAAAGAGTTTAGAGTCGCGGTAGTAGGTCTGCCGAGACTACAAGACTGAGCCTCCATCCCACACCTGGAGCAGATGAGACGGGTACTAGGAGATGGCCCGCCATCGCCGTGGTCGTGGCCAGATATGAGGATAGGCTGGATGCAGCAGTTCCAGTCCCAGTAGCACCCGTAGTTCACCCCCGAGCAGACAGTTTGAGACTACGGGATTTTCTGAGGTGTAACCCGCCAGAGTTTTATGGGTCGAGGCCTGAGGATGATCCGCAGGAGTTCATCCGGCAGTTACAGCGGGTCATGAGAGTGATCAAGGCATCGGATACCGAGTCAGTGGTCCTAGGTTCGCATCGGCTGCGTGATACCGCAATGATCGGGTTTGATTCATGAGAGCTGTCCCGGGGAGAGAATGCACTTCCAGCTATATGGGACGAGTTCTCAAAGGCATTTCTTGCACACTTCTTGCCTCCACAGATGAGGAGGGCTCGGGCCGACAGATTTTTGACGTTGAGGCAGGACGGGCGGACGGTTAGAGAGTACAATGTGGAGTTCGACTCATTAGCTCGGTATGTTCCCGCTGTGGTAGCTGATATGGAGGACAGAGTACACCGCTACGTCACCGGGCTAGATGATTACTTGGCAGAGGCTTGTACGGGTGTAGCTCTTCAGCCGGGCATGGACATTGCCCGCATGCAAGCTCATGCACTAGGATGTGAGGCACGGAGAGGTCGACGGAATGACCGAGATCGCGAGAAGAGGCCGCAAACAGGTCCTTTGGTAACTTTCGAGGCGGACCGCCTCCAGCAGCCTAGTTATGTACCTCCACCGATGCAGTGGTCCCCGCGATCGTCGGGGCGTTGTGGTATTCGGGAGCTGGTCAGAGCTCCAGGGCTTCTGGTTCACAGGTATACGTGAGTGCTAGCCAGCAGGATTCATGTCCCCCTCAGTGTGCACGATGTGGCAAACATCATCCCGGGGAATGTCGTCTTTTTACTGGTGCTTGTTTCACCTGCGGCCGTCAGGGCCATGTGACGAGAGACTGTGCTTATAGGAGGTACGGCAGCAGCGCAGCCTCGGATCGATGTGTTCATCGCCTTTCTATACGCATGCTGCAGGCGTGCCTATGATTAGAGTGGAGCGGTAGCTTCAGGTATATCCTTAACCCTCTAGAGATTTGTATGCGTGATATGATGACCTTATATTTATGTGCTATGTACGAATAGCGTTATATTATTTGTGAGTTAGAAAACATGGTTAGTTGGAAGGATAAGTATGAGGGCATGGGAAGTGTGAACCTTAGAATATTTCATGTTGAGACCTTAGAGGTAAGGTCGTCTTAAAGGAGAGATTCTTACGGTTAGTCTTTGTTAAAATACTTGGTATGCGTAAAATGTATTGTGGGAAATTCATTGGGTTGTGTGAGGTGAAAGTGGTAGCTTTCATGACGCAAATTGTAAGAATGTTGCAGGGCGAGGAACGAAAGTTAGCACGACACGGTCGGGTTGAGGACCATTCGCGGGTCAACCCGTACCCCGAAATGTGGTGAGGTCAGTCCGAGGTGGTCCCGCCAGGTGGTAGGGTCACGAGGATGCTAGGCCCAAGTTTAGATGACCATCGTATGAGTTCGTGGATATGTTCGACCAAAATCAGTTCGTGAAGGCCGAGAATGGCCCTAGAAGAAATCGAGGTTAGTAAGATGACCAAGTTTGGAGGTAGTGACTCCAAGGGTAGGAAACAGAAGCGTTGACTGAAGTGTGGTACGTATACTAGAAGAGTTCAAGTGTTCGAGAAGAGTACGACGAGTAAGGGTAGAGGCGAGCATGTATTGCGAGCATAGATATGATCATTTCTTGAGAGAAGGTGCGAAGGATGTATATTTTAGACCTCAGGGATCGCATGCAGTCCGGTACCATTTGTTGGGTCGCCGGAGTGACACTAGAACCTCGCGGCAAAGTGACAAAAGTTTGTGATGTTAGAGGTGTTTCCTCGTGGACTTGGATGTAAGTATTTGCGCGGGTGTTTCTGTGGCCAGGTGTGGCAGGTTTTGTTCTCGTAAATATAATAGTGAAGACTATACTGGCGCATGTTTGTTTTGAGGCTTAGAAGGAATATTCGGGACGAATGTTTCTAAGGAGGGGAGAATGTTATACCCCGTATTTCAAGGGTATGTACGTGAGGACGTACGTATAAAATTTGAGCCTTAAGTTAGGCAAGTTTCGAAATTTGTACACAACACCCGATTAGAGTCGTTTTTCGACGAAACGTTTCCACAGCTTTCGTAGGGAAAATTACGGCTATGTCATTAATAATTTTTGCGGATTTTTCCGAGAGACGAAACATTTTGGACCAACGGGAGGGTGACATGTGTCACCCTCACATTGGAAGGAAGTGGACGGCCAAAGGGGAATTGTTGGCACGTTTTTTGTGCAAAAATTGTGGTCAAGGGTTAGGTAGGATATTTTGTGTAGTTGATGAGCAAGTGGGACCCACAAACACATGGCTTCATCTTGACCTTACACTTGCCTTACACTTGGATAGATCTTGGCCATTGGTTGGCCATTTCTTGACCTATAAATACCCCTCTAAGTTGATGAACTTATTCATCCAAAAATTGTCTAAGTCTTGAAAAATCCCTCCCTCTCCCTCAACCTTGTTCTCGTCCAAACACCACCCCTCTCCCCTGTTATACCCCGTAGTTCCTGGGTATGTATGTTCGGACGTACGTACGAGAATACGACAGAAAGATTGGAAAGGAAGAAAGAGGTGATTTCTCCACGGAAAAGTTTCCGGTTTTTGTGAAGGAAAAAGGTTCGTTAATGGGAATTGGATTCCCAGATTTGGTATTCGGACTTCCTGGAATATTAGAGAATTATGGAATTTTATTTTTGGAAATGGTCACGTGGGGCCACGGAGAAATTTACTGATTTTGTGGGGCCCACTTTGTTTTCTAGATTTTGGCCATTGTGGATATTTTCTAAGATGTTTTATTTTGGGCCAATATGAGGTGACACGTGTCACCCCGCCTAGTGGCTTCGCCGAATGGCATTTGTGCACAACACCCTGTTAGAGTCGTTTTCGACGAAACGCTTTACATAACTTGCGAGGGAAAATTCCGCTATGTCTTTTCTTATTTTTGCGGATTTTTCCGAGAGACTAACATTTTGGACCAACGAGAGGGCGACACTCGCACCCTATCATTGGTGGGCAAGGTGGGGCGCTTGGGCGACTTTGGGGTGTCAGTGGTAGATATTTTTGTGTAGATATTTGTGAGGGTTTTGGAGTAGGGTCTAGGGGCACTTGGGTGAATCTTGGCCTTACACTTGTGTAGCTTTTCCGTGAAGTAGAATTGTACCCGTCGGGTTAGATGGTAACCCCGGTTGGCTTAGTAGCCTACCTCGTTAAAGGAGAGATTTACGCTATGGGGAGAGTGTTGCGAATTTTCGTAGAATGTTCTGCGATAAGGTCTAAATGTTAATAAGCGCCTTGTGGCCTTATAGGTTGAAGTACTACGTATGGCGCGATCCATGGCTAGGAGTAGCCGACGGTTTGAAGTACTTGGGCGTTTTGCTATTAGTCGATACTCGTCGCGAGGTATGTGAACCTTTTCCTACCTCTTCTAGCATGATATGTGTGAACTATGTAGTACGGTAGACGCATACGTGTGCTAAACGTATTTGATTGGTTTAAAACATAAAGTGTTATAACGCTTTATGGTAAGTTGTTATAACGACTTTATGTTGGTAAGAAAGTACTGGTCTTGAAAAGGTAACTGATTTGAACTATAACTGGCTTGTTATGTGTTAATAAAGAACTTGAAGTATTTCAAAAGATTTTTGAATCATTTTGAAAGAAGAAGTAATATTTGGTTTTTGAAAACTTAAAAGTTATACTAGCTTTATGGGAAGTTAGGTATAACGGCTTAAGAATGTTTTACTGATTTCGGAAATCAGAATGTGTATCGACAAACCACTGCAGCGTTAATAAAAGGAAATGTTTTGAATAATTAAGTATTATTAAAACCAAGAGAAACTCCCATCTGCATAGAAGCTAAGATGAGACAAAATGATATTTCCTAGATCATGGCTGCTGTAATAAGATTGTTATAAACAAGATATCCTACTCACATATAAGGCTTATGTTTCTCAGATTGTTTAAAGGAGAATTATATTCTTAAATGAATAAGACTATGAACTACGAACCCTTTCTAAAAATGAGAAACTTGAACATTGGAAATTAGGCAAACTTGAACATTGGAAAAGAATGTTGCTACTTGATTTTACAAAGAGAAGTAATTGATTTACTTTAAAAAGATAATCACTCTATTTTCATATACTACGTATTGTGTGACTTTTGTGAATGTAACGTATCTTTTAAAGAGTTAATGTATGAAGTACTTTGGGGATAAAACCCGATCTTGTTAATCATATAGTAGAAGGTACCTTGTGTGAACAACTTGATTGTATTGGTTTGTGATAGCCTTGTAATACTTTCTTGATTGCTTTGATAAGTAAACGTGTTAGGATGCTACGTGTGTTAGTATCTTGTGATGTTTGGGTAAAGGGGTTTCCCTTGATTGTGCTTATTAACTATCAGTCGTTATGATAGTATCGTGGCATTCATCTCTTGAGATGATTCCGGGGGTTAAGCTGCCCTCCGATGCGGGGTAGACTCAGGCGGGTCGATGGACCTATGATTCGAGAATACCTACGCAGTCCCGGCCTATGCGAGCTACGAGAGTTCCGTGTTAGTGTCGTCCTTTATGGGCATGCGGTCCATGTGGCCCACGCGATGCGAAGTCGGGGCGATGCCGGGAGTAGCTACCCTCGATGCGGGAATACCTCATGCGGGCCGATGAGATTGGCCTATCGCGAGTCGCGGAGTTCGAGGTTAGACGCGTACATTGATACTGCGGGCAAGTGGCCAGCTTTGATCATGTGACGGTCTAGACAGATCTTATGATACAGTTCATGACCTTGTTGGTACTATGGGTTTTTAGTAGTCGGCTATGCCTTCGTACTTACCCCGTACAGAGATATTATGACACAGGTGGGACCTGGTGTTCATGTGTTCCATGGTGCTTTTATATCATAGATCGCCGGTGAGGAAGGTATTCCACGCATGATTGATGTTGTGGGCACGAGACCCATTGTTATACTTGAGTGATGACTTGAGGGCGTGAGTCCCTAACTTGACATTACTGCATTGTGGTAAACTGTAGTTATGTTATCATACATTGTCTCCTGCTTAATATTACTGCTATGATTTCATTTACAGTATGTATTTTCAGTTTCACATACTCGGTATTTTTGTTATCGACCTCCTTCGGGGCCGTTCATGCCGCAGTTGAGGTACACCGCCGTTGATCCTAGCTCGTGGTCACGTTTGGGAAGCTCCGTTTCTCCGGAGGCTTATCTTGGTATAGTCCCCTGTTGTCGTAGGTGCTTACATTCAGGGGTATGACGGGGCCCTGTCCCGTCGTTGTTTTCATATCTTTCGTAGAGGTGTAGTAATCTTGTTGTGGCTGGGTTTGTAAAAAGGATTAAGCTGTTCATGTTGAAAAAGTTGTCATTTTTATATATGCCGAAAGGCAAGTTTTTCTCAAATTATTGTTTCATATTTCATAATATGTCTTGTATCGTTTTATGTTCCGCTGATTACTCTGATGTTGTATCACTAGGGTGCCCGGTAAGGCACTACCACGGGCCCGGATCGGTCGTGACAAAAGTGGTATCGAGCGATTAATCCTCGGAAAGTGTCTCTGACCGTATCGGTAGAGTCTTGATTATCGGTGTGTTGTGCACCACACCAATAATCGTGGAGGCTATAGGATATTTAGGATTGGTTTCTATTCTTCTCACTCAGATCGTGCCTTAGAGCCGTGTTGTAAGTTGGACCTCCGACGAAATTCATTCCTTATCGTTATGCCTCCGCAGGCAACCCGCCCGGGAGGCAAGCGCAGCGGCGAGTCGCGAGTTGAGTTCGGAGGGTTGAGGGCAAAGGCCCAATCATTACCTAGGTAGTGCCATTCGGGATTTTCTGCGACGTCACTAGCCCGCAGAAGTTTAGCACGGCGACGCGGTTCCATCGCGTCCATGATATTTGAACCTTCGCCCACGGCCAGAGCAGTGAATATAGATTGCAAAGAGGCGACCACATTAGCTATGGATTTGGCTACCAGAGATTATACCGATGTACCACGAGTCTTGATGACTACCTAAGAGAGGGTGTGCAAGAGTAATTCTTGATTGGGCTTGAGCATGGCACGTATGCGGGCTTATGTACAGCAGCCGAAAACGTAGAGATCGACGGTTAACCAAGGACGCGAAGAGGGCGAGCGGCAAGGTCCTTCGGTAACTTTCAGGTGAGTATACCTTAAGTGCTATGTTCGATAGCGGTGTGTTAGTTGTGATTTGAAATCATGGTTGTTTAACCGAGTAAGATTTTGGGGATAGAGAAAGTGTGAGCCTTAGAGCTTTATACGTAGAGACCTTAGAGGTGAGGCCATCTCGAGAAAAAGGTGTAGTGTTATGTTTGACTTTATCGGAGTGCATAGTGCACGTGAGTTATGTTGGGACAGGTCCCTAGTAGTGTGGAATGAAAGAGGGTAGTTGAGCTAAGACCGCCAGGTTTTCGTAACGTGATTAGTGAGATTGTTCCGGTCGGGAGCTAGTATGATGCGCGTGCGGGTCGGGTTGAGCCACGTTGCGGGTCAACCCGCGGCGATTTAGTGGTGGGGTCGTTTGTGGTGGTCCCGCCTTGTGGTAGGGTCACGAGGTGTTAGGCCCATGTTCGATTAACCAGACGAGTTCGTGGATCGTTCGACCGTGGTGGTCGACGATGGGGCAGCCCATCGTGTTCTTCGTTCGACCGTTTACTCTACCGGTGTTGAGTTATCCGAAGGTTGAAAGGCTGCACGGTGCCTACCTTCACCTTATGTCGGCGTGAAGCCCGGTTGTGGCTATTTTCGTTTTCTAAAGTTTACGAGCAGGTTAGGAACTGGTGAGTCTCGAGATCGCATTCGCCCGGGCCGTGTTTGGATTTCAGGATAGTTGTGGGGATTGTTGTCTCTGTGGAGGTAGTGTTTGATCTACCATTTCGGTGTTCGGATGTCGCTTACGAAGCCTTGTAGGGGCGAAGTGTAAGTTGCGGCCGATTGGTTCGATGTTGGCAAGGTTCGGATAGTTGGATCGAGCTTGTTCCAGCAGATGGATGTGTAAAGCTCGTCTAGAAGAAGTTACGCGGCTCGGAGGAATCGTCGCGGATAATCGGCGACGACGCTTAGAGTTCAGTGCCGACGGTCGGTCTTCTTGAAAGTACCACCCGGACGGTGTGACGAGTTTTGGAAACGAAGGAACTTAGCCCGAGTTACTTGGGCCTTTAAGAGTTCATGTGAAGAATAGGCCAGTTGCCTATATGTTAGCTTTTGCCGTCCTACTTAGGGCGGGGCGTCCGGCTTCGTATTGTGATGTTCGGGAAATATCGAAGATCCATCGAGTGTTCCCGATTAATGATGCCCACGTAAAGAGATAGTAACCCCGAGTTTTGGAAACTAAAGCGATCGTAAATGTGGTAAGGGTTCGAGCACGACAACCGGTGATCGCGCGCCGGTACCATTTGTTGGGTCGTCGGAGCAAGGCTCGCGACAAAGTGACAAAAGTGGTATTATTTGTGGTGATGTTAGAGGTGTTTCCTCGTAGACTTGGATATAAGTATGTTGCGCAGGTATTTTCTGTGGCCAGGTATGGCAGGATTGTTTCGTATATAAAAGTGAAGACTATACTGGCGCACGTATGTTTTGAGACTTAGAAGGAACATTCGGGACGAATGTTTCTAAGGGGGGAAGAATGTTATACCCCGTAGTTCCTGGGTATGTATGCGAGGACGTACGTACGAGAATACGACAGAAAGATTGGAAAGGAAGAAAGAGGTGATTTCTCCACGGAAAAGTTTCCGGTTTTTGTGAAGGAAAAAGGTTCGTTAATGGGAATTGGATTCCCAGTTTGGTATTCGGACTTCCGGAATATTAGAGAATTATGGAATTTTATTTTTGGAAATGGTCACGTGGGGCCCACGGGAGAAATTTACGGTTTTGTGGGGCCCACTTTGTTTTCGAGATTTTGGCCATTGTGGATATTTTCGGAAGATGTTTTATTTTGGGCCAATATGAGGGTGACACGTGTCACCCCCGCCTAGGTGGCTTGGCCGAATGGCATTTGTGCACAACACCCGGTTAGAGTCGTTTTTAGACGAAACGTTTTACATAAATTGCGAGGGGAAAATTCCGGCTATGTCTTTTCTTATTTTTGCGGATTTTTCCGAGAGACGGAACATTTTGGACCAACGAGAGGGCGACACTTGGCACCCTATCATTGGTGGGCAAGGTGGGCGGCTTGGACGACTTTGGGGTGTCAAGTGGTAGATATTTTTGTGTAGATATTTGTGAGGGTTTTAAGGAGTAGGGTCTAGGGGGCACTTGGGTGAATCTTGGCCTTACACTTGTGTAGCTTTTCTGTGAAGTAGAATTGTACCCGTTCGGGTTAGATGTGTAACCCCCCCTGGTTGGCTTGGTAGCCGGCCTCGTTAAAGGAGGAGATTTACGCTGTCATGGGGAGGTCTGCGAATTTTCGGTAGAATGTTCTGCGATAAGGTCTAAATGTTAATAAGCGCCTTGTGGCCTTATAGGTTGAAGTACTACGTATGGCGCGATCTACTGGCTAAGGAGTAGCCGACGGTTTGAAGTACTTGGAGCGTTTTGCTATTAGTCGATACTCGTCGCGAGGTATGTGAACCTTTTCCTACCTCTTCTAGCATGATATGTGTGAACTATGTAGTACGGTGACGCATACGTGCTAAACGTATTTGATTGGTTTAAAACATAAAGTGTTATAACGGCTTTATGGGAAGTTGGTTATAACAGCTTTATGTTGGTAAGAAAGTACTTGTGGTCTTGAAAAGGTAACTGATTTGAACTATAACTGGCTTGTTATGTGTTAATAAAGAACTTGAAGTATTTCAAAAGATTTTTGAATCATTTCAAAGAAGAAGTAATATTTGGTTTTGAAAACTTAAGAGTTATACTAGCTTTATGGGAAGTTAGGTATAACGGCTTAAGAATGTTTTCTTGATTTGAAATCGGAATGTGTATCGACAAACCATCTGCGGTTAATAAAAGGAAATGTTTTGAATAATTAAGTATTATTAAAACCAAGAGAAACTTCCATCCGCATAGAAGCTAAGATGAGACAAAATGATATTTCCTAGATCATGGTCATGTAATAAGATTGTTATAAACAAGATATCCTACTCACATATAAGGCTTATGTTTCTCGATTGTTTAAAGGAGAATTATATTCTTAAATGAATAAGACTATGAACTACTTAACCCTTTCTAAAAATGAGAAACTTGTACATTGGAAATTAGGCAAACTTGAACATTGGAAAAGAATGTTGCTACTTGATTTTACAAAGAGAAGTAATTGATTTACTTTAAAAAGATAATCACTCTATTTTCATTTACTACGGGTATTGTGTGACTTTTGTGAATGTAACGTATCTTTTAAAGAGTTAATGTATGAAGTACTTTGGGGATAAAACCCGATCTTGTTAATCATATAGTAGAAGGTACCTTGTGTGAACAACTTGATTGTATTGGTTTGTGATAGCCTTGTAATACTTTCTTGATTGCTTTGATAAGTAAACGTGTTAGGATGCTACGTGTGTTAGTATCTTGTGATGTTTGGGTAAAGGGGTTTCTTGATTGTGCTTATTAACTATCGCCGTTATGATAGTATCGTGGCATTCATCTCTTGAGATGATTCCGGGTTAAGTCGCCTCCGACGGGGTAGACTCAGCGGGTCGATGGACCTATGATTCGAGAATACCCTACGCAGTCCCGGGCCTATCGCGAGCTACGAGTTCCGTGTTAGTGTCGTCCTTTATGGGCATGCGGTCCATGCGTGGCCACGCGGATCGCGAAGTCGTGGCGACGCCGGGAGTAGCTACCGATGCGGGAATACCTCATGCGGCCGATGAGATTGGCCTATGCGGAGTCGCGGAGTTCGTGGTTAGACGCGCATATCGATACGCGGGCAAGTGGCGGCTTGATCATGTGACGGTCTAGACAGATCTTATGATACGATTCATGACCTTGGTACTGCGGGTTTTTAGTAGTCGGCTATGCCTTCGCACTTACCCCGTCTGACAGATATTATGACACGGTGGGACCGGTGTTCATGTGTTCCATGGTGCTTTTATATCATAGATCGCAGCGATGGGAAGGTATTCCACGGGCATGATTGATGTTGTGGGCCCGAGACCCATTGTTATACTTGAGTGATGACTTGAGGCGTGAGTCCCTAACTTGATACGATCGCTTTGTGGTAAATCGTAGTTTGGTTATCATACATTGTCTCGCTTTATATGATCGCTATGATTTCATTTACGATGTATTTTCAGTTTCACATACTCGTGCATTGTATCGACCTCCTTCGGGGCTACGTTCATTCCGCAGTTGAGGTACACCGCCGTTGATCCTAGCTCGTGGTCACAGCTTTGGTTGGGAAGCTCCGTTTCCGAGGCTTATTCGTATAGTCCCCTGTCGTAGGTGCTACATTCAGGGGTATGACGGGACCCTGTCCCGTCGTTGTTGTCATATCTTTCGTAGAGGTCTGTAGTACTGTTGTGGGCAGGGTTGTAAAAAGGATTAAACTGTTCATGTTGAAAAAGTTGTCATTTTTATATATGCCGAAAGACAAGTTTTTCTCAGATCATTGTTTCATATTTCATAATATGTCTTGTATCGTTTTATGTTCCGCTGATTACTCTGATGTTGTATCACTAGGGTGCCCGGGGTAAGGCACCAGTCACGGGCCCGGGATCGGGTCGTGACATCCCCCCTCTTGAAGGCCCTCGGCCGAGCACCCCCTCCCCCTAGCCTAGTTGTGCTAGTCGAAATACTACCCCCCTTGGTAGAAATGTATTCTACAAGTATTGTTATAATGCCCAAAATACTTTAGCCAAATACCTTGTAGTACTTTCCAAAGTACCCTTTATACGAAAAACCCGGAAAATACGATTATACTTTCCTTTAGCCACAAAACGAAACCCTAAGTAAATCTTCACCCGTAGTTGAAGTTATAAGTAGAAGTTGGTTAGAACTTCTAAGGGTTGTTTGGAGCGGGCCGGAGCGCACGGAGTAGGAGCTAAACCTTGCTCAGGATCGACATATAAACTCGGATAATTTTGGGCTTATCGAGGTAAACATTCTTGACCTTCTGTGGTAATTGGAAATTACATGTTGTAGGAATATATAGTTAAGTATACTATATATAGAACTGAGCTTAGTTGTGCGGCAATGTCTTTTGACTTAAGCCTGAATAATACTTACGGCAATGTCTTGCGACTTAAGCCTGAATTTTAAGAAGTGAACTGAACTGTAATTACATAGGACTGTATTATAGTAGACTTGTGTAATTCGTGAGTAATTGTACACGCCCGATTAGGCGTGCAAACCCCACAGTTGGCTTGGTAGCGGCCTCGATTGAGAGAGATTTACGCTGTCATGTGTGGGAGGTGCCGAATTTTCTGTAGAATATTCTACTTTGAGATCTAGGATGTTAATAGGCGTCTTGTGGCCTCTATAGGTTGAAGTACTACGTATGGCGTGATCTACTTGGCTTAAGGAGTAGCCGACGGTTTGAGGTACTTGGAGCACTTTGCTATTAGTCGATAATCGTCGCGAGGTATGTGAACCGGTTCATCCGGGACTGTATTTCACTCGACTACCGGTTCATCCGGGAATGTATTTCACTCGACTACCGGTTCATCCGGGAATGTATTTCACTCGACTACCGGTTCATCCGGGAATGTATTTCACTCGACTACCGGTTCATCCGGGAATGTATTTCACTCGACTACCGGTTCATGGGATGAACCGGGAATGTATCCCACACGTTTCTATATTGGGTCCATAAGATGGGCCGAGACATGTTATACGTATCACATGATTTGTACCTAGACTGCCGACATTGAGGAAGAAGTTCCACGGGTATGAGGGATGACTTTGAGGGCGTGAGTCCCTAACTTGACATAACTGCTTTTATGTTGTGAACTGTAGTTTGGTTATCATACATGTCTCCTGCTTTATATAGACTATTATGATTTCATTTACTGATTTTCTGATTTCACATACTTGGTACTTGTTGTCTCGACCTCCTTCGGCTGCGTTCACGCCGCAGTAAGTACACCTACCGCCGATCCCCGCGTTTAGGATCTCATTTCAGCGTCTTGGGAAGCTCCGTCCCTTCGGAGGCTTATCTTTGGTATGTTACCCTGAGTCTGTAGGTCCTTGTACATTCAGGGGTATGGCGGGGCCCTGTCCCGTCATAGATGTTGTATAAATCTTAGAGGTCTGTAGCACTGTTGTGGGCAGGGTTGTAAGGATTGTAACTGTTCAAATGTTTATATATATGTATGTTGAAAGGCAACCGTTTTGGTTGGCCTATTCTCTTTCATCTCAATCCATGTCTATTTACATATTTAAGTTTTATTTCCGCTGGTTTTCTCTGATGTTGTATCACTAGGGTGCCCGGGGTAAGGCACCAGTCACGGGCCCGGGTTCGGGTCGTGACAAAATAGAAGAGAAGTTGGTTGTGAGCTTCTAAAGGCTTCAAATAGCGGATTGGAGCGTAAAGGAAAGGAGCTAAGAATTGCTAAGGAGCGACTTTGAATCTTGGAAATTATAAGGGCTTGTAAAGGTATAATTCTTGTCGTTTTAGTAATTAAGATTACTTATTGTTGTAGCTATGGTTATTAGCAAGTATGAGATTTATATTATGAAGTTGATAAGTGTATTGGCTATTAGAACTCTAATCCGAAAACTAGTATGTTTAGCCCTTGAGATTTCAACTCAATTGGACTATTAGTTTAAGTCGTCACATGTTATATAAAGAAGGAATTATAATTGTTAAGTTGTTTATGACTATATAACATGTTAGACCTAAGAACTTGGATTGAAAAGGACTGGAAAGGTTGATAAGTTGTTGCACCTTTTGGCCGAAATTGGCATTTGTATTGTGGACTAGTTTAATGTCAATTGTGGGGCGGAATTTTACACGTATTGTAAGGCATGTAATCCCCTTTGATTGGTTGTTGTATTGGGCCTTAAATGTGGCGTGTTTGGTTATTGAATTCGGCCTTGAAAAAGGTGGCAAAGTATGTAGAAACAAAGGAAGTGCTGTCCGATTTTCCGTAGAATTTAGTGACTTTGCACTTAGAATATTCTACGTTTGAAGCTAGAGGTTTAATGGACGTATTATGGCCATTATAGGTTGAAGTACTAAGTATAGCGTATTCTACTTGAAGGATGGAATAGCTATCAAGGTTGAAGTACTTTGGAGCATTTTGCTATTTGTCGATAATCGTCGCGAGGTATGTGAACCTCTTCCTTCTTTTGACATGATTCTATGTATTGAATATACATGTAGTACTATTTCATGATTCCTTCTACTCTTAGAAGTTAAGAGGTATGTATGTTGATTTACTCTACGTAAAGGTTATGTCTAAGTTATCCTAAGTTCTTACCAAGTCTTATGGGGGATGTTGGTAAGAGTCGTTAGGAGGTATTTGGAGCCAAGTTGACTTGGCTAAGTTACGACACAAATGAGAATAAGTATCGAACAAGCCACTGCAGCGTTAATAAAGGAAAATGTAATGACAATCAATTAAGTTAAAAATGAGTAGAATTCTCCATCTGCATAGAAGCTAAGATAAGACAAAATTGTATTACATTTTCTAGATCATGGCTACTTGATTAAGATCGTTATAAATAAGTATAACTTATTCACAACTCATAAAAGAATATGTTACTTAAATTAAAAGAGTTTTATGTCATGAAGTTTTAAGACTATGAACCTTGATTTCTGAAAAGGTTAAGGAACTTTATTTTTCAAGTTATGGGACTTGATTCTTAAAGGAAGAAATGAATTGATTTAAAAGTATAGAATACTTGATTTGGAAAGTATTGATTTCTTGCCATTCTAAAGTTAAAGAACTTGTTTTCTTAAAAGTTAAGAGACTTGAAGTATTTTGAAAGCTATGTGATTTGATTTGAAAGTAAAAGTCTCTTGGTTATAAAAGGAATGAATTTGTCTAAGACATAAAGAGTTATAACGGCTTTATGAGAAGTTGGTTATAACAACTTTATGGAAGATTAAAAGAATGGTTTTCTTTAGTAATGTAAGCAAAGAAATGACTTGAAATAAAGAAGGGCAAATTGTTTTAATGGTACCAATTGCTTAAGGTTTTTAAGAAAGAAGTCACTTGATTTAGAAGCCGGTAAATGTATTTCTAAAAGGTATTGTGACTTGTCTTGAAAAGTAGATATGACTTGATACTACGGTTGTTAGTATCTTGGAAGTTTTATTTGAAAAAGAGTCATTCTGTTTAAAGGAGTAGAGGTACGTAGTACGTGGGGTTAAATTCCCGGATTTTTATATGACTTTACCGCGTCCCAGGAATGGGTCGGGCAGTATACCTTTATGGGCAGACTATATGGCATTACCGCCCCCGTGAATGGGCCGGCAAGATACCTTTATGGGCGACTATATGACATTACCGCGTCTAGGAATGGGCCGAAGTATACCTTTATGGGCGAACTATATGACATTACCGCGCCCCGTGAATGGGCCGGGCAAGATACCTTATGGGCGACTATATGACATTACCGCGTCGAGAATGGGTCGGGCAAGATACCTTTATGGGAAGACTATATGACATTACCGCGTCCAAGGAATGGGCCGGGCAGTAGACCTTTATGGGCAGACTATATGACATTACCGCCTCGTGAATGGGCCGGACAATATACCTTTATGGGCAGACTATATGACATTACCGCGTCCCAGGAATGGGCCGGGCAGTATACCTTTATGGGCAGACTATGTGACTTTACCGCGTCCCAGGAATGGGCCGGGAAGTATACCTTTATGGGCAGACTATGTGACTTTACCGCGTCCCAGGAATGGGCCGGGCAGTATACCTTTATGGGCAGACTATGTGACTTTATCGCCCCGCATTGGGCCGCAAGATAGACGTCCCTCCATAAAGGGCCGGATTATGTTATGCAAGGTAAGTAAGTTATATGGTAATGAACTTGACGATTTTCCTAAGTATGTACGTAAGAAAGTGACTATAACTTTTATTGAAAAATGGGAAAAGATAATAAGGTACGATTAAGTTCACGAGATGGTAATGACACGGTAGGATCTGGCATGCACCCTTTTTATACTTGCCTCTGTCATTCTTTTGTACAGTTATGATTTGTTTACTGTACCTTATTTTTGTTCCATATTCGTACTTGTTATCGACTTTCGGCTGCGTTCATGTCCGCAGTTAGTTAGGTACGATTGTGGATCCGCGAGCTTAGGATCCTGGTTCAGCATTTTGAGATGGCTCCAATGTTCCGGAGTTGTCATGGCTATGTATATTCAGGGGTACGGCGGGGCCTTGTCCCTGTTATACCCTGTATTTCCAGAGTATGTACGTAAGGGCATACGTACAAAAGTTTAGCCTTAAGTTAGGCATTATGGACGAAATTTGTGCACAACCCACGAAACGGATGGTTTTCCGACGAAACGTTTTACAAAACTTGCGTAGGGTAAATTACGGCTATGTCATTTATAATTTTTGCGGATTTTTCCGAGAGATGAAATAATTTGGACCAACGAGAGGGTGACACTTGTCACCCTCAAGTGGACGGCAAAGGGGGGCGGAACCTTGGACGATGGGCATGATTTTGTGGCTTGTTTTGTGGCCTAAAACTTGGGTCAATGTTTGTGAGGGATTTGTGGAGTAGGTTAGGGTGCACTTGTGCAAATCTCCACCATACACTTGCCTACCACTTGGCTTCATCTTGGCCCTTGAAAGCCCTATAAATACCCCCCTTGAGTTGATGAATTCTTCATCCACAAATCAACTTTCCAAGTCTTGAAATCTCCCTTCCCCCTTGTGAGCTTCTCGTCCAAGCCTCACTTCCCCCCCATCTAGAGAGCTTAGCCGAAACACCCTCTTACCCCCCATTTCCCTAGTAGTCTCGGCAAGTATCTCCCCCCCTTGGTAGAAAATACTCTCCAAGTATTGTTACTATCCCCTAAATACCTTAGCCAATCCCTTGTAGTATTTCCAAAGTCACCCCTATACTAAAAGCCCAGAAATACTACTATACTTCCATTAGTCACTAAACGAAACCCTAGGAGAAACTTCATTGTTGGTTGAAGTTGTAAGTAGAAGTTGTGTAGAAACTTCTAAGGGTTTCTTGGAGCAGATTGGAGCGTTCAGATTAGGAGCTAAACCTAGCTCAGGATCGACATTTAACTTGGATAATTTTGGGCTTATCGAGGTAAATACTCTTGTCCTTCTATTGTAATTGGATATTACATATAAGAATAGTTAAGACTTGAGTATAAGATATAGAAGGATATTAAAGAATAGAATTGAACTGTAATCACAGTAGAAGGGTAGCAAAAGAAGAATTGAAATGTACTTACATAGGACTGTATCTACAGTAGACTTGTGTAGCTTGACGGGTAGGGAAGTGCTGCCCAATTTTCCGTAGAATAAAGAACCCTCTGCTTAGAATAGTCTACAGAGTAGTCTAGACTTTGATAGACGTATCTGACTATTATAGGTTGATTCTCTGCGCGCGACATATTCGACTTGGCAGGTAGATTTCACCGAGAAGGTATGTGATTCTTCCTATACTCTTGAGCATGATATTTTAAGTATATATATAGTACGGTAGACATACATGTGTTAAACTGAACATGGTTTTACTTGACGTCTTTTGACTTGAGTCTAAATAATAAGAATCTTGAAGTCTTTCAAAAGAATTATAAATCATTTTTGAAAGAAGAAATATTTGTTTTTAAAACAAAAGCTTAAGAGTTGTACTAGCTTTATGGAAAGTTAGGTATAACGACTTAAGAAAGAGAAAAGGAACAATTTACTTATGTGTTTATGAAAGACTTGTATTGATTTCTGGAAAGTATAATAAGATGGTTTGTTGAGTAGACATATTGTGATGCTATGTGTGTTAGTGTCTTGTAACGTTTGTATAAGAGGTTATTCTTATTGTGCTTGTGTTGTTTAACGGTAAGACGTTATGTTAGTATTACATCACTCACCTCTTGACATGATACCGGGGGTTAAGCTGCCCTCCGATGCGGGGTATACACAGGCAGTCTGTGTGACTATGATTTGAGAATACCTCATGTGGGTCCAGGGGACCTATGCGGAGCTACGAGAGTTCCAGGTTAGTGTGCGGTCCTTGTGGCCATGCGGTCTATGTGGCCATGCGGACTACGAGTCCAGGACGATGCCGAGGAGTAGCTACCCTCGATGCGGGGAACACCTCATGCGGGCCTACGTGAGTGGCCTATGCGGACTGCGGGAGTCCAGGATTAGGCATGCTTAATGACACTATGGGCGATTGGCCTTGCTTCGATCATTCGCAGCCTAGAAAGAGACCTGTTACAGTTTACCTCTTATTGCTCTTGTTTGTGATGTGGCACTATGTGCGGTTACCTTGGTTGTTTCGTACATATTTGTAAAAATTGGTTTTAAGATGATATGATTTCATTTAAGCACTTTACAGTTTCACTGTTATACCCCGTAGTTCCAGGGTATGTATGCGAGGACGTACGTACGAGACCACGACAGAAAAATTGGAAAGGAAGAAAGAGGTGATTTTTCCACGGAAAGAGTTTCCGGTTTTTGTAAAAAAAAATGTTCGTTGATGGGAATTGGATTCCCAGATTTGGAATATGGGCTTCTTAAATTATATTAGAATTTTGAGATTTTATTTTCGGAAATGGTCACGTGGGGCCCACGGGAGAAATTTACGATTTTGTGGGGCCCGCTTTGATTTTGAGATTTTGGCCGTTATGGATATTTTCGGAAGATGAATTATTTTGGACAAATAGGAGGGCGACACGTGTCACCCCCCCCCTAGGTGGCTTGGCCGAATTATCTTTGTGCACAACACCCGGTTAGAGTCATTTTTCGACGAAACGTTTTACATAACTTGTGAGGGGAAAATTCCGGCTATGTCTTTTCTTATTTTTGCGGATTTTTCCGAGAGACGAAACATTTTGGACCAACGGGAGGGTGACATGTGTCACCCTCACATTGGAAGCAAGTGGGGGCGGTAACTTGGACGTTTGGGGTGTCAAGTGGGTAGATATTTTTGGTAGATATTTGTGAGGGTTTTAAGGAGTAGGGGCTAGGGGGCACTAGGGCATATCTTGGCCCTACACTTGCCTAGCACTTGGCTAGATCTTGGCCATTGGTTGGCCTTTACTTGACCAATAAATACCCCTCCCCTTTGAAGACTTATTCATCCTAAAATGTTCTAAGTCTTAGAAATCCTCCCCCCCTCTCTTGTGGTGTTCTCGTCCCCCCCCTTTGTGAGGCTTTGGCCGAGAGCCCCTCTCCCCCCCCTTGGCCGAGAGTACCCCCCCCCCCCCCTAGTGGGGTTGGCCGAGGTATACACCCCCTTGTGGTGTTGTCTCATATAAATACCCCTCTTGGTAGAAATACTCTCAAAGTATTGTTGTTATACCCAAAATTACCTTAGTCAGATACCTTGTAGTATTCCAAAGATACCTCTATACGTAGAGCCTTAAATACTACCTAAATGTCCTTTTGTCTCAAACCGAAACCCTAAGGAAAATCTCCATAGTTGGTTGGAGTATTAAGAAGAAGTTGCGTAGAACTTCTAAGGGTTGTTGGAGCGGGTTGGAGCACCGAGTAGGAGCTAAGCGTTGCTAAGGATCGACATCTATACTTGGATAATTATGGGCTTATCGAGGTAATTATCTTGTCCCTATTGTGATTGGAAAATACATGTTGTAGGAATATATAGTTGAAGTATACTATATATAGAACTGAACATAGTTTTGCGGCAATGTCTTTGGACTTAAGCTGAATCTAAAGAAGAGAATCGAATCTGTAATTACGTAGGATTAGACATGAGACTTGTGTAGTTTGACTGGATAGGGAAGTGCCCGATTTTCCGTAGGATCTTGTATCTAGATTTATTCTACCGAGTAGTCTAGACTTTGATAGACTTGTGTAACTGTATAGGTTGAATGTTCTGCGAGTAGCGTGTGCTACTTGAGAAGGTGGACCGAGCTAGCGGGTTATAGCCGTGGAAGCGATTTGCTAATAGTCGATAATCGTCGCGAGGTATGTGATTCTTCATATACGCTGAGCATGATATTTTAAAGAAGTATATATAGTACGGTAGACGACGCGTGTTAATCGAACGTAGTTGTGCAGCAATGTCTTTTGACTTAAGCGAATGATAAGAACTTTGAAGTATTTCAAAAGTATTAAGAACTGCTTTTGAAAGAAGAGTAACACTTGGTTTTGAAAACATAAGAGTTATACTAGCTTTATGGGAAGTTAGGTATAACGTCTTAAGAAAGATAAAATGAATGATTTATTGATTATAAAAGTTAAGAGACTTGATCTTAAAAGATAAGAGACTTGACTTAAATGAATTGGTATGAATTTCGTGAAACCTCATTCATGAGTAATGAGTACTTGGTTTTAAAAGGAATAATGTTTCTTGATTTGGAAATCGAATAAGTATCGAACAAACCACAAGAGACTAATAAAGGAAATGTTTTGACTAATAAAGTATTATTAAAACCAAGAGAAAATTCCATCTGCATAGAAGCTAAGATGAGACAAAATGATATTACATTTCCTAGATCATGGTCATTGTAATAATATTGTTATGAACAAGAATAACCTACTCACATAAGGTATATGTTTCTCAAATTGTTTTAAAGGATTAAAACTATGAACTACGAAACCTTTCAAAATGAGAAACTTGAGTAATTGAAATTAGGCAAACTTGAACGCGTTTGAAAAGAATGTTACTTGATTTTACAAAGAGAAGTGTTTTGAATTACTTCAAAAGATAATCGCTCATTTTTTATATACTACGTATTGTGTGACTTTTGTGAAAGTAACGTATCTTTTAAAGAGTTAATGTATGAAGTACTTTGGGGATAAAAACCCGATCTTGGTAATCATATAGTAGAAAGTACCTCGTGTGAATAACTTGATTGTGTTGGTTTGTGATAGCCTTGTAATACTTTCTTGTTGAGTTGATAAATAAACATGTTAGGATGCTACGTGTGTTAAGTATCTTGTGATGTTTGTGTAAAGGGGTTTCCCTTGATTGTGCTTATGTTGTTTAAATGATAAACTGTTATGTTGGTATTATATCACTCACCTTGATCCCGGGGGTTAAGCTGCCCTCCGATGCGGGGTAGACTCAGGCGGGTCTGTGTGACCTATGATTCGAGAATACCTCATGCGGGTCCTGGGGCCTATGCGGAGCTACTAGAGTTCCAGGTTAGTGTGCGGCCTTTATGGTCATGTGGTCTATGTGGCCATGCGGACTACGAGTCCAGGACGCTGCCGGGGAGTAGCTACCCTCGATGCGGGGAATACCTCATGCGGGCCATTGGAGTGGCCTATGCGGAGCTGCGGGAAGTTCCAGGGCTAGACGCGCACATTAGATATCGCGCGAGTGGCGCTTTGATCATGTGACGCCCAGACAGATCTCATGATACGATTTATGTCCTTGTTTGTACCGGGTTTTAGTAGTCGGCTATGCCTTCGTACTTACCCCAGACGGTTTTATGATGACACAGCGGACCCGTGTTCATGTATTCCTTGGTGCTTTCATATCATAGATGCAGCTGGCGAGGAAGGTATTCCACGCATGATTGATGTTGTGGCGTGAGACCCGTTGTTATATTTGAGTGATCACTTGGAGGGCGTGAGTCCCTGACTTGACATAACTGCTATTTATTGTGAACTGTAGTTTGGTTATCATACATGTCTCCTGCTTTATATAGACTACTATGATTTCATTTACAGTATTTTCGATTTCACATACTGTACTGCAGATCGACTTTCTGGGCCGCGTTCATGCCGCAGTAAAGGTACACCATCGTTGATCCTCGCTCTAGGGTCAGCCATTGACGTTTGGGAAAGCTCCGTTTCTCCGAGGCTTATCTTCGTATAGTCCCCTGTTGTTGTAGGTGCTTATCGGGTATGGCGGCCCGCCACGCGCCGTTGTTGTCATATCATTCGTAGAGGTCTGTAATCTTTGTAGGCGGGGTTGTAATGGGATGTAATCGCTCAAATTGTTATTTATATATACCGGTAACCACTTTGGTTAGCATGTCTTCTTATTTCACTGTCTTATTGCATTGGCTTCATGTTATTGTTTTATGTTCCGCTGATTTTCTCTGATGTATGACTACTTGGGTGCCCGGGTAAGGCACCAGTCACGGGCCCCGGAACGGGTCGTGACAAAAGTGGTATCAGAGCAGTTAATCCTCGGAAAGTGTCTACAGACCGTATCTAGTAGAGTCTTGATTATCGGTGTGTTGTGCACCACACCAATAATCAGGAGGCTATAGGATATTTAGGATTGGTTTCCATTCTTCTCACTCTGAGATCGTGCTTAGAGCCGTGTTATAAGTTGGACCCCTCTAACGTAATTCTTTCCCTTATCGTTATGTCTTTGGACTTAAGCCTGAATCTAAAGAAGAGAACTGAACTGTAATTACGTAGGACTGTATTACAGTAGACTTGTGTGGTTTGACGGATAGGGAAGTGCTGCCCGATTTTCCGTAGGATCTTGTATCTAGATTTATTCTACCGAGTAGTCTAGACTTTGATAGACTTGTGTAACCTGTATAGGTTGAATGTTCTGCGAGTAGCATGTGCTACTTGAGAAGGTGGACCAGGCTAGCCGGGTTATAGCCGTGGAGCGATTTGCTAATAGTCGATAATCGTCGCGAGGTATGTGATTCTTCCTATACGCTTGAGCATGATATTTTAAAGAAGTATATATAGTACTAGACGCACGGCGTGTTAATCGAATGTAGTTATGCGGCAATGTCTTTTGACTTAAGCCTGAATGATAAGAACTTTGAAGTATTTCAAAAAGTATTAAGAACTGCTTTTGAAAGAAGAGTAACACTTGGTTTTGAAAACATAAGAGTTATACTAGCTTTATGGGAAGTTAGGTATAACGTCTTAAGAAAGATAAAATGAATGATTTATTGATTATAAAAGTTAAGAGACTTGATCTTAAAAGATAAGAGACTTGACTTAAATGAATTGATATGAATTTCGTGTGAAACCTCATTCGTAAGTAATGAGTACTTGGTTTTAAAAGGAATAATGTTTTACTGATTTCGGAAATCAGAATAAGTATCGAACAAACCACAGCAGCGCTAATAAAGGGAAATGTTTTGACTAATAAAGTATTATTAAAAACCAGTAGAAACTTCCATCTGCATAGAAGCTAAGATGAGACAAAATGATATTACATTTCCTAGATCATGGTCATTGTAATAAGATTGTTATGAACAAGAATAACCTACTCACACATAAGGTATATGTTTCTCAAATTGTTTTAAAGGATTAAAACTATGAACTACGAAACCTTTCGAAAATGAGAAACTTGATTCATTGAAATTAGGCAAACTTGAACGTTTGAAAAAGAATGTTACTTGATTTTACAAAGAGAAGTGTTTTTGAATTACTTCAAAAGATAATCGCTCTATTTTTTATATACTACGGGTATTATGTGACTTTTGTGAAAGTAACGTATCTTTTAAAGAGTTAATGTATGAAGTACTTTGGGGATAAAAACCCGATCTTGGTAATCATATAGTAGAAAGTACCTCGTGTGAATAACTTGATTGTGTTGGTTTGTGATAGCCTTGTAATACTTTCTTGTTGAGTTGATAAATAAACATGTTAGGATGCTACGTGTGTTAAGTATCTTGTGATGTTTGTGTAAAGGGGTTTCCCTTGATTGTGCTTATGTTGTTTAAACGATAAACTATTATGTTGGTATTATATCACTCACCTTGATCCCGGGTTAAGGCGCCTCCGTCGCGGGTAGACTCAGCGGTCTGTGTGACCTATGATTCGAGAATACCTACGCGGGTCCCGGGCCCTATGCGAGCTACGAGTTCCGTGTTAGCGCGGCCTTTATGGTCATGCGGTGCATGTGGCGCTACGCGGATCGCGAGTCCAGACGCCGCCGGGAGTAGCTACCTCGATGCGGGAATACCTCACGCGGGCAAATTGGAGTGGCCTATGCGAGTCGCGGAACTTCGTGGCTAGACGCGCGCATTAGATATCTGCGGGCGAGTGGCGCCTTTGATCATGTGACGGCCTAGACAGATCTCATGATACGCTTTATGTCTTTGTTTGTACCGGGTTTTTAGTAGTGGCTATGCCTTCGCATTTACCCCGTGCGGTTTTATGATGACACGTGGGACTGGTGTTCATGTGTATTCCTTGGTGCTTTCATATCATAGATTGTCGCGGTGAGGAAGGTATTCCACGCATGATTGATGTTGTGGGCGTGAGACCCATTGTTATATTTGAGTGATGACTGAGGCGTGAGTCCCCGACTTGACATAATCGCTATTTATGTGAATCGTAGTTTGGTTATCATACATGTCTCCCGCTTTATATAGACTACTATGATTTCATTTACGATTTTCGGGCCACATACTTGGTACTGTTAGATCGACCTCCTTCGAGGCCGCGTTCATGCCGCGGTAAAGGTACACCGCCGTTGATCCTCGCTCTTAGGGTCACATTCACGTTGGGAAAGATCCGTTTCTCCGGAGGCTTATCTTGGTATAGTCCCCTGTTGTTGTAGGTGCTTACATTCAGGGGTATGACGGGGCCCTGTCCCGTCGTTGTTGTCATATCATTCGTAGAGTTCTGTAATCTTGTGTGTGGTTGTAATGGGATGTAATCGTTCAAATTGTTATTTATATATACCAAGGTAACCGCTTTGGTTAGCTTTGTCTTCTTATTTCACCGTCTTATGCATTGGCTTCATGTTATTGTTTTATGTTCCGCTGATTTTCTCTGATGTATGACTACTTGGGTGCCCGGGTAAGGCACCAGTCACGGGCCCCGGAACGGGTCGTGACATTCACATACTTGGTACCTGTTGTACTGACCTCCTTCGGGGGGCTGCGTTCATGCCGCAGGTAAGGGAAAGCAGGTGCTAGATCCGCATCCTTAGGATCTTTTGCTTTGGTGTCAGGAGCTCCATCTTCTCCGGAGGCTCGACTTTTGGGTATGATCTCCCTGTTGTTGTAGATAGTTTGTACATTCGTGGTATGGCGGGCCCCGTCCCGCCATAGTTTTTTACTTCCTAGAGGTGCAGAGTCCTATGCAGATTGGGATGTAATCGCGATTTTGGTTTATATATATATATGTCGAAAGGCGACTTTTCTCAGATAAACGGTGTCTTAATTTACATTTGTTTTGTCACGACCCGTTCCGGGGCCCGTGACTGGTGCCTTACCCCGGGCACCCTAGTGATACAACATCGGAGTAAATCAGCGAAAATAAAACTTAAACATGAAACAAGATATATGATCATAAAATAGGCCAACCAAACGGTCACCTTCCAATAAAATATATATATGCAAGTCTTTCAAAACGAACAGTTTAATCCCTTTTACAAACCCTGCCCACAACAAGATTACTGCACTCTAAGAGTTTTATGCAACATGACGGGACAGGGCCCCGCCATACCCCTGAATGTACAAGAACCTACAACTCAGGGTAACATACCAAAAGATAAGCCTCCGGAGAACGGAGCTTCCCAACGCTGAACTGTGATCCTATGAGCGAGGACCAACACTGGTGTACCTCTACCGCTGATGAACGCAGCCCGGGCGAGGTCGATAACAGTACCAAGTATGTGAATCGAAATATCAGAAATGAAATCATAACATCTATATAAAAGCAGAGACATGTATGATAACAAAACTACGCCACAACATAAAAGCAAGCCATGTTAAGTCGTGGCTCACGCCTCAAGTCATCACTCAAATATAACCCGAATTTAACTCGCACAACGGCCGCATGCCCCGATCTCACTCAGATAAGCGTGGCCATGGAACCATCCCGATGGAAGCGCACTGGGCCACCCATCGTGTCGGTATGTCCAAAGGAAATATCCGGATAGCAATCGAAATGGAAGCATACTCGCGCCACCCATCGTGTCGGTATGTCCAAAGCAAATAATAAGATAACACTCCTAATGGAAGCATACCCGTGGCCACCCATCGTGTCGGTATGTCCAAAAGGATCGATTAGTGGAAGCATACCGTGGGCCACCCATCGTGTCGAGATGTCCATCAATCAACGGATAACCGCCTTCCAACGAGACGCCAGAATACGTAATACAACACTTGCACAACAAAGGCTATCACAACAAGCATAGGCAAGTTCAATGGACTCATAGACTTATATTTTATTACAACAAATCCGGGTTTTAACCCCAAAGTACTACATACATTAATTCTTATTAAAGGATCCGTTTCTTTCACAAAAGTCACACAATACCCGCAGTATATATAAAAAATAGAGTGACTATCTTTTTAAGTAAACCAAAATACTTCCCTTTGTAAAATCAAGTAACAACATTATTTTCCAAACGTTCAAGTTTGCCTAATTTCAAATGCTCAAGTTTCTCATTTTAGAAAGGTTTCATAACTCATAGTCTTAATCTCTTTTAAAACCATTGAGTAACATATGTCTTGTGTGTGAGTCGTTTATTCTTGTTTATAACAATCTTGTTACAGCTGTCATGATCTAGGAAATGTAATACAATTTTGTCTTATCTTAGCTTCTATGCAGATGGAGGTTTCTACTGGTTTTAATAACAATTAGTTATTTGTCAATACATTTTCCTTTATTAGCGCCATGGTTTGTTCGACACTTATTCTCATTTCAAATCAAGAAACCTTATTCTTTTTAAAACCAAGTACTCATTATTCACGAATGAGGTTTCACAACATTTTAAACAAAATGTTATATAACAAGTCAAATAAGTTAAGTCTCTTATCTTTCAAGATCAAGTCTCTTAACTTCTACAATCAATAAACCATTCTTTTACCCACATAGAGTCGTTATAACTAACTTCCCATAAAGCTATTATAACACCCTATGTTTTGAACCACCAAACTCATTTAGCACATGTACGTCTACCGTACTACATAGTTTACAAAACATCATGCTAGAAAGGATAGGAAGAGGTTCACATACCTCGCGACGATTATCGACAATAAGCAAAATGCTCCACAGTACTGTAACCCGGCTAGCCTTTTCCACTCTTCAAGTAGAATACACTACTCGTAGTACTTCCACCTATATAGGCCACAAACGTCTATTAACTTCTAAACGCACGGTTCCATATTCTACAGAAAATTCGAAGACTCTCCCGCAAATCCAGAATCTCCTTCTTCTATCGAGGCCGCTACCAAGCCAACCAGAGGGGTTATACGCCTAACCGGACGTGTACAATTCTACTACACAAGAATACCACACAAGTCTCATCAGAGTACACCCCATGTAATTACATTCAGCTTCTCTTCTTTATATTCAGCTTAAGTCAAAAGACATTGCCGCAGCTATGTTCATTCTATATATAGTATACTTCAACTATATAATCCTACAACATGTAATTTCCAATTACAATAAGGGGACAAGAATATTTACCTCGATAAGCCCAAGATTATCCAAGTTATAATGTCGATCCTGAGCAAGGTTTAGCTCCTACTCCGTGCGCTCCAACCCGCTACAAACAACCCTTAGAAGTTCTACACAACTTCTTCTATATACTTCAACTCGCTATGAAGATTTCCTTAGGGTTTCAGTTTGAGACTAAAAGGACAAAAGATAGTATTTCCGGGCTCTACGTATAGAGGTAACTTTTGGAATACTACATGGTATACGGCTAGGGTATTTGGGCATTATAACAATACTTGGAGAAGTATTTCTCTACCAAAGGGGGGGTGTGTTCTCGGCTAAGGCTACTCAAAGGGGGAAGGGGTTTCTCAGCCGAGAGCCTTACAAGAGAGGGGGGCTAGTGTTTGGACGAGAGCCACAAGAGGGAGGGGAGGGATTTCAAGACTTAGACAAAGTGAGGAGCGGATGAAGAAGTTCATCACTAAGGGGGGTATTTATAGGGAAACCAAAGGCCATGATCAAGCCAAGTGCAAGGCAAGTGTAAGGCCAAGATCAAGCCAAGTGCACCCTAACCCTATTCCACAAAACATGGCACAAAACAAGGCACAAAACAAGGCCAAAATAAGGCACAAAACAAGTGAGGAAACGTCCCCCTTTCGTCCACTCCAAACCGCCACTCTCGTTGGTCCAAAAATGTTCCGACGCTCGGAAAAATCCGCAAAAATTAAAAATGACATAGCCGGAATTTTCCCTTCGCAAGTTCTGTAAAACGTTTCGTCGAAAAACGATTCTTTACGGGGGTTGTGTACAAATTTCGAATCATGCCTAACTTTAAGGCTCAAACTTTTCTACGTACGCCCCCACGTACATACTTTGGAAATTCGGGGTATAACATGTTTCTTGTCTTGTTTTTATATTCCGCTGATTACTCTGATGTATGACTACTTGGGTGCCCGGGTAAGACACCAGTCACGGGCCCTGGAACGGGTCGTGACAGTCCCGTCATAGTATTTGTTCAAATCTTAGAGGTCTGTATTCATCTGTGTGCTGGACTGGCTAGAGTTGTTTGACATTGTTAAACAATGTAGACCCTTTCGGATAATTTTTATGTTATGGCAGCCTTATCGGCTTGGCCTTAGTTTTTTTTTTAAAAAAAGTGTTATTTATCTTCCGCAGTTTATTATGTTGTATGATTATAAGGGTGGTGCTGTAGGCACCGGGCCGCGCCTTGGTCGGTCGTGACAACTGCCGATAGTCGAAAGGGTAAAATCTAACCATGTGACGCACCTGTGGCATCCTACCTCACTGTCGGGGTACACACATACAACATATATATATATATATATATATACTCACGACCAACCTGCGTGGATCGTGCCTTACCCGCACCCAAGTAGACATACATCGTAGTAATCACTGAATAAAAACAAGACATGACATAATATGAAATATGAAACAGCTTCATCTGAGAAAACTTGCCTTTCGGCATAAATATATATAACAACTAGAACGAGCACATCCTTTTACAACTCGCCACAACAAAGTTACTGCACTTAAGAATGATATGACAACAATGGCGACAGGGCCCGCCATACCCCGAATGTAAGTACCTACAACGCAGCGGACTATACCATGATAAGCCTCCGAGAAACGGAGCTTCCAACGCTGAATCGTGACCCTAAGAGCGAGGATCAACGATCGGTGTACTCTACCGCGGCATGAACGCAGCCTCAAGGAGGTCAAGACAACAGTACCATGTATGTGAAATCAGAAGCATCAAGTAAAATCAAAGTATTTAAAACCATTTGCAAATACAACCAGCCTAACCGCATAGTGCCACAACATAAACAAGAGCAAGGTAGATAAACTGTAATGTGTCTTTTCTAGGCCGCGAATGATCGAAGCAAGGCCAATCGCCCATAGTATCATTATGCGTGCCTAATCCTGGACTTCCCGCAGCCCGCATAGGTCACACACAGACCCGCATGAGGTATTCCTAGCATCGGGGGTAGCTAACCCCGGTACCCTCCTGGACTCCCGCAGCCCGCATAGTCTCAATAGACCGCATAGTCACACATACCGCATAGGGCATCCCCCGCATCGGGATAAACACCCGGAATGATCAATCCTGGAGCATACCGCTGCTCCGCATAGTCACATAGACCGCATAGGCCATATAGACCCGCATCAAGGGTGGAAAGCCCTCGGTATAACAAGTCAAGGGGGTATGTGATATAATAACATAACAACTTATCGTTAAACAACATAAGCACAACAAGGGAAACCCCTTTACACAAACATCACCAGATACTAACACACGTAGCATCCTAACATGTTTACTTATCAAATCAACAAGAAAGTATTACAAGGCTATCACAAACCAACACAATCAAGTTATTCACACGAGGTACTTTCTACTTTATGTTAACAATTTCGGGTTTTTATCCCCAAAGTACTTCAGACATTAACTCTTTAAAAGATCCATTTCTTTCACAAAAGTCACACAATACCCGTAGTATTAAAATAGAGTGACTATCTTTTTAAGTAAACCAAAACGCTTCCTTTTGTAAAATCAAGTAACAACATTATTTTCCAAACGTTCAAGTTTGCCTAATTTCAAATGCTCAAGTTTCTCATTTTTGAAAGGTTTCGTAGTTCATAGTTTTAATCACTTAATGATATAATTCTCCTTTAAAATAATTTGAGAAACATATGCCTTATATGTGAGTAGGTTATTCTTGTTCATAATCAATCTTATTTAAGCAGCCATGATCTAGGAAATGTAATATCATTTTGTCTCATCTTAGCTTCTATGCAGATGGAGGTTTCTTGTCACACCCCGAAATTCGGGCCCGTGACTGGTGCCTTACCCCGGGCACCTTAGTGATACAACATCAGAGAAAAACCAGCGGAAATAAAAACTTAGACATGCAACAAGAGATATAATAATAAACAGGCCAACCAAAACAGTTGCCTTCAGTATATACATAAAACCTGAACAGTTTAATCCTTTTACAACCCTGCCCACAACAAGATTTCATGCACTCTAAGATTTACACGACTATGACGACAGGCCCCGCCATACCCCGAATGTACAAGAACCTACAACTCGTGGAAACACATACCAAAAGATAAGCCTCCGAGAAACGGAGCTTCCTAATACGTCAATCGTGATCCTATGAGCGAGGATCCACGATCGATGTACTTACCGCGGCATGAACGCAGCCCCGAAGGAGGTCAAGACAACAGTACCAAGTATGTGAAATCAGAATATCGCAGCTTAAATCATAATAGTCTATATAAAGCAGAGACATGTATGATAACCAAAATACGATCGCAACATAAAAGTTAGCAAGTCGTGACTCACGCCTCAAAGTCACCACTCAAATCTAACTATGGGTCTCACGCCCACCACATCCATCATGTTCGCATCATGGCCACATGCCCCTGAATCTGTGACGGTAGACATGTCCATGATGCAACACATAACAAGGCCGCGTGGCCACATGCCCCGAATCGTGACGGTAGACATGCCCATGTAACCTCAATAACAATATATCTGGTGGTCAACCCGCCGCACGCCACATGTCCCCGGAATCGTGACGGTGTAGACACGTCCATGTTGCGATAACCATATATCGGTAATCAACCCGCCGCATGGCCGCGTGCCCCCGAATCTCAGACGGTGTAGACATGTCCATGTGACATCAACAACAAGACAGTAATCAAAATAGAAACATACCCGTGGAATTCTCCATCACTGCCAGCACGTCCAAGTAAGTTCTCAACAAGTCAACCGGCCCTCTATCGAGAGACGCCAGAATACGTAAATACCACACTTGCACAACAAAGGCTATCATCACAAGCATAGGCAAGTTTCACAACAACAAGCATAGGCAAGTTTCACAACAACAAGCATAGGCAAGTTTCACACAACTCAAAGTACTTTCATTTTATGCCAAAGTCCGGGTTTTTAACCCCAAAGTACTACATACGTTAAGTTCTTTTAAAAGAGATCCATTACTTTTATAAAAGTCACCCGACTGTAGTATTAGAATGACCAACCCACATTCCTTTTCAAAATCAAGTAACAACATTCTTTTCCTAAGTTCCAGTTTGCCTAGTTTCAATTACTCAAGCTTCTCGTTTTCAAATGGTTTCATAGTTCCCAAACTTAATCACTTGATTCCTTTTTAGAACAATTGAGTAATATATGTCTCACGTGAGAGTAGGTTATTCTTGTTTACAACATTCTTATTACAGACCATGATCTAGAAAATGTAATATCATTTTGTCTCATCTTAGTTTCTATGCGGATGGAGGTTTCTACCGGTTTTAATACGATACATCATTATTCAATACATTTTCCTTTATTAACGCTGCAGTTGGTCCTGTCGATACACATTCTCGATTTCAAATCAAGAAACATTATCCCTTTAAATAAAACCAAGTATTCATTACTCACGAATGAGGTTTCACACAAACATTCACATTAAAACAAATAAGTTAAGTCTCTTATCTTATAAGATCAAGTCTCTTAACTTCTAACATCAGTAAACCATTTTCTTTACCTCTCTTAAGACATTATACCTAACTCCCCATAAAGCTAGTATAACTCTTTTTAAAACCTTTAAAACCAAGTGTTACTCCTTCAAAACGATTTATAAATCTTTCAAATACATCAAGTTCTTTATTATAACTAGCCAGTTATAATTCACATCAGTTACCTTTTAAAACCACAAAGTATTTTCTTACCTACATAAAGCTGTTATAACCAACTTCCCATAAAGCCGTTATAACACTTTATGTTTTAAGAACAATCAAAAACAGTTAACACATGTACGTCTACCGTACTACATAGTTCACACATATCATGCTAGAAGAGATAGGGAGAGGTTCACATACCTCGCGACGATTTATCGACAATAAGCAAAATGCTCCAAGTACTACAACCTTGCTAGCCCTTTCCACTCCTCGAGTAGAATACGCTACTCTTAGTACTTTCACCTATAAAGGTCACAAACGTCTATTAACCCCAAAACACAAGTTTCTATCTTTCTACGTAAAATTCGCAAGACTCTCCCCGCAACAACAGAAATCTCCTCCTCTATCGAGGCCGCTACCAAGCCAACCGGGGTTTACACGCCTAACCGACGTGTACCATCCTACTCAAGAATCCTACACAAGTCTACCGCAATACACCCCTATGTAAATACATTCGATTCTTTTCTTTATTCTTCAGCTTAAGTCAAAAGACATTGCGAATACTAAGTATAGTTCCATATATAGTATACTTCAACTATATATTCTAACAAACATGTAATTTCCAATTACAATAGAGGGACAAGATAATTACCTCGATAAGCCCATAATTATCCAAGTTAAATGTCGATCCTTAGCAACGTTTAGCTCCAGCTCCGGGTGCTCCATCCCGCTCCAAACAACCCTTAGAAGTTCTATCCAACTTCTACTTAAATCCTTCAACTAACAATGAAGATTCCTAAGGGTTTCGGTTTGAGACTAAAAAGGACAAAAGGTAGTATTTCCGGGCTCTACGTAGAGAGGTATCATTGGAATACTACAAGGTACAAGGCTAAGGTATTTTGGGCATTATAACAATACTTGGAGGAGTATTTCAACACCACAAAAAGGGGGGGGGGGGTATCACACGAGAACAACACTCTAAAAGAGGGGGGGGTGTTCTCGGCTTTAGGCTCACAAAGGGGGAGGGTTTCGGCCCAAGGCCTTCACAAGGGGGAGAGGGGGGGCTCTTGGACGAAAAGAGGGAGGGAGAGGGACTCAAGACTTGGAAGGTTTTGGATGAAGAAGTCTTCAAAGAGAGGGGGGTATTTATAGCAAAAACAAAGGCCAACCAATGGCCAAGATCTAGCCAAGTGCAAGGCAAGTGTAAGGCCAAGATCAAGCCAAGTGCACCCTAACCCCTACTCCACAAAACACTCCACAAAACATGGCACAAAACTAGGCCAAAAGAGAGAGCCAATCGGCCAAGGCCAACCAATGCCTCTTGGACGCCCAAATCGTCCAAGCACCCCACTTGCTTCCAATGTGAGGGTGACACATGTCACCCTCCCGTTGGTCCAAAATGTTTCGTCACTCGGAAAAATCCGCAAAAATTAAAAATGTCATAGCCGGAATTTTCCCTACGAAGCGTGGAAACGCTTCGTTAAAAACGACTCTACTCGCACTTGTGCCCAATTTCGAATCCAATGCCTAACTTAAGGCTCAAATTTGACGCACGTCCATACGCATACTGAAATACGGGTATAACATTCTTCCTTAGAAACATTCGTCGAATGTTCCTTCTAGGTCTCAAAACAAACGGTGCGAGATAGTCTTCACCGCTATACTTACGAAACGATCATGCCACACCGCCACAAACACACGTTCTCTTCTCCCTTTCTCGTAGTACTGCCTCGAACACTGAACTCGTTCTAGTATCCGTATCACACTTCACAACGCTCGCTTTCCAACCCTTGGAATCACCACCTCCAAACTTGGTCATCTCACTAACCTCGATTTCCTAAGGCCATTCCCGCCTTCACGAATCGATTCTGGTCGAACGTATCCACGAACTCATACGATGGTCATCTAAACTTGGGCCTAGCACCCTCGTGACTCGCCACCGCGACCACCTGCAGCTGACCCTACCGAACAGACGCGGGTTGGCCCGCAACATGGCCCCAACCCGACCCATCGTAGCGCCAACTCCCGCCTCCGACACGAACACATCGCGGAAGCTACCACTTCCATTTCACACTTACCAGATTTTTAAATCACACTATAGCACAAGGCTATCCGAACATAACACTTAACACATCATTAACATCAATACATACAAGTATCTACTGTGGTTAAGGATATACCAAACTAGGCGGTTCAAGGACCGCTAAAATCGAACTTCCACCGCGACCTCTACCGTACTACCGGTGTATGAACATCCTGCCTAGCTATGGAAGGTGAAGAATTTGCAATCGCTTCTAGTAGTTCAGGCTATCCTACCAGCTACCCACGGTCGGACGATCGTCATATGGCCCCATGGCCGCAAGAATAACAAGCTCCTTGGTACTACGACACTTCGAAATGTGGTCTACCACATCGACCACACCGAGGTAGGGTGATCAGATCCGCCAACACCCTACTCCCCGAACATTCAAACACAGGAGCCCCGACCGCTCTCGAATATCCTGGGTCCCGGCGTCGCGGCGACCACTCTGCAATGGCGGAGGTACATAACTAGTCTGCCGAGGCGGTCCGCCTCGAAAGTCGCCAAAATATCCGCCGTCTTGGCCTTCTTTCGCCAAAGCCGCCCACCCGCCGATCTTCGCGCCTCGCACCCCAGTGCATGAGCCTGAATGCGTGCAATGTCCATGCACGTCTGAAGAGAAACACTCTCACAAGAGTCGTCCATATAATCATCTAGCCCGGTGACGTAGCGATGCACCCTATCTTCCATATCTGCGCAACTAGCGCAGGACATATCGAGCCAAAGAATCGAACTCGACATTGTACTCACGACGGTCGCCTCTCTGCCTCGAGAACAAAAATCGTTTACCGCGTGCCCTCCTCTTCTGCTGAGGCAATAAGTGCGTTAGGAAAGCCCCAAAACTCATTCCATACCTTTGAGGTGCATGCTCTCCCGAAAGCTCCTACGAATCAAACCAATCGATCAGCGGTATCACGCACCGATGCGAACCGGCGTCACAGACTCGGTCTCAAGCCTTGATCACCCGCGTGATCCTTCTCAGAATCGACGGATGAACTTCGCGATCATCCTCGTGCCTCGACCCGTAGAACTCGCGGGCTACAACTCGTAAAATCTCGTAGCCTCAAACTATTCGCTTTCGGGCACACTACAAGTGCCTGAACTCGAATCGCCGTGATCCACTGCCTCATATCTGCCACAACTCGCCAATAATCGGGCCATCTCGTGACCCATCTCCCGCTCCGCACTATGGGACTGGAGGCTCGTGTATCAGAGTCTCATCGCCCACGGCCGCGCTCTAAACTCGCTGGCCGGCGGCTGCAAACTTCGCCGTCGAAGCACTGCTCGTGTTCGATCGCTGCGCCTCGGACTCTCAGATCTCACTAGCGGCTCCTCGGCCTTGCCCACTGGGCCCGGTTGCCTTGCGCGAGGCATAATCGGTAAAACGAGACACGCCGGAGGGTCCAACTTATAACACACTCTAAGGCACGATCTCGAATGAGAAGAATAGAAACCAATCCTAAATGTCCTATAGCCTCTCGATTATAGATGTGGTGCACAACACATCGATAATCAAGACTCTACTAGACACGGTGCGTAGACACTTTCCGAGGACTAATCGCTCGATACCACTATGTCACACCCCAAATTCGGCCGTGGATCGTGCCTTACCCGGCACCTTAGTGATACAACATCGAGAAAACCAGTGAAATAAAAACTTAGACATGCAACAAGAGATATAATAATAAAGCCAACCAAAACATTGCCTTGATATACATAAAACTCAACAGTTTAATCCTTTTACAACCCCGCCTACAACAAAGATTACATGCACTTAAGATTTACAACGACTATGACGGACAGGGGCCCCGCCATACCCTGAATGTACAAGAACCTACAACTCGGAAACACATACCAAAAGATAAGCCTCCGAGAAACGGAGCTTCCCAATACGCCAATCATGATCCTATGAGCGAGGATCCACGACTGATGTACCTCTACTGCGGCATGAACGCAGCCCGGGCGAGGTCGATAACAGTACCAAGTATGTGAAATCAGAATATCGCGCTTAAATCATAATCTATATAAAGCGGAGACATGTATGATAACCAAAATACAAGACGCAACATAAAAGCGATAAGTCGTGGATTCACACCTCAAAGTCACCACTCAAATTGTTATACCCGTATTTCCGGTATGTACGTAGGGCGTCGTAGAAAATTTTGAAGTGTAAAGTGGCTTGGCGAATTTATTTTGTTCACAACACCCGTTTAGAGTCGCTGACTAAACGCTTTCACGACTTTCGTAGGGAATTTCCGGCTATGTCATTTTTAATTTTTATGCGGATTTTTCCGAGAGACGAAACATTTTGGACCAACGAGAGGCGACACTTGTCACCCTCTCATTGATGGAGTGGGCGGTTGGCTTGGACGATTTGGTGACAATTTTGTCAAGTAGTAGGTAGGATATTTTGTGTGTTAGTTGGTTAGGTGCACTTGGCAAGATCTTGGCCCTACACTTGCTATGCACTTGGCATGATCTTGGCCATTGGTTGGCCTTTGCTAGACCTATAAATACCCCTTGGAAGACTTCTTCATCCATTCCAAATATTTCCTAAGTGTTAAAAATCCTCCCTCCCTTTGTGTGGTGTTTTCCCAACACCCCTCTCCCCTTGAGTTGGCACTTTGGCCGAGAGCCCTCCCCACCCCTGGCCAGAGTACCCCCTAGTGGAGTAGGCCGAGGTATACACCCCCTTGTGGTGTTGTCTCGTATATACCCCCTCTTGGTAGAAATACTCTCAAAAGTATTGTTATAATGCCCAAATTACCTTAGCCAGTATACCTTGTTGTATTCTAAGGTCATACCTACAAAAAGCCCGTTATACTATTATACTTCCCGTCACCACCAACCCAAACCCTAGGGAAAATCTCCATGGTTAGTGGAGTAGTATGTAGAAGGTGGTTAGAACTTCTAAGGGTTGGTTGGAGCGGGTTGGAGCGCACGGAGTTTGAGCTAAACGATTGCCCAGGATCGACTTTATACTCGGATAATTATGGGCTTATCGAGGTAAATATCTTGTCCCTCTATTGTAATTGGAAATTACATGATTGTTAGACCATATATTTGAAGTATACTATATATATAGAACTGAACGTTGTTGTCGGCAATGTCTTTGGACTTAAGCCTGAATAATAAGAAATCTTTTCGAAAGAGTAATCGAATCTGTTTTTACATAGGATCAGACATGAGACTTGTGTAGCTTTTCTGTGAGGTAGAATTGTGCACGTCCGGTTAGATGTATGAACCCCCCCCCTGGTTGGCTTGATAGCCGGCCCCGATAGAGAGAGATTTACGCCATGGGGGAGGCCGAATGTTCTGTAGGATGTTCTACGAAGGGATATAAATGTTAATAAGCGCCTGGTGGCCTTATAGGTTGAAGTACTACGTATGGCGCGATATTCTGGCTAAGGAGTAGCCGACTTTGAAAGTACTTGAGCGTTTTGCTATTAGTCGATACTGCCGCGAGGTATGTGAACCTCTTCCTATCTCTTCTAGCATGATATGTGTGTAACTATGTAGTACGGTGACGCATACGTGTTAAATGTATTTGATTGGTCTAAAACATAAAGTGTTATAACGGCTTTATGGGAAGTTGGTTATAACAGCTTTATGTTGGTACGAAAATACTTGTGGTCTTTAAAAGGTAACTGATTTGAACTATAACTGGCTTGTTATGTGTTAATAAAGAACTTGAAGTATTTCAAAAGATTTTTGAATCATTTTGAAAGAAGAAGTAATACTTGGTTTTTGAAAACTTAAGAGTTATACTAGCTTTATGGGAAGTTAGGTATAACGGCTTAAGAATGTTTTCTTGATTTCTAAATCGAATGTATCGACAAACCACCGCAGCTAATAAAAGGAAATGTTTTGACTAATTAAGTATTATTAAAACCAAGAGAAACTTCCATCTGCATAGAAGCTAAGATGAGACAAAATGATATTTCCTAGATCACTACAGTAATAAGATTGTTATAAACAAGAATATCCTACTCACATATAAGGCTTATGTTTCTCGATTGTTTAAAAGAGAATTATATTCTTAAATGAATAAGACTATGAACTATGAAACCTTTCTAAAATAAGAAACGTGAACATTTGAAATTAGGCAAACTTGGGCGCTTGGAAAATAATGTTGTTACTTGATTTTACAAAGGTAAATGTTTTGGTTTAATTAAAAAGATACCACTCTATTTTATACTACGGGTATTGTGTGACTTATGTGAAAGCAACGGATCTTTTAAAAGATTTAATGTATGAAGTACTTTAGGATAGATACCCAACTTGTTAGCATAAAGTACCTTGTGTGAATAACTTGATTGTGTTGGTTTGAGATAGCCTTGTAAATACTTTCTTGTTGATGTGATAAGTAAACATGTTAGGAGGCTACTTGTGTTAGTATCTTGTGTGATCGTGATGTAATGGGGTCATTCTTGTTGTGCTTACGTTGTTAAACGTTAAGCCCGTTATCGTTATTGTATCACATACCCCTTTGACTTATTATACCAAGGGCTTGCCCCCCTTGATGCGGGTCTATACGGCCTATGCGGTCTGTGTGACTATGCGGAGTGCGGTAGCTCCAGGATTGATCATTCCGGGTGTTTAGCCTGATGCGGGGGATTCCCTATGCGGTCTGTTGAGACTATGCGGTCTTTTGAGACTATGCGGGTTGCGGGAGCCTAGGCGGATACCGGGGGTTAAGCTGCCCTCGATGCGGGGTATACCTCAGTGATGCAGGACCATGATTCGAGGATACCTCACGCGGTCCGTGTGTGACCTATGCGGAGTCGCGAGTTCCAGAATAGACGCGCCGGTGATCTCGCGGGCGAGCCGCTTCGATTACGTGGTGCGGTCTAGAAAGACCTTGTGATACGCTTTATGGCATTTGTGGTAATGGGGTCTTAGTAGTCGGCTATGCCTTCGTACTTACCCCGTACGGTTTTATTGTGATGACTTTGAGGGCGTGAGTCCCTGACTTGACATGACTGCTTATTGTGAACTGTAGTTTGGTTATCATACATGTCTCCTGTTTTTATAGACTACTATGATTTCATTTACAGTATTTTCAGTTTCACATACTTGGTACCTGTTAGATCGACCTCCTTCGGGCCGCGTTCATGCCGCAGAAAAGGTACACCGCCGATCCTCGCTCTTAGGGTCACAAATCCGTTGGAAAGCTCCGCTTCTCCGAGGCTTATCGATGGTATAGTCCCCTGCTGTTGTAGGTATTTACATTCAGGGGTATGGCGGGGCCCTGTCCCGCCATTGTTGTCGTATCATTTCTTAGAGGTCTGTAGTACTGTTGTGGGCAGGGTTTGTAAAAAGGATTAAACTGTTCATGTTGAAAAGGGTTGTTATTTATATATATGCCGAAAGGCAAGTTTTTCTCAGATTATTGTTTCATATTTCATAATATGTCTTGTATCGTTTAATGTTCCGCTGATTACTCTGATGTTGTATCACTAGGGTGCCCGGGGTAAGGCACCAGTCACGGACCCCGGAACGGGTCGTGACACAAATCTAACTATGGGTCTCACGCCCACCACATCCATCATGTTCGCATCATGGCCACATGCCCCCGGAATACTGCATCGGTGTAGACATGCCCATGTAACCTCAATAACAATATACTGGGTGGTCAACCCTGCCGCATGGCCACATGCCCCCGGAATCGTGACGGTGCAGACACGTCCATGTTGCGAATAACCATATATAGGGTAATCAACCCGCCGCACGTCGCATGCCCCGAATATCAGACGGTGTAGACATGTCCATGTGACATCAACAACAAGACAAGAATCAAAATGGAAACATACCCGTGGAATTCTCCATCACCGCCAAAGACGCCCAAGTAAGTTCTCAACAAGTCAACCTACTCTATCGAGAGACGCCAGAATACGTAAATACCACACTTGCACAACAAAGGCTATCATCACAAGCATAGGCAAGTTTCACAACAACAAGCATAGGCAAGTTTCACAACAACAAGCATAGGCAAGTTTCACACAACTCAAAGTACTTTCATTTTATGCCAAAGTCCTGTTTTTAACCCCAAAGTACTACATACGTTAAGTTCTTTTAAAAGAGATCCATTACTTTTATAAAAGTCACCCTGCACTGTAGTATTAGAATGACCAACCCACATTCCTTTTCAAAATCAAGTAACAACATTCTTTTCCTAAGTTCCGGTTGCCTAGTTTCAATTACTCAAGCTTCGTTTTCAAATGGTTTCATAGTTCCCAAACTTAATCACTTGATTCCTTTTAGAACAATTGAGTAATATATGTCTCACGTGAGAGTAGGTTATTCTTGTTTACAACATTCCTATTACAAAGAACCATGATCTAGAAAATGTAATATCATTTTGTCTCATCTTAGTTTCTATGCGGATGGAGGTTTCTACCGGTTTTAATACGATACATCATTATTCAATACATTTTCCTTTATTAACGCTCGCAGTGGTCCTGTCGATACACATTCGATTTCAAATCAAGAAACATTATCCCTTTAAATAAAACCAAGTACTCATTACTCACGAATGAGGTTTCACACAAACATTCACATTAAAACAAATAAGTTAAGTCTCTTATCTTATAAGATCAAGTCTCTTAACTTCTAACATCAAGAAACCATTTTCTTTACCTCTCTTAAGACATTATACCTAACTCCCATAAAGCTAGTATAACTCTTTTTAAAACCTTTAAAACCAAGTGTTACTCTCCTTCAAAACGATTTATAAATCTTTCAAATACATCAAGTTCTTTATTATAACTAGCCAGTTATAATTCACATCAGTTACCTTTTAAAACCACAAAGTATTTTCTTACCTACATAAAGCTGTTATAACCAACTTCCCATAAAGCCGTTATAACACTTTATGTTTTAAGAACAATCAAACACGATTAACACATGTACGCTCACCGTACTACATAGTTCACACATATCATGCTAGAAGAGATAGGAAGAGGTTCACATACCTCGCGATGATTTATCGACAATAAGCAAAATGCTCCAAGTACTACAACCTTGCTAGCCCTTTCCACTCCTCGAGTAGAATACGCTACTCTTAGTACTTTCACCTATAAAGGTCACAAACGTCTATTAACCCCAAAACACAAGTTTCTATCTTTCTACGTAAAATTCTAAAGACTCTCCCCGCAATGACAGAATCTCCTCCTCTATCGAGGCCGGCGACCAAGCCAACCAGGGGGGGGTTTACACGTCTAACCGGACGTGTACCATCCTACTCAGTAACTCTACACAACTCTACTGCAATACACCCTATGTAAATACATTCGATTCTTTTCTTTATTCTTCAGCTTAAGTCAAAAGACATTGCCGAATACTAAGTATAGTTCCATATATAGTATACTTCAACTATATATTCTAACAAACATGTAATTTCCAATTACAATAGAGGGACAAGATAATTACCTCGATAAGCCCATAATTATCCAAGTTAAATGTCGATCCTTAGCAACGTTTAGCTCCAGCTCCGGGTGCTCCATCCCGCTCCAAACAACCCTTAGAAGTTCTATCCAACTTCTACTTAAATCCTTCAACTAACAATGAAGATTCCTAAGGGTTTCGGTTTGAGACTAAAAAGGACAAAAGGTAGTATTTTCGGGCTCTACGTAGAGAGGTATCATTGGAATACTACAAGGTACAAGGCTAAGGTATTTTGGGCATTATAACAATACTTGGAGGAGTATTTCAACACCACAAAAGTGGTATCACACGATAACAACACTCTAAAAGAGGGTGTTCTCGGCTTTAGGCTCACAGTGGGGAGGGTTTCGCCCAAGGCCTTCACAAGGGGGAGAGGGGGCTCTTGGACGAAAAGAGGAGGGAGAGGACTCAAGACTTGGAAGGTTTTGGATGAAGAAGTCTTCAAAGAGAGGGGTATTTATAGCAAAACCAAAGGCCAACCAATGGCCAAGATCTAGCCAAGCAAGGCAAGTGTAAGGCCAAGATCAAGCCAAGTGCACCCTAACCCTACTCCACAAAACACTCCACAAAACATGGCACAAAACTAGGCCAAAAGAGGAGCCAATCGGCCAAGGCCAACCAATGCCTCTTGACGCCCAAATCGCCCAAGCACCCCACTTGCTTCAATGTGAGGTGACACATGTCACCTCCCGTTGGTCCAAAATGTTTCACACTTTCAAAAATCCGCAAAAATTAAAAATGTCATAGCCGGAATTTTCCTACGAAGTCGTGGAAACGTTTCGTCGGAAAACGACTCTACTCGGCACTTGTGCCCAATTTCGAATCCAATGCCTAACTTAAGGCTCAAATTTCGTACGTACGTCCATACGTACATACTCTGGAAATAAGGGGTATAACATTTCTACTGGTTTTAATAATACTTAATTAGTCAAAACATTTCCCTTTATTAACGCTGCAGTGGTTTGTTCGATACTTATTCTGATTTCCGAAATCAGTAAAACATTATTCCTTTTAAAAACCAAGTACTCATTACTCACGAATGAGTTTTCACACAAAATTCATATTAATTCATTTAAGTCAAGTCTCTTATCTTTTAAGATTAAGTCTCTTAACCTCTAAAATTAATAAACCATTCTTTTTATCACTCTTAAGTCGTTATACCTAACTTCCCATAAAGCTAGTATAACTCTTAAGCTTTTAAAACCAAGCATTACTCTTCTTTCAAAAAGATTTCTTAATTCTTTTGAAATACTTCAAGATTCTTATTATTCAGGCTTAAGTCAAAAGACATTTCCGTAAAACTACGTTCCGTTAACACACGTACGTCTACCGTACTATATATATTCTTTTAAAATATCATGCTCAAGAGGATAGGAAGAATCACATACCTCGTGACGATTATCGACTATTAGCAAAACGCTCCACGGCTATAACCCGGCTAGCCTTGTCCACCTTTCAAGTAGCACATGCTACTCGCAGAACATTCAACCTATAAAGGTTACACAAGTCTATCAAAGTCTAGACTACTCTGTAGAATATTCCTCTGACGTGATTTCAGTTCAAGTCTCTTCTGTAATATCCTTCTATTACAGTTCAATTCTGTTCTATGAATCTTATATTCACTTCTATACCACTACAATATGTAATTTCCAATTACAATAGAAGGATAGGATTATTTACCTCGGTAAGCCCAAAATTATCCAAGTTTAATGTCGATCCTGAGCAACGTTTAGCTCCTACTCCGGTGCTCCAACCCGCTCCAAACAACCCTTAGAAGTTCTACGAAACTTCTTCCTAATACTTCAACCAACTGTGAAGATTTTCCTTAGGGTTTCGTTTAGTGACTGAAGGGAAGTATAATAGTATTTCTGGGCTTTTAGTATAGGTGTAACCTTGGAATACTGCAAGGTATTTGGGCCAAGTTATTTTGGAATAGTAACAATACTTGGAGAGTATTTCTACCAAGGGGGGGAGGGGTGTATTTATACGAGGCAACTCAAGAGAGGAGGGGGGGTACTCTCGGCCAAGGCCACTAGGAGGGGGGGTGTACCCCTCGGCCAAGGGCCTTCTCAAAGTGGGAGGGGGAGAGGTTTGGACGAAACCATAGAGAGGGAGGGAGAGGGACTTCAAGACTTAGAGATTTTTGTGGATGAAGAAGTCTTCACAAAGGGGGGGTATTTATAGGACAACCAAGGGCCAAGATTAAGCCAAGTGGTAGGCAAGTGTAGGGTGAGGATTTACCCATGTGTACCTTATCCATCTACCACACAAAATATCACAAATATCCTACCAACCCCTTGACCCCCAATTCGTCCCACTTGCCGTCCAACTAACGCCCACTTTGAGGGTGACACATGTCACCCTCCCGTTGGTCCAAAATATTTCATCTCTCGGAAAAATCCGCAAAAAATATAAATGACATAGCCGGAATTTTCCATCCGCAAGTTTTGTAAAACGTTTCGTTGAAAAACGATTCCTTTCGGTAGTTGTGCACAAAATTTTCGTCTTTGCCTAACTTTAAGGCTCAAACTTTTCTACGTACGTCCTCACGTACATACTCTGGAAATACGGGGTATAACATTCTCCCCTCCTTAGAAACATTCGTCCCGAATGTTCCTTCTCGATACAGATAATGATAAGTTCCTCCAAACATAACAAGTTGCCATTGCCACACCTGGCCACAAAATATCACACGCGCAAATACTTAATCCAAGTCCACGAGGAATCACCTCCATCACTACAAAAGCTCCCACTCGAGGTCTAAAAGATACTCCCTTCGCACCTTCACTTTACAAAAGAAAAGATCACATCTATGTTCTTAACACATGCTCGCTTCTTCACTTACTCGTCGTACCCTTCTCGTACACTCGAATTCTTTCTCATAACTTACCACATTCCTGTTACTGCTTCAGTTTCCAAAACTCTGGGTTACTACCTCCAACTTGGTCATCATTAACAGAGAATACTCTGGATGGATCTCCGATACTCTTCCGAACATAGCAACATGAAAGATCGGACGTACTGCCTCCTACGTCGGACGGCAATGCTAACTATAGGCAACCTGGCCTATTCTTCACATGACCTGAAAAGGCCCAAATTAACTAGGGCTAAGTTTCCTCTGTTTTCCCAACTCGTCACCCCCCTTTTCGGGGTGGTACCTTCAAGAAGACCCACCGTCAACCTGAACCCCAAGCGTCGTCGCCGATTATCCGCATGACTTCTGTTAACTCTGAGCTGCCAATAACCTCTACTGGATAAGCTTCACCCTATCCACATTCTGCCGAAACAAGTATGAACCAACTATCTGAACCTTGCCAACATCGAACCAATCGACCGACAACTTATACTTCCGCCCCTACAAGGCTTCAAAAGGCGATATCTGAATACTGAAATGGTAGTTATAAAAACACTCCCTCAACAGGAGGCAACAATCCTCACAGCTACCCCTGAAATCCAAACACTGGCCCGAGGGCGAATGCGCCATCGAGACTCACCGAAGTTCCTAACCCCGCTGGTAAAACCTCCAAAAGAAACACCAGAACTGGCTCCATCGTCATAAGGTGAAAGTAGGCACCTCGTGCAGCCTTACAACCTTTCTGATATAACATCTCGCATAACCCTCTGCCGAGTAAACGGTCTTGACTAAAAGACAAGATGGGCTGACCTCATCGGCCCGACTACTGGTCGAACGAGTCCACGAACTCGTACGATGGTTAACTAAACTTGGGCCTAACACCCTCATGACCCTAACACCAATCGGGACCACCACAAACTGACCCCACCACAAAACAGGCCGCGGGTTGACCCGCGATTCGCGCAAAAACTCTTGTTCCCCGATCCGGAACAATCTCACTAATCAAGTCACGAAAAACCTAGTGGTCTTCATAGCTTAACTACCCTCTTTCATTTCATACCACTCAGGGATTTATCACACAAACATATCTCACGTGTACTATGCACTCCGATAAGGGTCAAACATAAAAATACATCTTTTACTCGAGATGGCCTCGCCTCTAAGGTCTCTACGTATAAAACTCTAAGGCTCACACTTCCTCTATCCCCCAATCTTACCTGGTTAACTATCCATGATTTCTAATCACAATCTACACAATGTTAACTGAACGTAAAACTTAAGATATACTTATCTTATCACACATACAATCTCTAGAGGGTTAAGGATACCCCTGTATCTACTGCTTCACTACCCTCTGTCGTTCCAATCAATCCTGCCCTGCTGGGCGCAAGCATAACAAGCTGTCGAAGAAGTACAACACTCCCCACAATGACACTTACCACAACGGCCATACCGAGGTGGGGGTGGCCTCCTCTGGCTAACACCCCTTCCTCTCCGAACTACTGAATCCGCAACTGATCTGGTAGGCTGAGTCCTCCTACTTGCATCCCTCCTAATAGGACATCCCTTCGACACATGGCCCTGACGGCCGCAGGTAAAACAAGCATCAACAAAAGATGACATTCCCCGGGATGACGTCTATCACACTGTGAACATTGGGAAAAATCAATCCGGTGGCCGACCTACGTGTATCTGCGCACTAAGCCCCGAGCTTTGACCAACTCCTGCATACCCCAACGCCCCGAACCCCGGAGGACCACTCAGACCGCGAGGCGCATATCCGCCGCTTCGAGGCGATTCGCCTCGAAAGTTACCAAAGGACCCTGTTGTTCTGGCCCTCTTCTACTGATTTTGGTTAATCCGTCGATCTCTACGTTCCTCTGCGTGCTGTGCATAAGCTCAGACGCGCAATATCCATGCTCGATCAAGAGCTACTCTTGCACAACCTTTCTTTAGATAGTCATCAAGACCCGTGATATATCGGTGCACTCTATATTCTCTGGCTGCTAAAATCCTAGCTAGTAACAGGTCCATTCCTTTGTAATCCATATTCTCTGTTCCCTACCGTGGAACTGAAGGCTCATATATTATGGCCGCAGTAGGAACTGCTGCCGCTATGCTAAACTCTGCTGGGGCTGGCGACGTAGCAGAACTCCCCAAACGAAGCACCACCCCAGGTGATGATTGGACCTGCGCCCTCGTAACCCTCTGTGTTCTACTCGCCTCCTCGCTTTGCCTCCTGCCCGGGTTGCCTTACGCGAGGCATAACTGTGCGGAAAGGAATACGTTAGAGGTCCAACTTATAACACGCCTCTAAGGCACGATCTCCGAGTGAGAAGAATGGAAACCAATCCTAAATATCCTATAGCCTCACGATTATTGGTGGTGCACAACACACCGATAATCAAGACTTACTAGATACGATCTGTAGACACTTTCGAGGATTAATCGCTCGATACCACTTTTGTCACGACCGAACCGGGCGTGATCGTGCCTTACCCGCACCCAAGTAGACATACATCGAGTAATCGAATATAAAACAAGACATGACATAATATGAAATATGAAACAGTTCATCTGAGAAAACTTGCCTTCGGCATAAATATATATAACAACTAGAACGATTCATCCCTTTACAACTCGCCACAACAATGTTACTGCACTTAAGAATGATATGACAACAATGGCGGACAGGGCCCGCCATACCACGAATGTAAGTACCTACAACGACAGTGGACTATACCACTGATAAGACTCGAGAAACGGAGCTTCCCAAACGCTGAATCGCGTGACCCTAAGAGCGAGGATCAACGATCGGTGTACCTCTACTGCGGCATGAACGCAGCCCCGAGGAGGTCGATAACAGTACCAAGTATGTGAAATCGTAGCATCAAGTAAAATCAAAGTATTTAAAACCATTTGCAAATACAACTAGTTCAATCGCATATAGTGCCACAACATAAACAAGAGCAAGGTAGATAAAGCGTAATGTGTCTTTTCTAGGCCGCGAATGATCGGGCAAGGCCAATCGCCCATAGTATCATTATGCGTGCCTAATCTGGACTTCCCGCAGCCCGCATAGGTCACACATGCACCCGCATGAGGTATTCCTCGCGACGGTAGCTAACCCGGCACCTCCTCGACTCCCGCACCGCATAGTCTCGATAGACCGCATAGTCACACTGCATCGCATAGTGGCATCCCCGTGACGGATAAACACCCGAAATGATCAATCCTGGAGCATACCGCTGCTCCGCATAGTCACATAGACCGCATAGGCCATATAGACCCGCATCAAGGGTGGCAAGCCCTCGGTATAACAAGTCAAGGGGGTATGTGATATAATAACATAACAGCTTATCGTTAAACAACATAAGCACAACAAGGGAAACCCCTTTACACAAACATCACCAGATACTAACACACGTAGCATCCTAACATGTTTACTTATCAAATCAACAAGAAAGTATTACAAGGCTATCACAAACCAACACAATCAAGTTATTCACACGAGGTACTTTCTACTTTATGTTAACAATTTCGGGTTTTTATCTCCAAAGTACTTCATACATTAACTCTTTAAAAGATCCGTTTCTTTCACAAAAGTCACACAATACCCGTAGTATTAAAATAGAGTGACTATCTTTTTAAGTAAACCAAAACGCTTCCTTTTGTAAAATCAAGTAACAACATTATTTTCCAAACGTTCAAGTTTGCCTAATTTCAAATGCTCAAGTTTCTCATTTTTGAAAGGTTTCGTAGTTCATAGTTTTAATCACTTAATGATATAATTCTCCTTTAAAACAATTTGAGAAACATATGCCTTATATGTGAGTAGGTTATTCTTGTTCATAATCAATCTTATTTAAGCAGCCATGATCTAGGAAATGTAATATCATTTTGTCTCATCTTAGCTTCTATGCAGATGGAGGTTTCTACTGGTTTTAATAATACTTAATTAGTCAAAACATTTCCCTTTATTAACGCTGCAGTGGTTTGTTCGATACTTATTCTGATTTCCGAAATCAGTAAAACATTATTCCTTTTAAAAACCAAGTACTCATTACTCACGAATGAGGTTCACACAAAATTCATATTAATTCACTTAAGTCAAGTCTCTTATCTTTTAAGATTAAGTCTCTTAACCTCTAAAATTAATAAACCATTCTTTTTATCTCTCTTAAGTCGTTATACCTAACTTCCCATAAAGCTAGTATAACTCTTAAGCTTTTAAAACCAAGCATTACTCTTCTTTCAAAAAGATTTCTTAATTCTTTTGAAATACTTCAAGATTCTTATTATTCAGGCTTAAGTCAAAAGACATTGCCGTAAAACTACATTCCGTTAACACACGTACGTCTACCGTACTATATATATTCTTTTAAAATATCATGCTCAAGAGGATAGGAAGAATCACATACCTCGTGACGATTATCGACTATTAGCAAAACGCTCCACGACTATAACCCGGCTAGCCTTGTCCACCTTTCAAGTAGCACATGCTACTCGCAGAACATTCAACCTATAAAGGTTACACAAGTCTATCAAAGTCTAGACTACTCTGTAGAATATTCTTCTGACGTGATTTCAGTTCAAGTCTCTTCTGTAATATCCTTCTATTACAGTTCAATTCTCTTCTATGAATCTTATATTCACTTCTATACCACTACAATATGTAATTTCCAATTACAATAGAAGGATAGGATTATTTACCTCGGTAAGCCCAAAATTATCCAAGTTTAATGTCGATCCTGAGCAACGTTTATGTCACGACCCGAACCCGGGCCCGTGACTGGTGCCTTACCCCGGGCACCCTAGTGATATAACATCAGAGAAAAACCAGCGGAAATAAAAACTCAAGAATGAAAACAGTGAAATAAGAAAGTAGGCTAACCCAAACGGTTACCTTTTTTATACATAATTTAAAACTTGAACAGTTACATCCCATACAAACTCGCCACAACAAATGCTCTGCACTTCTAAGAATTTTGAAACCATAATGACGGACGGGCCCCGCCATGCCCCTGAATATACAAAAATCTACTACTTGTGGAACTGTACCACGTGACAAGCTTAGGAGATATGGAGCTTTCCGAGAACCGAACCGCGACCTAAGAGTGTGGATCGCCAGCTATGTACCTCAACTGCGGCATGAACGCAGCCTCAAGGAGGTCGATAACAGTACTAAGTATGTGAATCAGAAATATCAGAATGAAATCATAATAGTCTATATAAAGCGAGACATGTATGATAACCAAACTACAAGACACAACACATAATCCACGTCAAATCGTGACTCACGCGCGTAAAGTCATCACTCAAATACAACCCGGGAATTTAACCCGCACAATGGCCACATGCCCCGGCATCTCACCTCGGTATAAGCATGGCCATGGAACCATCCTAGTGGACCCATACCCGTGGACCATCCAGCGTGTCGGTATGCCCAAAGGAGTTAACAAGATAACAATCCCTGTGGAAGCATACCCGGGCCACCCAACGCGTCGGTATGTCAAAACAACTAACCGATTAATACTCACCGTGGACGATACCCGGCTACCCAACGTGTCGCGATGTCCATCAATCAACCACAATATAATACTCACCGTGGAAGCATACCCGCGGCTACCTAACGTGTCGGATGTCCACCAATCAACGGATAGTCGGCCCTCCAACGAGACGCGGAGCACAAAGAATACAACATTTGCACAACAAAGCTATCACAACAAGCATAAAGGCGCTTCAACGTACTTTCATTCCTTCAAAACAAAGACCTCTTTCTATGCAAACGCCACCCGATACTAACACCCGTAGTATCGAACACATTCAGGTTTAAATCAAGCACTCTAAACACTTTTTAGCAAAACGTCAAGTATCCCAATCTAAATCCAATTATAAAAACCATTCCTTTGTTTTCGTAAAGTCGTTATAATTAACTTCCCATAAAGCTATTATAACACTTTATGTTTTAAAACAATACAAGACAAAACCATGCCTTTCTTTTAAAACAAAACACTTCCAATTCTTAAGTCTCTTTTCTTTTAGAAAATCGAATTCCTTACTTTGGAATTTTTAAGAGGATCAAAACCTGATTACAATAATTCTTATTAGAGCAGCCATGATCTAGGAAATGTAATACAATTTTGTCTTATCTTAGCTTCTATGCAGATGGAGGTTTCTACTGGTTTTAATATGATTAATTGTCATTACTTCTTTCCTTTATCGACGCTGCATTGGCTTGTTCGATCCTTATTCCCATTTCCGAAATTTGTAACGTTATTCTTTTAAAAACCAAGTATTCATTTCTCACGAATTAGGTTTCACACTTTTCAACACCATTTAGGTCAATTACAAGTCACGTCTCTTATCTTTTGAAATCAACAACCATTGTTTTAGCTACATAAAGTGGTTATAACAAACTTCCCATAAAGTCGTTATAACACTTTATGTTTTAAACCAACCAATTACCACTATAAACATTTATGAGACCAAATAGGGCTCATTCTTTAACCACCGAGTACCCGTTACTAACGGATAAGACTTTACTATTTTTTCCACACAATGAAGCCCTTAACACTTCATATCAAGTCAAGACACAAAAGGGAAATCAAATTCCTTTAACACACGCAAGGCGTACCGCACTATATATTTTACAAATAGTCATGCTGAAGAGGATAGGAAGAATCACATACCTCGCGACGATTGTCGACAATAAGCAAAATGTTCCACAGTACAATCTCCCTTAAGTAGGATATGCTACTCGTAGTACTTCAATCCTATAAGGGTCATAAAACGTCTATCAATCTCTAGCTTCGAACGTAGAATAACTAAGTGCAAGGTCCCTACATTCTACGGAAAGTCGGACAGCACTTCCTTTGTTTCTACTTACAATGTCACCTCTTCCAAGGCCGAATTTCAATAACCAACGCCACATTTAAGGCACACAATTCAGCTAACCACAAAGAGGATTACACGCCTTTACAGGACGCGTAAAATTCCGCCCCACAACAACACAAAAATAAACCAATAATCTCCATGCCATTCTTGGCCAACAATATAACCAATACTAACCCTTTTCAACTCTTTTCCAATTCAAGTTCTTAGGTCTAACATGATATCTAGCCTTAGACATCTTCAACAACTACAATCCCCCTTTACAACATGCGACGACCAATTAGTAACCAAATTGAAGTTATCAACTTAAGGCTAACATGCCCATTTCGGTTTCAACAAAACGACAAGACCCAAATCTATTCAAATAAAACAGCCTCAGACTCAACTCTATACTACTACAATATAACAGCCTTAGGCTTAATTCTAAACCACTAACATATAACAGCCTCAGGCTCACATCTATACTACTAAAATATAACAGCCTTAGGCTCATAACCAAGAGAAGGGGAAACTTTTACCTTAAGGAATAGCCCACAAAAGCCCCTTTTTCTTTCACCTCTTTCCGTCAAAAATTGCTCACCAGCGCTTCCCACAAGTTTACCCACACTTTTCCTTCTTGCCGCCGCTCCAACAATCTCTCCTAAGGCAAGGTTTTCTTCCAAAAACTAGAGAGAAGGGAGAGGGTTTTCTTGGGAGGGTTTCCAAATGAAATGAAATGGAATGGCCAAGTCTTCCAAGACTTGGCCCTAAAATAGGACCACTTTCTGATAAAAAGGATGGGAGGGACACTTGTCACCCTCCCATAGGTTTTAAACAAAATATCTCCTGTTTTTCGCCTGTTTCTGCGCAAAATCCCGCCTCGCCGCAAGGCCCACTTCCAAAATAAATCTTCCGCATGCTCGCCGCGCCTCGCATTCGGCCAAGCGCAGCAACCCCGTGACTTCAAGATAACGGGCGCCGCTGCCTCAGCCTGAGCCGCGTTGTACTGCATCGAGAATCTGCCACTGATCGCACACCAAACTTGTAACTTCCATAACTTTTGACTCGATGTCCAATCGATTTAACGTTTGTTGCGTTGGGATCTAGATTTAATGGAATACATATTAGGCCTTTTAAACACCTCGAAATTCTTAACAACTGGGGTACCACACTTCAAGGTAAACTCAAAAATCCGTCCAACACATGTTGTCAACTTATCTATCAACTTTCAAATCTTATATACCTTGGTATGTTCTTATCTTAACTCCTTGAATTTACGGGGTGTAACATTCTCCCCCCCTTAGAAACATTCGTCCCGAATGTTCCTTCTAAGTCTCCAAAACGCAGACGCCGGTATAGTCTTCACTACCATCGCACTCACAATGTAATCGCTATGCCACTCATGGACTTATCACCCGAAAAAAAAAATACTCCCCACATACAATGTACTTCCGACAAGGATAACTGTAAAAAAACTTTTACTCTAGCCGGCCTTACCTCTAAGGTCTCGATTGTTATAAATTCTAAGGTTCAAAATTTCTCATCCCCAGACTTACCCTTTTCACTAATCAGGCCTCTAAATCACATTTTTTTTTAACCCAAAGTTATCCGAACATAACACTCCGCATGTATCTACCATAACCACATAAACAAGTCTCTTAAGGGCTAAAGATATCTCCGCAACTACTGCCTCACTTTCCCTTTGTCGCTTTAATCATAATCCCACACAGGCGCCTAGCTAAATAAGGCGATGAACCACCACCGATCCCGGCGTCGAGTCATCCTCTCAGATCCTCCTACTGACATCCTCCCATCCCATGGCCCTGACGGCCACAGGTATAACAATCTCCCAAACTAGCACGACACCCTGAGGATCATCCTCAGCTCTCTATCCATAGAACTCTGGCGAACTGCAACTCAAGAAATCCCAAGCCTCGACATCGGATCTAGGGTGAATCATCGCACGCCGAACCACCGGATCTCGTCATCCTCATTCCTAGCCACAAGCCTAGCTAGTAATCGCCATTTCCTTGTAACTCATATCCTCGGCCTCGGTCGTGAAACCGAGGCTCGGTATCGTGGCCTCGTGAGAAATCGCCGCTCTAAACTCACTGGGCTAGCGCGTCATAAAACTCGCCGTCAAGTACTATCTCGGGTAATGACCGGCTCAGGCTCCTCGTAACCCTCTTTGTTCTACTCGTAGCTCCTCTCGCTGCCTTGCCTCCCGGGCTCGTTGCTTGCAGAGGCGTAGCGGTACATAAGAATACGCCAGGAGTCCAACTTATAACACGGCTCTAAGGCACGATCTCGAGTGAGAAGAATGGAAACCAATCCTAAATATCCTGTAGCCTCACGATTATAGATGTGCACAACACACCGATAATCAAGACTCTACTAGATACGGTCTCAGACACTTTCCGAGGATTAAATGCTCGATACCACTTTTGTCACGACCAACCCGCCCGTGGATCGTGCCTTACCCCGCACCGTAGTGATACAACATCGAGAAAACCAGGAAATAAAAACTCAAGAATGAAAACAAGAAATAAGAAAGTAGGCTAACCCAAACGGTTACCTTTTTTATACATAATTTAAAACTTGAGCTACATCCCATACAAACTCGCCCAACAAAGGCTGCACCTCTAAGAATTTTGAAACCATAATGACGGCCCCGCCATGCCCCCTGAATATACAAAAATCTACTACTTGGAACTGTACCACAGGACAAGCTTCCGGAGATATGGAGCTTTCCGAGAACAGAACCGCGACCCTAAGAGTGTGGATCGCCAGCTACGTACCTCAACCTCGCGCATGAACGCAGCCGGGCGAGGTCGATAACAGTACCAAGTATGTGAAATCAGAAATATCAGAAATGAAATCATAATAGTCTATATAAAGCAGGAGACATGTATGATAACCAAACTACAGTACACAACACATAACAGTCACGTCAAATCAGGGACTCACGCCCGTAAAGTCATCACTCAAATACAACCCGGGAATTTAACCCGCACAATGGCCACATGCCCCGGCATCTCACCTCGGTATAAGCATGGCCATGGAACCATCCTAGTGGGCCCATACCCGTGGACCATCCAGCGTGTCGGTATGCCCAAAGGAGTCAACAAGATAACAATCCCTGTGGAAGCATACCCGTGGGCCACCCAACGCGTCGGTATGTCCAAACAACTAACCAGATAATACTCACTGTGGACGCATACCCGTGGGCTACCCAACGTGTCAGTATGTCCATCAATCAACCACAATATAATACTCACCGTGGAAGCATACCCGTGGGCTACCCAACGTGTCAGTATGTCCACCAATCAACCAGATAGTCGGCCCTCCAACGAGAGACGCGGTAGCACAGCAATACAACACTTGCACAACAAAAGCTATCACAACAAGCATAGGCCAGTTCAACGTACTTTCATTCCTTCAAAACAAAGACCTCTTTCTACGCAAACGCCACCCGATACTAAGACCCGTAGTATCAAACACATTCAGGTTTAAATCAAGCACTCTAAACACTTTTTAGCAAAACGTCAAGTATCTCAATCTAAATCCAATTATAAAAACCATTCCTTTGTTTTCGTAAAGTCGTTATAATTAACTTCCCATAAAGCTATTATAACACTTTATGTTTTAAAACAATACAAGACAAAACCATGCCTTTCTTTTAAAACAAAACACTTCCAATTCTTAAGTCTCTTTTCTTTTAGAAAATCGAATTCCTTACTTTGGAATTTTTAAGAGGATCAAAACTCGACATAATAATTCTTATTAGAGCAGCCATGATCTAGGAAATGTAATACAATTTTGTCTTATCTTAGCTTCTATGCAGATGGAGGTTTCTACTGGTTTTAATATGATTAATTGTCATTACTTCTTTCCTTTATCGACGCTGCATTGGCTTGTTCGATCCTTATTCCCATTTCCGAAATTTGTAACGTTATTCTTTTAAAAACCAAGTATTCATTTCTCACGAATTAGGTTTCACACTTTTCAACACCATTTAGGTCAATTACAAGTCACGTCTCTTATCTTTTGAAATCAACAACCATTCTTTTAGCTACATAAAGTGGTTATAACAAACTTCCCATAAAGCCGTTATAACACTTTATGTTTTAAACCAACCAATTACCACTATAAACATTTATGAGACCAAATAGGGCTCATTCTTTAACCACCGAGTACCCGTTACTAACGGATAAGACTTTACTACTTTTTCCACACAATGAAGCCCTTAACACTTCATATCAAGTCAAGACACAAAAGGGAAATCAAATTCCTTTAACACACGTGCGTCTACCGCACTATATATTTTACAAATAGTCATGCTGAAGAGGATAGGAAGAATCACATACCTCGCGACGATTGTCGACAATAAGCAAAATGCTCCACAGTACAATCTCCCTTAAGTAGGATATGCTACCCGTAGTACTTCAATCCTATAAGGGTCATAAAACGTCTATCAATCTCTAGCTTCGAACGTAGAATAACTAAGTGCAAGGTCCCTACATTCTACGGAAAGTCGGACAGCACTTCCTTTGTTTCTACTTACAATGTCACCTCTTCCAAGGCCGAATTTCAATAACCAACGCCACATTTAAGGCACACAATTCAGCTAACCACAAAGGGGATTACACGCCTTTACAGGACGCGTAAAATTCCGCCCCACAACAACACAAAAATAAACCAATAATCTCCATGCCATTCTTGGCCAACAATATAACCAATACTAACCCTTTTCAACTCTTTTCCAATTCAAGTTCTTAGGTCTAACATGATATCTAGCCTTAGACATCTTCAACAACTACAATCCCCCTTTACAACATGCGACGACCAATTAGTAACCAAATTGAAGTTATCAACTTAAGGCTAACATGCCCATTTCGGTTTCAACAAGACGACAAGACCCAAATCTATTCAAATAAAACAGCCTCAGGCTCAACTCTATACTACTACAATATAACAGCCTTAGGCTCAATTCTAAACCACTAACATATAACAGCCTCAGGCTCACATCTATACTACTAAAATATAACAGCCTTAGGCTCATAACCAAGAGAAGGGGAAACTTTTACCTTAAGGAATAACCCACAAAATCCCCTTTTTCTTTCACCTCTTTCCGTCAAAAATTGCTCACCAGCGCTTCCCACAAGTTTACCCACACTTTTCCTTCTTGTCGCCGCTCCAACAATCTCTCCTAAGGCAAGGTTTTCTTCCAAAAACTAGAGAGAAGGGAGAGGGTTTTCTTGGGAGGGTTTCCAAATGAAATGAAATGGAATGGCCATGTCTTCCAAGACTTGGCCCTAAAATAGGACCACTTTCTAATAAAAAGGATGGGAGGGACACTTGTCACCCTCCCATAGGTTTTAAACAAAATATCTCATGTTTTTCGCCTGTTTCTGCGCAAAAATCCCGTCGCCGGCGCCGCGGCGCTTCCACTTCCAAAAATAAATCTTCCGCATGCCATGGCCACCAGATTCCGCCGCGCTGCAACCCCGTGACCCCAAGATAATCAAGGGCGCGCCTCGCATCCGGAGCCGCGCTACCACTGCATCGAGAACTGCTGCAGCCTGACTGCACACCAAACTTGTAACTTCCATAACTTTTGACTCCGATGTCCAATCGACGAACGGTTTGTTGCGTTGGGATCTAGATTTAATGGAATACATATTAGGCCTTTTAAACACCTCGAAATTCTTAACAACTGGGGTACCACACTTCAAGGTAAACTCAAAAATCCGTCCAACACATGTTGTCAACTTATCTATCAACTTTCAAATCTTATATACCTTGGTATGTTCTTATCTTAACTCCTTGAATTTACGGGGTGTAATAGTTTAGCTCCTACTCCGGTGCTCCAACCCGCTCCAAACAACCCTTAGAAGTTCTACGAAACTTCTTCCTAATACTTCAACCAACTGTGAAGATTTTCCTTAGGGTTTCGTTTAGTGACTGAAGGGAAGTATAATAGTATTTCTGGGCTTTTAGTATAGGTGTAACCTTGGAATACTACAAGGTATTTGGGCCAAGGTATTTTGGAATAGTAACAATACTTGGAGAGTATTTCTACCAAGGGGGGGTGTATTTATACGAGCCAACTCAAGAGAGGGGGGGTACTCTCGGCCAAGGCCACTAGGAGGGGGGGTGTACCCCTCGGCCAAGGGCCTTCTCAAAGGGGGAGGGGGAGAGGTTTGGACGAAACCATAGAGAGGGAGGGAGAGGGACTTCAAGACTTAGAGATTTTTGTGGATGAAGAAGTCTTCACAAAGGGGGGGTATTTATAGGACAACCAAGGGCCAAGATTAAGCCAATTGGTAGGCAAGTGTAGGGTGAGGATTTACCCATGTGTACCTTATCCATCTACCACACAAAATATCACAAATATCCTACCAACCCCTTGACCCCCAATTCGTCCCACTTGCCGTCCAACTAACGCCCACTTTGAGGGTGACACATGTCACCCTCCCGTTGGTCCAAAATATTTCATCTCTCGGAAAAATCCGCAAAAAATATAAATGACATAGCCGGAATTTTCCCTTCGCAAGTTTTGTATAACGTTTCGTCGAAAAACGATTCCTTTCGGTAGTTGTGCACAAAATTTTCGTCCTTGCCTAACTTTAAGGCTCAAACTTTTATACGTACGTCCTCACGTACATACTCTGGAAATACGGGGTATAACAATATCTCATGCCCGTGGAATCCCTCATCTCGGGTACATGACTTCATGGGGAGCTAATCCATGGGGTAATAATCGTATATAACATGCCCGTGGAATCCCTCATCTCGGGTACATGTCTTCATGGAGAGCTAATCCATGGAGTAATAATCGTATATAACATGCATGTGGAATCCCTCATCTCGGGTACATGTCTTCATGGAGAGCTAATCCATGAAGTAATAATCGTATATAACATGCCCGTGGAATCCCTCATCTCGAGTACATGTCTTCATGGAGAGCTAATCCATGGAGTAATAATCGTATATAACATGGTCGCATGCCCCGGAATCCCTCATCGTATAAGCATGGCCATGGGGTAATAATAACATCCGGGAATTTAACCCACATTCTGGTCGCATGCCCCAGAATCCCTCATCGTATGAGCATGTCCAAGGATCAATCACAATGGAAGTATACCCGTGGAATCCTCCATCACTGTCGGTACGTCCAGGTAAACCCACAATAAGACAATGGAAGCATACCCGTGGAATCCTCCACCACTGTCGGTACGTCCAAGTAAGTTCTTAATAAGAGAATGGAAACATACCCGTGGAATCCTCCATCACTGTCGGTACATCCTGGTAAACCCACAATAAGACAATGGAAGCATACCCGTGGAATCCTCCATCACTGTCGGTACGTCCAAGTAAGTTCTTAATAAGACAATGGAAACATACCCGTGGAATCCTCCATCACTGTCGGTACGTCCAGGTAAACCCACAATACGACAATGGAAGCATACCCGTGGAATTCTCCATCACTGTCGGTGCATTCAAGTAAGTTCTTAATAAGACAATGGAAACATACCCGTGGAATCCTCCATCACTATCGGTACGTCCAAGTAAACTCACAATAATGCAGCCGACCCTCCAACTAAGAGTCACGGCAGCGTAACAACATAATACTTGCTCTCCAAGGCTATCACAAGCGAGTATAGGCAAGTTCATAAATTCTTTAGACTTTCATTAATATACAAAATGGATCTCATTTTATGACCTTAAGGCACTTTCATATCACATAACAAGTCCGGGAATTTTACCGAAAATACTATGTACTGCTATTCTTTCAAAAGATCCCTTTTCACATAAAACCCCAACATACTAACACCCATAGTATCAAGGCTTATCTACATTTCAAACAAGTCACTACACTTTTAGAAATATATATTTGGCTTCTAAATCAAGTGACCCTTACTTTAAGCTTTAAGCAATTGATGCCTTTAAATCAAATTGCCCTTCTTAATTTCGATTCTTTCATCTTTGTTTACCTTACTCGAGAAAACCATTCCTTTAACCTTCCATAAAGTTATTATAACCAACTTCCCATAAAGTCGTTATACTAACTTTATGCTTTAGAAACTAAGACATCCTTATCCTTTCATAAAGCCGTCATAACTAACTTCCCATAAAGCCGTTATAACTCTTTATGTCTTAGACAACTTTGTTCTTTTTATGACCAAGAGACTTATACTTTCAAACCGAGCTACACAACTTTCAAAATACTTCAAGCCTCTTACTTTTGAAAACAAGTTTCTTAACTTAGAAAATAAGTTTCTTATCTTTAGAATAGTTCCAAAATCAATACTTTCAAATCAAGTATTCCATACTTTTTCACATCAAGAAATCCTTGTCTACCCTATTAGAATAAACCATTTTTATAACCTTTCCTCAAGAACAAGTGAGTTAATTCTCTAACTCAACCGTTTAGGCATTCTTAAAACAAGTCAAGTATATCAAACGAATCTACTTCATTTAAATCACGTACGTCTACCATATTATACAGTTATAACTACTCATGCTCAAGAGATAAGAAAGTTTCCACATACCTCTCCGGCTTAATCCACTCGCAAAGTCCAATATGCCGTCCGTAGTATGTCAACCTATAATGACCATAATACGTTTATTAGCTTCTAACTTCAATGTAGAATATTCTAATTGTAAAGCCCCTTATTCTACGGAAAATTGGACAGCACTTCCTTTGTTTCTACGCACTTTTCCACCTTTTTCAAGGCCCGAATTCAATAACCAAACGCCACATTTAAGGCTCAACCAAACAGCTAATCAAAGGTGATTACACACCTAACTGGACGTGTAAAATTCTGCCCCACAATTCATATTAAATAATCCAATTTTTTAAGGCAACCCCCCCCCCCCCCCCGGCTACAACATGCTCACATATCACTCATTTCAAATCTTTTCAATTCAACTCGTTATTTCAACATGTTATATAACTTATAACCAACTATAACAACGATATACCCTTCTATATATATCATGTAACGATTTTTAGCTAACAACCGAATTGATTACAACTTTAGGGACTAACATGCCCACTTCTTAACTTTATAACATGAAATCTTCAATCATTAAGAAGGTGAAGATTTTACCTCAATAAGCCCTTTTTCCGAAATTCTTCTTCACGTTAAAATCACCCACACGAACCCTCTACAAGATTGCCAACATAATTCCTTCTTGTTGCCTTTCCAAAAATCTCATCACACCTAGGGTTTATCACTTTTTAGAGAGAAGAGAAGAGGATTTTCTTTGGGAAGAACCTTTGCAAATGACCAAGTCTTCAAGACTTGGTCATAATATAAGGTCTTCTCTTGGTCAAAAAGATGGGAGGGACACTTGTCACCCTCCCATAGGCCTTTCACGAAAATCTTCTGATTTTTCCCCAATTTTCGCTAAAAATCTCGCCTCGGCGCCGCGTACCTGCAGCCAGCGCCGCGGCGCTGCAACTTCAGAGAGATTTAGGTCTTAGGGCACCGCGGCACTGTGTCGCCTGACTGGAATACTTTTCCCCCTCTTCTGCCAGCTGATCTTGCAACGTTCATAACTTCCTACTCCGATGTCCAATCGACGAGCGGTTTGTTGCGTTGGAAACTAGACTCAACGAACTTCATACTAGGCTTTTAAATCACCTAATGAACTAGGAGATATACCGCTCCAAAGTGGACTGAAAATTTGTCTCCAACATTTTTTCCAACTTATCTTTCCAAGTTCAAACCTTAATTCCTTTTGTACGTTCTTATCTTACTCTCTTGAATTTACGGGGTGTAACATTCTTCCCCCCTTAGAAACATTCGTCCCTGAATGTTCTTTTGGAGTCAATTTAATATTCCTCGGTAGTCTCATAAATTTACACTTAATGGATCCTAATTATGCCACTTGTGGCCCTAATACATCGCCCACGGATATCCATTCATCGTAAGTCAAACAGGAAAACAGATCCAAAGTGTGAACCATCACTACTTACTCTCATTCATGGCCTAACAGGATTGTTTTTTCGTACTTCCCAACTTATTCTATCACATGTACATAGTCTCAATATTATCCGTTCATGACACTTAATCATACAACAACCTTATCATGCATACAAGTCTCTAAAGGGTCAAAGATATACATGCAATCACATAGGCGGGTCAAAGGACCGCTAAAACTGGGAACTTCAACCACGACCTCTGTCGCGGCCTGCCGGTGCATGAACATCCTGCCTAGCCATTGAAGGCGAAGAACTCGCAACTAATCCAGTAGACTGTGCTATCCCACCAGTGCTACCTCTGGTCGGACATTCTCTCGCTAAATGGCCCTACTGGCCGCAAGCGTAACAAGTTGTCGACGTAGTACAACACTCCCCGAAGTGAGATCTACCACAGTGACCACACCGAGGCAAAGGTGGCCTCCCCTGGCTACTATCCTCGGACACCTATGAACTCGCACTCGAGCTCGACTGCTCTCAGATATCCCCGGCGGTCAAACCACCTGCCAGAAGACCGGGAAGGGGCACTCTGCGTCGGCTGAAATGTAGACCTAGCTCGCTAAGGCCGCCCACCTCAAAGCTATCTCAAACCCCGCTGCCCCGACCCTCTGGCCGGATCGACCTGACGATGGTCCTCTCTCTCTCTGTCCTCAATCCCCTGTACATAAGCATGCATCCTGGCAATATCCATACCGTCAAGAGCCACTCCTGCATACGCAAGAACCATATAACGGTCTAGCCCCATCACATAGCAGTGAACTCTGTCCGTCATGTCCGCCACAATAGTGGGCGCATACCTGGCCAATGAGTCAAACTCCAGGTCGTACTCTCGGATTGTCCTCCCATTTTGTCTCAATGCCAAGAACCTATCCAGGCGGGCTCCCCTCGTCTTAGGAGGCAAAAAGTGATCGAGGAAGGCTTCCGTGAACTCATCCCAAACGGTTGGAGGAGCACCCACACCTCTAGACAACTCCCACGACTCAAACCAGTTCAACACAATATCGCGTAATCGGTAATGTTATACCCCGTATTTCCAGAGTATGTACGTATGGACGTACGTATAAAATTTGAGCCTTAAGTTAGGCATAGGACCGAAATTTGGGCACAAGTGCCGAATAGAGTCGTTTTTCGACGAAACGTTTCCACAGCTTTCGTAGGGAAAATTCCGGCTATGTCATTTATAATTTTTGCGGATTTTTACGAGTGACTAAAAAATTTTTGACCAACGGGAGGGTGACACTTGTCACCCTCATCGACTGCCAGTGGGGCGGTCAAGGGTGGTTGGCCTTGGCCGATTGGTCCCTTAGTTTTGGCCTTGTTTTGTGCCATGTTTTGTGGAGTGTTTTGTGGAGTAGGGGTTAGGGTGCACTTGGCTTGATCTTGTCCTTACACTTGCTATACACTTGGAAGGATCTTGGCCCTTGGTTGGCCTTTGGTTTTGCTATAAATACCCCCCTAAGCTTGAAGACTTCATCCATTCCTAAAATCCCCAAGTCTTGAAAATCCTCCCTCCCTTTCTTGTGCTCTAGCCGTGAGCTTCCCCCCCCTTTTCGTGTGGCCTTTGGCCGAGAGGATTCCTCCTCCTAGTAGTGTGGCATGGTACCCCTAGCCTAGTTGTTTTCGTATAATACCCCTTGTTGTGGTATAGAAATACTCTCCTAGTATTGTTATAATGCCCAAATACCTTGGCCCAAATACCTTGTAGTATTCCCAAGGTTACACTTATACAAAAGCCCAGAAATACTATTATACTTCCTCAATACAAAACGAAACCCTAAGGAAAACCTTCATAGTCGGTTGAAGTGTTTAAGTAGAAGTTGCGAAGAACTTCTAAGGGTTGTATGGAGAGGATTGGAGCGCCCGCAGTAGGAGCTAAACGTTGTTCAGGATCGACATATAACTTGGATAATTTTGGGCTTATCGAGGTAAACACTCTTGACCTTCTGTTGTAATTGGGAATTACATATTGTAGGAATATATAGTTAAGGTATACTATATATAGAAGTGAACATAATTGTGCGGCAATGTCTTTTGACTTAAGCCTGAATAATACTTACGGCAATGTCTTGCGACTTAAGCCTGAATATAAAGAAGAGAATCAATCGTAATTACATAGGATCAGACATGAGACTTGTGTAGCATTGATGTGTAGTAGAGTTGTACACGCCCGGTTAGACGTAAACCCCCCGTTGGTCGGGTAGCCGGCCTCGATAGAGGAGGAGATTTACGCTGTTGCGGGGGGGGGAGGTGCTGCCGAATTTTCTGTAGAATATTCTACGTGGAGACCTTGATGTTAATAGGCGCCTTGTGGCCTCTATAGGTTGAAGTACTACGTGTGGCGTGATCTACTTGGCTTAAGGAGTAGCCGACGGTTTGAGGTACTTGGAGCGTTTTGCTATTAGTCGATAATCATCGCGAGGTATGTGAACCTCTTCCTATCTGTTCTAGCATGATATGTGTATAACTATGTAGTACGTTAGACGTACATGTGTTAACTGTATTTGATTGGTTTGAAACATAAGGTGTTATAACGGCTTTATGGGAAGTTGGTTATATGACCTTATGTAGGTAAGAAAATGCCTTGTGGTTTTAAAAGGTAATCGACTTGATATGTGTTAATAAAGAACTTGAAGTATTTCAAAAGATTCTTGAATCGTTTTGAAAGAATGAGTAGTACTTGGTTTTTGAAAGCTTAAGAGTTATACTAGCTTTAAGGGAAGTTAGGTATAACGGCTTAAGAATGTTTTACTGATTTCGGAAATCAGAATGTGTATCGACAAACCACTGCAGCGTTAATAAAAGGAAAATGTATTGACTAATGAAGTATTATTAAAACCAGTAGAAACCTCCATCTGCATAGAAGCTAAGATAAGACAAAATGATATTACATTTCCTAGATCATGGCTGCTTAATAAGATTGATTATGAATAAGAATAACCTACACTCATATAAGGCATATGTTACTCAATAGTTTTAAAAAGGGATTAAGACATTGAACTATGAAACTTTTCTAAAAAGAGACTTGTGTAATGAATATTAGGCAACTGGAACTTTAGGGAAAAGAAAGGCATTGTGTTGTCTTAAAATGTTTTAAAACTTAAAGTGTTATAATGACTTTATGGGAAGTTGGTTATAACGACTTTATGAGAACAAAAGAAGGGTTTTTATCATTGGTTTTAAATGTGGAAACTTGGCTTTAATAAGAGAAGTTGTTTCGTTTGCTTAAAAGATGTAAGTCACTCTATTTTTATACTACGTATCGGGTGACTTTTATAAAAGGAATGGATCTCTTTAAAAGGAATTTAACGTACGTAGTACTTTAGGGTTAAAAACCCGGACTTTGGCATAAAATGAAAGTACCTTGAGTTGTGTAACTTGCCTATGCTTGTTGTTGTGTAGCTTGCTTATGCTTGTGGTGATAGCCTTTGTTGTGCAAATGGTGTTCTATATAACCGCGTCTCTCAATGGAGTCTGGGTTGGTAGTTGAGGACTTACTTGGACGCATCTGCGCGACGGAAAATTCCACTGTATGCTCCTCGCTGATAGTGTTATTCCATGGACTAGCTCTCCATGAGGTTTCTTCGTTCGCCTTGGTACCCGGTGGTCGGCCAGACTTGCCCCGCCTCGTGGCTGATTCGCCTTGGTACCGTAGTTAGCCCTCGCACTTGCCCCGCTCGGTGTAATGATGAAGTCTCGTGATACGCCTTGGTACCCGGTGGTCACCAGACTTGCCCGGCCAGCTACGTGACCGCCTTGGTATCCGTAGTCGGCTCTCGCACTTGCCCCGTGTCAATTTCGTGTTTGTGGTTGCATTGTATTATTGGTACGGCCGGATCCGGTAGTTGTACTTGTCTCAGACGGTTTTTATGACACAGTGGGACTCGTGTTCATGTATACTCCTTGGTATTGTTATATCATAAATCCGTGATGAGGAAGAAATTCCACGCACGAGTGATAATTTGGAGGCGGAGTCCACGACTTGATGAATCGGTTATATGTTATGTCGTAGTTTGGTCATCATACATGTCTCTCGCTTTATATAAACTATTATGATTTCATTTACTGATTTACGATTTCATACTTGGTACTGTTATCGACTCTCCTCGGCCGCTCACGCCGCAGGTAGAAGTACATCTACCGTCGATCCCCGCGTTTAGGATCTCATTTCATTTTGGGAAGCTCCGCTCCGTCGGAGGCTTATCTTTGGTATGTTACCACGAGTCCGTAAGTTCTTGACGCTCGTGGTATGGCGGGCCCCGTCGCCATAGTTGTTGTATAAATCTTAGAGGTCTGTAGCACTGTTGTGGGCAGGGTTGTAAGGATTGTAACTGTTCAAATGTCTTTATATATATATGTTGAAAGGCAACTGTTTTGGTTGGCCTGTTTATTTTTAATATCTCTCATTTCATGTTCATGTTTTACTTTCCGCTGATTTTCTCTGATGATTGTATCACTAGGGTGCCCGGGGTAAGGCACCAGTCACGGGCCCGGATTCGGGGTGTGACAAAGTGGTATCAGAGCAGTTAGTCCTCGGAAAGTGTCTACAGACCGTGTCTAGTAGAGTCTTGATTATCGATGTGTTGTGCACCACATCTATAATCAGGAGGCTGCAGGACATTTAGGATTGGTTTCCATTCTTCTCATTCTGAGATCGTGCCTTAGAGCTGTGTGATAAGATTGGACCCCTCTGACATACTTCGTTTTTACCAGTTATGCCTCCGCGTAAGGCAACCCGGGCCCAGAAGGGCAAGGCAGCAGAGGAAGCTGCGAGTAGAGCAGCGGCAGAGACCACAGTACCTGAGCCTCCAGTCCCGCAGTCTGGAGCAGAGGAGATGAGTCACAAGGAGTGGGCCCAGTTAATGGCCAGGGTTGTGGCCAGACTTGAGGATAGGCTGGACGCAGCAGTTCCAGTAACACCAGTGGTTCACCCTAGATCAGATAGTTCGAGGCTACGGGATTTTCTGAGTTGTAGGCCGCCAGAGTTTTATGGGTCGAGGCCTGAGGATGATCCGCAGGAGTTCATCCGACAGTTACAGCGGATCATGAGAGTAATCAAGGCATCGGAGACCGAGTCAGTGGTCCTAGGTTCACATCAACTGCGTGATACCGCAGTCGACTGGTTTGATTCGTGGGAGCTGTCCAGGGGAGAGCATGCACTTCCAGCTTTTTGGGACGAGTTCTCAGAGGCCTTTCTTGCACATTTCTTGCCTCCACAGATGAGGAGGGCTCGGGCAGACAGATTTTTGGTGTTACGGCAGAACGGGCGTACGGTTCGGGAGTACAATGTGGAGTTCGACTCATTGGCCCGGTACGTCCCCGCGTTGGTAGCTAGTATGGAGGATCGAGTGCACCGATTTGTTACAGGGCTCGATGATCACCTAGCCGAGAGTTGTTCGGGTGTAGCTCTTCAGCCGGGCATGGACATTGCCCGCATGCAGGCGTATGCACTTGGATGTGAGGAGCGGATAAATCGACGGAATGACCAGGGTCAGCAGAAGAGGGCCAGAACAGCAGGGTCCTTTGGTGACTTTCGAGGCGGACCGCCTCAAGAATGTGCCGATTATGCGCCTCCACCAGTACAGAGTGGTCCTCCACAGCCTTCGGGACCTTTGGGATATTCAGGTGCAGGTCAGGGCTCCCAGGTTTCAGATTTTCAGGGGAGTAGGAGTGCTCGCCGGATGAGGTTGCCCTTGTCTCAGTGTGGCCGTTGTGGAAAACTTCATAAGGGGGAGTGTCGTACTGACTCGGGAGATTGTTATTTTTGCGGCCAACAGGGCCATCTGGCAAGAGACTGTCCGACCTGGGGTAGCACTGGTAGGATAGCATGGACTACTAGAGCGATTCGCGGTTCTTCACCTTCCATAGCTAGGCAGGATGTTCGTACACCGGCAGGCCCCGGTAGAGGTCGCGGTGGGAGTTCCCAGTTTTAGCGGTCCTTTGAACCGCCGATTTTCAGGTATATCCTTAACCCTCTAGAGACTTATATGTATTGATGTTGATGATGTGTTTAGCGTTATGTTGGTTATGAGTTAGAAAGCTTGGCTAGTTGAAAGGATAGGTGTGGGGGCATGGAAAGTGCGAACCTTAGAATATTTCGTGTTGAGACCTTAGATGTGAGGTCATCTTGAATAAAAGATTTTACGGTTAGTCCTTGTTGAAATACTTGGTTTTGCGTATAAATGTGTTGTGGGATAAGTCCATGGGTAGTGTGAAATGGAAGTGGTAGCTTTCGACCTATATAGGTAAGATTGTTCGGATCGGGAACAAGAGCTTGATGCGTTAAGTGGGTCGGGTTGGGGCCATGTTGCGGGCCAACCCGCGGCCTGTTTCGAGGTGGGGTCAGCTCTGGGTGGTCCCGCCAGGTGGTAGGGTCACGAGGGTGCTAGGCCCAAGTTTAGTTGACCATCGTATGAGTTCGTGGGTATGTTCGACCAGAAGCAGATTGTGAAGGCCGGGAATGGCCTTAAGGAAGATTGAGGCTAGTAGGATGACCAAGTTGGAGGTGGTGACTCCAAGGTTTCGAAAACTGAAGCGATGACTGAAGTGTGGTACGTATACTAGAAGAGTTCGAGTGTTCGAGAAGAGTACGACGAGTAAGGAAGGAAGAGAACGTGTGATATTTCGTGGCCAGGTGTGGCGTTGGCAACTTGCTAGAGGAACTTCATCGATATCCGCCTTGAGAAGGAACATTCGGGACGAATGTTTCTAAGGAGGGGAGAATGTTATACCCCGTATTTCCAGAGTATGTACGTATGGACGTACGTACGAAATTTGAGCCTTAAGTTAGGCATAGGACCGAAATTTGGGCACAAGTGCCGAATAGAGTCGTTTTTCGACGAAACGTTTCCACAGCTTTCGTAGGGAAAATTCCGGCTATGTCATTTATAATTTTTGCGGATTTTTCCGAGTGACTAAACATTTTTGGACCAACGGGAGGGTGACACTTGTCACCCTCATTGACTGCCAGTTTAGGGGCGGTCGAGGTGGTTGGCCTTGGCCGATTGGTCCCTTAGTTTTGGCCTTGTTTTGTGCCATGTTTTGTGGAGTGTTTTGTGGAGTAGGGGTTAGGGTGCACTTGGCTTGATCTTGTCCTTACACTTGCTATACACTTGGAAGGATCTTGGCCCTTGGTTGGCCTTTGGTTTTGCTATAAATACCCCCCTAAGCTTGAAGACTTCATCCATTCCTAAAATCCCCAAGTCTTGAAAATCCTCCCTCCCTTTCTTGTGCTCTAGCCGTGGGCTTCCCCTCCCCTTTTCGTGGCCTTTGGCCGAGAGGGATTCCCCTCCCCCTCCTAGTAGTGTGGCCGGGGTACCCCAGCCTAGTTGTTTCGTATAATACCCCTTGTTGTGGTATAGAAATACTCTCCTAGTATTGTTATAATGCCCAAATACCTTGGCCCAAATACCTTGTAGTATTCCCAAGGTTACACTTATACAAAAGCCCAGAAATACTATTATACTTCCCTCCGCCCCCAAACGAAACCCGACGGACAACCTTCATAGTCGCTTGAAGTGTTTAAGTAGAAGTTGCAAGAACTTCTAAGGGTTGTTGGAGCGGATTGAGCGCGGAGTAGGAGCTAAACGTTGTTCAGATCGACATATAACTTGGATAATTTTGGGCTTATCGAGGTAAACACTCTTGACCTTCATTGTAATTGGGAATTACATATTGTAGGAATATATAGTTAAGGTATACTATATATAGAAGTGAACATAATTGTGCGGCAATGTCTTTTGACTTAAGCTGAATAATACTTACGAATGTCTTGCGACTTAAGCCTGAATATAAAGAAGAGAACTGAACTGTAATTACATAGGACTGTATTACAGTAGACTTGTGTATCATTGATGTGTAGTAGAGTTGTACACGTCAGGTTAGACGTGTAAACCCCTGGTTGGTGGGTAGCCGCCTCGATAGAGGAGGAGATTTACTGTCATGTGGGGAGTCTTGCCAATTTTCTGTAGAATATTCTACGTGGAGACCTTGATGTTAATAGGCGCCTGTGGCCTCTATAGGTTGAAGTACTACGTGTGGCGTGATCTACTTGGCTTAGGAGTAGCCGACGGTTTGAGGTACTTGGAGCGTTTTGCTATTAGTCGATAATCATCGCGAGGTATGTGAACCTTTTCCTATCTGTTCTAGCATGATATGTGTATAACTATGTAGTACGTTAGACGTACATGTGTTAACTGTATTTGATTGGTTTGAAACATAAGGTGTTATAACGGCTTTATGAGAAGTTGGTTATAACAGCCTTATGTAGGTAAGAAAATGCCTTGTGGTTTTAAAAGGTAACTGACTTGATATGTGTTAATAAAGAACTTGAAGTATTTCAAAAGATTCTTGAATCGTTTTGAAAGAATGAGTAGTACTTGGTTTTGAAAGCTTAAGAGTTATACTAGCTTTAAGGAAGTTAGGTATAACGGCTTAAGAATGTTTCTTGATTTGGAAATCGAATGTGTATCGACAAACCATGCGGCGTTAATAAAAGGAAAATGTATTGACTAATGAAGTATTATTAAAACCGAGAAACTTCCATCCGCATGTAAGCTAAGATAAGACAAAATGATATTACATTTCCTAGATCATGGTCGCTTAATAAGATTGATTATGAATAAGAATAACCTACACTCATATAAGGCATATGTTACTCAATAGTTTTAAAAGGGATTAAGACATTGAACTATGAAACTTTTCTAAAAAGAGACTTGTGTAATGAATATTAGGCAAACTGGAACTTTAGGGAAAAGAAAGGCATTGTGTTGTCTTAAAATGTTTTAAAACTTAAAGTGTTATATGACTTTATGGGAAGTTGGTTATAACGACTTTATGAGAACAAAAGAAGGGTTTTATCATTGGTTTTAAATGTGGAAACTTGGCTTTAATAAGAGAAGTTGTTTCGTTTGCTTAAAAGATGTAAGTCACTCTATTTTTATACTACGTATCGGGTGACTTTTATAAAAGGAATGGATCTCTTTAAAAGGAATTTAACGTACGTAGTACTTTAGGGTTAAAACCCGGACTTTGGCATAAAATGAAAGTACCTTGAGTTGTGTAACTTTCCTATGCTTGTTGTTGTGTAGCTTGCTTATGCTTGTGGTGATAGCCTTTGTTGTGCAAATGGTGTTCTATATAACCGCGTCTCTCAATGGAGTGCCTGGATCGGTTGAGACTTACTTGGACGCACTGCAGTGACGGAAAATTCCACGGGTATGCTCGCTGATAGTGTTATTCCATGGACTAGCTCTCCACGAGGTTTCTTCTTGTTCGCCTTGGTACCCGGTGGTGCCAGATTTGCCGCCTCGTGGCTGATTCGCCTTGTACAGTAGTTAGCCCTCGACTTGCCCCGTTCAGATTAGGACGGTCTCGTGATACGCCTTGGTACGGTGGTCACCAGACTTGCCGGCCGCCTACGTGACCGCCTTGGTATCTGGTAGTCGGCTCGTGACTTGCCCCGTGTCAACTTCGTGTTTGTGGTTGCATTGTATTATTGGTACGGTCGGATCCGGTAGTTGTACTTGTCTCAGACGGTTTTATGACACGTGGGACTCGTGTTCATGTATACTCCTTGGTATTGTTATATCATAAATCGCCGGTGAGGAAGAAATTCCACGCACGAGTGATAATTTGGAGGCGGAGTCCACGACTTGATGTGAATCGTTATATGTTATGTATCGTAGTTTGGTCATCATACATGTCTCGCTTTATATAAACTATTATGATTTCATTTACAGATTTCTGATTTCACATACTGTACTGTTATCTTGACTCCTTGAGGCCGTTCATGCCGCAGTAGAAGTACATCTACCGCCGATCCCCGCGTTTAGGATCTCATTTCAGCGTTTTGGGAAGCTCCGTTCCGTCGAGGCTTATCTTTGGTATGTTACCCCGAGTCCGTAAGTTCTTATGCGTGGGTATGGCGGCCCCGCCCGTCATAGTTGTTGTATAAATCTTAGAGGTCCAGTAGCACTGGCGGGGTTGTAAGGATTAGAATCGCTCAAATGTCTTTATATATATATGTTGAAAGGCAACTGTTTTGGTTGGCCTGTTTATTTTTAATATCTCTCATTTCATGTTCATGTTTTACTTTCCGCTGATTTTCTCTGATGATTGTATCACTAGGGTGCCCGGGGTAAGGCACCAGTCACGGGCCCGGATTCGGGGTGTGATAGGTAAGAAACTAACACAACAGACTCCGTATCCGAGGCCCTAAGCACCTGCATAGTCCGCTGTACCTGCCGAATGAACTCCTGAGGATCCTCCTCAGACCTCGAACCATAGAACTCGGGTGGATTACAACCCAGAAAGTCCCGAATCCTCAAACTGTCATCTCTAGGGTTAGCTACCTGATCCTATCGGCGCTTCCTTGCCACTATGCTAGTCAATAACCTGATCTGCTCTCCATAATCCCTATACTCTGCCCCTGGCTGCGGAATTGGAGGCTCAGGTATCAGAATCTCTGGAGCTACGGCCGCTCTCGGCTCCTCTAATACTGCCGGCGTGGCTGAACTCGCCGATCCGCCCATAACCTCATGCATAGTCTGGGCCTGAGTCCCAGTAACCCTCTGTGTACCACTAGCAGCTCATGCTGCCTCCTTGCCCTTCTGGGCCTTGGTCGCCTTCCATGGAGGCATAACTGATACATAAGAATAGGTCAGAGAGAATTCAACCTAGTAGGATAGCTCTACTGCACGATCTCAGAGTGAGAAGAATGAAAACCAATCCTAAATGTCCTGCAGCCTCCTGATTATAGATGTGGTGCACAACACACCGATAATCAAGACTCTACTAGATAAGGTCTATAGACACTTTCCGAGGACTAACTGCTCTGATACCACTTTTGTCACGACCCGACCCTCAAGCTGATCGGTGCCCTACCTGGGCACCCTTACATGTATACATCCGAGATTATCAGCGAAACATACATAAACTTAACAATTAATAAATAATAGGTTAGCCGATAAGGCTACCTCCCTGGATATATACAAATCCAAAAGCAGTTACCACAAAAAAAAATTCTTATAAAGTGACCCACAAGATATGACTACAGACCTCTAAGAGTTTGGCATAACAACTGTGACGGGACAGGGCCCCGCCATACCCCTGAATGTACATAATCTACAACCTCAGGGAACCGCATCAAAAGACAAAGCCTCCGGAGAAATGGAGCTTTCCAAGAACTGGACAGTGATCCTAGAGTGCGGATCAGCAAGCTATGTACCTCAACCTGCGGCATGAACGCACTTCAAGGAGGTCGATTACAAAATATGTACCAAGTATGTAAATCAGCATCGTAATTTAAATCATAATAGTCTAAAATACAGCTGAAGACATGTATGATAACCAAATTAACAGTACACTGTGTCTTACCGAAGTGAAAGTAATGAAAGTCGGTTTTACCTTGTACAGACTATTCCAACACATGAACAATAGTCACACCAGGGCTATGGACACCAGCCCTCAAATATCAAGGAGTGCCCGTGGAATTCCCCATCACTGTCGACCGCTATAAGTGTAAAATATAACCATGTGACGCGTCCGTGGTATCCTACATCACTGTTGGCGTACACACATACAACACATATATATATATCTTTTGCCTGTGGAATCCCTTGTCACTGCCGACAGTCGAAAGGGTAAAATCTAACCATGTGACGCACCCGTGGAATCCTACCTCACTGTCGGCGTACACACATACAACACACATATATATATCATGCCCGTGGAATCCCTCATCTCGGGTACATGACTTCATGGGGAGCTAATCCATGGGGTAATAATCGTATATAACATGTCCGTGGAATCCCTCATCTCGGGTACATGTCTTCATGGAGAGCTAATCCATGGAGTAATAATAGTATATAACATGCCCGTGGAATCACTCATCACGGGTACATGTCTTCATGGAGAGCTAATCCATAGAGTAATAATCGTATATAACATGCCCGTGGAATCCCTCATCTCGGGTACATGTCTTCATGGAGAGCTAATCCATGAAGTAATAATCGTATATAACATGGTCGCATGCCCCAGAATCCCTCATCGTATAAGCATGGCCATGGGGTAATAATAGCATCCGGGAATTTAACCCGCATCTTGGTCGCATGCCTCAGAATCCCTCATCGTATGAGCATGTACAAGGATCAATCACAATGGAAGCATACCCGTGGAATCCTCCATTACTGCCGGTACGTCCAGGTAAACCCACAATAGGACAATGGAAGCATACCCGTAGAATCCTCCATCACTGTCGGTACGTCCAAGTAAGTTTTTAATAAGACAATGGAAACATATCCGTGGAATCCTCCATCACTGTCGGTACGTCCAGGTAAACCCACAATAAGACAATGGAAGCATACCCGTGGAATCCTCCATCACTGTCGGTACGTCCAAGTAAGTTCTTAATAAGACAATGGAAACATACCCGTGGAATCCTCCATCACTGTCGGTACGTCCAGGTAAACCCACAATTAGACAATGGAAGCATACTCGTGGAATCCTCCATCACTGTCGGTACGTCCAAGTAAGTTCTTAATAAGACAATGGAAACATACCCGTGGAATCCTACATCACTGTCGGTATATCCAGGTAAACCCACAATAAGATAATGGAAGCATACCCGTGGAATCCTCCATCACTGTCGGTACGTCCAAGTAAACTCATAATAATACAGCCGACACTCCAACTGAGAGTCACGGCAGCGTAACAACATAATACTTGCACTCCAAGGCTATCACAAGCGAGTATAGGCAAGTTCATAAATTCTTTAGACTTTCATTAATATACAAAATGAATCTCATTTTATGACATTAAGGCACTTTCATATCACATAACAAGTCCGCGAATTTAACCCAAAGTACTATGTACTGCTATTCTTTCAAAAGATCCTTTTTCACATAAAACCCTAAGATACTAACACCCGTAGTATCAAGGCTTATCTACATTTCAAACAAGTCACTACACTTTTAGAAATATATATTTGGCTTCTAAATCAAGTGACCCTTACTTTAAGCTTTAAGCAATTGATGCCTTTAAATCAAATTGCCCTTCTTAATTTCGATTCTTTCATCTTTGTTTACCTTACTCGAGAAAACCATTCCTTTAACCTTCCATAAAGTTATTATAACCAACTTCCCATAAAGCCGTTATACTAACTTTATGCTTTATAAACTAAGACATCCTTATCCTTTCATAAAGTCGTCATAACTAACTTCCCATAAAGTCGTTATAACTCTTTATGTCTTAGACAACTTTGTTCTTTTTATGACCAAGAGACTTATACTTTCAAACCGAGCTACACAACTTTCAAAATACTTCAAGTCTCTTAACTTTAGAAAACAAGTTTCTTAACTTAGAAAACAAGTTTCTTATCTTTAGAATAGTTCCAGAATCAATACTTTCAAATCAAGTATGTCACGACCCGACCAGGGGCATCGTGCCCTACCCAGGCACCCTGCCTGTATACATCAAAGAATAGCAGCGGAACATACACAACATAAACACATGTGTAAACAATAAACACACAGGCTAGCCGATAAGGCTGCCTTCCATAATATAAACATAATCAAAGTACAACTGTACAACTCAGTTCTTACAGCCCAACCACATATGTGAATACAGACCTCTAGGAATAACAACTGTGGCGGGACAGGGCCCCGCCATACCCCTGAATGTACATAAATCTACAACATCAGGGAAAGATTATACCAAAAGAGACAAGCCTCCGGAGAAATGGAGCTTCTGACGTCTGATAAGTGATCCTAAGAATGAGGATCCACCACCTGTTTACCCCTACCTGCGGCATGAACGCAGCCCCCGAGGAAGGGGGTCAGTACACAATATGTACTAAGTATGTAAAACTGGAAAATACTATAATTACATCATAAGTTTAAAACAAAGCCGGAGACATGTATGATAGTCAAATTACAGTACACTGTGCCTTACTAACAATGAGAGTAAATAGGAGTATACTTACAACATAAAATAGGAAGCTCACGATCAAAGCAGGACCACCCGCCCGCAGTATCATTAAGCAATCCTACTCCTGGGACTATTTCATCCGCATAGGTCGCGTGGACCCGCGTGAGGTATTCCTCACATGGGACTATTTCACTCGCATAAGCCCTTACGGACTCGCATGAGGTATTCCTCGCATAGGCTGGACCCGCCTGCATGGGACTATTTCACCCGCATAAGACCTTGCGGACTCGCATGAGGTATTCCTCGCATCGTGGGTAGCAAATCCACGGAATATGCAAATGCCACAAACCCGGGGAATGACCTCGTAAAGAATAACATACCACTAGCACAAAACCGGCTATCATGCAATACATAAGCAAGTTAAGAATCCCCTAACTTCTTATTATTCTTGTTCACATACACTCTCATTTTAGTTTACTTAAGGCACTAACATGTCTTTTTAAAGATCCAGGAATTTAACCCAAAGTACTACATACTTCTACTCTTTAAAACAAATGACTCTTTTTCATATAAAACTTCCAAGATACTATTAACCATAGTATCAAGTCCAAATTACATTTCAAGGCAAGTCACAATACCTTTAGAAATAAAGTTAGGTTTCTAAATCAAGTGACTGCTTTTCTTATAAAACCTTAGGCAATTGATGCCTTAAAATCAAATTGCCTTTTCATTAAAATAAAGTCATTTATCCTTCCATAAAGCTAATATAACCAACTCCCCATAAAGTAGTTATATTAACTTTATACCTTAGCCAAATACAATTTCCTATCCAAGGGACTTATACGTTTAAAACGAAACAAGTATCACATACTTTAAAATTCTTCAAGTCCCTTAACTTTAATAAAACTTAAGACATCCTTAATCCTTTCAAAGAAGTGAGTTAATCCCCTAACTCACCCGACTTGGCCATTCATAAAACTAGTAAAGGATATCAAGATCTTGTACGTCTACCGTACTATATACGTGTAACTAGTCATGCTCAAAAGATAGGAAAAGTTCTACATACCTCTTCGGGTCAAACCACTTGCCAAATACAAATTCCCGCCCGTAGAATATCAACCTATAATATCCACAATACGTCTATTAACGACTTACTTCAAACGTAGAATATTATAAGTGTAAAGTCTCTAAATTCTACGGAAAATCGGACAGCACCTCCTTTGTTTCTACTTACTTTGCCACATTTTTCAAGGCCGAATACAATAACCAAACACGCCACATTTAAGGCCCAATCAATGCAATCAACAATAGGGGATTACACGCCTACTAGACGTGTAAAATTCCGCCCCACAATAGATATCAAACTAATACAACTACTAGTCCAATTTCGGCCATATAGAGTACAACAATACCAATTCTTATCCAATTTCCATTTCAATCCAAATTGTTAGCATAACATGATATCAAGTCGCAATCGATTATACTACTATAATCTTCAAGTAAGTAACATGCGACGATTTTTGTAAACGATCAAATTGTAATCCAACTTCACATGGCTTACATTACAATTTCGGATTCTAAGGCTACAAGCAATCCATAATACTTATAAACTTCAACACTACATCATGCTAGCAACATGTAAAGCTAACAACAATATAAATAATCTTGTAACACTTTTAAGGGACAAGATTATACCTTAACGAATCTTAATCCAAATCCAAATCCGAAGTCGCTCCTTAGCAACTTAGAGCCTCTTCAAGACACTTCAATCCGCTACTTGAGACCCTTAGAACAACACCAACAAATTTCCTTCAAACTTCCAAACAAAACCTAGAAAGACAACTAGGTTTTCGCTTTGCGACTAACCCGAAAACTATCTTTTTCCGAGATTTTTCTATTGAGATATGCTTACAATACACTCAAGAACCTTGGTTTAAAGTGGGGAGCTTAATGAACAAGAAACAAAAAAAATTCTTTTTCTTAGAGAGTGAACCTGAGAGCACTAGCTCTTGTTCTTCAATTTTCATGAAAATTTTCTAAGTGTTGGACTCACTCTTCCTACTAGTAGTATTATATAGTGCAATGGAGGGTCGAGATGCAACCAAATGGGTGGTTTGGATGAGCTTTTAACAAATATCAAGCCTTGTGGGTCCTTTGACTTAGTCAAGAATCTCAAGCTCTCAAGTTGCAAGACTTGTCTTGCTAACAAAGGTCCAATAACCCTCTTGCCCTTGCAAAATTCGTCCAAGGCATCATTAAGGGGGTGACACGTGTCGCCCTCCCATTCGTCATAATAATACGTTTTCCGACAATTTCATAATTCCGATAAATTTTTACAAGTCTCAAATCTTAACACTTGTGAGTTCTTACGTACGTTTTTCAAACATGTCCTGAAAAAATACGGGGTGTAACAAAGTATTCCATACTTTTTCACATCAACAAATCCTTGTCTACCCTATTAGAATAAACCATTCTTATAACCTTTCCTCAAGAACAAGTGAGTTAATTCTCTAACTCAACCGTTTAGGCATTCTTAAAACAAGTCAAGTATATCAAACGAATTTACTTCATTTAAATCATGTACATCTACCGTACTATACAGTTATAACTACTCATGCTAAAGAGATAAGAAAGTTTCCACATACCTCTCCGGCTTAATCCACTCGCCAAGTCCAATATGTCGTCCGTAGTATGTCAACCTATAATGACCATAATACGTCTATTAGCTTCTAGCTTCAACGTAGAATATTCTAATTGTAAAGCCCCTTATTCTACGGAAAATTGGACAACACTTCCTTTGTTTCTACGCACTTTTCCACCTTTTTCAAGGCCCGAATTCAATAACCAAACGCCACATTTAAGGCTCAACCAAACAGCTAAACAAAGGGGATTACATGTCTAACTGGACGTGTAAAATTCTGCCCCACAATTCATATTAAATAATCCAATTAGTTAAGGCACCCCCCCGGCTACAACATGTTCACATATCACCCTTTTCAAATCTTTTCAATTCAACTCGTTATTTCAACATGTTATATAAGTTATAACCAACTATAACAACGATATACCCTTCTATATATAACATGTAACGATTTTTAGCTAACAACCGAATTGATTACAACTTTAGGGACTAACATGCCCACTTCTTAACTTTATAACATGAAATCTTCAATCATTAAGAAGGTGAAGATTTTGCCTCAATAAGCCCTCTTTCCGAAAAAAAAATTCACGTTAAAATCACCCACACGAACCCTCTACAAGCTTGCCAACATAATTCCTTCTTGTTGCCTTTCCAAAAATCTCATCACACCTAGGGTTTATCACTTTTTAGAGAGAAGAGAAGAGGATTTTCTTTGGGAAGAACCTTTGCAAATGACCAAGTCTTCAAGACTTGGTCATAATATAAGGTTTTCTCTTGGTGAAAAAGATGGGAGGGACACTTGTCACCCTCCCATAGGGTCATAAAATAAGGTCTTCTCTTGGTGAAAAAGATGGGAGGGATACTTGTCACCCTCCCATAGGACTTTCACGAAATATCTTCTGATTTTCCCCCAATTTTTGCTAAAAATCCCGCCTCGGCGCCGCGGCCCTGCAGCCAGCGCCGCGGCGCTGCAACTTCAGAGAGGTTCAGGTCTTAGGGCTCCGCGGCCCTGCAGCCGGCGCCGCGGCGCTGTGACGCCTGACTGGAATACTTTTCCAACTCTTCTGCCAGCTGATCTTGCAACGTTCATAACTTCTACTCCGATGTCCAATCGATGAGCGGTTTGTTGCGTTGGAAACTAGACTCCACGAACTTCATACTAGGCTTTTAAATCACCTAAAAACTCTTAATGAACTAGGAAATATTGTCACAACCCGATCCCGGGCCCGTGACTGGTGCCTTACCCGGACACCCAAGTAGGCATACATCAGAGTAATCAGCGGAATATAAAAACAAGACATGAAACAAGTGTAAAATGAGACACAGTTTATCTGAGAAAAAGTCGCCTTCTAAGATATATATATAAACCAAGTCCGCGATTACATCCCAACTGCATAATAGACTACAGCACTCTGGGAAGTAACAACTATGGCGGGACAGGGCCCCGCCATACCCTAAATGTACATATATCTACAACACCAGGGAGAACCATACCAAAAGTCGAGCCTCCGGAGAATATGGAGCTCCTGACACCAAAGCAAAGATCCTAAGGATGCGGATCTAGCACTCGCTTCCTTACGTGGCATTTAACGCAGCCCAGAAGGAGGTCGATAACAGTACCAAGTATGTGAAATCAGAAAGTACTTTAAATGAAATCATATCATTTTAAAACCAATTTTACAAATATGTACGAAACAACCAATGTAACCGCACATAGTGCCACATCACAAACAGGAGCAATAATAGGTAAACTGTAACATGTCTTTTCTAGGCTGCGAATGATCGAAGCAAGGCCAATTGCCCATAGTATCATTATGCATGCCTAATCCTGGACTCCGCGACCGCATAGGCCACCTAGGCCCGCGCATGAGGTATTCCCGCATCGAGGGTAGCTACTCCTAAGATCGCCCCGGACTCTCGTAGTCCGCGTGACCACATAGACCGCATGAGGTATTCCCCGCACACTAACACGAACTCGTAGCTCCGCATAGGACCCGCATGAGGCATCCCTCGCATCGGGGGGCAGCTTAACCCCCGGTATATCATGTCAAGAGGTGAGTGGTATAATACTAACATAACGGCTTATCGTTAAACAACATAAGCACAATAAGAATAACCTCTTTATACAAACGTTTACAAGACACTAACACACATAACATCATAATATGTCTACTCATCAAACCATCTTACTATACTTTCCAGAAATCAATACAAGTCTTTCATAAACACATAAGTAAACCGTTCCTTTTATCTTTCTTAAGTCGTTATACCTAACTTCCCATAAAGCTAGTATAACTCTTAAGCTTTTTGTTTAAAAACCAAGTATTACTCTTCTTTCAAAAATGATTCATAATTCTTTTGAAATACTTCAAGATTCTTTATTATTTAGACTCAAGTCAAAAGACGTCAAGTAAAACCATGTTCAGTTAACACACGTACGTCTACCGTACTATATATATATTTTAAAATATCATGCTCAAGAGGATAGGAAGAATCACATACCTTCTTGGTGAAATCCACCTGCCAAGTCGAATATGTCGCGCGCAGAGTATCAACCTATTATAGTCAAATACGTCTATCAACGTCTAGACTACTCTGTAGAAAGTTCTAAGCAGAGGGTTCTCTATTCTACGGAAAATTGGGCAACATTTCCCTACCCGTCAACTACTCAGGTCTACTGTAAATACAGTCCTATGTAAGTACAGTTCAATCTTCTTTAATATTTTCTGATGTGATTATAGTTCAATTCTATTCTTCAATATCCTTCTATGTATCTTATACTTATTTCTATACTACTACAGTATGTAATCTTCAATTACAATAGAAGGATAAAATTATTTACCTCGATAAGCCCAAAATTATCCAAGATATAAGTCGATCCTGAGAAAGGTTTAGCTCCTAATCTGTATGCTCCAATCTGCTCCAAGAAACCCTTAGAAGTTTCTACACAACTTCTTCTTACTACTTCAACCAACCCTTAGAAGTTTAGTGACTAATGGATATAAGATAGTATTTTCCGGGCTCTAAGTATAAAGGTAACTTTGGAAATACTACAAGGGATTGGCTAAGGTATTTGGGAATAGTAACAATACTTTGGAGAGATTTTTCTATCAAAAGGGGGGGGGGGGGGGGTTCGGCTAGACCACTCAAGAGATGGGGGGGGAGGCTTGGAAAATGATTTGTGGATGAAGAATTCTTCCAACTTAGGGGGGGTATTTATAGGACTGCCAAGGGCCAAGATTAAGGCAAGTGGAGGGCAAGTGGAGGGTGTAGATTTGCACATGTGTAACCTTATCCATCTACTCCACAAATATCACAAAATATCCTACCTAACCTTGACCAATGTTTAAGGCCTTTTCCTTGAAAAAAACGTGCCAAGATTTGCCCACAATTGCCGTCAACTTGAGGGTGACAAGTGTCGCCCTCTCGTTGGTCCAAAATATTTCATCTCTCGGAAAAATTCGCAAAAATAATAAATGTCGCAACCGTAATTTTCCCTTCGCAAGGTTCAGAAAACTTTTCGTCGGAAAACAATTCTTTTCGTTTGTTGTGCACAAATTTCGTCCCTTATGCCTAACTAAGGCTTAAACTTCTGTACGTACGTCCTCACATACATACTCTGGAAAATACAGGGTATAACATTCTCCCCTCCTTAGAAACATTCGTCCCGAATGTTCCTTCCTACGACAGATAACGATAAAGTTCCTCCTAACAGTTTACAAATGCCACACATGGCCACAATACAACACTTAAGTACATATGCCAAAGAAAATTTACAAGTAGGAAAGTGAGTTACCTGGAGGTGTGAGGAATAAGTGAGGATACCTCTGCCTCATGTCCTCCTCTGCTTCCCACGTCATCTCCTCCCTGTTCTCGTTCCGCCATAAGACCTTGACGGAAGCCACATCCTTCGTCCGCAACCTCCTAATCTGACGATCGAGTATCGCAATGGGAATCTCCTCATACGATAACCCCTAGGTCACCTGGACATCTTCAATCGGATGTACTCTAGATGGATCCCCGACACATCTCCTCAGCATAGAAACATGAAAAACCAGATGCACTGCCTCCAGATCAGACGGCAGATTCAACTCATAGGCAACCTTGCCTACCCTGCGGACAATCTGATAAGGACCAATGTACCTTGGGCTGAGCTTCCCTTTCCTACCAAATCACATCACACCCTTCATGGGTGACTCCTTCAGGAAAACTCAATCATCAACCTCAAACTCCAGATGCCGACGACGATGATCTGCATACGACTTGCCGACTCGAATGCTGCAAGAATCGCTCCCGGATACGCTTTACCTTATCCATCGCCACGAACCAGGTCTGGTCCCACTAACTGCACCTCGCCCACATCAAACCAGCCTATCGGCGATCTGCACTTCCTCCCATACAAGGCCTCATAAGGCGCCATCTGAATACTGGAGTGGTAGCTATTATTATACACAAACTCAACTAGAGGCAAATGATCCTCCCAGCTACCCCTGAAGTCAATAACACAGGCTCGCAGCATATCCTCAAGAGTCTGGATAGTGCGCTCTGCCTGTCCGTCTGTCTGAGGATGGAATGTAGTACTGAGGCTCACTCGCCCCTAATCCTTCCGAAAGACCTCCGAGTTAGCCGTAGAACCGGGCTCTCTGGCCGATATGATAGAAATAGGGACCCCATACGCCTCACGATCTCTGATGTAAAGTCGGCATAATCCTCACCAAAAAGTCGTCCTGACGGGAAGAAAGTGGGCTGATTTCGTCAGCCTGTCGACGATAACCCAGATAGAATTATGTTGCCTCGGATTGCGAGGTAACCCTGTGAGAAAGTCCATGTTGATCACCTCCCACTTCCAGGTCGGGATCTCTATCGTCTGCAATAATCCACCAGGCCTCTGGTGCTCTACCTTTACCTGCTGACAACACGGGCACTGAGAAACAAACTCTGCAACGTCTCTCTTTAGGCCATCCCACCAATACACAGATATGAGGTCGTGGTACATCTTGGCCGACCCCGGATGGATAGAGTAACGTGCGCTGTGTGCTTCCCCTAGAACCTGCTGCCGAAGTCCTGCAATATCCGGAACACACAACCTGCCCTCGAACATTAGCACCCCATCAGGTGCTACCTCAAAAGGACCCTTCCCCTCACGAAGAGCCGTATCACGGTACCGTGTCAAAACCGGATCCTCAAACTGTTGCCTCTTCACTTCCTCGACGATGGAAGACTCGGCAACCTCTCGACTCGAACCCCACTACTATCAGAATCAATCAATCGGACTCCAAGGCTCGCTAGCTGATGCAACTCGCGGACCATGCCCCTCCTCTCTGGCTGCACATCTGATAGACTCCCCATCGACCTACGACTAAGAGCATCTGCCACAACATTGACCTTCCATGGGTGGTACAGGATATCGACATCATAATCCTTGAGTAACTCTAACCACCGTCTCTGTCGTAAGTTCACTCCTCTCGATCAAGATATACTGGAGGCTCTTGTGGTCTGTATAAATATCCACATGAACCCCATACAAATAGTGCCTCCAGATCTTCAAGGCGTGAATCACCGCTGCCAACTCCAAATCATGGGTGGGGTAGTTCCTCTCATGCTTCTTAAGCTGTCGGGATGCGTATGCTATAACTTTGCCCTGCTGCATCAACACACATCCAAGCCCGATGCCTGACGCATCACAATATACGACATAGCCGTCTGGACCCTCTGGAAGAGTAAGAATGGGGCGGCTGCCGCCTCTCCTTCAAGAATCGACACCCTACTCACAAGCATCACCATCAAACTTAGCCGCCTCGAGTCACCCTAGTCAATGGTGCGAGATAGAAGCAAACTTCTCCACGAATCGATAATAACTCGCGAGGACCGAAATCGCGCACTCTATCGGTGTAAGAGGTCTAGGCCAAGTCCTCGATCGCCGATCTTAGCCAGTATCCACCTAAATACCATCGGCCACAATGTGCCCAAGAAAAGCCACCAAGTTAACCAAAACTCACATTTGGAAAACTTGGCGTATAACCGCTAGTCCCGAGAATTCTAGCATACGCCTCAAATGCTCTGCATGCTCCTCGCTCTGGCGAGAATAAACCAAGATGTCATCAATGAATACTATCACAAACGTATCCAAAATGGCTTGAACACTCGTTCATCAAATCCATAAACACCACGAGCATTGGTCAAACCGAAGACATGACCACGAACTCATAGTGCCCGCACGGTCCGAATGCATCTAGGGATATCCGCTCTCGACTGCACTGATGATAGCCCGATCGCAGATCAATCTTGGAGAAACATCTCGCACCGCAACTGGTCGAACAAATCATCAATCACAGGAAGGGTATTCTGTTTAATGGTCACCTTGTTCACCGCTTTAATCAACACATGCAGCGCCCCGCCATTCTTCTTCACGAACAATACACGGCTCCCAAGGAGAAACACTAGGCCCGATGAAGCCGCTTCTCCAGAAATCTCTCACCGGTCCTTCATCTCTCTCAACTCGGCAGTGTCATTCTCAGATGGCGGAATGGAAATAGCCGAGTGTCCGCAAAGACATCGATACAAAACTCTATCTCCTCTCGGGAGGATACCCGAGGTCATCCGAAACACATCCGGGAACTCTCGACCATCGAACTGATCAAGATCCGTACCGCACCTCGATGATCGAATACCCGAATGAGATGGTAGATATACCCCTTCTGCACCATCTTCCTAGCCTTGAGGTAGGAAATAAACCTACCCCTCGGCGACACAGTGTTCCCCTCCCACTCAATAACCGGCTCCCCAGGAAACTGGAACCGTACCACTCTCTCCCTGCAGTCTACATTGGCGTAGCAAGAAGCTAACCAATCCATACCCATGATCACATCGAAATCAGTCATGTCCAACTCTATCAAGTCGGCTAGGGTCTGACGACTGCATAAAGTCACTGGGCAAGCCCTAAATACCTGCCGAGCTACCACTGAATCACCCACTGGCGTAGCTACCTCGAAAGGGTCTATGGACTCAGGCTCTATCCCTATCCTACTAGCAATAAGGGGAGATATATAGGACAGAGTAGAACCCGGATCTATCAAGGCATACACGTCACAACATGAAACTGATAAAGTACCTGTGACGACATCAGGGGACGCCTCCTGGTCCTGCCGGCTGGACAAGGCATAAATGCGGTTCTGAGGACCGCTAGAACTGGGACCCGCGCCACGACCTCTGCCGCGACCTGTTGGTCCATGAGTACCCTGCCCTCCGGGGCGAGTAACTGTAGGAGATGTGTTATACCCCGTATTTCCAGAGTATGTACGTAAGGGAATACGTACAAAAGTTTAGCCTTAAAAGTTAGGCTTGGACGAAAATACTTGGGCACAACTCACTAAAAGAATCGTTTTCCGACGAAACGTTTTACACAACTCGCGTAGGATAAATTCCGGCTATGTCATTTCTAATTTTTGCGGATTTTTTCGAGAGACGAAACATTTTGGACCAACGGGAGGGCGACACTTGTCACCCTCCAATTGATGGACTTGAGGCGTCATTGAGGCCGATTGGAGTGCCTATTTTGTCAAGTAGTTGGTAGGATATTTTGTGTGCAAGTTGGCTAGGTACACTTGCCCTAATCTTGACCTTACACTTGCCTAGCACTTGGCTAAATCTTGGCCATTGGTTGGCCATGTCTTGACCTATAAATACCCCTTTAAGATGAATAGTTCTTCATCCACAAATTCCTTTCCAAGTCTTGAAAATCCTTCCCTCTCCCTTGTAGCCTTTTTCGTCCAACACACCCCCCTTTGAGTGAGCTTGGCCGAGGCAACCCCTCCCCCTAGCCTAGCCGAAATCTACCCCCCCTCCCTTGGTAGAAAAGTTGCCTTCTAGTATTGTTATAATGCCCAAAATACCCTAGCCCAAATCCCTTAGTCCTTAGTAGAAGTTGTGAAGAACTTCTAAGGTTTTCTTGGAGCTACCGGAGCGTACAACTTAGGAGCTAAACCTTGCTCAGGCGCGACTTTTATCTAGGATATTATTGGGCTTACCGAGGTAAATAAACTTGTCCTTCTTTTGTAATTAGAGAATACATATTGTAGAAGTATAGAAGGATATTAAAGAATAGAATTGAACTGTTATCACAGTAGAAGATTTTAAAAGAAGAATAATCAAATCAGATTTCTTACTTAGGATCGTTTTCACGATGAGACTTGAGTAGCAAACCGGGTAGGGAAGTGCTGCCCAATTTTCCGTAGGATAGAGAACCCTCTGCTTAGAACTGTTTTCAGAGTAGTCTGAACGTTGATAGACGTGTCTGACTATTATAGGTTGATTCTCTGCGCGCGACATATTCAACTTGGCAGGTGGTTTTCGCTGAGAAGGTATGTGATTCTTCCTAAAGCATGATATTTTAAAATATATATGTAGTACAGACGCGTACATGTTAACTGAATAATAACTACGGCAATGTCTTTTGACTTAAGCCTGAATAATACTTACGGCAATGTCTTGCGACTTAAGCCTGAATAATAAGGATCTTAAAGCATTTCAAAAGAATATTGAATCATTTTCTTACAGAAGAGAACTAATTGGTTTTTAAACATCAAGCTTAAGAGTTATACTAGCTTTATGGGAAGTTAGGTATAACAACTTAAGAATCATAAAAGGAACAGTTTACTTATGTGTTTATAACAGACTTATATTGATTTATGAAAGAATAATAAAATGGTTTGATAAGTAGATATGATATGATGCTATGTGTGGTAGTGACTTGTAACATTTGTATAAGAGGGTATTCTTGTTGTGCTTATGTGGTTTAACGATAAGCTGTTATGTTGGTATTATATCACTCACCTCTTGACATGTTACCGGGGTTAAGTCGCCTCCGACGCGGTAGACTCAAAGTGATGCAGGACCATGATTCGAGAATACCTACGCGGGTCCAGGGACCTATGCGAGCTACGAGAGTTCCGTGTTAGTGTGCGGGTTATACCTCACGCGGTCTATGTGGCCATGCGGACTACGAGTCCGGGACGTTGCCGAGGAGTAGCTACCTCGATGCGGGTTATACCCTACGCGCCTAAGTGAGTGGCCTATGCGGACTACGGGAGTCCAGGATTAGGCTTGCTTAATGATACTATGGGCAATTGGCCCTGCTTCGATCATTCGCAGCCTAGAAAAGACCTGTTACAGTTTACCTATTGTTGCTCTTGTTTGTGATGTGGCACTATGTGCGGTTTCCTTGGTTGTTTCATACATATTTGTAGGCCCCAAAGACTGCAGCCTCCAGCTTTCGCCAGGAGAAGACTATAGGGTCATGAGGAAGCGATTATGCTATTGACCAAGATAGCGGTGCAGATTTCATCACAGGAGGTTATTCGCCAAGCATGCAGTGTGTACAGAGGGTAGAGGGCCAACACGGAGATCAGCGTAAGAGGGCTAGACCGGTTGGTTATCCCGGTGAGTTTTTGGATGAGCAGCCTCAGCAGCGAGTGAGATATTCATCCTAGCCTACCCAATACATACCCCCGCAGTCCACAGGTGGGAGGTTTGACCCCTCAAGGTATTTAAGAGCTGGTCCGAGCTCCAGGGTTCGAAGTTCTTAGAGGAGCAGAGGATTTTCTCAGTCGAGGCCACATATTCCTCAGTGTTTCCAATGTAGTAAGCGTCATTTGGGGAAATGTCGTTATGGCACAGGTGTTTGTTATTATTGTGACCGTCCGGGCCACAAGAAGTGGGAATGTCCTATTAGAAAGAGCACCGGTAAGGTGGCTCAGCCTATGAGGCCGATGGTTGGTTTCCTTCCACACCGCAAGGCCCCTGCAGGGTGTTCAGATGTCAGCCAATCGTGGTAGAGGTCAGGGTGGAGTTTATAGTTCTGGCGGTCCTTCGAACCGCATGGATGACGTGACTACTGGACAGGATCAGGAGGCGACATCTCATGGGGTTACAGGTATATTTCGATTCTTTGGAATCATACGTGCATTGATAGATTCAGATTTCGCCCTAGCATATATGATTTCCCTTTGTTGCTAGCAGTTGTAAGTGAGAGTACCCCCAGAGGTAGGAATACTTTGATTAGTAAAGTGAAAAGTTAAGAATGTTGACAAGAATGGTAAGTGAACTGAGACTATAGTTGTGTAGAGTTCACAAGTTGTAGTTACCCCATAATAAGTGTAAAGACCGATAGGGAATGATGTACAGTAGAAATACTTTGGCTTATGTGACGAACCTCTAGTGAATGGGAGGATAGGGTGAGAAGTACCTTGAGATAAGAGTAAGATTTATTTCAGAGTAAGAATGAGAAGTTAAGTATGACAAGTAAGAAAATAAAGGAACCTCTAAGGATCCCGTGTTTGAGAAGACTGTAACCTTCGAGTTTTTTGAGAAGGGGTCGCGGACGGAAGGTCCATTGATATGTTTACGTATGTTATGTGGTGGCCATGTGTGGCATCGTTGGTCTTGTGCAGTTTTGATTGATAGGCATAGTATAGAGTTTATTCCGGAGTTTGTATAGCTTGGCAACCGACTAAGAACATTCGGGGATGAATGTTTCTAAGGGGGGAAGAATATTACACCCCGTAAGTCCAGGACATGTATAAGAGAATGTATGTAAGGAATCAAGACTTGGAAATTGGTACGAAAGGAAGAATTGTTTTTCCGACGGAAAATATTCCGAACGTCGGAAAGGAAAAAAAATGTTCGTTGATGAGAATTGGATTCTCAAAATGTATTATTTGAAGAGTATGGAACTTATTAGCATTATGGAAATTTATTTTACGGATTTGGTCACGTGGGGCCCACCCGAGGAATTTTACGTTTTGTGGGACCCACGAGGGTTACTGAATTTTATGGACAAATGATAGGGCGACACGTGGCACCTCTCCCACATGGTCTTGGTCGAAATTTGTAAGGGTAAAATGGTCATTGACCATCTTGGAAGATAAGTCTTCAAAGCTTGATATTATTGACCAAAGTCAACTTGCCACTTGGGCTTGATCCTAGTGAAACTCATCCTAGCCACTCATGTGTTGCAATATAATCCCTCCAATGTGTTTTATATACTAAGCTAGTGCAAGACAAGGTCTTCCAACACTTAGAAAAAAATCACAACATTTTCTTGTTCTCTAACTAGCTCACGGGTTCAAGCTTTCTCCCACACAAAATTTTTGTAGTTTTGTTCCATTGTCCACAAGACTTTAACCCAATGTCCCTAAGGGTATTGTAAGGATATCTCAATAGAAATATTTCGGAAAAACGACGTTTTCACGTTAGTCGCAAGGCGAAAACCTAAGTAGTTTTCCTAGTTTTGGATTGGAAATGGAAGAGAAGTTGGTTGTGAACTTCTAAAGGCTTCAAATAGCAGATTGGAGCGTAAAGTAAAGGAGATAAGAATTGCTAAGGCGCGACTTTGAATCTTGGAATTTTAAGGGCTTATAAAGGTATAATCTTGTCGTTTTAGTAATTAAGATTACTTATTGTTGTAGCTATGGATATTAGCAAGCATGAGGTATTTAGTATGAGGTTTGATAAGTTTATTGGCTATTGGAACCCTAATCCGAAAACTAGCATGTTAGCCTTAAGATTACAATTCAAGTTGATTATTAGTTTAAGTCGTCGCATGTTGTATAAAGAAGGAAATTGTAGTTGTTGAAGTTGTTTATGACTATATAACATGTTTGACCTTAGAACTTGGAATTGGAAAAGGATTGGAAAAGACTTTGAATTGTTGGTTATTGTTGGCCGAGAATGGCTAGTGAGTTTTAAACTATTTGGTATGAATTGTGGGGCGGAATTTTACACGTATTGTAAGGCGTGTAATCCCCTTTGGTTGGTTGTTGTTTTGAGCCTTAAATGTGGCATGTTTGGTTATTGTATTCGGCCTTGAAAAAGGTGGCAAAGTGAGTAGAAACAAAGAAAGTGCTGCCCGATTTTCCGTAGAATTAGAGACCGTATACTTAGTATTATTGTACGTTAGAGACTAGAAGTTAATAGTCTTGTTGTGACCATTATAGGTTGACACTTCTACGTGCGGCGTATTCGGCTTAGCTTGTGGATTTAGCCGAAAAGGTATGTGAACTGTCTCCTCTTCTAGCATGATTCCTTAAGATAAAGAAAGTATGTCCTACTCCTTAAATGATCCATTCCTTGGTTGTATTTGGATTGCCTAAAATAGAAATTGTTCTATGTACTTCCTTGATTGTACTTTGATGTTTAAATTGTAAGTTGTATAATCCATTGCCTTAGTGAAGTTGGATTCTTAAAAGTGAAAGTATTTTACTTAAAGTACATAGAGTCTTGAAAAGGAAGTGGTTTCCAAATCTTTTGGCTAGTGCCTTAGTTCCAAAACCTAAGGGTCGTTATAATGACTTCAGGGGAGTCAAAGGAGTGATTTACTTAATTGTTTTAAGAGATGAGAAATGACATGATTTAAGAGAAGAAACTTGTTTTCTAAATATTAAGAGACTTGAAGTATTTTGAAAGTTAAGAACTTGATTTGTAAGTATGTCATACTTGGTTTTAAGTATAAGTCTCTTGGTTATAAAAAGGAAAGAATATGTCTAAACCATAAAGGGTTATAACGACTTTATGGGAAGTTGGTTATAACGGCTTTATGGAAGGTTAAGAAAGTTGTCTATTTTGATTATTAGGCATAAGTTGCCTAGATTGTGAAAATTTGAAGTTACTTGATTTCACGCTTTGAAATGAGTTTTCTAAAAGTGTAGTAACTTACTTTGAAAAATAGACACACCTTGATACTACGGGTGTTAGTATCTTGGGGTTTTACATAGAAAGGGGTATTTTGAAAAGAATGTACGTACGTAGTACTTTGGCTTGTTTAATTGAGAATTATTCTATGTGTGCCTTGATAAGTACTTTGGCTTGTTTAATTGAGAATTATTCTATGTGTGCCTTGATAAGTACTTTGGCTTGTTTAATTGAGAATTATTCTATGTGTGCCTTGATAAGTACTTTGGCTTGTTTAATTGAGAATTATTCTATGTGTGCCTTGATAAGTACTTTGGCTTGTTTAATTGAGAATTGCCAATGTGTGCTGGTGATAGCATTTGAGTACAAGTATTATGTTTTATTACGTTGCCGCGACTTCTACGGAGGGTCACGCCTTGTTGTAAGTTTACTTGGACGTACCGACAATGAGGTGGGATTCCACGGGTATGCTTCCATTATTTGTGTTACCCCATGGTCATGCTTATACGATGTGGGATTCCGGGGCATGCGACCACGAGGGATACTCCTTGGACATGCTTATACGATGTGGGATTCCGGGGCATGTGACCAGGAGCGGGTTAGATTCCCGGATTTGTTTGTATTACCCCATGGTCATGCTTATACGATGTGGGATTCCGGGGCATGCGACCACGAGGGATACTCCTTGGACATGCTTATACGATGTGGGATTCCGCGACGTGACTGCGAGCGTTAGATTCCTGATTTGTTTGTATTACCCCACGGTCATGCTTATACGATGGGATTCCGGCATGCGACCACGAGGATACTCTTGACATTCTTATACGATGTGGGATTCCGCGGCGTGACCGGGAGCGGGTTAGATTCGATTTGTTTGTATTACCCCACGGTCACGCTTATACGATGTGGGATTCCGGCATGCGACCACGAGGATACTCGTGGACATGCTTATACGATGGGATTCCAGGCATGTTGTTATACCGTAGTTTCAAGGTATGTATGCGAGGGCGCACGCGAGAATACGACATCGAATGGAATGGAAGAAAGAGGTGATTTTTCCACTAAAAGTTTCCGGTTTTGTGAAGGAAAAGATTCGTTAATGGGAATTGGATTCCCAGATTTGGTATTCGACTTCTTGGAATTTTAGAGAATTATGGAATTTTATTTTCGAAATGGTCACGTGGGCCCACGGAGAAAATTTACAGTTTGTAGGGCCCACTTTGTTTTCGAGATTTTGGCCATTGTGGATATTTTCTAAGATGAAATATTTTGGACGAGTAGGAGGAGACACGTGTCACCCCTAGTTGGCTTGGACGAATTCCACTTTGTACACAACACCCGTTTAGAGTCGTTTTTCGACGAACGTTTTACACAACTCGCGTAGGATAAATTCCGGCTATGTCGTTTCTAATTTTTGCGGATTTTTCCGAGAGACGCAACACGTTGGACCAACGAGAGGGCGACACTTGTCACCCTCTCATTGATGGATGTCACACGGCAATAGGGCCGATTGGGATGGCTTGTTTTGTCTTGGAGTTGGTAGGATATTTTGTGTGCAAGTTGGCCAAGGACACTTGCCTAAATCCTCACCCTACACTTGCCTTGCACTTGGCATAATCTTGGCCATTGGTTGGCCATGTCTTGACCTATAAATACCCCCCTTGTTGAAGAGTTATTTCATCCTAAATTGAGCAATCTATCTAAGTCTCAAATCCCTCCCTCTCCCTCTTGTTGTTTCGTCCAAACACACCCCTCCCCTTTTGAGAAGCCCTAGCCGAGAGCAACCCCCCCCCCCTCTAAAGCTAGCCTAGCCGAAACACTACCCCCCCTCCCTTGGTAGAAAAGTTGCCTTCTAGTATCGTTATAATGCCCGAATTACCCTAGCCCAAATCCCTTAGTCCTTAGTAGAAGTTGTGAAGAACTTCTAAGGTTTTATTGGAGCTACCGGAGCGCACAACTTAGGAGCTAAACCTTGCTCAGGCGCGACTTTTATCTAGGATATTATTGGGCTTACCGAGGTAAATAACCTTATCCTCCTTTTGTAATTAGAATATTTATACTGTAGAAGTATAGGAATAAGTATTAAATACTTAGAAGGATATCGAATAGAATTGAATCAAGTATCACGCAGAAGGGTTTAAAAGATGAATAATAGAATCAGATTTACATAGGACTGTTTTCACAGTAGACTTGAGTAGCTCACCGGGTAGGGAAGTGCTGCCCAAATGACCATAGAATAACGAACCCTCTGCTTAGAACTTTGTACAGTACAGTCTGGACGTTGATAGACGTATTTGACTGTTATAGGTCGATACTCTGCGCGCGACATATTCAACTTGGCAGGAGGTTTTCGCCGAGAAGGTATGTGATTCTTCCTAAAGCATGATATTTTACAATATATATAGTACGGTGACGCGTACGTGTTAATCGAATAATACTTACGGCAATGCCTCACGCTTAAGCTCGAATAATACTACAGAATGCCTCACGCTTAAGCTCAATAATAAAGAATCAAAACATTTCAAAAGAATATGAATCATTTTTTTAACGTAAGAGTAACACTTGGTTTTAAAAGTCAAGAGTTATACTAGCTTTATGGGAGGTTAGGTATAACGGCTTAAGAGTGATAAAAAGAACGATTTATTGATTTAAGGAAATAAGAGACTTGACTTATTATACTAATATGAATTTTGTTAAAAAGTGTGAAACCTCATTAGTGAGTAATTAGTATTTTTGGTTTTCAAAAGGAATGATGTTTTACCAATCAGAATAAATGTCGAACAAACCACAGCAGCGCTAATAAAGGGAATTATTTTGACTAATAAGGTATTATTAAAACAAGTAGAAACTTCCATCTGCATAGGAGCTAAGATGAGACAAAAGGATATTACATTTACTAGATCATGGCTGCTGTAATAAGATTGTTACGAATAATAAATACCTACTCACACTTAGGGTATATGTTTCTCAAATTGTTTTAAAGGATTAAAACTATGAACTACAAACCCTTTCGAAAATGAGAAACTTGAGTAATTGAAATTAGGCAAACTTGAACGTTAGGAAAAGAATGTTGTACTTGATTTTACAAGGAGAAGTGTTTTAATGAACTTCAAAAGATAATTACTCTATTTTTATACTACGGGTATTGTGTGACTTTTGTAAAAGAAACGGATCTTTTAAAAGAGTAATACATGAAGTACTTTGGGGCTAACAACCCGAACTTGTTAACATAATATAGAAAGTACCTTGTGTGAATAACTTGATTGTATTGATTTGTGATAGTCTTGTAATATTTTCTTGTTGACTTGATAAGTAAACATGTTAGGATGCTACGTGAGTTAGTATCTTGTGATATTTGTGTAAAGGGATTTTTCCTTGTTGTGCTTATGTTGTTTAGCAATAAGCGGTTATGTTGATATTATATCATTCATAACTCCGGGGGTTAAGCTGCCCTCCGATGCGGGTAGACTCAGCGGTCGATGGACCTATGATTCGAGAATACCTTATGCGGTCTCAGAGGCGGCGCGGAATCTGCGGAGTTCCAGTTAGTATCGCGCCCTTGTGGTCATGCGGTTCTTGTAGCCATGCGGACGACGTGTTCAGGACGCCGGGAGTAGCTACCCTCGATGCGGGGTTATACCTCATGCGGGCCTATCTGCTTGGCCTATGCGGAGTCGCGGAAGTTCCAGACTAGATGCGCACATTAGATCTCTGCGCGAGTGGCCGGCTTTGATCATGTGACGGCCAGACAGATCTCATAATACGATTTATGACCTTGTTGGCAGTGGGTTTTAGTAGTCGGCTATGCCTTCGCATTACCCGTCACGGTTCTATTGTGATGACTTTGAGGGCACGAGTCCACGACTTGGCATGACCGCTATTTATTGTGAATCGTAGTGTTGGCTTATCATACCGCCTCTCGCCTTATATAGACTACTATGATTTCATTTACGTGATTTTCGGGCCACATACTGTACTGCATCGACCTCCTTCGGGCCGTTCATGCCGCAGTAAAGGTACTCCTACCGCTGATCCGTTCTTAGGATCACCGCTTGCTGGGAAAGCTCCGCTTCTCCTAAGCTTAGCATTTTGGTATGGTCCCTGTCGTTGTAGATATTTGTATTCAGGGTATGGCGGGCCCCGCCCCGCCATTGTTGTTTTAAACTCTTAGAGGTCCAGAGACTGTTGTAAGGTTGGGATGTAACTGTTCGTTTTGGGTTATTTATATACATTATGCCGAAAGGCAACTTTTTCCCAGAAACTGTGTCTTACTTATACTGTTTCATATCTTGGTTGTTTTATATTCCGCTGGTTTTTCTCTGATGTATGACTACTTGGGTGCCCGGGTAAGGCACCAGTCACGGGCCCCGGAACGGGTCGTGACAAAAGTGGTATCAGAGCAGTTAATCCTCGGAAAGTGTCTACAGACCGTATCTAGTAGAGTCTTGATTATCGGTGTGTTGTGCACCACACCAATAATCAGGAGGCTATAGGATATTTAGGATTGGTTTCCATTCTTCTCACTCTGAGATCATGCTTTAGTGTTATACCCCGTATTTCCAGAGTATGTACGTAAGGACGTACGTAGAAAATTTGAAACTTGAGAAAGTGGCTTGGCCGAATTTTATTTGTGCACAACACCCGGTTAGAGTCGTGTTTCGACGAAACGTTTTCACAGCTTTCGTAGGGGAATTTCCGGCTATGACATTTCTAATTTTTGCGGATTTTTCCGAGAGACGAAACATTTTGACCAACAAGAGGCGACACTTGTCACCCTAATTGGGAGTGGGCGGTAGTGTAGTGGACGAATTGGCCTTGTTGGTCAAGGGAGTTGGTAGGATATTTTGTGTGTTAGTTGGTCAAGGACACTTGGGTGAATCTTGGCCTTACACTTGTAGCACTTGGCTCAATCTTGGCCATTGGTTGGCCTTCACTTGGCCTATAAATACCCATCCCTTTGAAGACTTATTCATCCATTCCTAAATAATCCTAAGTGTAAAATCCCTCCCTCTCCCCTCTTGTTGACTCTCGTCCAAGAGCCCCTCTCCCCCTTTGAAAGGCCCTCGCCGAGAGCCTCTACCCTCCTAGTAGTGTGGCCGTGGGGTACCCCCCCTAGCCTAGTTGCTTTCGTATAATACCCCCCTCTCTTGGTAGAAATACTCTCAAAAGTATTGTTATAATGCCCAAATTACCTTAGCCGTATACCTTGTAGTATTCTAAGGTTATACTTATACGAAAAGCCCAGAAATACTATTATACTTACCGTCAGTCACCAAACCGAAACCCTAAGGAAAATCTCCATGGTTAGTTGGAGTAGTATGTAGAAGTTGGTTAGAACTTCTAAGGGTAGTTTGTAGCGGGTTGAGCGCACGAGTCGAGCTAAACGATTGCCCAGGATCGACTTTATACTTGGATAATTATGGGCTTATCGAGGTAAATATCTTGTCCCTCTATTGTAATTGGAAATTACATGTTGTTAGAATATATAGTTGAAGTATACTATATATATATATAGAACTGAACGTAGTTATCGGCAATGTCTTTTGACTTAAGCCTGAATAATACTTACGGCAATGTCTTGCGACTTAAGCCTGAATTTAAAGAAGAATCCGAATCAGAATTACATAGGGCGTATTACAGTAGACTTGTGTAGTAGTACCGTGGAGTAGAATTGTACCCGTTAGGGTTAGACGTATAACCCCCCCTGGTTGGCTTGATAGCCGGCCTCGATAGAGGAAGAGATTTACGCTGTTGCGGGGGGGGAGGTGCTGCCGAATTTTCTGTAGAATGTTCTACGAGGGGATCTAATGTTAATAAGCGCCTTGTGGCCTTATAGGTTGAAGTACTACGTGGCGCGATCTACTTGGCAAGGAGTAGCCGACGGGGAAGTACTTGAGCGCTTTTGTAACGCCCGAACCCGGCCCATCGGTGCCTTACCCTGCACCCTAGTGATACAACATCGAGAAAACCAAATGAAAAATAAAACACGAGTCATGAAACAAGAGATATAATAAATAAACAGCCAACCAAAAGCGATTGCCTTCAAGATATACATAAAAACCCGAACGCTTATCCTTTTTACAAACCCCGCCACAACAAAGGCATGCACTCTAAGATTTACAACAACTATGACGGACAGGGCCTCGCCATACCCCGAATGTACAAGAACCTACAACTCAGTGGAAACATACCAAAGATAAGCCTCCAAGGAACGGAGCTTTCAACGCTACGAAATGAGATCCTAAGAGCGGGATCCACGGCCGATGTACCTCTACCGCGGATTGAACGCAGCCCAAGGAGGTCGCATAACAGTACCAAGTATGTGAAATCACAACATCGTAAATGAAATCATAATAGCTTAAAAAGCGAGACATGTATGATAACCAAAATACAAGACGCAACATAAAAAAATCAAGTCGTGACTCACGCCTCAAAGTCACCACTCAAATATAACTATGGGTCTCACGCCCATAACATCCATCATGTTCGCATCACGGCCGCGTGCCCCGAATATCGCCTCGGTGTAGACATGTCCATGATGCAACAATAATAACGCCGCGTGGCCACGCCCCGGAATCGTGACGGTGTAGACATGCCCATGTAACCTCAATAACAATATATTGGGTGGTCAACCCCGCCGCGTAGCCACATGCCCCGAATCTTGCAGACGGTGTAGACACGCCCATGTTGCGAATAACCATATATCGGTAATCAACCCGCCGCACGGGCCGCGTGCCCCGGAATCGTGACGGTGTAGACATGTCCGTGTGATATCAACAACAAGACAAGAATCAAAATGGAAACATACCCGGAATTCTCCATCACCGCCAAGACGCCCAAGTAAGTTATCAAGAAGTCAACCGCCTCTATCGAGAGACGCCAGAACACGTAAATACCACACTTGCACAAAGAAAGGCTATCATCACAAGCATAGGCAAGTTTCACAACAACAAGCACATGCAAGTTCCACAACAACAAGCATAGGCAAGTTTCACACAACTCAAAGTACTTTCATTTTATGCCAAAGTCCGGGTTTTTAACCCCAAAGTACTACATACGTTAAGTTCTTTTAAAAGAGATCCATTACTTTTATAAAAGTCACCCGATACCCGTAGTATTAGAATGACCAACCCACCTTCCTTTTCAAAATCAAGTAACAACATTCTTTTCCTAAGTTCCAGTTTGCCTAGTTTCAATTACTCAAGCTTCTCATTTTCAAATGGTTTCATAGTTCATAACTTAATCACTTGATTTCTTTTTAGAACAATTGAGTAATATATGTCTCACGTGAGAGTAGGTTATTCTTGTTTACAACATTCTTATTACAGCAGCCATGATCTAGAAAATGTATATCATTTTGTCTCATCTTAGTTTCTATGCAGATGGAGGTTTCTACTGGTTTTAATACAATTCATCATTATTCAATACATTTTCCTTTATTGACGCTGCAGTGGTCTGTCGATACACATTCTGATTTCAAATCAAGAAACATTATCCCCTTAAATAAAACCAAGTACTCATTACTCACGAATGAGGTTTCACACAAACATTCACATTAAAACAAATAAGTTAAGTCTCTTATCTTATAAGATCAAGTCTCTTAACTTCTAACATCAGTAAACCATTTTCTTTACCTCTCTTAAGACATTATACCTAACTCCCATAAAGCTAGTATAACTCTTTTTAAAACCTTTTAAAACCAAGTGTTACTCTCCTTCCAAAACGATTTATAAATCTTTTGAAATACATCAAGTTCTTTATTATAACTAGCCGCTTATAATTCACATCGATTACCTTTTAAAACCACAAAGTATTTTCTTACCTACATAAAGTCGTTATAACCAACTTCCTATAAAGTCGTTATAACACTTTATGTTTAAGAACAATCAAACACGCTAACACATGTACGCTCACCGTACTACATAGTTCACACATATCATGCTAGAAGAGATAGGAAGAGGTTCACATACCTCGCGACGATTTAACGACAATAAGCAAAATGCTCCAAGTACTACAACCTTAGCCCTTTCCACTCCTCGAGTAGAATACGCTACTCCTAGTACTTTCACCTATAAAGGTCACAAACGTCTATTAACCCCAAAACACAAGTTCTATCTTTCTACGTAAAATTAGAAGACTCTCTCCCGCAAAACAGAAATCTCCTCCTCTATCGAGGCCGGCTACCAAGCCAACCAGGGGGTTCACACGCCTAACCTGACGTGTACCAACCTACTCGAATACTACACAAGTCTCATCGCACACAAATTTCTAGGTAATTACGATTCGATTCTTCACTTTATTCTTCAGCTTAAGTCAAAAGACATTGCCACAATACTAAGTTCATTCTATATATAGTATACAACAACTATATATTCAACACATATGTAATTTCCAATTACAATAGGGGGACAAGATATTTACCTCGATAAGCCCAAAAATTATCCGAGTTTAATGTCGCTCCTGAGCAAGGTTTAGCTCCTACTCCGAGTGCTCCAAACAACCCTTAGAAGTTCTAACCAACTTCTCTTAAGTACTTCAAACAACAATGAAGATTTCCTTAGGGTTTCGGTTTGAGACTAAAAAGGACAAAAGGTAGTATTTCCGGGTTCTACGTATAGAGGTATCTTTGGAATACTACAAGGTACAAGGCTAAGGTATTTTGGGCATTATAACAATACTAGGAGAGTATTTCTATACCACAACAAGGGGTATTATACGAAAACAACTAGGCTAGGGGGGGGGGGTACCCCACGGCCAAGGCACCACAAAGGGGGGAGGGGTGGCCTCTCGGCCAAAGCCAAACTTTAAGGGGGAGAGGGGCTCTTGGACGAGAGTCAACAAGAGGGAGGGGAGGGGTTTCCAAGACTTGGAAGATTTTTGGATGAATGAAGTCTTCAAAGAGAGGGGGGTATTTATAGCAAAACCAAAAGCCAACCAATGGCCAAGATCCTTCCAAGTGTATAGCAAGTGTAAGGCCAAGATCAAGCCAAGTGCACCCTAACCCCTACTCCACAAAACATGGCACAAAACAAGCCACAAAACAAGGCACAAAACCATGAACCAATCGGCCAAGGCCAAGCCTCCTCTTTGCCGTCCAATGAGGGTGACAAGTGTCACCCTCCCGTTGGTCCAAAAATGTTCCGTCGCTCGGAAAAATCCGCAAAAATACTACATGACATAGCCGGAATTTTCCCAACGTAGTCGTGGAAACGTTTCGTAAAAACGACTCTATTCGCACTTGTGCCCAAATTTCAACCAAAGCCAACTCTTAAGGCAAAATTTAATACGCACGCCTCACGCATACTGCGGAAATACGGTATAACATTCTTCCTTAGAAACATTCGTCCGAATGTTCCTTCAAGGTCTCAAACAAACAAAGCGCCAAGATAGTCTTCACCGCTTATACGCATTGAAAACAATCATGCCACACCTGGCCACAAAAACACACGTTCACTTCTCCCCTTACTCGTAGTACTCGTCACGAACACTCGAACTCGTTCTAGTGTCCGTACCACACTTCTGTCAACGCTTCTGTTTCCAACCCTTGGAGTCACTACCTCCAAACTTGGTCATCTCACTAACCTCAATTTCCCCTAAGGCCATTCCCGGCCTTCACGAACTGATTCTGATCGAACGTATCCACGAACTCATACGATGGTCATCTAAACTTGGGCCTAGCACCCTCGTGACCCTGCCACCTGGCGGGACCACCCAGAGCTGACCCTTCCTCAAAACGGGACGCGGGTTGGCCCGCAACATGGCCCCAACCCGACCCACTGTAGCGCCAACTCTCTAGTTTCTAGATCCGAACAATCTTACCTCTACAGGTCATGAAAGCTACCACTTCCATTTCACACTACCCAGGGACTTACCCTTTTTCACTAACCAGGTTTCTAAATCACATTTTAGCACAAAGCTATCCAAACATATCATTAAACACATCAACAACATCAATACACACAAAACTCTAGAGGGTTAAGGATATACACAAACTAGGCGGTTCAAGGACCGCTAAAATCGAACTTCCACCGCGACCTCTACCGTGGGCCCGCAATCGCTCTAGTAGTTCAGGCTATCCTACCAGCCATACTCGGCCTGACAGTCTCGTCATATGGCCCCGCTGGCCGCAAGAATAACAAGCTCCTCGTACTACGACACTCAAATGCGGTCTACCACATCGCCACACCGAGGTAGGGGTGATCGTCCGCCAACACCCCTACTCACGATCATCCAAACACAGGAGCCACGACCGCTCCTGAATATCCTGGGTCCCAAGATCGCGGAGGCCACTCAGAATGGCGGAGGTACATAACTAGTCTGCCGAGGCGGTCCGCTCGAAAGTCGCCAAAATATCCGCCGCTCGCCTTCTTCTCGCCAAAGCGGTCCACCTGCCGATCTGCGCGCCTCGCACTCCAAGTGCATGAGCACGAATCGCGGCAATGTCCATGCCCTGAAGAGAAACACCAACAACTCTACGCTAGGTAATCATCGAGCCACGTAACATATCGGTGCACTCGATCCTCCATACTAGCTACTAATGCGGAACATACCGCCAATGAGTCGAACTCACATTGTACTCCCGAATCAGACGCCTGCTCGCCTCAACATCAAAAATCGTTTACCCGAGCCTCCTCATTTGTGGAGGCAAGAAATGCGCGAAGGCCCCAAAACTCGTCCCCAAACGGCCGGAAGTGCATGCTCTCCCGAAAGCTCCCACGAGTCAAACCAATCGATCGCGGTATCACGCAGCCGATGCGAACTAAATGTCACCGACTCGGTCGAAGCCTTGATCACCCGCATGATCCTCTCAGAATCGACGGATGAACTCCTGCGGATCATCCTCCGCCTCGACCGTAAAACTCAAAGGGCTACAACTAAGGAAATCCCGTAGCCTCAAATCGCGCCTCGGGTGCACTACAAAGCCGCTGAATCGAATCTGCTGGCCCACTTATCTCATATCCGCCACAACCTCGCCAATAATCGGGCCATCTCCTTGTGACCCATCTCTCCGCCTGCATCGGGATGGAGGCTCGTATCTTGTAGTCTCAGCAGCCACCGCCGCGCTCTAAACTCTTTGGTCTTTGGCGGTGTCGCAAAACTCGCCGTCAAGCACTACTCGTACTGACCAGGCTCGCGCCTCGTACTCTCAATCCCACTAGCGGCTCCCACGGCCGCTTGCCTTCTGGGCCCTGGTTGCCTTCGCAGGCATAATCGGTAAAACGAAACACGTCGGAGGGTCCAACTTACAACACGCCTCTAAGGCACGATCTCGGAATGAGAAGAATAGAAACCAATCCTAAATGTCCTATAGCCTCACGATTATAGATGGTGCACAACACACCGATAATCAAGACTCTACTAGACACGGCTCAGACACTTTCCGAGGACTAATCGCTCGATACCACTTTGTAACGCCCGAACCCGGCCCGCATCGTGCCTTACCCCGGCACCCTAGTGATACAACATCGAGAAAACCAGCGGAAAAATAAAACACGAGTCATGAAACAAGAGATATAATAAATAAAGCCAACCAAAATAGCTTGCCTTCAAGATATACATAAAAACCCGAACAGTTATCCTTTTACAAACCCCGCCACAACAAAGCATGCACTCTAAGATTTACAACAACTATGACGGACAGGCCCGCCATACCACGAATGTACAAGAACCTACAACTCGAAACATACCAAAGATAAGCCTCCAAGGAACAGAGCTTTCAACGCAAAATGAGATCCTAAGAGCGGGATCCACGATCGATGTACCTCTACTGCGGCATGAACGCAGCCCCAAGGAGGTCGATAACAGATACCAAGTATGTGAAATCACAATATCAGAATGAAATCATAATAGCTTAAAAAGCGGGAGACATGTATGATAACCAAAATACAAGACGCAACATAAAAATAGCGAAGTCGGGACTCACGCCTCAAAGTCACCACTCAAATATAACTATGGGTCTCACGCCATAACATCCATCATGTTCGCATCATGGCCGCGTGCCCCGAATCTCGCCTCTGTAGACATGTCCATGATGCAACACATAACAAGGCCGCATGGCCACATGCCCCGGAATCGTGACGGTGTAGACATGCCCATGTAACCTCAATAACAATATCTGGTGGTCAACCCCGCCGCACGCCACATGCCCCGAATCTCGTGACGGTGTAGACACGTCCATGTTGCAGAATAACCATATATCGGGTAATCAACCCGCCGCACGGCCGCGTGCCCTGAATCTCGTGACGGTGTAGACATGTCCATGTGATATCAACAACAAGACAGTAATCAAAATGGAAACATACCCGTGGAATTCTCCATCACTGCCAGCACGTCCAAGTAAGTTATCAACAAGTCAACCGGCCCTCTATCGAGAGACGCGGTAACACAGAAATACCACACTTGCACAGCAAAGGCTATCATCACAAGCATAGGCAAGTTTCACAACAACAAGCACAGGCAAGTTTCACAACAACAAGCATAGGCAAGTTTCACACAACTCAAAGTACTTTCATTTTATGCCAAAGTCCGGGTTTTTAACCCCAAAGTACTACATACGTTAAGTTCTTTTAAAAGAGATCCATTACTTTTATAAAAGTCACCCGATACCCGTAGTATTAGAATGACCAACCCACCTTCCTTTTCAAAATCAAGTAACAACATTCTTTTCCTAAGTTCCAGTTTGCCTAGTTTCAATTACTCAAGCTTCTCATTTTCAAATGGTTTCATAGTTCATAACTTAATCACTTGATTTCTTTTTAGAACAATTGAGTAATATATGTCTCACGTGAGAGTAGGTTATTCTTGTTTACAACATTCTTATTACAGCAGCCATGATCTAGAAAATGTATATCATTTTGTCTCATCTTAGTTTCTATGCAGATGGAGGTTTCTACTGGTTTTAATACAATTCATCATTATTCAATACATTTTCCTTTATTGACGCTGCAGTGGTCTGTCGATACACATTCTGATTTCTGAAATCAGTAAAACATTATCCCTTTAAATAAAACCAAGTACTCATTACTCACGAATGAGGTTTCACACAAACATTCACATTAAAACAAATAAGTTAAGTCTCTTATCTTATAAGATCAAGTCTCTTAACTTCTAACATCAGTAAACCATTTTCTTTACCTCTCTTAAGACATTATACCTAACTCCCCATAAAGCTAGTATAACTCTTTTTAAAACCTTTTAAAACCAAGTGTTACTCTCCCTTCCAAAACGATTTATAAATCTTTTGAAATACATCAAGTTCTTTATTATAACTAGCCAGTTATAATTCACATCAGTTACCTTTTAAAACCACAAAGTATTTTCTTACCTACATAAAGCTGTTATAACCAACTTCCCATAAAGCTGTTATAACACTTTATGTTTAAGAACAATCAAACACAGTTAACACATGTACGTCTACCGTACTACATAGTTCACACATATCATGCTAGAAGAGATAGGAAGAGGTTCACATACCTCGCGACGATTTAACGACAATAAGCAAAATGCTCCAAGTACTACAACCTTGCTAGCCCTTTCCACTCCTCGAGTAGTATACGCTACTCCTAGTACTTTCACCTATAAAGGTCACAAACGTCTATTAACCCCAAAACACAAGTTCTATCTTTCTACGTAAAATTGCAAGACTCTCCCGCAACAACAGCGTAAATCTCCTCCTCTATCGAGGCCGGCTACCAAGCCAACCAGGGGGGGGGGGGGTTCACACGTCTAACCGGACGTGTACCAACCTACTCAGTAATACTACACAAGTCTACTGCAATACAGCCCTAGGTAATTACAGTTCAGTTCTTCTCTTTATTCTTCAGGCTTAAGTCAAAAGACATTGCCACAATACTAAGTTCAGTTCTATATATAGTATACAACAACTATATATTCAACACATATGTAATTTCCAATTACAATAGGGGGACAAGATATTTACCTCGATAAGCCCAAAAATTATCCGAGTTTAATGTCGCTCCTGAGCAAGGTTTAGCTCCTACTCCGAGTGCTCCAAACAACCCTTAGAAGTTCTAACCAACTTCTCTTAAGTACTTCAAACAACAATGAAGATTTCCTTAGGGTTTCGGTTTGAGACTAAAAAGGACAAAAGGTAGTATTTCCGGGTTCTACGTATAGAGGTATCTTTGGAATACTACAAGGTACAAGGCTAAGGTATTTTGGGCATTATAACAATACTAGGAGAGTATTTCTATACCACAACAAGGGGTATTATAAGCAACCAACGCGGCTAGTGGGGTGGGGGTACCCCACCGCCAAGGCACCACAAAGGGGAGGGGTGGCCTCTACCAAAGCCAAACTTTAAGGGGAGAGGGCTCTTGACGAGAGTCAACAAGAGGGAGGGGAGGGGTTTCCAAGACTTGGAAGATTTTTGGATGAATGAAGTCTTCAAAGAGAGGGGGGTATTTATAGCAAAACCAAAAGCCAACCAATGGCCAAGATCCTTCCAAGTGTATAGCAAGTGTAAGGCCAAGATCAAGCCAAGTGCACCCTAACCCCTACTCCACAAAACATGGCACAAAACAAGCCACAAAACAAGGCACAAAACCATGAACCAATCGGCCAAGGCCAAGCCTCCTCTTTGCCGTCCAATGAGGGTGACAAGTGTCACCCTCCCGTTGGTCAAAAATTGTTCGGTCGCTCGTAAAAATCCGAAAAAATAATAAATCACATAGCCGTATTTTTCCAAACTTAAGCTGTGTAAACTTTTCGTCAGAAAACGACTCTATTCGGCACTTGTGCCCAAATTTCGAACCAAAGCCAACTCTTAAGGCAAAAATTTAATACGTACGCCCTCACGTACATACTCTGGAAATACGGGGTATAACAATTTTGCTATTAGTCGATACTCGTCGCGAGGTATGTGAACCTCTTCCTATCTCTTCTAGCATGATATGTGTGGACTATGTAGTACGGTAGACGTACATGTGCTAAATGTATTTGATTGGTTTAAAACATAAAGTGTTATAACGGCTTTATGGGAAGTTGGTTATAACAGCTTTATGTTGGTAAGAAAATACTTGTGGTTTTTAAAAGGTAACTGATCTGAACTATAACTGGCTTGTTATGTGTTAATAAAGAACTTGAAGTTTTTCAAAAGATTTTTGAATCATTTCGAAAGAAGAAGTAATACTGGTTTTTGAAAAACTTAAGAGTTATACTAGCTTTACGGGAAGTTAGGTATAACGGCTTAAGAATGTTTTACTGATTTCGGAAATCAGAATGTGCATCGACAAACCACTGCAGCGTTAATAAAAGGAAATATTTTGACAGATTAAGTATTATTAAAACCAGTAGAAACTTCCATCTGCATAGAAGCTAAGATGAGACAAAATGATATTTCCTAGATCATGGCTGCTGTAATAAGATTGTTATAAACAAGAATATCCTACTCACCTATAAGGCGTAGGTTTCTCAGATTGTTTAAAGGAGAATTATATTCTTAAATGAATAAGACTATGAACTACGAAACCTTTCTAAAAATGAGAAACTTGAACATTGGAAAAGAATGTTGCTACTTGATTTTACAAAGAGAAGTAATTGATTTACTTTAAAAAGATAATCACCCTATTTTCCTATACTACGGGTATTGTGTGACTTTTGTGAAAGTAACGTATCTTTTAAAGAGTTAATGTATGAAGTACTTTGGGGATAAAAGCCCGATCTTGATTAATCATATAGTAGAAAGTACCTTGTGTGAACAACTTGATTGTATTGGTTTGTGATAGCCTTGTAATACTTCTTGTTGCTTTGATAAGTAAACGTGTTAGGATGCTACGTGTGTTAGTATCTTGTGATGTTTGTGTAAAGGGGTTTCCCTTGATTGTGCTTATTAACTATCAGTCGTTATGATAGTATTGTGGCATTCATCTCTTGAGATGATTCCGGGTTAAGCCGCCTCCGACGCGGTAGACTCGGCGATGCAGGACCATGATTCGAGAATACCTCACGCGGTCCCGGGGCGTATGCGGAGCTACGAGAGTTCCGTGTTAGCATGCGTCCTTTATGGGCATGCGGTCCTTGCGCTGCGGACTCGGAAGTCGGGGCGATGCCGGAGTAGCTACCCTCGATGCGGGAATACCTACGCGGCCGATGAGATTGGCCTATCGCGAGTCTGCGGGAGTTCCAGGGTTAGACGCGTACATTGATACTGCGGGCAAGTGGCCAGCTTTGATCATGTGACGGTCTAGACAGATCTTATGAAACAGTTCATGACCTTGTTGGTACTGTGGGTTTTTCGTAGTCGGCTATGCCTTCGTACTTACCCCGTACAGTTTTATTATGACACAGGTGGGACCTGGTGTTCATGTGTGTTCCTTGGTGCTTTTATATCATAGATCGCCGCGGTGAGGAAGGTATTCCACGCATGATTGATGTTGTGGCCCGAGACCCTTGTTATACTTGAGTGACGACTTGAGGGCGTGAGTCCCTGACTTGATATGACTGCTTTGTTGTAAACTGTAGTTTGGTTATCATACATGTCTCCTGCTTTATATGACTACTATGATTTCACTTACGATTTACTTTCGCCACATACTCTGCACTGTTATCGACCTCCTTCGGGGCCGTTCATGCCGCAGTAAAGGTACACCGCCGATCCTCGCCTAGGGTCACGATTCAGCTTTGGGAAGCTCCGTTTCTCGAGGCTTATCTTCGTATAGTCCCTGTTGTCGTAGGTGCTACATTCGAGGTATGACGGCCCCGTCCCGTCGTTGTTATCATATCTTTCGTAGAGGTCTGTAGTGGCGGGGTTTGTAAAGAAAGGATTAAACTGCTCATTTTGAAAGGTTGTTATTATTATTTATGCCAAGGCAAGTTTTCTAAAAGATAAGCGTTAGACGCTTCTTGTTATTTCATGTTGTTGTGTTATGTTTGCCGATTACTGATGTTGTCTCACTAGGTGCCCGGTAAGGCACGACCACGGCCCGGTTGGGTTGTGACAAAAGTGGTATCGAAGCGATTAATCCTCGGAAAGTGTCTACAGACCGTATCCAGAAGTCTTGATTATCGGTGTGTGCACCACACCAATAATCGTGAGGCTATAGGATATTTAGGATTGGTTTCTATTTCTTCTCACTCGAGATCGTGCCTTAGAGCTGTGTTGTAAGTGAACCTCTAACGTATTTCTTTCCCTTACCGTTATGCATCCGCGTATGGCAACCCCGGCCCAGAAGGGCAAGGCAGCAGAGGGAGCTGCGAGTAGAGCACAGAAGGTTACGTGGGCACAGGCCCAATTATCACCTTGGGTGGTGCTTCATTCGGGGAGTTCTGCGACGTCACTAGCCCCAGCAGAGTTTAGCACGGCGGCAGCAGTTCCTACTGCGACCATGATCTTTGAACCTTCGCCCAATGACCGAACAGAGAATATAGATTTCAAGGAGGCGACCCTGTTACTAGCTATAGATTTGGCTACCAGAGAGTATACCGATGTACCGCGAGTCTTGAGGACTATCTAAAAGAGGGTTGTGCAAGAGTAATTCTTCAGTTGGGCTTGAGCATGGCACGTATGCGGGCTTATGCGCAGCAGTCGAGGCGTAGAGATCGACGGGTTAACGGGCGACGCAGAGAGGCCAGAGCAGCAAGGTCCTTTGGTAACTTTCGAGGCGAGTCGCCTCACCAGCAGATTTGATATGCACCTCCGCCAGTGCAGAGTGGTCTTCCACGGATATCAGGATGTTCGGGGTATGCACGAGTTGGTCAGAACTCCAGGGCTTCCGGTTCGCAGTGTGACAGACGTCATCCCGGGGAATGCCGTCTTTTAGTTAGTACTTGTTGTACCTACGACCGCCGTGGTCGATGTCGATAGAGTGTCCTTGTAGGTGGACTTAGACTTCTGGATCGGTTGGTTGTTCGTTATCTTACCTAGCTATGCGCGCCCTACGGGCGGTTTGATTAGAACGACTAAGGAGTGAAGCGGAGATATAGATATATCTTTAACCTCTGAGATCGATGTGTGATGAGGTGAGTATACCTTAAGTGCTATGTTCTAATAGCGGTGTGTTAGTTGTGTTTAGAAATCATGGTGGGTTAACCGAGTAAGATTTTGGGGGATAGATCAGGTGTGAGCCTTAGAATGTTTTACGTAAAGACCTTAGAGGTAAGGCCATCTCGAGTAAAGGTGTAGTGTTATGTTTGATCCTTATAGGAGTGCATAGTGCACGTGAGCTATGTTTGTGGGATAAGTCCCTGAGTAGTGTGGAATGAAAGGGGGTAGTTGAGCTAAGAAGACCGCTAGGTTTTCGTAACGTGATTAGTGAGAGTTTTCCTTCGGGGAGCTAGTATTGTGCGCGTTGCCGGGTCGGGTTGAGGCCACGTTGCGTCAACCCGCGGTAGGTTTGGTGGTGGGGTCAGGTTGTGGTGGTCCCGCCTTGTGTTAGGGTCACGAGGGTGTTAGGCCCAGGTTTAGTTAGCCGCATTTAATTCATGGATGCATTCGACCAGTAGTCGGGCCGAGGAGGCCAGCCGTCTTGTTTTCTAGCAAAGACCGTTTACTCGGCAGTGTTGTTTTATCAGAAGGGTTGTAAGGCTGCACGGGGTGCCTACCTTCACCTTATGGCAGACAGTGGAGCCCAGGGTAGGGCTGTTGTTGTTTCTGGAAGTTTTGCCAAGCATGTGTTAAGAACTCAAGTGAGTCTCAGACCACATTCGCCTCGCCGATGTTTGGATTTCAGGGATAGTTGCGAGAATTGTTGTCTTCTGTTGAAGGAGTGTTTGAGCTACCATTTCAGTGATCGGATGTCGCCTTATGAAGCCTTGTTGTGGCGGATGTGTGAGATGCCGGTCGATTGGTTCGATGTTGGCAAGGTTCAGACAGTTGGTTCAGGCTTGTTCCAGCAGACTGTGGATAGTGTGAAGCTTGTCTAGAAGAAGTTCTGGCAGCTCAGAGGAAATCGTGCGGATAATCGGCGACGACGCTTAGAGATCAGGTTGACGGTCGGTCTTCTTGAAAGTACCACCCCGGATTGGGTGTGATGAGCTTTGGAAAAACAGAGGAAACTTAGCCCGAGTTGTTTTGGGCCTTTTTAAGTTCATGTGAAGAATAGGCCAGGTTGCCTATATGTTAGCATTTGCCGTCCGACTTAGGAGGCAGTGCGTCCAGTCGTTCGTGTTATGTTCGAGATGGAAAACAGAGATCCATCCAGAGTATTCCCAGCTAATGATAACCAAGTTGAAAATGATAACCCCGAGTTTTGGAGACTGAAGCAGTATCAGAAATGTGGTAAGAGTTCGAGTGTACGACAGCCTCAGGGATCGCATGTAGTCCGGTACCATGTGTTGGGTCGCCGGAGTGACACTAGAACCTCGCGGCAAAGTGACAAAAGTGGTATCGGGAAGAAGCGAGCATGTATGGCGAGCATAGATGTGACCATCTCTTTTGTTTGGAAAAAGTGTGGAGGAAGTATATTTTAGACCCCGGAGAGAGGTGTTTGTGATGATGTTAGAGGTGATTCCTCGTGGACTTGGATGTGGCGTTTGCGCGATTGTTTCGTGGCCATTGTGGCAGGATTGTTTCGTAAGTATGGTAGTGAAGACTATACTGGCGCACGTTTGTTTTGAGACTTAGAAGGAACATTCGGGACGAATGTTTCTAAGAGGAGAATGTTATACCGTATTTCCAGAGTATGTACGTGTGGGCGTACGTAGAAAATTTGAAACTTGAGAAAGTGGCTTGGCCGAATTTTATTTGTGCACAACACCCGGTTAGAGTCGTGTTTCGAAGAAAAGTTTTCACAGCTTTCGGAGGGGGATTTACGGCGATGTCATTTGTTATTTTTGCGGATTTTTACGAGAGAAGAAAAAATTTTGACCAACAAGAGGGCGACACTTGTCACCCTCTAATTGGTGGGAGTGGGCGGTAGTGTAGTGGACGAATTGGCCTTGTTGGTCAAGGGGAGTTGGTAGGATATTTTGTGTGTTAGTTGGTCAAGGACACTTGGGTGAATCTTGGCCTTACACTTGTGTAGCACTTGGCTCAATCTTGCCATCGTGGCCTTCACTTGGCCTATAAATACCCATCCCTTTGAAGACTTATTCATCCATTCCTAAATAATCCTAAGTGTAAAATCCCTCCCTCTCCCCTCTTGTTGACTCTCGTCCAAGAGCCCCTCTCCCCCTTTGAAAGGCCCCCTTGGCCGAGAGCCCTCTACCCCCCCTCCTAGTAGTGTGGCCGTGGGGTACCCCCAGCCTAGTTGCTTTCATATAATACCCCCTCTTGGTAGAAATACTCTCAAAAGTATTGTTATAATGCCCAAATTACCTTAGCCGTATACCTTGTAGTATTCTAAGGTTATACTTATACGAAAAGCCCAGAAATACTATTATACTTACCGTCAGTCACCAAACCGAAACCCTAAGGAAAATCTCCATGGTTAGTTGGAGTAGTATGTAGAAGTTGGTTAGAACTTCTAAGGGTAGTTTGGAGCGGGTTGGAGCGCACGGAGTTGGAGCTAAACGATTGCCCAGGATCGACTTTATACTTGGATAATTATGGGCTTATCGAGGTAAATATCTTGTCCCTCTATTGTAATTGGAAATTACATGTTGTTAGAATATATAGTTGAAGTATACTATATATATATATAGAACTGAACGTAGTTATCGGCAATGTCTTTTGACTTAAGCCTGAATAATACTTACGGCAATGTCTTGCGACTTAAGCCTGAATTTAAAGAAGAATACTGAACTGTAATTACATAGGTCTGTATTACAGTAGAATTGTGTAGTAGTACCGTGGAGTAGAATTGTACCCGTTAGGGTTAGACGTATAACCCCCCCCCTGGTTGGCTTGATAGCCGGCCTCGATAGAGGAAGAGATTTACGCTGTCATGTTTGCCAATTTTCTACGTAGAATGTTCTACGAGGATCTAATGTTAATAAGCGCCTTGTGGCCTTATAGGTTGAAGTACTACGTGGCGCGATCTACTGGCTAAGGAGTAGCCGACGGTTGGAAGTACTTGGAGCGTTTTGCTATTAGTCGATACTCGTCGCGAGGTATGTGAACCTCTTCCTATCTCTTCTAGCATGATATGTGGACTATGTAGTACGGTAGACGTACATGTGCTAAATGTATTTGATTGTTTAAAACATAAAGTGTTATAACGGCTTTATGGGAAGTTGGTTATAACAACTTTAGGTTGGTAAGAAAATACTTGTGGTTTTTAAAAGGTAATCGATCCGAACTATAAGCGGCTTGTTATGTGTTAATAAAGAACTTGAAGTTTTTCAAAAGATTTTTGAATCATTTCAAAGAAGAAGTAATATCGTTTTTGAAAAACTTAAGAGTTATACTAGCTTTACGGAAGTTAGGTATAACGGCTTAAGAATGTTTTCTTGATTTGAAATCGAATGTGCATCGACAAACCATCTGCGGCGTTAAAAGGAAATATTTTGACAAATTAAGTATTATTAAAACCAGTAGAAACTTCCATCTGCATAGAAGCTAAGATGAGACAAAATGATATTTCCTAGATCATGGCTGCTGTAATAAGATTGTTATAAACAAGAATATCCTACTCACCTATAAGGCGTAGGTTTCTCAGATTGTTTAAAGGAGAATTATATTCTTAAATGAATAAGACTATGAACTACGAAACCTTTCTAAAAATGAGAAACTTGAACATTGGAAAAGAATGTTGCTACTTGATTTTACAAAGAGAAGTAATTGATTTACTTTAAAAAGATAATCACCCTATTTTCCTATACTACGGGTATTGTGTGACTTTTGTGAAAGTAACGTATCTTTTAAAGAGTTAATGTATGAAGTACTTTGGGGATAAAAGCCCGATCTTGATTAATCATATAGTAGAAAGTACCTTGTGTGAACAACTTGATTGTATTGGTTTGTGATAGCCTTGTAATACTACAACAAGCTTTGATAAGTAAACGTGTTAGGATGCTACGTGTGTTAGTATCTTGTGATGTTTGTGTAAAGGGGTTTCCGATTGTGCTTATTAACTATCGATCGTTATGATAGTATTGTGGCATTCATCTCTTGAGATGATTCCGGTTAAGCCGCCTCCGACGCGGGTAGACTTCGCGATGCAGGACCATGATTCGAGAATACCTCATGCGGTCCTGGGGCCTATGCGAGCTACGAGAGTTCGTGTTAGCATGCGCCTTTATGGGCATGCGGTCCTTGCGCCACGCGGACTCGAAAGTCCGTGACGATGCCGGGAGTAGCTACCCTCGATGCGGGAATACCTCATGCGGGCCGATGAGATTGGCCTATCGCGGAGTCGCGGAGTTCCGTGGTTAGACGCAGACATCGATCTGCGGGCAAGTGGCGGCTTTGATCATGACGGTCTGACAGATCTTATGAAACGATTCATGACCTTGTTGGTACCGTGGGTTTTTCGTAGTCGCCATGCCTTCGTGACTTACCCCGCAGTTTTATTATGACACAGTGGGACCCGTGTTCATGTGTTCCTTGGTGCTTTTATATCATAGATCGCCGGTGAGGAAGGTATTCCACGGGCATGATTGATGTTGTGGGCCCGAGACCCTTGTTATACTTGAGTGACGACTTGAGGCGTGAGTCCACGACTTGACATGATCGCTTTGGTCAGAATCGTAGTTTGGTTATCATACATGTCTCCCGCTTTATATGACTACTATGATTTCATTTACGATTTACTTTCAGCCACATACTGTGACTGTTATCGACTCTCGGGCTGCGTTCATGCCGCAGTAAAGGTACACCGCCGTTGATCCTCGCTCTTAGGGTCACATTCAGCTTTTGGGAAGCTCCGTTTCTCGGAGGCTTATTCGTATAGTCCCCGTTGTCGTAGGTGCTTACATTCGGGGTATGACGGCCCCGCCCCGTCGTTGTTATCATATCTTTCGTAGAGGTGCAGTAATCTTGTTGTGGCGGGGTTTGTAAAGAAAGGATTAAACTGCTCATTTTGAAAGGGTTGTTATTATTATTTATGCCAAGGCAAGTTTTCTAAAAGATAATCATGCACGCTTCTTGTTATTTCATGTTGTTGTGTTATGTTCCACTGATTACTGATGTTGTCTCACCAGGGTGCCCGGTAAGGCACGATCCACGGCCCGGTTCGGTCGTGACATTTAGAGTGTGTTATAAGTTGGACCCTCTAACGTATTCCTTTCCTTTACGATGATGCCTCCGCGCCAGTAACCTCGGGCCCGAGGCAAGGCACCGGAGCGCGAGTAGAGTACGTATATTTAGAAGGCACAGCCCAATCATCACCGAGGTGATGCTTCACGCGGAGTTCGAGACGCCGCCAGCAGCAGAGTTTAACGCACGCAGCTTCCTACTGCGGTCATGACATCCGACTTTCGCCCACGGCTTGGAGCAGAAAATATGGATTGAAGGAGACGGCCTGTTGCTAGCAAAGGACTTGCGCCGAGAGTATTTTATGTACCGGTATTCCAAGGATATTGATGCTTATCTAAAGAAGGGTTGTGAGGGAGTAGCTCTTGATCGTGGGCGAGCCAAAGCCATGCTCAGATTATGTGCGTGGCCGAGAGAGGTAGAGATCGGCAGTGACCGAGAGCGCGGTAAGAGGGCCCGATTGGCGGGATCATTTGGTAACTCTCGAGGCGAATCGCCTCAAAGCAGACAGACATGCGCCCGCCGATGCAGAGTGTCCTCCACAGGTTCGATTTTTCCTCAGTGTTCACAGTGTGGCAGGTGTCATCCCGGGAAGTGCCGTCTTTTTACTGGTGCTTGTTTTTATTGCGGCCGTCAGGGCCATATGGCAAGGGAATGTTCTATGAGGAAGGATACAAGTACGAGGACTCAGCCTACTAGACCAGTTGTGGATGCAGTGGTTCGGAGAGGAGGGGGTGTTAGCCAGAGGAGGTCACCCCCACCTCGGTGTGGCCGTTGTGGTCGATGTCATCGTGGGGAGTGTCGTTCCTCCGCGTCAGCTTGTTATGTTTGCGGCCAGCAGGGCCATTTTGCGAGGAATTGTCCGACCAAGGGTGGTGCGGATGTAGAGACTCGGCCTTCAGGATCAGTGGATAGTTCATCACCTTCCCCATGCGCCGCGTGGGTTTGATTAGACGACCTAAGGGAAGTGCCGTAGATACAGTATATCCTTAACCCTTTAGAGATTTATATGTGTAGCGAATATCTTAAGTATTATTTTCGAGATAGCATTGTGTTAAGCGTGATTGGGAATCATGATTAGTTAATCGTGGAGCTAGTGTTTGCGCTGTCGGGTTGGGTTGAGGCCGTGTGGCGGGTCGACCGTGGCCTGCTTGGTGGTGGGGCAGTTTTTGTGGTCCCGCCGGTGGTAGGGTCACTAGGATGTTAGGCCCAAGTTTAGTTAACCAACGACGAGTTCGTGGATACGTTCGACCGATGGTCGCCGGCGAGGTCGGCCGCCTTGTCTTCTAGCAAAGGCCGTGTACTCGGTAGGGGTGATTATGCCGTAAAGGTTGTAAGGCTGCACGGTGCCTACCTTCACCTTATGACGCAGATGGAGCCAGTGGTACTGTTCTTTGTTTTGGAAGTTTTACCAGCAGGTTAAGAACTCGTAAGTCTCGATCGCATTCGCCTCAGCGATGTTTGGATTTCGTGAATAGTTGTAGGATTGTTGTCTCTGTAGAGGAATGTTTAAGCTACCATTTTCGTGATTCGGATGTCGCCTTAGGAAGCCTTGTAAGGCGGAAGTATAAGTTGCCGATCGATTGGTTCGATGTTGGCGCGTTCGAGATAGTTAGTTCAGGTTGTTCCGGTAGATGGATAAGTGTGACGAGTTTTGGAAAACAGAGGAAACTTAGCCGTGTTACTTGGGGCCTTTTTGAGTTCATGTGAAGATTAGGCCAGGTTGCCTTTATGTTAGCATTGCCGTCCGACTTATGAGGCAGTACGTCCGGTCTTTCGTATTGTTATGTTCGGGAAAGTATCAGAAATCCACCCAGAGTGTTCCCAGTTAATGATGACCACGTTAGAGATAGTAACCCCGAGATTTGGAAACTAAGCAGTAACAGAAGGGTGGTAAGAGTTCGAGCGTACAAGAAGTGTACGACATCCTCAGGGATCGCAAGCAGCCGGTACCATTTGTTGGGTCGTCAGAGCAGGGCTCGCGACAAAGTGACAAAAGTGGTATCACGACGAGTAAGGGAAGAACGAGCATGTATTACGAGCATAGGTGTGATCATTCGTTTGTAAAGAGTAGGGGCGAAGGGAGCATCTTTTTAGATCTCGAGTAGGAATATTTTGTGATAGAGGTGATTCCTCGTGGACTTGGAGATAAGTATGCGCGCTTGTTGTGTTGTGACCAGGTGTGGCATGGTTGTTTCCGTAAGTATAGCAGTAAGGACTATACTGGCGCCTGTTTGTTTTGATACCTAGAAGGAACATTCGGGACGAATGTTTCTAAGGAGGGGAGAATGTTATACCCCGTAGTTTCAAGGTATGTATGCGAGGACGTACGTACGAGAATACGACATTGGAATTGGAATGGAAGAAAGAGGTGATTTTTCCACGGAAAAGTTTCCGGTTTTTGTGAAGGAAAAAGATTCGTTAATGGGAATTGGATTCCCAGATTTGGTATTCGGACTTCTTGGAATTTTAGAGAATTATGGAATTTTATTTTCGGAAATGGTCACGTGGGGCCCACGGGAGAAAATTTACGGTTTTGTGGGGCCCACTTTGTTTTCGAGATTTTGGCCATTGTGGATATTTTCGGAAGATGAAATATTTTGGACGAGTAGGAGGGCGACACGTGTCACCCCCCCCTAGTTGGCTTGGACGAATTCCACTTTGTACACAACACCCGTTTAGAGTCGTTTTTCGACGAAACGTTTTACACAACTCGCGTAGGATAAATTCCGGCTATGTCGTTTCTAATTTTTGCGGATTTTTCCGAGAGACGCAACACGTTGGACCAACGAGAGGGCGACACTTGTCACCCTCTCATTGATGGATGTCACACGGCAATAGGGCCGATTGGGATGGCTTGTTTTGTCTTGGAGTTGGTAGGATATTTTGTGTGCAAGTTGGCCAAGGACACTTGCCTAAATCCTCACCCTACACTTGCCTTGCACTTGGCATAATCTTGGCCATTGGTTGGCCATGTCTTGACCTATAAATACCCCCCTTGTTGAAGAGTTATTTCATCCTAAATTGAGCAATCTATCTAAGTCTCAAATCCCTCCCTCTCCCTCTTGTTGTTTCGTCCAAACACACCCCTCCCCTTTTGAGAAGCCCTAGCCGAGAGCAACCCCCCCCCCCTCTAAAGCTAGCCTAGCCGAAACACTACCCCCCCTCCCTTGGTAGAAAAGTTGCCTTCTAGTATCGTTATAATGCCCGAATTACCCTAGCCCAAATCCCTTAGTCCTTAGTAGAAGTTGTGAAGAACTTCTAAGGTTTTATTGGAGCTACCGGAGCGCACAACTTAGGAGCTAAACCTTGCTCAGGCGCGACTTTTATCTAGGATATTATTGGGCTTACCGAGGTAAATAACCTTATCCTCCTTTTGTAATTAGAATATTTATACCGTAGAAGTATAGGAATAAGTATTAAATACTTAGAAGGATATTGCGAATAGAATTGAATCATATCACAGTAGGCGGTTTAAAAGATGAATAATAGAATCAGATTTACATGTAATCGTTCACGATGAGACTTGAGTAGCTCACCGGTAGGAAGTGCTGCCCAAATGACCATAGAATAACGAACCCTCTCGCTTAGAACTTTGTACAAGATACGGGCGTTGATAGGCGATTTGATCGTTATAGGTCGATACTCACTGCGACATATTCAACTTGGCGGAGGTTTTCGCGGTAAGGTATGTGATTCTTCCTAAAGCATGATATTTTACAATATATATAGTACGTAGACGTACGTGTTAATCTGAATAATACTTACGGCAATGCCACGGCTTAAGCTCGATAATACTTCAGAATGCCTCACGCTTAAGCTGAATAATAAAGAATCAAAACATTTCAAAAGAATATGAATCATTTTTTTAATGTAAGAGTAACACTTGGTTTTAAAAGTCAAGAGTTATACTAGCTTTATGAGGTTAGGTATAACGGCTTAAGAGTGATAAAAAGAACGATTTATTGATTTAAGGAAATAAGAGACTTGACTTATTATACTAATATGAATTTTGTTAAAAAGTGTGAAACCTCATTAGTGAGTAATTAGTATTTTTGGTTTTCAAAAGGAATGATGTTTTACCAATCAGAATAAATGTCGAACAAACCACAAAGAATACTTAATAAAGGGAATTATTTTGACTAATAAGGTATTATTAAAACTAGTAGAAACTTTCATCCGTGATAGAGCTAAGATGAGACAAAAGGATATTACATTTACTAGATCATGGTCTTTGTAATAAGATTGTTACGAATAATAAATACCTACTCACACTTAGGGTATAAGTTTCTCAAATTGTTTTAAAGGATTAAAACTATGAACTACAAACCCTTTCGAAAATGAGAAACTTGAGTAATTGAAATTAGGCAAACTTGAACGTTAGGAAAAGAATGTTGTACTTGATTTTACAAGGAGAAGTGTTTTAATGAACTTCAAAAGATAATTACTCTATTTTTATACTACGTATCAGGTGACTTTTGTAAAAGAAACGGATCTTTTAAAAGAGTAATACATGAAGTACTTGGGGCTAACAACCCAACTTGTTAACATAATATAGAAAGTACCTTGTGTGAATAACTTGATTGTATTGATTTGTGATAGTCTTGTAATATTTTCTTGTTGACTTGATAAGTAAACATGTTAGGATGCTACGTGAGTTAGTATCTTGTGATATTTGTGTAAAGGGATTTTTCCTTGTTGTGCTTATGTTGTTTAGCAATAAGCGGTTATGTTGATATTATATCATTCATAACTCCGGTTAAGCCTCCGACGCGGTAGACTCAGCGGTCGATGGACCTATGATTCGAGAATACCTTATGCGTCTCAGATGGCCTATGCGGAATCGCGGAGTTCCGTGTTAGTATCGCGCCTTGTGGTCACGCGTTCTTGTAGCTGCGCGACGACGTGTCTAGGACGCCGCCGGAGTAGCTACCTCGATGCGGGTTATACCTCATGCGGCCTATCTGCTTGGCCTATGCGAGTCGCGGGAAGTTCCGTGACTAGATGCGCACATTAGATATCGCGCGAAAGTGGCCGCCTTTGATCATGTGACGGCCAGACAGATCTCATAATACGCTTTATGACCTTGTTGGTACGTGGGTTTTAGTAGTCGGCTATGCCTTCGCATTTACCCTGCATTCTATTGTGATGACTTTGAGGCACGAGTCCACGACTTGGCATGACCGCTATTTATTGTGAATCGTAGTGTTGGCTTATCATACCGCCTCCCGCCTTATATAGACTACTATGATTTCATTTACGATTTTCGCCACATACTGCAATTGTCAGATCGACCTCCTTGGCCGCGTTCATGCCGCAGTAAAGGTACTCCTACCGCTGATCCTCGTTCTTAGGATCACCGCTTGGCATTGGGAAAGCTCCGCTTCTCCTAAGCTTAGCATTTTGGTATGGTCCCCTCGTTGTAGATATTTGTATTCAGGGTATGGCGGCCCCGTCCGCCATTGTTGTTTTAAACTCTGAGGTCCAGCAGACTGTTGTAAGGTTGGGATGTAACTGTTCGTTTTGGGTTATTTATATACATTATGCCGAAAGGCAACTTTTTCCCAGAAACTGTGTCTTACTTATACTGTTTCATATCTTGGTTGTTTTATATTCCGCTGGTTTTTCTCTGATGTATGACTACTTGGGTGCCCGGGTAAGGCACCAGTCACGGGCCCCGGAATGGGTCGTGACACATGTGACCAGGAGCGGGTTAGATTCCCGGATTTGTTTGTATTACCCCATGGTCATGCTTATACGATGTGGGATTCCGGGGCATACGACCACGAGGGATATTGTTATATCATGGACTGCCGGCAGTGAGAAAGGATTCCACGGGCATGGTTGATATTATGGGCGTGAGACCCATAGTTACATTTGAGTAGTGACTTTGAGGGCATGCGTCCCTGACTTGATATGACTGCTTATGTGTTGTGTACTGTAGGTTGGCTATCATACATGTCTCCTGTTTTGTTTAGACTATTATGATTTCATTACGATTTCATCGCTTCACATACTTGGTACATTCTTCGACCGACCTCCTTCTGGGTTGCGTTCACGCCGCAGTTTAGGTACGCAGCTTGGTGATCTGCAGTGTAGGACCGCTCGAGTTTTGGGATAGCTCCTGCTCGTGAGTTTATCTTTTTGGTATAGTTCCTTGATACATGCTTTTGTACTGCATGGTGCATGGGGCCTTGTCCCGTCATATTTCAGTATAACTCTTAGAGGTCTGTATTCATATGTAGGATTGGACTCATGTACGGTGTAGTGTCTTTTGATTATGTATATTATGGCAGCCTTATCGGCTTTGCCCTTGTACGTATGTTGGTTTTAAAAAAAAAGAGGTGTTATTTAATTTCCGCAGTTTACTTGTGTTGTTAGGTAGAAGGGTGCCTGTGTAGGCACTACCACGCCCGGTTCGGGCGTGATGCACTTATTGGATTGTTTCATATGAATTGTGGGGTAGAATTTTACACGTCCGGCTAGGCGTGTAATCCCCTTTGAATTGCTGAATTGTTGAGCCTTAAATGTGGCATTTGATTATTGATTTTCGGTCCTTGAAAAAGGTGGAAAACTACGTAGAAACAAAGGAAGTGCTGCCCGATTTTCCATAGAATAAGAGTCCTTATACTTAGAAATATTCTACGTTGAAAGCTAGAAGTTGATAGACGTGTTATGGTCATTATAGGTTGACATTCTACGTGCGGCGTATTCCATTTGGCAAGTAGATTAAGCCGAAGAGGTATGTGGATCTTTCCCTATCTTCTTGAGCATGAGTTTTATAAATGTATAGTACAATGGACGTACATGGTTAAAAATGAATTCGGTTTCATTTTGGTATCCTTGCCTTGTTTTCGAAAAGTATATGTGACTTGATGTTACATGGAAAGATTTCTTGACTTGAAAAGTATAGAATACTTGATTTGGAAAGTATTGATTACTTGAACTATTCTAAAGTTAAGAAACTTGATTTCTAAAGTTAAGAGACTTGAAGTGTTCTGAAAGTTATGTAACTTAATTTGAAAGTATATGATACTTGGTTTTGAAAGTATAAGTTTCTTGGTTATAAAAAGAATGAATTTGTCTAAAACATAAAGAGTTATAACGGCTTTATGGGAAGTTAGTTATAACGGCTTTATGGAAAGGTAAGAGAGTGGTCTATTTGATTTATAGGCATGAGTTGCCTAGGTTGTGAAATTAGAAGTTACTTGGTTTCAAAGCCTTGAAATGAATTTCTAAAGGTGTAGTAACTTAATTTGAAAAATAGACATGTTTTGATACTACGGGTGTTAGTATCTTGGGGTTTTATATAAAAATGAGTCTTTTGAAATGAATGGAAGTACGTAGTACTTTGGGTTAAATTCCGGATTTTTATGTGACATGAAAGTGCCTTGAGTTTATAAAATGAAATTTATTTTTGTATGTTAATGAAAGTCTAAAAGATTTTATGAACTTGCCTATGCTTACTTGCGATAGCCTTTGAGTCCAAGTATTATATTTCTACGCTGCCGTGTCTCTCAGTTGGAGGGTCGGCTGTCTTGTTGACTTGGACGTACCGACAGTGATGAAGGATTCCACGAGTATGCTTCCATTGTGATTATTCCATGGACATACTTATACGATGAAGGATTCTGGGGCATGCAACCATGTTATATACTATTATTACTCCATGGACTAGCTCCCCATGAAGACATGTACACGAGATGAGGGATTCCATGGGCATGTTATACTATTATTACTCCATGGACTAGCTTCCCATGAAGACATGTACCCGAGATGAGGGATTCCACGGGCATGTTATATACTATTATTACCCCATGGATTAGCTCTCCGTGAAGTCATGTACCCGAGATGAGGGATTCCACGGGCATGAGATATATATATATTGCATATGTGCACGCCGACAGTGATGTAGGATTCCACGGGCGTGTTACATGTATATATTTTACACTTACGGTTGTCGGCAGTGATGGAGGATTCCACGGGCACGCTTTGGATGTTTTGCGGGCTTGAGACCCTTACTGGACTGTGTGATGATTTTGAGGGCTTGTATCCCTAGCCCTGGTGTGACTATTGTTTATGTGTTGAAATAGTCTTTAAAAGGAAAAATTGACTTTTATTACTTTCGTTTCGACAAGGCACAGTGTACTGTTATTTTGGTTATCATACATGTCTCCAGCTTTATTTTAGACTATTATGATTTCATTACAAGATTTTCGCTTTGTCACGACTGCCCGGTTCGTGGATCGTGCCTTACCGGCACCCAAGTAGTCATACATCGTAGTAACCAATGGAATATAAAACAAGACAGAAACAGATTTATAAAATAAGACACGCTTTATCTCGATGAAAAGCTTGCCTTTCGCATAATATAAATAACTCAAGTTTTGCGATACATCCCAACTGCATAACAAAGATTACTGCACTTCTAAGGAAGTAAACAACTATGGCGGACAGGGCCCGCCATACCCTGACTGTAAAAACTATCTACAATACAGGAGATCATACCAAAAGTAGAGCCTCCTAGAAGATGGAGCTCACGACACCAACGCAAAGATCCTAAGGATGTGGATCTAGCACTGCCGCCTTACCTGCGGCATGAACGCACTTCAAGGAGGTCGATAACAGTACCAAGTATGTGAAACTATAAAGAATCAAATAAAATCAAAGTATTTAAAACCTTTTCACAAATACAATCGTTCAATTGCACATAGTGTCACATCACAAACAAAGAATAATAGGAAAACTGTAACAGGTCTATTCTAGGCCGCGAATGATCGAAGCAAGGCCAATCGCCCATAGTATCATTCTGCGTGCCTAGTCCTGGACTTCCGCAGCCCGCATAGGTCACACAGACCCGCATGAGGTATTCCGCGACGGCAGCAACCCCGGATCCGCCTAGGCTCCCGCAGCCCGCATAGCCTCAAAAGACCGCGTAGTCTCAACGGACCGCATAGAATCCCCGCGTCGGGCTAAACACCCGAATGATCAATCCTGGAGCATACCGCTGCTCGCATAGTCTCACAGATCGCATAGGCCGTATAGACCAAGATCGAGGCAAGCCCTCGTGATAACAAATCGGGTAGGTGATACAATAACGACAAATGACTTACGGTTAGCAACGTAAGCACAGCAATTCAAGACACTAACCCAGGTAGCATCATAATATGTCTACTTATCACACAAATCTTACTACACTTAACAGAAATCAATACAAGGCTTTTATAAACAAACAAGTAAACAGTTCCTTTTTATCTTCTTAAGTTGTTATACCTAACTTCCCATAAAGCTAGTATAACTCTTAAGCTTTTGTTTTAAAAACCAAATATTTATCTTCTGTTAAAAAAAACGATTCAGTATTCTTTTATTATTCAGGCTTAAGCCGTGAGGCATTGCCATAAGTATTATTCAGGCTTAAGTCAAAGACATTGCCGTAGTTATTATTCAGTTAACACATGTACGTCTACCGTACTATATATTGTAAAATATCATGCTTTAGGAAGAATCACATACCTTCAAATAAAACCACCCGCCAAGTGAATATGTCGCACAGAGAGAGTCACCCTATAATAGTCACGATATCTATCAAAGACTACTCGAGGGTCATTCTAAACAGGGGTTCATAATTCTACTGAAAGTCGGGCAAAGACAACCCTACCGTGAGCTATGTAAGTCTCATGTGAAAACAAATCCTATGTGAGTACAGTTCAATTATTCTTCTTTAAACCCTTCATCGTGATAACAGTTCAATTCTATTCTCGTGATATTCTTCTAAGTATCTAATACTTATTCTAATACTACAACAAGAAGTATTCTCTAATTCAAAAGAGGGTTAGGATTAGTTACCTCGGTAAGCCCAATAATATCCTAGAAAAGTCGCTACCGAGCAAGGTTTTGCTCTAAGTTGTATGCTCCAAGAACCTTAGAAGTTCCTCACAACTTCTACTAAGTACTAAGGTATTTGGGCTAGGTATTTTGGGCATTATAACGATACAAGAAGGTAACTTTTCTACCAAGGAGGGGGTAGATTTCGGCTAGGCTGGGGGTAGGCTCTCGCCACACTACACAAGGGAGGGAAGAGGTGTTTGGACGAAAAGCTTAAGGGAGAGGAGAGGATTTTTAGACTTGGAAGATAACTTTGTGGATGAATAACTCTTCATCTCTAAGGGTATTTATAGCTCAAGCTCGCCAACCAATGGCCAAGATGAAGACAAGTGCAAGGCAAGTGTAAGGCCAAGATCAAGCCAAGTGCACCCTAACCCCTACTCCACAAAACACTCCACAAAACACTCCACAAAACATGGCACAAAACAAGGCCTAAGCAAGGAACCAATCGGCCAAGGCCAACACCCTCTTCGACGCCAATCGTCCAAAGCCACCCCACTTGCTTCCAATGTGAGGGTGACATGTCACCCTCCCGTTGGTCCAAAATGTTTCGCCTCTCGGAAAAATCCGCAAAATAAGAAATGGCATAGCCGGAATTTACTCTACGAAAGTCAGGAAACGCTTTCGTGAAAAACGATTCTTTTAGTGAGTTGTGTACAAAATAAAACGTCCAAGGCTTATCTTTAAGGCAAGACTTTCGTACGTATTCCCTTACGTACATACTCTGGAAATACGGGGTATAACATTCTCCCCTCCTTAGAACATTCGTCCCGAATGTTCCTTCCCAAGACAGTTATCGAAGAAGCTTAAACAGTTAATGCCACACACGGCCACAGAGCAACACATAGGCAGAAACGATAACGAAAATTTACAAGTAGGAAAGTGAATTTACCTGGAGGTGTGGGGAATAGGTGAGGATACTTCCGCCTCATGTCCTCCTCGCTTCCCATGTCATCTCCTCCCGAGCTCGTTCCGCCACAAGACTTTGACGGCCACGCCCTTCGTCCGCAGACGCCTAACTCGACGATCGACTATCGCCATGGGAATCTCCTCATACGATAACCCTCACACCGACATCGTCAATCGGTGCACCCTAGATGGATCCCCGATACATCTCTCAAAGATAGATACGTGAAACACCGGATGCATCGCCTCCAGACGGACGGCAGATCCAACTCGTAGCAACCTTGCCTACCTCGCGACAATCAAACGCCCAATGTACTGGGCCGAGCTTCCTTCTTCCCGAATCTCATCACACCCTTCATGGGTGACACCTTTAGAAAACCCAATCATCAACTCGAACTCAAGATGTCGACGACGATGATCTGTGATACGACTTGCCGACTCAGTCATTAATAGCCGCCGGATAAGTTTCACCTTATCCATCGCCGCTGTACCAATCGTCCCACTAGCGCCTCGCCCACATCGAACCAACCTATAGGCGACCGCACTTTCTCCCATACAAGGCCTCATAAGGCGCCATCCGAATCTTTGGAGTGGTAGCTATTATTATACGCAAACTCAACTAGAGGCAAATGATCCTCCCAACTACCATCGGAAGTCAATAACACAGCTCGCAGATATCCTCAAGAGTCGGATAGTGCGCTCGCTCGCCGTCTGCATGCGTGGATGAAATGCGACTCGTGCTCACTCGCCCCTAAACCCTCTGGAAGGACCTCCGGTTAGCCAGAACCGGGCTCCTCATGCGATATGATCGAAGTAGGGACTCCATGCACCGACGATCTCTGATGTAAAGTCCGCATAATCCTCACCAAAAGTCGTCGGACGGAAGAAAGTGGGCTGATTTCGACACCGTCGACGATAACCCATATAGAATCATGTCTCCTCCGAGTGCGAGGTAATCCCGTGATGAAGTCCATGTTGATTACCTCCCACTTCCGTGTCCGGATCTCGATAAATCGTCAGAACAAACCACCGTGCCTCACGGTGCTCTACCTTCACTGCCGACAACACGCACCGAGCTACGAACTCGCAACGCTCTCTTCAAGCCATCCCACCAATACACGATCTAAGGTCGTGGTACATCTTGGTCGACCGGATGGATAGAGTAACGCCTACCGTGTGCTTCCCCAAGAACTCGCCAAGTCCTCAAACATCCGAACACACATGCGCCTCAAACCTTAGCACCCCATCAGTGCTACTCAAAAGGACCCTTGCCTCACGAAGAGTCAGATCACGATATCGAATCAAAGCCGATCCTCTAATCGCTGCCTCTTCACCTCCTCGACGATGGAAGACTCGGCAACCTCACGAACTCTAACCCCACCGCTATCGAATCAATCAAACGGACACCAAGGCTCGCTAACCGATGCAAATCACGAACCATGTCCTCCTCTCTAGTCGCACATCCGATAGGCTCCCATCGACCTACGACTAAGAGCATCCGCCACAACATGGCCTTCCCGTGGTACAGATATCAACATCGTAATCCTTAAGCAACTCTAACCACCGCCTCGCCGTAAGTTCGGCTCCTCCGTGAAGATATACCGAGGCTCTTGTGGTCTCGTATAAATATCCACGTGAACCCCATACAAATAGTGCCTCCAGATCTTCAAAGCGAATCACGCGCTAACTCCAAATCATGCGGGTAGTTCCTCTCGTGTTTCTTCATTGTCGGGATGCATATGCTATAACCCCGCCATGCCGCATCAACACACATCCCAACCCGATGCCCGACGATCACAATACACGACATAACCTGGACCTCCGAAGAGTAAGAACGGGGCGGTCGTCAATCTCTCCTTCAAAGAATCGAAACCCCGCCACAAGCATCACCATCGAACTTGGCCGCTCGAGTCACCTAGTCAATGGTGCGTAGATAGAAGCAAACTTCTCCACGAACCGTCGATAATATCCTGCAAGGCCCGTAAATCGCGAACCTCTCGCGAGTAGTAGGTTCAGGCCAAGTCCCGATCGCCGATCTTGGCCGATCAACTCGAATGCCATCACCCGACAATATGCCCAAGAAACGCCATCAAGTCAACCAAAACTCGCATTTGGAAAACTTGGCGATAAATCGCTGGTCCCGAGAATCACAAGACAGCCTCTCAAATGCTCGCGTGCTCTCGCTCTGGCGAGAATAAACCAAGATATCATCAATGAACACTATCACAAACGCGTGTCAAAAATGGTTTGAACACTTGTTCATCAAATCCATGAATACCGCGAGCATTGGTCAACCCAAAAGACATGACACGAACTCATAATGCCCGCATCGTCCGAATGCGATCTGTGGACATCCACCTCTCGACTCGCGACTGATGATAGCCCGATCGCAGATCAATCTTGAGAAACATCTCGCACTCGCAACCGTCGAACAAATCATCAATCCCGGAAGGGGTATTCGTTTAATGGTCACCTTGTTCACCGTCAGAATCAACACACATGCGCAGCTGGCCCCGCCCTTCTTCTTCACGAACAATACCGCGCTCCTGTGGGAAACACTGGGCCTAATGAAGCCCTTCTAGCAAATCCTCACCGTCCTTCAACTCTCTCAACTCGGCAGTGCCATTCTCAGATGGCGGAATGGAAATAGGCCGAGTGTCCGCAATATGTCAATACAAAACTCAATCTCCTCTCGTGAGGATACCCGAGGTCATCCGAAACACGCCTGGGAACTCACGACCATCGAACCGATCAAAACTGTACCGCAGCCTTCGTGATCAAACACCCGAACGAGATGGTAGATATACCCTTCGCACCATCTTCCTAGCCTTGAGGTAGGAAATAAACCTACCTCGGCGATACTGCTCCTCCCACTCAACAACCGGCCTCAGAAACCGAACCGCATTACTTTCTCTCTCAGCCTACATTGGCGTAGCAGAAGCTAGCCAATCCATCCCCATAATCACGTCGAAGTCAATCATCTCCAACTCTATCAAGTCGGCAGGGTCCGACGATCAGAATAGTCACAGACAAGCTCTATATACCCGCCGAGCTACCACCGAATCACCCACTGGCGTAGCTACCTCGAAATGGTCTATGGACTCAGGCTCTATCCCTATCCTACTAGCAACAAGGGGAGATATATAGACAGAGTAGAACCCGGATCTATCAAAGCATACACATCAAACCCAGAAACTGATAAGGTACCTGTGACGACATCAGGTGAGGCCTCCTGATCCTGTCGGCTCGACAAAGCATATATGAGGTTCTGAGGACCGCTAGAACCGACTCGCGCCACGACCTCGCCGCGACCCGCTGATCCACGTGTACCTCTCCGGCGAGTAATCGCTTGGGATGAAGAAGCGCAATGCACTCGTAGCCGAGCCCTACCACCGCCGCCGGCCGGACAAACTCGCAAAGTGACCTGCCGCCACAAGTATAGCAAGCTCGAGTACGACTCCTGAATGGTATTCGCCACAACGGGCACACCGAGCGCACTCGAGCGGTTAGCACCTCGCTACTCGAAATCCAAAGTCCCGGGCCCCGACCGCCCGATCGCCTGGGCCGCGGCCGAAAATGAGGTAGGAGCGCTCTACTGGCCGTGGTGCAATCCGACTTCGCCGATGCCGCCACCCCGAGGACCACCAAAAGAACCGGCCGTCGCCTTCTTCTCGCTGATATCGTTTCTACCCGGCGGTCTCTACGCTCCTCACAACCCAAACAGCATGAGCTCGCATACGTTATGTCCATGCTCGTGAAGGGACACACCCACACAAGACTCGGCCATGTAATCATCTAGCCCGATGACATAGCGATGCACTCGCCCTCCATCTCGCTACTCGCAGTGGACATATCGAGCCAAAGAATCAAACTCGACATTGTACTCCTCACCAAGGCCCTCCCGCCTCAAAGAACAAGAATCTATCACTGCCCTCCTCATCTCATGAGGCAAGAAGTGTGTGAGAAAAGCCTCAAAACTCATCCCATATCACTGAGGTGCATGCTCTCCCGGGAAAGCTCCCATGAATCAAACCAATCGATCATGTATCACGCACCGATGCGAACCGAATGTCACTGACCTCGCCTTCAAGCCCCGATCACCCGCATAATCCTCTGCGGTGACGGATGAACCTCGGATCATCCTCCGCCGACCAGAAACTCAAGGGCTACAACTCAAGAAATCTCGTAGCCTCAAACTATCTCGCCTCGTGCACTACGGCGCGATCGAGCCGAGCTGAACTGCCGTGATCCAAATTTCTCTCAGACGGGCCACAACTTTAGCCAATAGCGGGCCATCTCTCAGTACCCTAACTCTCCGCCCAGCCGGGATGCGAGGTGGGTACCGTGGTTCAGGCCGGGCTGGCGGCGTCATAGAACTCGCCGCCTCGTATAGACCGGGCCCGAGCCTCGTGACTGGGTGTCTGCTAGCGCCTCCTCATTGCCTTGCCCTTCGGGCCCGGTTGCCTTACGTGGAGGCATAATCACATAGAAAGGAATACGTTAGAGGTCCAACCTATAACACGCCTCTAAAGCACGATCTCGTAATGAGAAGAATGGAAACCAATCCTAAATATCCTATAGCCTCTCGACATTGGTGTGGTGCACAACACACCGATAATCAAGACTTACTAGATACGGCTCAGACACTTTCCGAGGATTAATCGCTCGATACCACTTTTGTCACGACTGCCCGGCCCGTGGATCGTGCCTTACCGGCACCCAAGTAGTCATACATCGAGTAACCATGAATATAAAACAAGACAGAAACAGCTTATAAAATAAGACACGCTTATCTCGATGAAAAGCTTGCCTTTCGGCATAATATAAATAACTCAAGTTTTGCTACATCCCAACTGCATAACAAGATTACGCACCTCTAAGGAAGTAAACAACTATGGCGACAGGGCCCGCCATACCCCGATCAGCAAAACTATCTACAATACAGGAGATCATACCCAAAAGTAGAGCCTCCAGAAGATGGAGCTCCCGACACCAACGCAAAGATCCTAAGGATGTGGATCTAGCACCGCTGCCCTTACTGCGGCATGAACGCAGCCCCAAGGAGGTCAAGACAACAGTACCAAGTATGTGAAACTATAAAGAATCAAATAAAATCAAAGTATTTAAAACCTTTTCACAAATACAATCGGTTCAATTGCACATAGTGTCACATCACAAACAAAGAATAATAGGAAAATCAGAATAGTCTATTCTAGGCCGCGAATGATCAAGCAAGGCCAATCGCCCATAGTATCATTCTCGTGCCTAGTCCTCGACTTCCGCAGCCGCATAGGTCACACATGCACCGCATGAGGTATTCCCGCGTCGGGCAGCAACCCCAGATCCGCCTGGCTCCCGCACTCGCATAGCCTCAAAAGACCGCGTAGTCTCAGCAGACCGCATAGGAATCCCCGCATCAGGCTAAACACCCGAATGATCAATCACGAGCATACCGCTGCTCGCATAGTCTCACAGATCGCATAGGCCGTATAGACCAAGATCGGGGCAAGCCCTCAGATAACGATCGAGGGTAGGTGATACAATAACAAGACAACAGACTTACTGTTAGCAACGTAAGCCAAAGCAATTCAAGACACTAACCCGGTAGCATCATAATATGTCTACTTATCACACAAATCTTACTACACTTAACAGAAATCAATACAAGGCTTTTATAAACAAACAAGTAAACAGCCTTTTATCTTCTTAAGTTGTTATACCTAACTTCCCATAAAGCTAGTATAACTCTTAAGCTTTTGTTTTAAAACCAAATATTTATCTTCTGTTAAAAAAACGATTCAAGATTCTTTTATTATTCGTGCTTAAGCCAGGCATTGCCATAAGTATTATTCAGCTTAAGTCAAAGACATTGCCGTAGTTATTATTCGCTAACACACGTACGCTCACCGTACTATATATTGTAAAATATCATGCTTTAGGAAGAATCACATACCTTCAAATAAAACCACCGCCAAGTCAATATGTCGCAGAGAGTCACCATAATAGTCACAGATATCTATCAAAGACTACTCGAGGGTCATTCTAAATGCGGGTTCATAATTCTACTGAAGTCGGGCAAGACACCCTGCACCGTGAGCTATGTAAGTTCATCGTGAAAACAAATTCTATGTGAGTACAGATTCAATTATTCTTCTTTAAACCCTTCTACTGTGATAATACCAATTCTATTCTGTGATATTCTTCTAAGTATCTAATACTTATTCTAATACTACAACAGAAGTATTCTCTAATTCAAAAGAGGTTAGGATTAGTTACCTCGGTAAGCCCAATAATATCCTAGAAAAGTCGCCTGAGCAAGGTTTTGCTCCTAAGTTGTATGCTCCAAGAACCTTAGAAGTTCCTCACAACTTCTACTAAGTACTAAGGTATTTGGGCTAGGGTATTTTGGGCATTATAACGATACAAGAAGGTAACTTTTCTACCAAGGGAGGGGGGGTAGATTTCGGCTAGGCTAGGGGTAGGCTCTCGCCACACTACAAGGGAGGAAGAGGTGTTGGACGAAAAGCTTAAGGGAGAGGAGAGGATTTTTAGACTTGGAAGATAACTTTGTGGATGAATAACTCTTCATCTCTAAGGGGGTATTTATAGCTCAAGCCTTGGCCAACCAATGGCCAAGATGAAGACAAGTGCAAGGCAAGTGTAAGGCCAAGATCAAGCCAAGTGCACCCTAACCCCTACTCCACAAAACACTCCACAAAACATGGCACAAAACAAGGCCTAAGCAAGGAACCAATCGGCCAAGGCCAACACCCCTCTTTGGACGCCCAATCGTCCAAAGCCACCCCACTTGCTTCAATGTGAGGTGACACATGTCACCCTCCCGTTGGTCCAAAATGTTTCGTCTCTGAAAAATCCGCAAAATAAGAAATGGCATAGCCGGAATTTACTCTACGAAGTCGTGGAAACGTTTCGTCGGAAAACGATTCTTTTAGTGAGTTGTGTACAAAATAAAACGTCCAAGGCTTATCTTTAAGGCAAGACTTTCGTACGTATTCCCTTACGTACATACTCTGGAAATACGGGGTATAACAAGTTTCACATACTTGGTACATGTTGTACTGACCTCCTTCGGGGGGCTGCATTTATGCCGCAGGTTGAGGTACATAGCTTGTTGATCCTCACTCTTAGGATCACTGATCAGTTCTCGAAAAACTCCATTTCTCCGGAGGCTTGTCTTTTGGGTACAATTTTCCCTGATGTTGTAGATTATGTACATTCAGGGGTATGGCGGGGCCCTGTCCCATCATAGTTGTTATGTCAAAACTCTTAGAGGTCTGTAGTCATATATTGTGGGCCGGTTTGTAAAAAAAAAAGAGGTAACTGCTTTTGACTTTATTTGTATATCCAGGAAGGCAGCCTTATCGGCTAGCCTGTTGTTTACTTCTTATTGATTTAAGTTGTGTATTTTATGTATGTTCCGCTGATCTTCTCTGATGGTTACCTGTAAGGGTGTCCAGGTAGGGCACCAGTCGCGGGCCCGGGGTCGGGTCGTGACATTTAATTTCATGACATTTATTGGTGAATGCTAGTTTTAGGCTAGTGTTTGAGTCCAATAAATTTGTAATCACTAAGAATAGAACTTTTGTAGGAAGGGACTTCGTCTGTGAAGGCCTCTTCAAAGTTAACGTATTATCTGTAATGGCTTCTATTAATAAAATTGAGTCTTCTTCTTATTTTCTTGAGTCTTCTAATTATAGCATCATAGATTAGGACATGTAAACTATCAATATATCCAAAGGTTGGTTAAGTTGGAGTTGTGAGGTGTGCGTAGAGGCAAAACTTTTAAAGAATCCCTTTAGATTTGTCGAAAAGGAAACTGCTCCTCTAGAACTCATTCACACCGCTATATGTGACTTGAAGTTTGCACAACTAGGGGGAACAAGTACTTTGTGACTTTCATAGATGATAACGTAAGGTATTGTTACATTTACTTATTAAAAAGTAAGGATGAAGCCTTTAAAGCATTCAAACGCTACAAAGCAGAAGTTGAAAATCAACTAAGCGTACGGATGAAATCAATTCGTAGCGATAGAAGGGGAGAATACGTAGCGCCTTTTGAAGAATATTGGTTAAGGTATCAGATTCATTGACTGCCCGGATCTAGGTGGTTTAGATCTAGTAGACTCCGAAGTGGCTGATTATCTGTAATCTAGTATTCCAGATTTTCAGGACTTGGAGGCTCCAGAGATGGAACCAAGACGAAGTAAAAGGGCCAGGAAGGATAAGTCCTTCGGTCCTGACTTTGTAGCTTATATGGTTTATGACGAACTAGTTGTTGAAGCATTGTAAACTCAAGAAGCACCGCTCTGGAAAGAAGCTATAGAGAGTAAGATATACTTCATTTTGCACAACCATTCTTGGGAGTTGATTGATCTTCCTCCGAAAAATAAACCTTTAGGTTGTAAATAGATACGCAAACGGAAGTATAGAGCAGATGGATCTATAGACAAGTACAAGTCTAGGTTAGTAGTCAAGGGCTATCGACAAAAGGAGGGTCTTGACTACTTTGACACGTACTCCCCGGTATCTAGAATGACGTTCATACGAGTATTCATTGTGATCGCCGCATTGCGGGATCTTGAGATACATCAAATGAATGTCAAGACAGTCTTCCTAAATGGTGATTTGAAAGAAGAAATCTATATGGACCAACCCGAGGGGTATGTGGTTCCAGGATAAGAGAAGAAAGTTTGTCGGCTTATCAAATCTCTGTACGGGCTGAAACAGGCCCCGAAGCAATAACACGAGAAATTTGATAGTACTCTACTATCGAAAGGGTTTGCCATTAATGAGTGTGACAAATGTGTCTACACGAAAGGAAATGTCGACTCGTTCGCCATGATATGTCTTTACGTAGACGACATGTTTGATCACATGGAGCAGTCCTGGGTTGATCGTAGAGACTAAAAACATGTTGAAACAATGTTTTGACATGAAGGATATGGGTATTGCAAATGTCATCTTTGAGATCAAGATCTCTAAGATGTCTGGCGGACTGATCTTATCTCAGTCTCACTACATCGAGGATGTGTTGAGAAAGTTTGAGATGGTCGACAGTTCACCGATAACGACACAACTGGATATAAATCAAAAGGTTGATAAAAATTATGTTGCGCCCGTATGCCCGGAGCGATATGCACAGGTGATTGATAGTTTGATGTGCATAACAAACTGCATCCGACCTGATATCGGTTATGCAGTCAACAAGTTGGCTAAGTTTATCCGTAATCCAAGTGATGATCATTGAAAAGCGTTGAGTCGGGTACTCCGGTACCTAAAATACATGCAAAATTATGAGTTGCATTATTCGAGGTATCCAGCTGTACTAGAGGGGTACAGTGATGCAAATTGTATATCTGATATAGAGAACACCAAGTCCACCAGTGAGTATATATTTACAATTGGTGGTGGGGCTGTATCTTGAAAATCCTCTAAGCAAACTTGCATCGCCCGATCCACGGTGGAATCAGAGTTCATTACTTTAGACAAAGCAGGAGAAGAAGTTGAGTGGCTTCATGACTTCTTAGAGGATATCCCTTGTTGGGATAAACCCGTACCTTCTGTAATGATCTACTGCGATGGCCAGTCGGCTCTAGGAAGGGCACGAAGTTCTATGTACAAATGGAAAATCTCGTCATATTCGATAGAGACATAAGACTGTTAGGAAACTGATCACCACAGGTATTATTTCCATCTATTATGTAAAATCTAAGGAAAACATAGCAGACCCTTTGACTAGGAATACCCAGAGATCAGATGTTCTAGGGGAATGGGCTTAAAACTCAATCAATAAGAACTGATATGGTGGATACCCAACCTTACTGACTGGAGATCCCAGGAATTAGGTTCAATGGAAAAACTAAATCGTAAAGGTTAGTTGAGCGCTTCAGTGGAAGCAAGAACACTTCGGATGATGATTTCTGTAAAGAAACATGAATCTAAGGTCATTCCAGTGATATACATTAAGTGTTATCTGCACTTCAGATGATGATTTCTTTGCAAGATTTTGTGAAAAGAAAGGTTTCTTCCATGAATTTTCTGCACCCAAGACTCCACAATAGAATAGGGTAGCATAGAGGAAGAACAGAACATTGCAAGAGATGGCTAGGGTAATATTAAGTTCTAAATAATTATCAAAAAGGTTTTGGATAGAAGCCTTAAGCAATGCATGCCACATCACTAACAGAGTCTATATAAGGCCACGTACCAAAATGACACATTATGAAATTTTAAATGGAAAGAAACCTAATCTACGTTATTTCCATGTTTTTGGGTGCATCCGCTACATATTAAATGACAAGGATAAGTTGGCAAAATTTGACTCAAAAAGTGACAAAGGAATATTCATTGGTTATTCGCAAAATAGTCATGCTTACAGGATATACAATCAGAGGACTAAGACTGTACAAGAGTCAGTCAATGTTATCTTTGATGATCTAACTGACATTTCAGGGAAATCATAAAAAAATAGCATTGTTATTACGACAGAAAAAGAGCAAGATGCAACATCAGATGTTGCCTCATATGTTGCTCCAGATGTTGTCATAATATCAGAGGCAACACCTAAACCTGCAGAAGAGATCACAGAGATTGAGGTGGAGGAGAAGTCTAGAACTGAAATGCAAGATCAAGTAAGAAGAGACCCTCCATCAAGGATTAGAAGAAACCATCCACAAGACCAAGTGATAAGAGGAGTGTTTGAAGGGATGCGTACAATGGAGAAAGAACCAATTAACTACCGAGAAATGGTAAGGTATGTGTGTATGTCTACCATATACCAACATGTTAGTTTTTCTTGTCTTACATCTACTTTAGAACCTAAAAACATTGGGGAAGCTTTAAAATATAATTTTTGGATTCAAGCAATCCAAGAAAAGCTTGAACAATTTACCCGAAATGAAGTTTGGGACTTGGTACCACGACCCAATAATACAAATTTTATTGGGGCCAAGTGGATATTCAAGAACAAATCAGATGGGTGATATTGCTTGCTATTTAAAAATTACCTTGCATTAAATGGGTGTTAAATGAGCTTTCCTTAATGGATATTTGGACAAAGAAGTGTATGTTGAACAACCAAAGGGATTTGAGGATCCTCACCATCCACATTATGTATAGAAGCTCAAGAAAGCTTTGTATGGATTGAAACAATCCTCTCGTGCATGGTATGGTCGTCTAACTAACTTCTTTATTGAGTTTGGTTTTAACCGTGGAGAAACTGCTAGAATATTGTTCATCAAAAGACACAGTGTAGATGTAATAATAGCTCAAATCTATGTTGATGATATTGTGTTTGGTTCGACTTCCGAATCATTTTTGAAGTCTTTTATCGAAGCGATGTCGATAACATTCGAGATGAGCATGATTGGGGAACTAACTTAGGCTTGCAGATTAAACAGAATGAAGATGAGATATTTGTGTCCCAAAGTAAATATGCCAAGAACATAGTTAGAATGTTTGGACTAGAGAATGCAAAACACATGAGAACACCAATGGGATCGACATAACAGGTATGTACAGACGATGTTTGACAACATGTTGACGCAACATTGTTTAGGTCCATGATAGGTAGTCTTTTATATCTTATTTCTAGTCGTCCAGACATTATGTTCAGTGTGTGTGTGTGCTAGATTTCAAGTCAGTCCCAAAGTATCCCACTTAAATGTTGTCAAGCGTATAATCAGATATATTACTATCACAAGTGAGTTGGGAATATGGTACACCAAGGACACTAACTGTCACGACCCATTCCGGGGCCCGTGACTGGTGCCTTACCGGGGCACCCAAGTAGTCATACATCAGAGTAATCAGCGGAAATATAAAACAAGACATGAAACAGTTTATAAAATAAGACACAGTTTATGTGAGAAAACATCGCCTTTCGGCATATATATATAAACATGGTTTAGCAGTTACATCCGATATCGCATAAACATGACTACGCACTTCTAAGGAAATATACAACTATGGCGGGACAGGGCCCCGCCATACCTGCTGCATAAAACTATCTACAACGGAGATCATACCAAAGTAGAGCCTCCGAAAAGATGGAGCTCCGACACCAACGTAGAGATCCTAAGAATGTGGATCTAGCACTGCTGCCCTTACTGCGGCATGAACGCAGCCAGGCGAGGTCGATAACAGTACTAAGTATATGAAACTGTAAAATACTTAAATGAAAACATATCATGTTAAAAATCAGTTTTCCAAGTATGTATGAAACAACCAAGGGGACCGCACATAGTGCCACATCATAAACAAGAGCAACAACAGTAAATCAGAATGTGTCTTTCTAGGTCGCGAATGATCGAAGCAGGCCAATTGCCGTAGTATCACCATGCAAGCCTAATCACGGACTCCGTAGTCCGCATAGGCCACTCACATAGGCCCGCATAGTGGTACATAACCCCGCATCGAGGTAGCTACTCCCGGCATCGCCCGGACTCGTAGTCCGCATGGCCACATAGACCGCATGAGGTATAACCCCGCATCACTAACCTGGAACTCCCGTAGCTCTGCATAGGTCCCTTGGACCCGCATGAGGTATTCTCGAATCATGGTCCTGCATCACCGAGTCTACCCGCGACGGAGGCGCCTTAACCCCTGAATATGTCAAGAGGTGAGTGATATTATACTAACATAACAACTTATCGTTAAACAACATAAGCACAACAAGAATACTCTCTTATACAAACGTTACAAGACACTAACACACATAGCATCATATCATGTCTACTTTATCAAACCATCTTATTATTCTTTTCACAAGTCAATATAAGTCTGTTATAAATACATAGGCAAACTGTTTCTTTTATCATGCTTAAGTGGTTATACCTAACTTCCCATAAAGCTAGTATAACTCTTAAGCTTTTGTTTTAAAAACCAATTAGTTCTCTTCTGTTAAAAATGATTCAGTACTCTTTTGAAATGCTTTCAGATCTTTATTATTCAGGCTTAAGCCGTGAGGCATTGCCGTAAGTATTATTCAGTTAACACATGTACGTCTACCGTACTACATATATACTTTAAAATATCATGCTTTAGGAAGAATCACATACCTTCTCAGCGAAAACCACCTGCCAAGTTGAATATGTCGCGCGCAGAGAATCAGCCTATAATAGTCAGACACGTCTATCAACGTTCAGACTACTTTGTAAACAGTTCTAAACAGAGGGTTCTATATCCTACGGAAAATTGGGCAGCACTTCCCTACCCGGTGAGCTACTCAAGTCTACTGTGAAAACAAATTCATGTAAGTACAATTTGATTAATCTTCTTTTAAACCCTTCATCGTGATAATAGTTCAATTCTATTCTGTGATATTCCTCTAAGTATTTATACTTATTCTTATACTACTACAGTATGTATTCTCTAATTCAAATGAGGGTTAGGATTAGTTACCTCGGTAAGCCCAATAATATCCTAGATAAAGTCGCGCCTGAGCAAGGTTTAGCTCCTAAGTTGTACGCTCCAGAGTCTAAGAAACCTTAGAAGTTCTTCACAACTTCTACTAAGGACTAAGGGATTGGGCTAGGGTATTTTGGGCATTATAACAATACTAGAAGACAACTTTTCTACCAAGGGAGGGGGGGTAGATTTCGGCTAGGCTAGGGGAGGGTTGCCTCGCCAAGCTCACTAAAAAGGGGTGTTGGACTAAAAAGGCTACAAGGGAAAGGAGAGAATTTTCAAGACTTGAAAGGAATTTGTGGATGAAGAACTCTTCATCTTAAGGGTATTTATAGGTCAAGACATGGCCAACCAAGGGCCAAGATTTAGCCAAGTGCTAGGCAAGTGTAAGGTCAAGATTAGGGCAAGTGTCCTTGGCCAACTTGCACACAAAATATCCTACCTAATCCTTGACTTGTGCAAAGGCACAAAAAAACGTGCACTTCATTGTCCAATTCGTCCAATGGACGATTTCAAGTCCACCAATTGGAGGGTGCCAAGTGTCGCCCTCCCGTTGGTCCAAAATGTTTCGTCTCTGAAAAATCCGCAAAATTAGAAATGGCATAGCCGGAATTTGCCCTACGAAAGTCGTGGAAACGCTTTCGGAAAACTATTCGTTTTGTGAGTTGTGCCCAAGAAAAACGTTTTGTGCCTAAACTTTAAGGCTAGACTTTTGTACGTATCCCCTTACGTACATACTCTGGAAATACGGGGTATAACACTAACTCTAATCTAATAGTGTATAGTGACTCGAATTGGGCTGGTGATGTTGATGATAGGAAGAGCACAAGTGGTGGATGCGTTTACATAGGCAATAACTTAGTATCATGGTATAGTCGTAAACAAATTTTGTCTCTCTTTCAACTGCAGAATCTGAGTATGTTGCGGCTGGAAGTTGTTGTGCCCAATTAATTTGGCTAAAACACATGTTAGATGATTATGGCATATCAAGCAACATTATGATTTTGTAATGTGATAATTTGAGTGTTATCAATATTTCTAAGAATCATGTTCAGCACTCTCGTACAAAATACAAATATATACGACATCATTTTTTAAGGGACTTAGTCGAAAAACAACTAGTTCAGATTGAATATGTGGATACAGTTCACCAACTAGCTGACATTTTAACCAAGGCTCTAGATCATGAGAGATTTTCTAGTTTGAAAACTCTCTTGGTCTGTGTTTAGTAAAAATAAGGCAGTTTATGGTAGATGTTGCCTGAGATGTTGCACAACACTCTTGACAACATCTACTGTGTCAATATACCGAGACAATGTTGCAGTATTTTACACATATTTGGTCACTCAAGTATGACCCTACAAGAACAAAGACTTAAATGTGATATTGTTCTCTGCGATGATGTATATAAACTAATTATATATGTCATAAAAATGGAGTATCAAAAGTAGGCAAAGCCTATACTAAATATTTGGCAAGATTTTGAGCAAAGCTCTATATTGGTATCTGTCACGACCCGACCCCGGGGCCGCGACTGGTGCCCTACCTGGGCACCCCGTTCAGGTATACATCAGAGAATAGCAGCGGAACATACACTACATACAACATGTTTAGACAATAACATCACAGGCTAGCCGATAAGGCCGCCTTCCATAAAATATGCATAATCAAAAGCAAATCAGATAACCTTGGTTCTTACGTTCAAACCACAAAATGTGACTACAGCACTTAGAATAACAACTGTGGCGGGACAGGGCCCCGCCATACCCCTGAATGTACATAAATCTACAACATCAGGGAAAGACTGTACCAAAAAGACAAGCCTCCGGAGAAATGTAGCTTCTGACGTCTGATCAGTGATCCTAAGAATGAGGATCCACCACCGCTACCCCTACCGCGGTATGAACGCAGCCCCCGAGGAAGGGGGTCAGTACACAATATGTACTAAGTATGTAAAACTGGAAAATACTGTAATTACATCATAAGTTTAAAACAAAGCCGGAGACATGTATGATAATCAAATTATAGTACACTGTGCCTTACTAACAATGAGAGTAAATAGGAGTATACTTACAACATAAAAATAGGAAGCTCACGATCAAAGCAGGACCACCCGTCCGCAGTATCATTAAGCAATCCTACTCCTGGGACTATTTCACTCGCATAGGTCATGTGGACCCGCATGAGGTATTCCTCGCATGGGACTATTTCACCCGCATAAGCCCTTATGGACTCGCATGAGATATTCCTCGCATAGTCTTTACCCGCCCGCATTGTTATACCCCGTATTTCCAGAGTATGTACGTAAGGGAATACGTACAAAAAGTTTGGCCTTAAAGTTTAGGCCTTGGACGATTTTTTGGGCACAACTCACAAAGCGAATAGTTTTCCGACGAAACGTTTCCACAGCTTTCGTAGGGTAAATTCCGTCTATGCCATTTCTAATTTTTGCGGATTTTTCCGAGAGACGAAACATTTTGGACCAACGGGAGGGCGACACTTGGCACCCTCCAATTGGTGGACTTGAAATCGTCCATTGGACGAATTGGACAATGAAGTGCACATTTTTTGTGCCTTTGCACAAGTCAAGGATTAGGTTGGATATTTTGTGTGCAATTTGGCCAAGGACACTTGCCCTAATCTTGACCTTACACTTGCCTAGCACTTGGCTACATCTTGGCCCTTGGTTGGCCATCCCTTGACCTATAAATACCCCTCTTGAGATGAAGAGTTCTTCATCCACAAAAGCTTCCAAGTCTAAAAATCCCCTCCTCTCCCTTTGTAGCCTTTTCGTCCAAACACCCCCCCTCCCCTTTTGAAGTTTGGCCGAGGGCCCCCCCCCTAGCCTAGCCAAAATCTACCCCCCCTCCCTTGGTAGAAAAGTTGTCTTCTAGTATTGTTATAATGCCCAAAATACCCTAGCTCAAATCCCTTAGTACTTAGTAGAAGTTGTGAAGAACTTCTAAGGTTTCCTTGGAGCATACAACTTAGGAGCAAAACCTTGCTCAGGCGCGACTTTATCTAGGATTATTATGGGCTTACCGAGGTAACTAATCCTAACCCTCTTTTGAATTAGAGAATACTTACTGTAGTAGTATAAGTATTAGATACTTAGAAGAATATTGCAGAATAGAATTGAATCATATCACAAAGTAAGGGTTTAAAAGAAGAATAATCAAACTATACTTACATAGACTGCTTTCACAATAGACTTGAGTAGCTCACCGTAGGGAAGTACGCCCAATTTTCCGTAGATATAGAACCCTCTGCTTAGAATCACTTACAAAGTAGTCTCAACGTTGATAGACATGTCCGACTATTATAGGTGATTCTTCACGACATATTCAACTCGCGTGGTTTTCACGGTAGGTATGTAATTCTTCCTAAAGCATGATATTTTACAATATATATATAGTACGCAGACGCATACGTGTTAATCGAATAATAACTACGCAATGTCTTTGACTTAAGCTCGATAATACTTACGAATGCCTCACGCTTAAGCTCGAATAATACTTACGAATGCCTCACGGCTTAAGCTCAATAATAAAGAATCAAAGCATTTCAAAAGAATATGAATCATTTTTAATGTAAGAGAACTAATTGGTTTTTAAATGTAAGCTTAAGAGTTATACTAGCTTTATGGGAAGTTAAGTATAACCACTTAAGATTGATAAAAGAAACAGTTTGCCTATGTGTTTATAATGCACTTATATTGAATTGTGAAAAGAATAATAAGATGGTTTGATAAGTAGACATGATATGATGCTATGTGTTAGTGTCTTGTAACGCTTGTATAAGAGAGTATTCTTGTTGTGCTTATGTTGTTTAAAGATAAGTCGTTATGCTAGTGTACTATCACTCACCTCTTGACATATTACCGGGGTTGTCGCCTCCGACGGGGTAGACTCGTGAGGTCCGGGACCATGATTCGAGAATACCTTACGCGGTCCAGGGACCCATGCGGAGCTACGGAGTTCCGTGTTAGTGATGCGGGGTTATACCTCATGCGATCTATGTGGCCATGCGACTACGAGTCCAGACGATGCCGAGGAGTAGCTACCCTCGATGCGGGGTTATGTACCCATGCGGGCCTATGTGAGTGGCCTATGCGGACTACGAGTCCGTGATTAGGCTTGCATGGTGATACTACGCAATTGGCCCCGCTTCGATCATTCGCACCTAGAAAAGACTTGTTACGCTTACCTATTGTTGCTCTTGTTTATGATGTGGCACTATGCGGTCCCTCGTTGTTTCATACATACTTGCAAAACTGATTTTAAAATGATATGTTTTCATTTAAGTATTTTACGCTTCATATACTTAGTACTGTTATCGACTCTCCTTCGGGGCTGCGCTCATGCCGCAGTAAGGGCAAGCAGTGCTAGATCCACATTCTTAGATCTCTACGTTGGTGTCTGAGCTCCATCATTTCTGAGGCTCTACTTTTGGGTATGATCTCCTATTGTAGATAGTTTTGTATACATAGGTATGGCGGCCCCGTCCCGCCATAGTTGTATATTTCAGAGGTTTGTAGTCATGTTGTACAAGATTTGATGTAATCGCTAAACCATGTTTATATATATATGCCGAAAGGCGACGTTTTCTCACATAAATCAAGCTTTCTTATTTTATAAACTGTTTAATGTCTTGTTTTTTATTTCCGTTGATGACTCTGATGTATGACTACTTGTGTGCCCGCAGAGGCACTACCACGCCCCGAATGGGTCGTGACAAAAGTGGTATCGAGCGCTTAATCATCGGAAAGTGTCTACGCATCGTATCTAGTAGAGTCTTGATTATCGTGTGTTGTGCACCACACCAATAATCGTGAGGCTATAAGATATTTAGGATTGGTTTCCATTCTTCTCACTCGAGATCGTGCTTTAGAGTCGTGTTAAAATTGGACCCTCTAACGTATTCCTTTCAGAATAGCTTATGCCTCCACGTAAGGCAACCCGCCCGAAAGGCAAGGCACCAGGAGCCGCCATCCGACACCGAGTTACGAGGGCTCGTGCCCGCCTATACCACGACGGCGAGTTCTATGACGCCGCCCCAAAGAGACCACAGCACCCACACCTCCCGCCCCACACCGTGGGCGAGGAGTTAGGGTACAAGGAGAGACGCCCACTATTGGCTAGAGTTGTGGCAGATACGAGGATAGGCCGGACGCGCCTCAGCCTCAGCCTCGGCCGCACCCGCGTGCACCCAGGCGAATAGTTTGAGGCTACGAGATTTCTTGAGTTGTAGCCCGCCAGAGTTTTACGGTCGAGGCCGGAGGATGATCCGCAGGAGTTCATCCGCCGCCACAGAGGATCATGCGTGATCAAGGCCTCGAGACAGAGTCCGTGACCTTCGGTTCGACGGCCGCGTGATACCGCAATGATTGGTTTGATTCGTGGGAGTTATCCCGGAGAGCACGCGTCCCAGCCTACTGGGATGAGTTCTCGAGGCTTTCCTCACTCACTTCTTGCCTCCACAGATGGCGAGGGCGCGGCCGATAGATTTTTACCGGCCGAGGCAGAGGACGACCGCCGTGGAGTACAATGTCGAGTTTGATTCATCGCTCGATATGTCCCGGTAGCAGCATGGAGGATGTGGTGCACCGCCACGCCACCGCTAGATGACTATATGGCGAGTCATGCGGGTGTTTCTTCACCGTATGGACATTACCCGCATGCAGCTCATGCTATTGGATGCGGCGAGCGTAGAGACCGCCGGTTGACAGCGCAGGAAGAAGACCAGACGCAGGTCTTTTGGTGGCTATCGTGGCGGCCTCAGCAGTAGCCTAGATTTGCACCACGCCCACCAGAGCACTCGCACCGCCCTCAAGACACCAGATATTCGAGGGCGCACGTGGCCCCGTGACTTCAGACGCCCGAGCAGCAGGTATCGCCGACGGGACCACCCCCTCAGCCGTGGCCGCGCAGATCCCACTTCGAGTTGTGGTGCTACGAGCTTGTTTCGCCAGGCGGCAGGTCACTATGCGAGGAACCGTCCACTGGCGGCGATCTTGATGGTAGGGTCACCACAGTTCTTTCGCCGTCTTCTTCATCCCCGACAGCTACTCGCTCGAGGGCAAGGTACTCATGGACCAGCATGTCGCGCAGAGGTCGTGGCGCGGTCCCAGATTCTAGCGGTCCTCGAACCGCATTTATGCTTTGTCCAAACCGACAGATCGTGAGGCCTCACCGATGTCGCCATGTACCTTATCGGTTCTCGGGTTTGATGTGTATGCTTTGATAGATCCGGTTCTACTGCCCCATATATCTCCCCTTGTTGCTAGTAGGAAAGGGATAGAGCCCGAGTCCATAGACCCTTTCGAGGTAGCTACGCCGATGGGTGATTCGGTGGTAGCTCGGCGGGTATATAGAGCTTGTCCCGTGATCGCATACCGTCGGACCTCAGCCGACTTGATAGAGTTGGAGATGATTGACTTCGACGTGATCATGGGGATGGATTGGCTAGCTTCTGCTACGCCAATGTAGACCGCAGAGAGAGTAGTACGGTTCCCAGCTCTGAGGAGCCGGTTGTTGAGTGGGAAGGAGCACCGTATCTCAGGGGTAGGTTTATTTCCTACCTCAAGGCTAGGAAGATGGTGCAGGCGGTATATCTACCATCTCGTCGGGTGTTTGATAATCAAGCCGCGTAGAAGATTTTCCGCCGGGCCCAGAGTCGAGAGTTCCCGCACGTGTTTCCGCACGACTCCCGTATCCTCCCGAGAGGAGATTGAGTTTTGTATTGACATATTTCGCACACTCGCCTATTTCCATTCCGCCATACGTAATGGCACCGCCGAGTTGAGAGAGTCAAGGATCACTTAGAGATTTGCCGGAGAAGCGGCTTCATCGCCTAGTGTTTCTCCCCGGGAGCGCCGGTATTGTTCGTGAAGAAGAAGGACGGACGCCGCGCATGTGTGTTGATTACAGTGCAAATAACAAGGTGACCATTAAGAACGTATACCCCTTCCCGTGATTGATGATTTGTTCGACTGCCAGTGGTGCGAGATGCTTCTCCAAGATTGATCTACGGCCGCTATCATCAGTGCAGTCGAGAGGTAGATGTCCCTAGGATCGCATTCAGACCCGACGCATTATGAGTTCGTGGTCATGTCTTTTAGGTTGACCAATGCTCCGCAGTATTCATGGATTTGATGAACCGAGTGTTCAAACCATTTTTGGACACGCTTGTGATAGTGTTCATTGATGATATCTTGGTTTATTCTCGCCAGAGCAGAGCATGCGAGCATTTGAGGATCTGGCCGACAGCTTCTCAGACTCAGCTTGTACGCCAAGTTTTCCAAATGTGAGTTTTGGTTGACTTGATGGCGTTTCTTGGGCATATTGTCGGGCCGATGGCATTCGAGTGGATACGCCAAGATCGAGCGCGAGGACTTGGCCTGCACCTACTACTCCGGCTGCAGGTTCGCAGCTCGGGCCTTGCAGATATTATCGGCGTTCGTGGAGAAGTTTGCTTCTATCTCTACACCATTGACTAGGCCGACTCGTATGCAGCCAAGTTTGATGGATCGATGCTTGTGGCGTGGTTTCCAGATTCTTTAAAAGAGATCGACGACCGCCCCGTTCTTACTCTTCCGCAGGTCCGGATGGTTATGTCGTATTGTGACGCGCCAAGCATCGGGTTGGGATGTGTGTTGATGCAGATGGCAGGTTATAGCATATGCATCCCGACACCAAGAAACACGAGAGGAACTACCCCACCCATGATTTGGAGTCAGCGGCCGTGATTCACGCTTTGAAGATCCGAGGCACTATTTGTACGGGTTCACGTGGATATTTTTACAGCACCATAAGAGCCTCCAAGATATCTTCACCAGGAGCCGAACTTACGGCGAGACGGTGGTTAGAGTTGCTTAAGGATTACGATGTTGATATCCCGTACCACCCAAGGCCAATGTTAGGCGTATGCTCTAGTCGTAGGTCGATGGGAGCCTATCGATGTGCGGTAGAGAGGAGGGACATGGTTCGTGATTTGCATCGCCAGCGAGCCCGTGTCCGCTTGATTGATTCTCGATAGCATGGGGTTAGAGTTCGTGAGGTTGCCGAGTCTTCCATCGCCGGCGAGGTGAAGAGGCAACAGCTCGAGGATCCACTTTGATTCGATATCGGATACAACTCTTCGAGGCAAGGGTCCTTTTGAGGTAGCACCTGATGGGGTGCTAAGGTTTGAGGGCAGATTGTGTGTTCCAGATGTTTCAGGACTTCGGCAGCAGGTTCTTGGGGAAGCACACAGCGCGCGTTACTCTATCCATCCGGGGTCGACCAAGATGTACCACGACCTTAGATCTGTGTATTGGTGGGATGGCTTGAAGAGGGACGTTGCAGAGTTCGTAGCTCAGTGCCCATGTTGTCAGCAGGTGAAGGTAGAGCACCAGAGGCCTGGTGGTTTGTTGCAGGCGATAGAGATCCCGACCTGGAAGTGGGAGGTAATCAACATGGATTTTATCACAGGATTACCTCGCACTCAGAGGAGACATGATTCTATATGGGTTATCGTCGACAGGCTGACGAAATCAGCCCACTTTCTTCCCGTCAGGACGACTTTTTCACGAGGATTATGCGGACTTTACATCCGAGAGATCGTCGGATCGCATGGAGTCCCTACTTCGATCATATCGCATGCAGGAGCCCCATTTCGCTAACTTCCTGAGGTCTTTCCAGAGGTTTAGGGACGCAGTGAGCCCGAGTAATCGCATTCCATCCACGCATGCACGGACAAAGCCGAGCGCACTATCCGCACTTCGAGGATATGTCGAGCCCGCGGTTATCGACTTCGTGGTAGCTGGGAGGATCATTTGCCTCTAGTTGAGTTCGCGTACAATAATAGCTACCACTCCAGTATTCATATGGCGCCTTATGAGGCCTTGTATGGGAGGAAGTGCTGATCGCCTATAGGTTGGTTCGATGTGGGCGAGGTGCAGCTAGTGGGACCAGATTTGGTGCGAAAGCAGTGGATAAGGCGGCTTATCCGAGAGCGCTATCGACACTCGTAGTCGATGTGTCGTATGCAGATCATCGCCGCCGGATCTTGAGTTCGAGGTTCATGATTGGGTTTTCTAAAGGTGTCACCCATGAAGGGTGTGATGAGATTCGGAAGAAGGGAAACTCAACCCAAGGTACATCGGGCGCTTCAGATTGTCCGCAGGTAGGCAAGGTTGCCTACGAGTTGATCCGCCGTCCGATCCGAGGCGCAGATCCGGTGTTTCACGATCTATCCGAGAGATGTATCGGGATCCATCTAGGTACACCCGATTGACGATGTCCAGTGTGACCAGGGTTATCGTATGAGGAGATTCCCATAGCGATAGTCGATCGTCGAGTTAGGCGTCTGACCAAGGATGGCTTCCACAAAGTCTTGTGGCGAAACGAGCTTAGGGAGGAGATGACGTGGGAAGCTGAGGAGGACATGAGGCGGAGGTATCCTCACCTATTCCCCACACCTCCAGGTAATTCACTTTCCTACTTGTAAATTTTCGTTATCGTTTTTTCCTAAGTGTTGTTTTGTGGCCGTGTGTGGCTTTTGCAAAATGTTAAGTTATGAAGAACCTTATCGTTATCTGTCTTGGGAGGAACATTCGGGACGAATGTTTCTAAGGAGGGGAGAATGTTATACCCCGTATTCCAGAGTATGTACGTAAGGGAATACGTACAAAAAGTTTGGCCTTAAAGTTTAGGCCTTGGACGATTTTTTGGGCACAACTCACAAAGCGAATAGTTTTCCGACGAAACGTTTCCACAGCTTTCGTAGGGTAAATTCCGGCTATGCCATTTCTAATTTTTGCGGATTTTTTCGAGAGACGAAACATTTTGGACCAACGGGAGGGCGACACTTGGCACCCTCCAATTGGTGGACTTGAAATCGTCCATCGACGAATTGACAATGGCGCACGCTTTTTGTGCCTTTGCACAAGTCAAGGATTAGGTAGGATATTTTGTGTGCAAGTTGCCAAGGACACTTGCCCTAATCTTGACCTTACACTTGCCTAGCACTTGGCTACATCTTGGCCCTTGGTTGGCCATCCTCGACCTATAAATACCCTCTTGAGATGAAGAGTTCTTCATCCACAAAAGCTTCCAAGTCTAAAAATCCTCCTCTCCCTTTGTAGCCTTTTCGTCCAAACACCCCCTCCCTTGAAGTTTGGCCGAGGCCCCCTAGCCTAGCCAAAATCTACCCTCCCTTGGTAGAAAAGTTGTCTTCTAGTATTGTTATAATGCCCAAAATACCCTAGCTCAAATCCCTTAGGACTTAGTAGAAGTTGTGAAGAACTTCTAAGGTTTCCTTGAGCATACAACTTAGAGCAAAACCTTGCTCAGCGACTTTATCTAGGATATTATTGGGCTTACCGAGGTAACTAATCCTAACCCTCTTTGAATTAGAATACTTCTTGTAGTAGTATAAGAATAAGTATTAGATACTTAGAAGAATATTGCGAATAGAATTGAATCGTTATCACAAAGAAGGGTTTAAAGAAGAATAATCAAACTGACTTACATAGATCGTTTTCACAATAGACTTGAGTAGCTCACCGTAGGGAAGTACGCCCAATTTTCCGTAGGATATAGAACCCTCTGCTTAGAATCATTACAAAGTAGTCGAACGTTGATAGACGTGTCGACTATTATAGGCTGATTCTCTCGCGACATATTCAACTTCAAGCGTGGTTTTCACGGTAAGGTATGTGATTCTTCCTAAAGCATGATATTTTACAATATATATATAGTACGGTAGACGCATACGTGTTAATCGAATAATAACTACGGCAATGTCTTTGACTTAAGCTCGAATAATACTTACGGCAATGCCTCACGCTTAAGCTCGATAATACTTACGGAATGCCTCACGCTTAAGCTGAATAATAAAGAATCAAAGCATTTCAAAAGAATATCAATCATTTTTAACAAGAGAACTAATTGGTTTTTAAATGAAGCTTAAGAGTTATACTAGCTTTATGGGAAGTTAAGTATAACCACTTAAGATTGATAAAAGAAACAGTTTGCCTATGTGTTTATAATGGACTTATATTGAATTGTGAAAAGAATAATAAGATGGTTTGATAAGTAGACATGATATGATGCTATGTGTGTTAGTGTCTTGTAACGCTTGTATAAGAGAGTATTCTTGTTGTGCTTATGTTGTTTAAAGATAAGTCGTTATGCTAGTGTACTATCACTCACCTCTTGACATATTACGGGTTAAGTCGCCTCCGACGCGGGTATGTAACGACCGATCCGGTCAAGCATCGTGCCTTACCCCGCACCCTAGTGATACATACATCGAGAAAATCAGCGGAACACAAAACAAGAGTCATTTAACAAGAGATAAATGAATAAACAAAGCAACCAAAACAGCTTGCCTTCAAGATATACATAAAACTCCGAACAGTTTAATCCTTTTACAACCCCGCCCACAACAAAGATTACAGACTTAAGATATACATGACTATGACGGACAGTGGCCCCGCCATACCCCTCGAATGTACAAGAACCTACAACTCGTGGAACACCTACCAAAAGATAAGCCTCCGAGAAACGGAGCTTCAAATGCTGAATCGTGATCCTATGAGCGAGGAACCACGATCGATGTACCTACCGCGGCATGAACGCAGCCTCAAGGAGGTCGACAACAGTACCAAGTATGTGAAATCTGCATAATATCAGAATGAAATCATACTAGTCTATATAAAGCGAGAGACATGTATGATAACCAAACTACGCCACAACATAAAACATCACCACTCCAATATAACTATGGGTCTCACGCCCACAACATCAATCAGGTTCGCATTATGGCCGCATGCCCCCGGAATACTGCATCGGTGTAGACATGTCCATGATGCAACAATAATACCAATGTCCCATGGCCACATGCCCCCGGAATTCTGCATCGGTGTAGACATGTCCATGTGACCTCAACAACAAGACAAAGAATCCAAATGGAAGCATACCCGCAGCGCTACGCATCGTGTCGATGTCCAAAGGAAAAATAAGACAACATTCCAAATGGACGATACCCGCAGCGCCACGATCGTGTCAAGATGTCCAAAGGGAAATCACAAGGCGATAATCAAATGGAAACATACCCGCGCGCCACGATCGTGTCGAGATATCCAAAGCGATTAACCACAAGACCTTAACCAAAATGGAAGCATACCCGCGCGCTACGATCGTGTCGTATGTCCAAAGCGATTAACAACAATAATACTATCAACAGAACGCACTGCGGAATTTCTCCGTCACACGCCGCACGCCCAAGTAAGTTCTCAACTACCAACCGACTCTATCGAGAGACGCAGAATACGTAATCACAACGATTGTACAATAAAGGCTATCATCACAAGCATAGGCAAGTTTCACACAACTTAAAGTACTTTCATTTTATGCCAAAGTCCGGGTTTTTAACCCCAAAGTACTACATACGTTAAGTTCTTTTAAAAGAGATCCATTACTTTTATAAAAGTCACCCGATACCCGTAGTATTAGAATGACCAACCCACCTTCCTTTTCAAAATCAAGTAACAACATTCTTTTCCTAAGTTCCAGTTTGCCTAGTTTCAATTACTCAAGCTTCTCATTTTCAAATGGTTTCATAGTTCCCCAAACTTAATCACTTGATTCCTTTTTAGAACAATTGAGTAACATATATCATATACGTGAGTAGTTTATTCTTGTTTATAACGATCTTATTACAAAGAAATCATGATCTAGAAAATGTAATATCATTTTGTCTCATCTTAGCTTCTATGCAGATGGAGGTTTCTACCGTTTTAATACAACACATCATTATTCAATACATTTTCCTTTATTAACGCCGCAGCGGTCCTGTCGATACACATTCGATTCCCAAATCAAGAAACATTATCCCTTTAAAACCAAGTACTCATTACTCACGAATGAGGTTTCACACAAACATCCACATTAAAACAAATAAGTTAAGTCTCTTATCTTATAAGATCAAGTCTCTTAACTTCTAACATCAGTAAACCATTTTCACTTACATAAGGTCGTTATAACTAACTTCCCATAAAGCTATTATAACACCCTATGATTTAAACCAACCAAATCACTTAGCACACGTAACGCTCACCGCACTACATAGTTCACAACAATCATGCTAGAAAAGATAGGAAGAGGTTCACATACCTCGACGATTTATCGACAATAAGCAAAATGCTCCAAGTACTACAACCTTGCTAGCCCTTTCCACTCCTCGAGTAGAATACACTACTCTTAGTACTTTCACCTATAAAGGTCAAAACGTCTATTAACCCCAAAACACAAGTTTCTATCTTTCTATAGAAAATTCAAAGACCTCCCCGCAACAACAGAAATCTCCTCCTCTATCGAGGCCGCTACCAAGCCAACCAGGGGTTTACACGCCTACCCTGACGTGTACAATTCTACACAAGTCTACCGCAATACCCTATGTAAATACATTCATTTCTTTATTCTTCAGCTTAAGTCAAAAGACATTGCGAATACTAAGTAGTTCCATATATAGTATACTTCAACTATATATTCAACCAAACATGTAATTTCCAATTACAATAGAGGACAAGATAATTACCTCGATAAGCCCAAAATTATCCAAGTTATAATGTCGATCCCGAGCAAGGTTTAGCTCCACTGCGCGCCCAAACCACTCCAAACAACCCTTAGAAGTTATAACCAACATCTACTCAAATACATCAAACAAAAATGAAGAGTTCCTTAGGGTTTAGGTTTGATACTAAAAAGGACAAAAGGTAGTATTTCAGTACTCTACGTAAAGAGGTATCTTTGGAATACTACAAGCTACAAGGCTAAGGTATTTTGGGCATTATAACAATACTAGGGTAGTATTTCTATACCACAACAAGGGTTATTATACGAAAACAACTAGGCTAGGGGGGGGTACCCCACGGCCACGCCTCACCCAAAGGGGGCTTTGACGATTTCAACTCACAAAGGAGAGATTTCAAGACTTGGAAAATGATTTTGGATGAAGAAAGTTCATCAACTAAGGGGGTATTTATAGCAAACCCAAAGGCCAACCAATGGTCAAGATCTAGCCAAGTGCAAGGCAAGTGTAAGGCCAAGATCAAGCCAAGTGCACCCTAGCCCCTACTCCTTAAAACCCTCACAAATATCTACACAAATATCTAGCACCACAAGCCCTCACGGCCAAGTCACGCCCACTTGTCTCCATTGCAGGTGACACATGTCACCCTCCCGTTGGTCCGAATGTTTCGCCTCTAAAAATCCGCAAAATACAAAACGACATAGCCGGAATTTTCCTTCGCAAGTTACGCAAACGCTTCGCCGAAAAACGACTCTAACCAGTGTCAGGCAAAGGTAACTTCGCCAAGCCACCTAGGCGGGGTGACACGTGTCACCCTCCTATTGGCCCTCAAAAACGCCTTCAAAAATCCACAATGGCCAAAATCTCAAAACAAAGTGGGCCTACAAAACCAGAATTTCTCCCGTGGGCCCCACGTGACCATTTCCAAAATAAAATTCCATAATTCTCTAATATTCCAGAAGTCCGAATACCAAACTGGGAATCCAATTCCCATTAACGAACCTTTTTCCTTCACAAAACCGAAACTTTTCCGTGGAAAAATCACCTCTTTCTTCCTTTCCAATCTTTTCGCCAGATTCTCGCACGCACGCCCTCGCATACATACTGGAAATACGGATATAACATTCTCCTCCTTAGAAACATTCGTCCCGAATGTTCCTTCACAAGACGGATATCGATGAAGTTCCTCTAACAAGTTGTCAACGCCACAGCCGCCAATGAAATAACACACGTTATCTTCCTTCCTTACTCGCCGTGCCGCTTCTCGAACACTTGAACTCTTCTAGTATACGCACCACACTTCAGTCATCGCCTCAGCTTCCCAAAACCTGGAGTCACCACCTCCAAACTTGGTCATCTTACTAGCCAGAATATCCCCTAAGGCCATTACCGCCTTCACGAACGATTCTCGGTCGAACACATCCACAAACTCATACGATGGTCGCTAAACTCTGCCTAGCACCCTCGTGACCCTACCACCTGGGGACCACCCGAACTGACCCCACCCAAAACCGGTTACGGGTTGACCCGCAAATGGTCCTAAACCCGACCCCAACCGTGCAAACTCTTGTTCCCGATTCGAACAATCTTACTAATTCACATCATGAAAGCTACCACTTCCATCTCACACTACCCACGACTTATCACACAAATAAATCCCACGTATACTACACACCCTTATAAAGGTCAAACATAAAACGAAACTTTTACTCAAGACGACCTTACCTCTAAGGTCTCAGACGTGAAATAGTCTAAGGTACACACTTACCATGCCTCCATACGTATCCTTCCAACTAACCATGCATTCTAACTCACACATATCACAATGCTATCCGTACATAGCACACAATACTGAGATCATCATAACAAGCATACCAAAACTCTAGAGGGTTAAGGATATACCCGGCTACCGCCCACTCTAATCATAGGCTCACTGCAGGCGCATACCGTAGGTGATGAACCAGCCACGATCCTCGGGCCGAGTCGTAACATCCGCGCTTCCCTTGGCCTGACAGCCTCGCAAAATGGCCCCGCTGGCCGCATGCAAAACAAACTCCCAATCTAGCACGACACTCTCCAAAATGGAGTCTACCACAATGGTCACAACGAGGTAGGGTGGCTCCACCGTTAACACCCCCGCTCGCCAAAATCTGAACCTCGAGCCCCGACCGCCTCAAGACGGTGGAGGACCACTGCATCGGTGGGGTATATAACTAGCTCGCCGAGGCGGTCCGCCTCGAAGCCACCAAAGGACCCTCGCTGCCCCGGCCCTCTTCTCGCTGATCCAGTGTCATTCCGCCGACCCTCCGTGCCTCACATCCTAGTGCATGAGCTCGCATGCGGCAATGTCCATGCCCTACCAAGAGAAACACCCGCACAAGACTCACCATATAATCATCTAGCCCGTGGCGTGGCGATGCACTCCTATCCTCCATATCCGCAACTAGCGCAGGACATATCGAGCCAAAGAATCGAACTCGACATTGTACTCCCGACAGCGCGCTCTCTGCCTCAAGAACAAAAATCTGTTTACTGCCCTCCTCATCTCGCGAGGCAAGAAGGCGTGAGAAAGCCCCAAAACTCATCCCATACCGCTGAGGTGCATGCTCTCCCGAAAGCTCCTATGAATCAAACCAATCGATCATGTATCACGCACCGATGCGCGAACCAAAGGTCATGCACTGTTTCAAGCCTCGATCACCCGCATGATCCGTCAGAATCGCCGGATGAACTCCTGCGATCATCCTCGTGCCTCGACCCATAAAACTCGCGCTACAACTCGTAAAGTCCCGTAGCCTCAAACTATTCGCTCGGGGTGAACCATCTGCATCGAACCGAATCGCCAGATCCACTGCTCATATCTCGCCACAACCTCGCCAATAATCGCCATCTCTCGCGACTCCATCTCCCGCTTCCGCATCGTAGGATCGAGGCTCGTGCATCAGAGTCTCATCGCCCATCGCCGCGCTAAACTCGCTGGTGGCCGGGCGTCGCGAAACCCGCCGTCAAGCACAACCTCGTGCATCGTCAGACACTTTCCGAGGATTAATCGCTCGATACCACTTTTGTAACGACCGATCCGGCCCGCATCGTGCCTTACCAGGCACCCTAGTGATACATACATCGAGAAAATCAGCGAACACAAAACAAGAGTCATTTAACAAGAGATAAATGAATAAACAAAGCAACCAAAACAGCTTGCCTTCAAGATATACATAAAACTCAACAGTTTAATCCTTTTACAACCCCGCCACAACAAGATTACTGCACTTAAGATATACACGACTATGACGGACAGGCCTCGCCATACCCCTGAATGTACAAGAACCTACAACTCAGTGGAACACCTACTAAAAGATAAGCCTCCGAGAAACGGAGCTTCAAATGCGCTGAATCAGGATCCTATGAGCGAGGAACCACGATCGATGTACTTCTACCGCAGATGAACGCACTTCAAGGAGGTCGATAACAGTACCAAGTATGTGAAACTGCATAATATCAGAAATGAAATCATACTAGTCTATATAAAGCAGAGACATGTATGATAACCAAACTACGCTCACAACATAAAATGCGATCACTCCAATATAACTATGGGTCTCACGCCCACAACATCAATCAGTTCGTGATTATGGCCGCATGCCCCGGACATCAGATCGGTAGACATGTCCATGATGCAACAATAATACCAATGTCCCATGGCCACATGCCCCCGGAATTCTGATCGTGTAGACATGTCCATGTGACTCAACAACAAGACAAAGAATCCAAATGGAAGCATACCCGCGCGCTACGATCGTGGTCGGATGTCCAAAGGGAAAAATAAGACAACATTCCAAATGGACGATACCCGCACGCTACATCGTGTCGGTATGTCCAAAGGGAAATCACAAGGCGATAATCAAATGGAAACATACCCGCGCGCTACGATCGTCAAGATATCCAAAGCGATTAACCACAAGACCTTAACCAAAATGGAAGCATACCCGCGCTACGATCGTGTCGCGATGTCCAAAGCGATTAACAACAATAATACTATCAACGAGAACGCATCTGCGGAATTTCTCCACATCGCCGCACGCCCAAGTAAGTTCTCAACTACCAACCGACTCTATCGAGACGCCAGAATACGTAAACACAACGATTGTACAATAAAGGCTATCATCACAAGCATAGGCAAGTTTCACACAACTCAAAGTACTTTCATTTTATGCCAAAGTCCGAGTTTTTAACCCCAAAGTACTACATACGTTAAGTTCTTTTAAAAGAGATCCATTACTTTTATAAAAGTCACCCGATACGCGTTGTATTAGAATGACCAACCCACCTTCCTTTTCAAAATCAAGCAACAACATTCTTTTCCTAAGTTCCAGTTTGCCTAGTTTCAATTACTCAAGCTTCTCATTTTCAAATGGTTTCATAGTTCCCCCAAACTTAATCACTTGATTCCTTTTTAGAACAATTGAGTAACATATGTCATATACGTGAGTAGTTTATTCTGTTTATAACGATCTTATTACAAAGACCATGATCTAGAAAATGTAATATCATTTTGTCTCATCTTAGCTTCTATGCAGATGGAGGTTTCTACCGGTTTTAATACAACACATCATTATTCAATACATTTTCCTTTATTAACGCCGCAGCTGGTCTGTCGATACACATTCTCGATTCCCAAATCAAGAAACATTATCCCTTTAAAACCAAGTACTCATTACTCACGAATGAGGTTTCACACAAACATCCACATTAAAACAAATAAGTTAAGTCTCTTATCTTATAAGATCAAGTCTCTTAACTTCTAACATCAGTAAACCATTTTCACTTACATAAGGTCGTTATAACTAACTTCCCATAAAGCTATTATAACACCCTATGATTTAAACCAACCAAATCACTTAGCACATGTACGTCTACCGTACTACATAGTTCACAACAATCATGCTAGAAAGATAGGAAGAGGTTCACATACCTCGCGACGATTTATCGACAATAAGCAAAATGCTCCAAGTACTACAACCTTGCTAGCCCTTTCCACTCCTCGAGTAGAATACGCTACTCTTAGTACTTTCACCTATAAAGGTCAAAACGTCTATTAACCCCAAAACACAAGTTTCTATCTTTCTATAGAAAATTCGAAGACTCTCCCCGCAACAAACAGAAATCTCCTCCTCTATCGAGGCCGGCTACCAAGCCAACTGGTGGGGTTTACACGTCTACCCTGACGTGTACAATTCTACACAAGTCTCATCGCAATACACCATGTAAATACATCAGCTTCAGCTTTATTCTTCAGCTTAAGTCAAAAGACATTGCGAATACTAAGTAGTTCCATATATAGTATACTTCAACTATATATTCAACCAAACATGTAATTTCCAATTACAATAGAGGACAAGATAATTACCTCGATAAGCCCAAAATTATCCAAGTTATAATGTCGATCCCGAGCAAGGTTTAGCTCCACCCGCGCGCTCCAAACCACTCCAAACAACCCTTAGAAGTTCTAACCAACTTCTACTCAAAATACTTCAACCAACTATGAAGATTTCCTTAGGTTTCGGTTTGAGACTAAAAGGACAAAAGGTAGTATTTCCGACTCTACATAAAGAGGTATCTTTGGAATACTACAAGGTACAAGGCTAAGGTATTTTGGGCATTATAACAATACTAGGGAGTATTTCTATACCACAACAAGTGGTATTATACGAAACAACTAGGCTAGGGGTACCCCACGCCAAGCCTCACTCAAAGGGGGCTTTGGACGATTTCAACTCACAAAGGAGAGATTTCAAGACTTGGAAAATGATTTTTGATGAAGAAAGTTCATCAACTAAGTGGTATTTATAGCAAACCCAAAGGCCAACCAATGGTCAAGATCTAGCCAAGTGCAAGGCAAGTGTAAGGCCAAGATCAAGCCAAGTGCACCCTAGCCCCTACTCCTTAAAACCCTCACAAATATCTACACAAATATCTAGCACCACAAGCCCTCAATTCGCCAAGTCACGCCCACTTGTCTCCGTTGGCGGTGACACATGTCACCCTCCCGTTGGTCCGAATGTTTCGCCTCTCTAAAAATCCGCAAAAATACAAAACGACATAGCCGGAATTTTCCTTCGCAAGTTACGCAAAACGCTTCAAAAACGACTCTAACCGTGTTGTGCACAAAGGTAACTTCGCCGCCACCTAGGCGGGGTGACACGTGTCACCCTCCTATGGCCCTCAAAAACGCCTTCAAAAAAATCCACAATGGCCAAAATCTCGAAAACAAAGTGGGCCCTACAAAATCAGAATTTCTCCGTGGCCCCACGTGACCATTTCCAAAATAAAATTCCATAATTCTAATATTCCAGAAGTCCGAATACCAAACTGGGAATCCAATTCCCATTAACGAACCTTTTTCCTTCACAAAACCGAAACTTTTCCGTGGAAAAATCACCTCTTTCTTCCTTTCCAATCTTTCTCGCCAGATTCTCGCACGCACGCCCTCGCATACATACTGGAAATACGGATATAACAGTAGACTCAAAGCGTCTGGGACCATGATTCGAGAATACCTCATGCGGGTCCAGGGACCTATGCGAGCTACGGAGTTCCGTGTTAGTGATGCGGGTTATACCTCACGCGGTCTACATGTGGCCATGCGACTACGAGTCCGGCGATGCCGAGTAGCTACCCTCGATGCGGGTTATGTACCCTACGCGCCTATGTGAGTGGCCTATGCGGATTACGAGTCCGTGATTAGGCTTGCATGGTGATACTACGCAATCGCCCCGCTCGATCATTCGCACCTAGAAAAGACACTACAGTTTACCTATTGTTGCTCTTGTTATGATGTGGCACTATGTGCGGTCCCCTTGGTTGTTTCATACATACTTGCAAAACCGATTTTAAAATGATATGTTTTCATTTAAGTATTTTACAGTTTCATATACTTAGTACCTGTTGTACTGACCTCCTTCGGGGGGCTGCGTTCATGCCGCAGTAAGAGGCAAGAGTGCTAGATCCACATTCTTAGGATCTCTACGTTGGTGCCTGAGCTCCATCCTTTCCGAGGCTCTACTTTTGGGTATGATCTCCCGTTGTAGATAGTTTTGTCTGATCAGGTATGTATGGCCCCGCCCCGCCATAGTTGTATATTTCCTTAGAGGTCAGTAGTCATATTGTACAAGATTCGGATGTAATCGCTAAACCATGTTTATATATATATGCCGAAAGGCGACGTTTTCACATAAAGCAGGTCTTATTTTATAAACTGTTTCATGTCTTGTTTTTTATTTCCGCTGATTACTCTGATGTATGACTACTTGGGTGCCCCGGTAAGGCACCAGTCACGGGCCCCGGAATGGGTCGTGACACGCATGGGACTATTTCACCCGCATAAGCCCTTACGGACTCGCATGAGGTATTCCTCGCATCGTGGGTAGCAAATCCACGGAATATGCAAATGCCACAAACCCGGGGAATGACCCCGTAATGAATAATATACCACTAGCACAAACTGACTATCATACATAACATAAGCACTACCGGCTTATCATACAATATATAAGCAAGTTAAGAAATCCCCTAACTTCTTATTATTCTTGTTCATATACACTCTCATTTTAGTTTACTTAAGGCACAAACATGTCTTTTATTTAAATCCGGGAATTTAACCCAAGTACTACATACTTCCACTCTTTTAAAAATGACTCTTTTTCGTATAAAACTTCCAAGATACTAATAACCGTAGTATCAAGTCACAATTACTTTTCAAGACAAGTCACAATACTTTTAGAAATAAAATTAGGCTTCTAAATCAAGTGACTTATTTTCTCATAAAAACCTTAAGCAATTGATGCCTTAAAACCAAATTGCCTTTCATTAAAACAAGTCATTTATCCTCATTTATCTTTCCATAAAGCTAATATAACCAACTTCCCATAAAGTCGTTATATTAACTTTATACCTTAGCCAATTACAATTTTCTATCCAAGGGACTTATACGTTTAAGACGAAACAAGTATCAAATACTTTAAAACCCTTCAAGTCCCTTAACTTTAAAAACTAAGGACATCCTTAATACCTTTAAAGAAGTGAGTTAATCTCCTAACTCATCCAACTTGGCCATTCTTAAAAAAACAAGTAAAGGATGTCAAGGTCTTGTACGTCTACCGTACTATATACGTGCAACTATTCATGCTCAAAAGATAGGAAAGTTCTACATACCTCTTCGGGTCAAACCACTCGCCAAGTACAATATCCCGCCCGTAGTATGTCAACCTATAATGTCCACAATACGTCTATTAACGTCTTACTTCAAACGTAGAATATTATAATGTAAAGTCACTAAATTCTACGGAAAATCGGACAACACCTCCTTTGTTTCTACATACTTTGCCACCTTTTTCAGGGCCGAATTCAATAACCAAACACGCCACATTTAAGGCCCAATAAATGCAATTAACAATAGGGGATTACACGCCTACTAGACGTGTAAAATTCCGCCCCACAAAAGATATCAAACTAATACAAACTACTAGGCCAATTCGGCCACATTGAGATACAACAATACCAATTCTTATCCAATTTCCTTTTCAATCCAAGTTGTTAGCATAACATGATATCAAGTCGCAATCGATTATAACTACTATAATCTTCAAGTAAGTAACATGCGACGATTCTAATAAACGACCAAATTGTAATCCAACTTCACATGGCTTAAATGACATTTCGGTTTTTAGGTTACAATCAATCCATAACACTTATGAAACTTCAACACATATACTTCATGCTAGCAAACATGTAAGGCTAACAACAATATATAATCTTGTAACACTTAAGAGACAAGATTATTACCTCAACGATTCTTAGTCCAACTTCAAATCCGAAGTCGCTCCTTAGCAACTTAGAGCCTCTTCTAGACACTTCAATCCGCTACTTGAGACCCTTAGAACATCACCAAAAAAATTTCTTCAATCTTCCAAACAAAACCTAGAAAAGCAACTAGGTTTTCACCTTGCGACTAATACGAAAACTATCTTTTTCTGGGATTTTTCTATTGAGATACACTTACAATACCTTCATGAACCTTGGTTTAAAGTGTGGAGCTTAATGGAAAACAAACAAAAACAATTTCTTTTTTATGGTAGTGAACCCGAGAGCAACTCTTAGGAGTTTTTCAAATTTTCTTGAAATTTAGCTAAGTGTTGAGCTTGTCTTGCTAGTAGTACTACTATATAGTTCAATGGAGGGTCAAGATTTGCACAAATGTGTGGCATGGATGAAGTCCTTTGAAATATCAAGACTTGTGGTCCCATTGACTAAGTCAACATTGTCAAGCTCTTCAACTTGCAAGACTTGTCTTCCTAACAATGGTCAAATGACCCTTTTGTCCATGCTAAATTTCGTCCAAGACAACATAAGGGGGGTGACACGTGTCGCCCTCCCATTCGTCACAATAATACGTTTTCCGACAATTTCATAATTCCGATAAATTTTTTTACAAGTCTCTAATCTTAACATTTGGGATTCTCCCGTACGTTCTTAAAACATGTCCTGTAAATACGGGGTGTAACATTCTTCCCCCCTTAGAAACATTCGTCCCCGAATGTTCTTTCGGAGTCAAACTTATAATTAGCGACATAGTTTCCTTTCACAACCCCGACATACCAATAATGCCACACATGGCCACATAATAGCATTTAAGCAAAAAGAAATACTTCAATTAAAACTTGACAAGTAAGGGAAAATGAATTACCTGAAGGTGTAGGGAATAAGTGAGGATACTTCCTCAACATGTCCTCCTCCGCTTCCCAAGTCATCTCCTCCCGGTTATCATTCCTCCACAAGACTTTGACGGAAGCCACATCCTTGGTCCGCAGTCGCCTGACCTGGCGATCGAGTATCGCTATGGGACTCTCCTCATACGATAACCCCTCTGTCACCTGGACCTCACTAGCAGGGAAAACTCTCGCTGGGTCTCCGATACACTTCCGCAACATAGAAACATGGAAGACCGGATGTACCGCCTCTAACTCTGATGGCAGATCCAACTCATAGGCAACCTTGCCTACTCTACGGATGATTCGGTAGGCCCAATGTACCTGGGCTGAGTTTTCCTTCTTTCTCAATCTCATTACACCCTTCATGGGTGATACCTTCAAGAAGACCCAATCGCTCACCAAACTCCAAATGCCGACGCCGATTATCCGCGTATGACTTCGCCGACTCGAGCTTCTAACGGTCTCCTGGATAAGCTTCACCTTATCCACGACCTGCAACCAAGTCCGCCAACTAATCGCACTCGCCCACGCCGAACCAACCAATCGGCGACCTACATTTCCGCCATATAAAGCCTCGTATGGCGCCATCTCAGATATCTTGGAATGGTAGCCGCTGTTATACGCAAACTCCACAAGAGGCAAATGATCCTCACACTACCCTCGAATCAATCACGCAGCTCGCAGATATCCTCGTTGTCCGGATAGTACGCTCTGCCTGCCCGTCAGTCTAAGGATGAAATGTTGTACTGAGACTCACCTATGTCCCTAATCCCTTCTGGAAAGACCTCCAGAATTTAGCCGTAAACTGGGCTCCTCTATCTGATATAATCGACACCGGGACACCGTGCAGCCTCACAATCTCTCTGATGTACAATATGGCATAGTCCTCAGCCGAAAACGTCGTCCTGACTGGAAGGAAATGGGCTGATTTCGTCAGCCTGTCAACAATAACCCAAATGGAGTCGTACTTCCTCTGAGTACGAGGTAACCCTATAACAAAGTCCATGTTGATCACCTCCCACTTCCAAGTCAGAATCTCAATAGCCTACAATAATCCACTGGGCCTCTGGTGCTCGACTGACTCGCGGCAATTAGGACATCAGGCAACAAAACTCGCCACGCCCTCTTCAGGCCATCCCACCAATACAAACATATGAGGTCATGGTACATCTTGGTCGACCCCGGATGAATAGAATAACGAGCACCGCAGCCTCCCGAATCTCCGACGGTCTGTCACATCGGTTCACAACCGCCTCAAATCTTAGCACCCCATCAGCGCTACCGAATAGACTCTTCTCCTCCCAAGAGTCGTCTCGATACCGTACCAACACTGGGTCCTCAAACTGTCGCCTCTTCACCTCATCAACAATGGAAGACTCGGCAACCTCACGAACCCGTACCCCACTATCGTCGGTATCGATCAATCGAACCCCAAGGCTCGCTAGCTGATGGATCTGACGGACCATGTCCTATCTCTCTGGTTGTACCTCTGACAGACTCCTCATCGATCTACGACTCAAGGCATCAGCAACCACGTTGGCTTTCCCCGGATGGTATAGGATATCCACATCATAATCTTTCAACAACTCTAACCACCGTCTCTGTCGCAAGTTCAGCTCCCTCTGCCTGAAGATATACTGGAGGCTCTTGTGGTCTGTATAAATATCCACATGAACCCCATACAAATAATGTCTCCAAATCTTCAAGGCATGAATAACTGCGGCCAACTCTAAGTCGTGGGTAGGTTAATTCCTCTCATGCTTTCGTAACTGCCGGGAAGCATAGGTAACCTTGCCGTGCTACATCAAAACACACCCTAGCCCGATACCCGAGGCATCATAATAAATCACGTACCCGTCTAACCCCTCCGGAAGAGTAAGAACTGGAGCCGTAGTCAACCTTTCCTTCAGCAACTGGAAACCCTTCTCGCAAGCCTCGCCCATCGGAACTTGGCCGCTTTCTCGAGTCACCCTAGTCAGCGGCTGAAATCAAGCAACCGCTTCCACAAACCTACGATAATAACTCGCACCCTAAGAAATCGCGCACTCGGTCAATAGTAGGTCTCGCCAAGACTTGATCGCCTCAATCTTTGTCGATTCCACCCAACACCATCACCCCAATAATGTGCCCCAGAATGCCACCGAGGCCAACCAAAACTCACACTTGGAGAACTTGGCGAATAATCACGGCCCGAGGACCCCAAGTACCGCCTCAAGTGATCTGCATGCTCCCGCTCTGTCGCGAATAAACCAGATGTCATCAATGAATACTATCACAAATGTATCCAAAATGGCTTGAACACCCGTTCATCAAATCCATAAATACCGCCAGAGCGTTGATCAAACCGAAAGACATAACCCCGAACTCATAGTGCCCATACCGGTCCCGAATGCGATCTTTGGGATATCCGTCTCGAACTCGCACTGATGATAACCGCATCAGCAGTCTATCTTGGAGAAACACTCGCACTCGCAACCGGTCAAACAAATCATCAATCCCGGGAGGGTACCTATTCTTGATGGTTACCTTATTCACCGCTCAGAATCAACACACATACGCAGCGGCCCCATCCTTCTTCTTCACAAACAAAACCGCGCTCCCGTGGAGAAACACTAGGCCTGATAAAGCCTTTTCCAAAGAAATCTTTCACCGGTCCTTCACTCCTCAACTCAAGAGGTGTCATCCTCAGATGGCGGAATAGAAATAGGTCGAGTGTCCGCAACGTATCAATACAAAACTCAATCTCCTCTCGGGAGGATACCCAAGATCGTCTGGGAACACATCCGAAACTCCCTAACCACCGTATCGATCAAGAATCGCCACTCACCTGACGTAATACCCGAACTAGATGATAGATATACCCTTTCTGCACCATCTTCTTGGCCTTGAGGTAAGAAATAAACCTACCCCTCGGCGACGCTGTGTTGCCCTTCCACTCGATAACTGGCTCGCCAGGAAACTGGAACCGAACCAACCTGCCTATACAGTCAACGTTGGCATAACAAGTAGCCAACCAGTCCATACCCATAATGACATCAAAATCTGTCATCTCCAACTCTATCAAGTCTGCAAGGGTCTGACGACTGTAAAATAAACACCGGACACCCTCTATACACCCGCTCAGCTAACACCGAATCACCCACTGGCGTAGCTACCTCAAAAGGCTCTATCGAGACCGGCTCTATCCCGATTCTACCCGCAATAAGAGGGGACACATAGGACAAGGTAGAACCTGGATCTATCAAAGCATATACGTCACAGCATGAAATCAATAATGTATCTGTGACGATGTCAGGGGAAGCCTTCTGATCCTGGCGGCTTGCTAAGGAATAAATGCGGTTCTGTGGACCGCTAGAACTAGAACCACCACCACGACCTCTGCCGCGGCCTGCCGGTCTGTGAACACCCTGCCCTCCGGGGCGCATAACCATAGAAGAAGAGGAAGACCCAAAGAATCGATTCGGTACCGCACTGCACCACCCATGCCGCCTAGTCGACATCCTCTCAAATGGCCCACCGCCACAAGAGGACAAGCTTTTGCAGAACACGACACTCTCCGTGAGATCTACCGCGTCGAGCACACCGAGATGTGGTGGTCTCGACGTGGCGATCTCGCCTCCCCGAAACCTCAAGTCCCGAGCCCCGACCGCTCCCGAATGACTGGATGATCGACCTCCCGCCGTAAAACCGTGAAGGAGCACTCTGTCCGGGCCGGAATGTGGACCTAGTTCGCCGTTGAGGCCGCCCGCCTCAAATCGCCCCGAGACCTCGCTGCCCTAGCCTCTTGGGTTGGCTCGAGTCAACTGATCCTCCTCTCTCTATCCTCTATCCCCTGCGCATACGCCTGCATCCTGGCAATGTCCATACCGGGCTGAAGAGCCACTCCCAAGCATGCAGTAATCATATGACGGTCTAGCCCCATCACATAACGATGAACTCTGTCCGCCATGTCAGCTACAATGGTGTGCGTGCACGCCAAAGAGTCAAACTCCAGGCTATACTCCCTGATAGTCCTCTCATTCTGCCTCAAGGTCAAAAATCTATCTACGCGGGCTCTCCTCATCTCAGGAGGCAAAAAGTGATCCATGAAGGCCTCTGTGAACTCCTCCCAAACAGCTGGAAGAGCATCCTTACCTCTCGACAGCTCCCATGACTCAAACCAGTTCAACGCATATCGAGTAACCAAGAGGCTAGCATAATGCACTGTCTCAAGCCCTAAGAACTCGCATAGTCCGTAGCTGCCGAATGAACTCCTGTGGATCCTCCTCAGACCTCGAACCATAAAACTCGGGTGGATGACAACCCAGAAAATCTCGAATCCGCAAACCGCTTCTGGGTTAGCTACTCGCTCCTGCTGCCGCTCGCTACTATACCGTCAATAACCGGACCGCTTCCTCGTAGTTCTATACTCGCACTGGCCGCGAATCGAGGCTCGTACCGAACCTCTGGAGCTACGCGCCTCGGCTCTTCTAATATCGCCGGCGTGAACTCGCCGACTCGCCTACTACCTCGTGCATAGTCTGCGCTCGAGTCCGAGTAACCTCCGAGTACCGCTAGCGCCTCCCGCCGCTTTGCCCTTTGGGCCACATGCGCTTCGTGGAGGCATAACTGTTTCATAAGAATAGGCCATAGAGGATTCAACCTAATAAGACAGCTGTCACGACCCGACCCCGGGCCCGCGACTGGTGCCTTACCCCGGGCACCCTAGTGATACAACATCAGAGAAAATCAGCGGAATAAAAACTCATAAAGACAAACAGTGAAATAAGAAGACATGCTAACCAAAACGGTTACCTTTCTGCATATATAAATAAAGACTTGAACAGTTACATCCCTTTACAAACTCGCCACAACAAGATTACAGCACTTACGAATGTTATAATAACAACGACGGACAGTGGCCCGCCATACCCCGAATGTAAGTACCTACAACGACAGGACTATACGAAAGATAAGCCTCCGAGAAACGGAGCTTCCCAAAACGCTGAATCGTGATCCTATGAGCGAGGATCGAGATCGTGTACACCTACCGCGGCATGAACGCACTTCGGGCGAGGTCGATAACATGTACCAAGTATGTGAAACTGTAAAGTACTGAAATCAAATCATAACATTTTCAAACCAATTACAAATACGTACGAATAACCAATTTAACTACACATAGTGCCACAACATAAACAAGAGCAAAATAGATATAATGTAACTGGTCTTTTCTAGGCCGCTAATGATCGAAGCAAGGCCAATCGCCCATAGTATCATTATGCGTTTAATCTGGAACTCCCGCAGTCCGCATAGGTCACTACACGCGCATGAGGTATTCTCGCATCGGGGTAGCTAACCCGCGCATCCTCCCGACCCCAAGTCCGCATAGTCACAGATCGCATGAGGCATTCCTCGCGACGGATAACACACCGAATGATCAATCTCGAACTCCCGCACTCGCATAGGTCACATGCACTGCATGAGGTATTCCTCGCATCGAGGTGGCAAGTCCTCGCATCATAACAAGTCGAGGGTATGTGATATAATAGCAAGATAACGGGCTTATCGTTTAACAACGTAAGCACAACAAGAATAACCCCCTCACACAAACATCACAAGACACTAACACACGTAGCATCGTAACATGTTTACTTATCAAACCATCTTACTACACTTTCCAGAAATCAGTACAAGACTTTCATAAATAAATAAGTAAACCGTTCCTTCTATCTTCCTTAAGTCGTTATACCTAACTTCCCATAAAGCTAGTATAACACTTAAGCTTTTAAAACCAAGTATTTCTTTTCTTTCAAAAATGATTAATAACTCTTTTGAAATACTTCAAGATTCTTACTCCAGACTCGCGCTTTCCTTTAGAAAATGTAGTAGATGATTCTATGCTACAAAGGATACATGAATGGGGCAAAAATATCGAAATTGAAAGCTTGGATATTAGTGAGTTTGAAGGCAGAACTTCCGGCAGGACCATTGACACCCCTAATGCTACTATGGTGGTCGATCATTCCACGGGCCAATTTGTTGGTAAAGGGTTCATTTCGGAAGAACTAGACAATACCCAAAGATAGTACCCGACACTACCCGAAATTCTCTCAGTTTGCAAAAGGGTTGAAATCTGGGCGGACATTGCAATTGGTGAAGCAAGACACGATGGCATTCTGCCCTAAACCGGCCGTGCGTAGGTCAAAGGTTCTTGGCGGTCGCAGGGTTCATGGGTCCAAGAGTAATCATGTCTTGTTTGATTCAAAGTCATGAAAGCATTGATGGTACTTCTATCCCCAAGAAGTTCAACGCGATGTCAAGAGAGCAAACTTCAATGCCCCGAAACGATGGACTACTCCTATTACGGCCTGTCTTGGGTCAAGGCTAAGGCGGTCACGAGGATAACAATGATACTAGGAATATGCACTTTATGCAAGGATCAAGATCAGATGTGGAATACGAAGGGTTTCTAGCCCCGAGGTTTCAACGTCATAATTGAGCCGAGGCGTCAAACTTTAATGCCATGTATCAAGTTTACACTCCCAACTTCGCCTTAATGATGGTCTGATTTCCAAGGCGGGCAGGATAACCTAGGGACATTAACTACCCCGCTTTACAAGGAGCTAAGTCAATGGTGGTTCCAACGCTTTGATTGAGGTGCCGAGGCGCCGCCATTTATGAGGCGTACCAACGACTCTCTCATTACTCCGTTCTTTATGATGGTATTAGTTCCAAGACGGATCGGGGATAATCTAGGGCATTGACTACTCACGTTACACGAAGAGCCAAGTCAATTGTGAGAAACAAAGCTATTTCTTTGTCCGAGAGCCTCAGAACTCCACAACCATCAATATTACGAGAGTGAGGGTCGGCATTGAATGTGGCGGGTATCAATGACTCTCTAATAACTCCGACTTTATGATGGTCTTGGTTCCAAGACGGATCAGGGGACAATCTAGGGGCATTGACTACTCACGTTACACAACAGCCAAGTCAATTGTGAGAAACAAAGCTATTTCTACGCCCAGGAGCTAGGAACTCCATAACCATCAATGATGCAAGAGCGAGGGTCAACATTGAATGAGACGGCATTCAAAGTGCCTTCTCTTGATTCAAGTCAACAACCCCGATTTCTTTAAGTGTCACCAATGAAGCCTTCCCTACTTTAGCTAGTTTGCTAAGTGGAGCCAATCTCAAGAATCACAACACTCCTTTCGCCTTTAACACTTCCTGATTCGAGTAGTCCTAAACTTCCCCTCTCATCTAATACCACTTCACTACTTCCTAATTTCACAACACCACACCCCTTCTATCTCCTCTTCCTTCTATTCCTTCAAAACCAACACAAATTCCCTACCCTCCCAAATGGCACGCAAATCATCTCTTCTATCATGCCCAAGCTCACTCCCTTCTACCCTTCCCCTCCGCCTATACCTCCAGATATACCTCCCAATGATTTACACACTAATGCACCTTCTAAACCACATCATTTCCTACCACGGCCACAACTCACAACAATCTTCCCCAAACCATGGCAAAGGTCCCTTCCTCCTAAAAAGACTTATCGCCGAGTCTCATGAACTAGGATTGAGGCAAAAGGTATGAAGTTATAATTTATTGAACAACAAGGAGGAAGTAAATATAGATGCTGAGGATGAAGTTCCTTTCATAGAAACTGGGGCTATTGCCTAATAGGTTGCTTCACTGTCCTTTCCGGAAGAGAAGCATGAATACGATTGTGAAAGGATGGGAGTTAAATGTCGATTATACCATATGGCAAAGGTGGATGGTGTTCAAATTCATGACGGAGGAAGAGCGCACTAATGTACTTCACGGAGGCCCTTATATGGTCTACGGGAAAACCATGATGCTCAAGGCTATCAATAAAGGAGTTCTTATAACGGATGATTTGTTTATGGACATTCCTATTTGGGTCACTTTCCTGACATTCCCTTTCTATTCGAGTGCAACGCCTTAGTAAGATTGCTTCACGTAGGAAAACCTCTTTACACTGACCAATATACTAAGGAAAGGTCTAAAATGAACTATGCAAGAGTTCTAGTGGAAGTGGATATTAGCAAGGAGCCGATAATGGACTTTGTCGTCAATCTCCCCGATAACAGAAAGTATACTCAAAGGGTAAACTATGAGAATTACCCGGACTTTTGCTATCATCAGCGGCTTTTGGACATAACCACTTGAAGTGTAGGAAGCTGAGGGATGATGTCAACATTGAAGAAGCTCCAAAAACATGCAACACTGAGGTCCCCCCTAACAACAAGGATGATTCTATTCATTTGAAGGTCAACAAAGGTACGGGTGGAACCAACCTCCTCATCCACCAACTTCTCAACATCCCGTAGATGCCGATAACTTGATGGACATTGAAGAAAGCGTACACAACACCTCCGTACCTAAGCTTGGGAGAAGTATCACATGCCGCGGTCCTCCGTTTGGGTCATTCTCGCCCACCATGTTTCATGGATTCTCTAGCAAAGTCCTCACCGCCTAATTCTCACAATGGCGACACAACATGTTAGGATGAGGGGTGAGTCAAAACATTCTGATTCTGAGATGCCTATGAACCCGCCACCTTCATTGGATGAAGTTACATTCAACGGTGCTACGGAAAAGGCTCAGCTTGTGTCAAGTAACGTTAACTTTGAACGCGGAACATAGCTTGGCCGGGTACACAAGTTATGGCTTCCAAAGAACAAAGATGATGGATGGCAAGAGGTTTTGTCCAAAAGAATGGGCCTAAAGCGGGAAAGCGAAGGCGCTAAGCGCCGGAGGTGCTAATAAAACCTCCTTTATTTCCTTATGAAAATACTTTGTTGGAATGTCCGTGGTCTTTGCGGACAAAGGGATAGGCTGCCACGCAAGCTCTAGTGTGTAGTATCACAAAACAGCATGATGCGCTATGATTTGTCTATTGGAAACTAAGCTATCTCAACCAAGAGAGTCTTTCTACTCAAAGATTCAAAGCATGGAAGTTTTGCTCAAATTTGGAATTCATCGAGGCGGTAGAATGCTATTACTTTGGGATCCATCCAGGTTTGTCATGCGTGCTTGGTATGGACTCTCAAGATATCCATGTCCAGTGCAAGTTGCAATATAACACAAGTGTCCTTCCTGCCACATTTGTGTACCCGGTTTATAGCATCTCGATAGAAGGATGCTTTGGCATCACCTTTCTCACTGGGCGTTGGCATCAATAAGCCTTGGATGATTATGGGAGATTTCAACACTTACCGCAACCCTAATGATAAGGTGGGGGTCCTCCTCTCACGCCTTATGCACTTAGGGATCTTGAGATTTCAGAATTCTCATGGACTAGAAGACGCTCCTTCATCCGGTTCCTTCTACACTTGGACTAATGGTTCGATTTGGTCTAAGCTTGATAGAGTGTTGATGAATCAAAATCGAGTGATTTGACCTAATGCAAGGCCAATTTCATGCCTATGAGCTGTCTCGACCACCGCCCCGTGATAGCCACGATTATTGCATCCTATAATGTTGGGAAACGCCTTCAAGTTCATGAATATGTGGCTTTCACCCACTTTGAGAACATTATGACTTCATTTGGAGACAAGACATACTGGCATCGCCAATTCGTCCTTGCCTCCAAATTGAAAGCCTTGAAGCAACCTTTAAGGGCTTTGAACATAAGTGACTTTGGAGGTATCTGTTACACCCCGTAATTCCAGTGTATGTATATGAGGACGTACGTACGTAAATACGACATTAAAATTGGAAAGGAAGAAAGATGTGATTTTTCGACGGAAAAGTTTCCGAATTTTGAGAAGGAAAAATGTTCGTTAATGGGAATTGGATTCCCAGATTTGGTATTCGGACATTTTGGAATATTTGAGAATTATGGAATTTTATTTCTGAAATTGGTCACGTGGGGCCCACGGGAGAATTTACGGTTTTGTGGGGCCCACTTTATTTTCGGATTTTTGGCATTGCGGATATTTTCGGAAGATGAAATATTTTGATTTAGTAGGGGCGACACGTGTCACCCTGTGGCCATGTTGGCCGAATGGAGAAGGCCAAGTGGGACGTTTTAGCGACAAGTGGCCCATTTTGTGGCGCCACTTGTCCCATTTTTGTGGTAGCCAAATGGTTGGCCAACTACCGACACACATGTACCCCATCCTCACCACACACTTGCCTAGATCTTGGACATTGATTTTCCTATAAATACCCCATTGTTTCAAGACTTATTTCATCCACACTTTGAGATTCTAAGTCACAAAATACTCCCCCTTTGTTGAGGTTCTCGTCCTACTCTCCCTTGGTGTAGGAAAAATTCTTCAAGTGTTGATATAGTCCCAAATACCTTAGCCTAGTATCCCTAGTTGTATTCCAAGTTATTTCAATACTAGGAGTCTGAATTCTACTTTATTCCTTTAGTCGCAAAAACGGCCCTAGAAAAATCTTCATAGCTTAGATGAAGTGTTAAGAGGTTATTTGGAAACTTCTAAGGGTTGCTTGGAGCGGTTGGAGCGTCAGGAATTGGAGCTAAACGTTGCTCAGGATCGACTTATAATCTTGGATAATTTTGGGCTTATCGAGGTAATGATCTATGTCCCCCTATTGTAATTGGAAATTACATGTTGTAGTAGTTAATCATTGAGTATAAGATATATTGGAAGTATAATTATAAGGAATTGAACTATATTTACATTGGACTGTATTTGCAGTAGACTTGTAGTATTATTGTGGAGTAGAATTGTACACGTCCGGTTAGACGTGTAACCCCCCCTGGAATTGTTGGTTTGCAGCGTGCCTCGTTTGGCGAGGAGTTTTATGTGGTCATGGGAGGTGCTGCTGAATTTTCCGTAGAATAAGGAATCTTGTATCTAGAATTATTTTACGAAGAGAGATAGAGGTTGATATACGTTTAGTGGCCTTTATAGGTTGAAGTACTACGAGTAGCGTATTCTACTTGAAGGGTGGAAAAGGCGAGCAAGGTTAGAGTACTTTGGAGCGTTTTGCTAATTGTCGATAATCGTCGCGAGGTATGTGAACCTCTTCCTATCCTTTCTAGCATGATATTTGTGAAATATATTTAGTGTGGTAGACGCACGTGTGTTTAAAGGAAGTTGATTTTCCTTTTGTGTCCTTGACTTGATTCCAAAGTTAAGTGACTTGTTATGAAACATTAAGGACTTGAATTATGTTAAAAAGTTGTAAAATATCACTCATGATTAATGGGTGTGTGGTCTTTTAAAGAATAAAGTTATCTTGATTTCGAAAATAAGAATGGTTTTATCATGGATTTAAAATGATAACTTGACTTATAAACAACTTGATTTTGGGAAAGGAGAAGTAATTTGATTTAAAGGTATAGATTACTTGTTTTTAAAAGAGTAAGACACTTGGTTTAAAAAGTATATTGCTACTTGACTTTTAAAGGAGAAGTGCATTTGTTTTAAAAGAAGGTATGGAAATTGTTTTGGTTTTACTTTGATGTCTTTTGACTTGAGTTTAAATAATAAGAATCGGAAGTATTTCAAAAGAGTTATTAACCATTTTTGAAAGAAAAGAAATACTTGGTTTTAAAAGCTTAAGTGTTATACTAGCTTTATGGGAAGTTAGGTATAACGACTTAAGGAAGATAGAATGAACGGTTTACTTATTTTTTTTTATGAAAGTCTTGTATTGATTCTGGAAAGTGTAGTAAGATGGTTTGATAAGTAGACATGTTAGGATGCTACGTGTTAGTGTCTTGTGATGTTTGTATAAAGCGGTTTCCTTGTCAGGCTTATGTTGTTTAACGATAAGTCGTTATGTTAGTATTATATCACTCACCTCGACATGATTCCGGTTGTCGCCTCCGACGCGGTAAACTCAGCGGTCTGTGTGACCTATGATTCGAGAATACCTCATGCGGGTTTGTGTGACCTATGCGAGCTACGAGTTCCGTGTTAGTGCGGCCTTTATGGTCACGCGGTCTATGTGGGCCACGCGGATCGCGAGTCCGGGACGTTGCCGGGAGTAGCTACCGATGCGGGAATACCTCACGCGGGCCATCGGAGTGGCTTATGCGAGTCGCGGAAGTTCCAGGACTAGACGCGCACATTAGATACTGCGGGCGAGTGGCCAGCTTCGATCATGTGGCGGTCTAGACAGATCTCATGATACAGTTTATGACCTTGTTGGTACTGTGGGTTTTAGTAGTCGGCTATGCCTTCGTACTTACCCCGTACGGTTTTAGTAGTGGAATAACTATGTGTATTCCTTGGTGCTTTTATATCATAGACTGCCGGCAGTGAGGAAGATATTCCACGGGCATGATTGATGTTGTGGGCGTGAGACCCATAGTTGTATTTGAGTGATGACTTTGAGGGCGTGAGTCCCTGACTTGACATGACTGCTTATTTATTGTGAACTGTAGTTTGGTTATCATACATGTCTCCTGCTTTATATAGACTACTATGATTTCATTTACAGTATTTTCAGTTTCACATACTTGGTACCTGTTGTACTGACCTCCTTCGGGGGGCTGCGTTCATGCCGCAGGTAGAGGTACACCAGTGTTGATCCTCGCCTGTGGTCACGTCAAGCTTGGGAAGCTCCGTTTCTCCGAGGCTTATCAATGGTATAGTCCCCGTCGTTGTAAGTGCTACATTCGTGGTATGGCGGGCCCCGTCCCGCCATTGTTTCATATCATTCTGTGAGGTCCGTAGTATTGTGGCAGAATTGTAAAAAGGGATGTAATCGTTTAGTTGTTATATATTTATGCCGAAAGGCAACTTTTCTCGAATAATCGCTTTACACTTCACTTTATTCATGTCTTGTTTTATATTCCGCCGACATTACGATGTATGGCTACTGGGTGCCCGGTAGGCACGACCACGCCCGGTTCGGGTCGTGACAAAAGTGGTATCAGAGCAGTTAATCCTCGGAAAGTGTCTACAGACCGTATCTAGTAGAGTCTTGATTATCGGTGTGTTGTGCACCACACCTATAATCAGGAGGCTGCAGGATATTTAGGATTGTTTTCCATTCTTCTCACTCTGAGATCGTGCCTTAGAGCTGTGTTATAAGTTGGGCTCCCTCTGACGTATTCTTTTTCACCCGTTATGCCTCTACGCAAGGCAACCAGAGCCCGTGGCAAGGCGCGAGGGAGCTGCGAGTAGAGCACAAAGGTTACCGGCACGCCCATTCATTATCCGAGACGCTTCATTCGGGAGTTCGCGACGCCGCTAGCCCTGTGAGAGTTTAGAGCGAGCAGAGCTACCGAGACCACGATACTGAGCCTCTAGTCCTACGGCCAGAACAAAGGATATGAGTTACAAGGAGATGGCCCAGTTACTAGCTAGTCTGGTGGCTGGGAATGAGGACGGACGGGAGCCGGTGGTTCCGACAGTACCAGTAGTTCACCCTAGATCCGATAGTTTCGAGGCATCGGCTTCTTGAGTTGCATCACCCGAGTTCTATGGATTGAAGATCGAGAAGATCATCGAGTTTATTCGACAGTTGCAATGATCATGAAAGTGATCGAGACCTCGAGGCATTTCTTACACTTTTGCCCTCACGGCGAGAGCTCGAGCGGATAGATTTATGAGGTCGAGGCGAACGCGAGCGGTTGGGAATACGATAGAGTTTGACTTATTGGCTCGTTATGTCCCCGCTTTAGTGGCGGATATGGAGGATAGAGTGCACCGATATGTCACGAGACATGACGATTATCTAGCGCAGAGTTGTACAAGAGTAGCTCTTGATCGGACATGGACATTGCCCGCGCATGCTTACACGCAGCAGATGGCGAGGAACGTGAGATCGACGGACTAACCAAGATCGCGTAAGAGGCCGAATAGCGAGGTCCTTTGGTAACTTTCGAGGCGACCTTCTCGCCAGCAGATCGCATGCTCCGCCAAGATAGAGTGGTCCTCCGCACTTCGGGGCGTTCGGGTATTTAGGAGTTGGTCGAACTCGGGGTTTCTCGTTCACGCTTTATATAGGTTCCACCACCCGATTCGCTTTCCTCTATGTTCACTATGTGTAGACGTCATCCCGTGAAATGTCGTCTTTTACTAATGCTTGTTTTCTGGTGGCCGTCGAGGCCATGTGAGGAGAGAATGTCCTAGTAGGAGGGATACATGTGGGATGACTTAGCCTACCAGTCGGGCCATGATTCGTGGTTTAGAGAGGAATGGGTGTTAGCCGCAGAGGCCACCCCACCTCGATGTGGCCATGTGGTAAGTGACATTGTGGAAGTGTCGACTTCTTCAACAACTTGTTTTGCTCTCGGCAGGCCATCTTGCGAAATTGTCCGACCGGATGTGGCGCGGATGTAGAGACTCACCTTCAGATCGGTGGCTAATTCATCATCTTCCTAGCTATGCCCAACAGGTGATTGATTAGAACGACAAAGGAAGTGAAGCGATAGATGCGGTATATCCTTAACCCTCAGAGATTTGTATGTGTGATAAGATGAGTATACCTTAAGTGTTATGTTCTGATAGAATTGTGTTAATTGTGATTAGAAAACATGGGTAGTTGTAAAGGGTAAGTCCGGGACGAAAACGGGAGCCTTAGAATTTATAATATTGGGACCTTGGATGCAAGGCCGTCTGAGTGGATGATTTTACGGTTGGTCTTTGTCAAGTACTTGTATACGTGGTGTATTTATGGGATAATTCCATGGGTAGTGTGAGATGAAAGTGGTAGCTTTCATGATGTGAATTGGTAAGATTGTTCGGATCGGAACGAGTTTAGTACGAAGTGGGTCGGGTTGAGGCCATATCGCGAGTCAACCCGCAACCCGAAAGTGGTAAGTCGATTTGAGGTGGTCCCGCTAGATGATAGGGTCACGAGGGTGTTAGGCCCAAGTTTAGTTAACCAGCGTACGAGTTCGTGGAAGCGTTCGACCAGTAGTCGGGCCGATGAGGTCAGCCCATCTTGTCTTTCAGTCAGACCTGTTTACTCGGCAGAGGGTTATGCGAGATGTTATATCGGGGAAGGTTGTAAGGTTGCACGAGGTGCCTACTTTCACCTTATGACAGCATGGAGCCTAGTTTACTACCGCTTTCTTCTCGGAGGTTTTACCAGCAGGTTAGGAACTCGTGAGTCTTAGTATCGCATTCGCCACCGGCCAGTGTTTGGATTTCAGGGGTAGCTGTGAGGATTGTTGCCTCCTGTTGAGGGAGTGTTTTATAGCTACCATTTCAGTATTCGGATATCGCCTTATGACGCCTTGTAGGGGCGGAAGTGTAAGTTGTCGGTCGATTGGTTCGATGTTGGCAAAGTTCAGATAGTTGGTTCATACTTGTTTCGGCAGGATGTGGATAAGGTGAAGCTTATCCAGAAGAGATTTTTGGCACTCGAGTCAGCGAAGTCGTTCGGATAGTCGGCGACACTTAGAGTTCGTGACGGTGGGCCTTCTTGAAGGTACCACCGAAAGGGTATGACGAGATTTGGAAACCGTGCGAGCGTAAATGTGGTAAGTGTGAGAAAGAGTTCGAGTGTCACGAGAAAGTGACGAGTAAGGGAAGAAGCGAGCATGTGTTAAGAACATAATTGTGATCATTTCGTTTGTAAAGTGAAGGTGCGAAAGGAGTATCTTTTAGCCCTTGGGTGGGAGTTTTTGTGATGTTAGAGGTGATTCCTCGTGGACTTTGATGTAAGTATTTGCGCGGGTGTTTTCTCGCGCTACGTGGCATTTGCAAATTGGTTAAGCTATAAGGAACTTGATCGTTATCTGTCTTGAGAAGGAACATTCGAGACGAATGTTTCTAAGGAGGGGAGAATGTTACACCCCGTAATTCCAGTGTATGTATATGAGGACGTACGTACGTAAATACGACATTAAAATTGGAAAGGAAGAAAGATGTGATTTTTCGACGGAAAAGTTTCCGAATTTTGAGAAGGAAAAATGTTCGTTAATGGGAATTGGATTCCCATTTGGTATTCGGACTTTTGGAATATTTGAGAATTATGGAATTTTATTTCCGAATTGGTCACGTGGGCCCACGGGAGAATTTACTGGCTTTGTGGGCCCACTTTATTTTCGGATTTTTGGCATTGCGGATATTTTGGAAGATGAAATATTTTGGGCGAGTAGGGGCGACACGTGTCACCCCGTGCGCCATGTTGGCCGAATTGAGAAGGCAGTGGGACGCGAGGTGGAAGTGGCCCATTTTGTGGTGCCACTTGTCCCATTTTTGTGGTAGCCAAATGGTTGGCCAACTACCGACACACATGTACCCCATCCTCACCACACACTTGCCTAGATCTTGGACATTGATTTTCCTATAAATACCCCATTGTTTCAAGACTTATTTCATCCACACTTGAGATTCTAAGTCACAAAATACTCCCTTTGTTGAGGTTCTCGTCCTACTCTCCCTTGGTGTAGGAAAAATTCTTCAAGTGTTGATATAGTCCCAAATACCTTAGCCTAGTATCCTAGTTGTATTCCAAGTTATTTCAATACTAGAGCCCTGAATTCTACTTTATTCCTTTAGTCGCAAAAACGGCTCCTAGAAAAATCTTCATAGCTTAGATGAAGTGTTAAGAGGTTATTTGGAAACTTCTAAGGGTTGCTTGGAGCGGGTTGAGCGTCAGAATGGAGCTAAACGTTGCTCGTGATCGACTTATAATCTTGGATAATTTTGGGCTTATCGAGGTAATGATCTATGTCCCCTATCAGAATTGGAAATTACATGTCAGAGTAGTTAATCATCGAGTATAAGATATATTGGAAGTATAATTATAAGGAATTGAACTATATTTACATTGGATTGTATTTGCAAAGACTTGTAGTATTATTGTGGAGTAGAATTGTACACGTCAGGTTAGACGGTAACCCCCGAATTGTTGGTTTGGTAGCAGCCTCGTTTGAGGAGGAGTTTTATGTGGTCATGGGGAGGTCTTTGCTGAATTTTCCGTAGAATAAGGAATCTTGTATCTAGAATTATTCTACGAAGAGAGCTAGAGGTTGATAGACGCTTGTGGCCTTTATAGGTCAAGTACTACGAGTAGCGTATTCTACTTGGGGTGGAAAAGGCGAGCAAGGTTAGAGTACTTTGAGCGTTTTGCTAATTGTCGATAATCGTCGCGAGGTATGTGAACCTCTTCCTATCCTTTCTAGCATGATATTTGTGAAATATATTTAGTGTGGTAGACGCACGTGTGTTTAAAGGAAGTTGATTTTCCTTTTGTGTCCTTGACTTGATTCCAAAGTTAAGTGACTTGTTATGAAACATTAAGGACTTGAATTATGTTAAAAGTTGTAAAATCTCACTCATGATTAATGGTGTGTGGTCTTTTAAAGAATAAAGTTATCTTGATTTCGAAAATAAGAATGGTTTTATCATGGATTTAAAATGATAACTTGACTTATAAACAACTTGATTTTGGGAAAGGAGAAGTAATTTGATTTAAAGGTATAGATTACTTGTTTTTAAAAGAGTAAGACACTTGGTTTAAAAAGTATATTGCTACTTGACTTTTAAAGGAGAAGTGCATTTGTTTTAAAAGAAGGTATGGAAATTGTTTTGGTTTTACTTTGATGTCTTTTGACTTGAGTTTAAATAATAAGAATCCGAAGTATTTCAAAAGAGTTATTAACCATTTTGAAAGAAAAGAAATACTTGTTTTAAAAGCTTAAGTGTTATACTAGCTTTATGGGAAGTTAGGTATAACGACTTAAGGAAGATAGAATGAGCAGTTTACTTATTTTTTTATGAAAGTCTTGTATTGATTCGAAAGTGTAGTAAGATGGTTTGATAAGTAGACATGTTAGGATGCTACGTGTGTTAGTGTCTTGTGATGTTTGTATAAAGGGTTTCCTTGTCGGCTTATGTTGTTTAACGATAAGTCGTTATGTTAGTATTATATCACTCACCTCTTGACATGATTCCGGTTAAGCCTCCGACGCGGGTAAACTCAAAGTGTCCTGTGACCTATGATTCGAGAATACCTCACGGGTTTGTGTGACCTGGCGCGAGCTACGAGTTCCGTGTTAGCGCGCCTTTATGGTCATGCGTCTATGTGGCCACGCGGATCGCGAGTCCGGGACGTTGCCGGAGTAGCTACCTCGATGCGGGAATACCTCACGCGCCATCGGAGTGGCTTATGCGGAGTCGGGAAGTTCCAGACTAGACGCGACATTAGATATCTGAGCGGCCGCGCCGATCATGTGGCGGTCTAGACAGATCTCATGATACGCTTTATGACCTTGTTGCGTAGGTTTTAGTAGTCGGCTATGCCTTCGTACTTACCCCGTACGGTTTTAGTAGTGGAATAACTATGTGTATTCCTTGGTGCTTTTATATCATAGACTGCCGGCAGTGAGGAAGATATTCCACGGGCATGATTGATGTTGTGGGTGTGAGACCCATAGTTGTATTTGAGTGATGACTTTGAGGGCGTGAGTCCCTGACTTGACATGACTGCTTATTTATTGTGAACTGTAGTTTGGTTATCATACATGTCTCCTGCTTTATATAGACTACTATGATTTCATTTACTGATTTTCGCCACATACTTGGTACTGTTATCGACCTCCTTCGGGCCGCTCATGCCGCAGCAGAGGTACACCGATGTTGATCCTCGCTCTTAGGGTCACGATTCAGCGTTTGGGAAGCTCCGTTTCTCGGAGGCTTATCACGTATAGTCCCCGTTGTTGTAAGTGCTACATTCGGGGTATGGCGGGCCCCGTCCCGCCATTGTTTCATATCATTCTGTGAGGTCTGTAGTATCACTGTAGGCGAATTGTAAAAAGGATGTAATCGTTTCTAGTTGTTATATATTTATGCCGAAAGGCAACTTTTCTCGATAACTGCTTTACACTTCACTTTATTCATGTCTTGTTTTATATTCCACTGATTACTCGATGTATGGCTACTTGGGTGCAGGGTAGGCACGATCACGCCCGGTTCGGTCGTGATGATTTAACAAAGAGCAAAAGGGGCAAACATAGAGTTCAAGGAGGCTATCAATGCACACATGGAAAATCCCTTTGATGAGGAGCTTAAAGCCAAGGTTAAGTCCTCAAGAGCTGTGAGCAAACACCTTATCGAAGTGAAAGACACTTCATAAGGCGTAAGTCAAGATGTAAGCACTTGATTGGAAGTGATAGATGTTCCAAATACTTTCATAGTTTGATCAAAAAGAGTAATGTCAGGAACTCCATTAACTTTCTTGTTAAAGCTAATGGTACTATCACTACATCACCAGAAGAAGTCAGGAAGTTGCTTGTTGAATTTTACAAGGATCTATTAGGTACTTCCCAACCCACTACCAACTTTGATCCTGATGTGTTCAACTATGGCCCAAAGCTGAGTGAAGAAGAGAGATTACAGCTTTTGCATTTTATCACCCCAAAGGAGATTTGGGAAGCACTCGATATAGGCAATGACAAGGCACTGACCGGATGGTTATACTACGCTTTCTTCAAGAATAGATGGAAAGATGCGCCATGATGTTGTAAGATGTGTCCAAGAGTTCTTCTCTCGAGTTCTTTGAAGGTGTTAATCATACCATCATTACCCTGCTACCAAAAACTGACCATGATCCCAAGGTAAATGATTTCAGCCCATCGATTGACTAATGTGATCTATAAGATCATCACAAAGATTCTAGCTAACAGAATGGCATTGATCCTTCCTTCTCTCATTGACAAATCCCAAGGGCTTTTGTGAAAGGAAGAAACATGATGGACAACGATATGTGGCACAAGAGCTTGTGAGAGGATTTAATAGAGCCGAGTCTCACCAAGATGTATGCTTATGGTGGACCTTCGTAAAGCATTCGACATACTCCTCTTGAGCTTCCGAATTGGTACTAAGAAGTCTAAAATTTCAGACAGATTTACAAGATGGATCATGGAATGTGTTAGCTCAACCTCCTTCTCCCTTTCTATCAATGGTGAGCTACATGGATACTTCAAAGGAAAGCGCGCCTAAGACAAGGTGATCCTATGTCCCCTACTCTTTATCTTGTGCATGGAATACCTCTCAAGGTCGCTTAAAATGAAGGTGAGGCAAGAGCTTTCATATTTTCCAAAGTGTAAGAAATTGGGCATTACTCATCTTGCATTCGGATGACCTCATGCTTTTGCCAAAGGAGATATATCTTCATGGGATTCTTATGGATTGTCCGGAAGAGTTGGAGGCTGCCTCAGATTAACTCTTAACCCCGCTAAATCCTCCGCCTACTTAGCGGGAATGCATTCTACGGGACTTGATATCGACGAGTGGGTTTCGCCATTGGTAGCTTTCCTAAGACGATACTGGGGATCCCTTTGTCCCCAATTTCGTCTCGGTGGATCAATTTGCCCCATTCACTAGTGCTATTTCGAATTACATTCAGAAATGGGGCACCACACCCTTTCTTACGCCGTAAGTGGAACTAATCGTGCCGGTCGCCCGAGGGTTGAGAGCTTTTGGTTCCGCACTTCCTATCCCTACCACTATTATCAACAAGGTAAGGTCCGCTTGTATTCAATTCTTATGGGGAAACCACCAAGAGTTGCTTGGGATATCATTTGCCCGCCTCAAACCGAAGGTGGCTTTGGTCTTATGAACATCAAGGAATGGAATCATGCCCGCTATCCAGACGATTTGGCAAACTCACACTAAGCCGATTCTCTACGGGTCCAATGGATCAATAGCCACTATTTGAGAGATATTACAATTTGGGACTATGAGGTACGTCCTGGGACTCCCTTTATTCAAAAGATTTGTGGGATTCGCGACAAATTTGTTTCTATCTTTGGTAGCCATGGTGATGCTATTGACGGCTTTACAAAATGTTGTGCCAACGGTATATTTGATTCAAGCTCAGATATGATATCTTGCGACTCGCAAGCTAAAAAGCCTTGGATGTCACAAATTTGGAAAGGATTCATTCCTCCCAAATTCTCTTTACTATGTGGCTAAATTGCAGAAGCGGTTAGCTACAAAGGATACTCTATCATTTCTCAACTTGGAGGATAAATCTTGCGGATTCTGCAAGCAAGCTAATGAAACAAGGGAACACCTCTTCTTTGATCGCCCTATACACACATGATTTGGAAGAGCATAAAAGATTGGTTGGGTATTAGAAGAGAGATGACAACAGTTGAAAGCTCCCTTAAATGGATTAAGAAAGAACACCGCGGGACAAGCATCCGAGCCAAAGCTATTTTGCTTACTTTTTGCATAATGGTTTATGAGATTTGGAGGGCAAGAAACACAATGCTCTTTGAAGGCACAAGCTTGCCGGCAGAAGAGGTCATTGCAAGAATCAAAACAACATCTTATAGAGTTCTCTATGATTTTATCCCCTCTTGTAGTGGCACCTTTTGAGTGACCACCCCTCCCCTCTATCTCTTCTTGTTTGCATTACGTTGAGGCTTGAGATACCTCAACGACTGATTGTAGCCACTTCATTTTCGTTATTAGTAATAATATTTGCATTTACCTAAAAAAAAAATGAGTGAGGTTTTACAACTTTTTAACATAATTCAAGTCATTAATATTTCATAACAAGTCACTTAACTTTGGAATCAAGTCAAGGACACAAAAGGAAAGTCAAATTCCTTTAAACACACGTGCGTCTACCGCACTAAATATATTTCACGAATATCATGCTAGAAAGGATAGGAAGAGGTTCACATACCTCGCGACGATTATCGACAATTAGCAAAACGCTCCACAGTACTATAATCCTGCTAGCCTTTTCCACCCTTCAAGTAGAATACGCTACTCGTAGTACTTCAACCTATAATGGCCATAAAACGTTTATTAACTTCTAGCTCTCTTCGTAGAACAATTGTAAGTACCAGGTTCCTTATTCCTTATTCTACGGAAAATTCGGCAGTACCAGGCCTGCTACCAAACCAACAATCCCAGGGGGGTTACATGTCTAACCGGACGTGTACAATTCTACTCCACAATAATACTACAAGTCTACTATAAATACAGTCCTATGTAAATACAGTTCAATTCTTATCCATATTCATTCTACATATAGTATACTCAACTATACATTACTACAACATGTAATTTCCAATTACAATAGGGGGATAAAGATCATTACCTCGATAAGCCCAAAATTATCCAAGTTTTATAAGTCGATCATGAGCAACGTTTAGCTCCACTTCCTTACGCTCCAACCCGCTCCAAGAAACCCTTAGAAGTTTCTAAACAACTTCTCTTAACACTTCAACCAACTATGAAGATTTTCTTAGGGTTTCACTTTTGCGACTAAAGGAATAAAGTAGTATTTCCGGGCTCTTATGTTGGGATAACTTTAGAATACTACTAGGGATACAAGGCTAAGGTATTTGGGATTATACAACAATACTTGAAGTATTTCTACACAAAGTGGGGGTTGGACGAGAACTTCACAAGTGGGGACGAAAAACAACTAGAAGGAGGGAGTGTTTGCCTTGGAGAAACTTTAAGTGTGGATGAAGAATTAGTCTTGAAATCAATGGGGTATTTATAGGAAAATCAATGGCCAAGATCTAGCCAAGTGTGTGGTGAGGATGGGGTACATGTGTGTGGGTAGTTGGCCAACCATTTGGCTACATAAAATGGGACAAGTGGGCTCGCCACTTGTCCCCCAATAAAACGCCCGAGCTAGGTGTCCATCTTCAATTCGCCACATGGCCACACGGGTGACACGTGTCGCCTACTCGCCCAAAATATTTCATCTTTCGAAAATATCCGCAATGCCAAAAATCCGAAAATAAAGTGGGCCCCACAAACCGTAAATTCCTCCCGTGGGCCCCACGTGACCAATTCCGGAAATAAAATTCCATAATTCTCAAAAATTCCAAAAAGTCCGAATACCGAATCCGGGAATCCAATTCCCATTAACGAACCTTTTTCCTTCACAAAATCCGGAAACTTTTCCGTCGAAAAATCACATCTTTCTTCCTTTCCAATTTTAATGTCGTATTCTCGTACGTACGTCCTCGTATACATACTCTGGAACTACGGGGTGTAACATTCTTCCCCCCTTAGAAACATTCGTCCCGAATGTTCCTTCTAAGTCTCCAAACATGCTTGCGCCGGTATAGTCTTCCCTACTATACTTACGAAACCAATTATGCCACACATGGCCATAATACAACATACTCGCAAAAACGCACATCCAAGCCAACGAAGAATCATCTCTAAAGCGTATAACAATACCATTAGCTTCACCCATGGTCCAAAGGATACTTTCTTCCCATCTTCACTTATAAAAAGGACACTTCCATCTTCTTAACACATCTTAGCCTCTTTTCTTACTCGTCGTACCTTCCTCGTACACTCGAACCCTTCCTACTATACGTACCACATTTCTGTCATTGCTTCAGTTTCCAAAATCTCGGGGTTACTATCTCTAACTTGGTCATCATTAACTGGGAACACTCTGGAGGGATCTCCGATTACTCTTCCGAAACATAGCAACATGGAATACCGGACGTACTGCCTCCTAAGTCGGACGGCAGTGCTAACTTATAGGCAACCTGGCCTATTCTACAACGATCTGGAAAAAAAATGCCCAAAGTACCTCGGGCTAAGTTTCCCCTGCTTTCCACATCTCGTCACACCCTTCCGGGGTGGTTCCTTCAAGAAGACCCACCGTAAACCTGAACTCCAAGTGTCGACGCCGATTATCCACACGACTTCTGTTGACTCTGAGCTGCTAATAACTTCTTCTGGATAAGCTTCACCTTATCCACATCCTGCTGAAACAAGTAGGGACCAACTATCTGAACCTTGCCAACATCGAACCAATCGACCGGCAACCTACACTTCCGCCCATACAAGGCTTCATAAGGCACCATCCGAATACTGAAATGGTAGCTATATAATACTCACTCCACAAGAGGCAAATAATCCTCACAGCTACTCTCGAATCAAAACACCGTACAGAACTCGCCCTCAAATGTCTCGATAAAACGCGCTGTTCGTCCGTCGCCCGAGGTGAATGCACATCGAGACTCACCGAAGTTCCTAACCCGGTAAAACCTCCCGAAAAAGAAATAGCCATAAACTGGGCTCCACTGCCTGCCATAAAATAAAAGTAAGAACCCTGTGCAGCCTTACCACCTTCCTGCTATACAACATCTCTCGCATAACCCTCCGCCAAGTAAACAGTCCTGACTAAAAGACAAGATGGGCTGACCCCATAGGCCCTACTACTGGTGGAACACATCCACAAACTCGTACGATTGTCACCTAAACTTGGGCCTAACACCCTCGTGACCCTATCATCTAGCGGGACCATCTCAACCGACTTACCACATTCCGGCCGCGGGTTGACTCGCGATATGGCCTCAACCCGACCCATTTCAGATTAAACTCTCGCTCCCGATCCGAACAATCTTACGCCACGTCATGAAAGCTACCACTTCCATCTCACACTACCCATGGAATTATCCCACAATATATATCACGCATACCAAGCACTTCGACAAAGAACAACCGTAACATCCACTCAGGACGGCCTTGCATCCAAGGTCCCAACTGTTATAATTTCTAAGTGTCACGACCCATTCCGGGGCCCGTGACTGGTGCCTTACCGGGGCACCCAAGTAGTCATACATCAGAGTAATCAGCGGAAACATAAAGCAAGACATGAAACCGTTGATAAAACAAGACATACGATTTTGTGAGAAAACGTGGCCTTTCTAAGATATATATATAATCATGTTTTAGCGAGCATCCGACAATCGCATAACATGACTACAGCACTCTAAGGAAATATACAACTATGGCGACAGTGGCCCCGCCATACCTCGATCTGCATAAAACTAACTACAACAGGAGATCATACCAAAAGTAGAGCCTCCGGAAGAGATGGAGCTCCCGACACCAACGTAGATCCTAAGGATGCGGATCTAGCACTGCTGCCTTACCGCTGCATGAACGCAGCCCGAAGGAGGTCGACAACAGTACTAAGTATGCGAAATCAGAAGTACTTAAATGAAACATATCATTTTTAAAACCGGTTTTCAAATATGTATGAAACAACCAGAAACCGCACATAGTGCCACATCACAAACAAGAGCAACAATAGGTAATCAGAATGAGTCTTGTCTAGGCCGCGAATGATCGAACAGGCCACTCGCCTCATCATCATTCTCGCAAGCCTAACTCGACTCCCTGAGTCCGCATAGGCCACTCACGGGCCCGCATGAGGTATAACCCCGCATCGAGGGTAGCTACTCCTAGCATCGCCCCGACTCATTGTCCGCACGGGCCACTGCACTGCATGAGGTATAACCCCGCATACTAACTCGAACTCTCGTAGCTCGCATAGGCCCTGGACCCGCATGAGGTATTCTCGAATCATGGTCCTGCATCACCGAAGTCTACCCCGCGACGGAGGGCGCTTAACCCCTGTGATCATCTCAAGAGGTGAGTGATAGTATACTAACATAACAACTTACCTTTAAGTAACACAAGCACAACAAGGATACTCACCTATACAAATGTTACAAGATACTAACACACCTAGCATCATATCATGTCTACCTATCAAACCATCTTTTATTCACAATATATAAGTTCGTTATAAACACATAGGCAAACTTGTTTCTTTTATCAATCTTAAGTGGTTATACTTACTTCCCATAAAGCTAGTATAACTCTTAAGCTTCGCTTAAAACCAATTAGTCCTCCTCTCATAATAAAAGGTTCAGTCCCTTTGAAATGTTTTCGCTTCTTTATTATTTAGGCTTAAGCCGAGGCATTGCCGTAAGTATTATTCGTGCTAAGCCGTGAGGCATTGCCGTAAGTATTATTCAGTTAACACATGTACGTCACCGTACTATATACATATTGTAAAATATCATGCTTTAGGAAGAATCACATACCTTCTCAAAAAAACCACCGCCAAGTCAATATGTCGCAGAGAGTCAGCCTATAATAGTCACAGATATCTATTAAAGACTACTCTGAAGGTCATTCTAAACAGAGGGTCCTCAATTCTACGGAAAGTCGGGCAGCACAACCCTACCCGGTGAGTTATATAAGTTCATCGTGAAAACAAATTCTATGTAAGTACAGTTTGATTATTCTTCTTTTAAACCCTTCTAAGTGATTAACACTTCAATTCTATTCTGTGATATACTTCTAAGTATTTATACTATTCTTATTCTACAACAGTAAGTATTCTTTAATTCAAAAGAGGGTTAGGATTAGTTACCTCGGCAAGCCCAATAATATCCTAGAAAAAGTCGCGCCTGAGCAAGGTTTTGCTCCTAAGTTGTATGCTCCAAGGAAACCTTAGAAGTTCTTCACAACTTCTACTAAGTGCTAAGGTATTTGGGCTAGGGTATTTTGGGCATTATAACAATACAAGAAGGCAACTTTTCTACCACGGGCGGGGGGTAGGTTTCGGCTAGGCTAGGGGGTGGGGTAGCCTCGGCCAAGCTTCTCAAGGGGAGGGGTGTGTTTGGACGAAACAACAAGAGGGAGAGGGATGGATTTGAGACTTAGGTAGATTGCTCAATTTAGGATGAAATAACTCTTCAACAAGGGGGGGTATTTATAGGTCAAGACATGGCCAACCAATGGCCAAGATTATGCCAAGTGCAAGGCAAGTGTAGGGTGAGGATTTAGGCAAGTGTCCTTGGCCAACTTGCACACAAAATATCTAGCCAACTTTATGACAAGGCTTGGCATCCAATCGCCCTATTGCCGTGACAAGTCCACCAATGAGAGGGTGGAAAGTGTCGCCTCTCATTGGTCCAAAGTGTTACGCCTCTCGGAAAAATCCGCAAAATAAGAAATGACATAGCCGAATTTATCCTATGAAAGCCGTGGAAACGTTTCGCCGGAAAACCGCTCGCTGAGTAGTGCCTAAAAATCGCCCAAGGCCTAACTTTAAGACCAAAACTTTTGACGTATTCCTTTACGCATACTCAGAAATACGGTATAACATTCTCCCCTCCTTAGAAACATTCGTCCCGAATGTTCCTTCCCAAGACAGATAACGATAAGGTTCTTCAAAACTTAAACAGTTTGCAAAAGCCACACACGGCCATAAACAACACTTAGGCATAAACGATAATGAAGATTTACAAGTAGGAAAGTGAATTACCTGGAGGGGTGGGGAACAGGTGAGGATACTTCTGCCTCATGTCCTCCTCGGCTTCCCACGCCATCTCCTCCTCGAGCTCGTTCCGCCACAAGACTTTGACTAAGCCACGCCCTTCGCAGACGCCTAACTCCGACGATCGATTATCGCTATGGAATCTCTCATACGATAACCCCTCGGTCACCTGGACATCGTCAATCGGATGTACTCTAGATGGATCCCCGATGCATCTCTCAAAGATAGAAACGTGAAACACCGATGATCGCTTCCGGACGGACGGCAGATCCAACTCATAGGCAACCTTGCCTACCTCGCGACAACTCAAACGCCCAATGTACCTTGGGCCGAAGTTTCCTTCTTCCCGAATCTCATCACACCCTTCATGGGTGACACCTTCAGAAAACCCAATCATCAATCGCAAACTCGGATGTCGACGACGATGATCCGTGATACGACTTGGCCGACTCGAGCCACAATAGCCGCCTCGGATAAGCTTCACCTTATCCATCGCTGCCGCACCAAATGGTCCCACTAGCCGCACTCGCCCACCTCGAACCAACCTATAGGCGACCGCACTTCCTCCCATACAAGGCCTCATAAGGCGCCATCCGAATACCGAGTGGTAGCTATTATTATACGCGAACTCAACTGAGGCAAATGATCCTCCCAACTACCATCGGTCAATAACACAGTGCTCGCAGATATCCTCGCAGTCCGGATAGTGCGCCCGCTCGTCCGTCTGCTCGTGGATGAAATGCAGACTCGTGCTCACCGCCCCTAAACCCCTCTCGGAAGGACTCTGAAGTCCGAACCGGGCTCCTCGTCTCGATATGATCGGTAGGGACCCCATGCACCGACGATCTCTGATGTAAAGTCCGCATAATCCTCACTAAAAGTCGCCCCGACGGAAGAAAGTGGGCTGATTTCCACCGTCGACGATAACCCATATAGAATCATGTCTCCTCCGAGTGCGAGGTAATCCCGTGATGAAGTCCATGTTGATTACCTCCCACTTCTAGGTCGGGATCTCTATCGTCAGAACAAACCACCGTGCCTCGTGCTCTACCTTCACCGCCGACAACACGCACCGAGCTACGAACTCGCAACGCCCTCTTCAAGCCATCCCACCAATACACGATCTAAGGTCGTGGTACATCTTGGTCGACCGGATGGATAGAGTAACGCGCTACCGTGTGCTTCCCCAAGAACTCGCCAAGTCCTCAAACATCCGAACACACACCGCCTCAAACCTTAGCACCCCATCGTGCTACCTCGTGCGACCCTTGCCTCACGTAAGAGTCAGATCACGATATCGAATCAAAGCCGGATCCTCGAATCTGCCTCTTCACCTCCTCGACGATGGAAGACTCGCAACCTCACGAACTCTAACCCCACCGCTATCGTAATCAATCAAACGGACACCAAGGCTCGCTAATCGATGCAAATCACGAACCATGTCCTCCTCTCTAGCCGCACATCCGATAGGCTCCCATCGACCTACGACTCAGCATCCGCCACAACATGGCCTTCCCGTGGTATAGGATATCAACATCGTAATCCTTAAGCAACTCTAACCACCGCCTCTCGCCGTAAGTTCAGCTCCTCTCGTCAAGATATACCGAGGCTCTTGTGGTCTCAGATAAATATCCACGTGAACCCCATACAAATAGTGCCTCATCTTCAAAGCGAATCACTACCGCTAACTCCAAATCATGGGTGGGGTAGTTCCTCTCGTGTTTCTTCACCGGGATGCATATGCTATAACCCCGCCATGCTGCATCAATACATCCCAACCCGATGCTCGACGATCACAATACACGATATAACCATCCGACCTCCGGAAGAGTAAGAACGGGCGGTCGCCTCTTTTCAAGAATCGAAACCCCGCCACAAGCATCACCATCAAACTTGGCCGCTTCCGAGTCACCCTAGTCAATGGTGCAGATAGAAGCAAACTTCTCCACGAACCGATAATACCTGCAAGGCCCGAAATCGCGAACCTCTGTCGAGTAGTAGTTCAGGCAAGTCTCGATCGCTTCGATCTTGGCCGACAACTCGAATGCCATCACCGATAATATGCCCAAGAAACGCCATCAAGTTAACCAAAACTCACATTTGGAAAACTTGGCGTACAATCGCTGGTCTCGAGAATCACAAGACAGCCTCAAATGCTCCGTGATGCTCCTCGCTCCGAGCGAATAAACCAAGATATCATCAATGAACACTATCACAAATGTGTCCAAAATGGTTTGAACACTCGGTTCATCAAATCCATGAATACCGCCGAGCATTGGTCAACCTAAAAGACATGACCTGAACTCATAATGCCCGCATCGTCCGAATGCATCTAGGGACATCCACCTCTCGACTCGCACTGATGATAGCCCGATCGCAGATCAATCTTGAGAAACATCTCGCACTCGCAACCGGTCGAACAAATCATCAATCCTAGGAAGGGTATCGTTTTAATGGTCACCTTGTTCACCGTCAGATCGACACACACGCAGCGCCCCGCCCTTCTTCTTCACGAACAATACCGCGCTTCCTGGGAGAAACACTAGGCCTGATGAAGCCCTTCTCCAGCAAATCTCTAAGCTGATCCTTCAACTCTCTCAACTCGGCATGTGCCATTCTGTATGGCGGAATGGAAATAGGCCGAGTATCTGGCAGCACATCGATACAAAACTCTATCTCCCTCTCGTGAGGATACCCGAGGTCATCCGAAACACGCCCGGGAACTCACGACCATCGAATCGACGGAAAATCTGCACCGCACCTCGTGATCAAACACCCGAACTAGATGGTAGATATACCCTTCGCACCATCTTCCTAGCCTTGAGGTAGGAAATAAACCTACCCTCTACGATACCGTGCTCCTCCCACTCAACAACCGGCCTCAGAAACCGAACTGCATTACTCTCTCTCATACCTACATTGGCATAGCAAGAAGCTAGCCAATCCATCCCCATAATCACGCCGGTCAATCATCTCCAACTCTATCAAGTCGGCTAGGTCCGACGATCAGAATGGTCACAGACAAGCCCTATATACCCGCCGAGCTACCACCGAATCACCCATCGCGTAGCTACTCGAAGCGGTCTATGGACTCGTGCTCATCCCTAACCTACTAGCAACAAGGGAGATATATAGGACGAGTAGAACCCGATCTATCAAGGCATAAATATCAAACCCGAACCGATAAGGTACCCGTGACGACATCGTGAGGCCTCCCGATCCCGCTTACCGACAAAGCATAAATGCGGCTCGAGGACCGCTAGAATCGGGACTCGAGCCACGACCGCCGCGACTGGCCGACCCATGAGCACCCCGCCCGGGCGAGTAATCAGAGGAGATGAAGAAGCGGCAATGTAACCTCGGCCGAGCTCTTCCACCAAAGATCGCCTCGGCCGACAACCGCAGTGACCTCGCCACAATCAGAATAAGATCCAAAAGTAGTACCACACTTCCCGTAATGGGATCTACCGTGACGCCACACCGGGTGGTCCCGAGCGCCGCACTCGCTACACTCGACGCTCAAGCCCCGGCCCCGGGTCCGCCAAAATCGCGGGCCGTGGCTGAGGACGCGCAGAGTGCTCTGGCCGGCCGTGGTGCGATCTAGATCGCCGCCGAGGCCGCCACCACGATAACCACCGTAAGACCTCCCGCCCCGCCTTCTTCGCCGCCGTCGCCCACTCGCCGACCTCGCGCTCGCATCCAAGGGCGTGAGCTCGCATGCGCGGTAATGTCCATACCGGCCGAGAGAAACCCCGCACATGACTCGGCCATATAGTCGTTTCAGCCCTGACATAGCGGTGCACCCTATCCTCCATATCGCTACCAATGCCGGGACATATCGAGCCAAAGAATCAAACTCGACATTGTACTCCCGACAAAGGCCCTCTCTCGCCTCGCAGTAAAAATCTATCACCGCGCTCCTCATCCGCGAGGCAAGAAGTGAGCGAGGAAAGCCTCGAGAACTCATCCTGTAGGCTGGGACGCTGCTCTCCCGATAACTCCCATGAATCAAACCAATCGATCGCGTGTCACGCAGCCTATGTGAACCAAAGATCACGCACTCGGTCTCCGACGCCCGATCACTCTCAAAATCCTCAAGCCGACGGATGAACTCCCGCGGATCATCCTCCGCCTCGATCCATAAAACTCCGTGGCTACACTCAGAAGTCTCGTAGCCTCAAACTATTCGCCTCGGTGTACCACGGCGCGATCGAGCCGAGCTGAACTGAACCGCCGATCCAATCTCTCTCGTATCGGGCCACAACTTTAGCCAAAAGTCGGGCCATCTCTCAGACCTAACTCTCCGCCTGCATCGCGGGATGCGAGGTGGGTACTGTGGTCTTTGGGCTGGCGGCGCATAGAACTCGCCGTCTCGTATAGACTGGGCTCGAGCCCTCGTGACTCGGGTGTCTCGCTAGCGCCTCCCGGCCGCTTGCCTTCGGGCCCGGTTGCCTTACGTGAGGCATAATCACAGAAAGGAATACGTTAGAGGGTCCAACCTATAACACGCCTTCTAAAGCACGATCTCGTAATGAGAAGAATGGAAACCAATCCTAAATATCCTATAGCCTCGATTATTGGTGTGGTGCACAACACACCGATAATCAAGACTCTACTAGATACGGTCATAGACACTTTCCGAGGATTAATCGCTCGATACCACTTTTGTCACGACCCATTCCGGTTCGTGGATCGTGCCTCACCGGCACCCAAGTAGTCATACATCGAGTAATCGGAAACATAAAGCAAGACATGAAACAGTTTATAAAACAAGACATACGATTTTGAGAAAACGCGCCTTTCTAAGATATATATATAATCATGTTTTAGAAGCACATCCGACAATCGCATAAACATGACTACAGCACTTAAGGAAATATACAACTATGGCGGGACAGGGCCCCGCCATACCCCGATCAGATAAAACTAACTACAACAGGAGATCATACCAAAAGTAGAGCCTCCTAAGAGATGGAGCTCCTCGACACCAACGTAGAGATCCTAAGGATGCGGATCTAGCACTGCTGCCCTTACCTGCGGCATGAACGCAGCCCCCCGAAGGAGGTCAGTACAACAGGTACTAAGTATGCGAAACTCTAAAGTACTTAAATGAAACATATCATTTTTAAAACCAGTTTTCAAATATGTATGAAACAACCAAGGAAACCGCACATAGTTCCACATCAAAAACAAGAGCAACAATAGGTAATCAGAATGAGTCTTGTCTAGGCCGCGAATGATCAAACAGGCCACTCGCCCCATCATCATTCTCGCAAGCCTAATCTCGACTCCTGAGTCCGCATAGGCCACTCACACGGGCCCGCATGAGGTATAACCCCGCATCGAGGGTAGCTACTCCGCATCGCCCCGACTCGCCGTCCGCATGGCCACACAGACCGCATGAGGTATAACCCCGCATACTAACCTCGAACTCTCGTAGCTCGCATAGGCCCTCGACCCGCATGAGGTATTCTCGAATCATGGTCCTGCATCACCGAGTCTACCCCGCAGACGGAGGGCGCTTTAACCCCAGATCATCTCAAGAGGTGAGTGATAGTATACTAACATAACAACTTACCTTTAAGTAACACAAGCACAACAAGGATACTCACCTATACAAATGTTACAAGATACTAACACACCTAGCATCATATCATGTCTACCTATCAAACCATCTTTTATTCACAATATATAAGTTCGTTATAAACACATAGGCAAACTTGTTTCTTTTATCAATCTTAAGTGGTTATACTTACTTCCCATAAAGCTAGTATAACTCTTAAGCTTCGCTTAAAACCAATTAGTCCTCCTCTGTTAATAAAAGGTTCAGTAGTCCCTTTGAAATGTTTTCAGTTCTTTATTATTTAGGCTTAAGCCGTGAGGCATTGCCGTAAGTATTATTCAGGCTTAAGCCGTGAGGCATTGCCGTAAGTATTATTCAGTTAACACATGTACGCTCACCGTACTATATACATATTGTAAAATATCATGCTTTAGGAAGAATCACATACCTTCTCAGCGAAAACCACCTGCCAAGTTGAATATGTCGCGCGCAGAGAGTCAGCCTATAATAGTCACAGATATCTATTAAAGACTACTCTGAAGGTCATTCTAAACAGAGGGTCCTCAATTCTACGGAAAGTCGGGCAGCACAACCCTACCCGGTGAGTTATATAAGTTCATCAGAAAACAAATTCTATGTAAGTACAGTTTGATTATTCTTCTTTTTAAACCCTTCTAAGTGATTAACACTTCAATTCTATTCTGTGATATACTTCTAAGTATTTATACTATTCTTATTCTACAACAGTAAGTATTCTTTAATTCAAAAGAGGGTTAGGATTAGTTACCTCGGCAAGCCCAATAATATCCTAGAAAAGTCGCACTGAGCAAGGTTTTGCTCCTAAGTTGTATGCTCCAGGAAACCTTAGAAGTTCTTCACAACTTCTACTAAGTGCTAAGGTATTTGGGCTAGGTATTTTGGGCATTATAACAATACAAGAAGGCAACTTTTCTACCAAGGAGGGGGTAGGTTTCGGCTAGGCTAGGGGTAGCCTCGCCAAGCTTCTCAAGGAGGGTGTGTTTGGACGAAACAACAAGAGGGAGAGGGAGGATTTGAGACTTAGGTAGATTGCTCAATTTAGGATGAAATAACTCTTCAACAAGGGGGTATTTATAGGTCAAGACATGGCCAACCAATGGCCAAGATTATGCCAAGTGCAAGGCAAGTGTAGGGTGAGGATTTAGGCAAGTGTCCTTGGCCAACTTGCACACAAAATATCTAGCCAACTTTATGACAAGGCTTGGCATCCAATCGGCCCTATTGCCGTGACAAGTCCACCAATGAGAGGGTGGAAAGTGTCGCCTCTCATTGGTCCAAAGTGTTACGCCTCTAAAAATCCGCAAAAATAAGAAATGACATAGCCGAATTTATCCTATGAAAGTCGTGGAAACGCTTCGCCTGAAACCGCTCGCGTGAGTAGTGCCTAAAAATCGTCCAAGGCCTAACTTTAAGACCAAAACTTTTTGTACGTATTCCTTTACGTACATACCCTGGAAATACGGGGTATAACACTAAGGCTCCCCATTTTCTCGTCCCCAGACTTACCATTTTCAACTACCCATGTTTTCTAATCATAACTTACACAATGCTAACCGAACATAACACTCCACATGTATCTACCATAACGACTTAAACAAGTCTCTTAAGGCTGAAGATATCTCTGTAACTACTGCCTCACTTTCCCTTTACCGCTCTAATCAAATCCTGCTCTGCTAGGCGCATAACTACATACGGTGATGAACCAGCCACTGATCCCGAAGGCTGAGTCGTAACATCCGTGCCACCTCTGGTCGGACAATTTCTCGCAAAAATGGCCCTGCTGGCCGCAAGCCTAACAAGCTATCTAAGTAGTACGACACTCCCCATAAGAACACCTACCGCAACGGCCATACCGAAAGGGGTGGCCTCTCTAGCTAACACCCCTTCCTCCGAACCACCGACCAAGAATCGACTGTAGGCTAAGTCATCCCACCGTATCCTCCTACTAGGACATTCTCTCACACGGCCCTCAAGGCCGGTAAAACAAGCATTAGTAAAAAGACGACATTTCCCGATGACGCCTACCACATAGTGAACACCGAGGGAAAATCAATCGGGCTAGAACCTATGTAAATCGGAATCGAACCCCGGAGTTCGACCAACTCCTAAATACCCCGAACGCCCCGTCTCGCGGAGGACCACTCAGATCGGGCGGAGGCGCATAACCTCACCGGAAGGTCCGCTCAAAAGTTACCAAAGGACCTCTGCTCGCCTCTTTGCCGATCTTGGTTAATCCGCCGATCTCTACGCTCTCACCACGCAGGCGTAAGCTCAGACGCGGAAATGTCCATGTCCGATCAAGAGCTACTCTTGTACAACTCTTCGCTAGATAATCGCTATGTCCCGTGACATATCGGCACTCTATCCTCCATGTCCGCCACTAACGCGGACCTAACGAGCCAATAAGTCAAACTCTATACTGTATTCCCGAACCGTCCGCCCGTTCTGCCTCAACATCATAAATCTATCTGCCCGAGCTCTCCTCATCTGCGAGGGCAAGAAGTGTGTAAGAAATGCCTTTGAGGTCTTGATCACTTTCATGATCCGCTGCGACTGTCGAATAAACTCCTGATGATCTTCCTCAGTCCTCAATCCATAGGACACGGGTGGACTGCAACTCAAGAAGTCCTGAAGTCTCAAAACTATCGGATCTAGGTGAACCATCTGTACCGCTTCGAACCACCGGCCCCGTCCGTCCTCATTCCTACCACCAAAGGCTAGCTAGTAATCGGGCCATCTCCTTGTAACTCATATCCTTTGTTCTCGCCGCGACTAGAGGCTCGGTATCGTGGTCTCGAGCTACCGCCATCGCTCTAAACTCTCACGGGGCTAGCGTCGCAGAACTCCCCGAATGAAGAATCGTCTCGGATAATGACTGCCTGCCTCGTAACCCTCTCAGATTTACTCAGCCTCCTCTCGCCTCGCCTCTTCGGGCTCGTTGCCTCGTAGAGGCATAACAGTGAAAATAATACGCCGAGAGAGTCCAACTTATAACACCTCTAAGGCACGATCTCGAGTGAGAAGAATGGAAACCAATCCTAAATATCCTGCAGCCTCTCGATTATAGGTGGTGCACAACACACCGATAATCAAGACTCTACTAGATACGGCTCAGACACTTTCCGAGGATTAATCGCTCGATACCACTTTTGTCACGACCCGACCCCGGGAGCGCGACTGGTGCCTTACCCCGGGCACCCTAGTGATACAACATCAGAGAAAATCAGCGGAATAAAAACTCATAAAGACAAACAGTGAAATAAGAAGACAAAGCTAACTAAAATGGTTACCTTTCGCATATATAAATAAAGACTTGAACAAGCATCCCTTTTACAAAATCTGCCCACAACAAGATTACTGCACTCTACGAATGTTATAATAACAACGACGACAGTGGCCCGCCATACCCCTGAATGTAAGTACCTACACCGACAGGGGACTATACCCACGATAAGCCTCCGGAGAAACGGAGCGTCCCAACCCGCTGAACTGTGATCCGATGAGCGAGGATCGGCGATCGCGTACCTCTACCGCGGATGAACGCAGCCCTCAAGGAGGTCGATAACAGTACCAAGTATGTGAAATCAGAAAGTATCAAATCAAATCATAACATTTTAAAACCAATTACAAATACGCATTTAATAACCAATTTAATCGCATATAGTGCCACAAAGATAAACAAGAGCAAAATAGATATAACGAATCGGGTCTTTTCTAGGCCGCTAATGATCGAAGCAAGGCCAATCGCCTATAGTATCATTATGCGTGCCTAATCTCGAACTCGCAGTCCGCATAGTCACACGCACCGCATGAGGTATTCTCGCATTGGGGGTAGCTAACCCGCTGCATCCTCCTCGACCCCAAGTCCGCATAGTCACACGCATCGCATGAGGCATTCCTCGACGGATAACACACCCGAATGATCAATTCGAACTCCCGCAGCCCGCATAGGTCACACGCACCGCATGAGGTATTCTCGCATGTAGGTGGCAAGTCCTCGCATCATAACAAGTCGTGGGTATGTGATATCATAGCAGTACAACGGGCTTATCGTTTAACAACGTAAGCACAACAAGAATAACCCCCTCACACAAACATCACAAGACACTAACACACGTAGCATCGTAACATGTTTACTTATTGTAACGACCCGTTCCGGGGCCCGTTACTGGTGCCTTATCCCGGGCACCCTAGTGATACAATCATCAGAGAAAACCAGCGGAAATAAAACTTTAAACAAGAAACAAGATATATGAACATAAAACAGGCCAACCCAACGGTTACCTTCCAATAACATAAATAAATACAACTCTTTCAAAACGAACAGTTTAATCCTTTTTACAACCCTGCCCACAACAAGATTTCATGCACTTAAGATTTACAACAACTATGACGGACAGTGGCCCGCCATACCTCGAATGTACAAGAACCTACAACTCGTGGAACACATACCAAAAGATAAGCCTCCGAGAAACGGAGCTTCCCAAAACGCTGAATCGAGATCCTAAGAGCGAGGATCCACGACCGATGTACCTCTACCGCAGATGAACGCAGCCCAAGCGAGGTCGATAACAGTACCAAGTATGTGAAATCAGAAATATCAGAATGAAATCATACTAGTCTATATAAAGCGTGAGACATGTATGATAACCAAACTACAGCTCACAACATAAAAAGCCATGTCCAAATGTGACTCACGCCTCAAGTCATCACTCAAATATAACTATGGGTCTCACGCCCACAACATCAATCATGTTCGCATCACGGCCGCATGCCCCCGAATTCGTGATCGTGTAGACATGTCCATGATGCAACAATAATACCAATGCCCCATGGCCACACGCCCCTAATTCTACCTGCAGTAGGCACGCCCATGTGACATCAACAATAATATACTGGGTGATCAACTCGCCGCACGCCACATGCCCCGAATTCTACCTCTGTAGACATGTCCATGTAACCACAATAACAATATATCGTAATCAACCCGACCGCACGGCCGCGATGCCCCTAACATCAGACGGCAGACACGCCCATGTGACATCAACAACAAGACAAGAATCAAAATGGAAACATACCCGTGGAATTCTCCATCACCGCCAAAGACGCCCAAGTAAGTTCTCAACAAGTCGACCGACCTCTATCGAGAGACGCCAGAATACGTAAATACCACACTTGCACAACAAAGGCTATCATCACAAGCATAGGCAAGTTTCACAACAACAAGCATAGGCAAGTTTCACAACAACAAGCATAGGCAAGTTTCACACAACTCAAAGTACTTTCATTTTATGCCAAAGTCCGGGTTTTTAACCCCAAAGTACTACATACGTTAAGTTCTTTTAAAAGAGATCCATTACTTTTATAAAAGTCACCCTATACCCGTAGTATTAGAATGACCAACCCACATTCCTTTTCAAAATCAAGTAACAACATTCTTTTCCTAAGTTCCAGTTTGCCTAGTTTCAATTACTCAAGCTTCTCATTTTCAAATGATTTCATAGTTCCCAAACTTAATCACTTGATTCCTTTTTTAGAACAATTGAGTAACATATGTCATATATGTGAGTAGTTTATTCTTATTTATAACGATCTTATTACAGCAGCCATGATCTAGAAAATGTAATATCATTTTGTCTCATCTTAGCTTCTATGCAGATGGAGGTTTCTACTGGTTTTAATACAACACATCATTATTCAATACATTTCCTTTATTAACGTTGCAGTGGTCTGTCGATACACATTCTGATTTCCGAAATCAGTAAAACATTATCCCTTTAAAAACCAAGTACTCATTACTCACGAATGAGGTTTCACACAACATCCACATTAAAACAAATAAGTTAAGTCTCTTGTCTTATAAGATCAAGTCTCTTAACTTCTAACATCAGTAAACCATTTTCACCTACATAAGGTCGTTATAACTAACTTCCCATAAAGCTATTATAACACCCTATGTTTTAAACCAACCAAATCACTTAGCACATGACGCCTACCGCACTACATAGTTCACAACAATCATGCTAGAAAAGATAGGAAGAGGTTCACATACCGCGACGAGTATCGACAATAAGCAAAATGCCCCACAAGATCAGAATCGCTAGCCGCTTCCACTCTTCAAGTAGAATACGCTACTCGCAGCATTTCCACCTATAAGGCCACAAACGCCTATTAACTTCTAACCGCACGTTCCCATGTTCTACGTAAAATTCGCAAGACTTCCGCAACAACAGAATCTCTCCTCTATCGAGGCCGACTACCAAGCCAACCGTGGGGTTTACACGTCTAACCGGACGTGTACAATTCTACTCAGCAATACTACACAAGTCTACTGCAATACAGTCCTATGTAAATACAGTTCAGTTCTTTTCTTTATTCTTCAGGCTTAAGTCAAAAGACATTGCCGCAGTACTAAGCTATATATAGTATACTTCAACTATATATTCTAATAACATGTAATTTCCAATTACAAAATAGAGGGACAAGATAATTACCTCGATAAGCCCATAATTATCCAAGTTATAATGTCGATCCTGAGCAAGGTTTAGCTCCACTCCGTGCGCTCCAAACCACTCCAAACAACCCTTAGAAGTTCTAACCAACTTCTACTCAAATACTTCAACCAACTATGAAGATTTCCTTAGGGTTTCGGTTTGAGACTAAAAAGGACAAAAGGTAGTATTTCCGGGCTCTACGTATAGAGATAACTTTTGGAATACAACAAGGTAAAGGCTAAGGTATTTTGGGCATTATAACAATACTAGGAGAAGTATTTCAATACCACAAGGGAGGGGTATTATACGAAAACAACTAGGCAGTGGTACCCCACCGCTAGCACCTCAAAGGGGAGTGAGGCTCTCGCCACAAAGGCCACTCAAAGGGAGGGGTTTCTCGCCAAGGGCCTTTACTAGGAGTGGGGCTCTGGACGAGTCAAACAAGAGAAGAGGAAGGATAGCAAGACTTGGAACATTTTGGACGAACGGTCTTCTGCCAAGGGGTATTTATAGAAAAACCAAAAGCCAACCACTGGCCACGATCAAGCCATGTGCAAGGCAAGTGTAAGGCCTAGATCAAGCCAAGTGCACCCTAGACCCTACTCCTTAAAACCCTCACAAATATCTACACAAATATCTTGCCCAACCTTATCTCCCAATCGTCCCACGCGCCCACCTTGCCCACCAATGAGAGTGCTGCGCCGCCTCTCGTTGGTCCAAAATGTTCCGCCGCCGAAAAATCCGCAAAAATACAAAACGACATAGCCGGAATTTTCCTTCGCAGCTACGCAAAACGCTTCGCCAAAAACGACTCCAACCGTGTCAGGCACAAAGGTAAAATCGGCCAAGGTGCCACGGGGTGACACGTGTCGCCCCGATTCGCCTGAATATTTCGTCTTCCGAAATATCCAAAATACCGGAAATCTCAAAACAAAGCGGCCCCACAAAATCAGAATTTCTCCCGTGGGCCCCACGTGACCATTTCCGAAAATAAAATTCCATAATTCTAATATAATCTAAGATGCCCAAATTCCAAATCTGGGAACCCAATTCTCATTAACGAACCTTTTTCTTCACAAATTACCGAAACTTTTCCGCCAAAACTCACATCTTTCTTTCTTTTTCAAAATTTCTGCAGACTCGCACGCACGCCCTCACATACATACCCCGCAACTACGGGTATAACATTCTCCTCTCCTTAGAAACATTCGTCCCGAATGTTCCTTCTCAAGACGGATATCGGTGAAGTTCCTCTAACAAGTTGCCAACGCCACAGCTTGGCCACGAAATAACACACGTCCTCTTCTTTTCTTACTCGACGTGCCTTTCTCGAACACTTGAACTCTCCCAGTACGTACCATACTTCACCATTACCTGCTCCCAAAAATCTCCGAGTCACTACCTCCAAACTTGGTCATCTTACTAACCTCAAACCTCTTTAAGGCCACTCGCCTTTACGAACCGCTCGTCGAACGCGCCCACGAACTCATACGATGGTCACCTAAACCGCCTAGCATCCTCGTGACCCTACCACCGGCGACCACCTAACCGACCCCACCCCAAACCGGTTACGGGTTGACCCGCAAATGGTCCTCAACCCGACCCCCAACCGCGCTAAACTCTTGTTCCCGATCCGACAATCTTACTAATTCACATCACGAAAGCTACCACTTCCATCTCACACTACCCACTGACTTATCACACAAATCAAGCCCAAGTATACTACTACTCTGATAAGGGTCAAACATAAAATAAATCTTTAACTCAAGAAGACCTTACTCCTACGGTCTCAGTCGTGACATAGTCTAAGGTTCACACTTACCATGCCCCCATACGTATCCTCCCAACTAAGCATGTTTTCTAACTCACAATTAACACAACGCTATTCGCATATAGCACATAATAATGAGACCATCATAACAAGCATACCAAAACTCTAGAGGGTTAAGGATATACCGGCTACCGCCCACTCTAATCATAGCCACCGCAGGCGATAATCGTAGGCGATGAACCAGCCATCGATCCAGAGGTGAGTCGTAACATCCGTATACCCTTGGTCGGACAGTTCCTCGCAAATGGCCCCGCTGGCCGCAAAATAACAAGCTCCCCGCACCACGACACTCCCAAATGCGTCTACCACATCGACCACACCGAGGTAGGGTGACCGATCCGCCAACACCCTTACTTCCTCGAAACTCAACTCGAGCCTCGACCTACCCCGAATACTCAAGGTTGTGGAGGACCACTGCACCGCGGAGGTACAAAACTAGTATGCCTTGAGGCGTCCGCCTCGAAAGTCACCAAAGGACCTCGCTGCTCGCCCTCTTCGCACGATTGGTCATTCCGTCGACCTCTCCGTGCCTCACATCCCGCAGACGAGCTCGCACGCGCAATGTCCATGCCCCAAGAGCTACTCCAACATGCCTCGACATGTAATCATCGAGCCTCAGAACATATCGTGCACTCGATCCTCCATACTAGCTACCAACGCTGGACGCATCGAGCCAATGAGTCGAACTCACATTGTACTCCCGAACCGCACGCCCGCCTCGTCTAAGCATCAAAAATCGCCCGCGTGCTCCTCATCGCGAGGCAAGAAGTGAGTGAGGAAAGCCCCAAAACTCATCCCATACCGCTGGAGGTGCATGCTCTCCCGAAAGCTCCTATGAATCAAACCAATCGATCGCGTATCACGCACCGATGCGAACCAAAGGTCACAGCACTCGTCTCTCAAGCCTTGATCACCCGTGATGATCCGTCAGAATCGCCGGATGAACTCGCAGATCATCCTCGTGCCTCGACCCATAAAACTCAAGTGCTACAACTCGTAAAGTCCCGTAGCCTCAAACTATTCGCCGGGTGAACCATCGTGCTATCGAATCGAATCGCCAGATCCAAATTTATCTCATATTCGCCACGACTCGCCAAGAATCGCCATCTCTTGTAACCCATCTTCTCGCCTGCATCGCTGGACCGAGGCTCGTGCATCAGAGTCTCATCGCCCACGGCCGCGCTTCTAAACTCTGCCAAGGGCGCTACAAAACCCGCTGGCTCAAGCACAACTCGTGTATCGCCCGGATCGCGCTGCATTTCTCAGATCTCACTAGCAAGACTCGCCGCTTTGCCTTCGTGGCTCGCTGCCTTGCGCGAGGCATAATCGTAAAAACGAGACACGCTGGAGGGTCCAACTTACAACATGCCTCTAAGGCACGATCTCGAATGAGAAGAATGGAAACCAATCCTAAATGTCTCGCAGCCTCTCGATTATAGATGTGGTGCACAACACATCGATAATCAAGACTCTACTAGACACGGTCAGAGACACTTTCCGAGGATTAATCGCTCGATACCACTTTTGTAACGACCGCCCGGCCCAAGCATCGTGCCTTATCCCGCACCCTAGTGATACAATCATCGAGAAAACCAAATGAAATAAAACTTTAAACAAGAAACAAGATATATGAACATAAAACAGCCAACCCAACAGCTTACCTTCCAATAACATAAATAAATACAACTCTTTCAAAACGAATAGTTTAATCCTTTTACAACCCCGCCACAACAAGATTTCATGCACTTAAGATTTACAATAACTATGACGGGGCCTCGCCATACCCCAATGTACAAGAACCTACAACTCGTGGAACACATACCAAAAGATAAGCCTCCGAGAAACGGAGCTTCCCAAAACGCCGAATCGAGATCCTAAGAGCGAGGATCCACGATCGATGTACTCTACCGCGGCATGAACGCACTTCGCCGTGACCTGCTCGGCCCGTGGATCGTGCCTTACCGGCACCCAAGTAGTCATACATCGAGAAATCAGCGGAAATATAAAACAAGACATGAAACAGCTTTATAAAATAAGACACGCTTTATGTGAGAAAACACCGCTTTCGATATATATAATCATAGTTCAAAGAAGCATCCGACATCGCATAAACACGACTACGCACTTAAGGAAATATACAACTATGGCGACAGTATTCCCGCCATACCGATCGCATAAAACTATCTACAACAGGAGATCATACCAAAAGTAGAGCCTCCAAGAGATGGAGCTCCCGACACCAACGTAGATCCTAGGAATGCGATCTAACACTGCTCTTACCGCAGATGAACGCAGCCCTCAGCGAGGTCGATAACAGTACTAAGTATGCGAAATCAGAAGTACTTAAATGAAACATATCATTTTTAAAACCGCTTTACAAATATGTATGAAACAACCAAGGAAACCGCATATAGTGCCACATCACAAACAAGAGCAACAATAGGTAATCAGAATGAGTCTTGTCTAGGCCGCGAATGATCGAAACAGGCCACTCGCCTCATCATCATTCTCGCAGCCTAATCCTGGACTCCCGGAGTCCGCATAGGCCACTCACATGGGCCCGCATGAGGTATAACCCCGCATCGAGGGTAGCTACTCCTCATCGCCCCGACTCGGCCGTCCGCACGGCCACAGCATCGCATGAGGTATAACCCCGCATACTAACTCGAACTCTCGTAGCTCGCATAGGCCCCCGACCCACATGAGGTATTCTCGAATCACGGTCCTGCATCACCGAGTCTACCCCCAGACGGAGGGCGCTTAACCCCTGTGATCATCTCAAGAGGTGAGTGATAGTATACTAACATAACAACTTATCTTTAAACAACATAAGCACAACAAGGATACTCACCTATACAAACGTTACAAGATACCAACACACATAGCATCATATCATGTCTATTTATCAAACCATCTTTATTATTCTTTCACAATACAAGTCCGTTATAAACACATAGGCAAACTTGTTTCTTTTATAAATCTTAAGTGGTTATACTTACTTCCCATAAAGCTTAGTATAATTCTTAAGCTTCGCTTTAAAACCAATTAGTTCTCTTCATTAATATGATTCAAGAGTCTTTTGAAATGTTTTGATTCTTTATTATTCAAAGCTTAAGTGAGGCATCACGTAAGTATTATTCAGCTTAAGCCGCAGGCATTGCCGTAAGTATTATTCAGCTTAAGTCAAAGACATTGCCGTAGTTATATTGTAAAATATCATGCTTTAGGAAGAATCACATACCTTCTCAAATAAACCACCGCCAAGTCAATATGTCGCGCAGAGAGTCACCCTATAATAGTCACAGATATCTATTAAAGACTACTCAAGGTCATTCTAAACAGGTTCATAATTCTACGGTAAGTCGGGCAGACTTCCCTACCCTGAGCTATATAAGTTCATCAGAAAACAAATTCTATGTAAGTACAGATTTGATTATTCTTCTTTAAACCCTACTAAGTGATTAATACTACCATTCTAGTCTGTGATATACTTCTAAGTATTGATACTTATGGTTATACTATAACCATAAGTCTTCTCTAATTCAAAAAGAGGGTTAGGATTATTAGCTCGGTAAGCCCAATAATATCCTAGAAAAGTCATACTGAGCAAGGTTTTGCTCCTAAGTTGTATGCTCCAGAACCTTAGAAGTTCTCCACAACTTCTACTAAGTACTAAGGTATTTGGGCTAGGTATTTTGGGCATTATAACGATACAAGAAGGTAACTTTTCTACCAAGGGAGGGGGTAGATTTTTGGCTAGGCTAGTGGTATTCGCCAAGGCCACCTTCACAAGTGAGGAGGTGTTGGACGAAATGGCTACAAAGGAGAGGAGTGGATTTTTAGACTTGGAAGATAACTTGTGGATGAAGAACTCTTCATCAAAGGGGGTATTTATAGCTCAAGCCTTGGCCAACCAATGGCCAAGATGAAGACAAGTGCAAGGCAAGTGTAGTGAGGATTAACTAAACACAAATATCCTACCAACTCCTTGATTTGTGCCATGGCACAAAAACGTGCCAATGTTCTCCATTTTCGCCCAATGGACGATTCAAGTCCATCAATGGGAGGTGCCGTGTTGCCCTCCCGTTGGTCCAAAATGTTTCGCCTCTGAAAAATCCGCAAAAATACTTAATGACATAGCCGGAATTTTCTACGAAAGTCGTGGAAACGCTTTCATTTGAAACGATTCTTTTAGCGAGTTGTGTACAAATTTCGAACTTCGCCTATCTTTAAGGCTAAACTTTCAGACGCACGTCCTCACGCATATACTCCTAAATACGGTATAACATTCTCCCCTCCTTAGAAACATTCGTCCCGAATGTTCCTTCCCAAGACAGATAATGATCAGGTTCTTCAAAACTTAAACAGTTGCAAAAGCCACACACGGCCACAAAACAACACTTAGGTAAAAACGATAACGAAAATTTACAAGTAGGAAAGTGAATTACCTGGAGGTGTGGGGAATAGGTGAGGGTACCTCTGCCTCATGTCCTCCTCAGCTTCCCACGTCATCTCCTCCCTAAGCTCGTTCCGCCACAAGACTTTGACTAAGCCACGCCCCGTCCGCAGACGCCTAACTCCGACGATCGACTATCGCTATGGGAATCTCTCATACGATAACCCCTGGTCACACCGACATCGCCAATCGGGTGTACCCTAGATGGATCCCCGATACATCTCCTCAAAGATAGATACGTGAAAACCGGATGCACCGCCTCCAGACGGACGGCAGATTCAACTCATAGGCAACCTTGCCTACCCTCGCGACAACTGAAATGGCCCAATGTACCTGGGCCGAAGTTTCTTCTTCCGAATCTCATCACACCCTTCATGGGTGACACCTTTAGGAAAACCCAATCATGAACTCGAACTCAAGATGCCGACGACGATGATCTCGTGATACGACTTGCCGACTCGAGTCAATAGCCGCCTCTGATAAGCTTCACCTTATCCATCGTCATTGTATCAAATCGTCCCACTAGCCGCACTCGCCCACATCGAACCAACCTATAGGCGACCGCACTTCCTCCCATACAAGGCCTCATAAGGCGCCATCCGAATACCGGAGTGGTAGCTATTATTATATGCAAACTCAACTAGGGGCAAATGATCCTCCCAACTACCATCGGTCAATAACACAGCTCGCAGATATCCTCAAGCAGTCCGATAAGGCCACCGTCCGTCTGCTCTGTGGATGGAATGCGCATTGTGCTCACTCGCCCCTAAACTCCTTCGAAGGACTCTCCAGTTAGCCAGAACCGGGCTCTCGCTCGATATGATCGAACTAGGGACTCCATGCAATCGACGATCTCTGATGTAAAGTTCGCATAATCCTCACCAAAAGGTCGTCCGAACGGAAGAAAGTGGGCTGATTTCGCCATCCCGTCGACGATAACCCATATGGAATCATGTCTCCTCCGAGTGCGAGGCAATCCCGCGGATGAAGTCCATGTTGATCACCTCCCACTTCCGTGCTCGGATCTCTATCGTCAGAATAAACCACCGTGCCTCCGTGCTCTACCTTCACCGCCGACAACACGCAATCGAGCTACGAACTCGCAACGCCCTCTTCAAACCATCCCACCAATACACGATCTAAGGTCGTGGTACATCTTGGTCGACTCGACGGATAGAGTAACGCGCGCCGTGTGCTTCCCCAAGAACTCGCCAAGTCCTCAAACATCCGAACACACAACTCGCTCAAACCTTAGCACCCCATCAGTGCTACCTCAAAAGGACCCTTGCCCTCACGAAGAGTCAGATCACGATATCGAATCAAAGCCGGATCTCGAATCGGCTCTTCACCTCCTCGACGATGGAAGACTCGCAACCTCACGAACTCTAACCCCACCGCTATCGTAATCAATCAAACGGACACCAAGGCTCGCTAATCGATGCAAATCACGAACCATGTCTCCTCTCTAGCCGCACATCCGATAGGCTCCCATCGACCTACGACTCGCAGTATCCGCCACAACATCGCCTTCCCGGGTGGTATAGATATCAACATCGTAATCCTTAAGCAACTCTAACCACCGCCTCTCGCCGTAAGTTCACTCCTCTCGATGAAGATATACCGAGGCTCTGTGGTCTGTATAAATATCCACGTGAACCCCATACAAATAGTGCCTCCGCATCTTCAAAGCGTGAATCACCGCCGCCTCCAAATCACGGTGGGGTAGTTCCTCCGTGTTTCTTCACCGTCGGACGCATATGCTATAACTCGCCATGCCGCATCAACACACATCCCAACCCGATGCCCGACGCATCACAAGACACGACATAACCATCCGACCTCCGGAAGAGTAAGAACGGGCGGCGCCGCCTCTTTTCAAAGAATCGAAACCCCGCCACAAGCATCACCATCAAACTCGCCGCTTTCCGAGTCACCTAGTCAATGGTGCGTAGATAGAAGCAAACTTCTCCACGAACCGATAATAACTCGCAAGGCCCGTAAAATCGCGAACCTCGCTTGAGTAAGAGGTCTCGCCAAGTCCTCGATCGCTTCGATTCGCCGACAACTCGAATGCCATCACTCGATAATATGCCCAAGAAACGCCATCAAGTCAACCAAAACTCACATTTGGAAAACTTGGCGATAATCACGGTCTCGAGAACTCACAAGATACCTCAAATGCTCCGCATGCTCCCGCCCGAGCGAATAAACCAAGATATCATCAATGAACACTATCACAAACGTGTCCAAAAATGGTTTGAACACTGTTCATCAAATCCATGAATACCACGAGCATCGTCAACCCAAAAGACATGACTCAACTCATAATGCCCGCACGTCCGAATGCACCCTGTGGACATCCACCTCTCTCGACTGCACTGATGATAGCCCGATCGCAGATCAATCTTGAGAAACATCTCGCACTCGCAATCGTCGAACAAATCATCAATCCGGGAGGGGTATTCGTTTAATGGTCACCTTGTTCACCGCCAGATCAACACACATGCGCAGCTGGCCCCGCCCTTCTTCTTCACGAACAATACCGCGCTTCTGTGGAGAAACACTGGGCCTAATGAAGCCCTTCTCTAGCAAATCCTAAGCCGATCCTTCACTTCTCTCAACTCGGCAGTGCCATTCAGATGGCGGAATGGAAATAGGCCGAGATCCGCAATAAGTCAATACAAAACTCAATCTCCTCTCGTGAGGATACCCGAGGTCATCCGGGAACACGTCTGGGAACTCGCGACTACGGAATCGATCAAAATCTGGTACCGCAGCCTCGTGATCAAACACTCGAACTAGATGGTAGATATACCCTTCGCACCATCTTCCTAGCCTTGAGGTAGGAAATAAACCTACCCCTACGATACCGCGTTCTCCCACTCAACAACCGGCCTCAGAAACCGAACTGCATTACTTCTCTCAGCCTACATTGGCATAGCAAGAAGCTAGCCAATCCATCCCCATGATCACGCCGGTCAATCATCTCCAACTCTATCAAGTCGCCAGTGGTCCGACGATCAGAATGGTCACAGACAAGCTCTATATACCCGCCGAGCTACCACCGAATCACCCATCGCGTAGCTACCTCGAAAGTGGTTCATGGACTCGTGCTCTATCCTATCCTACTAGCAACAAGGGAGATATATAGGACAGAGTAGAACCCGATCTATCAAAGCATACACATCAAACCCAGAACCGATAAGGTACCGTGATTTACATCAAAGCGAGGCCTCCCGATCCCGCTTACCGACAAAGCATATACGCGCTCGAGGACCGCGAATCGACTCGCGCCACGACTCGCCACACTGGCCGACCCATGAGCACCTCGCCCGGCGAGTAATCAGAGGAGATGATGGCCGCCACGTAACTCGGGCGTCGGGCCCTACCACCGCCGCCGGCCTGACAGCCGCAGTGACTCGCCGCTACAATCGTAACAAGATCCATAAGTAGTACCACACTTCCCGAATGGGATCTACCGTGACGCCACACCGGGTGGTCCCGATCGCCGCACTCGCTACTCGACGCCTCAAGCCCTGGCCCCGGTCCGCCTCAAAACTCGGGCCGGCCGGCTGAGGACGGCAGAGTGCTCGAGCCGGGCCGTGGTGCGACCCAGATCGGCCGCCGAGGCCGCCACCACGATAACCACCAAGACCCTCCCGCCCCGCCTTCTTCTCGTCCCACTCGCCGACCTTCGCGCCTCGCATCCAAGGGCGCGAGCTCGCATGCGCGGTAATGTCCATACCCTACCGAGAGAAACCCCGCACAAGACTCGGCCATATAGTCGCTTCAGCCCGTGACATAGCGGTACCCTATCCTCCATATCGCTACCAATGCCGGGACATATCGAGCCAATGAATCAAACTCGACATTGTACTCGACAAGGCCCTCTCGCCAAAGCAGAAAATCTATCACCGCGCCTCCTCATCCGCGAGGCAAGAAGTGAGCGAGGAAAGCCTCGAGAACTCATCCCAAGTGGGACGCGCGTTTCCACGGATAACTCCCATGAATCAACCAATCGATCGCGGTATCACGCACTTATGTGGAACCAAAGATCACGACTCGGCCTCCGACGCCCGATCACTCTCAAAATCCTTCAACCGACGGATGAACTCCTGCGATCATCCTCCGCCACCCATAAAACTCCATGGCTACAACTCAAGAAATCTCGTAGCCTCAAACTCTCTCGCCTCGTGAACAACGGTACGACCGAGCTGGGCCGAATCGCCAGATCCATTTCTCTCAGACGCCACAACTTTAGCCAAAAGTCGGGCCATCTCTCAGAGCCTAACTCTCCGCCTGTGCCGCGGGACAGGTGCTGGTACTGGTCTGTGGCTGGGCCGGCGGCGCATAGAACTCGCCGCTCGTATAGACCGGGCTCGAGCCTCGTGACTCTGGGTGTCTCGCTAGCAGCCTCCTACCGCTTTGCCCTTCTTCGCCCTGCCGCTTTACGCGAGGCATAATCACATAGAAAGGAATACGTTAGAGGGTCCAACCTATAACATGCCTCTACAAAGACGATCTCGTAATGAGAAGAATGGAAACCAATCCTAAATATCCTATAGCCTCGATTATTGGTGTGGTGCACAACACACCGATAATCAAGACTCTACTAGATACGGTCAGACACTTTCCGAGGATTAATCGCTCGATACCACTTTGTCGACCTGCTCGGCCCGTGGATCGTGCCTTACCGGCACCCAAGTAGTCATACATCGTAGAAATCGAAATATAAAACAAGACATGAAAGCTTTATAAAATAAGACACGCTTTATGTGAGAAAACACCGCTTTCGATATATATAATCATAGTTCGAAGCTACATCCGACAATCGCATAACATGACTACGCACTCTAAGGAAATATACAACTATGGCGGACAGGGCCCGCCATACCGATCAGATAAAACTATCTACAACAGGAGATCATACCAAAAGTAGAGCCTCCTAAGAGATGGAGCTCCCGACACCAACGTAGAGATCCTAGAATGCGGATCTAACACCGCTGCCCTTACCGCGGATGAACGCAGCCCCAAGGAGGTCGATAACAGTACTAAGTATGCGAAATCAGAAGTACTTAAATGAAACATATCATTTTTAAAACCGTTACAAATATGTATGAAACAACCAAGGAAACCGCATATAGTGCCACATCACAAACAAGAGCAACAATAGGTAATCAGAATGAGTCTTGTCTAGGCCGCGAATGATCGAAACAGGCCACTCGCCTCATCATCATTCTCGCAGCCTAATCCTCGACTCCCGAGTCCGCATAGGCCACTCACGGGCCCGCATGAGGTATAACCCCGCATCGAGGTAGCTACCCTCGCATCGCCCCGACTCATTGTCCGCACGGGCCACACTGCATCGCATGAGGTATAACCCCGCATACTAACTCGAACTCTCGTAGCTCCGCATAGGCCCTCGACCCGCATGAGGTATTCTCGAATCATGGTCCTGCATCACTCGAGTCTACCCCAGACGGAGGCGCTTAACCCCTGATCATCTCAAGAGGTGAGTGATAGTATACTAACATAACAACTTATCTTTAAACAACATAAGCACAACAAGGATACTCACCTATACAAACGTTACAAGATACCAACACACATAGCATCATATCATGTCTATTTATCAAACCATCTTTATTATTCTTTTCACAATACAAGTCTGTTATAAACACATAGGCAAACTTGTTTCTTTTATAAATCTTAAGTGGTTATACTTACTTCCCATAAAGCTTAGTATAATTCTTAAGCTTCTGTTTTAAAAACCAATTAGTTCTCTTCTGTTAATATGATTCAGTAGTCTTTTGAAATGTTTTCGCTTTATTATTCAAAGCTTAAGCCAGGCATTGCAGTAAGTATTATTCGAGCTTAAGCCGAGGCATTGCCGTAAGTATTATTCAGCTTAAGTCAAAGACATTGCCGTAGTTATATTGTAAAATATCATGCTTTAGGAAGAATCACATACCTTCTCAAATGAAAACCACCGCCAAGTCAATATGTCGCGAGAGTCACCTATAATAGTCACAGATATCTATTAAAGACTACTCAAGGTCATTCTAAATGTGGGTTCATAATTCTACTGAAGTCGGGCATCACTTCCTACCCATGAGCTATATAAGTTCATCAGAAAACAAATTCTATGTAAGTACGCTTGATTATTCTTCTTTTAAACCCTTCTAAGTGATTAACACTTCAATTCTATTCTGTGATATACTTCTAAGTATTTATACTTATTCTTATACTATAACAGTAAGTATTCTCTAATTCAAAAAGAGGGTTAGGATTATTACCCTGTAAGCCCAATAATATCCTAGAAAAAGTCGCGCCTGAGCAAGGTTTTGCTCCTAAGTTGTATGCTCCAAGAACCTTAGAAGTTCTCCACAACTTCTACTAAGTACTAAGGTATTTGGGCTAGGGTATTTTGGGCATTATAACGATACAAGAAGGTAACTTTTCTACCAAGGGAGGGGGGGTAGATTTTTGGCTAGGCTAGGGGTATTCGCCAAGGCCACCTTCACAAGGAGGGAGTTGTTTGGACGCAAGGGCAACAAAGGGAGAGGAGTGGATTTGTAGACTTGGATGATAACTTTGTGGATTAAGAACTATTCATCAAAGTTTGTATTTATAGAACAAGCCTTGGCCAACCAATGGCCAAGATGAAGACAAGTGCAAGGCAAGTGTAGGGTGAGGATTAACTAAACACAAATATCCTACCAACTCCTTGACTTGTGCCATGGCACAAAAAACGTGCCAATGTTCTCCATTTTCGTCCAATGGACGATTCAAGTCCATCAATGGGAGGGTGCCAAGTGTTGCTCCCGCTGGTCCAAAATGTTTCGCCTCTCTAAAAATCCGCAAAAATACTTAATGACATAGCCGAATTTTCTACGAAAGTCGTGGAAACGCTTTCGGAAAACGATTCTTTTAGCGAAGTTGTGTACAAATTTCGAACTTGGCCTATCTTTAAGGCTAAACTTTGACGACGTCCTCACGCATATACTCGAAATACGGTATAACACCCGGGCGAGGTCAAGACAACAGTACCAAGTATGTGAAATCAGAAAATATCAGAATGAAATCATACTAGTCTATATAAAGCAGAGACATGTATGATAACCAAACTACGCTTCACAACATAAAAGCCATATGTCGATGTGACTCACGCCTCAAGTCATCACTCAAATATAACTATGGGTCTTACGCCCACAACATCAATCATGTTCGCATCATGGCCGCATGCCCCGACTCGTGACGGCAGACATGTCCATGATGCAACAATAATACCAATGCCCTACGGCCACATGCCCCGAATTCTACCTCTGTAGGCACGCCCATGTGACATCAACAATAATATACCGTGATCAACTCGCCGCACGCCACATGCCCCGAATTCTACCTCGTAGACATGTCCATGTAACCACAATAACAATATATCGTAATCAACCCGACCGCACGGCCGCGATGCCCCTGAATCAGACGGTGTAGACATGTCCATGTGACATCAACAACAAGACAAGAATCAAAATGGAAACATACCCGTGGAATTCTCCATCACCGCCAAAGACGCCCAAGTAAGTTCTCAATAAGTCGACCGCCTCTATCGAGAGACGCCAGAATACGTAAATACCACACTTGCACAACAAAGGCTATCATCACAAGCATAGGCAAGTTTCACAACAACAAGCATAGGCAAGTTTCACAACAACAAGCATAGGCAAGTTTCACACAACTCAAAGTACTTTCATTTTATGCCAAAGTCCGGGTTTTTAACCCCAAAGTACTACATACGTTAAGTTCTTTTAAAAGAGATCCATTACTTTTATAAAAGTCACCCTATACCCGTAGTATTAGAATGACCAACCCACATTCCTTTTCAAAATCAAGTAACAACATTATTTTCCTAAGTTCCAGTTTGCCTAGTTTCAATTACTCAAGCTTCTCATTTTCAAATGATTTCATAGTTCCCAAACTTAATCACTTGATTCCTTTTTAGAACAATTGAGTAACATATGTCATATATGTGAGTAGTTTATTCTTATTTATAACGATCTTATTACAAAGAATCATGATCTAGAAAATGTAATATCATTTTGTCTCATCTTAGCTTCTATGCAGATGGAGGTTTCTACCGTTTTAATACAACACATCATTATTCAATACATTTCCTTTATTAACGCTGCAGCTGGTCCTGTCGATACACATTCCGATTTCCAAATCAAGAAACATTATCCCTTTAAAACCAAGTACTCATTACTCACGAATGAGGTTTCACACAACATCCACATTAAAACAAATAAGTTAAGTCTCTTGTCTTATAAGATCAAGTCTCTTAACTTCTAACATCGAGAAACCATTTTCACTACATAAGGTCGTTATAACTAACTTCCCATAAAGCTATTATAACACCCTATGTTTTAAACCAACCAAATCACTTAGCACATGACGCTCACCGCATCACATAGTTCACAACAATCATGCTAGAAAAGATAGGAAGAGGTTCACATACCTCGCGACGAGTATCGATAATAAGCAAAATGCCCCACAAGATCAGAACTGCTAGCCGCTTTCCACTCTTCAAGTAGAATACGCTACTCGCAAGACTTCCACCTATAAGGCCACAAACGCCTATTAACTTCTAACCGCATTTCCATGTTCTACGTAAAATTCGCAAGACCTCCCCGCAACAACAGAAATCTCCTCCTCTATCGAGGCCTGCTACCAAGCCAACCGTGGGTTTACACGCCTAACCGGACGTGTACAATTTTACTCACAGAATACAACACAAGTCTACTGCAATACAGTCCTATGTAAATACAGTTCAGTTCTTTTCTTTATTCTTCAGGCTTAAGTCAAAAGACATTGCCGCAGTACTAAGCTATATATAGTATACTTCAACTATATATTCTAATAACATGTAATTTCCAATTACAAAATAGAGGGACAAGATAATTACCTCGATAAGCCCATAATTATCCAAGTTATAATGTCGATCCTGAGCAAGGTTTAGCTCCACTCCGTGCGCTCCAAACCACTCCAAACAACCCTTAGAAGTTCTAACCAACTTCTACTCAAATACTTCAACCAACTACAAGATTTCCTTGTGGTTTAGGTTTGAGACTAAAAAGGACAAAAGGTAGTATTTCCTGCTCTACGATAGAGATAACTTTTGAATACAACAAGGTAAAGGCTAAGGTATTTTGGGCAATATAACAATATTAGCAGAAGTATTTCAATACCACAAGGGAGGGTTATTATACGAAACAACTAGCAGTGGGGGTACCCCACTGGCTAGCACCTCAGCCGGGAGAGGGAGGCTCTCGCCACAAAGGCCACTCAAAGGGGAGGGTTTCGCCAAGGGCCTTTACTAGGAGGGGGCTCTTGGACGAGAGTCAAACAAGAGAAGAGGGGAAGGATAGCAAGACTGGAACATTTTGGATGAACGAAGTCTTCAAGCCAAGTGGGTATTTATAGCAAACCAAAAGCCAACCAATGGCCAAGATCAAGCCATGTGCAAGGCAAGTGTAAGGCCAAGATCAAGCCAAGTGCACCCTAGACCCTACTCCTTAAAACCTCACAAATATCTACACAAATATCTTGCCCAACCTTATCTCCCAATCGTCCCACGCGCCCACCTTGCCCACCAACGAGAGGGTGCCAAGTGCCGCTCTCGTTGGTCCAAAATGTTCCGCCGCCGTAAAAATCCGCAAAAATACAAAACGACATAGCCGAATTTTCCTTCGCAGTTACGCAAAACGCTTCGCCGAAAAACGACTCCAACCGTGTCGCGCACAAAGGTAAAATCGCCAAGGGTGCCACACGGGGTGACACGTGTCGCCCCGATTCGCCTAATATTTCGTCTTCCGAAAATATCCAAAATACCGGAAATCTCAAAAACAAAGCGGGCCCCACAAAACCGTAAATTTCTCCCGTGGGCCCCACGTGACCATTTCCGAAAATAAAATTCCATAATTCTAATATAATCTAAGAAGCCCAAATTCCAAATCTGGGAACCCAATTCTCATTAACGAACCTTTTTCTTCACAAATTACCGGAAACTTTTCCGTCGAAAACTCACATCTTTCTTTCTTTTTTCAAAATTTCTGCCGTACTCTCGTACGTACGTCCTCACATACATACCCTGCAACTACGGGGTATAACACTTATCAAACCATCTTACTACACTTTCCAGAAATCAATACAAGACTTTCATAAACAAATAAGTAAACCGTTCCTTCTATCTTCCTTAAGTCGTTATACCTACCTTCCCATAAAGCTAGTATAACACTTAAGCTTTTAAAACCAAGTATTTCTTTTCTTTCAAAAATGATTAATAACTCTTTTGAAATACTTCAAGATTCTTATTATTTAAAACTCAAGTCAAAAGACATCAAAGTAAAACCAAAACAATTTCCATACCTTCTTTTAAAACAAAGGCACTTTTTCCTTTAAAAGTCAAGTAGCAATATACTTTTTAAACCAAGTGTCTTACTCTTTTAAAAACAAGTAACCTATACCTTTAAATCATGTTACTTCTCCTTTCCCAAAATCAAGTTTTTTATAAGTCAAGTTATCATTTTAAATCCAATGATAAAACCATTCTTATTTTCGAAATCAAGATAACTTTATTCTTTAAAAGACCACACACCCATTACTCATGAGTGAGATTTTACAACTTTTTAACATAATTCAAGTCCTTAATATTTCATAACAAGTCACTTAACTTTGGAATCAAGTCAAGGACACAAAAGGAAAGTCAAATTCCTTTAAACACTCGTGCGTCTACCGCACTAAATATATTTCACAAATATCATGCTAGAAAGGATAGGAAGAGGTTCACATATCTCGCGACGATTATCGACAATTAGCAAAACGCTCCACAGTACTATAATCCTGCTAGCCTTTTCCACCCTTCTAGTAGAATACGCTACTCGTAGTACTTCAACCTATAATGGCCATAAAACGTTTATTAACTTCTAGCTCTCTTCGTAGAACAATTCTAAGTACCAGGTTCCTTATTCTACTAAAATTCAAAGACTCTCCTCCCCGCAACCACGTAAATTTCTCCTCAAACGAGGCTGCTACCAAACCAACAATCCTGTGAGGTGTTACATGCCTAACCTGACGTGTACAATTCTACTCCACAATAATACTATAAGTCTACTATAAATACAAATTCTATGTAAATACAATCAATTCTTATCCATATTCATTCTACATATAGTATACTCAACTATACATTACTACAACATGTAATTTCCAATTACAATAGGGGGATAAAGATCATTACCTCGATAAGCCCAAAATTATCCAAGTTTTATAAGTCGATCCTGAGCAACGTTTAGCTCCACTTCCTTACGCTCCAACCCGCTCCAAGCAACCCTTAGAAGTTTCTAAACAACTTCTCTTAACACTTCAACCAACTATGAAGATTTTCTTAGGGTTTCACTTTTGCTACTAAAGGAATAAAGTAGTATTTCCGGGCTCTTATGTTGGGATGACTTTAGAATACTACTAGGGATACAAGGCTAAGGTATTTGGGATTATACAACATGACTTGAAGTATTTCTACACAAAGTAGGGGGGGTTGGACGAGAACTTCACAAGAGGGGAGGGGACGAAAAACAACTAGAGGGAGGGAGTGTTTGCCTTGGAGAAACTTTAAGTGTGGATGAAGAATTAGTCTTGAAATCAATGGGGTATTTATAGGAAAATCAATGGCCAAGATCTAGGCAAGTGTGTGGTGAGGATGGGGTACATGTGTGTGGGTAGTTGGCCAACCATTTGGCTACCACAAAAATGGGACAAATGGCAAGCCACTTGTCCCCCAATAAAACGTCCAAGGCTAGGTGTCCATCTTCAATTCGGCCACATGGCCACATGGGGGTGACACGTGTCGCCCCCCTACTCGTCCAAAATATTTCATCTTCCGAAAATATCCGCAATGCCAAAAATACGAAAATAAAGTGAGCCCCACAAACCGTAAATTCCTCTCGTGGGCCCCACGTGACCAATTCCGGAAATAAAATTCCATAATTCTCAAAAATTCCAAAAAGTCCGACATCAACTGGGAATCCAATTCCCATTAACGAACCTTTTTCCTTCACAAAATCCGAAACTTTTCCGAAAAATCACATCTTTCTTCCTTTCCCATTTTAATGTCAGATTCTCGCACGCACGCCCCTCGTATACATACTGCGGAACTACGGGTGTAACAAATGCTCATCGCACGATCTAAGAGAGAAGAATGGAAACCAATCCTAAATGTCTGCAGCCTCCTCGATTATAGATGTGGTGCACAACACACCGATAATCAAGACTCTACTAGACACGGCCTCAGACAATTTCGAGACTAATCGCTCGATACAACTTTTGTCACGACCACCGGCCGCGATCGGTGCCCTACCGGCACCCTGCTCTGTATACATCGTAGAATAGCAATGAACATACACTACATACAACATGTTTAGACAATAACATTACAAAGCCGATAAGTGCCGCTTCCATAAAATATGCATAATCAAAAGCAAAATCAGAAAACTGGTTCTACAAACCAAACCACAAAATGTGACTACTGCACTTCAGAATAACAATCGTGGCGGACAGTGGCCGCCATACCCCGAATGTACATAAATCTACAACATCGTGGAAAGATTGTACCAAAAGACAAGCCTCCGAGAAATGGAGCTTCGACGTCGATCGGTGATCCTAAGAATGAGGATCCACCACTCGCTACCCCTACCGCGGCATTAACGCAGCCCAGGAAGGGTTCGACACAATATGTATTAAGTATGTAAAACTGGAAAATACTGTAATTACATCATAAGTTTAAAACAAAGCCGGAGACATGTATGATAATCAAATTATAGTACATTGTGCCTTACTAACAATGAGAGTAAATAGGAGTATACTTACAATATAAAAATAGGAAGCTCACGATCAAAGCAGGACCACCCGCCCGCAGTATCATTAAGCAATCCTACTCCTGAAACTATTTCACCCACATAGGTCGTGTGGACCCGCATGAGGTATTCCTCGCATGGGACTATTTCACCCGCATAAGCCCTTACGGACTCACATGAGGTATTCCTCGCATAGGCTTTACCCGCCCGCATGGGACTATTTCACCCGCATAAGCCCTTACGGACTCGCATGAGGTATTTGTCACGACCCGACCCCGGGCCCGCGACTGGTGCCTTACCCCGGGCACCCTAGTGATACAACATCAGAGAAAATCAGCGGAAATAAAAACATACACATGAAACAAGATATACAATAATGAAATAAGAAAACAGGCTAACCAAAACGGTTACCTTTCTGAATATATAAATAAAACTTGAACCGAACAGTTACATCCCTTTTACAAACTCTGCCCACAACAGTACTACAGACCTCTACGAATGTTATAACAACAATGACGGGACAGGGCCCCGCCATACCCCTGAATGTAAGTACAACGACAGGGGACTATACCAAAGATAAGCCTCCGGAGAAACGGAGCTTCCCAAAACGCTCAATCAGTGTACTTACCGCGGCATAAACGCACTTCTGAGCGAGGTCAAGATAACAGTACCAAGTATGTGAAATCGTAGTATCAAATCAAATCATAACATTTTAAAACCAATTACAAATACGTACGAACAACCAATTTAACTTCACATAGTGTCATAGCATAAACAAGAGCAAAATAGATATAACGTAACTGGTCTTTTCTAGGCCGCTAATGATCGAAGCAAGGTCAATCGCCCATAGTATCATTATGCGTGCCTAATCCTGGAACTCCCGCATCGCATAGTCACATGCACCGCATGAGGTATTCTCGCACGGGGCGCTAACCCGCGGCATCCTCCTCGACTCCCACACCGCGTAGTCACGCATCGCATGAGGTATTCCTCAATCATAGTCCCACGCATCGCATGAGGTATACCTCGACGAGTAACACACCCGAGTGATCATCCCGAACTCCCGCAGCTCGCATGGTCACACGCATCGCATGAGGTATTCTCGAATCATAGTCACACGCATCGCATGAGGTATTCCTCGCGTCGGCGTGGCAAGTCCTCGATCATAACAAGTCGTGGGTATGTGATATAATAATCGATAACCGCTTAACGTTTAACAACGTAAGCCCGACAAGAATAACCCCCTTACACAACATCACAAGACACTAACACACGTAGCATCATAACATGTTTACTTATCAAACCATCTTACTATACTTTCCAGAAATCAATACAAGACTTTCATAAACAAATAAGTAAACCGTTCATTCTATCTTCCTTAAGTCGTTATACCTAACTTCCCATAAAGCTAGTATAACACTTAAGCTTTTAAAACCAAGTATTTCTTTTCTTTCAAAAATGATTCATAACTCTTTTGAAATACTTCAAGATTCTTATTTTTTTAAAACTCAAGTCAAAAGAGATCAAAGTAAAACCAAAACAATTTCCATACCTTCTTTTTAAACCAGCCTTAAGACAAAAACATGCCTTCCTTTTTAAAACCAAGGCACTTTTTCCTTTAAAAGCCAAGTAGCAATATACTTTTTAAACCAAGTGTCTCACTCTTTTAAAAACAAGTAACCTATACCTTTAAATCAAGTTACTTCTCCTTTCCCAAAATCAAGTTGTTTATAAGTCAAGTTATCATTTTAAATCCAATGATAAAACCATTCTTATTTTCGAAATCCAGATAACTTTATTCTTTAAAAGACCACACACCCATTACTCATGAGTGAGGTTTTACAACTTTTTAACATAATTCAAGTCCTTAATATTTCATAACAAGTCATTTAACTTTGGAATCAAGTCAAGGACACAAAAGGAAAATTAAATTCCTTTAAACACACATGCGTCTACCGCACTAAATATATTTCACAAATATCATGCTAGAAAGGATAGGAAGAGGTTCACATACCTCGCGACGATTATCGACAATTAGCAAAACGCTCCAAAGTACTCTAACCTTGCTCGCCTTTTCCACCCTTCAAGTAGAATACGCTACTCGTAGTACTTCAACCTATAAAGGCCACAAAACGTCTATCAACCTCTAGATCTTTTCGTAGAATAATTCTAGATACAAGATTCCCTATTCTACGGAAAATTCGCAGCATTCTCCCGCAACCACATAAATCTCCTCCTCTAACGAGGCCTGCTACCAAGCCAACAATTCCAGGGGGGTTACACGTCTAACCGGACGTGTATAATTCTACTCCACAATAATACTATAAGTCTACTGTAAATACATTCCTATGTAAATACAGTTCAATTCTTATCCATATTAATTCTACATATAGTATACTCAACTATACATTACTACAACATGTAATATCCAATTACAATAGGGGGACAAAGATCATTACCTCGATAAGCCCAAAATTATCCAAGATATAAGTCGATCCTGAGTAACGTTTAGCTCCAATTCCTGACGCTCCAACCCGCTCCAAGCAACCCTTAGAAGTTTCCAAACAACTTCTCTTAACACTTCATCTAAGCTATGAAGATTTTTCTAGGGCTTCATTTTTGCGACTATAGGAATAAAGTAGTATTTTTCCGGGCTCTTAGTATTTGAAATAACTTTGGAAAACTACTAGGAATACTAGGCTAAGGTATTTGGGATTTATACAACAATACTTGGAGTATTTTTACACAAAGTGGGGGGGGGTTGGACGAGAACTTCACAAGAGGGGGAGGGAGTGTTTCGGACGAGACTACTACCAAGGGGGAGGGAGTTTTGAGACTTGGAAAAATGTTTAATGGATGAAGAAGTATTGCACTAGAGTGGGGGTATTTATAGAACAATGAAGGGCCAAGATTCAAGCAAGTGGAGGTGTAGATTAAGTAGCTTGTGGAGCTGAGTCTTCCACCAAGTGTCCACCACAACCTTGGGACATATGTCCACCACAACATTGGGACATATGTCCACCACAACAATGAGCCAAGTGGCCTTCCACTTGCTCAAGAAAACCGTCCAAGGCAAGCCCCCACTTGCCCACAAAAAACGTCCACCTACTCCCACTAACCCAAAGAAAATATCTTGCAAGACTTGACTTATTGACTTGTCCACTAGCCCACCATTTTCGTCCAACCATGCCACCTAAGGGTGACACATGTCGCCCTCCTATTGGTCCAAAATATTTCGTCTCTCGGAAAAATCCGTAATCGGTTAAAATATTAAAAACGTAGAATTTCCTTCACAAGGTTCGGAATCTTTTCCGTTGAAAGTTTACAATTTCATTCTAAACCTAATTAGGGCTTAAACAATTGTACGTACGTCCTCACATACATACTCTGGAAATACGGGGTCTAACATTCTTCCCCCCTTAGAAACATTCGTCCCGAATGTTCCTTCTAAGTCTCCAAACATACCCGTCGGTATAGTCTTCCCTACTATGCTTACGAAACCAAATATGCCACACATGGCCACAATACAACATACGCGCAAAACTCACATTCGAGCCAACGAAGAATCACCTCTAACATGTATAACAATACCATTAGCTCCACCCATGGTCTAAAGGATACTTTCTTCACACAAGAAATGATCACTTTTATTCTCATAACACATGCTCGCTTCTTCCCTTACTCGTCGTACCATTCTCGTACACTCGAACTCTTCCTAATATACTTACCACATTTCTGTCATTGCTTCAGTTTCCAAAATCTCGGGGTTACTATCTCTAACTTGGTCATCATTAACTGGGAACACTCTGGAGGGATCTCCGATACTCTTCCGAAACATAGCAACATGGAATACCGGACGTACTGCCTCCTAAGTTGGATGGCAGTGCTAACTTATAGGCAACCTGGCCTATTCTACAAACGATCTGAAAATGCCCAAAGTACCTCGGGCTAAGGTTCCCCTGTTTTCCAAATCTCGTCACACCCTTCCGGGGTGGTACCTTCAAGAAGACCCACCGTCAACCTGAACTCCAACTGTCGATGCTGATTACCCGCACGACTTTTGTTGACTCTGAGATGCTAATAACCTCTTCTGGATAAGCTTCACCTTATCCACATCCTGCTGAATCAAGTATGGACCCACTATCTGAACCTTGCCAACATCGAACCGATCGATCGGCAACCTACACTTCCGCCCATACAAGGCTTCATAAGGCGACATCCGAATACTGAAATGGTAGCTATTATAATACTCACTCAACAAGAGGCAAATAATCCTTACAGCTACCCCTGAACTCAAAACACCGGCCCGTAACCTATCCTCAAATGTCTGGATAAAACGCGATGTTTGTCCATCGGCCCGAGGGTAAATGCAATACTGAGACTCACCTGAGTTCCTAACCCCGCCTGGTAAAACCTCCTGAAACAAATGAAATAGCCGAAAACTGGGCTTCACTGCCTGTCATAAAAAGTAGGAACCCCGTGCAGCCTTACATCCTCCCTGATATACAACATCTCGCATAACCCTCCGCCGAGTAAACAGCCCTGGCTGAAAGACAAGATGGGCTGACCCCATCGGCCCTACTACTGGTCGAACGCATTCACAAACTCGTACGATGGTTACCTAAACTTGGGCTTAACACCCTCGTGACCCTATCATCTAGCGGGACCACCTCAAAATGACCCCACCACATTCCGGGCTGCGGGTTGACTCACGATATGGCCTCAACCCGACCCACTTCGTACTAAACTCTCGTTCCCCGATCCGGAACAATATGTTATACCCCGTATTTCCAAGATTATATACGTAAGGACGTACGTACGACAATTTGAGACTTAAAGTTTGGCTAGTTTCGAAATTTTGTGCACAACCCCCGTATAGAATCGTTTTTCGACGAAACGTTTTACAGAACTTGCGAAGGGAAAATTCCGGCTATGTCATTTTGTATTTTTGCGGATTTTTCCGAGCGACGGAACATTTTTGGGCCAACGAGAGGGTGACACTTGTCACCCTCAAGTGACGGTTTGGGTAGGCAAAAGGGGGACGTCTCTCCCCTTGTTTTGTGCCTTATTTTGGCCTTGTTTTATGCCTTGTTTTATGCCTTGTTTTGTGCCATGTTTTGTGGAGTAGGGGTTAGGGTGCACTTGGCTTGATCTCGGCCTTACACTTGTCTTGCACATGGCTTGATCTTGTCCATTGGTTGGCCCTTGGCTTCCCTATAAATACCCCTCCCTTTGTTGAAGACTTCATCATCCTAAATGTGTTCTAAGTCTTGCAATCCTTCCCCCCTCCTCTTGTTGCTCTCGTCCTAGACTTCCCCCTCGTAAGTCTTTGGCCGAGAGGGGTACCCTCCCCCCTTAGTAGTGTTGGCCGAGGGGTACACCCCCCCCCCTTGCCTTGTTGTTCTCATAAAGTACCCCCCCCCCCCTTGGTAGAAATACTCTCCAAGTATTGTTATAATGCCCAAAATACCTTAGCCTTATACCTTGTAGTATTCCAAAGTTACCTCTATACGTAGAGCCCGGAAATACTACCTTTTGTCCTTTTAGTCTCAAACCGAAACCCTAAGGAAATCTTCATAGTTGGTTGAAGTATTTAAGTAGAAGTTGGTTAGAACTTCTAAGGGTTGTTTGGAGCGGATTGGAGCGCACGGAGTAGGAGCTAAACCTTGCTCAGGATCGACTTTTATCTTGGATAATTTTGGGTTCATCGAGGTAAATAATCTTGTCCCCCTTATTGTAATTGGAAATTACATGTTGTAGGAATGTATAGTTGAAGTATACTATATATAGAACTGAACGTAGTTATTGGCAATGTCTTTCGACTTAATCCTGAATAATAAAGAAGAGAACTGAACTGTAATTACATAGGACTGTATTACAGTAGACTTGTGGTATTACTGTATAGTAGAATTGTATACGTCCGGTTAGACGTATAACCCCCCCCCCCTGGTTGGCTTGGTAGCCGGCCTCGATAGAGGAGGAGATTTACGCTGTTGCGGGGGGGGGGGGGAGGTGCTGCCGAATTTTCTGTAGAATGTGGAACCGTGCGTTTAGAAGTTAATAGACGTTTGTGGCCTTATAGGTGGAAGTACTACGAATAGCGTATTCTACTTGAAGAGTGGAAACGGCTAGCCGGGTTACAGTACTGTGGAGCGTTTTGCTTATTGTCGATAATCGTCGCGAGGTATGTGAACCTCTTCCTATCCTTTCTAGCATGATGCTTTGTAAACTATGTAGTACGGTAGACGTACATGTGCTAAATGAGTTGGTTGGTTTAAAACATAGGGTGTTATAATAGCTTTATGGGAAGTTAGTTATAACGACTCTATGTAGGTAAAAGATTGGTTTATTGATTGTAGGAGTTAAGAGACTTGATCTTGAAAGATAAGAGACTTAACTTGTTTTACTTGGTTATTAACATTTTGTTAAAAATGTTGTGAAACCTCATTCGCGAGTAATGAGTACTTGGTTTTTAAAAGAATAATGTTTCTTGATTTGGAAATGAGAATAAGTGTCGAGCAAACCACAAAGGCGCTAATAAAGGAAAGTGTATTGGCAAATAACTAATTGTTATTAAAACCAAGAGAAACCTCCATCTGCATGTAAGCTAAGATAAGACAAAATTGTATTACATTTCCTAGATCATGGTCATGTAACAAGATTGTTGTAAACAAGAATAAACGGCTCACGTATAAGACATATGTTACTCAATTGTTTTAAAAGAGATTAAGACTATGAGTTATGAAACCTTTCTAAAATGAGAAACTTGAGCATTTGAAATTAGGCAAACTTGAACGTTTGGAAAATAATGTTGTCACTTTTTTTTTCCAGGTAAATGCAAATATTATTACTAATAACGGAAATAAGGATGGCTACAATCAGTCATTGAGGGTTCTCAATCCTCAACGTTATGCAAACAAGAAATGGGGGAAGGGAGCAGTGGTCACTCAAAGGTGCCATTACAAGAGGGGATGAGATCATAATAAATTTAAGTTCTTTTGGTTCTAGACAAGGACTTGTAAAGATTCCTGCCTAAGTTTCCTATGTTGAATTAAAACTCCTTGCACGTTTAGTACGTGCATTAGATGCATTTGTTGGGGAATTCAAGAGTAGTGCACTATTGGAAAAAGTTGTCATAAATGGCTCAAGCCTTTTGGCAATAAATGCTCCATTGGCCGAGATCAAATGAGAGTTCTTAGGCGATTTGGAAAGGAGTGACCCCTCAATTTCCACATAAGTTGATCTTCCAAGACTTGATTGAAGAGAAGTCCCTTCGAATTCCGTAGCCATCAACTTTCCAAGTCTCTTTTGACGAGTTGCCCCTATGTTTTCCGCAACAATTGAATTCGTTAGGATAGGTGACTCTTCGGTTCTCACCCTTATCAATTTTCGAGGCCCCATTGACTGAGATGTTTCCTTGGTTCTTTCAGCCATTAAATGCCCCAAATTACCAAGTCTCGTTTGTAGGGTAGGTTGTTCGATTTCCACACGTTTTGAACTACCAAGAACCATGGGAAATGAACCAACATCGGGCTCTACAATCTTTAACCGATGACTCTTAGGCTGCAGCCATGACCCACGACCACCTGCGTGACCAATCAGCAGCCCATGACTACCCATCTGACCCTCCTTCGACCCGCAACCATCCTCTTGATCCTCCATCAACCGAAGCTCACCCATGCGACCCGTCATTACCTCGAGAAGGGGTGGGGTTTCGGAAACCGCAACAATTGCATTCTCAATGTCCTTGGGAAAAGAAGTCCCAATGGCTTCACCAACCTTTGACTGATGCCTCGTGGACATGAACACTGACCCATGACCACCGACCCGACCCGCCATCGACCCTGGATCAACCATATGACCCGTACCATCTCTGACCTCCATGTTGTCATTCGGAAAACAACTATAAGCCGCACCATTATCCTTCATAAGATTACCCTCTATACCGTGACCCATGGATTCCATCCACAACCCAAGACCACTATCACGACCCTCTTGCAACCCGGGACCCCCCACCATACCCACCTTTGACCCGGGATCTCTATCAAGGTCCGTAGACCATCCAGTGTCAAAAGTTGTTTGAAGAGTAGACCCTTCGAATTCCGTAGCCACCCTTTCAAGTTTTCGATGTCCCATTGAATGAGATGTTTCCTTGGTTGTCTTAGCAATTAAATTCCCCAATTTACTAAGTCTCGTTTGAAGGGAAGATTGTTCGACTTCCGCATCCATTGAATGCAACAAATTCCTAGACCTCTTTTGGATAAGAAACCCCTCGGCTTCCAAAACCTTAGCGTTTCCAAGGCCAATTGGAAATGAAACATTGTCGAACTCAACAACCAAAAGCTGGTGACCCATGGACTTCCCCCAAGACCCATGCCCACCCACCTGACCCGCAATCAACCCGTGACCAACCTCGAGGCCCGTTGTCACCTTGGCATCCAAAGTGGCCGCCGGAAAAGCCTCTTTGTACTCAGAAGCCAATGGTCGGAGACCCAAAGGTTCAAACCACAAGTTCTGAATATCAACACCACCCTCCTGCCACCCGGATCTACCCTCCATACCCACTTTCGACCCGGGATCCATATCAAGATCCGCAAACTCCCCAGAGTCAGGAGTGCCTACCGGAATTCCGACGTCCAAGGTGCCTGCCGGAAGGTAGGGAGAATCAAAGAGCTGAATCCTCAACCCAAGACCTCCATCATGACCCTCTTGCACACCAAGAACACCCTCCTGACCTGCTAACAACCCTGCATCACCCGCCTGTCCCGAAAACTCCACAATATTCCGAGAAGCAAACTTGCCACCGCGCAGGCTGCCCCAAAATGCAAACTTCAAATTCATATCTTGAATCTTGTAATCTTGAACAATCAACATAATCTCTTTCATTCTTTTGGCTGAAATATTTGTATTCTTTCTCATGGCTAGAAGGAAGATAATGCAAGTCTTGAATAATCTTTAAACAAGTTGAAGAATCTTCGTAACAATCTATGGACAAGTTGATAAACTCGAACAATCTTTCCACAATTTTCGAAAAATCTTCAAATAAGGTGTAAAATTTCCGTAATAAACTCAACAACTTCGTATCAAAATCAAGTAAGATGAAATCAGATTTAAGGAGTATGAAATCGAAGATGAAATCATAAGAATATAATGTTGTCATTTGATTTTACAAAGGGAAGTATTTTGGTTTACTTAAAAAGATAGTCACTCTATTTTTATACTACGGGTATCGGGTGACCTTTATAAAAGGAATGGATCTCTTTAAAAGGAATTTAACGTACGTAGTACTTTAGGGTTAAAACCCGGACCTTGATATAAAATGGAAGTACCTTGAGTTATGTATAACTTGCCTATGCTTGTTGTTGTGTAACTCGCCTATGCTTGTTGAGATAGCCTTTGTTGTGCAAATGTTGATATCAGGTGACTTCTTGAGAAAGAGTGGATCTTTTATAAAAGTCTAGAAGTATGGTAATTTGCTTGAGCTTGTTTGTGACAGCCTGGTTGTGCGGTATATTGTTGTTGATGTTACATGGACATGTCTACACCGATGCAGAATTCCGGGGGCATGTGGCCATGCGGCAGGGTTGATTACCCGATATAGTGTTATTGTGGTTACATGGACATGTCTACACCGATGCAGAATTCCGGGGGCATGTGGCCATGTGGCGGGGTTGATCACCCCGTATATTGTTGTTGATGTTGCATGGACATGTCTACAGGCGAGTCCGGGGCATGTGGCGTGCGGCATTGTTATTGTTGCATCATGGACATGTCTACACCGGCGACTCCGGGCGTGGCCATGATGCGAACATGATTGATGTTGTGGGCGTGAGACCCATAGTTATATTAAGTGATGACGTTGAGGGCGTGAGTCCCTGACTTGACTGCTTTTATGTTACGTACTGTGTTTTTGTTATCATACATGTCTCCCGCTTTATGTAGACTGTTATGATTTAATCGCAGATTTTCGCCACATACTTGGTACTGTTATCTTGACCTCCTTCGGGGGGCTGAGCGTATAAAGAGGCCAGAGCATCTCACGCGGGAACAGACCCGAACCGTGGCTCTCCGTATGGCACGTCCTGAGAAGGTCCAAACCTCAGGGATCGCATGCAGTCCGGTACCATTTGTTGGGTCGCCGGAGTGACACTAGAACCTCGCGGCAAAGTGACAAAAGTGGTATCAGAGCAGTTAATCCTCGGAAAGTGTCTACAGACCGTGTCTAGTAGAGTCTTGATTATCGATGTGTTGTGCACCACATCTATAATCAGGAGGCTGCAGGACATTTAGGATTGGTTTCCATTCTTCTCCTTCTGAGATCGTGCCTTAGAGCTGTGTTGTAAGTTGGACCCCTCTGACGTATCTCGTTTTTACCAGTTATGCCTCCGCGCAGGGCAACCAGAGCCCAGAAGGGCAAGGCAGCCGAGGGTGCTGCTAGTGAGATACAGAGAAGTACGAGGGCGCAGGCCCGGTCAGTACCTGAGATTGTGCTTCAGACGGCGAGTTTTGCGACGCCGCCAGCCCCAGCAGAGTTTAGAGCCGCAGCAGTGGCTGCTGAGACCACAGTACCTGAGCCTCCAGTCCCACAGCCTGGAGCAGATGAGATGGGTTACAAGGAGATGGCGATTGCCGCCGTGGTCGTGGCAGATATGAGGATAGGCTGGATGCAGCAGCCGATTCCAGATGACCGATGGTTCACCCTAGATCGGATAGTTTGAGGCTCTGGACTTTACGAGATGTAGCCCGCCCGAGTTCTACGGTCGAGGCGAGGATGATCCGCAGGAGTTCATCCTACGATTCACAGCGGATCATGAGTGATCAAGGCTTGGAGACCGAGTCGGGGTCTTAGGTTCGCATCGCGCGTGATACCGCAATGATCGGTAGTTTGATTCGTGGGAGCTGTCCCGGGGAGAGAATGCACTTCCAGCCGTTTGGGACGAGTTCTCGGGGGCATTTCTTGCACATTTCTTGCCTCCACAGATGAGAAGGGCTCGGACCGACAGATTTTTGATGTTGAGGCAGAACGAGCGTACAGTTCGGGAGTACAATGTGGAGTTCAACTCATTGGCTCGGTATGCCCCCGCTGTAGTAGCTAATATGGAGGACAGAGTACACCGCTACGTTACCGGGTTAGATGACTACTTGGCAGAGGCTTACTCGGGTGTAGCTCTTCAGCCGGGCATGGACATTGCCCGCATGCAGGCTTATGCACTTGGGGGTGAAGAGCGGAGAGGTCGACGGAATGACCAAGATCAGCAGAAGAGGGCCAGAGCAACAGGGTCCTTTGGTGACTTTCTGTTATACCCCGTATTTCCAGAGTATGTACGTAAGGAAATACGTACAAAAAGTCTAGCCTTAAAGTTTAGGCAAAACGTTTTTTTTGGGCACAACTCACAAAACGAATAGTTTTCCGACGAAACGTTTCCACAGCTTTCGTAGGGTAAATTCCGGCTATGCCATTTCTAAGTTTTGCGGATTTTTCCGAGAGACGAAACATTTTGGACCAACGGGAGGGCGACACTTGTCACCCTCCAATTGATGGACTTGAAATCGTCCATTTGGACGATTTGGACAATGGTGAGCACGTTTTTTGTGCCTTGTGCACAAGTCAAGGAGTTGGTAGGATATTTGTGTATAGTTAATCCTCACCCTACACTTGCCTTGCACTTGTCTTAATCTTGGCCATTGGTTGGCCACTTCTTGACCTATAAATACCCCCTTAGAGATGAAGAGTTCTTCATCCACAAATCTTTCCAAGTCTTGAAAATCCTCTCCTCTCCCTTGTAGCCTTTTCGTCCAACACCTCCCCCCCTCCCCTTGTGAAGGCCCTTGGCCGAATACACCCCCCCTCTAGCCTAGTAGTTTGGCCGAGGCCCCCCCTAGCCTAGCCAAAACCTACCCCCCTCCCTTGGTAGAAAAGTTGTCTTCTAGTATTGTTATAATGCCCAAAATACCCTAGCCCAAATCCCTTAGTACTTAGTAGAAGTTGTGAAGAACTTCTAAGGTTTCTTGGAGCTACCGGAGCGTACAACTTAGGAGCTAAACCTTGCTCAGGCGCGACTTTATCTAGGATATTATTGGGCTTACCGAGGTAACTAATCCTAACCCTCTTTTGAATTAGAGAATACATACTGTAGTAGTATTAGAATAAGTATTAAATACTTAGAAGAATATCACAGAATAGAATTGAACTGTTACCACAGTAGAAGGGTTTAAAAGAAGAATAATCAAAGCGTATTTACATAGACTGTTTTCTGATGAACTTATATAGCTCACCGGGTAGGGAAGTACTGCCCAACTTTCCATAGAATTGTGAACCCTCTGTTTAGAATGACCTTCAGAGTAGTCTTTGATAGATGTCTGTGACTATTATAGGCTGACTCTCTGCGCGCGACATATTCAACTTGGCAGGTGGTTTTCGCTGAGAAGGTATGTGATTCTTCCTAAAGCATGATATTTTACAATATATATAGTACGGTAGACGTACATGTGTTAACTGAATAATAACTACGGCAATGTCTTTGACTTAAGCCTGAATAATACTTACGGCAATGCCTCACGGCTTAAGCCTGAATAACACTTACGGCAATGCCTCACGGCTTAAGCCTGAATAATAAAGATCTGAAAGCATTTCATAAGAATACTGAATCATTTTTAACAGAAGAGAACTAATTGGTTTTTAAACAGAAGCTTAAGAGTTATACTAGCTTTATGGGAAGTTAAGTATAACCACTTAAGATTGATAAAAGAAACAGTTTGCCTATGTGTTTATAACAGACTTATATTGAATTGTGAAAAGAATAATAAGATGGTTTGATAAGTAGACATGATATGATGCTATGTGTGTTAGTGTCTTGTAACGTTTGTGTAAAAGAGTATTCTTGTTGTGCTTATGTTGTTAACGATAAGTGTTAGGTTAGTGTAACATCACTCACCTCTCGACATATTACAGGGGTTAAGTCGCCCACGCGGGTAGACTTCGTGATGCAGGACCATGATTCGAGAATACCTCATGCGGTCCAAGGGACCTATGCGAGCTACGGAGTTCGAGTTAGTGTGCGGGTTATACCTCATGCGGTCTATGTGGCTACGCGACGACGAGTCGGGGCGATGCCGAGGAGTAGCTACCGATGCGGGTTATATACCCTACGCGCCTATGTGATTGGCCTATGCGGACTACGGAGTCCGAGATTAGGCTTGCATGGTGATACTACGCAATTGGCCTCGCTCGATCATTCGCGGCCTAGAAAAGACACTACTGATTTACCTATTGCTGCTCTTGTTTGTGATGTGGCACTATGTGCGGTTTCCTTGGTTGTTTTATACCTACTTGCAAAACTGTTTTTAAAAATAATATGTTTCATTTAAGTATTTTACAGTTTCATATACTTAGTACCTGTTGTACTGACCTCCTTCGGGGGGCTGCGTTCATGCCGCAGGTAAGGGCAAGCAGGTGCTAGATCCACATTCTTAGGATCTCTACGTTGGTGTCAGGAGCTCCATCTTTTCCGAGGCTCTACTTTGGGTATGATCTCCTGTTGTAGATAGTTTTGTATGCGAGGTATGGCGGGGCCCTGTCCCGCCATAGTTGTATATTTCCTTAGAGGTCTGTAGTCATGTTGTACAGTGTCGGATGTAACTGCTAAACCATGTTTATATATATATATGCCGAAAGGCGATGTTTTCTCACATAAACTGTGTCTTATTTTATAAACTGTTTCATGTCTTGCTTTATATTTTCGCTGATTACTCTGATGTATGACTACTTGGGTGCCCCGGTAAGGCACCAGTCACGGGCCCCGGAACGGGTCGTGACACTTTCGAGGCGGACCGCCTCAGCAGCAGACTAGTTTTGTACCTCCGCCAGTGCAGAGTGGTCCTCCGCAACCTTCAGGGCATCCAGATTATTCGGGAGCAGGTCAGGGCTCCAAGGGTTCAGTTTTCCAGGGAAGTAGGGGTGTTGGCCGACGATCCACCTACCTCGGTGTGGTCGATGTGGTAGACCGCATTTTGGGGAGTGTCGTGGTGCCAAGGGAGCTTGTTATTTTTGCGGCCAGCAGGGCCATTTTGCGAGGAACTGTCCGACCAAGGGTAGCACGGATGTTACGACTCAGCCTTCAGGATCAGTGGCTGGTTCATCACCTTCACTAGCTATGCGCCCTGCAGGGCAGGACTGTGATTAGAAAAGCGGTAGAGACAGGTATATCCTTAACCCTCTAGAGTTTTGTATGCTGATGTGTTTAGTGTTATGTTCGGATAGCTTTGTGCTAAAATGTGATTTAGAAACCTGGTTAGTGTAGAAGGGTAAGCCTGGGGGCATGGTAAGTGTGAACCTTAGACTATTTCACGATTGAGACCTTAGAGGTAAGGTCATCTTGTGTAAAAGATTTATTTTATGTTTGACCTTTATCAGAGTGCGTAGTATACGTGGAGTTATTGTGGGGAATTCCTTGGGTTGTGTAAAATGGAAGTGGTAGCTTTCATGGCTTGAGTAGGTAAGATTGTTCCGGATCGGGGAACAAGAGTGTGACGCGGTTGTGGGGTCGGGTTGAGGACCACTCGCGGGTCAACCCGCAGCCCGGTTTGTGGTGGGGTCAGTTCGAGGTGGTCCCGCCAGGTGGTAGGGTCACGAGGATGCTAAGCCCGAGTTTAGTTAACCATCGTATGAGTTCGTGGATGCGTTCGACCAGAATCGGTTCGTGAAGGCCGGGAATGGCCTTGGCGGAAAGGTGAAGCTAGTAAGATGACCAAGTTTGGAGGTAGTGACTCCACAGTTTTGGAAACTGAAGCGATGACTGAAGTATGGTACGTGCTGGGAGAGTTCAAGTGACTACGACGAGTAAGAAAAGAAGAGAACGTGTGTTATTTCGTGGCCATGTGTGGCGTTGGCAACTTGTTAGAGGAACTTTATCGTTATCCGTCTTGAGAAGGAACATTCGGGACGAATGTTTCTAAGGAGGGGAGAATGTTATACCCCGTATTTCCAATATTATATACGTAAGGACGTACGTACGACAATTTGAGACTTAAAGTTTGGCTAGTTTCGAAATTTTGTGCACAACCCCCGTATAGAATCGTTTTTCGACGAAACGTTTTACAGAACTTGCGAAGGGAAAATTCCGGCTATGTCGTTTTGTATTTTTGCGGATTTTTCCGAGCGACGGAACATTTTTGGGCCAACGAGAGGGTGACACTTGTCACCCTCAAGTGACGGTTTGGGTAGGCAAAAGGGGGACGTCTCTCCCCTTGTTTTGTGCCTTATTTTGGCCTTGTTTTATGCCTTGTTTTGTGCCATGTTTTGTGGAGTAGGGGTTAGGGTGCACTTGGCTTGATCTCGGCCTTACACTTGCCTTGCACATGGCTTGATCTTGTCCATTGGTTGGCCCTTGGCTTCCCTATAAATACCCATCCCTTTGTTGAAGACTTCATCATCCTAAATGTGTTCTAAGTATTGCAATCCTTCCCCTCTCCTCTTGTTGCTCTCGTCCTAGCCTTCCCCCTCCCCCTTTTCGTAAGGCTTTGGCCGAGAGGGGTACCCTCCCCCCCTTAGTAGTGTTGGCCGAGGGGTACACCCCCCCTTGCCTTGTTGTTCTCATAAAGTACCCCCCCCTTGGTAGAAATACTCTCCAAGTATTGTTATAATGCCCAAAATACCTTAGCCTTATACCTTTGTCACACCCCGAAAATCGGGCCCGTGACTGGTGCCTTACCCCGGGCACCCTAGCGATACATACATCAGAGAAAAATCAGCGGAACATAAAACATGAGTCATTATACAAGAGATATAATAAATAAACAGGCCAACCAAAACGGTTGCCTTCCGTATATACATAAAACCCGAGCAGTTTAATCCTTTTACAACCACGCCCACAACAAAGATTACACATGCACTTAAGATATACATGACTATGACGGACAGGCTCCCGCCATACCCACGAATGTACAAGAACTTACAACTCGTGGAACACCTACCAAAAGATAAGCCTCCGAGAAACGGAGCTTCAAATGCTGAATCGTGATCCTATGGCGAGGATCCACGGCCGATGTACCTCTACTGCGCAGATGAACGCAGCCCGGGCGAGGTCGACAACAGTACCAAGTATGTGAAACTGTACAAAGTCAGAATGAAATCATACTAGTCTATATAAAGCAGAGACATGTATGATAACCAAACTACGCTCACAACATAAAACATCATCACTCCAATATAACTATGGGTCTCACGCCCACAACATCAATCGTGGTCGTCATGGCCGCATGCCCCGAATATCGTGCATCGGTAGACATGTCCATGTGACCTCAACAACAAGACAACAATCCGGATGGAAGCATACCCGCAGCGCTACGATCGTGTCGGTATGTCCAAAGGGAAACAATAAGACAACTTTCCAAATGGACGATACCCGCAGCGCTACGATCGTGTCGGTATGTCGAGGGAAACAATAGGACGGCATTCCAAATGGACGATACCCGCAGCGCTACGCATCGTGTCGGTATGTCCAAAAGGAAATCACAAGGCGATAATCAAATGGAAACATACCCGCGGCGCTACGATCGCGGTCGATATATCCAAAGCGATTAACCACAAGACCTTAACCAAAATGGAAGCATACCCGCGCGCTACGATCGCGTGTCGGTATGTCCAAAGTGATTAACAACAATAATACTATCAACAGAACGCGTGCGGAATTTCTCCACCGCCAAGACGCCCAAGTAAGTTCTCAACAAGTCAACCGACCTCCATCGAGACGCCAGAACACGTAAATACAACGCTTTGCACAACAAAGGTTATCACAATAAGCATAGCCAAGCTTCACAACAACAAGCATAGGCAAGTTTCACAACAACACAAAGTACTTTCATTTTATACCAAAGTCCGGGTTTTTAACCCCAAAGTACTACATACGTAAGTTCTTTTAAAAGAGATCCATTTCTTTTATAAAAGTCACCCGATACCCGTAGTATTAGAATGACCAACCCACCTTCCTTTTCAAAACCAAGTAACAACATTCTTTTCCTAAGTTCCAGTTTGCCTAGTTTCAATTACTCAAGCTTCTCATTTTCAAATGGTTTCATAGTTCCCAAACTTAATCACTTGATTCCTTTTTAGAACAATTAAGTAACATATGTCATATACGTGAGTAGTTTATTCTTGTTTATAACGATCTTATTACAGCAGCCATGATCTAGAAAATGTAATATCATTTTGTCTCATCTTAGCTTCTATGCAGATGGAGGTTTCTACTGGTTTTAATACAACACATCATTATTCAATACATTTTCCTTTTATTAACGCTGCAGTGGTCTGTCGATACACATTCTGACTCAAATCGAGAAACATTATCCCTTTAAAACCAAGTACTCATTACTCACGAATGAGGTTTCACACAAACATCCACATTAAAACAAATAAGTTAAGTCTCTTATCTTATAAGATCAAGTCTCTTAACTTCTAACGTCAGTAAACCATTTTCACTTACATAAGGTCGTTATAACTAACTTCCCATAAAGCTATTATAACACCATATGTTTTAACCCAACCAAATCACTTAGCACATGTACGTCTACCGTACTACATAGTTCACAACAATCATGCTAGAAAAGATAGGAAGAGGTTCACATACCTCGCGACGATTTATCGACAATAAGCAAAAATGCTCCAAGTACTACAACCTTGCTAGCCCTTTCCACTCCTCGAGTAGAATACGCTACTCTTAGTACTTTCACCTATAAAGGTCACAAACGTCTATTAACCCCAAAACATAAGTTTCTATCTTTCTATAGAAAATTCGCAAAGACCTCCCCGCAACAAACAGAAATCTCCTCCTCTATCGAGGCCGGCTACCAAGCCAACCAGGGGGGGGGGGGTTTACACGTCTAACCGGACGTGTACAATTCTACACAATTCTACTGCAATACAGTCCTATGTAAATACAGTTCAGTTCAGTTCTTTATTCTTCAGGCTTAAGTCAAAAGACATTGCCGAATACTAAGTATAGTTCCATATATAGTATACTTCAACTATATATCCTAACAAACATGTAATTTCCAATTACAATAGAGGGACAAGATAATTACCTCGATAAGCCCAAAATTATCCGAGTTTAATGTCGCTCCTGAGCAAGGTTTAGCTCCACTCCGTGCGCTCCAAACCACTCCAAACAACCCTTAGAAGTTCTAACCAACTTCTACTCAATTACTTCAACCAACTATGAAGATTTCCTTAGGGTTTCGGTTTGAGACTAAAAGGACAAAAGGTAGTATTTCCGGACTCTACGTAAAGAGGTATCTTTGGAATACTACAAGGTACAAGGCTAAGGTATTTTGGGCATTATAACAATACTAGGGGAGTATTTCTATACCACAACAAGGGGTATTATACGAAAACAACTAGGCTAGGGGGGGGGTACCCCACGGCTAGCACCACAAAGGGGGGGGGGGACCCTTCTCGGCCAAAGGCCACAAGGAGGAGGGGGAGAGGCTTAGGACGAGAGCTACTAGAGGGAGGGGAGGGATTTCAAGACTTAGACAAAGTGAGGAGTGAATGAATAAGTCTTCACAAGGGAGGGGTATTTATAGCAAACCCAAAGGCCAACCAATGGCCAAGATCTAGCCAAGTGCAAGGCAAGTGTAAGGCCAAGATCAAGCCAAGTGCACCCTAGACCCTACTCCTTAAAACCCTCACAAATATCTACACAAATATCAAGCCCAACTTGCCCCCTTGTTTCGGCCAAGTGCCGCCCCACTTGTCTCCATTGTGAGGGTGACACATGTCACCCTCCCGTTGGTCCAGAATGTTTCGTCTCTCGTAAAAATCCGAAAAAAAACAAACCGACATCGCCGGAATTTTCCCTTCGCAAGTTACGCAAAACGTTTCGTCGAAAAACGACTCTAACCGGGTGTTGTGCCCAAATGTAAAATCGGCCAAGGGTGCCACATGGGGGTGACACGTGTCGCCTCGATTCGCCTGTATTTCGTCTTCCAAAATATCCAATTTACTGGAATCTCAAAAACAAAGCGGGCCACAAAATCAGAATTTCTCCCGTGGCCCCACGTGACCATTTCCAAAATAAAATTCCATAATTCTCTAATATTCCAGAAGTCCGATACCAAACTGGGAATCCATTCCATTAACGAACCTTTTTCCTTCACAAAACCGAAACTTTTCCGTGGAAAAATCACCTCTTTCTTCCTTTCCAATCTTTTCTCGCCAGATTCTCGCACGTGCGTCCTCGCATACATACTGGAAATACGGGTATAACATTCTCCTCCTTAGAAACATTCGTCCGAATGTTCCTTCACAAGACGGATATCGAAGAAGCTCTTCTAACAAATTGCCAACGCCACACCGTCACGAAATAACACACGTTATCTTCCTTCCTTACTCGTCGTGCCGCTTCTCGAACACTTGAACTCTTCTAGCATACGTACCACACTTCGCCATCGCCGGTTCCCAAAACCTTGAGTCACCACCTCCAAACTTGGTCATCTTACTAACCTCAAACTTCCTTAAGGCCATTCCGGCCTTTACGAACCGCTCGTCGAACGCGTCCACGAACTCATCGATGATCATACAAACTTGGGCCTAGCATCCTCGTGACCTACCACCTCGCGGGATCACCTAACTGACCCCACCTTAATCCTCACGGTTGACCCGTATCACGTCCTCAACCCGACCCACAACCGCCGTTAAACTCTTGTTCCCCGATCCGGAACAATCTTACTAATTCACATCATGAAAGCTACCACTTCCATCTCACACTACCCACGGACTTATCACACAAATAAATCCCACGTATACTACTACTCTGATAAAAGTCAAACATAAAACGAATCTTTAATCTCAAGACGACCTTACCCCTAAGGTCTCAGTCGTGACATAGTCTAAGGTTCATACTTACCATGCCCCCATACGTAACCTCCCAACTAAACATGTTTTCAAACTCACAATATCACAATGCTATCCGTACATAGCACACAATAATGAGATCATCATAACAAGCATACCAAAACTCTAGAGGGTTAAGGATATACCTGAAGCTACTGCTCCACTCTAATCATAGGCCTGCCCTGCAGGGCGCATAGCTGTAGAAGGTGATAAACCAGCCACAGATCCTGAAGGCTGAGTCGTAACATCCGCGCTTCCCTTGGTCGGACAGTTCCTCGAAAAATGGCCCTGCTGGCCGCATGCAAAACAAACTCCCAATCTAGCACGACACTCTCCAAAATGGAGTCTACCACAATGGTCACAACGAGGTAGGGTGGCTTCACCGTTAACACCCCGCTCGCCGAAAATCAACCTCGAGCCCCGACCGCTTCCTCAAGACGGTGGAGGACCACTGCATGCCGGTGGGGTATATAACTAGCTCACGCCGAGGCGGTCCGCTCGAAAGCCACCAAAGGACCCTGCCGCCCGCCTCTCTTCTGGCTGATCCGTGTCATTCCGTCGACCCTCCGTGCCTCGCATCCTAGTGCATGAGCTGCGTGCGGGCAATGTCCATGCCCTACCAAGAGAAACACCCGCACAAGACTCGCCATATAATCATCAAGCCCGGGCGTAGCGATGCACCCTATCCTCCATATTCTGCGACTAAGCGCAGGGACATATCGAGCCAAAGAATCGAACTCGACATTGTACTCCTGACGGTCGCCTCTCTCGCCTCAAGAATAAAATCGCCCGCGTTCTCCTCATCTGCGAGGCAAGAAGTGCGTGAGAAAGCCCCAAAACTCATCCCATACTGGAGGTGCATGCTCTCCCGAAAGCTCCCATGAATCAAACCAATCGACGCGGTATCACGCACCGTCGCGAACCAAAGGTCACGACTCGGTCTCAAGCCTTGATCACCCGCGTGATCCGTAATCGCCGGATGAACTCCTCGGATCATCCTCGAGCCTCGACCAGTAAAACTCGCGGGCTACAACTCGTAAAGTCCGTAGCCTCAAACTATTCGCCGGGGTGAACCATCGTGCTATCGAACCGAATCGCTGCGATCCACTGTCCTCATATCTCGCCACAACCTCGCCAACAATCGGGCCATCTCTTGTAACCCATCTCTCCGCCCCTGCATCGCTGGACCGAGGCTCGTATCAGTAGTCTCACGCCCACGGCTGCGCTCTAAACTCTTTGGTCTTTGGCGGCATCGCGAAACCCGCCGTCTCAAGCACAACCTCGTGTATGCGGGCTCGCGCTGCATTTCTCAGATCTCACTAGCAAGACTCGCTGCCTTGCCCTTCTCGGGCTCTGCGTTGCGCGAGGCATAATCGTAAAAACGAGATACGCTGTAGGGGTACAACTTACAACACTCTAAGGCACGATCTCGGAATGAGAAGAATGGAAACTAATCCTAAATGTCCTATAGCCTCTCGATTATAGATGTGGTGCACAACACACCGATAATCAAGACTTACTAGACACGGTGCAGACACTTTCCGAGGATTAAGCGCTCGATACCACTATGTCACACCCGAAAATCGGGCGTGGTCGTGCCTTACCCCGCACCTAGCGATACATACATCGAGAAAAATCAGCGGAACATAAAACATGAGTCATTATACAAGAGATATAATAAATAAACAAGCAACCAAAGCGGTTGCCTTAGTATATACATAAAACACGAGCAGTTTAATCTTTTACAACCCCGCCACAACGATTTCTGCACTTAAGATATACTGATGACTATGACGGACAGGGGCTCGCCATACCCCGAATGTACAAGAACTTACAACTCGGGAACACCTACAAAAGATAAGCCTCCGAGAAACGGAGCTTCAAATGCTACCGTGATCCTATGAGCGAGGATCCACGGCCGATGTACCTCTACTGCGGATGAACGCAGCCCCGGCGAGGTCGAGACAACAGTACCAAGTATGTGAAATCGCATAAAGTCGTAAATGAAATCATACTAGTCTATATAAAGCAGAGACATGTATGATAACCAAACTACGATCACAACATAAAGCGATCATCACTCCGATATAACTATGGGTCTCACGCCCACAACATCAATCGTGGTCGCATCACGGCCGCGTGCCCCGAATCTCAGACGGTAGACATGTCCATGTGACCTCAACAACAAGACAACAATCCAGATGGAAGCATACCCGTGCGCTACGATCGTGTCGGTATGTCCAAAGGGAAACAATAAGACAACTTTCCAAATGGACGATACCCGCAGCGCCACGATCGTGTCGCATGTCCGAGGGAAACAATAGGACGGCATTCCAAATGGGCGATACCCGCAGCGCTACGCATCGTGTCGGTATGTCCAAAAGGAAATCACAAGGCGATAATCAAATGGAAACATACCCGCGCGCGCTACGATCGTGTCGATATATCAGCGATTAACCACAAGACCTTAACCAAAATGGAAGCATACCCGCGCACGATCGCGGTCGATGTCCAAAGTGATTAACAACAATAATACTATCAACAGAACGCATTCGCGGAATTTCTCCGTCACCGCCAAGACGCCCAAGTAAGTTCTCAACAAGTCAACCGACCTCCATCGAGACGCCAGAATACGTAAATACAACGCTTTGCACAACAAAGGTTATCACGATAAGCATAGCCAAGCTTCACAACAACAAGCATAGGCAAGTTTCACAACAACACAAAGTACTTTCATTTTATACCAAAGTCCGGGGTTTTAACCCCAAAGTACTACATACGTAAGTTCTTTTAAAAGAGATCCATTTCTTTTATAAAAGTCACCCGATACCCGTAGTATTAGAATGACCAACCCACCTTCCTTTTCAAAACCAAGTAACAACATTCTTTTCCTAAGTTCCCGTTTGCCTAGTTTCAATTACTCAAGCTTCTCATTTTCAAATGGTTTCATAGTTCCCAAACTTAATCACTTGATTCCTTTTAGAACAATTAAGTAACATATGTCATATACGTGAGTATTTAATTCTTGTATATAAAGATATTATTACAAAGCCATGATCTAGAAAATGTAATATCATTTTGTCTCATCTTAGCTTCTATGCGGATGGAGGTTTCTACCGGTTTTAATACAACACATCATTATTCAATACATTTTCCTTTTATTAACGCCGCGGTGGTGCTGTCGATACACATTCTGACTCCCGAAATCAGTAAAACATTATCCCTTTAAAAACCAAGTACTCATTACTCACGAATGAGGTTTCACACAAACATCCACATTAAAACAAATAAGTTAAGTCTCTTATCTTATAAGATCAAGTCTCTTAACTTCTAACGTCAGTAAACCATTTTCACTTACATAAGGTCGTTATAACTAACTTCCCATAAAGCTATTATAACACCATATGTTTTAACCCAACCAAATCACTTAGCACATGCACGCGTCTACCGTACTACATAGTTCACAACAATCATGCTAGAAAAGATAGGAAGAGGTTCACATACCTCGCGACGATTTATCGACAATAAGCAAAAATGCTCCAAGTACTACAACCTTGCTAGCCCTTTCCACTCCTCGAGTAGAATACGCTACTCTTAGTACTTTCACCTATAAAGGTCACAAACGTCTATTAACCCCAAAACATAAGTTTCTATCTTTCTATAGAAAATTGAAGACTCTCCCCAACAACAGCGTAAATCTCCTCTCTATCGAGGCCGGCTACCAAGCCAACCAGGGGGTTTTACACGCCTAACCTGACGTGTACAATTCTACACAAGCCTCTTTGCAATACTGATCCATGTAAATACAGTTTAGTTCAGTTCTTAATTCTTCAGGCTTAAGTCAAAAGACATTGCCGAATACTAAGTATAGTTCCATATATAGTATACTTCAACTATATATCCTAACAAACATGTAATTTCCAATTACAATAGAGGGACAAGATAATTACCTCGATAAGCCAAAATTATCCGAGTTTAATGTCGCTCCTGAGCAAGGTTTAGCTCCACTCCGTGCGCTCCAAACCACTCCAAACAACCCTTAGAAGTTCTAACCAACTTCTACTCAATTTCTTCAACCAACTATGAAGATTTCCTTAGGGTTTCGGTTTGAGACTAAAAAGGACAAAAGGTAGTATTTAGGACTCTACGTAAAGAGGTATCTTTGGAATACTACAAGGTACAAGGCTAAGGTATTTTGGGCATTATAACAATACTAGGGGAGTATTTCTATACCACAACAAGGGGTATTATACGAAAACAACTAGGCTAGGGGGGGGTACCCCACGGCTAGCACCACAAAGGGGGGGGGACCCTTCTCGGCCAAAGGCCACAAGGAGGAGGGAGGGGGAGAGGCTTAGGACGAGAGCTACTAGAGGGAGGGGAGGGATTTCAAGACTTAGACAAAGTGAGGAGTGAATGAATAAGTCTTCACAAGGGAGGGGTATTTATAGCAAACCCAAAGGCCAACCAATGGCCAAGATCTAGCCAAGTGCAAGGCAAGTGTAAGGCCAAGATCAAGCCAAGTGCACCCTAGACCCTACTCCTTAAAACCCTCACAAATATCTACACAAATATCAAGCCCAACTTGCCCTTTGTTTCGCCAAGTCGCCCACTTGTCTCCATTGTGAGGTGACACATGTCACCCTCCCGTTGGTCCGAATGTTTCGTCTCTCGGAAAAATCCGCAAAAACAAAACGACATAGCCGAATTTTCCTTCGCAAGTTACGTAAACGTTTCGTCGAAAAACGACTCTAACCGGGTGTTGTGCCCAAATGTAAAATCGCCAAGGGTGCCACATGGGGTGACACGTGTCGCCCCGATTCGCCAGAATATTTCGTCTTCAAAATATCCAATTTACTGAAATCTCAAAACAAAGCGGGCACAAAACCAGAATTTCTCCCGTGGGCCCCACGTGACCATTTCCGAAAATAAAATTCCATAATTCTCTAATATTCCAGGAAGTCCGAATACCAAATCTGGGAATCCAATTCCCATTAACGAACCTTTTTCCTTCACAAAAACCGGAAACTTTTCCGTGGAAAAATCACCTCTTTCTTCCTTTCCAATCTTTCTGCCGTATTCTCGTACGTACGTCCTCGCATACATACTCTGGAAATACGGGGTATAACAACCTTGTAGTATTCCAAAGTTACCTCTATACGTAGAGCCCGAAAATACTACCTTTTGTCCTTTTAGTCTCAAACCGAAACCCTAAGGAAATCTTCATAGTTGGTTGAAGTATTTAAGTAGAAGTTGGTTAGAACTTCTAAGGGTTGTTTGGAGCGGATTGGAGCGCACGGAGTATGAGCTAAACCTTGCACAGGATCGACTTTTATCTCGGATAATTTTGGGCTTATCGAGGTAAATAATCTTGTCCCCCTTATTGTAATTGGAAATTACATGTTGTAGGAATGTATAGTTGAAGTATACTATATAGAATCAACGTAGTTATTGGCAATGTCTTTCGACTTAAGCTGAATAATAAAGAAGAGAATCAATCAGTAATTACATAGGGCGTATTCTGATGAGACTTGTGGTATTAATGTATAGTAGAATTGTCTTCGTCCGGTTAGACGTATAACCCCATGGTTGGCTTGCAGCCTCGATAGAGGAGAGATTTACGCCGCATGTGGGGAGGAGGTGCTGCCGAATTTTCTGTAGAATGTGGAACCGTGCATTTAGAAGTTAATAGACGTTTGTGGCCTTATAGGTGGAAGTACTACGAATAGCGTATTCTACTTGAAGAGTGGAAACGGCTAGCCGGGTTATAGTACTGTGGAGCGTTTTGCTTATTGTCGATAATCGTCGCGAGGTATGTGAACCTCTTTCTATCCTTTCTAGCATGATGCTTTGTAAACTATGTAGTACGGTAGACGTACATGTGCTAAATGAGTTGGTTGGTTTAAAACATAGGGTGTTATAATAGCTTTATGGGAAGTTAGTTATAACGACTCTATGTAGGTAAAAGATTGGTTTATTGATTGTAGGAGTTAAGAGACTTGATCTTGAAAGATAAGAGACTTAACTTGTTTTACTTGGTTATTAACATTTTGTTAAAAATGTTGTGAAACCTCATTCGCGAGTAATGAGTACTTGGTTTTAAAAAGAATAATGTTTTACTGATTTCGGAAATGAGAATAAGTGTCGAGCAAACCACAGGAGCGCTAATAAAGGAAAGTGTATTGGCAAATAACTAATTGTTATTAAAACCAGTAGAAACCTCCATCTGCATAGAAGCTAAGATAAGACAAAATTGTATTACATTTCCTAGATCATGGCTGTTGTAACAAGATTGTTGTAAACAAGAATAAACGGCTCACGTATAAGACATATGTTACTCAATTGTTTTAAAAGAGATTAAGACTATGAGTTATGAAACCTTTCTAAAATGAGAAACTTGAGCATTTGAAATTAGGCAAACTTGAACGTTTGGAAAATAATGTTGTCACTTGATTTTACAAAGGGAAGTATTTTGGTTTACTTAAAAAGATAGTCACTCTATTTTTATACTACGGGTATCGGGTGACCTTTATAAAAGGAATGGATCTCTTTAAAAGGAATTTAACGTACGTAGTACTTTAGGGTTAAAACCCGGACCTTGATATAAAATGGAAGTACCTTGAGTTATGTATAACTTGCCTATGCTTGTTGTTGTGTAACTCGCCTATGCTTGTTGAGATAGCCTTTGTTGTGCAAATGTTGATTTTTATAAAAGTCTAGAAGTATGGTAATTTGCTTGAGCTTGTTTGTGACAGCCTGGTTGTGCGGTATATTGTTGTTGATGTTACATGGACATGTCTACACGGATGCAGAATTCTGGGGGCATGTGGCCATGCGGCAGGGTTGATTACCCGATATAGTGTTATTGTGGTTACATGGACATGTCTACACCGATGCAGAATTTCGGGGGCATGTGGCCATGTGGCGGGGTTGATCACCCCGTATATTGTTGTTGATGTTGCATGGACATGTCTACACCGAGGCAGAATTCCGGGGGCATGTGGCCATGCGACATTGTTATTATTGTTGCATCATGGACATGTCTACACCGTGCGATTCCGGCATGTGGCCATGATGCGAACATGATTGATGTTGTGGGCGTGAGACCCATAGTTATATTGAGTGATGACGTTGAGGGCGTGAGTCCCTGACTTGACTGCTTTTATGTTACGTACTGTGTTTTTGTTATCATACATGTCTCCCGCTTTATGTAGACTGTTATGATTTAACTGCAGTATTTTCGGCCACATACTTGGTACTGTTGTTATCGACCTCCTTCGGGGCTGCGTTCATGCCGCAGTAGAGTACATCGGTAGTTGATCCTCGCTCTTAGATCACGCAGGCGTTGGGAAGCTCCATTCTCCGGAGGCTTATCTTTTGGTATGTTACCCGAGTTGTAGGTTCTTGTACATTGTGGGTATGGCGGGCCCCGTCCGTCATGTTGTATAAAAACTCTTAGAGGTCTGTAGTACTGTTGTGGGCAGGGTTTGTAAAAAGGATTAAACTGTTCGTTTTGAAAGAGTTGTTTATATATATTTTATTGAAAGGTAACCGTTTGGTTGGCCTGTTTTATGATCATATATCTTGTTTCTTGTTTAAGTTTTATTTTCCGCTGGTTTTTCTCTGATGTTGTATCACTAGGATGCCCGGGGTAAGGCACCAGTCACGGGCCAGGGATCGGGTCGTGACACAATCTTACCAGTTCACGTCATGAAAGCTACCACTTCCATCTCACACTACCCATGGAATTATCCCACAACATATATCACGCATACCAAGTACTTCGACAAGGACCAACCGTAACATCCACTCAGGACGGCCTTGCATCCAAGGTCCTAACTGTTATAAATTCTAAGGCTCCCCATTTTCTCGTCCCCATACTTACCCTTTTCAACTACCCATGTTTTCTAATCGCTACTTACACAATGCTAACCGAACATAGCACTCCACATGTATCTACTATAACGACCTAAACAATTCTCTTAAGGCTGAAGATATCTCTGTAGCTACTGCCTCACTTTCCCTTTGCCGCTCTAATCAAATCCTGCTCTGTTGGGCGCATAACTACAGACGGTGATGAATCACCCACTGATCCCGAAGGCTGAGTCGTAACATCCGCGCCACCTCTGTTCGGACAATTTCTCGCAAAATGGCCCTACTGGCCGCAAGCCTAACAAGCTATCTAAGTAGTACGACACTCCCCATAAGAACACCTACCACAACGGCCATACCGAGGTGGGGGCGGCCTCCTCTGGCTAACACCCCTTCCTCTCCGAACCACTGAATCCGCAACTGACCTGGTAGGTTAAGTCATCCCACATGTATCCCTCTTACTAGGACATTTTCTCCTCACATGGCCCTGACGGCCGCTGGTAAAACAAGCATTAGTAAAAAGACGACATTTCCCGAGATGACGTCTACCACATAGTGAACACTGAGGGAAAACTGAATCTGGCTGGCTGGAACCTATGTAACTCTGTGAACCAGAAACCCTGGAGTTCTGACCAACTCCTAAATACCCCGAGCGTCCTGAAGTCTGTGGAGGACCACCTGCATCTTGGCGGAGACGCATAACGATCACTGGCGAGAAGGTCCGCCGAAAATACCAAAGGACCTGCTCAGCCCTCTTCTATCTTGGTTAATCCGTCGATCTCTACGTTCTCGGCCGCGCTGCGTAAGCTGTCGTGACGCGGCAATGTCCATGTTCGATCAAGAGCTACTCTTGTACCACTCTCTGCTAGATAATCGTCATGTCCTGTGACATATCGGTGCACTCTATCCTCCATGTCTGCCACTAACGCGGGGACATAACGAGCCAATAAGTCAAACTCTATACTGTATTCCCGAACCGTCCGCCAGTTCTACCTCAACATCATAAACCTAACTGCCCGAGCTCTCCTCATCTGCGAGGGCAAGAAGTGTGTAAGAAATGCCTCTGAGAACTCGTCCCAACCAGCTGGAGGCGCATGCTTCCCCCGGGATAGTTCCCATGAATCAAACCGGTCGACTGCAGTACCATGCAGCCGATGCGAACCTAAGACCACCGACTGTGTCTCCGAAGCCTTGATCATTCTCATGATCCGCTGTAACTGTCGAATAAACTCCTGAGGATCTTCCTCAGTTCCCGATCCATAGAACTCGGGTGGACTGCAACACAAGAAGTCCCGAAATCTCAACTATCGGATCTAGGGTTAACTACTGGTACTACCGGAACCTCCGACTCGCTCGCCCTCATTCCTACCACCATACTAGCTAGTAACTGGGCCATCTCCTTGTAACTCCTATCCTCTGTTCCTGGCCGTGGGACTAGAGGCTCAGGTATCGTGGTCTCAGTAGCTACTGCTATTGCTCTAAACTCTCCTGGGGCTAGCGGCGTCGCAGAACTCCCCAAATGAAGCGCTGTCTTAGATAATGACTGGCCTGCCTGGTAACCCTCAGCATTTACTCGCGACTCCTCACGCTTTGCCTTCTCAGGCTCTGGTTGCTGCATGCAGGCACAACGGGTGAAAAGAATACGTCGAGGAGTCCAACTTATAACACACTCTAAGGCACGATCTCGAGTGAGAAGAATGGAAACCAATCCTAAATATCCTGCAGCCTCACGAGTATAGGTGTAGCACAACACACCGATAATCATGACTCTACTAGATACGGTGCAGAGACACTTTCCGAGGATTAACTGCTCTGATACCACTTTTGTCACGACCCGACCCCGGGCCCGCGACTGGTGCCTTACCCCGGGCACCCTAGTGATACAACATCAGAGAAAATCAGCGGAAATAAAAACATACACATGAAACAAGATATACAATAATGAAATAACAAAACAGGCTAACCAAAACGGTTACCTTTCTGAATATATAAATAAAACTTGAACCCAAACAATTACATCTCTTTTACAAACTCTGCCCACAACAGTACTACAGACCTCTACGAATGTTATAACAACAATGACGGGACAGGGCCCCGCCATACCCCTGAATGTAAGTACCTACAACGACAGGGGACTATACCAAAGATAAGCCTCCGGAGAAACGGAGCTTCCCAAAACGTTGAACTGTGATCCTAAGAGCGAGGATCGACGACTGGTGTACCTCTACCTGCGGCATGAACGCAGCCCCCCGAAGGAGGTCAGTACAACAGGTACCAAGTATGTGAAACTGTAAAGTACTGAAATCAAATCATAACATTTTAAAACCAATTACAAATACGTACGAACAACCAATTTAACTGCACATAGTGCCATAGCATAAACAAGAGCAAAATAGATATAACGTAACTGGTCTTTTCTAGGCCGCTAATGATCGAAGCAAGGTCAATTGCCCATAGTATCATTATGCGTGCCTAATCCTGGAACTCCCGCAGTCCGCATAGGTCACTGCACCGCACGAGGTATTCATCGACGGGGCGACTAACCCGCGACATCCTCCTCGACTCGCATCGCGTAGTCACACGCACCGCGTGAGGTATTCCTCGAATCATAGTCACATTGCATCGCATGAGGTATACTCGCGTCGGTAACACACCGAGTGATCATCCCGAACTCCCGCACTCGCACGGTCACACGCATCGCATGAGGTATTCCTCGAATCATAGTCACAGCATCGCGTGAGGTATTCCTCGCATCGAGGGTGGCAAGTCCTCGGCGTCATAACAAGTCAGGGGGGTATGTGATATAATAACAGTACAACGGGCTTAACGTTTAACAACGTAAGCACAACAAGAATAAACCCCTTACACAAGACACTAACACACGTAGCATCATAACATGTTTACTTATCAAACCATCTTACTATACTTTCCAGAAATCAATACAAGACTTTCATAAACAAATAAGTAAACCGTTCCTTCTATCTTCCTTAAGTCGTTATACCTAACTTCCCATAAAGCTAGTATAACACTTAAGCTTTTAAAACCAAGTATTTCTTTTCTTTCAAAAATGATTCATAACTCTTTTGAAATACTTCAAGATTCTTATTTTTTTTAAAACTCAAGTCAAAAGAGATCAAAGTAAAACCAAAACAATTTCCATACCTTCTTTTAAACCAAATTTTAAGACAAAAGCATGCCTTCCTTTTAAAACCAAGGCACTTTTTCCTTTAAAAGCCAAGTAGCAATATACTTTTTAAACCAAGTGTCTCACTCTTTTAAAAACAAGTAACCTATACCTTTAAATCAAGTTACTTCTCCTTTCCCAAAATCAAGTTGTTTATAAGTCAAGTTATCATTTTAAATCCAATGATAAAACCATTCTTATTTTCGAAATCCAGATAACTTTATTCTTTAAAAGACCACACACTCATTACTCATGAGTGAGGTTTTACAACTTTTTAACATAATTCAAGTCCTTAATATTTCATAACAAGTCATTTAACTTTGGAATCAAGTCAAGGACACAAAAGGAAAATCAAATTCCTTTAAACACACATGCGTCTACCGCACTAAATATATTTCACAAATATCATGCTAGAAAGGATAGGAAGAGGTTCACATACCTCGCGACGATTATCGACAATTAGCAAAACGCTCCAAAGTACTCTAACCTTGCTCGCCTTTTCCACCCTTCAAGTAGAATACGCTACTCGTAGTACTTCAACCTATAAAGGCCACAAAACGTCTATCAACCTCTAGATCTTGTCGTAGAATAATGCTAGATACAAGATTCCCTATTCTACGGAAAATTAGGCAAGACTCCCCGCAACCACATAAATCTCCTCCTCTAACGAGGCTGCTACCAAGCCAACAATTCCAGGGGTTACACGCCTAACCTGACGTGTACAATTCTACTCCACAATAATACTATAAGTCTCATCAGAATACACCCCATGTAAATACAGTTCAATTCTTATCCATATTCATTCTACATATAGTATACTCAACTATACATTACTACAACATGTAATATCCAATTACAATAGGGGGACAAAGATCATTACCTCGATAAGCCCAAAATTATCCAAGATATAAGTCGATCCTGAGCAACGTTTAGCTCCAATTCCTGACGCTCCAACCCGCTCCAAGCAACCCTTAGAAGTTTCCAAACAACTTCTCTTAACACTTCATCTAAGCTATGAAGATTTTTCTAGGGCTTCATTTTTGCGACTATAGGAATAAAGTAGTATTTTTCCGGGCTCTTAGTATTTGAAATAACTTTGGAAAACTACTAGGAATACTAGGCTAAGGTATTTGGGATTTATACAACAATACTTGGAGTATTTCTACACAAAGTGGGGGGGGGGGTTGGACGAGAACTTCACAAGAGGGGGAGGGAGTGTTTCGGACGAGACTACTACCAAGGGGGAGGGAGTTTTGAGACTTGGAAAAATGTTTAATGGATGAAGAAGTCTTGCACTAGAGGGGGGGTATTTATAGAACAATGAAGGGCCAAGATTCAAGCAAGTGGAGGGTGTGGATTAAGTAGCTTGTGTGAGTGGAGTCTTCCACCAAGTGTCCACCACAACCTTGGGACATATGTCTACCACAACATTGGGACATATGTCCACCACAACAATGAGCCAAGTGGCCTTCCACTTGCTCAAGAAAACCGTCCAAGGCAAGCCCCCACTTGCCCACAAAAAACGTCCACCTACTCCCACTAACCCAAAGAAAATATCTTGCAAGACTTGACTTATTGACTTGTCCACTAGCCCACCATTTTCGTCCAACCATGCCACCTAAGGGTGACACATGTCGCCCTCCTATTGGTCCAAAATATTTCGTCTCTCGGAAGAATCCGTAATCGGTTAAAATATTAAAAACGTAGAATTTCCTTCACAAGGTTCGGAATCTTTTCCGTTGAAAGTTTACAATTTCATTCTAAACCTAATTAGGGCTTAAACAATTGTACGTACGTCTCACATACATACTCTGGAAATACGGGGTGTAACAGTATTCCTCGCATCGTGGGTAGCAAATCCACGGAATATGCAAATGCCACAAACCCGGGGAATGACCCCGTAATGAATAATATACCACTAGCACAAACCGTCTATCATACATAACATAAGCACTATCGGCTTATCATACAATATATAAGCAAGTTAAGAAATCCCCTAACTTCTTATTATTCTTGTTCATATACACTCTGATTTTAGTTTACTTAAGGCACTAACATGTCTTTTATAAAAATCCGGGAATTTAACCCAAGTACTACATACTTCCACTCTTTTAAAAATGACTCTTTTTCGTATAAAACTTCCAAGATACTAATAACCGTAGTATCAAGTCACAATTACTTTTCAAGACAAGTCACAATACTTTTAGAAATAAAATTAGGCTTCTAAATCAAGTGACTTCTTTTCTCATAAAAACCTTAGGCAATTGATGCCTTAAAACCAAATTGCCTTTCATTAAAACAAGTCATTTATCCTCATTTATCTTTCCATAAAGCTAATATAACCAACTTCCCATAAAGTCGTTATATTTACTTTATACCTTAGCCAATTACAATTTCCTATCCAAGGGACTTATACGTTTAAGACGAAACAAGTATCAAATACTTTAAAACCCTTCAAGTCCTTAACTTTAAAAACTAAGGACATCCTTAATACCTTTAAAGAAGTGAGTTAATCTCCTAACTCATCCAACTTGGCCATTCTTAAAAAAAACAAGTAAAGAATGTCAAGGTCTTGTACGTCTACCGTACTATATACGTGCAACTATTCATGCTCAAAAGATAGGAAAGTTCTACATACCTCTTCAGGTCAAACCACTCGCCAAGTACAATATCCCGCCCGTAGTATGTCAACCTATAATGTCCACAATATGTCTATTAACGTCTTACTTCAAACGTAGAATATTATAAGTGTAAAGTCACTAAATTCTACGGAAAATTGGACAGCACCTCCTTTGTTTCTACATACTTTGCCACCTTTTTCAAGACCGAATTCAATAACCAAACACGCCACATTTAAGGCCCAATCAATGCAATTAACAATAGGGGATTACACGCCTACTAGACGTGTAAAATTCCGCCCCACAAATGATATCAAACTAATACAAACTACTAGGCCAATTCGGCCACATTGAGATACAACAATACCAATTCTTATCCAATTTCCTTTTCAATCCAAGTTGTTAGCATAACATGATATCAAGTCGCAATCGATTATAACTACTATAATCTTCAAGTAAGTAACATGCGACGATTCTAATAAACGACCAAATTGTAATCCAACTTCACATGGCTTAAATGACATTTTGGTTTTTAGGTTACAATCAATCCATAACACTTATGAAACTTCAACACATATACTTCATGCTAGCAAACATGTAAGGCTAACAACAATATATAATCTTGTAACACTTAAGAGACAAGATTATTACCTCAACGATTCTTAGTCCAACTTCAAATCCGAAGTCGCTCCTTAGCAACTTAGAGCCTCTTCTAGACACTTCAATCCGCTACTTGAGACCCTTAGAACAACACCAAAAAATTTCCTTCAATCTTCCAAACAAAACCTAGAAAAGCAACTAGGTTTTCACCTTGCGACTAATACGAAAACTATCTTTTTCCGGGATTTTCTATTGAGATACACTTACAATACCCTCATGAATCTTGGTTTAAAGTGTGGAGCTTAATGGACAACAAACAAAAAAAAATTCTTTTTGATGGTAGTGAACCCGAGAGCAACTCTTAGGAGTTCTTCAAATTTTCTTGAAATTTAGCTAAGTGTTGAGCTTGTCTTGCTAGTAGTACTACTATATAGTTCAATGGAGGGTCAAGATGTGTACAAATGTGTGGCTTGGATGAAGTCCTTTGAAATATCAAGACTTGTGGTCCCATTGACTAAGTCAACATTATCAAGCTCTTCAACTTGCAAGACTTGTCTTCCTAACAATGGTCAAATGACCCTTTTGTCCATGATAAATTTCGTCCAAGACAACATAAGGGGGGTGACACGTGTCGCCCTCCCATTCGTCACAATATTACGTTTTCCGACAATTTCATAATTCCGATAAATTTTTTTACAAGTCTCTAATCTTAACATTTGGGATTCTCTCGTACGTTCTTAAAACATGTCCTGTAAATACGGGGTGTAACAGTATTTGCCACAACATCGAAGGCAACACCAGAAGTCCCTTCGTCAGACTCAGAGTATGTTTCCCCAACACCTGCTGCAACATCACCTGATGAGGAAACACAATCAAAATCTGATTATGAGGTAAGATCTTTCTCTCCTAAATTTTACTCTAAGGCATGTGCAGATAATTGGGTATGGTACCAACATAGGTTACTTAGAGCCGAACGAATGGTTTATTTGACATCATTCTCAAAAAATGGTTTACTTGAATTTTTTAGTAGTAGAGGTTTGTTACTATCAGTTACTGGGAAGGGTTCTTTTTGTGAAAATATTGTTAGGTTGTTCTATACTAATTTGACTCATATGTTCAAGGACACCACCTCAAAGAAATTTTGGAAGGTGTACATGTATAATAGGATGTATGATTTTACTCCTGACATCATAAATCACACATTAAGATTCCCTTTCAATAGACAAACTACTCAAATTCAGTCCCCCGCTGAACTAAATAAGATGATTAAGTACCTCACTGGATGACTAATCACCAAATGGTCTGCAAGATGCAATGTATCTAAACTTACTGCATTATTCACTATTCTACACAAGTTTGTCATTTTTAATTGGCTACATTGTCTCAATGAGACTGTAGTTACCTTAGAGCAAGAAAAAATGTTTTACCGAATAGAAAAAGGATATAGAGTTGATCTAGGGTCCATAATATTTGAACATGTTGTAAATATGACCGAAAAGAAAAACAATTATGTCCTTCCCTATCCATCCTTAATCTATCAAATAATTATCAACCAAGGGTTCAAGCCCAAGAAGGATGACAAACTGGATCCCAACATTGAAATGTACTCAGTTAACAAAACAATTTTGAGCAGCAAAGAGAGGGTGATTGATCTTCCCTAGAAGACGGAAAACTGGAGTGCAGATGTTGCCTCATCTGTTGGCAACACTACTGGCAACACAACACAACCCCAATTTTACATGTCTAAAGAGTGGCTAAAAAAGCATATCGTGGAGCTCAACAAGCAGATTGCTGAACTAATGAGAGCACGTTATTACTATGATGACATTCTTTCTTCACAAAAATGGAGAGATGAGGTGAGCCAGGATACAGGGGAGGAGCTAAACTAGTGACTGATGGAGAGGGAGCCTGTTGATAGGGATGCTAAGCTGAGCTGAATGGAGACTGGAATGTTTTGCAGAAAGCGGCGGGAAGCTACTGCAAGTTACAACAGTATAATGTGTCTGAAACTGCTGGGTGATGGTGGTGAAGAGATTGATGATGATGAGATACAAAGATTTTTTAAAACATTTTGTTTAACTTGTTTTAATGGTTATTTGTTAATACTAGTTATTACTTTTATGTTTGTTTTGTTTGAGGTTGATGAATGCTAATTGATTGTCTTGGTTATGAAATTGGATAACTCTTAGTCTATAATCATTTTGTGATTTGCTCTACAATATGATTATTCTCTGTGGATGATGTATGAATGTTAGTCTTTTGGTACTTACAACAATGTTGTATGTATGTTGTGACTGACAAACATATGTTCTTACTAACCCAAATTATAATATAATACTTGAAATTGCAGGTTGAGGGGGAGCATGGCTACAATCTTGCTGAGTTTGGAATGTTAAGGGGAACATTTACAATCAGTCGTATCCTAGGCATTTTTAGGCTTGTATAGCGTTTTGTGAAGAAAGGCAAAAAGAAGAAGATTGTTGATGTTGTGTGAGTGTTGTGGCAACACCAGGTTTTACGCCTGGACAACATCTTGCAGTATTCTGCAGATTTTGCCTGCAGTGTTGCGCAACATACTGCAGTGTCCTGCAGATGTTGTCTGCGGTGTTGCACAACATCTCATGACAACATCTTCGAAAACGATTTTGCCTATTCTTCCGGCCAATACAATGATTGTTACTGTGAGTTAAAAATGTCCTAGGCAAGCTGAATACGGAGCTGTGTTTAAAATGTGGGAATTGAAGGAGTCAAGCTTGGAATCGAAGCAACTTGCAGGCCAAGTCAAAGTTGTTGAGGAATTCATGGGGCTGGAAGAGGAATAAATTGCTGCCTATTTTCTCTCAACTTCCACAACCAACCAGCGAGAGTTTCAAGGAAGTTTCACACTATCAATAGAGGAGGAACTTCAGAATATTGTCAATCCAGAAAAGATTGCAAGAATATCTTTTTCACGCCCCGAACCCCGGGCCCGTGACTGGTGCCCTACCTGGGCACCCTTCTACCTTAATAACACAATTAAATCGCGGAATTTAATAACACCTCGTTTTTTAAAAAAACCAAAGAACATGCAAGGGCAAAGCCGACAAGACTGCCATATAACGTACATAATCAAAGGCACTACACTGTACACGAGTCCAATCCCACATATGAATACAGACCTCTAAGAGTTTTATCGTAATATGATGGGACAAGGCCCCGCCGTACCCATAACTGTACAAAAGCCTGTACTGAGGGATCTATACCAAAATGATAAACTCCTGAACAGATGGAGCTATCCAAAACTCGGAGCAGGGTCCTACACCTACAGATCACCAAACTGCGTACTTAAACCTGCGGCATGAACGCAGCCCCCCGAAGGAGGTCAGTACGAAGAATGTACCAAGTATGTGAAACTGAAAATACTGTAATGAAATCATAACAGTCTATACTGTTACACCCCGTAGTTCCAGGGTATGTATGTGAGGACGTACGTACGAGAATACGACAGTAATTTTGGAAAGAAAGAAAGATGTGATTTTTCGACGAAAAAGTTTCCAGATTTTGTGAAGGAAAAAGGTTCGATAATGGGAATTGGATTCCCAGATTTGGTATTCAGACTTCTGGGATTATATTAGAATTATGGAATTTTATTTCCGGATTTGGTCACGTGGGGCCCACGGGGAAAATTTACGGTTTTGTGGGGCGCACTTTGTTTTCGAGATTTTGGATATTATGGATATTTTCGGGAGATGAAATATTTTGGACGAGTAGGAGGGCGACATGTGTCACCCCCTTAGGTGGCACATGGCCGAAATTGGCATGCCATGTGGCCTCTTGGCCGAATGGTGTTGACATGTGGCTAGCCACTTGTTGGACAAGTGGCTTGTGGCACACACACTTGTCCCCAATATCTACCACACACTTGCCTTGATCTTGACCATTTAATGTCCTATAAATACCCCCTTAAGTTGCAAGACTTATTCATCCACACATGAGATTTTCCAAGGCAAAAATCCCCTCCCCTCTCCTTGTTGTTCTCGGCATTAGCCTCCCCCTTGACCTAAATGTTGTCCAAAAATCCTTAAACTTTTAAGTGTTCTTCCTTAGTGTGTTAGGAAGATTGTGAACCAAGAGTTGGAAAAGATTTCACATCCCTAGCCTTTGAAACTCACTTTGGCCGAAATTTGGTAGTGTTGGAACCTAAGTGTTCTTCACTTTTTGGAGTTGGATCTTGAAGAGGAGTTGGTTAGGAGCTTCTAAGGGTTGCTTGGATTGGGTTGGAACGTAAGGAATTGGAGCTAAACGTTGCTCAGGATCGACTTATAAATCTTGGATAATTTTGGGCTTATCGAGGTAATGATCTATGTCCTCCTATTGTAATTGGATATTACATGTTGTAGTAGTTTATAATTGAGTATAAGATTTATGGAAGGATGATTAAAAAGGATTGAACTGTATTTACATTGGACTGTATTTACAGTAGACTTATGTAGTATTACTGTGGGGCAGTATTATACACGTCCGGTTAGACGTGTAATCCCCTTGGAGTTGTTGGCTTGGTAGCAGGCCTTGTTATGGGAGGCTATTTATGTGATTGCGGGGGGGGGGGGGGGGGAGGTGCTGCCAAATTTTCCGTAGGATGAGGATCCTTGTACTTAGAACTATTATACGAAGAGAACTAGAAGTTGATAGATGTATTGTGGTTATTATAGGTGGATTTTCTACGCGCGGCATACTCGACTTGGCTTGTGGATTAAGCCGAAGAGGTATGTGATTCTTCCTATACTCTTGAGCATGATTGTTGTGAACTATATAGTGCGGTAGACGCACGTGTGTTAAGGGAGTTTAACTTCCTTTTTGTGTCCTTGACTTGATTTTAAAGTTAGGTGACTTGCTGTGAAATGTTAAGGACTTGAGTGGTTTTTTGTTGGTTTTAAACATAAAGTGTTATAATAGCTTTATGGGAAGTTAGTTATAACGACTTTATGAAAATGAAAGAATGGTTTTATTATCGGATTAAAAATGGTAACTTGACTTTAAAGGGAGAAGTGATTTGGTTTAAAAAGAAGGTATGAAAATTGTTTTGGTTTACTTAAAATAATAGTTACTCTATTTTGGATACTACGAGCGTTAGTATCAGGTGACTTTTTGTGAAAGAAATTGGTCTTTTTAAGAGAGTTGAAGTATGTAGTACTTGGGGTTAAAACCCGGATTTTGGCATAAAAATGAGAGTCTAGAAGTATGGTAATTTACTTGTAGCGCTTGTGATAGCCTTGTTGTGCAAAAGTTGTATTCTTATGCTACCGTGTCTCTCAATGGAGGGCCGGTATATTGTTATTGTTGTTACATGGACATGTCTGCACCGATGAAGAATTCCGGGGGCATGCGGCCATGCAGCGGGTTAATCACCCGGTATATTGTTATTGTTGTCACATGGACATGTCTGCACCGATGAAGAATTCCGGGGGCATGCGGCCATGCAGCGGGTTAATCACCCGGTATATTGTTATTGTTGTCACATGGACATGTCTGCACCGATGAAGAATTCCGGGGGCATGCGGCCATGCGGCGGGTTGATTACCCGGTATATTGTTATTGTTGTTACATGGACATGTCTGCACCGATGAAGAATTCCGGGGGCATGCGGCCATGCGGCGGGTTGATTACCCGGTATATTGTTATTGTTACATGGACATGTCTGCACCGATGAAGAATTCCGGGGGCATGTGGCCATGCGGCAGGGTTGATTACCCGGTATATTGTTATTATTGATACATGGACATGTCTGCACCGATGAAGAATTCCGGGGGCATGCGGCCATGCGGCGGGTTAAACTCCCGGTCATATTATTATTGCATCCTGGACATGTCTACACCGATGGAGAATTCTGGGGGCATGCGGCCATGATGCAGGCATGATATATATGTAAATATATATTACATTGGCGCCGCTTCATATGAGGAAGGAATTTCCACGGGCATGATTGATATTGTGGGCGTGAGACCCTTGGTTATATTTGGGGTGATGACTTTGAGGGTGTGAGTCCCTGACTTGACATGACTGCTTACATATTGTGTACTGTAGTTTGGTTATCATACATGTCTCCTGTTTTATATAGACTGCTATGATTCTATCACCGTATTTTCAGTTTCACATACTTGGTACCTGTTGTACTGACCTCCTTCGGGGGGCTGCGTTCATGCCGCAGGTAGAGGTACACCGTTTGCTGATCCTCGCTCATAGGATCACAGTTCTGCATTTGGGAAGCTCCGTTTCTCCGGAGGCTTATCTTTTGGTATAGTCCCCTGTCATTGTAGGTACTTGTACATTCAGGGGTACGGAGGGACCCTGTCCCGTCATAGTTATTATAAAAACTCTTAGAGGTCTGTAGTACTGTTGTGGGCAGGGTTTGTATAGGATGTAACTGTTCAAGTTTTTTTTATATATATGCAGGAAGGTGACCGTTTTGGGTTAGCCTGTTTCCTATTTTATCTTGTTTCATGTTTAAATTTCTATTTCCGCTGATTTTTCTCTGATGTTGTATCACTAGGGTGCCCGGGGTAAGGCACCAGTCGCAGACCCGAGGTCGGGTCGTGACATATACAAAACAGGAGATATGTATAATAGCCCAACTACAGTACACAATACATAAGCAGTCATGTCAAATCAGGGACGCATGCCCTCAAAGTCATTACTCAAGTATAACCATGGGTCTCACGCCCATAACATCAATCATGCCAGTGGAATCTTTCCTCACTGTCGGCAATCCATGATATAATATAACATCAATAAGCACACTGAACCTTGCAATCATGAGAGTAATGCAATCATTTTTACCTTTTTAAATTATGCCTTTAACAATGAGATTAACTGTTTCACTTTAAGTCATAAACACACTGCACCCTTTCATTAATGAAATCACTACCGTTTCAAAACATGAAGGTCGTGCCAGTGCCAGGGTCAACCACCCTCTGTGTTATAATGCAACCTATCATGGGACTATTTCACCCGCAAAGGACTATTTCACCCGCATAGGTCATATGGACCAGCAATGAGTCATCGGTACACGATACTCGTATCACGGATAGCTAATCCATGGCTTATATATATCCCGGGAATTTAACCCGGCCGAGTCAAATACTGAACCGTCGTGAGTGTGTACCACTCGCCACCATGGGGAGCTACCCTATGATATCTCTCAAACCAAGTTGCCGGCCCTTTATGGAGGGACGCGGAGATGTGGAAATATGACATTTGCACGAATGTCTATATGAGCAACCCATATGCAAGCAAACCATTCTTGACCTTTATTTATAAAATGAATAACCATCATTTTAGCAAACCAAGACAACACCATGCCTTTCCTTTTTACATAAACCAAGACAATACCATGCCTTTACACAAACCAAGACAATTACCATGTCTTTCCGTTTTACATAAAACAAGATAATACCATGCCTTTCATTTTTACATAAACCAAGACAATATCATGTCTTTCCTTTTTACATAAACCAAGACAATTACCATGTCTTTACACAAACCAAGAGTAATTCTTATTTAAGCAAGCCAAAGTACTATCAAGGCACAAATATAATAGTTCTCATTTAAACAAGCCAAAGTACTATCAAGGCACAAATAGGATAAGGAGTTAGAGAAAAGTTTCTCTCACTAAGGAAAACACTCTCAACGTTTTCCCTTAGTTGCTCCTTCGGTTTTTCCCATCTCCCCCCCTAAAATTAACCATTGTTTCCCCACGGTTTGAAGCTTAATGTTCACAACATGAAAAAGACTAAACGTTACACACGCTCCAGCAATGATTCAGGAGGTTCAGGAAGTTCGACGAAGGCTAGAACAAAGAAAAAGAAAAATAATGGCGGTAGTCCAACCATTGTTGAAGAAAATCTAATTCCGGCAATTTCAGACCCAACGGTGTTAGTTCATGTCACACAAGATTTGCGTATCCCACTCGAGAATGTAGTAGATGATTCTATGCTGCAAAGGATACATGAATGGGGCAAAAATATAGAAATTGAGAGCTTGGATATTAGTGAATTTGAAGGCGGAAAACTTCATAGTCCATCAGTAACCAATCCAGTAGTAATCTCTCCTATTACTCCTCCTGAAGTGACCACAATTTAAGACCATGACACTGACCACATGCCTCCTGGGAAGAACCCTCTTGAAACTCCCGGCAAGCAGAGGCTTAATCTGATAGCCATTGACACCCCTTATGCTACTAGGGTGGTCGATCCTATCACGGGTCAACTGAAAGACAATGGGAACATTACGGAAGAGCAGTACAACCACGACATCACTAGTACCTCCACACTACCTGGAAATTTACTCAGGCAAGCCGGAAAAGGGATAAAATCTGGGCCAGGAATTGCAATTGATGAAACTAAGCGTGATGGCATACTCGGGTCAAAACCGGGTCAGGGCGCGGGTCAGAGGTTCAGGGCGGGTCGGACGGGTGTCCATGGGTCTAAGTATAATCCCGTTTTGCATGAATCAATATCAGTTGGGAGCATTGAAGAAACTCATATTCCCAAGGAGTCTATCGCGGGTGCCAAGGTATCAAACTTTAATGCCGCGGGAACCAAAGAGCCTCCTCCTAATCCGGGTCGGGGCATGGGTCAGAATGCTAAGGCGGGTCAGGCGGGAGCCCATGAGACTATGAATATTCCTATTATGCAAGAATCAAGGTCAGTTGGTAGGAACGAAGAGATCTCTATCCCCAAGGAGTCTAACATTAATGTCGCGGGAGCCGAGGCATCACACTTTAATTCTGCGGGTACCAAAGAGCCATCTTCAACAACGGGTCAATGCACAGGTCAGAATGCCAAGACGGGTCAGGAGGGAGTCCATGGGTTGATGAATATTCCCGTTATGCAAAGACCAAGGTCAGTTGTGAGAAACGAAATGACTTCTATTTCCAAGGAGCCTAGGTACTCTATGAACATTAATATCGCGGGAGCCAATGTGACAGACTTAAATGTCGCGGGAACCAATGAGTCATCTCACTTAATGGGACAACAACCTCTGAATTCTTTAAGTGTCACTAATGAATCCTTTCCTACTTTAGCAAGCTTGCTTAGTGGAACCCATCACAGAAACCTCAACAACCCCTTCGCCTTTAATTCTACCTTGGGCACTGGTATAGTCAATAACAACCCCCCTCTCTCATCCAATACCTCTTCATTACTCCCTGAAATTCATAATACCTCACCCCTTCTATCCTCCCTACCATCTATTCTTACCGGAATCCATGATAAATTCCCTACCCTCACAAATGGCACGCGAATCCTCTCTCCTAATGCGGGCCCAAGTACTTTTCCATCTACACATCCCCCTCCGTCTATACCTCCAGAAATACCTTCTAATGACTTACCCACAAATGCATCTTCAGAACAATATGAAACTCCACCCGTTGGTACAACATATAATACTTTACCCCCGAATCATGGCAAAGGTCCCATCCCTCCTAAGAAGACTTATGCTGGAATCTTTGCGGGTACTAGGCTTGAAGCAAAGGGTATGAAGTTACAATTCATTGAACAACAAGGAGAGGAAGTAGAAATAGAAGCTGAGGACGAAGTTCCATTCATTGAAACATGGGGATATTGCCTAATAGGTTGCTTCACGAGTCCTTTCCCGGGAAGAGAGGCATTGAATACCATTGTGAAGGGATGGGGAGTGAAGTGTCGTATTATACCATATGGAAAAGGATGGACTGTTTTCAAATTCATGACGGAGGAAGAGCGCACAAATGTACTCCATGGTGGCCCTTACATGGTCTTCGGGAAAACTATGATGCTTAAACATATTAATAAGGGAGTTCTAATAACATATGATTTATTCATGGACATTCCAATTTGGGTCACTTTCCATGACATTCCCCTTTCTATTTGGAGTGCAACGGGCCTTAGGAAGATTGCTTCACGTGTAGGAAAACCTCTATACACTGATCAATTTACTAAGGAAATGTCAAAAATGAATTATGCAAGAGTATTAGTGGAAGTTGATGTTAGCAAAGAACCGGTAATGGAATTCGGTGTCAAACTCCCCGACAATAGAAGGTATACTCAAAGGGTGAACTATGAAAACTACCCGGACTTTTGCTATCATTGTGCGGCTTTTGGACACAATCACTTGAAGTGTAGAAAACTGAGGGATGATGCCAACACTGAAGAAGCTCCTAAAAAATGCAATCCAGTGGTACCCCCTAGAAAAGAGGGTGTTTCTACTTGTCCGAATGCCAACAGAGGTACGGGTGGAACCAACCCTCCTCCCCCTTATCCACCACCTTCTCAACATCCCGCAGATGATGGAAACTTGATGGACACTGAAGAGAGTGAGCACACACCACCTCTTGTTCTCGGAAGTATGGGAAATGTTACGCATGCTGCGGTTCCTCCGGTTATGGGTCATCATGGCTCATCAAGCTTGCGGGATTCTCAAGTAGGGTCCTCACGACCTCAACCACATCCTGGCATTGCGCAACATGATAGGATGAGTAATGAGACAAGGCAGACTGATTCTGAAGGGCCAATGAACCCGCAACCTTCATTGGATGGGGGAACCTACATGTGTGCTACGGAGGATTCTAATCTTGCTTCACGGTGCATTAATTTTGAACGCGGAAAACATAGCTTGGCTGAGACACATGTTATGGCTTCCAACAACAAAGAAGAGGGATAGAAGGAAGTAATCTCAAAGAAAAACACGTCGAAAGGCAGTGGAAAGGCAAAGGCAGCGAAGCGCGGAGGTGCTGACAAAACCTCATTTGTTTCCTAATGAAAGTACTTTGTTGGAATGTCCGTGGTCTTTGCGGACAAAGGGATAGGGCAGCCACGAAAACTCTTGTGTGTAGGCTCACAAAACATCATGATGTGACAATGGTTTGTCTATTGGAAACTAAATTCTCTCGGGCAAGGATAAAATCTTTTTCTACTCAAAGATTCAAAGCTTGGAATCTTTTCTCAACTTAGAATTCATTGATGGCGGAAGAATGCTACTACTTTGGGATCCCTTCAGAGTTTGTTGTGAAGTGCTTGGAATGGATTCTCAACATATCCATGTCCAGGCTAGATGTAATATAACACAAGTGTCCTTCCTTGCCACATTTGTGTACCCGGTTTATAGCATCCCGGATAGAAGGAAGCTTTGGCATCACCTTACTCACTTGGGCATTGGCATTGTTAAGCCTTGGATGATTATGGGAGATTTTAACACTTATTGCTACCCACATGATAAAGCGGGGGGTCCTCCTCTCACGCCTTATGTACTTAGGGATCTTGGAGAATTCAGGAATGCTCATGGACTAGAAGACACTCCTTCTTCCAGTTCCTTCTACACTTGGACGAATGGTTCTATTTGGTCTAAGCTTGATAGAGTAATGATGAATCAACATTGGAGTGATTTGACCCTAGAATGCAAGGCCAATTACTTGCCTATGGAACCTGTCTCGGACCATTGTCCTGTGATAGCTACGGTTATTGCATCCTATAATGTTGGGAAACGGCCTTTCAAGTTCATGAATATGTGGCTCTCTCACCCCGCCTTCGAGAACATATTGGCTTCATGCTGGAGACAAGACATATTGGGAACTGCTCAATTCGTTCTAGCCTAAAAATTGAAAGCCTTGAAGCAACCATTGCAGGAATTGAACATAAGTAATTTTGGAAGCATTGAACAAAGAGCAAATGGGGAAAACATTGAGTTTAAGGAGGCTATCAATGCACATATGGAAGATCCCTTTGATGAGGAACTAAAAGCCAAGGTTAAGGCCTCAAGAGCTAAAGCAAACACCTTACTGGAAGCCGAGAGACACTTCATAAGGCAAAAGTCGAGGCAGAAACACTTGATTGGAAGTGATAGATGCTCCAAATACTTCCACAGCTTGATCAAGAGGAGTAATGTCAGGAACTCAATCAACTACCTTGTCAAGGTCAATGGCACTATCACAACATCTCCCGGGGAAGTTAGAGAATTGCTTGTGGAATTTTACAAGGACCTTTTAGGCACATCCCGATCCACTACCTACTTTGATCCCGAAGTGTTCAACTCTGGCCCAAAGCTAAGTGAAGAGGATGGATTACATCTTTTGCATTTTATCTCCCCAAAGGAGATTTGGGAAGCTCTTTCCGATATAGGCAATGACAAGGCACCTGGCCCGAATGGTTTTTCGGCTGCCTTCTTCAAGGATAGATGGAGAGATGTGGGACAAGACGTAGTAAGAAGTGTTCAAGAGTTCTTCTCATCCGGAGTTCTTTTGAAGCAGGTGAATCACACCATCATTACCCTCCTGCCCAAGACCGATCGGGATCCCAAGGTAAATGATTTTAGGCCTATTGGATTGACTAATATGGTCTACAAGATCATAACAAAGATTTTAGCTAAAAGAATGGCAATGGTTCTTCCTACTCTTGTTGACAAATCTCAAGGGGCTTTTGTGAAAGGAAGAAACATGATGGATAATGTCTTTGTTGCACAAGAGCTTGTGAGAGGTTTTAATCGAGCTAGAGTCTCACCAAGGTGTATGCTTATGGTGGATCTTCGGAAAGCATTTGATACGGTCTCTTGGAGCTTCCTTGAGTCGGTACTAAGAGGTCTCAAATTTCCGGACAGATTTGTAAGATGGATCATGGAATGTGTTAGCTCAACTTCTTTCTCTCTTTCAATCAACGGGGAGCTACATGGTTACTTCAAGGGTAAGCGAGGCCTAAGACAAGGTGATCCTATGTCTCCTTCGCTCTTTATCTTATGCATGGAATACCTTTCAAGGATGCTAAAACTAAAGGTTGCGGCAAGAGTTTTCTCCTATTATCCAAAGTGTAAGAGATTGGGCATTACTCACCTTGCATTCGCAGATGACCTTATGCTTTTTGCCAAAGGAGATGTATCTTCAGTTGGGATTCTTATGGAATGTCTTGAAGAGTTGGAGGCTATCTCAGGGTTAACTCTTAACCCATCTAAATACTCTTTCTACATAGCGGGAGTGCATGATACAGTTCGTGACTTGATCTTGTCCAGAGTGGGATTCGGCATTGGTAACTTTCCGGTACGGTACTTGGGGATCCCTTTGTCCCCAATTTCAGTCTCGGTGGATCAGTTTGCTCCATTCACTAGTGCAATATCGGATTACATTCAGAAATGGGGGCATCACTCGCTATCTTATGCGGGAAAGCTGGAACTAATCAGGTCGGTCATTCAAGGTGTTGAGAGCTTTTGGTTCCGGGCACTTCCTATTCCCGCCACAGTCCTCAACAAGGTACGGTCTGCATGCATTCAGTTCTTATGGGGAGGTAAACCACCAAGAGTCGCTTGGGATGTCATTTGTTTGCCCCAATCCGAAGGAGGCTTGGGTCTTATGAACATCAAAGAATGGAACCATGCCTTGCTATCCCGGACCATTTGGCGAATTCCTTATGGGTCCAATGGATCAATAGCTACTATTTGAGGGGCCTATCTTTTTGGGATTATGAGGTACGTCCTAGGGACTCCCCCTTATTCAAAAAAATTTGTGGGATCCGTGACAAAATTGTTTCCATCTTTGGTAGCCAAGGCGACGCAATTGCCGGCTTGGAAAAGTGTTGTACCAACGGAAAATTTGATTCTAGCCTCGTGTATGATATCTTGCGCATTCCGCAAGATAAAAAGCTTTGGATGTCACAAATTTGGAAAGGCTTCATTCCTCCTAAGTTCTCTTTCACATTGTGGCTCACTTGTAGAAAGCGGTTAGCAACAAAAGACACTCTTTCCTATCTAAACTTGGAGGATAAGTCTTGCGGGTTCTGCAAGCGAGCTAATGAGACAAGGGAACATCTCTTCTTTGCTTGCCCGTACACCCGCTTGATTTGGAAGAGCATAAGGGAATGGTTGGGTATTAGAAGAGAAATGACAACGGCTGAAAGCTCTCTTAAGTGGATCAAAAAGGACCACCGCGGGACAAGCATCCGAGCCAAATCCATCTTGCTTTCCTTTTGCATAGTGGTCTATGAGATTTGGAGGACAAGATATACATTGCTCTTTGAAGGCACAAGCTTACCGGCAGAAGAGGTCATTGCAAAGATTAAAACAACATCTTATAGAGTTCTCTATGATTTAATCCCCTCTTGTAACGGCACCTTTGAGTGACCGTCCCTCCCCTCCTCCATTTCTTATTTATATTACGTTGAGGATTGAGAACCCTCAATGACTGATTGTGGCCACTTTTCTTTCCGTTATTAGTAATAATATTTGCATTTACCTAAAAAAAAAAGGCACAAATAGAATAATTCTCATTTAAATAAGCCAAAGTACTACGTACGTCCATTCTTTTCAAAAGACTCATTTTTATATAAAGCCCCAAGATACTAACACCCGTAGTATCAAGGCATGTCTATTTTTCAAAATAAGTTACTACACCTTTAGAAATTCATTTCAAGGCTTTGAAACTAAGTAACTTCTAATTACACAACCTAGGCAACACATACCTATCCATCAAAATAGACAACTCTCTTAACCTTCCATAAAGCCGTTATAACCCTTTATGGTTTTAGACAAATTCATTCTTTTTATAACCAAGAGACTTATACTTTTAAAACCAAGTATCATATACTTTCAAATCAAGTTACATAACTTTCAAAATACTTCAAGTCTCTTAATCTTTAGAAATCAAGTTTCTTAACTTTAGAAATCAAGTTTCTTAACTTTAGAAATCAAGTTTCTTCTACTTTTAAATCTCAAGTAACTCACACCTTTTAAAACAAGTTACTTCCTTTTAAATCATGTCATTTCTCCTCTTTTAAATCAATTAAGTAAATCACTCCTTTGACTCCCCTAAAGTCATTATAACAACCTTTAGGTTTTGGAACTAAGGCGCTAGCCAAAAGATTTGAAAACCACTTCCTTTTTAAGACTCTAAGTACTTCAAGTAAAACACTTTCACTTTTGAAAATCCAAACTTCATTAAGGGGATGGATTATAACAACTTCCAATTTAAACATCCAAAGTACAATCAAGGAAGTATGTAGAACAACTTCTATATTAGGCAATCCAAGTAAAATCAAGGAATGGATCATTTAAGGAGTAGGACTTACTTTCTTTATCATAAGGAATCATGCTAGAAGAAGAGGAGATGGTTCACATACCTTTTCGGCTTAATCCACAAGCTAAGTCGAATACGCCGCACGTAGAATTGTCATCCTATAATGGCCACAACACGACTATCAACTTCTAGTTTCTAACATAGAATGATACTAAGTATACGGTCTCTTATTCTACGGAAAATTGGGCAGAACCTCCTTTGTTTCTACGTACTTTTCCACCTTTTTCAAGGCCCGATAATCAATAACCAATATGCCACATTTAAGGCTCAATACATCAACCAATCAAATGGGATTACACGCCTTACAATACGTGTAAAATTCTGCCCCACAATTAATACCAAGTAACTTCAATATTCAAAGTCATTCTCGGCTAACATGTACAACAACACAAGTCCTTTCCAATTCTTTTTCAATCCAAGTTCTTAGGTCTAACATGTTATATAGTCATAAACAACTTTAACAACTATAATTCCTTCTTTATATAATATGCGACGACTAAACTAATAACCAAATTGAATTGTAATCTCAAAGGCTAATCATGCTAGTTTCAGATTAGTGGTTCCAATAGCCATAAGACTTATCAAACTTCAATATATACATCTCATTCTTTCTAATATCCATAACTACAACAATAAGTAATCTTTAATTACTAAAACGACAAGATTGTTACCTTGATAAGCCCTTATAAAATTCCAAGATTCAAAGTCGCTCCTTAGCAATTCTTAGCTCCTTTCCTTTACGCTCCAATCCGCTATTTGAAGCCCTTAGAAGTTCACATCCAACTTCTCTTCCATTTCCAATCCAAAACTATGAAAACGACTTAGGTTTTCGCCTTGCGACTAATGTAAAAATGTTGTTTTTCCGAGATCTTTCTATTGAGATATCCTTACAATACCCTTAGGGACCTTGGGTTAAAGTATTGTGAATAATGAACCACAATTGCAAATTTTTTGTGTGGGATAATTGTTATACCCCGTAGTTTCAGGGTATGTATGCGAGGACGTACGTACGAGAATACGACATTGAAATTGGAAAGGAAGAACGAGGTGATTTTTCCACGGAAAAGTTTCCGGTTTTTGTGAAGGAAAAAGGTTCGTTAATGGGAATTGGATTCCCAGATTTGGTATTCGGACTTCTTGGAATATTAGAGAATTATGGAATTTTATTTTCGGAAATGGTCACGTGGGGCCCACGGGAGAAAATTTACGGTTTTGTGGGGCCCACTTTGTTTTCGAGATTTTGGCCATTGTGGATATTTTCGGAAGATGAAATATGTTGGACGTGTAGAAGGGCGACACGTGTCACCCCCCCTAGTTGGCTTGGACGATTTCACTTTGTGCACAACACCCGTTTAGAGTCGTTTTCCGACGAAACGTTTTACTAAACTCGCGTAGGATAAATTCCGGCTATGTCATTTCTAATTTTTGCGGATTTTTCCGAGAGACGAAACACTTTGGACCAACGAAAGGGCGACACTTGTCACCCTCTCATTGGTGGACTTGTCACGGCATTAGGGCCGAATGGATGGCCATTCTTGTCATGTAGTTGGTAGGATATTTTGTATGCAAGTTGGCCAAGGACACTTGCCTAAATCCTCACCCTACACTTTCCTTGCACTTGGCACCATCTTGGCCCTTGGTTGGCCATCCCTTGACCTATAAATACCCCCCTTGTTGAAGAGTTATTTCATCCTAAATTGAGCAATCTTTCTAAGTCTCAAATACATCCCACTCCCTCTTGTTGTTTCGTCCAAACACACCCTCCCCTTTGAGAAGCTCTGGCCAGAGCAACCCCACTGCTAGCCGAAACCTACCCCCCCTCCCTTGGTTGAAAAGTTGCCTTCTAGTATTGTTATAATGCCCAAAATACCCTAGCCCAAATCCCTTAGTCCTTAGTAGAAGTTGTGAAGAACTTCTAAGGTTTCCTTGGAGCTATCGGAGCGTACAACTTAGGAGCTAAACCTTGCTCAGGCGCGACTTTTATCTAGGATATTATTGGGCTTACCGAGGTAAATAACCTTATCCTCCTTTTGTAATTAGAGTATATATACTGTAGAAGTATAGGAATAAGTATTAAATACTTAGAAGGATATTAAAGAATAGAATTGAACTGTTATCACAGTAGAAGGGTTTAAAAGATGAATAATAGAACTGTACTTACATAGGACTGTTTTCACAGTAGACTTGAGTAGCTCACCGGGTAGGGAAGTGCTGCCCAAATGTCCATAGAATAACGAACCCTCTGCTTAGAGCTTTGTACAGTACAGTCTGGACGTTGATAGACGTATTTGACTGTTATAGGTCGATTCTCTGCGCGCGACATATTCAACTTGGCAGGTGGATTTCGCCGAGAAGGTATGTGATTCTTCCTATCCTCTTGAGCATGATATTTTAAAGAATATGTATATAGTACGGTAGACGTACGTGTGTTAACTGAATAATAATTACGGCAATGTCTTCGGACTTAAGCCTGAATAATAATTACGGCAATGTCTTCGGACTTAAGCCTGAATAATACTTACGGCAATGTCTTCTGACTTAAGCCTGAATAAAAAGAATCTGAAGAAGTTCAAAAGAATTAAGAAACCTTTTTTTTGAAAGAAGAGTAACACTTGGTTTTAAAAGCTTAAGAGTTATACTAGCTTTATGGGAAGTTAGGTATAATGACTTAAGAGTGATAAAAAGAACGATTTATTGATTTAAGGAAATAAGAGACTTGACTTATTATACTAATATGAATTTTGTTAAAAAGTGTGAAACCTCATTCGTGAGTAAATAGTATTTTTGGTTTTCAAAAGGAATGATGTTTTCTCGATCGTAATAAATGTCGAACAAACCACAAAGAACGCTAATAAAGGGAAATATTGTGACTAATAAAGTATTATTAAAACCAGTAGAAATTTCCATCTGCATAGGAGCTAAGATGAGACAAAATGATATTACATTTACTAGGTCATGGCTGCTGTAATAAGATTGTTACGAATAATAATAACCTACTCACACTTAGGGTATATGTTTCTCAAATTGTTTTAAAGGATTAAAGCTATGAACTACGAAACCTTTCGAAAATGAGAAACTTGAGTAATTGAAATTAGGCAAACTTAAGCGTTGGGAAAAGAATGTTGTTACTTGATTTTACAAAGAGAAATGTTTTGATTTACTTCAAAAGATAATCACTTTATTTTTATACTACGGGTATTGTGTGACTTTTGTGGAAGAAAGGAATCTTTTAAAAGAGTAATACATAAAGTACTTTGGGGCTAAAAACCCGAACTTGTTAGCATAATATAGAAAGTACCTTGTGTGAATAACTTGATTGTATTGATTTGTGATAGTCTTGTAATACTTTCTTGTTGACTTGATAAGTAAACATGTTAGGATGCTACGTGAGTTAGTATCTTGTGATGTTTGTGTAGAGGGGTTTTCCCTTATTATGCTTAGATTGTTTAACGATAAAACTGTCATGTTGATATTATATCACTCATGATTCCGGGGGTTAAGCTGCCCTCCGATGCGGGGTAGACTCAGGCGGGTCTAGTGACCTATGATTCGAGAATACCTTATGCAGGTCTGTATGGCCTATGCGGAGCTACGGGAGTTCCAGGTTAGTATGCGGCCCTTGTGGTCATGCGGTCTTTGTGGCCATGCGGACGACGAGTCCAGGACGCTGCCGGGGAGTAGCTACCCTCGATGCGGGGAATACCTCATGCGGGCCATTGGAGTGGCCCATGCGGAGCTACGGAAAGTTCCAGGGCTAGACGCGCACATTAGATACTGCGGGCGAGTGGCCAGCTTTGATCATGTGACGGTCTAGACAGATCTCATGATACAGTTTACGACCTTGTTGTACTGGGGGTTTTTAGTAGTCGGCTATGCCGTCGTACTTACCCCGTACGGTTTTATGATGACTTTGAGGCGTGAGTCCACGACTTGACATATTCGTTTATTTATTGTGAGCTGTAGTTTTGGTTATCATACATGTCTCCTGCTTTATATAGACTACTATGATTTCATTTACAGTATTTTCAGTTTCACATACTTGGTACCTGTTGTACTGACCTCCTTCGGGGGGCTGCGTTCATGCCGCAGGTAAAGGTACTCCTACTGTTGATCCCCGTTCTTAGGATCACCGTTTCAGCGTTGGGAAAGCTTCGTTTCTCCGGAAGCTTAGCATTTTGGTATGGTCCCCTGTCGTTGTAAGATATTTGTATTCAGGGGTATGGCGGGGCCCTGTCCCGCCATTGTTATTTTAAACTCTTAGAGGTCTGTAGACCTGTTGTAAGGTTGGGATGTAACTGTTCATTTTGGGGTATTTATATACATGTATGCCGAAAGGCAACTTTTTCCCAGAAACTGTGTCTTATTTATACTGATTCATATTATGGTTGTTTTATTTTCCGCTGATTTCTCTGATGTATGACTACTTGGGTGCCCGGGTAAGGCACCAGTCACGGGCCCCGGAACGGGTCGTGACAATAATAGCCAAACCCGAGAGCTATCTCTCAAGAACAAGGTTCTCTAATTTTTTCTAAGTGTTGAAGACTAAGTCTTGCACTAGTGTAGTATATATAATACAATGGAGGGCTTAGATTAAAACTGTTACACCCCGTAGTTCCAGGGTATGTATGTGAGGACGTACGTACAAGAATACGACAGTAATATTGGAAAGGAAGAAAGAGGTGATTTTTCGACGGAAAAGTTTCCGGGTTTTGTGAAGGAAAAAGGTTCGCTGATGGGAATTGGATTCCCAGATTTGGTATTTGGGCTTCTTGGATTATATTAGAATTTTGGGATTTTATTTTCGGAAATGGTCACGTGGGGCCCACGGGAGAAATTCTACGATTTTGTAGAGCCCACTTTGTTTTGAGATTTTCGTATTTTGGATATTTTCTAAGACGGAATATTTTGGGCAGTAGGCGACACGTGTCACCCCATGTGTCAAGGTTGGCGACTTGGCTTGATAAGTGTCCGCTTGGCGAAATGGCCTTCTGATGTGGCAAGCCACTTGTCTTGTGTTTTGTGTAGCCATTTGGAGGGTGGGACCCACACACACTTGTACCCCAATCTCACCACACACTTGACTTGATCTTGGCCCTTGATTTCTCTATAAATACCCCCCTTGATAGCAAGACTTCTTCATCCACACTTGTGATAATTTCCAAGACCAAAATACTCCCTCCCCTTTGATTAGTGCTCTCGGCTTTGCCTTGTTTTTGTTATACCCCGTAGTTCCAGGGTATATAGGTGAGGATATACGTGCGAGATTACGACAGAAATTTTGGAAAGAAAGAAAGATGTGATTTTTCGACGGAAAAGTTTCAGTTTTTTGTAAAGAAAAAGGTTCGTTAATGGGAATTGGATTCCCAGTTTGGTATCGGACTTCTTAGAATATTTGAGAATTATGGAATTTTATTTCGGAAATGGTCACGTGGGGCCCACGTGAAATTTACGGTTTTGTGGGCCCGCTTTGTTTTTGAGATTTTGGCCATTATGGATATTTTCTAAGATGAAATATTTTGGGCCAGTAGGAGGCGACACGTGTCACCCCACAGGTGGCTCTTGGCGAAATCCTTGGACAAGTGGCAAGACAAGTGGCCTTGTCTTGCAAGATATTTTTAGCTTGGACAAGTGGCTTGTGGGGCCCACACACACTTGTCCCCAATCTCAACCACACACTTGCCTTCATCCTAACCCTTGGTGGTCTTATATATACACCCTTAGTTGATGAAAACTCCCACACTTAACCATTTCAAGACTTGACAAAATACTCTCTCCCTTGAACATTGCTCTCGGCCAAGACCTTGTTCTTGAGCAAAGATTTGTCCAACAATTCTTAAAACTCTTAAGTGTTCTTCCCTAAAGTGTTAGGAAGATTGTGTACCAAGTGTTGGAGAATATTTCACACCCCTAACCTATTCTTGATGCCTTGGCCGAAAGTTCCAAGTTTGGAACCCTAAGTGTTCTTCACTTTTTGGAGTTGAATCTTGAAGAGGAGTTGGTTAGGAGCTTCTATGGGTTGCTTGTAGCGGATTGGAACGTAAAGATTTGGAGCTAAGACTTGCTTGGAGCGATATTAAGTTCTTGGATAGATTTTGGGCTATTTGAGGTAGTAAATCTTAACCTCTTTGTGATTTGGTAATTTTTACATATATTATAAGTATATATGGATTATATAATATATGGAGTAAGTTGGAAGAGTTGGATCTTGTTAACTTGTTAAAAGAAAGGATTGGCCGTTTGCCATTAAAATGGTAAAAACGTATCTTACTTGCTAAGAAGCTAATAACAAAGTAACTATAACTTATATTAAGAATGGAAATATAAGTTGGATGACTAATGAGTAAAATTGGACAAGTTGGCCAAGGACCCCAACTCAAGGACTGTATTTACTTTGGACCGTATTTACTTTGGACTGTATTTACATTGGACTGTATTTACATTTCTGTTAAGGGGAAGATTTTTCAATCGCGTTCGTTTGGCGTGTGATCCTTTTTAATTATTGTATTGTTATGAAGGCGTGATAGTAAACCGCGTTACGGTTGGCGCGTAATCCCTTCTTTTACTTATTGTTGTTATGGGCGTGATAGTAAACCGCGTTCCGTTTGGGCGTGTAATCCCCTTCTTTATGTTGTTTAATTATTACGCCTTATATATATATATGGTATATATATTACGGTTATTCGCCTTGGTAAAAGATGGAAAAGTGAGTATAAACGGGGAAGTCTTTGCCAAATTTCCGTAGATTTTGAGGGCTTTTATTGGTATAAGTCTTCGATGATAAGAAAGGTTTGATAGAGTACTATGACCATTTTAGGAGTGGAGTACTACGTGTGGCGTGATCTACTTGGCTTAGGAGTAGCCGACGGGTTGAAGTACTTGGGCGTTTTGCTTATTGTCGATAAATCGTCGCGAGGTATGTGAACCTCTTCCTATCTTTTCTAGCATGATTGTTGTGAACTATGTAGTACGGTGACGTACATGTGCTAAGTGATTTGGTTGGTTTAAAACATAGGGTGTTATGATAGCTTTATGGGAAGTTAGTTATAACGACCTTATGTAGTGAAAATGGTTTCTTGATGTTAGAAGTTAAGAGACTTGATCTTATAAGATAAGACTTAACTTATTTGTTTTAATGTGGATGTTGTGTGAAACCTCATTCGTGAGTAATGAGTACTTGGTTTTTAAAGGGATAATGTTTCTTGATTTGGAAATCGAATGTGTATCGGCAGCACCAACTGCAGCGTTAATAAAAGAAAATGTATTGAATAATGATGTGTTGTATTAAAACCAGAAACCTCCATCTGCATGAAGCTAAGATGAGACAAAATGATATTACATTTTCTAGGTCATGTCTTTGTAATAAGAATGTTGTAAACAAGAATAACCTACTCTCACGTAAGACATATATTACTCAATTGTTCTAAAAGGAATTGAGTGATTAAGTTTATGAACTATGAAACCATTTGAAAATGAAGCTTGAGTAATTGAAACTAGGCAAACCGGAATTTAGGAAAAGAATGTTGTTACCGATTTTGAAAAGGAATGTGGGTTGGTCATTCTAATACTACGTATCGGGTGACTTTTATAAAAGTAATGGATCTCTTTTAAAAGAATTTAACGTCGTAGTACTTTAGGTTAAAACCGGATTTTGTCATAAAATGAAAGTACTTTGAGTTGTGTATAACTTGCCTATGCTTGTTGTTGTGAAACTTGCCTATGCTTGTTGTGATAGCCTTTGTTGTGCAAAGCGTTGTATTTCTGTATACCGCGTCTCTCGATGGAGGTCGGTTGGTCGTTGAGAACTTACTTGGGCGTCTTGCGGCGGTGACGGAGAAATTTCGCAGTGCGTTCGCTGATAGTATTATGGTGGTTAATCGCTTTGGATATATCGACACGATCGTAGCGCGCGGGTATGTTTCCATTTGATTATCGCTGGTGATTTCCTTTTGGACATCTTGACCGCGATGCGTAGCGCACGGGTATGCGCCCATTTGGAATCTTGTCTATTGTTTCCCTTTGGACATACCGACACGATGCGTAGCGCATCGGGTATCGTCCATTTGGAATGTTGTCTTATTGTTTCCCTTTGGACATCACGACGATCGTAGCTCACGTATGCTTCCATTTGGATTGCTTTGTCTTGTTGTTATCATATCATAGATCGCGGTGAGAAAGGTATTCCACGGGCATGATTGATGTTGTGGGCGTGAGACCTCGACTTGATATAATTATATATGTTGTATCGTAGTTTGGCTATCATACATGTCTCGCTTTGTATAGACTATTATGATTTCATTCTGATGTTATGCAGTTTCACATACTTGGTACTGTTATCGACCTCGCCCGAAGTGCGTTCATCCGCGGTAGAGGTACATCGGCCGTGGATCCTCGCCTTAGGACCACGATTGGCGTATTAGGAAGCTCCGCTTCTCCGAGACTTATCTTTTGGTATGTGTTTCCACGAGTTGTAGGTTCTTGTACATTCGTGGTATGGCGGGGCCCGTCCGTCATAGTCGTTGTAAATCTTAAGTGCAGGTCTTGTTGTGGGCGGGGTTGTAAAGGATTAAACTGCTCGTGTTTTATATATATCGAAGGCAACTGCTTTGGTTGCTTTGTTTATTATTATATCTCTTGTTGCATGTCTAAGTTTTTATTTCCAGGTTTTTCTCGATGTTGTATCACTAGGGTGCGGGGTAAGGCACGATGCGAACCGAACGGGCGTTACAAAAGTGGTATCGAGCGATTAATCCTCGGAAAGTGTCTGCACCGTGTCTAGTAGAGTCTTGATTATCGGTGTGTTGTGCACCACATCTATAATCGTGAGGCTATAGGACATTTAGGATTGGTTTCCATTCTTCTCATTCCGAGATCGTGCCTTAGAGTCGTGTTGTAAGTTGGACCCTCCGACGTATCTCGTTTTACGATTATGCCTCGCAAGCGCAACGAGCCCGAGAAGGGCAAAGCGGCGAGGAGTCTGCTAGTGAGATACAGAGGAGTACGAGGCACGTGCGTGCATGCACTGAGATAGTACTTGAGACGGAGAGTTTGGCGACACCGCCAAGACTGTGAGTTTAGAGTCGCAGCGAGTCTGCTGAGACTACAATACTGAGCCTCAGTCCACGGCTGGAAGCGGATGAGATGGGGTACAAGGAGATGGCGATTCATGGCGGTCGTGGCGAGATATGAGATAAGGCCGGATGTAGCGATTCCATTCGAGCACCATGGTTCACCCCGAGCGAATAGTTTGAGGCTACGGACTTTCTCGAGTTGTAGCGCGAGTTTTATGGGTCGAGGCACGAGGATGATCGCAGAGTTCATCAAGCGATTCTGACGGATCGTAGAGTGATCAAGGCTTGGAGACCGAGTCGGTGGTCCTAGGTTCGCATCGGCCGCGTGATACCGCATGATCGGGTTTGATTCGTGGGAGCTCTCGGGAGAGAATGCACTTCCGGCCGTTTGGGACGAGTTTTGGGGCCTTCGCACATTTCTTGCCTCGCGGATGAGGAGGGCTCGGTAAGCAGATTTTTGATGTTGAGGCGAGAATGGCGGTCTGATTGAGTACAACGTGGAGTTCGACTCGTTGGCGGTATGTTCCCTTTTGTAGCTTGCATGGAGGATAGGGTGCATCGCTACGCCACGGCAAGATGATTATATGGTGAGTCTTGTGCGGGTGTTTCTCTTCACGGCATGGACATTGCCGCGTGCGACTCATGCGCTAGGATGCGAGGCACGGAGAGGTCGACGGAATGACCGTGGATCGGCAGAAGAGGGCCGGGGCGGGGTCCTTGGTGACTTTCGAGGCGGACCGCCAAGGCGAGCTAGTTATGTACCCCACCGATGCAGTGGTCCTCCGCGTCTTGAGGCGGTCGTGGCTCGAGGTTCAGATTTTCGGAGAAGCGGGGTGTTAACGGTGAAGCCACCCTACCTCGTTGTGACCATTGTGGTAGACTCCATTTTGGAGAGTGTCGTGCTAAATGGGAGTTTGTTTTGCATGCGGCCAGCAGGCCATTTTGCGAATCTGTCCGACCAAGGGAAGCACGGATGTTATGACTCGGCCTTGGATCGATGGGTGGTTCATCGCCTTCTGATTATAAGCCTGCAGGGCGGGCCTATGATTAGAGAGGAGCGGTAGATTCAGGTATATCCTTAACCCTCTAGAGTTTTGGTATGCTTATTATGATGGTCGCATTATATTGTGCTATGTACGAATAGCGTTGTGTTAATTGTGAGTTAGAAAACATGCTTAGTTGGGAGGATACGTGTGGGGGCATGGAAAGTGTGAACCTTAGAGTTTTATACGTGGAGACCTTAGAGGCGAGGCCGTCTTGAGTGGGTGATTTTACGGTTGGTCTTTGCCGATGTACTTGGTATGCGGGGAAATATTGTGGGATAATTACATGGGTAGTGTGAGATGGAAGTGGTAGCTTTCATGACGTGAATTAGTAAGATTGTTCCGGTCGGGGAACAAGAGTTTGGCGCGGTTGGGGGTCGGGTTGAGGACCATTTGCGGGTCAACCCGTAACCCGGTTTGGGGTGGGGTCAGTTCTGGGTGGTCCCGCCAGGTGGTAGGGTCACGAGGATGCTAGGCCCAAGTTTGTATGATCATCGTATGAGTTCGTGGATGCGTTCAACCAGAATCGGATCGTGAAGGCCGGGAATGGCCTTAGAGTAAATTGAAGCTAGTGGGAGCTGTTGTAAGATTAGAAATGATTCCTCGTTGGCTTGGATTTGAGTTTTGCGCACATGTTATATTCTGGCCATTGGTGGCGTGATCGGTTTGTAAGGATAGTAGGGAACACTATACCGACACAAGTACGTTTCGAGACTTAGAATGAACATTCGGACGAATGTTTCTAAGAGGAAGAATGTTATACCCGTAGTTCGGGGTATATAGGTGAGGATATACGTGCGAGATTACGGAAATTTTGGAAAGAAAGAAAGATGTGATTTTTCGACGAAAAGTTTCGGTTTTGTGAAGAAAAGGTTCGTTAATGGGAATTGGATTCCCAGTTTGGTATTCTGACTTATAATATTTGAGAATTATGGAATTTTATTTCCGAAATGGTCACGTGGGGCCACGTGAAATTTACGGTTTTGTAGCCCGCTTTGTTTTTGAGATTTTGGCCATTATGGATATTTTCTAAGATGAAATATTTTGGGCGAGTAGGAGGCGACACGTGTCACCCCTAGGTGGCTCTTGGCCGAAATCCTTGGACAAGTGGCGAGACAAGTGGCCTTGTCTTGCAAGATATTTTAGCTTGGACAAGTGGCTTGTGGGGCCCACACACTTGTCCCCAATCTCAACCACACACTTGCCTTCATCCTAACCCTTGGTGGTCTTATATATACACCCTTAGTTGATGAAAACTCCCACTTAACCATTTCAAGACTTGACAAAATACTCTCTCCCTTGAACATCGCTCTCGGCAGACCTTGTTCTTGAGCAAAGATTTGTCCAACAATTCTTAAAACTCTTAAGTGTTCTTCCCAAAGTGTTAGGAAGATTGTGTACCAAGTGTTGGAGAAGATTTCACACCCTAACCTATTCTGATGCCTTGGCCGAAAGTTCCAAGTTTGGAACCCTAAGTGTTCTTCACTTTTTGGAGTTGAATCTTGAAGAGGAGTTGGTTAGGAGCTTCTATGGGTTGCTTGTAGCGGATTGGAACGTAAAGATTTGGAGCTAAGACTTGCTTGGAGCGATATTAAGTTCTTGGATAGATTTTGGGCTATTTGAGGTAGTAAATCTTAACCTCTTTGTGATTTGGTAATTTTTACATATATTATAAGTATATATGGATTATATAATATATGGAGTAAGTTGGAAGAGTTGGATCTTGTTAACTTGTTAAAAGAAAGGATTGACCGTTTGCCATTAAAATGGTAAAAACGTATCTTACTTGCTAAAAAGCTAATAACAAAGTAACTATAACTTATATTAAGAATGGAAATATAAGTTGGATGACTAATGAGTAAAATTGGACAAGTTGGCCAAGGACCCCAACTCAAGGACTGTATTTACTTTGGACCGTATTTACTTTGGGTATTTACATTGGGTATTTACATTTACATTAAGGAAGATTTTTCAATCGCGTTCGTTTGGGCGTGTGATCCCTTTTAATTATTGTATTGTTATGAAGGCGTGATAGTAAACCGCGTTACGGTTGGCGCGTAATCCCCTTCTTTTACTTATTGGTGTTATGGGCGTGATAGTAAACCGCGTTACCGTTTGGGCGTGTAATCCTTCTTTATGTTGTTTAATTATTACGCCTTATATATATATATATGGTATATATATTACGGTTATTCGCCTTGGTAAAAGATGGAAAAGTGAGTATAAGCGGGAAGTCTTTAGAAATTTCCGTAGATTTTGAGGGCTTTTTATTGGTATAAGTCTTCGATGATAAGAAAGGTTTGATAGGAGTACTATGACCATTTTAGGAGTGGAGTACTACGTGTGGCGTGATCTACTTGGCTTAAGGAGTAGCCGACGGGTTGAAGTACTTGGGCGTTTTGCTTATTGTCGATAAATCGTCGCGAGGTATGTGAACCTCTTCCTATCTTTTCTAGCATGATTGTTGTGAACTATGTAGTACGGTAGACGTACATGTGCTAAGTGATTTGGTTGGTTTAAAACATAGGGTGTTATGATAGCTTTATGGGAAGTTAGTTATAACGACCTTATGTAGTGAAAATGGTTTACTGTTGTTAGAAGTTTAGAGACTTGATCTTATAAGATAAGAGACTTAACTTATTTGTTTTAATGTGGATGTTGTGTGAAACCTCATTCGTGAGTAATGAGTACTTGTTTTTTTTTTAAGGGATAATGTTTTACTGATTTCGGAAATCAGAATGTGTATCGGCAGCACCAACTGCGGCGTTAATAAAAGAAAATGTATTGAATAATGATGTGTTGTATTAAAACCGGTAGAAACCTCCATCTGCATAGAAGCTAAGATGAGACAAAATGATATTACATTTTCTAGGTCATGGTCATTGTAATAAGAATGTTGTAAACAAGAATAACCTACTCTCACGTAAGACATATATTACTCAATTGTTCTAAAAGGAATTGAGTGATTAAGTTTATGAACTATGAAACCATTTGAAAATGAAGCTTGAGTAATTGAAACTAGGCAAGCCGAATTTAGGAAAAGAATGTTGTTACTGATTTTGAAAAGGAATGTGGGTTGGTCATTCTAATACTACGTATCGGGTGACTTTTATAAAAGTAATGGATCTCTTTTAAAAGAATTTAACGTCGTAGTACTTTAGGTTAAAACCGGATTTTGTCATAAAATGAAAGTACTTTGAGTTGTGTATAACTCGCCTATGCTTGTTGTTGTGAAACTTGCCTATGCTTGTTGTGATAGCCTTTGTTGTGCAAAGCGTTGTATTTACGTGTTACCGCGTCTCTCGATGGAGAATTCGGTTGGTAGTTGAGAACTTACTTGGGCGTCGCGGCGTGTGGAGAAATTTCACGCAGATGCGTTCTCGCTGATAGTATTATGGTGGTTAATCGCTTTGGATATCTTGACCACGATCGTGGCGCGGGTATGTTTCCATTTGATTATCGCTGGTGATTTCCTTTTGGACATCGACACGATGCGTAGCGCGCGGGTATCGTCCATTTGGAATCTGTCTATTGTTTCCCTTTGGACATACCGACACGATCGTAGCGCTGCGGGTATCGTCCATTTGGAATGTTGTCTTATTGTTTCCCTTTGGACATACCGACACGATGCGTAGCGCACGTATGCTTCCATTTGGATTCTTTGTCTTGTTGTTATCATATCATAGGATCGCCGTGATGAGGAAGGTATTCCACGCATGATTGATGTTGTGGCGTGAGACCACGACTTGATATAAGCTGTTATATGTTGTATCGTAGTTTGGCTATCATACATGTCTCTCGCTTTGTATATTTGTTATGATTTCATTCTGATGTTATGCAGCTTCACATACTTGGTACTGTTGTCTTGACCTCGCCGAGTGCGTTCACGCCGCAGGTAAGTACATCGGCCGTGGATCCTCGCTCTTAGGACCACGGATTCAGCGTATTGGAAGCTCGCTTCTCAGGAGACTTATCTTTTGGTATGTGTTTCCACTGAGTTGTAGGTTCTTGTACATTCGGGGTATGGCGGGGCCTGTCCGTCATAGTCGTTGTAAATCTTAGAAGTGCATGTAATCTTGTTGTGGCGGGGTTGTAAAGGATTAAAGCTGTTGAGTTTTATATATATCGAAGGCAACCGCTTTGGTTGCTTTGCTTATTATTATATCTCTTGTTGCATGTCTAAGTTTTTATTTCATTGGTTTTTCTCGATGTTGTATCACCAGGGTGCCGGGTAAGGCACCGATGTGGGCCCGGAGCAGGCGTTATAGTTTTCTTGGGCAAAAGTTGTCCAAAAATCCTTAAACTTATAAGTGTTCTTCCTTAGGGTGTTAGGAAGATTTTGTACCAAGAGTTGGAAAAGATTTCACACCCCTAGCCTTAAAATTACACCTTGGCCGAAACTTGACATAATTGAGCCTTAGTGTTCTTCACTTTTTGGAGATGGATCTTGAAGATGAGTTGGTTAGAAACTTCTAAGGGTTGCTTGGAGTGGATTGGAGCGTAAGGAATAGGAGCTAAACGTTGCTCAGAATCGACTTTTAATCTTGGATAATTTTGGGCTTATCGAGGTAATGATCTATGTCCCCCTATTGTAATTGGATATTACATATTGTAGTAGTCTAGAATTGAGTATAAGATATATTGGAAGGATGATTATAAAGGATTGAATCAGATTTACATTGGGTGTATTTCTGATGAGACTTGTGTATTATTTTTAGAGACAATTGACCACGTCCGGTTAGACGTGTAATCCCCTTGGAGTTGTTGGCTTGGTAGCAGGCCTTGTTAGGGGGAGGTTATTTATGTGATTGCGGGGGGGGGAGGTGCTGCCGAATTTTCCGTAGAATAAGGAACTGTTTACTTAGAATATGCTACGAAGAGAACTAGAAGTTGATAGATGTATTGTGAATATTATAGGTGGATCTTCTACGCGCGGCATACTCTATTTGGCTTGTGGTTTAAGCGGAAGAGGTATGTGATTCTTCCTATACTTTTGAGCATGATTGTTGTGAACTATATAGTACGGTAGACATACGTGTGTGAAATGAATTTTGTTTGTTTAAAACATAAAGTGTTATAATGGCTTTATGGGAAGTGAGTTATAACGACTTTATGAGGATAAAAGGAAGATTTGATTTTGAAAGCTAAACGACTTGATTTCGGAAAAGGAGAAGTAACTTGATTTAAGTATAGGTTACTTGTTTTGAAAAGAGTAAGTTATTTGGGTTTTAAAAGAGTATACTTGATGTTGTTTTAAAAGAAAAGCATTTGGTTTAAAAAGTATAGAGTACTTGATTTTAAAAGTCTTGTAAAGATTTTTACGACGGTGAAATAATTTGGTTTGAAAAGGAAACGTGTTCTTGATACTACGAGTATTAGTATCGTGTGGCTTTTACATAAAAAGAGATATTTTTGAAAGAATGAAAGTATGTAGTATTTTGGGGTTGAAACCTGGATTGTTGATATAAAATGAAAGTACGTTGAACTTGCTTATGCTTGTTGTGATAGCCTTTGATATGCAAGTGTTTTGTTTCTGTGCTGTCGTGTCTCTCGGGGAGGGCCGACTATCTGATTGATTGCTTGGACATACTGACACGTTGGATGGTCCACGAATATGCGTCCACTTTGAGTATTATCTGGTTATTTCTTTTTGACATACTGACACGTTGGATGGTCCACGAGTATGCGTCCACTTTGAGTATTATCTGGTTATTTCTTTTGGACATACTGACACATTGGATGGTCCACGAGTATGCGTCCACTTTGAGTATTATCTTGTTATTTCCTTTGGACATACTGACACGATGGGTGGCTCACGGGTATGCGTCCAGTAGGATAGTTTCATGGCCATGCTTATACCGAGGTAAGATGTCGGGGCATGCGGTCATTGTGAGAGTTATGTTGTTAGTCCATGGACCGCTAATCCATGAAGCTTGCCGCGGTGACGAGCGATCACGGGCTTGATTTGTACATGTGGTTACAGGCACACTTTAGATACTTGTCCTGGTCATTTCTCGTGTATCGGCAGGCTCTGGTAGATAGCTTAAGATACTTGCCACGGTCATATCTCGTGAGACGATAGGCTAGGGTACGTTAGCTTAAGATACTTGCCTCGGCCATTCGTGGCTAGCTTTTGGGTAGTAGTTGGCTTACCTTGCGTGAAGGGATATGACTAGCCTTCTGACCGTAGTTGGCTATTCTACTTGGCGTCGGTTTGATAGCGACGCAGCAGATCTAGTGTTCGAGTTCACATATGGATGTTGTTTTACATCATGTACTGCCGTGATGAGAATGAGTTTTACGCATGATTGATATTATGGCGTGAGACCCATAGTTATGTGTGAGTGATTATTCGGGATATCGTCCCTTACTTCCTAATCACTTACTTATTGCGAAATGGTTTTATAAAATGATGAAATGTGATTTCATTACGATATTTTCATTTCACATACTTGGTACTGTTATCGACCTCCTTCGGGGGGCTGCGTTCATGCCGCAGGTAGAGGTACACCAGTTGGTGATCCTCGCTCATAGGATCGCAGTTCAGCGTTGGGAAGCTCCGTTTCTCCGGAGGCTTATCTTTTGGTATAGTCCCCTGTCATTGTAGGTACATTCAGGGGTATGGCGGGGCCCTGTCCCGTCATAGTTGTTGTTACATTCTTAGAGGTCTGTAGTACTGTTGTGGGCAGGGTTTGTAAAGGATTGTAACTGTTCGGTTTTATGTATATACATGAAGGTGACCGTTTTGGTTAGCCTGTTTTCTTATGTTGTTTCTTGTTTCCTGTTTAAATTTTATTTCCGCTGATTTTCTCTGATGTTGTTATCACTAGGGTGCCCGGGGTAAGGCACCAGTCGCGGGCCCGAGATCGGGTCGTGACAACAACATATGTGTGGCTAGGATGAAGAGTAATTAATATCTATACAAGTGGCAAGTTGACTAAGTCGATTATCTCAAGCTTGCAAGACTTGATCATTGTTACATCCCGAAAGTCCAGGACATGTGTAAGAGAATGTATGTAAGGAATCAAGACTTTGAAATTAGTACGAAAGGAAGAATTGTTTTTCCGACGGAAAATCTTCCGAACGCCGGAAAGAAAAAAATGTTCATTGTTGAGAATTGGATTCTCAAAATGCATTATTTGATGAATATGGAACTTATTAACATTATGGAATTTATTTTTTACGAATTTGGGCACGTGGGGCCCACCCGAGGAATTTTACGTTTTGCGGGGCCCACGAGGGTTACAGAATTTTATGGACGAATGAGAGGGCGACACGTGACACCCCCTCATGTGGTCTTGGACGAAAATGCAAGGGTTAGAATGGTCATTTGACCATCAAGGAAGATAAGTCTTCAAGCTTGATATAATTGACCAAAGTCAACTTGCCACTTGGGCTTGATCCTAGTGAAACTCATCCTAGCCACACATTTGTGATAATCTAAGCCTTCCATTGTGTTATATAAGCATACTACTAGTGCAAGACTAGCTCTTCAACACTTAGAAAAATTAGAGAACTCTTGTGCACACAACATAGCTCTCGGCTTTGTGCTCTCCCACACAAAAAAAATTTGTAGTTTTGATCCAATATTCACAAGACTTTAACCCAGGGTCCCTAAGGGTATTGTAAGGATATCTCAATAGAAAGATTTCAGAAAAACGACATTTTCGTATTAGTCGTAAGGCGGAAACTTAAGGAGTTCTTCAACTTTGGAGTTGGAACTTGAAGATGAGTTCTTCATAGGCTTCTAAGGAGTGCTTGGAGCGGATTGGAACTTAAGAAAAGGAGCTAAGAATTGCTAAGGCGCGACTTTGAATCTTGGAAATTTTAAGGGCTTATAAAGGTATAAATCTTGTCGTTTTAGCAATTAAGATTTACTTATTGTTGTAGCTATGGATATTAGCAAGCATGAGGTATATATTATGAATTTTGATAAGTATTTTGGCTATTGGAACCCTAATCCGAAAACTAGCATGTTTAGCCTTAAGATTACAATTCAAGTCGATTATTAGTTTAAGTCGTCGCATGTTGTATAAAGAAGGAAATTGTAGTTGTTTATGACTATATAACATGTTTGACCTTAGAACTTGGAATTGTAAAAGTATTGGAAAATACTTTGAATTGTTGGTTATGTAGTTGGCCGAGAATGGCTTTATATATGGAACTACTTTGTATGAATTGTGGGGCGGAATTTTACACGTATTGTAAGGCGTGTAATCCCCTTTGGTTGGTTGTTGTTTTGAGCCTTAAATGTGGCATGTTTGGTTATTGTATTCGGCCTTGAAAAAGGTGGCAACGTGAGTAGAAACAAAGGAAGTGCTGCCCGATTTTCCGTAGAATTAGAGACCGTATACTTAATATTATTCTACGTTAGAGACTAGAAGTTGATAGTCATGTTGTGACCATTATAGGTTGACACTTCTACATGCGGCGTATTCGGCTTAGCTTGTGGATTTAGCCGGAAAGGTATGTGAACTATCTCCTCTTCTAGCATGATTCCTTAAGATAAAGAAAGTATGTCCTACTCCTTAAATGATCCATTCCTTGGTTGTATTTGGATTGCCTAAAATAGAATTTGTTCTATGTACTTCCTTGATTGTACTTTGATGTTTAAATTGTAAGTTGTATAATCCATTGCCTTAGTGAAGTTGGATTCTTAAAAGTGAAAGTATTTTACTTAAAGTACATAGAGTCTTGAAAAGGAAGTGGTTTCCAAATCTTTTGGCTAGTTCCTTAGTTCCAAAACCTAAGGGTTGTTATAATGACTTTAGGGGAGTCAAAGGAGTGATTTACTTAATTGTTTTAAAAGAGGAGAAATGACATGATTTAAGAGAAGAAACTTGTTTTCTAAATATTAAGAGACTTGAAGTATTTTGAAAGTTAATAACTTGGTTTGTAAGTATGTGATACTTGTTTTTAATTAGTATAAGTCTCTTGGTTATAAAAGGAATGAATATGTCTAAAACCATAAAGGGTTATAACGGCTTTATGGGAAGTTGGTTATAACGGCTTTACGGAAGGTTAAGAAAGTTGTCTATTTTGATTAATGGGCATAAGTTGCCTAGATTGTGAAAATGTGAAGTTACTTGATTTCAAGCTTTGAAATGAGTTTTCTAAAAGTGTAGTAACTTACTTTGAAAAATAGACACACCTTGATACTACGGGTGTTAGTACCTTGGGAGTTTTACATAAAAAGGAGTCTTTTGAAAAGAATGTACGTACGTAGTACTTTGGCTTGGTTAATTGAGAATTATTCTATGTGTGCCTTGATAAGTACTTTGGCTTGATTAATTGAGAATTATTCTATGTGTGCCTTGATAAGTACTTTGGCTTGATTAATTGAGAATTATTCTATGTGTGCCTTGATAAGTACTTTGGCTTGATTAATTGAGAATTATTCTATGTGTGCCTTGATAAGTACTTTGGCTTGATTAATTGAGAATTGCCTATATGTCTGGTGATAGCCTTTGAGTGCAAGTATTATGTTTTATTACGTTGTCGCGACTCTCGGTTGGAGGCCGACGCCTGCGTGTAAGTTACTTGGAGCGTCAAGCGGTGATGTGGGATTCCACGTATGCTTCCGCTATTTGTAGTACTTGGGTTAAATTTCGGATTTTTATAAAAGACATGGTAGTGCTTATGTGTTGTTTGTGGCCGGTTGAGATAGGGTAAGAGTATAAGTGAGGTAAACCCCAAGACGCCTATACCACCTTCTCCAGAGTAAGAGTATAAGTGAGGTAAACCCAAGACATTATACCACCGCTACCACCTTCTCCAGGTAAGAGTATAAATGAGGGTAAACCCCAAGACATTATACCCCTTTACCACCTTCTCCAGGTAAGAGTATAAATGAGGTAAACCCCAAGACATTATACCCCGCTACCACCTTCTCCGAGGTAAGAGTATAAATGAGGTAAACCCCAAGACGTTATACCACCGCCGTTTTCCTACTTGGCATGCAGTTTGAGGACACAGGTGGGACTTGGTGTTCATGTATGCCTATTGGTGTTATATTATATCATGGGATCGCCGGTGAGGAAGGATTCCACGCATGATTGATATTATGGCGTGAGACCCATGGTTATATTTTAGAAATGACTTGAGGGCATGCGTCCCTGACTTGTTATGACTGCTTATGTATTGTGTACTGTAGGTTGGTTATCATACATGTCTCCTATTTTGTTTAGACTGTTATGATTTCATTACAGTTCATCGTTTCATACTTGGTACATTCTTCAGACCGACCTCGCCCGGGGCTGCGTTCATACCGCAGTTTAGGTACGTTGTTTGGTGATCGGCAGTGTAGGACCGCCGTAGTTTTGGATAGCTCCTTCTGTTCGGGAGTTTATCTTTTTGGTATATGTTCTTTCAGTACAGGCTTTTGTACAGTTATGGGTACGGTGGGGCCTTGTCCCGTCATAGTTCAGTATAACTCTTAGAGGTCTGTATTCATATGTGAGATCGACTCGTATGCATGTAGTGTCTTTTGTTATGTATATTATATGGCAGCCTTGTCGGCTTTGCCCTTGCACGTACGATTGGTTTTTTTTTTTTAAAAAGAAGGGGTGTTATTTAATTTCCGCAGTTTACTTAGTTGTTAAGGTAGAAGGTGCCTGTGTAGGCACCATCCACGCCCGGGTTGGGCGTGACAATCATCTACTTGACTACTAACCTTGGTCACTTGGCCATTAACCATGGTCCAATTTTCGTGCAAGCCTATGTGGGGGGGTGACACGTATCGCCCTCCTATTCGTCCATAAAATTTCGTAACCCTCGTGGGCCCCACAAAACGTAAAATTTCTCGGGTGGGCCCCACGTGACCAAATCCGTAAAATAAATTTCCACAATGTTAATAAGTTTCATACTCCTCAAATAATGCATTTTGAGAATCTAATTCTCCTCAACGAACATTTTTCCTTTCCGACGTTCGGAAAAACAATTCTTCCTTTCGTACCAACTTTTCAAGTCTTGATTCCTTACGTACATTCTCTTTAACAAGTCCTTGAATTACGGGGTGTAACATTCTTCCCCCCTTAGAAACATTTGTCCCCGAATGTTCTTAGTCGGTTTTCAAGCTATACAAACTTCGGCGTAGTCTCTTTACTATGCCTATCAATCAATACTCCACAAGACCAACGATGTCACACATGGACCTCGTGTTTTCAAGCTAACTGATGTGTTCCCTCGTGTTACTTCCCTTATCTGCCTCACTTAGTCACCAAACTAGTTGGGACATGAACCTATAATCTGCCTAGCTTAGTTTATCAACCGGTGTAAACTCTAATACTAGTAACATCTCAATCACGAGCACCTAAGGACAGTGTTACTGAACCTAAGGCGTGTGTATCACCACAATTAACCTCCACTCATGGCCTAAAAAGGATTCTATTTACCCACCTACATTACTCATAACCATAATCACTATAGTTCTATTAACCCTTGTTCCTTCCTTTTCTTACTTGTCATACTTTCTCGTACTTCCAAACTTATTTTAGTACATGTACAAAATTTCAAATATTGTTTATGTCCTCCAATCCTTGGAGTTACTATCCAAACTTGGCCATTTTGCTACTTGTATTTCTGTTAAGGCCTTTCTCGGCCCTCACGACCTGGTTCCGGTGGAACGCGTCCACGAACTCGTACAACGATTAACTAGCTTGGGCCTGGCATCCTCGTGACCATATCACATAGCGGGACCATTTCCAACTGACATCACCTCATTCTATACTATCGGTTGACCCGAAATGAGTCCATAACCCGACCCATCGTCACACTTAACTTATCATTCTTAGTCTGAAATAAATCTCTCTTATCTCAAGGTATTTCTCACCCTATCCCCCTATTCACTAGAGGTTCATCACATAGGCCGAAGTATTTCTATGTACATCCTTCCCTATCGGTCTTACACGTATTATGGGGTAATTACAACTTGTGAACCCTCCACAACTATAGTCTCAGTTCACTTTAGCATTCTTGTCAACATTCTTCACTTTTCACTTTACTAATCAGAGTATCTCTACTTCCGGTGGTGCTATCAATATACAACTACTAGCAATAAAGGGAAAACATATATGCTAGGGCGGAATCTGAATCTATCAGTGCATGTATGATTCAAAAGAATTGAAATATACCTGTAACCCCATGCGATGTTGCCTCTTGATCCTGCCCAGTATTCACGTCATCTACGCAGTTCGAAGGACCGCCAGAACTATAAACTCCACCTTGACCTTTACCACGGCTGGCTGACATCTGAACACCCTGCCCTGGAGGGCGCACGGCTGTAGATGAAAAGGAACCAACCACCGGCCTCATAGGCTGAGCCACCTTACCGGTGCTCTTTCTAAAAGGACATACCCTCAGTATATGGCCCGGACGGCCACAATAAAAGCAAACACCTGTGCCATAACGGCATTTCCCCATATGTCGCTTACTACATCGGAAACACTGAGGAATAATGGCCTCGACTGAGAAAATCCTCTGCTCCTCTGAGAACTTCGAACCCTGGAGCTCGGACCGGCTCCTAAATACCTTGTGGGGTCCAATCTCCCACCTGTGAGCTGCGGGGGTATGTCGGGTAGGTGGGACGAATATCTCACTCATTCTTGAAATTTGCTCGTCCAAAAACTCACCGGGATAACCAACCGGTCTAGCCCTCTTACGTTGATCCCCGCGTTGGCCCTTTACCCTCTGTACACCTGCCTGTACTGGCCAAATAACCTCCTGCTGATGAAACTGTAGCACCGCTATATTGGTCAATAACATAAATGCTTCCCTTATGACCCTATAGTTTTCCCCTAACTGAGAAATTGGAGGCTCTAGTGTTGGGGCCTCAAAACCTGGCGCAGAAGAACTCGCCGATTGCGGCACAACATCCGATATACCCTGGGCATGAGCCCTATCAACTCTCTGAGTCTGACTGGTAGCTCCTGCTACTATTTTGCCCTTCTGGGCGACTGTTGCCCTCCTTGGAGGCATAGCTGTAATATAATAATACGTCAGAGAGTAATTATCTTAATAACACAGCTCTATGGCACGAACTCAGAGTGAGAAGAATAGAAACCAACTCCTAAATGTCCTGTAGCCTTCTGTTTATGGGTGTGGCGCGCAACACACCGATAATCAAGACTCTACTAGACACGGTCTATAGACATTCCGAGGACTGACTGCTCTGATACCACTCTGTCACGCCCCGAACCCCGGGCCCGTGACTGGTGCCCTACCTGGGCATCCTCCTACCTTAATAACACAATTAAACCGCTGAATTTAATAACACCTCGTTTTTTTTAAAACCAACGAACATGCAAGGGCAAAGCCGACAAGGCTGTCATATAACGTACATAATCAAAGACACTACATTGTACACGAGTCCAATCCCACATATAAATACAGACCTCTAAGAGTTTTACCTAAATATGACGGGACAAGGCCCCGCCGTACCCATAACTGTACAAAAGCCTGCACTGAGGGATCTATACCAAAATGATAAACTCTTGAACATGTCACTACCCGACCCCGGGCCCGCGACTGGTGCTCTACCTGGGCACCCTTACAGGTATACATCAGAGATAATCAGCGGAACATATATGAAACGGATAAAATAAATCAACAGAAATAAAATCAACATGTTAGCCGATAAGGCTACCTCCCTGGATATATAAATACATAACTGAAGCAGTTGCCTCCTTTCCTTTACAAACTGACCCACAATATGTGACTACAGACCTCTAAGAGTTTTAACATAACAACTGTGGTGGGACAGGGCCCCGCCATACCCCTGAATATACATGAATCTACAACCTCAGGGGGAAACCGTACCAAAAGATAAGCCTCCGGAGTAAATGGAGCTTTTTCCCAAAACTGAACCGAGATCCTAAGAGAAAGGATCAACCTGTGTACCTAATACTTGCGGGCATGAACGCAGCCCCCCGAAGAAGTCGATAACAGTGCAGAGTATGGAGAAATAAAGTACTGATAAAGAAATCATAATCAGATAAAAGAATGACAGGGGCAAGTATATAAAAATAAATACCAGATCCTACCGTGTCATTACAATCTCGTGAACTTAATCGCACTTTATTATCTTTTACCATTTTTCAATAAGAGATATAGTCAAATTCTTACGTACATACTTAAGAAAAATCATCAAGTTCATAAACATATAACATACGTATCTTGCATAACATAATCCGGCCCTTTATGGAGGGACGCCTCATTTTGGAGTTCAATTTGATTATCCATACGTGATAATGTAACCCGGCCCATTTGCGGGACACGGCGAATTCATAAAAAAATCTTCCCACGAAGGTATACTGCCCGGCCCATTCTGGGACGCGATAAAGTCATGTAGTCTGCCCATAAAGGTATACTGCTCGGCCCATTCCTGGGACGCGATAAAGTCATGTAGTCTGCCCATAAAGGTATACTTCCCGGCCCATTCCTGGGACGCGATAATATCATATAGTCTGCCCATAAGGTATACTGCCCGGCCCATTCCTGGGACGCGATAATGTCATATAGTCTGCCCATAAAGGTATACTGCCCGGCCCATTCCTGGGACGCGATAATGTCATATAGTCTGCCCATAAAGGTATACTGCCCGGCCCATTCCTGGGATGCGATAATGTTTCTTTGCATAACATTTTAAACCCTCTTTTCACTTCTTCTTAAGTCGTTATAACAACTTCCCATAAAGCTATTATAACAACCTTTTTCAAATTAGAGAACTTAAGACACTTTTATTCCTTATTTCTTTAGGGAAAATTAAACCCAAAAGTACTACGTACATACATACTTAAAAGAATCTTAAAACTCCTTCTCTTTTTAAATCAATAAACTTCTTCTTTTGAAAACTCAAGTTACACTTTCTTTTGAAATAAAGCCTCTTAACTTTTGAAATAATTCATGGCAACCAAACTTTTTAAATCAAATCGTTCCTTTCTTTAAGAATCAAGTCTCATAACTTGAAAAGTAAAGTCTCATAACCTTCTTAGAAATCAAGGTTCATAGTCTTAAAACTTCATAACATAAATTCTTTTAATTTAAGTAACATATACTTTTTTTATGAGTTGTGAATAGGTTATACTCGTTTATAACGATCTTATTAAAGTAGCCATGATCTAGAAAATGTAATACAATTTTGTCTTATCTTAGTTTCTATGCAGATGGAGAATTCTACTCATTTTAATATAATTGATTGTCGATACATTTTCTTTATTAACGCTTATGATGGTGCTCGATACTTATTCTCATTCGTGCAGTAAAGTAAATTAGCACAGTCAACTCGACTCCAAAAACTTTCTAACGACTCTTACCAACATCCCCCATAAGACTTGGTAAGAACTTAGGATAACTTAGACATAACTTTTACATGGAGTACATCTACATACATACCTCTTAACTTCTAAGAGTAGAAGGAATCATGAAATAACACCATATGTATATCTCATACATAGAACCATGCCAAAAGAAGGAAGAGGTTCACATACCTCGCGACGATTATCGACAAGTAGCAAAATGCTCTAAAGTACTATAACCTTGCTAGATTTTCCACCCTTCAAGTAGAATACGCTACTCGTAGTACTTCAACCTATAAGGGTCATAATACGTCTATTAACCTCTAGCTTCAAACGTAGAATATTCTAAGTGTAAAGTCACCAAATTCTACGGAAAATCGGACAACACTTCCTTTGTTTCTACATACTTTTCCACCTTTTTCAAGGCCCGAATTCAATAGCCAAACATGCCACATTTAAGGCTCAACAATTCAGCTATCCAAAGGGGATTACACGCCTTAACAGGTGACGTGTAAAATTCTGCCCCACAATAATACAAAACAATCCAATAATTCCATGCCATTCTCGGCTACAACAACATTAATTCTCTTTCAATTACTTTTCAATCCAAGTTGTTATTCTAACATGTTATAAAGTCGCAATCGATTATAACAACTAAAATCTTCAAGTAGATAACATGTGACGATTCTAATTATCGACCAAATTGTATTTCAATTTCAAATGGCTCACAATGTCATTTCGGCTATAGGATTCCACTATCCATATCACTTATCAATCCTTAATACATATACCTCATGCTAGTAGAAATGCAAGGCTACAACAATATGTAATCTTATAACACTAAGAGAACAAGATTGTTACCTTAACGAGCCTTAATCCAACTTCAAGATCCGAAGTCGCTCCCTAGCAACTTAGAGCATCTCCTTGACATTCCAATCCGCCACTTGAAGACCTTAGAATATCACCAACAACTTTCCTTTAACTTCCAATCCAAACCTAGGAAAGTGACTAGGTTTTCACCTTGCGACTAATACGAAAACGACACTTTTCCGGGATCTTTCTATTGAGATACCCTTACAATACTCTTAGGAACCTTGGTTTAAAGTGTGGAGATTATTGAACAACAAACGAAAATTTTCCTCGTAGAAACCCTAGCAAAGCCGAGAGCTCCCTTAAGGCAAGAACAATTTTCTTGAAATTTTTGCTAAGTATGGGAATTTGTTGTTACACTTCGTGGTTTTAAGACGATAATTAAGAACTTCATTAAGAACTAAGATTCGAATTTTGGAATTTAAGTATATTTACATATGCTAATACGGAGATTAGTATACAAAAGATGTGATCCCGGAATAATTTTGTAGACAACAGGTGTGACGATGGCAATTAATAATAATAATTGTATATTCCCAAAGGGGTTATGGACTAGTCTTATTATAAAAATTATGACATCGAGTATACGAAGGTTTTATGAGTTTTTAAAATTTAAATGAAGTGAGATCTAAAAATAATTATGTGTATAATTAATAAATTATACGGAGGCATGTCACTTAAATAAATTAAGTTATCGTGCAATTGGGTAACGAAATGGGGGCACAATTTGAAGCCAACTTAAAAGGCATGTGGGGGACATAATGATTTGTAATCATTATATGCATTAAATAAAATGTTATCACTTTGGAAAATACATATCTTTGGCTGAGACATGTTCATTTCATTAGGCAATTGCTTTTCCCTCTCTGTATCCATGATGCTTTTTTTTCCTCCATTTACTAAGGAAAGAACCATTAGCCTTTAACCAAAAACAAAAACAAAAAAGTAAGAAGGGTACAATGTTAAAATGATAAAATCAATAGTGATATTCTTTTTTTGTGTGTGTTCTCTGGAATTGGAGCAGTGGATACCGAGTGCAAGACGGGACTATTTCGGGTTAAAAATTAAGCTAAGAATTATTCTTTTTATAGAGTATTTAGAAGATTAAATGATGTTGTAGTTAAGAGATAAACTCATGTTAAAGAAGAATTGGAAATAAGAGAAATGCATGTGGTTGTTGTTGGAGTTGTGATTACCGATTTTGGGGCTGTTTTGTATACATTGGATTTGATTGTTGTTATTGTTATTATTGTCACTAATTGCATGTTGAAATTGAAAAGAAATCTGGATATTTAAAGTTGCATTTGGTTACATGAAAGTATCGAAATATGAAATTGGATTTTAGGGAGTTAAGAGAAGAGTTGGGAAATTATGTTATTGTGGCCGTGACTTTCATGAAATTGTTGGACATCGTTGTAATGTAATTAGGGGTTGTTTTGTTGAGATTAGAATGCTGTAAATTTAGTTATGAACATGCATATACATTGTTGTAATTGTAGATATATGTCCTAAAAGAATTTAAGTGTAGAAAGGTGTTATGTTGCAAACTATAAGACTTGCACTCTTGTTGTTGTTGCTAGAATTGATGGGCTGTTTTTAAATGTTGTTTTAATATGGACTAAGGGTCTCAATTAACCAGAGGAAAAGGTGTAATAATCACCTTAGTTGTTGTAGTTGTTGTCTTCCATGAACGTAAAGAAAAGGAATGTATTATGATGAAGTATATGAAGTATTTTGGATTGTTTTGGTTATATCTTGTTATTGGTATTGTTGGATTTGTTTGTAAGTTGTGAATGTGCATATAAATAGGGGAAGTTCTGCCCGAAGTTTTATAAAAAAGAGAGTCGTCATTCGATATAAAGTATGCTAATAATATTAGAATTGACGGACGTATTACCATATTAGAATTGACGGACGTATTACCATAATTATAGGTTGAAGTGCTAGACGAGACGTATTTTAATATTGAGTTGGTTAGTTCGACTAAAAGGTATGTGAGACTATTCTTTCTTTGGCATGATTTTGTGAAAATCCTTTTCCCTATTTTTGGCACGACCTTGTGAAAAACCTTCATTTGACTTGATTTTAATAAAAGTACGGTGGACGCACATGATTTTCTACAGAGTTAGTTTTAAAGTAAAGTTGTTATGACAAGTGCCTATGATTTCAATAATGTTATACCCCGTATTTCCAGAGTATGTACGTAAGGACGTACGTAGAAAAGTTTGGGCTTTAAAGTGGCTTGGCCGAAAATTATTTGTTCACAACACCCGATTAGAGTCGTTTTTTAACGAAACGTTTTACATAACTTGCGAAGGGAAAATTCCGGCTATGTCATTTCTAATTTTTGCGGATTTTTCCGAGAGACGAAACGTGTTGGACCAACAAGAGGGCGCCACTTGGCACCCTCTCATTGGTGGAGTGTGGGCGGTAAAGGTGGCCGAAAGTGTGGCCATTTTTGTCAAGGGTTAGGTAGGATATTTGTGTGTTAGTTGGTTAAGGACACATGGGTGAATCTTGGCCCTATACTTGCTATGCACTTGGCATGATCTTGGCCATTGGTTGGCCTTGGCTTGTCCTATAAATACCCCCCCCCCCCCCTTGGAAGACTTGTTCATCCATTCCTACACTTTCCTAAATTCTTGAGAGCTTCCCCTGGAGTGGTTGTCTCGTCCTCCCTGTGAGGCCCCTCGCAGAGCCCTCCCCTCGGCGAGAGTACCCCACAGTGGGGTAGGTAGAAAGGGTATACACCCTTTTGGTGTTGTCTCGTATATATACCCCCCCTCTTGGTAGAAATACTCTCAAAAGTATTGTTGTTATACCCAAATTACCTTAGCCGTATACCTTGTAGTATTCTAAGGTTTTATCGATCTAAGCCGTATTCTAAGCCTCTCGAACTATCTGATCTAGGGTGAACCATGGTGCATCGAACCGCTGCGTCGGCTTATCCTCAAGTCGGCCACAACCACGGCCATTAATCGGCCAGCTCCACTTTGTAACTCATCTCTCCTGCTCCCGGTGCGGGTGGAGGCTCAGTCTTGTGGTCTCGCCGCTCTACTCGCGACTCCTCTGCTTGCCGCCGCCGGGGCCGGGTTGCCTTACGCGGAGGCATAATCGGTAAAAGCGAAGTATGTCGGAGGTCCATCTTATCACACGCCTCTAAGGCACGATCTCGAATGAGAAGAAATGGAAACCAATCCTAAATGTCCTATAGCCTCACGATTATAGATGTGGTGCACAACACACCGATAATCAAGACTCTACTGAACACGGTCGTAGACACTTTCCGGATTAATCGCTCGATACCACTATGTCACACCCCGAAAATCGGGCGTGGTAGTGCCTTACCGGGCACCTAGCGATACAACATCGAGAAAACCAATGAAATAAAAACTTTAAACATGAAATGAGAGACATGATAAATAAACAGGCCAACCAAAAGCGATTTGCCTTGGTATATACATAAAACCCGACAGTTTAATCCTTTTACAACCCTCGCCTTGGCAGATTCTACGACCTCTAAGATTTACAACAACTATGACGGACAGGGCCCCGCCATACCACGAATGTACAAGAACTACAACTCGGGAACACATACAAAAGATAAGCCTCGAGAAAGCGGAGCTTCCCAACGCCGAATGTGATCCTATAAGCGGGGATCGACGGTCGATGTACCTTTTACTGCGGCGTGAACGCGGCCGAGAGGTCAAGATCAGTACTAAGTATGTGAAATCAGAAAATCGTAAATGAAATCATAATAGTCTATATAAGCGGGAGACATGTATGATGACCAACTACGATGCATAACATATAACCAGTTACCTCAAGTCAGGGACTCACGCCCTCCAAATTATCACTCGTGCCCGTGGAATTTCTTCCTCACTGCCGGCAGTTTATGATATAACAATACCAAGGAGTATACATGAACACGTGTCCCACTGTGTCATAAAAACCGTCTGAGACAAGTACAACTACCGGATCCGACCGTGCGATAATACAATGCAACCACAAACACGAAGGCGTCACGGGGCAAGTCGAGCCGACTCAGGATACCAAGGCGGTCACGTAGCTGACCGGGGCAGTAATCTGGTGACCACGGGGACCAAGGCGTATCACGAGACCGTCACTACACCGAGCAGGGCAAGTCACGGTGACTACCGATACAAGGCCGAATCGATCACGAGGCGGGCAAATCGAGCCGACCACGGGTACCAAGGCGAACGAAGAAACCTCAACCAGTCAACCGGCCCTCTATCGAGAGACGCGGTAACACAGAAACACCACACTTGCACAACAAAGGCTATCATCACAAGCATAGGCAAGTTTCACCACAACAAGCATAGGCAAGTTTCACATCACTCAAAGTACCTTCATTTTATGCCAAAGTCCGGGTTTTAACCCTAAAGTACTACGTACGTTAAATTCTTTAAAAGAGATCCATTACTTTTATCAAAGTCACCCGATACGTAGTATTAGAATGACCGACCCATTCCTTTTCAAAATCAAGTAACAACATTCTTTTCCTAAGTTCCAGTTTGCCTAGTTTCAATTACTCAAGCTTCTCATTTTCAAATGGTTTCATAGTTCATAAACTTAATCACTTGATTTCTTTTTAGAACAATTGAGTAATATATGTCTCACGTGAGAGTAGGTTATTCTTGTTTACAACATTCTTATTACAGCAGCCATGATCTAGAAAATGTAATATCATTTTGTCTCATCTTAGTTTCTATGCAGATGGAGGTTTCTACGGTTTTAATACAATTCATCATTATTCAATACATTTTCCTTTATTAACGCTTGCGTTGGTGCGTCGATACATTACGATTTCCAAATCAAGAAACATTATCCTTTAAATAAAACCAAGTACTCATTACTCACGAATGAGGTTTCACACAAACATTCACATTTAAAACAAATAAGTTAAGTCTCTTATCTTATAAGATCAAGTCTCTTAACTTCTAACATCAGTAAACCATTTTCTTTACCTCTCTTAAGACATTATACCTAACTCCCCATCAAGCTAGTATAACTCTTTTTAAAACCTTTAAAACCAAGTGTTACTCTCCCTTCAAAACGATTTAGAAATCTTTTGAAATACATCAAGTTCTTTATTATAACAAGCGAGTTATAATTCACATTAGTTTCCTTTTAAAACCATAAAGTATTTTCTTACCTACATAAAGTCATATAACAACTTCCCATAAAGCCGTTATAACACTTTATGTTTAAAACAATCAAACACACTAACACGTATGCGTCTGCGTACTACATAGTTCACACATATCATCTTTGGAAGAGATAGGAAGAGGTTCGCATACCTCGCGACGATTATCGACTAATAGCAAAACGCTCAGTACCTCAAACGTCGGCTACTCCTTAGTCGTAAGATTACGTCACACGTAGCACTTCAACCTATAAGGCCACAAGGCGCTTATTAAAATCTAGATCTTAACGTAGAACATTCTACAGAAAATTCGGCAGCACCTCCCCCCCCCCGCAACCGCGTAAATCTCCTCCTCTATCGAGGTCAGCTACCAAGCCAACCAGGGGGGGGTTATACATCTTACCCGAACGGGTATAATTCTACTATACAGTAATACTACACAAGTCTACTGTCTGATCCTATGTAATTACAGTTCAGTTCAGTTCTTTATTCTTCAGGCTTAAGTCAAAAGACATTGCCAACAACTACGTTCAGTTCTATATATAGTATACTTCAACTATATATTTTAACAGACATGTAATTTCCAATTACAATAGAAGGTCAAGAATATTTACCTCGATAAGCCCAAAATTATCCGAGTTTAAAGTCGATCCTTAGCAATGTTTCGCTCCTACTCCGGGTGCTCCAACCCGCTCCAAACAACCCTTAGAAGTTCTAACCAACTTCTCTTAAGTACTTCAACAACGGGTGAAGATTTCCTTAGGGTTTCGTTTTTGTGGCTATAGGAAGTATAATCGTATTTTCTGGGCTTTTATATAAGTGTAACCTTGGGAATACTACAAGGTATTTGGGCCAAGGTATTTGGACATTACAACAATACTTTGGAGAGTATTTCTATCCCACAAGGGGGTATTTATACGAGACAACTAGGCTAGGGGTACCCACGGCCACACCTGAGGGGAAAGGGAGGCTCTCGGCCACAAAGGCCTATCTAGGGAGGGCTCTTGGGCGAGAGTCAAACAAGAGGAGGAAGGATAGCAAGACTTGGAACATATTTGGAATGGATGAAGTCTTCACACTTAGAGGGTATTTATAGCAAAACCAAAGCCAACCAATGGCAAGATCAAGCCATGTGCAAGGCAAGTGTAAGGCCAAGATCAAGCCAAGTGCACCCTAACCTACTCCACAAAACACTCCACAAAACAAGCCACAAAACAAGGCACAAAAGAGGAGCCAATCGGCCAAGGCCAACGAGGCCTCTTGGGCGCCCAAATCGCCCAAGCCCCACTGCTTCCAATGTGAGGTGACACATGTCACCCTCCGTTGGTCCGAAATGTTTCGTCTCTCGGAAAAATCCGCAAAAATTATAAATGACATAGCCGGAATTTTCCTACGAAAATGGAAAGCGTTTCGTCGAAAAACGACTCTATACGGGGTTGTGCACAAAATTTGAAACATGCCTAACTTAAGGCTCAAAATTAAATGCGTCGTCCACATGTACATACTCTGGAAATACGGTATAACATTCTTCCCTTAGAAACATTCGTCGAATGTTCCTTCAGTCTCAAAACAAGCGGCGTCGTATAGTCTTCACCGCTATATCGTGCGAAAACAATCATGCCACACCGCCACAAAAACACACGTTCACTTCTCCTTCTCGTAGTACTGTCACGAACACTCGAACTCGTTCTAGTATCCGTACCACACTTCACAACGCTCGTTTCCCAACCCTTGGAGTCACTACCTCCAAACTTGGTCATCTCACTAACCTCGATTTCCCCTAAGGCCATTCCCGGCCTTCACGAACTGATTCTGATCGAACGTATCCACGAACTCATACGATGGTCATCTAAACTTGGGCCTAGCACCCTCGTGACCGCCACTGGCGGGACCACCCGCTGACCACCTCGAAGCAGACGCGGGTTGGCCCGCAACATGGCCCCAACCCGACCATCGCGCCAACTCTTGCTCGCCGACACGGAACACTCTGACCTCTTCACGCCATGAAAGCTACCACTTCCATCCCACATTACTCATGGACTTATCACACAATTATAACCCACGTACACTACGCATTCTGATAAAGGTCAAACATAAAAAATAAATCTTTTACTCAAGACGACCTTACCTGTAAGGTCTCAACATAAAATGTCCTAAAGTTCACACTTTCCATGCCCCGTGCTTACCCTTTTCATCAACCATGCTCTAAATCACATTTTAGCACAAAGCTATCCGAACATAACACTAAACACATCATCAACATCAATACAATATAAGTCTCAGAGGGTTAAGGATATACTGAAAATAGGCGGTTCAAAGGACCGCTAAACTGGAACTCCAGCGACCTCTCTGGGGCCTTCCGGTGTCTGAACACCCTGCACAGCTACGGAAGGTGAAGAACCCATAATCGCTCTAGTAGTCCTTGCTATCCTACCATGCTACCCAGTGGACGATCTCTTGCCGGATATGGCCTGTTGGCCGCAAAAATAACAATCTCCCGAGTTAGTACGACACTCTCCCTTATGGAGCTTTCCACAACAGCCACCGAGACAAGGGCAACCTCATCCGCGAGCACTCTGCTCCCCGAAAATCTGAAACACAGGAGCCCCGACGCTCCCAATATCCCGAAGGTCCCGAAGCCGTGGAGGACCACTCATCTTGGCGGAGTACATAACTAGTCTGCCGAGACGGTCCGCCTCGAAAGTCACCAAAGGACCTGCTGTTCGCCTCTTCTGCGACCTTGGTCATTCCAGTCGATTTATCCGCTCCTCACATCCAAGTGTATACGCTGCGTGCGGGCAATGTCCATGCGGTGAAGAGCTACGAACAACTCTCTCGCAAGGCAATCATCGAGCCTGTAACATATCGGTGCACTCGATCCTCCATACTAGCTACTAACGCGGGCGTCTGGGCCAATGAGTCAAACTCCACATTGTACTCCCGAACCGTCGCGGATTCTGCGTAACACCAAAAATCTATCGGCGAGCCTCTCATCCGGGAGGCAAGAAATGTGCAGAAAGGCCTCGAGAACTCGTTCCATACGCTGGAAGTGCATGCTCTCCTGGACAGCTCCCAAGAATCAAACCGATCATTGCGGTATCACGCGATTGATGTGAACCTAGGGCCACCGACTTCGATCTCCGATGCCTTGATCACTCTCACGATCCAGAATCGCTTCGGATGAACTCTGCGGATCATCCTCGTGCCTCGACCCATAAAACTCGCGGCTACAACTCGAGAAAATCCCGTAGCCTCGAACTATCGATCTAGGGTGAACCATGGTGCCAGGCTGCTGCGTCGGCTATCCTCAAGTCCGCCTGACCACGGCCATTAATCGGGCCAGCTCCTTGTAACTCATCTCCTGCTGCTCGGTGCGGGGTGGAGGCTCGGTATTGTGGTCTCTGCCGCTGCTCTACTCGCAGCTCCCTCTGCTGCCTTGCCCTGCTGGGCCCGGGTTGCCTTACGCGGAGGCATAACTGGTAAAAACGAAGTATGTCAGAGGGTCGATCTTATCACACGGCTAAGGCACGATCTCGAATGAGAAGAAATGGAAACCAATCCTAAATGTCCTATAGCCTCACGATTATAGATGTGGTGCACAACACCGATAATCAAGACTCTACTAGACACGATGCAGACACTTTCCGAGGATTAATCGCTCGATACCACTATGTCACACCCGAAAATCGGGCGTGGTCGTGCCTTACCGGCACCTAGCGATACAACATCAGAGAAAACCAGAGGAAATAAAAACTTTAAACATGAAATGAGAGACATGATAAAAAAACAGGCCAACCAAAACAGTTGCCTTCAAGTATATCATAAAACCGAGCAGTTTAATCCTTTTACAACCCCGCCACAATTGATTCTACGGACACTTAAGATTTACAACAACTATGACGGACAGGGCCGCCATACCCACAGAATGTACAAGAACCTACAACTCGAGGAACACATGCAAAAGATAAGCCTCGGAGAAAGCGGAGCTTAACACGGCGAATGTGATCCTATAAGCGGGGATCGACGGTCGATGTACCTTTTACTGCAGCGTGAACGCGGCCCGAGGTCGATAACAAGTACCAGTATGTGAAGCGTAAATCAGTAAATGAAATCATAATAGTCTATATAGCGGGAGACATGTATGATGACCAACTACAGTACATAACATATAACCAGTTACCTCAAGTCAGGGACTCACGCCCTCCAAATTATCACTCGTGCCCGTGGAATTTCTTCCTCACTGCCGGCAGTTTATGATATAACAATACCAAGGAGTATATGAACACGTGTCCACTGTGTCATAAAAACCGTGACAGACAAGTACAACTACGGATCCGACCGTGCGATAATACAATGCAACCACAAACACGGGCGTCACGGCAAGTCACGAGCCGACTCAGGATACAAGGCGGTCACGTGGCTGGCGGGCAAATCTGGTGACCACTGGGGACCAAGCGTATCACGAGACCGTCACTACACCGAGCAGGGCAAGTCAGGGTGACTACGGATACCAAGGCGAATCGATCACGAGGCGGGGCAAGTCTGAGCCGACCACACCGGGTACGAGCGAAGAAACCTCAACCAGTCAACCGACCCTCTATCGAGAGACGCGGTAACACAGAAACACCACACTTGCACAACAAAGGCTATCATCACAAGCATAGGCAAGTTTCACCACAACAAGCATAGGCAAGTTTCACCACAACAAGCATAGGCAAGTTTCACATCACTCAAAGTACCTTCATTTTATGCCAAAGTCCGGTTTTACCCTAAAGTACTACGTACGTTAAATTCTTTAAAAGAGATCCATTACTTTTATCAAAGTCACCCGATACCAGTAGTATTAGAATGACCGACCCACATTCCTTTTCAAAATCAAGTAACAACATTCTTTTCCTAAGTTCCAGTTTGCCTAGTTTCAATTACTCAAGCTTCTCATTTTCAAATGGTTTCATAGTTCATAAACTTAATCACTTGATTTCTTTTTAGAACAATTGAGTAATATATGTCTCACGTGAGAGTAGGTTATTCTTGTTTACAACATTCTTATTACAGCAGCCATGATCTAGAAAATGTAATATCATTTTGTCTCATCTTAGTTTCTATGCAGATGGAGGTTTCTACTGGTTTTAATACAATTCATCATTATTCAATACATTTTCCTTTATTAACGCAGCTGCGATGATGCAGATACATTACGATTTCCAAATCGATGAAACATTATCCTTTAAATAAAACCAAGTACTCATTACTCACGAATGAGGTTTCACACAAACATTCACATTTAAAACAAATAAGTTAAGTCTCTTATCTTATAAGATCAAGTCTCTTAACTTCTAACATCAGTAAACCATTTTCTTTACCTCTCTTAAGACATTATACCTAACTCCCATCAAGCTAGTATAACTCTTTTTAAAACCTTTAAAACCAAGTGTTACTCTCCCTTCAAAACGATTTAGAAATCTTTTGAAATACATCAAGTTCTTTATTATAACAAGCCAGTTATAATTCACATTAGTTACCTTTTAAAACCACAAAGTATTTTCTTACCTACATAAAGTTGTTATAACCAACTTCCCATAAAGCCGTTATAACACTTTATGTTTAAAACAATCAAACACGAATAACACGTATGCGTCACCGTACTACATAGTTCACACATATCATGTTTGGAAGAGATAGGAAGAGGTTCGCATACCGCGACGATTATCGACTAATAGCAAAAGCGCTCGAGTACCTCAAACCGTCGGCTACTCCTTAGTCCAGAAGATTACGTCACACGTAGCACTTCAACCTATAAGGCCACAAGGCGCTTATTAAAATCTAGATCTTAACGTAGAACATTCTACATAAAATTCAAGCGACCTCCCGCAAATCCGCGTAAATCTCTCTCTATCGAGGTCGCCTACCAAGCCAACTAGGGGTTATACATCTTACCCGAACGGTATAATTCTACTATACAAGAATACTACACAAGTCTCATGTCTGATACACTATGTAATTACAGATTCATTCGATTCTTTATTCTTCGTGCTTAAGTCAAAAGACATTGCCAACAACTACGTTGATTCTATATATAGTATACTTCAACTATATATTTTAATGACATGTAATTTCCAATTACAATAGAAGGTCAAGAATATTTACCTCGATAAGCCCAAAATTATCCGAGTTTAAAGTCGATCCTTAGCAATGTTTCGCTCCTACTCCGGGTGCTCCAACCCGCTCCAAACAACCCTTAGAAGTTCTAACCAACTTCTCTTAAGTACTTCAACAACGGGTGAAGATTTCCTTAGGGTTTCGTTTTTGTGGCTATAGGAAGTATAATCGTATTTTCTGGGCTTTTATATAAGTGTAACCACAGGAATACTACAAGGTATTTGGGCGAGGTATTTGGACATTACAACAATACTTTGAGAGTATTTTTATACCACAAGGGTATTTATACGAGACAACTAGGCTAGGGGTACCCCACGCCACACCAAAGGGGAGAGGGAGGCTCTCGCCACAAAGGCCTATCTAGGAGGGAGGGCTCTTGGACGAGAGTCAAACAAGAGGGAGGAAGGATAGCAAGACTTGGAACATATTTGGAATGGATGAAGTCTTCACACTTAGGGGGTATTTATAGCAAAACCAAAAGCCAACCAATGGCCAAGATCAAGCCATGTGCAAGGCAAGTGTAAGGCCAAGATCAAGCCAAGTGCACCCTAACCCTACTCCACAAAACACTCCACAAAACAAGCCACAAAACAAGGCACAAAAGAGGGAGCCAATCGGCCAAGGCCAACCAAGGCCTCTTGGACGCCCAAATCGTCCAAGCCCCCACTTGCTTCCAATGTGAGGGTGACACATGTCACCCTCCCGTTGGTCCGAAATGTTTCGTCTCTCGGAAAAATCCGCAAAAAATTATAAATGACATAGCCGGAATTTTCCCTACGAAAGCTGTGGAACCGTTTCGTCGAAAAACGACTCTATACGGGGGTTGTGCACAAAATTTCGAAACATGCCTAACTTAAGGCTCAAAATTCGTACGTACGTCCACATGTACATACTCTGGAAATACGGGGTATAACAACCATGATTCGAGAATACCTCATGCGGGTCCAGGGGATCCATGCGGAACTACGGGAGTTCCAGGTTAGTTTGCGGCCCTTGTGGTCATGCGGTCTTTGTGGCCATGCGGACTGCGAGTCGGGGCGATGCCGGAGTAGCTACCCTCGATGCGAGAATACCTCATGCGGGCCTACGAGGTTGGCCTATGCGAGCTACTGAGAGTTCGAGGCTGACGCGCGCATTTGATCTGCGGGCGAGTGACCAACTTTGATCATGTGATCTGAGCGAGATATCATGATACAATTTATGACCCTGTTAGTACTGTGGGTGTTAGTAGTCGGTTATGCCTTCGTACTTACCCTGTACTGTTTTATTAGGACACAGGTGGGACCTGGTGTTCATGTGTAGTGCTTGGTGCTTTTTTTATCATAAACTGCCGGCAGTGAGGAAGGTATTCCACGGGCATGATTGATGTTATGGGCGTGAGACCCATAGTTACGTTTGAGTGATGACTTTGAGGGCGTGAGTCCCTGACTTGACATGACTGCCTATTTATTGTAAACTGTAGTTTGGTTATCATACATGTCTCCTGCTTTATAGACTATTATGATTTCATTTACAGTATTTTCAGTTTCACATACTTGGTACCTGTTGTACTGACCTCCTTCGGGGGGGCTGCGTTCATGCCGCAGGTTGAGGTACACCAGTCGTTGATCCTAGTTCTCGGGGTCACAGTTCAGCGTATGGGAAGCTCCGTTTCTCCGGAGGCTTATCAGTGGTATAGTCCCCTGTCGTTGTAGGTATTTACATTCAGGGGTATGGCGGGGCCCTGTCCCGCCATTGTTGTCGTATCATTCTTAGAGGTCTGTAGTACTGTTGTGGGCAGAGTTGTAATGGGATGTAACTGTTCGGTTTTAAAATTGATTTATATATATGCCGTAAGGCAAGTTTTCTCCGATTACTGTTTCTTACTTCATAATATTTTCATGTCTTGTTTTATGTTCCGCTGATTACTCTGATGTTGTATCACTAGGGTGCCCGGGGTAAGGCACCAGTCACGGGCCCGGGTTCGGGTCGTGACAAAAGTGGTATCAGAGCAGTTAATCCTCGGAAAGTGTCTACAGACCGTATCCAGTAGAGTCTTGATTATCGGTATGTTGTGCACCACACCAATAATCAGGAGGCTATAGGATATTTAGGATTGGTTTCTATTCTTCTCACTCTGAGATCGTGCCTTAGAGCTGTGTTGTAAGTTGGACCCTCTCACGTATTTCTTTCCCTTACCGTTATGCCTCCGCGTAGGGCAACCCGCCCGTGAGGGCAAAGCGGCCGAGGAGGCTGCGAGTAGAGTCTGAGAGAGGTTACGAGGCACAGCCCAACCATCACCCGAGTTAGGTGCTTGATCGGGGAGTTATGCTCGTCACGGCCCAGCAGAGTTTAGCACGGCGGCGATTCCTCTGCGGCCATGATATATGAACCTTCATCCGCGGCCACGAACAGAGAATATAGATTGCAAAGAGACAACCACGGTATTAGCTATGGATTTGGCTACGGAGAGTATACCGATGTACCGCGAGTCTTGATGAATATCTTAGAAAGGGTTGTGCGAGAGTAATTCTTCAGTTAGGCTTGAGCATGGCACGTATGCGGGCTTGCGCGGCGAGCCAAGCGTAGAGATCGACGGGTTAACGGGCGACGAAGAGGGCGGGGCGAAAGGTCCTTTGGTAACTTTCGAGTCGAGTCACCTCACCAGCAGATTAGATTATGCACATCCACCAGTGCAGAGTGGTCTTCCACGGATTTCAGGACGTTCGGGGTATACAGGAGTTGGTCAGAACTCCAGGGCTTCCGGTTCACAGTGTGACAGACGTCATCCCGGGGAATGTCGTCTTTTAGTTGGTACTTGTTGTACCTACGACCGTCAGGGTCTGATGTCGAAGGAGTGTCCTTGTAGGAGGACTTAGCCTTCAGGATCGGTGGGTAGTTCGTCATCTTCCCTAGTTATGCGCCCTACGGGGCAGGTTTGACTAGAACGACTAAGGGGAGTGAAGCAGTAGATATAGATATATCCTTAACCCTCTAGAGATCTGTATGTGTGATAAGATGGGTATATCATAAGTGCTATGTTATTGTGATTAGAAAGCTTGGTTAGTTAACCAAGTAAGATTTGGGGGATAGAGAAAGTGTAAGCCTTAGAGCTTTATACGTGAAGACCTTAGAGGTAAGGCCATCTCGAGAAAAGGTGTAGTGTTTTGTTTGATCCTTATCGGAGTGCATAGTGCACGTGAGCTATGTTTGGGATAGGTCCCTTAGTAGTGTGGAATGAAAGAGGGTAGTTGAGCTAAGAATACCGCTAGGTTTTCGTAACATGATTAGAGAGATTGTTCCGGATCGGGGAGCTAGCGTTTTGCGCGTTGCCGGGTCGGGTTGAGGCCACGTTGCGGGTCAGCCCGCGGCATGTATGGTGGTGGGGTCAGTTTGTGGTGGTCCCGCCTTGTGGTAGGGTCACGAGGGTGTTAGGCCCAAGTTTAGTTAACCGTCTGACGTCGTGGATGCGATTCGACCGATGGTCGGGCCGAGGAGGTCAGCCGTCTTGTCTTCTAGCAAAGACCGTTTACTCGGCAGTGTGGATTTATCAGAAAGGTTGTAAGGCTGCACGGGGTGCCTACCTTCACCTTATGACAGACAGCGGAGCCCAGGGTACGGCTGTTTCTTTTTCTGGAGGTTTTACCAGGCAAGGTTAGGAACTCAGGTGAGTCTCAGAATCACATTCGCCCTCGGGCCAGTGTTTGGATTTCAGGGATAGTTGCGAGAATTGTTGTCTCCTGTTGAAGGAGTGTTTAAGCTACCATTTCAGTGTTCGGATGTCGCCTTATGAAGCCTTGTAGGGGCGGATGTGTAAGTCGCCGGTCGATTGGTTCGATGTTGGCAAGATTCAGATAGTTGGTTCAGGCTTGTTCCAGCAGACTGTGGATAGGGTAAAGCTTGTCTAGAAGAGGTTCTGGCAGCTCAGAGAAATCGTGCGGATAATCGGCGACGACGCTTAGAGTTCAGGTTGACGGTCGGTCTTCTTGAAAGTACCACCCCGGGTTGGGTGTGACGAGCTTTGGAAAACAGAGGGAAACTTAGCCCGAGTTACTTTGGGCCCTTTTTAGTTCATGTGAAGAATAGGCCAGGTTGCCTATATGTTAGCATTTGCCGTCCGACTTAGGAGGCAGTACGTCCGGTCTTTCGTATTGTTATGATCGGGAAAGTATCGGAGATCCATACAGAGTGTTCCCAGTTAATGATGACCACGTTAGAGATAGTAACCCCGAGTTTTGGAAACCAAGCGATTTAAATGTGGTAAGAGTTCGAGTGTCACGACCTCGGGGATCGCGTGCAGCCCGGCACCATTTGTTGGGTCGGGTGACACTAGAACCTCGCGGCAAAGTGACAAAAGTGGTATCACGACGAGTAAAGGGAGAAGCGAGCATGTATGGCGGCATAGATGTGATCATTTCTTTTGTAAGGAGAAGGTCACGGCGCAAGTATATTTTAGACCCGGAGGGGTATTTGTGGTGATGTTAGAGGTGTTTCCTCGTGGACTTGGATGTAAGAATTTGCGCAGATGTTTCTGTGGCCAGGTGTGGCAGGATCGTTCTCGTAAGTATAGTAGTGAAGACTATACTGGCGCGCGTTTGTTTCGAGACTTAGAAAGAACATTCGGGACGAATGTTTCTAAGGAGGGGAGAATGTTATACCCCGTATTTCCAGGGTATATGCGTGGGGCGTGCGTGAAAAGTTTGGTCTTTAAAGTGGCTTGGCCGAAAATTATTTGTTCACAACACCCGATTAGAGTCGTTTTTTTACGAAACTTTTTTCATAAAATGCGAACGGAAAATTCCGCTATGTCATTTCTAATTTTGCGGATTTTTCCGAGAGACGAAACGTGTTGGACCAACAAGAGGGCGCCACTTGGCACCTCTCATTGGTGGAGTGTGGGCGGTAAAGGTGGCCGAAAGTGTGGCCATTTTTGTCAAGGGTTAGGTAGGATATTTGTGTGTTAGTTGGTTAAGGACACATGGGTGAATCTTGGCCTACACTTGCATGCACTTGGCATGATCTTGGCCATTGGTTGGCCTTGGCTTGTCTATAAATACCCCTCGAAGACTTGTTCTTCCATTCCTAAACTATCCTAAAGTCTTGAGAGCTTCCCCCCTGTTTCGAGTGGTTGTCTCGTCCTCCCCCTTGTGCGGCCCGCTTGGCCGAGAGCCCTCCCCCTTGGCGAGAGTACCCCACTAGTGGGGTAGTAGAGGTATACACCCTTTGGTGTTGTCTCGTATATATACCCCCCCTCTTAGTAGAAATACTCTCAAAAGTATTGTTGTTATACCCAAATTACCTTAGCCGTATACCTTGTAGTATTCTAAGGTTTTATCGATACGAAAAGCCCCGTAATACTATTATACTTCCCGTCAGTCACAAACCGAAACCCTAAGGAAAATCTCCATAGTTGGTTGGAGTATAAGTAGAAGTTGGTTAGAACTTCTAAGGGTTGTTTGGAGCGGGTCGGAGCGCACGGAGTAGGAGCTAAACCTTGCTCAGGATCGACATTTAAACTCGGATAATTTTGGGCTTATCGAGGTAAACACTCTTGACCTTCTATTGTAATTGGAAATTACATGTTGTAGGAATGTATAGTTGAAGTATACTATATATAGAACTGAACATAATTGTGCGGCAATGTCTTTTGACTTAAGCCTGAATTTAAAGAATAGAAGCGAATCAGTAATTACATAGATCAGACATGAGACTTGTGTAGCATTCGTGAAGTAGAATTGTACACGTCAGGTTAGATATATAAACCCCGGTTGGCTTGATGGCCGGCCTCGATAGAGGAGAGATTTCTGCGATTTGCGGGAGAGTCTTTCGAATTTTCTGTAGAATGTTCTACGATTAGACCTAGATGTTAATAAGCGCCTTGTGACCTTATAGGTTGAAGTACTATGCGTGGCGCGATCTACTTGGTTTAAGGAGTAGCCGGCGGTTTGAGGTACTTGGAGCGTTTTGCTATTAGTCGATAATCGTCGCGAGGTATGTGAACCTCTTCCTATCTCTTCTAGCATGATATATGTGTAACTATGTAGTACGGTAGACGTACATGTGTTAAATGTATTTGATTGGTCTAAAACATAAAGTGTTATAACGGTTTTATGGGAAGTTGGTTATAACAGCTTTATGTAGGTAAGAAAATACTTGTGGTTTTTAAAAGGGTAACTGATTTGAACTATAACTGGCTGGTTACGTAATAATAAAGAACTTGAAGTATTTCAAAAGATTTTTGAATCATTTTGAAAGAAGAAGTATCTGGTTTTTGAAAACTTAAGAGTTATACTAGCTTTATGGGAAGTTAGGTATAACGGCTTAAGAATGTTTTCTTGATTTCGAAATCGAATGTGTATCGACAAACCACTGCAGCGTTAATAAAAGGAAATATTTTGATGATTAAGTATTATTAAAACCCGGTAGAAACTTCCATCTGCATGAAGCTAAGATGAGACAAAATGATATTTCCTAGATCATGGTCAGTAATAAGATTGTTATAAACAAGAATATCCTACTCACATATAAGGCTTATGTTTTCTCAGATGGTTTAAAAGAGAATTATATTCTTAAATGAATAAGACTATGAACTACGAAACCTTTCTAAAATAAGAATCGTGAACATTTGAAATTAGGCAAACTTGGACGTTTGGAAAATAATGTTGTTACTTGATTTTACAAAGGTAAGTGTTTTGATTTACTTCAAAAGATAATCACTCTATTTTCATATACTACGGGTATTGTGTGACTTTTGTAAACGTAACGTATCTTTTAAAAGATAATGTATGAAGTACTTTGGGAATAGATACACGATCTTGTTAATCATATATTAGAATGTACCTTGTGTGTATAACATGATTGTGTTGGTTTGTGATAGCCTTGTAATACTTTCTTGTTGATTTGATAAGTAAACATGCTAGGATGCTACGTGTGTTAGTATCTTGTGATGTTTTGTGTAAAGGGGGTTTTCCCTCGACTGCGCTTAAAGTTGTTTGACTCTCAGCCGTTATGTTGGTATTGTACCACTCACCTTGACTTGTCTCCGGAGGTTAAGCTGCCCTCCGATGCGGGGTAGACTCAGGCGGTCTGGGACCATGATTCGAGAATACCTCATGCGGGTCCAAGGGATCCATGCGGAACTACGGGAGTTCGGGTTAGTTTGCGGCCGCTTGTGGTGCGGTCTTTGTGGCTACGCGGACCGCGAGTCGGGGCGATCTTGGGGAGTAGCTACCCTCGATGCGAGGAATACCTCATGCGGGCCTATGAGGTTGACCTATGCGGAGCTATGGAGAGTTCCAGGGCTAGACGCGCACATTTGATACTGCGGGCGAGTGACGGCTTTGATCATGTGATGATTCAGACAGATATCATGATACGCTTTATGACCACTGTTAGTCTTGTGGGTGTTAGTAGTCGGTTATGCCTTCGTACTTACCTGCATCGTTTTATTAGGACACAGTGGGACACCGTGTTCATGTGTAGTGCTTGGTGCTTTTTTTTATCATAAACTGCCGACAGTGAGGAAGGTATTCCACGGGCATGATTGATGTTATGGGCGTGAGACCCATAGTTACATTTGAGTGATGACTTTGAGGGCGTGAGTCCACGACTTGACATATTCGCCTATTTATTATCGTAGTTTGGTTATCATACATGTCTCTGCTTTATAGACTATTATGATTTCATTTCTGATATTTTCGTTTCACATACTTGGTACTGTTGTCTCGACCTCGCCCGGGTGCGTTCATGCCGCAGGTTGAGGTACACCAGTCGTTGATCCTAGTTCTCGGGGTCACAGTTCAGCGTATGGGAAGCTCCGTTTCTCCGGAGGCTTATTAGTGGTATAGTCCCCTGTCGTTGTAGGTATTTACATTCAGGGGTATGGCGGGGCCCTGTCCCGCCATTGTTGTCGAAGCATTCTTAGAGGTCTGTAGTACTGTTGTGGACAGAGTTGTAATGGGATGTAACTGTTCAGTTTTAAAATTGATTTATATATATGCCGTAAGGCAAGTTTTCTCCGATTACTGTTTCTTACTTCATAATATTTTCATGTCTTGTTTTATGTTCCGCTGATTACTCTGATGTTGTATCACTAGGGTGCCCGGGGTAAGGCACCAGTCACGGTCCCGGGTTCGGGTCGTGACAAGTAAAGGGTGTATTATGATGATATTATCGAAAGTCAAAGATGATTTCAAATTGCATATAGTTGCTCATGATATCTACTCGTACCGAGTCCTATTACACATTCACCGAGTCTCTCACATAGAGGGTCGGCACTATATAGTATGTTCCGGGTTCGAGTCTCGGCTATTATTATTATATTACTTGGGTTCGAGTCCCACGCGGTTTAAATTCCCGGATTATTATTATTCCATGGATTAGCTCTCCATGATGCGGGTTCGAGTCCCATGACATTATATTATTCCATATATTACGTGGGTTCGAGTCCCACGATATACATGCTTCCTTGGGTTCGAGTCCCATAATACATACATATTTACTTGCGTTTGAGTCTCATGATATATATATACCTAGACAGGTTCGAGTCCTGTGCTATTATATCCTGAAGATAGAAGTCCATGATTTTAGCCTGACTTGCATATTTTGAAAAATGAAGAATTGATTTTCATTACTCTCATTTGATGGAGTACAGTTATACAGTTAAGTTGAATTCTTACTTGTCTACTGTTTTACGTTGAACTGTTATGATTTCTAGTACAATTTTTCCAGTTCCACATACTTGGTACATCTATCGTACTGACCCCCTTTTCCCGGGGGGGCTGCGTTCATGCCCGCAGGTTCAGGTGTTCAGATAGGTGACCCTCCAGTCTAGAATTTTTGTACAGCAGTTGGGGAGCTCTTTTGTTCCGGAGCTAGCTATTTTGGTACATACATTTACCTTTCAGACTTATGCATATTTTGGGCACGACGGGGTCCTGTCCCGTCATATGTCAGTATTACACTCTTAGAGGTGCATGAAGCGATTGTGGGTTGGACGTTTGTACCTTGTTTTGGGTTTTGATGTTGTTATCTAGTGGCAACTTTTCCGGCTTGCTTATTTTGATTTATGCCTTTGTGCACGTGATGTTGGTTAGTGGCAGCCTAGTCGGTTGGCCTATTATGACTGTTGTTTTGTTGTTGTTTTGGAAGCCTTGTCGGCTCGCCCGTTTTAGGGATATGTTGTAAAAGCAGCGTTGTGCTGCCGAAATTTCTATAGATATCTGTATTAAATGGATTAAGAGTGACAGGTCAGTAATGACGTCCAATTAGGACGTTAGTCGCGGCCCGTCGGGTCGGGTCGTGACAAAAGTGGTATCAGAGCGGTTAGTCCTCGGAATGTCTACAGACCGTGTCTAGTAGAGTCTTGTGTATGGGTATGTTGTGCACCATACTTATACACAGGAGGCTGCCGGACATTTAGGATTGTTTCTATTCTTCCATCTCTTAGATCGTCCTATAGAGCTGTGTTATTAGGATGATCCGTTTTCTGATAGTTTACTATGTTTACAGCTATGCCTCCGAGGAAGGCGCCCGTGGCCCGGAAGGGCAAATCTACAGTAGGGGACACTAGTCGGGTACGGAGAGCTACCAGGTCCCGCACGCGGTCTACTCCTGAGAGTGTGCCCCCGACGACGGGTTCTGCCTCGTCACCAGTTCTAGAGGCTCCCTCTCAGGGGGAAACATCACCCGTATCCGAGACCCCAGTACCTGAGCCTTCAGTTCCCCAGCCAGGGGCACATGATGGAGATTTGAGAGAGACAGTCCAGTTATTGGCAAGGATAGTGGCGGGACAGGTTCATAGACAGGAGCCGACAGTTAACCCCAGGGCAGACAGTTTGAGGGTTAGAGATTTCCTGAGTTGCAGTCCGCCGGAGTTTTACGGGTCAAGGCCCGAGGATGATCCTCATGAGTTCATCCGCCAGACGCAGAGGACATTGAGGGTGATCCGGGCTTCAGAGACTGAGTCAGTTATATTGGCCTCATACCGGTTGCGCGATATAGCAGTCAACTGGTTTGAGTCCTGGGAGTTGTCTAGGGGCGAGGGTGCTCCTCCTGCAGTATGGGATGAGTTTTCAGAAGCATTCCTTGGCCACTTTCTGCCTCCAGAGATGAGACGGGCAAGAGTCGACAGGTTTCTACAGTTGCGGCAGAATGGGAGGACGGTTAGAGAGTATAGCTTGGAGTTTGACTCCTTGTCCCGGTATGCACCTACTATGGTAGCAGATATGGCAGATAGGGTACACCATTACGTGATGGGGTTAGACCACTATCTTATTGATGGGTGCATGACAGCAGCGTTGCAGCCAAGCATGGATATTGCTCTTATGCATGTATTTGCGAAGGGAATCGAGAAGCGACACAAAGGGAGACGGTTGGATAGAGACCATGGTAGGAGCCAGCATAAGAGGGCCAGATCAGCTGGGTTTTCGGGTGATTTCCGAGGCGGGCAGTCTCAGCAGCATACCAGGTATTCCTCCCAGCCAACACAGAGTGCTCCTTCACAGTCTTCAAGTAGGAGGTATGACCGTCCGGGGTTCGGTCAGAGTTCTAGATATCACGACCTGAACCCGGGCCCGTGACTGGTGCCTTACCCCGGGCACCTTAGTGATACAACATCAGAGAAAATCAGCGGAAATAAAACATAAACATGAAACAAGAGATATGATAAATAAACAGGCCAACCAAAACAGTTGCCTTCTGTATATATACATAAAAACCCGAACAGTTATCCTTTTTACAACTCTGCCCACAACAACACTACAAACCTCTAAGAGTTTTACAACAACAACTATGACGGGACAGGGCCCCGCCATACCCCTGAATGCATAAGAACCTCTGCACTGTGGTAACATACCAAAAGATAAGCCTCCGAGAAACGGCTTCCCAACACGAATCGTGATCCTATGGCGAGGATCCACAACCGATGTACTCTACCGCGGATGAACGCACTTCGGGCGAGGTCGATAACAGTACCAAGTATGTGAAATCAAAATATCAGAAATGAAATCATAACAGTCTATATAAAACAGGAGACATGTATGATAACCAAACTACAGTTCATAACATAAAAGCAGTCACGTCAAGTCAGGGACTCACGCCCTCAAGTCATCCCTCATGCCCGTGGAACTCCTTCCTCACTGCCGGCAGTCTGGATATAAACCGTATTATACGTACAACATGTCTCGGCTCATCCCATGGGGATAGAGGTGGAATCGTGTGGTGTACATGTCCCGGCCCATCCCGTGGGACTCGGTGAAGTATGGAATACATGTCCGCCATCCCACGGACTCGGTAAGAATCGGATGAAATCGTGTCCCGCCCATCTCATGGGACTCGGTAAGAATCGATGAATACGTGTCCCGGCCCATCTCATGGGACTCGGTGAAGAATCAGATGGAATACGTGTCCCGGCCCATCTCTACGGACTCGGTGAAGAATCAGATGGAATATGTGTCCCGGCCCATCTCATGGGACTCGGTGAAGAATCAGATGGAATACGTGTCCCGGCCCATCTCATGGGACTCGGTGAAGAATCGTTCATAACAAATCAGCCGGCCCTCCATCGAGAGACGCGGTGGTATAGAAATACAGTACTTGCACAACAAGGCTATCAAACGCAAACATAGGCAAGTTACACACAACTCAAGGTTATTTTATGCCAAAGTCCAGGTTCTGACCCCAAAGTATTACGTACGTTAAATTCTTTTTAAAAGATCCATTTCTTTTATAAAGGTCACCCGATACCCGTAGTATTAAAATAGAGTGACTCACATTTTTAGGTAAACCAAAACACTTTCCTTTTCAACATCAAATAACAACATTCTTTTCCATAAGTTCAAGTTTGCCTAATTTCAAGTACTTAAGTCTCTTATTTTAGAAAGGTTTCGTAGCTCTTAGTCTTAATCACTTAAGAATATAATTCTCTTTTAAACAATTTGAGAAACATATGCCTTATATGTGAGTAGGTTATTCTTGTTCATAATCAATCTTATTAAAGCACCGTGATCTAGGAAATGTAATATCATTTTGTCTCATCTTAGCTTCTATGCGGATGGAGGTTTCTACCGGTTTTAATAATACTTAATTAGTCAATACATTTCCTTTATTAACGCTGCGATGGTTCGTTCGATACTTATTCGATTTCCGAAATCAAGAAACATGATTCCGTTTAAAAACCAAGCACTCATTACTCACGAATGAGGTTTCACACTTTTTAACAAAATTCATGTTAATTCAAAATAAGTCAAGTCTCTTATCTTTTAAGATCAAGTCTCTTAACTTCTAAAATCAATAAACCATTCTTTTTATCTCTCTTAAGTCGTTATACCTAACTTCCCATAAAGCTAGTATAACTCTTAAGCTTTTAAAACTTTTAAAACCAAGTGTTACTTTTCTTTCAAAAAGGTTTCTTAACTCTTTTGAAATACTTCAAAATTCTTATTATTCAGGCTTAAGTCAAAAGACATTGCCGTAAAACTACGTTCAGTTAACACACGTACGTCTACCGTACTATATATATATATTCTTTTAAAATATCATGCTCAAGAGGATAGGAAGAATCACATACCTCGCGACGATTTATCGACTATTAGCAAATAGCTCCAAAGTACTGTAATCCTGCTAGCCTTTTCCACTCTTTGAGTAGACTACGCTACTCGCAGTACTTCAACCTATAACGGTTATACAAGTCTATCAATGTCTAGACTACTCGGTAGAATAAATCTAGATACAAGTATCTACGGAAAATTGGGCAGCACTTCCCTACCCATCAAACTTCACAAGTCTATCAGAATACAAATTCCCATGTAAGTTCAATTCTCTTCTTATATACCTTCCTTGTATATAACTTATACTTAATTCTTATACTTCAACAGTGTGTAAACTCTAATTACAAAAGGGGACAAGATATTTACCTCGATAAGCCCAAAATTATCCAAGATTAAATGTCGATCCTGAGCAACGTTTAGCTCCTACTCTGGGCGCTCCAACCCGCTCCAAACAACCCTTAGAAGTTCTACGCAACTTCTACATAACACTTCAACCGACTATGAAGGTTTTCCTTAGGGTTTCATTTTTGAGACAAAAAGGACATAAGGTAGTATTTCCGGGCTCTACGTATAGAGGTATCTTTGGAATACTACAAGGTATAAGGCTAAGGTATTTTGGTATAGTAACAATACTTGGAGAGTATTTTCTACCAAGAGGGGGGGGGGGTATTTTACGAGAACAACTTTAGGTGGGGGGGGGGTAGTCTCGGCTAGAACACTACAAAGGGGAGGGTGCTTTCGCCAAGGCCTTCTCAGGGGAGGGTGTTGTGGACGAGAACTCTCAAAGGGGAGAGGGGTTTCAAGACTTGGAAAATGTCTAAGTGTGGATGAAATAACTCATCAACTAAAGGGGTATTTATAGGCCAACCAATGGCCAAGATGAAGCCAAGTGGTAGGCAAGTGTAAGGTGGAGATTTGCACAAGTTCACCCTATCCTACTCCACAAATCCCTCATAAACATTGACCCAAGTTTTAGGCCACAAAACAAGCCCCAAAATCGTGCCATCCAAGCCCTCTTTGCCGTCCATATGAGGGTGACAAGTGTCACCCTCTCGTTGGTCCAAAATATTTCATATCTCGGAAAAATCCGCAAAAATTATAAATGATATAGCCGTAATTTTCCCTACGCAAAGTTTGGAAGACGTTTCGTCGGAAAACGGTTCTTTTAGTGGGTTGTGCACCAATTTCGTCATATGCCTAACTTTAAGGCTAAAACTTTTGTACGTACGTCCTTACGTACATACTCTGGAAATACGGGGTTGTTACACCCCGTATTTGCAGGACATGTTTTAAGAACGTAAGTAAGAAACTCACAAGTATTAAGATTTGAGACTTGTAAAATTTTAACGGAAATATGAAATTGTCGGAAAACGTTCTATTATGACGAATGGGAGGGCGACACGTGTCACCCCCCTTAGAGATGCCTTGGACGAAATAGGCATGGCCAAGATGGTCATTGACCATAGTCTTAAGATGACAAAGTCTTGCAAGTGTGAGCTTGAGAATATTGACTAAGTCAAAGGTCCCACAAGTCTTGATATTTAAAGAAGAGCTCATCCAAACCACCCAATTGTTTGCATCTTGACCCTCCATGTTTCTATATAATACTAGTAGTAGTATGACAATCTTAACACTTAGTAATTTTTTCACACAAATTGAAGGAAGAGCAAGAGTGCTCTCGGGTTCTAGCCAATAGAGAAGAAAAAAAATTTCGTTTCTTGTTCTTTAAGCTCCACATTTTAAACCAAGGTTCTTGAGTGTATTGTAAGCATATCTCAATAGAAAAATCTCGGAAAAAGATAGTTTTCGGGTTAGTCGCAAAGTGAAAACCTAGTGGCTTTTCTAGGTTTTGTTTGGAAGTTTGAAGGAAATTGGTTGGTGTTGTTCTAAGGGTCTCAAGTAGCGGATTGAAGTGTCTTGAAGAGTCTCTAAGTTGCTAAGGAGCGACTTCGGATTTGAAGATTGGATTAAGATTCGTTGAGGTATAATCTTGTTCTTTGAAAGTGTTACAAGATTATTTATATTGTTGTTAGCTTTACATGTTGCTAGCATGAAGTTGATATGTTGAAGTTTATAAGTATTATGGATTGCTTGTAGCCTTGGAACCAAATGTAATGTAAGCCATGTTAAGTTGGATTGCAATTTAGTCGTTATTAGAATCGTCGCATGTTAATTACTTGGAGATTATAGTAGTTATAATCGTTTGCGACTTGATATCATGTTAGGCTAATAACTTGGATTGAAATAGGAATTGGATAAGAATTGATGTTGTAGTACTTCAAGTTAGCCGAATTGGCCTAGTAAGTTGTATTAATTTGATATCGTTTGTGGGGCGGAATTTTACACGTCTAGTAGGTGTGTAATCCCCTATTGTTAATTGCTTTGATTGGGCCTTAAATGTGGCGTGTTTGGTTATTGTATTCGGCCTTGAAAAAGGTGGCAAAGTAAGTAAAAACAAAGGAGGTGCTGTCCGATTTTCCGTAGAATTTAGTGACTTAGCACTTAGAATATTCTACGTTTGAAGTAAGAGGTTAATGGACGTATTGTGACCATTATAGGTTGAAGTACTTAGTATAGCGTATCCTACTTGAAGGATGGATTAGCTATCAAGGTTGAAGTACTTTGGAGCATTTTGCTACTTGTCGATAATCGTCGCGAGGTATGTGAACCTCTTCCTTCCTTTGGCATGATTCAATGTATGGAATATACTTGATGTTACACCCCGGAAAATTCCAGGATAGGTTTATAAGAACGTACGTAAGAACTCAAATGTTAAGATTTGAGACGAGTAAAAATTTATCGGAATTTTGGAATTTGTTGGAAAACGAAATATTGCGACGAACGGGAGGCATACGTGTCACCCCCCCTTAATGGTCTTGGACGAAATTGACATGGGGGAAATGGTCATTTGACCATAATTTACAAGACCAAGTCTTGCAAAGGCAAGAGCTTGACATTGTTGACTAAGTCAATTGCCACTTGGCTTGATCCTTGTGAAAAGCATCCTAACCACCCATTTGTTCTAATCTTGACCCTCCATCTTGTTATATATGTATGCTAGTGCAAGACAAGCTTCAACACTTAGACAAATTTTACAAAAATCTTGAGGAGCACAAGGGAGGCTCTCGGGTTTGCCTTAGGGTTTCAAGAAAAAAATTCAATTGTTGTCCAATAATTCCCCCACATTAAACCAAGGTACCTAAGGGTATTGTAAGTGTTTCTCAATAGAAAGATCCTAAAAACGGTGTTTTCAGATTAGTCGCAAGGTGAAAACCTAAAGGGTTATTCAACCTTGAAGTTGAAACTTGAAGATGAGTCTTTTATAAGCTTAGGGTTGCTTGGAGTGGATTGGAACGTCGAAAGGAGGAGTTAAAGTTGCTAAGGAAGCGACTTGTGATCTTGGATCATAATTGGGCTAATTGAGGTATAATCTTCGTTTTACTTTTGTAATTGAAGATTTCATGTTATGATAAGTTATAAGTGATCATGTGATTTGTGTTATGAAGTTTGATAAGTGACATGGATTGTAGAAGCCTAGAACCGAAAATGACATGATTAGCCTTTTGAAATTGAAATACAATTTTGGTCGTTTATTAGAATCGCATGTTTATCTACTGAGGATTGTAGTAGTTGTAATCGATTGCGGCTTGATATCATGTTATACTAAACCACTTGGATTAAAAAGGAATTGGAAACGATTTGTATTGTTGCCTAATTGCCGAATTGACATTATAGTTTAGACTAGTTTGTTATCGTTTGTGGTGAGCCAATTGGGGCTGTTTGGTTATTCATTTGTATTGAACTACCTTATAAATTGTGGTGAGCCAATTGGGGTTGTTTGGTTATTGTATTCGCCTTGAAAAGGTGGCAAAGTGAGTAGAAACAAAGGAAGTGCTGTCCGATTTTCCGTAGAATTTAGTGACTTGCACTTGGAATATTCTACGTTTGAAACTAGAATTTAATAGACGTACTATGGTCATTATAGGTTGACATACTACATACGACGAAATGGACTTAGCAAGTGGATTAAACCGAAGAGGTATGTGGAACTTTCTTATCTCTTGAGCATGATTAAGTTATAAATGTATAGTACGGTAGACGTACAAGATTTTGACAACCTAGTCTATTTGATATCCTTGGCTTATTTTAAAGAATGTACAAGTTGTTTGAGTTAGGGAATTAACTCACTTATTTAGATATTAAGGATATCTTGGTTTTCAAAAGTTAAGAGACTTTAAGTATGTTGAAAGTATTTTAATACTTGTTTTGTGGAAAAATTTAAGTCTCTTGGTTATAAGGAAAGAATGTAAATTGCTAATGTATAAGGCTAGTATAATAGCTTTATGGAAAGTTTAAAGAGTGGTTTACTCTAAGTAACTTAAGTATGTTAAGGGACTTGAAGAGTTTTAAAGAATGTGATACTTGTTTCGTTTTAAACGTATAAGTCCCTTGGAAAGGAAATTGTACTTGACTAAGGTATAAAGTGAATATAACGACTTTATGGGGAGTTGGTTATATTGGCTTTATGGAAAGATAAATGGCTTGATTTAATGGAAGGCAATTCGATTTTAAGGCATCAATTGCCTAAAGTTTTATAAGAAAAGGAGTCACTTGATTTAGAAACTTAACTTTATTTCTAAGGGTGTTGTGACTTGCCTTGAAATGTAATTTGAACTTGATACTAGGATTTATAGTATCTTGGAAGTTTTCTACCAAAAGAGTCATTGGTTTTAAAGAATAGAAGTACGTAGTACTTTGGGTTAAATTCCCGGATTTCTATAAAGAACATGTTAGTGCCTTAGGTAAACTAAAATGAGAGTGTATATGAACAAGAATAGTAAGAAGTTAGAGGATTTCTTAACTTGCTTATATATTGCATGATAAGCCGATAGAGCTTATGTTATGTGTGATAGCCGGATTTGGGCTAATGATATATTATTCGTCATGGTCATTCCCGGGATTGTGGCATTGTATATTTCCGTGATTTGCTAACCACGATCGAGGAATACCTCACGTGAGTCCGTAGGGCCTCACGCGGTGAAATAGTCCCACGCGCGGTCCAACCTATGCGAGGAATACCTCATGCGAGTCCGTAAGGGCTTATGCGGGTGAAATAGTCCCATGCGAGGAATACCTCACGCGGGTCCACGTGATCTATGCGGGTGAAATAGTCCCAGGAATAGGATTGCTTATTGATACTGCGGGCAGGTGGTCCTGCTTTGATCGTGAGCTTTCCTACTTTATATTGTAAGTATACTCCTATTTACTCTCATTGTTAGTAAGGCACAGTGTACTGTTAATTGAGTTATCATACGTGTCTCCAGTTTATTTTAGACTTATGATTTCATTACGATTTTCGCGCATATTTGGTACATGTTGTCTTGACTTCGAGGCTGCGTTCACGCCGCAGTAGTACAGGTTGCTGATCCTCGCTCTTAGGATCACTGTTCAGCTGTTGAGAAGCTCCTTTATTCCGGAGGCTTATCCCTGGTATTGTCGGTTATTGTACATTCAGGGGTATGGCGGGGCCCTGTCCCGCCAGAGTTTATATTCTTAGAGGTCTGTAGTCACATTGTGGATTGGGTTGGGAAAAAAAAAGTATTGTTATATTGATATGATTTTCAGAAGGTGGCCTTATCGGCTAGCCTGTTGTTATTTTATGTTTAAATCGTTTCGGATGTGTATGTTCATTGCTATTCTCTCGAGGTATACGAAAGGGGTGCCAGTAGGGCACGATCGCGGGCCCGGTCGTCGTGACAAAAGTGGTATCGAGCGATTAGTCCTCGGAAAGTGTCTACGCCAGTGTTCAGTAAGTCTTGATTATCGGTGTGTTGTGCACCACATCTATAATCGGAGGCTGCAGGACATTTAGGATTGGTTTTCATTCTTCTCACTCTGAGATCGTGCGATGAGGCGTGTTGTTAGTCGTCTCCCTAACGAGTTATGTTGATTGCAGCTACGAGAAAGGCAGCAGTGACCCAGGAAGGACTATGTGGATTGCGTATCCAGGTTGGTAATGATTAAAGTATAGTTGGTATTGTGACATACATCTATACGGAATTATGTATGAGGGTCATTTATGGGTTGCCTAGAATGGTTTTAGATTTACCAAGAGTGGTAAAGACTAACTAGATACCGGGAAGGTATGGAATAGTTAATGAATTTTTGCCAAGGTCTTGTGTTTTATTTTGAGATAATTGGGAAAGGATGAGCTGTCTGATAGGGTAGTGAACCCTTAAGAAGCCATGTTAAGGAACTTAACGGAATGTCATGTAATAGATTAAGCTACGTAGTAGGCTTAAGAGAATTGTACGGATGAGGTCCGTATAGAGTAAGTAATGGTTGTTGTGATCGAGACAACATGGTTATGGTATTATGAGAAGTTTTTGTACCCGCTTACTAGGGGACTGATAAGTTAGGCTTGGAGCATGGAATTGTGAGCCTAAGAATATTGATAACCACCGAGACCTTAGATATATAAGGCCTTCTCTGGTAGTAAAGTTAAGACAGACCAAGGAAAAGAGTTAAATACGACGCCGAGTCGGGTTGGAGAGCTATTAAGGGTCACCCCATAGCTTGAAATGAAATGAGATCAGTTGGTAGTAGTCCCGCTATGTGACAGGGTCACGAGGGTGTAAGGCCCAAGTCTAGTTAATCGTTTTACGGGTTCGTGGACACATTCCACCGGAACCAGGTTGTGAGCGGAATCGACTTGTATTGTTTAATTTAGTAACTCCAGAGATTTGAGGCCCGAAACAGTATGAAGGCTAGGTACGTGCGCTAGAATACGTTTGGGAGTACGGAAAGAGTACGACCAGTGAAAAAGAGAGCAACCAAGTGTAAAGAAATAAAGCCGGAACCTATGAAAACCTTTCGAGGTGACTACACCCGTGAGTGTTGGGTGGTAGCTGAGTGGTTAGATAATTGTCACGACCCATTCCGGGGCCCGTGACTGGTGCCTTACCGGGAAACCCAAGTAGTCATACATCAGAGTAACCAGCGGAATATAAAACAAGACATGAAACAGTTTATAAAATAAGACACAGTTTATGTGAACAAACGTCGCCTTTCGGCATATATATATGAACAAGGTTTAGCAGTTACATTCGACACCGTACAACATGACTACATACCTCTAAGGAAATATACAACTATGGCGGGACAGGGCCCCGCCATACCTCGATCAGACAAACTATCTACAATACAGGAGATCATACCAAAAGTAGAGCCTCCTAGAAGATGGAGCTCACGACACCAATGCAAAGAGATCCTAAGGATGCGGATCTAGCACTGCCGCTCTTACCGCATGAGATGAACGCAGCCCCAAGGAGGTCAAGACAACAGTACCAAGTATGTGAAACTATAAAGTACTTTAAAATGAAATCAAAGTATTTAAAACCTTTTCACAAATACAATCGCCTCAATTGCACATAGGCCATATCACAAACAATATCGATTAGGAAAAGCAGAATGTCTAGTCTAGGCCGCGAATGATCGAAGCAAGGCCAATCGCCCATAGTATCATTCTCGCGTGCCTAGTCCCGACTTCCGCACCGCATAGGTCACACACGCACCGCACGAGGTATACCTCGATCGGGGCAGCTAACCCCGGATCCGCCTAGGCTCCCGCAGCGCATAGCCTCAAAAGACCGCGTAGTCTCATCGGACGCATAGAATCCCCGCGTCAAAGCTAAACGCCGGAATGATCAATCCCGAGCATACCGCTGCTCGCATAGTCTCACAGACCGCGACAGCCGTATAGACCGCGTCGCGGCAAGCCCTCCGATACATAAGTCGGGTAGGTGATACAATAACAAGACAACGGACTTACCTGTTAACAACGTAAGCACAGAAGAATGACCCTTACACAAAGATTTCAAGACACTAACACAGTAGCATCCTAATATGTCTACTTATCAAACAAATCTTACTACACTTAATGAAATCAATACAAGGCTTTTATAAACAACCAAGTAAACAGCCTTTTATCTTTCTTAAGTTGTTATACCTAACTTCCCATAAAGCTAGTATAACTCTTAAGCTTTTGTTTTAAAACCAAATATTTATCTTCTGTTAAAAATGATTCGATATTCTTTTGAAATGTTTTGATTCTTTATTATTCAAAGCTTAAGCCGTGAGGCATTGCAGACGTATTATTCAGCTTAAGCCGTGAGGCATTGCCGTAAGTATTATTCAGATAGCACATGTACGCTCACCGTACTATATATATTGTAAAATATCATGCTTAGGAAGAATCACATACCTTCCTACGAAAATCCTCCCGCCAAGTCGAGTATGTCGCGCAGAGAGAATCAGCCTATCATAGTCACGGACATCTATCAAAGTCTAGACTACTCAAGGTCATTCTAAGCAGAGGGTTCACAATTCTACGGAAAGTCGGGCAGACAACCCTACCCGTGAGCTATATAAGTTCATCAGAAAAGCAATTCTATGTGAGTACAGTTCAATTATTCTTCTTTTAGACCCTTCTATTGTGATGATAGTTCAATTCTATTCTGTAATATTCTTCTAAGTATTTAATACTTATTCTTATACTTCTACAGTATGCATTCTTTAATACAAAAGAGGTTAGGATTATTTACCTCGGTAAGCCCAATAATATCCTAGATAAAGTCGCGCTGAGCAAGGTTTAGCTCCTATGTTATGCGCTCCAGAGCTCAAGAACCTTAGCAGTTCTTCACTACTTCCACTAAGAACTAAGTGATGTGGGCTTGGTTATTTTGGGCATTATAACAATACTTAGAAGACAACTTTCTACCAAGGGCCGGGGGTAGATTACGGCTAGGCTAGGGGGGGTTAGGCCCTCGGCCAACTTCACAAGGGGAGGGGGAGGTGTTTGGACGAAATGGCTACAAAGGGAGAGGAGAGGATTTTAGACTTGGAAGATAACTTTGTGGATGAAGAACTCTTCATCTAAGGGGTATTTATAGCTCAAGCCTTGGCCAACCAATGGCCAAGATGAAGACAAGTGCAAGGCAAGTGTAGGGTGAGGATTAACTAAACACAAATATCCTACCAACTCCTTGACTTGTGCCATGGCACAAAAAACGTGCCAATGTTCTCCATTTTCGTCCAATGGACGATTCAAGTCCATCAATGGAGGGTGCAAGTGTTGCCCTCCGTTGGTCCAAAATGTTTCGTCTCTCGGAAAAATCCGCAAAAATACTTAATGACATAGCGGAATTTTCTACGAAAGTCAGGAAACGTTTCGTCGAAAACGATTCTTTTAGCGAGTTGTGTACAAATTTCGAACTTGGCCTATCTTTAAGGCTAAACTTTTGTACGTACGTCCTCACGTACATACTCCGGAAATACGGGGTATAACATTCTCCTCCTTAGAAACATTCGTCCGAATGTTCCTTCCCAAGACAGATAATGATCAGGTTCTTTAAAACTTAAACAGTTGCAAAAGCCACACACGGCCACAAAACAACACTTAGGTAAAAACGATAACGAAAATTTACAAGTAGGAAAGTGAATTACCTGGAGGTGTGGGAATAGGTGAGGTACCTCGCCTCATGTCCTCCTCGACTTCCCACGTCATCTCCTCCCTAAGCTCGTTCGCCACAAGACTTTGACGAAGCCACGCCCTGGTCCGCAGACGCTAACGACGATCGATTATCGCTATGGGAATCTCTCATACGATAACCCCTGGTCACCGACATCGTCAATCGGGTGTACCTAGATGGATCCCGATACATCTCCTCAAGATAGATACGTGAAAACCGGATGCACTGCCTCCAGATCGGACGGCAGATCCAACTCATAGGCAACCTTGCCTACCCTGCGGATAATCTGAAATGGCTCAATGTACCTTGGGCTGAGTTTCCCCTTCTTCCCGAATCTCATCACACCCTTCATGGGTGACACCTTTAGGAAAACCCAATCATGAACCTCGAACTCAAGATGCCGACGACGATGATCTGATACGACACGCCGACTCAGTTGTCGATAGCCGCTCTCGGATAAGCTTCACCTTATCCATCGCTCGTACCAAATCTGGTCCCACTAGCCGCACTCGCCTACATCGAACCAACCTATAGGCGATCTGCACTTCCTCCCATACAAGGCCTCATAAGGCGCCATCGAATCTTTGGAGTGGTAGCTATTATTATATGCAAACTCAACTGAGGCAAATGATCCTCCCAACTACCATCGGTCAATGACACAGGGCTCGCGGATATCCTCGAGTCGGATAGTGCGCTCTGCTGTCCGTCATGCGTGGATGAAATGCGAGACTCGAGCTCACCAAGGCCCCTAAACTCTGGAAGGACCTCAGGTTAGCCGAATCGGGCTCCTGCATGCGATATGATCGAACTAGGGACTCCATGCGATCGGCGATCTCGGATGTAAAGTCTGGCATAATCCTCAGCCGAAAAGGTCGTCCGAACGGGAAGAAAGTGGGCTGATTTCGTCAGCCTGTCGACGATAACCCATATGGAGTCATGTCTCCTCTGAGTGCGAGGCAATCCTGTGATGAAGTCCATGTTGATCACCTCCCACTTCCAGGTCGGGATCTCTATCGTCTGTAACAAACCACCAGGCCTCTGGTGCTCTACCTTCACCTGCTGACAACACGGGCACTGAGCTACGAACTCTGCAACGTCCCTCTTCAAACCATCCCACCAATACACAGATCTAAGGTCGTGGTACATCTTGGTCGACCCTGGATGGATAGAGTAACGCGCGCTGTGTGCTTCCCCAAGAACTGCCAAGTCCTCAAACATCCGAACACACAACCGCCCTCAAACCTTAGCACCCCATCGTGCTACCTCAGGACCCTTGCCCTCACGAAGAGTCAGATCGCGATAACGTGCAAACCGGATCCTCGAATCGTTGCCTCTTCACCTCCTCGGCGATGGAAGACTCGAACCCCACGAACTCTAACCCCATCGCTATCGGAATCAATCAAGCGGACACCAAGGCTCGCTAATCGATGCAAATCACGAACCATGTCCCTCCTCGCCGTTGTACATCCGATAAGCTCCCATCGACCTACGACTAAGAGCATACGCCACAACATGGCCTTCCCGGTGGTACAGATATCAACATCGTAATCCTTAAGCAACTCTAACCACCGTCTCGTCGTAAGTTCGGCTCCTCCGTGAAGATATCTTGAGGCTCTTGTGGTCTGTATAAATATCCACGTGAACCCCATACAAATAGTGCCTCCGGATCTTGGCGTGAATCACGGCGCCACTCAAATCATGGGGTGTAGTTCTTCTCGTGTTTCTTCAGATGTCGGGATGCATATGCTATAACCATGCCATGCTGCATCAACACACATCCCAACCCGATGCCTGACGCATCACAATACACGACATAACCATCTGGACCCTCTGGAAGAGTAAGAACGGGCGGTCGTCGCCTCTTTCAAAGAATCGAAGCCCCGCTCACAAGCTTATCACCATCAAACTTGGCCGCCGAGTCACCTAGTCAATGGTGCGAAGATAAGCAAACTTCTCCACGAACCGATAATATCCTGCAAGGCCCGAAATCGCGAACCTCTGCCGGAGTAGTAGGTGCAGGCCAAGTCCTCGATCGCCGATCTTGGCCGTATCCACTGAATGCCATCACCCGACAATATGCCCAAGAAACGCCATCAAGTCAACCAAAACTCACATTTGGAAAACTTGGCGTAAATCGCTGTCTGGAGAATCACAAGATAGCCTCAAATGCTCGCGTGCTCGCCTCTGAGCGAGAATAAACCAAGATATCATCAATGAACACTATCACAAACGTGTCCAAAAATGGTTTGAACACTCGGTTCATCAAATCCATGAATACTGCCGGAGCATTGGTCAGCCCAAAAGACATGACCCTGAACTCATAATGCGTCACGGTCCTGAATGCGATCTAGGGACATCCACCTCTCGACACGAACTGATGATAGCGAACGCAGATCAATCTTGAGAAACATCTCGCGCCGCAATGGTCGAACAAATCATCAATCCCGGAAGGGGGTATCTCTTAATGGTCACCTTGTTCACCGCTCGTAATCAACACACATGCGCAGCGTCCCGTCCTTCTTCTTCACGAACAATACCGGCGCCCCCCAGGGGGAAACACTGGGCCTAATGAAGCCCTTTTCCAGCAAATCCCTCAGCTGGTCCTTCAGCTCTCTCAACTCGGCAGGTGCCATTCTGTATGGCGGAATGGAAATAGGCCGAGTATCTGGCAATATGTCAATACAAAACTCAATCTCCCTCGGGAGGATACCCGAGGTCATCCAGGAACACGTCTGGGAACTCACGACTACGGAATCGATGAAAATCTGTACCGCGACCTCGATCAAACACTCGAACTAGATGGTAGATGTACCCCTTATGCACCATCTTCCTAGCCTTGAGGTAGGAAATACACCTACCCCTCGGCGATACCGTGCTCCCCTCCCACTCAACAACCGGCCTCAGAAATGGAACCGCATTACTCTCTCTCTGCGGTCTACATTGGCATAGCAAGAGGCTAGCCAATCCGTCCCCATGATCACGTCGAAGTCGATCATCTCCAACTCTATCAAGTCGGCTGGTCCGACGTAAATAGTCACAGACAAGCTCTATATACCCGCCGAGCTACCACCGAATCACCCAGGCGTAGCTACCTCGAAGCGGTCTATGGACTCGTGCTCTATCCCTATCCTACTAGCAACAAGGGAGATATATGGGATGAGTAGAACCGGATCTATCAAAGCATACACATCAAACCCAGAACCGATAAGGTACCGTGGCGACATCGGTGAGGCCTCACGATCTGTCGCTTGGACAAAGCATATATGCGTTCGAGGACCGCTAGAAGCGACTGCGCCACGACCTGCCGCGACCCTGGTCCATGTGTACCTTGCCTCCGGGCGAGTAATCGCTGGGATGAAGAAGCGGCAATGCACCGTAGATCGGGCCCTACTACCGCCGCGCTCGGTCGGACAAACTCGCGAAATGACCTGCCGCCACACGTAGCAAGCTCGAGTCGGCCCGAATGGTATCTACCACAACGCACACCGAGCGGACCTCGAGCGGTTAGCACCTCGCTACTCGAAATCAAGTCACCGGGCCCCGACCGCCCGATCGCCTGGGCAGATCAAGATGATATAGAGCGCTCTGCGCCGTGTAGTGCAACCGACTTGGCGATGCCGCCACCACGAGAACCACCAAAAGAACCGCCGTCTTGGCCTTCTTCTGCGATATCGCTCAACCCGCGGTCTCTCCGCCTCGCATCCTAGAGCATGAGCTCGCATGCGGGTAATGTCCATTCGGTGAAGAGAAACACCCGCATATGACTCGGCCATATAATCATCGAGCGGTGGCGTAGCGGTGTACCCTATCCTCCATATCTCGCTACAGGCCGGGACATATCGAGCCAAAGAATCAAACTCGACATTATACTCCTCACTGTCGTCCTCCTGTCTCGGAACAAGAATCTATCACGTGCTCTCTCATCTGCGGAGGCAGAAGTGTGTGAGAAAAGCCTCAAAACTCATCCCATACTGGGGTGCATGCTCTCCCGAAAGCTCCCGTGAATCAAACCAATCGACCGGTATCACGCACCTATGTGAACCAAAGATCACGGACTCGGTCTCCGACGCCCGATCACTCTCAAAATCCTCAAGGCGACGGATGAACTCCTGCGGATCATCCTCCGGCCTCGACCCGTAAAACTCTGGAGGGCTACAACTAAGGAAATCCAGTATCCTCAAACTATACGCCTCGTGTACCACGGTGCAATCGGGCTGAGCTGAACCGCCGTCCAGCCTCTCTCGTGTCGGCCACAACTTTAGCCAAAAGTCGGGCCATCTCCTTGTACCTAACCTCCGCCCAGCCTGGGGACGAGGTGTGGGTACTGTGGTCTCTTTGGGCCAGCGGCCATAGAACTCGCCGTCTCGTATAGACTGGCCTGAGCCCTCGTGACTGGGTGTCTGCTAGCGCCTCCTCGCCTTGCCCTTCGGGCCGGGTTGCCTTACGTGGAGGCATAATCAGCATTGAAAGGAATACGTTAGAGGTCCAACCTATAACACGACTCTAAAGCACGATCTCGATTGAGAAGAATGGAAACCAATCCTAAATATCCTATAGCCTCACGATTATTGGTGTGGTGCACAACACACCGATAATCAAGACTCTACTAGATACGGACAGTATACACGTTCCGAGGCTTAACTGCTCTGATACCACTTTTGTCACGACCCGTTCCCGGGCCCGTGACTGGTGCCTTACCGGGGCACCCAAGTAGTCATACATCAGAGTAATCAGCGGACTATCAAACAAGTCAGGAAACAGTTTATAAAATAAGACACGTTTATGTGAACAAGCGTCGCTTTCGGCATATATATATGAACAAGGTTTAGCGATTACATTCGACAATGCATACAACATGACTACGCACCTAAGGAAATATACAACTATGGCGACAGGGCCCGCCATACCTGATCAGCACAAACTATCTACAATACAGGAGATCATACCAAAAGTAGAGCCTCCGAGAAGATGGAGCTCACGACACCAATGCAAAGAGATCCTAAGGATGCGGATCTAGCACTGCCGCCTTACTGCGGCATGAACGCAGCCCGAAGGAGGTCAAGATGCAACAGTACCAAGTATGTGAAACTATAAAGTACTTTAAAATGAAATCAAAGTATTTAAAACCTTTTCACAAATACAATCAGTTCAATTGCACATAGGCCATATCACAAACAATATCGATTAGAAAAGCAGAATGTGTCTAGTCTAGGCCGCGAATGATCAAGCAAGGCCAATCGCCCATAGTATCATTCTGCGTGCCTAGTCACGGACTTCCGCATCCGCATAGTCACACAGACCCGCATGAGGTATACCTCGCGTCGGGGCAGCTAACCCCGGATCCGCCTAGGCTCCCGCGGCCGCATAGCCTCAAAAGACCGCGTAGTCTCGTCGGACCGCATAGGAATCCCCGCGTCGGGCTAAACGCCCGAATGATCAATCACGAGCATACCGCTGCTCGCGTAGTCTCACGGACCGCGTAGGCCGTATAGACCGTCGAGGGCAAGCCCCTGTATACATAAGTCAAGGGTAGGTGATACAATAACGACAACGGACTTCTGCTAACAACGTAAGCCAAAGAAGAATGACCCCCTTACACAGCATTTCAAGATACTAACACAGGTAGCATCCTAATATGTCTACTTATCAAACAAATCTTACTACACTTAACAGAAATCAATACAAGGCTTTTATAAACAACCAAGTAAATGGCCTTTTTATCTTTCTTAAGTTGTTATACCTAACTTCCCATAAAGCTAGTATAACTCTTAAGCTTTTGTTTTAAAAACCAAATATTTATCTTCTGTTAAAAATGATTCAGTATTCTTTTGAAATGTTTTCAGTTCTTTATTATTCAGGCTTAAGCCGTGAGGCATTGCCGTACGTATTATTCAGGCTTAAGCCGTGAGGCATTGCCGTAAGTATTATTCAGATAGCACATGTACGTCTACCGTACTATATATATTGTAAAATATCATGCTTAGGAAGAATCACATACCTTCTCGGCGAAAATCCTCCTGCCAAGTCGAGTATGTCGCGCGTAGAGAATCAGCCTATCATAGTCACAGACATCTATCAAAGTCTAGACTACTCTGAAGGTCATTCTAAACAGAGGGTTCACAATTCTACGGAAAGTCGGGCAGCACAACCCTACCCGGTGAGCTATATAAGTCTACTGTAAAAACAGTCCTATGTGAGTACAGTTCAATTATTCTTCTTTTAGACCCTTCTATTGTGATGATAGTTCAATTCTATTCTGTAATATTCTTCTAAGTATTTAATACTTATTCTTATACTTCTACAGTATGCATTCTTTAATACAAAAGAGGGTTAGGATTATTTACCTCGGTAAGCCCAATAATATCCTAGATAAAGTCGCGCCTGAGCAAGGTTTAGCTCCTATGTTGTACGCTCCGGTAGCTCCAAGAACCTTAGAAGTTCTTCACAACTTCCACTAAGTACTAAGGGATTTGGGCTAGGGTATTTGGGGCATTATAACAAGACTTAGACGACAACGTTCTACCAAGGGAGGGGGGTAGATTTCGGCTAGGCTAGGGGGGGTTAGGCCCTCGGCCAACTTCACAAGGGGAGGGGGGAGGTGTTTGGACGAAATGGCTACAAAGGGAGAGGAGAGGATTTTTAGACTTGGAAGATAACTTTGTGGATGAAGAACTCTTCATCTAAGGGGGTATTTATAGCTCAAGCCTTGGCCAACCAATGGCCAAGATGAAGACAAGTGCAAGGCAAGTGTAGGGTGAGGATTAACTAAACACAAATATCCTACCAACTCCTTGACTTGTGCCATGGCACAAAAAACGTGCCAATGTTCTCCATTTTCGTCCAATGGACGATTCAAGTCCATCAATGGGAGGGTGCCAAGTGTTGCCCTCCCGTTGGTCCAAAATGTTTCGTCTCTCGGAAAAATCCGCAAAAATACTTAATGACATAGCCGGAATTTTCTCTACGAAAGCTGTGGAAACGTTTCGTCGGAAAACGATTCTTTTAGCGAGTTGTGTACAAATTTCGAACTTGGCCTATCTTTAAGGCTAAACTTTTGTACGTACGTCCTCACGTACATACTCCGGAAATACGGGGTATAACAATAATAATTGCCGGTAACGATAAAGTCGTTGGACCCAGCAGAGCTGTTATGACAGACATTGAGGTCATTATGAGTTCGAGCTAGTTGGCCTCTTGTTATGCCAACGTTGGATCGCAGAGAGATTGACTCGATTCCAGTTTTCTGGTAAGCTGATTATCCAGTGTAAAGGGAGAGAAGTGGTGGTAACCAGTGAATTATCCTTTATTCTTTGGCATCATGGTTATTCTTTTTAAGACTGTGTGACTTGTTCACTTGAGGTAAATTGACGCAGAAAGTATGTAAAAATTGAATTTGGAGGAATTTATGTTAAGTGCCCTTGGAGGTACTTGGAGTTGGTTTGGTGTGGCGGTCAGGGCCACGACCTTCCGGATAATTTCAGGAAAGCGTGCAAGGCAAGAATAAAATAAGTACGAATGCTGCCGGCGGAAAGCTGAGGGCAACTTTGGTAGGTTTTGAAAATCTACATGACTTTAAGGCGGTGCGTGATGATTAGATATTTACTGGCCCGCGAGGGGACCCTGTGATTTGGGTTGTGACGCCAAGGAAAGTTTAAGAAAGGGGAGATAAGTTTTCTCCCCCACATAAAAAGGACAGTTTTACGTATTATGGGGGTGCGTGTACCCATGTTGTTAGACGCGGGATATGAGACTGGTAAGGTCTTGGGTATCGTCATGCCATAGGTTACAGTTGTAGATAACCGTGGGAAAAGTGTGTGTTGGGGAAATTAAGAACGACGTTCCAAGTAGTCGAGGAAGTGTCGTGGGGACAAAAATGCGTGTAGTACGATATATGAAATCGCACGATTATGAATCAAGATAGAAATACTTTGGCTCATAATAAGCCTAAGGTAAGGATATGGCGAGCGATAAAGAAAAATACGACTATGGTTAAGTAAGTTGAGCGAGTTAGGACTACCCGGACTAGTGTAAGATCATTGGTAAATAATGGGCGAAGAACACCTCGAGAAAATGTGGTAGCATCGGTTACTACTTGACGAGATCAAGGAAACCTCCCCTAAATTGTGATTGTGATGAAGTCTTAGCCATGAGGCAAGCAAAGGAATTAAGTCTAAGTTTAGTGACCAAGTTTGGTTGCAACAAAAGGGAAACAGAACCATAAGTGAGGTTAAGAATACCCAATATTTCGCAGAATGAGAAAGACTTTCGATTATTGGAAGACAAGTTGACCACGACTACGTTCTAACTCCTCCGAAAGACTAGAGGTTAGGTTTTGATGATAAAACGTTGGGTGTTGGGCTAGGTTGTGTGCTGACGCAACCCGATAAGGATAGAACCTATGTTTTTCCCGGTAGTTAGGGAAGAAGGAAAGGAAATTGCGCCACTCACGATTTAGAGCTGGCGGCAGTTAAATCATGCCTTGAAGATTTGGGGGCATGACGTATATACAGACTTCATGTGGATACTTGTGCAGACCACAAAAGCCTCCAGTATATCTGCAGACTGAGGCAGTAGAATTTGCGACACCGATGGTGGTTAGAGTTACTCAAGGATTGTGATATTGATATCCTATACCATCCGGGGAAAGCCAAGACGATTCTGAATAATCTTTGTGGTGGACTAAGGGTAGTCCGGATGGGCAGCCGATAGGCGGATGTAGTCCGTAAGATTCTTCAGCTACCAAGCCTAGGGGTTCGATTATTTGTTTCCAAGGTTAATGAAGTTTTGATCCGAGAGATTGCCGAGTCTTCCATCGTTGAGGAAGTAAAGAGGCGATGAGATCCGATTATGATCTGATCGAGATACGACTCTCCAGCGAGAGAAGAGCACGCTGAGTAGCACCAGATGGGGTGCTGTGAGATGAGGATAGATTGCGTGTACCCGGTGCTGCAGGACTAGTCAGCAGGTTTTAGGGGAGGCACGCAGTGCTTATTGCTCTAATTGTTTGGGGCCGACTAAGTCGTGTCGTGACCTCAGATGTATGTATGGGTGAGATGACCGGAAAAGAGACACAGCGGAGGTTACTGCTTAGTGTCCGAGTTAGTAGCAGGTCATGGTTGTGTACCAGAAGCCCAGTGGGCTATTGCAGGCAATTGAAATCCCAACCTAGATATGAGAGGTAATTAATATGGATCTTGTTACAGGGTGGCATCGTACTCGGAGGAAGTGCGACTCCCTGGGGGTCATGGTAATTAGGCTGGCGAAACCAGCTGTGTTCTTTCGGATTGGGACCACTTACTAGGCGAGGTTTAGTTATTTGGTCCAGACTTGATTCAGCGGGCTGTGGATAAGGCGAAGCTTATCCGGGAAAGATTATTAGTAAGCTTAGAGTCAGCAGAAGCGTTATGCAGATAATCGACGTTGACACATGGGGGTCCCGGTTGACATTGTTGTATGAGCATGGTTATGTAGCCACGTGTGGCATTTTTGGTATGTAGGGGTTGTAAGGAGACGTTATGGATATCTTTATGTTAGACTCCCAGAAGAACATTCGGGGACGAATGTTTCTAAGGGGGGAAGAATGTTACACCCCGAAAAATTCCAGGATAGGTTTATAAGAACGTACATAAGAACTCAAATGTTAAGATTTGAGACGAGTAAAAATTTATCGGAATTTTGGAATTTGTTGGAAAACGAAATATTGCGACGAACGGGAGGACGACATGTGTCACCCCCCTTAATGGTCTTGGACGAAATTGACATGGGGGAAATGGTCATTTGACCATAATTTAAAAGACCAAGTCTTGCAAAGGCAAGAGCTTGACATTGTTGACTAAGTCAATTGCCACTTGGCTTGATCCTTGTGAAAAGCATCCTAACCACCCATTTGTTCTAATCTTGACCCTCCATCTTGTTATATATGTATGCTAGTGCAAGACAAGCTTCAACACTTAGACAAATTTTACAAAAATCTTGAGGAGCACAAGGGAGGCTCTCGGGTTTGCCTTAGGGTTTGAAGAAAAAATTTCAATTGTTGTCCAATAATTCCCCCACTTTAAACCAAGGTACCTAAGGGTATTGTAAGTGTTTCTCAATAGAAAGATCCCGGAAAACGGTGTTTTCGTATTAGTCGCAAGGCGAAAACCTAAAGGGTTATTCAACCTTGAAGTTGAAACTTGAAGATGAGTCTTTTATAAGCTTCTAAGGGTTGCTTGGAGTGGATTGGAACGTCGAAAGGAGGAGTTAAAGTTGCTAAGGAGCGACTTGTGATCTTGGATCATAATTGGGCTAATTGATGTATAATCTTCGTTTTACTTTTGTAATTGAAGATTTCATGTTATGATAAGTTATAAGTGATCATGTGATTTGTGTTATGAAGTTTGATAAGTGACATGGATTGTAGAAGCCTAGAACCGAAAAGGACATGATTAGCCTTTTGAAATTGAAATACAATTTTGGTCGTTTATTAGAATCGTCGCATGTTTATCTACTTGAGGATTGTAGTAGTTGTAATCGATTGCGGCTTGATATCATGTTATACTAAACCACTTGGATTAAAAAGGAATTGGAAACGATTTGTATTGTTGCCTAATTGCCGAATTGACATTATAGTTTAGACTAGTTTGTTATCGTTTGTGGTGAGCCAATTGGGGCTGTTTGGTTATTCATTTGTATTGAACTACCTTATAAATTGTGGTGAGCCAATTGGGGCTGTTTGGTTATTGTATTCGGCCTTGAAAAAGGTGGCAAAGTGAGTAGAAACAAAGGAAGTGCTGTCCGATTTTCCGTAGAATTTAGTGACTTGCACTTGGAATATTCTACGTTTGAAACTAGAATTTAATAGGCGCACTATGGTCATTATAGGTTGACATACTACGCATTTAGAAATGGACTTAGCAAGTGGATTAAACCAAGAGGTATGTGGAACTTTCTTATCTCTTGAGCATGATTAAGTTATAAATGTATAGTACGAGACGTCAAGATTTTGACAACCTAGTCTATTTGATATCATTGGCTTATTTTAAAGAATGTCCAAGTTGTTTGAGTTAGGGAATTAACTCACTTGTTTAGATATTAAGGATATCTTGGTTTTCAAAAGTTAAGAGACTTTAAGTATGTTGAAAGTATTTTAATACTTGTTTTGTGGAAAAATTTAAGTCTCTGGTTATAAGGAAAGAATGTAAATTGCTAATGTATAAGGCTAGTATAATAGCTTTATGGAAAGTTTAAAGAGTGGTTTACTCTAAGTAACTTAAGTATGTTAAGGACTTGAAGAGTTTTAAAGAATGTGATACTTGTTTCGTTTTAAACGTATAAGTCCTTGGAAAGGAAATTGTACTTGACTAAGGTATAAAGTGAATATAACGACTTTATGGGGAGTTGGTTATATTGGCTTTATGGAAAGATAAATGGCTTGATTTAATGGAAGGCAATTCGATTTTAAGGCATCAATTGCCTAAAGTTTTATAAGAAAAGGAGTCACTTGATTTAGAAACTTAACTTTATTTCTAAGGGTGTTGTGACTTGCCTTGAAATGTAATTTGAACTTGATACTAGGATTTATAGTATCTTGGAAGTTTTCTACCAAAAGAGTCATTGGTTTTAAAGAATAGAAGTACGTAGTACTTTGGGTTAAATTCCCGGATTTCTATAAAGAACATGTTAGTGCCTTAGGTAAACTAAAATGAGAGTGTATATGAACAAGAATAGTAAGAAGTTAGGGGATTTCTTAACTTGCTTATATATTGCATGATAAGCCGATAGAGCTTATGTTATGTGTGATAGCCGGATTTGGGCTAATGATATATTATTCGTTGCGGGGTCATTCCCCGGGATTGTGGCATTGTATATTTCCGTGGATTTGCTAACCACGATGCGAGGAATACCTCATGCGAGTCCGTAGGGCTCATGCGGGTGAAATAGTCCCATGCGGGCGGGTCCAGCCTATGCGAGGAATACCTCATGCGAGTCCGTAAGGGCTTATGCGGGTGAAATAGTCCCGTGCGAGGAATACCTCACGCGGTCCACGTGATCTACGCGGTGAAATAGTCCCGTGAATAGGATTGCTTATTGATACTGCGGGCAGGTGGTCCTGCTTTGATCGTGAGCTTTCCTACTTTATATTGTAAGTATACTCCTATTTACTCTCATTGTTAGTAAGGCACGCAATCGTTAATTGAGTTATCATACGTGTCTCAGTTTATTTTAGACTTATGATTTCATTACGCATTTCTGGCCGCATATTTGGTACATGTTGTAATCGACTCCTTCGGCCGCGTTCATGCCGCAGTAGAGTACAGTTCTTGATCCTCGCTCTTAGGATCACCGTTGAGCCGTTGAGAAGCTCTCCTTTATTCGAGGCTTATCCTGGTATTGCCGGTTATTGTACATTCAGGTATGGCGGGCCCCGTCCCGCCAGAGTTTATATTCTTAGAGGTCCAGTCACATGTGGATTGGGTTGGAAAAAAAATGTCGTTATATTGATATGATTTTGAAGGTGGCCTTATCGGCTGCCTGTTGTTATTTTATGTTTAAGCACGTTTTGGATGTATGTTCATTGCTATTCTCTGAGGTATACCGAAAGGGGTGCCCAGGTAGGGCACCAGTCGCGGGCCCGGGGTCGGGTCGTGACACTTGAGGTATCATTTCATGTTTCCTTCTACTCTTAGAAGTTAAGAGGTAGTTGTGTGATTTACTCTATGTAGAACTTTTCCTATCTTTTGAGCATGACTAGTTGTACGTATATAGTACGTTAGGCGTACAAGACCTTGATATCCTTTACTAGTTTTATGAATAGCCAAGTCGGGTGAGTTAGGAGAATAACTCCCTTCTTTGAGAATATTAAGGATGTCTAATGTTTTATTAAAGTTAAGGGACTTGAAGAGTTTTTAAGTATGTGATACTTGTTCCGTTTTAAATATATAAGTCCCTTGGATAGGAAATTATATTTTTGGCTAAGGTATAAAGTGAATATAACGACTTTATGGGGAGTTGGTTATATTTGCTTTATGGAAGGATAATGACTTGATTTTTAAGGCATCAATTGCCTAAGGTTTTATATAAAAGGAGTCACTCGATTTCTAAGGTTAAGAGACTAATTGTATTTTTTTTGAAGATAAGAGAATCGATTTGAAAGTATACAATACTTGGTTTTTAAAAGTAGAAGTCTCTTGGTTATAAAGGAAAGAGTTTTGTCTAAAACCATAAAGGGTTATAACGGCTTTATGGGAAGTTGGTTATAACGGCTTTATGGAAAGTTAAGAGAATGGTTTTCTCTAATAAAGTAATCAAAGAATTAACTTGTATTAAGGAAGGGCAATGTGATTTAAAGGTATCACTTGCTTAAAGCTTTTAAGTAAGGGTCACTTGATTTAGAAGCCGAGAAATGTATTTCTAAAAGTATCGTGACTTATGTGAAATGTACACAAGCCTGGATACTACGGGTGTTAGTATCTTGGGGTTTTACACAATAAGGAGTCTCCTAAAAAGAATGTACGTACGTAGTACTTTGACCTGTTTAATTGAGAATAATTCTATGTGATGCCTTGATTAGTACTTTGACTTGATAAATTGAGAATTTGTCTAAGTGTGCCTTGATTAGTACTTTGACTTGATAAATTGAGAATTTGTCTAAGTGTGCCTTGATTAGTACTTTGGCTTGATAAATTGAGAATTTGTCTAAGTATGCCTTGATAAGTACTTTGGCTTGTTCAATGAGAATTGTTCTATTTGTGCCTTGATAAGTACTTTGGCTTGATTAATTGAGAATTAGTCTAAGTGTGCCTTGATAAGTACTTTGGCTTGTTAATTGAGAATTAGCCTATGTGTGCTGGTGATAGCCTTTGAGTGCAAGTATTATGTTTTATTACGTTGTCGCGACTCGGTTGGAGAATTTTGTCTTGTTGTAAGTACTTGGACGCATCGACGGTGATGTGGGATTCCACGTATGCTTCCTATTAGTAGTACTTGGGTTAAATTCGGATTTTTATGAAGACATGGTAGTGCTTACTTGTTTGACTACGGTCGAGATAGGGTAAGAGTATAAGTGAGGGTAAACCCCAAGATGCTATACCACCTTCTCCAGTAAGAGTATAAGTGAGGGTAAACCCCAAGACATTATACCCCATTGTTTTGTTTGATGGTCACGAGATAGGGTAAGAGTATAAGTGAGGTAAACCCCAAGATGCTTTACCACCTTCTCCGGTAAGAGTATAAGTGAGGGTAGACCCCAAGATGCTATACCACCGCTTTACCACCTTCTCTGGGTAAGAGTATAAGTGAGGGGCACCCAAGACGTTATACCACCGTGGGACTTGGTGTTCATGTATGACTATTGGTGTATTATTATACCGGATCGGCGGTGATGTGGGATTCCACGCGGGAGATATATATATGTGTTGTGTATGTATGCGCCGACGGAGGTGGGATGCCACGGGCGCCACAAGATTATATTTTACACTTATAGTCCGGCGGTGATGGGGATTCCACGGACACGCTTGATATTTGTGTGACTTGATCGCGTCCCAGATTGGGCCGGGTAGTAAATGTGCCCTCCTTAAAGGGCCGGATTATACTTATGAAAGATAAGTAAGTTATATAGAAATGAACTTAATGATTTTTCCTAATCATGTGCGTAAGAATGTGGCTATAACCTTTATTGAAAATGGGAAAAGATATTGATGTGAAATTAAGTTCATAAGTGGTAATGTCACGGCAGGATCTGGTATGTACTTTTATACTTGTCCTGTCATTCTTTTGTACGATTATGATTTGTTTATCAGACGTTATTTCGCTCCATATTCGCACTGTTGTAATCGATTCTTCGGGGCCTGCGTTCATGCCCGCAGGTTTTAGGTACCCAGGTTGGTGATCCTTGCTCTTAGGATCTCGGTTCAGTTTTTGGGAAAAAGCTCCATTTGCTCCGAAGGCTTATCTCTTGGTACGGTTTTCCCTGAGGTAGTAGATTCATGTATATTCAGGGGTATGGCGGGGCCCTGTCCCGCCACAGTTGTTATGTTAAAAAAATCTTAGAGGTCTGTAGTCACATATTGTGGGTCAGTTTGTAAAGGGAATGAGGCAACTGCTTCGGTTGTATTTATATATGTCCAGGATGGTAGCCTTATCGGCTAACCTGTTGTTTTACTTCTGTTGTGTTATTTTATAAGTTTCATGTATGTTTCGCTGGTTATCTCTGATGTATACCTGTAAGGGTGCCCAGGTAGGGCACCAGTCGCGGGCCCGGGGTCGGGTCGTGACAGGGGTATAACATTCTCCCCTCCTTAGAAACATTCGTCCCGAATGTTCCTTCTCAAGACGGATAACGATAAAGTTCTCTTTAACTTAAACAAGTTGCCAATGCCACACATGGCCACAAAAAAAAACATACGCGCAAAACTTAAATCCAAATCCACGAGGAATCACCTCAACATCACACAAGCTTCCACCCAAGGTCTAAAAGATACTCCCTTCGCACTTTTACTTCACAAAAGAAATGATCACTTCTATTCTCTTTTAACACATGTTTGTTCCTTCCCTTGCTCGTCGTACCCTCCTCGTATACTCGAACTCTTCCTAATAAACTTACCACATTTCTGTTATTGCTTCAGTTTCCAAAATCTCATCACGCCCTCCCGGGGTGATACCTTCAAGAAGACCCACCGTCAACCTGAACTCCAAGTGTCGACGCCGATTATCCGCACGACTTCTGTTGCTTCTGAGCTGCAAATAACCTCTTCTGGATAAGCTTCACCTTATCCACATCCTGCTGGATCAAGTACGGACCAACTATCTGAACCTTGCCAACATCGAACCAATCGACCGGCAACCTACACTACCGCCCCTACAAGGCATTCATAAGGCGACATCTGAATACTGAAATGGTAGCTATAAAACATTTCCTCAATAGGAGACAACAATCCTCACAGCTACCCCTGAAATCCAAACACTGGCCCGAGGGCGAATGCGATACTGAGACTCACCTGAGTTCCTAACCCTGCCTGGTAAAACTTCCAGAAAAAGAAATAGCCGTAACCTGGGCTCCACTGCCTGTCATAAGGTGAAAGTAGGCACCTCGTGCAGCCTTACAACCTTCTTGATACAACATCTCGCATAACCCTCTGTCGAGTACACGGTCATGACTGAAATACAAGAGGGGCTGACCTCATCGGCCCGACTACTGGTCGAACGCATCCACGAACTCGTACGATGGTTAACTAAACTTGGTCCTAACACCCTCGTGACCCTACCACCTGGCGGGACCACTTCGAACTGACCCCACCACAATACAGGCCGCGGGTTGACCCGCGATCGGTCCGCAACCCGACCCGCTATCACGCAAAAACTCTTGTTCCCCTATCCGGAACAATCTCACTAATCAAGTTACGAAAACCTAGTGGTCTTCTTAGCTCAACTACCCTCTTTCATTTCACACCGCTCAGGGACTTATCACACAAGTATACCCCACGTATACTATGCACTCCGACAAAGGTCAATTGTAAACAAAATCTTTTACTCAGGACGGCCTTGCAACTAAGGTCTCCACGTATAATATTCTAAGGCCCACAATTTCTAGGTACCCAACCTTACCCTTTACTAACCAGGCCTTTAAATCACAATTTAACATAATGCTATCTGAACATAATACTTAGCACATCATCATATCATCAACGCATACTAGTCTCTAGAGGGGTAAGAATATACCTGTATCAACTGCTTCATTTTCCCTCCGTCGCTCTAACCATAATCCTGCCCTGCAGGGCGCATAGCTATAGAAGGCGATGAACTCGCCATCGACCCGTGGTCGAGTCATTCTCGCTGCATCCTTCCTATTAGGGCGCTCGTCACATGGCTCCCGACGGCCGCAGAAAACAAGCACCGAGAAAAGATGACATTCCCGGGATGGCGCCACCACATCGCATTAATCGAGAAACATGAATCCGGTGGCTAGAACCCATGTATACCGTGAACGAAGCCCTCGAGCCCACGACCGGCTCCGAATACCGAGCGTCCCGAAGGCGCGGAGGACCACTGCTGACCGCGGAGGTACATAACTAGTTCATCACGAGGCGCCCGCCAAAGTTACCAAAGGACCCTGCTGTTATGGCCCTCTTCTGCTGATCCCGGTCATTCCGTCGACCTCTCCGTGCCCCACATCCTAGTACATGAGCCTGCATGCGGGCAATGTCCATGCCCGGCTGAAGAGTTACACCCGAACAAGCCTTTGCCAAGTAATCATCTAGCCCGGTGACGTAGCGGTGTACTCTGTCCTCCATATCGCATTACAATGGGACATACCGAGCTAATGAGTCGAACTCCACATTGTACTCTCTAACCGTCCGCCCGTCCTGCCTCAACGTCAAAAATCTGTCGGCCCGAGCCCTCCTCATCTGTGGGGGCAAGAAATGTGCAAGAAATGCCCTTGAGAACTCATCCCATACGGCTGGAAGTGCATGCTCTCCCCGGGACAACTCCCACGAATCAAACCAGTCGACTGCAGTATCACGCAGCTGATGCGAACCTAATACCACCGACTCTGCCTCTGAGGCTCTGATCACTCTCATGATCCGCTGTAGCTGTCGGATAAACTCCTGAGGGTCATCCTCAGCTCTCGATCCATAGAACATCAAGTGGCTACAACTCAGAAAGTCCCGTATTCTCAAACCGCTCGCCGGGGTGAACTATGGTGCTCTTGGGACTGAATCGCCGGATCCACCTATCTCATATCTCGCCACGACCGACAGGAATCGGGCCATCTCTTGTACCCATCTCATCTCGCTCCAGCCGTGGACCGAGGCTCAGTCTTGTAGTCTCGGCAGCCACTGCTGCGCTCTAAACTCTGGTGCCGGGCGGCCGCAAAACTCGCTGCGTCAAGCACTATCTCGAGTAACGATCGGGCTCGCTGCAGTAACCTCCGTGCTCTACTCGCAGCTCCTCGCTTTGCCTTGGGCCCGGGTTGCCTTACGCGGAGGCATAACTGGTAAATGAAAGGAATACGTCAGAGGGGTCCAACTTATCACACAGCTCTAAGGCACGATCTCAGAATGAGAATAATGGAAACCACTCCTAAATATCTTATAGCCTCCTGATTATTGGTGTGGTGCACAACACACCGATAATCAAGACTCTACTAGATACGGTTTGTAGACACTTTCCGAGGATTAACTGCTCTGATACCACTTTTGTCACGACCCGAACCCGGGCCCGTGACTGGTGCCTTACCCCGGGCACCTTAGTGATACAACATCAGAGAAAATCGGAAATAAAACATAAACATGAAAAAGAGATATGATAAATAAACAGTCAACCAAAGCATTGCCTTACGTATATATACATAAAAACCCAACAGTTATCCTTTTTACAACTCGCCACAACAAGATTACATGCACTCTAAGAGTTTTACAACAACAACTATGACGGACAGGCCCCGCCATACCACGAATGCATAAGAACCTGCTGCACTCGTGGTAACATACGAAAGATAAGCCTCCGAGAAACGGCTTCCCAACACGTTGAATCGTGATCCTATGGCGAGGATCCACAACCGATGTACCTCTACTGCGGCATGAACGCAGCCCAAGGAGGTTAGTACAACAGTACCAAGTATGTGAAATCGAAAATATCAGAATGAAATCATAACGATATATAAAATAGGAGACATGTATGATAACCAAACTACAGTTCATAACATAAAAGCAGTCACGTCATGTCAGGGACTCACGCCCTCAAGTCATCCCTCATGCCCGTGGAACTCCTTCCTCACCGCGATGCGGATATAAACCGTATTATCGTACAACATGTCTCGGCTCATCCCATGGAGATAGAGGTGGAATCGTGTGGTGTACATGTCCCGGCCCATCCCGTGGGACTCGGTGAAGTATGGAATACATGTCCCGGCTCATCCCATGGGACTCGGTAAAGAATCGGATGAAATATGTGTCCCGACCCATCTCATGGGACTCGAAGAATCGATGAAATCGTGTCGCCCATCTCATGGGACTCGGTGAGAATCGGATGGAATACGTGTCCCGGCCCATCTCATGGGACTCGGTGAAGAATCAGATGGAATACGTGTCCCGGCCCATCTCATGGGACTCGGTGAAGAATCAGATGGAATACGTGTCCCGGCCCATCTCATGGGACTCGGTGAAGAATCGTTCATAACAAATCAGTCGGCCCTCCATCGAGAGACGCGGTGGTATAGAAATACAGTACTTGCACAACAAGGCTATCAAACGCAAACATAGGCAAGTTACACACAACTCAAGGTTATTTTATGCCAAAGTCCAGGTTCTGACCCCAAAGTATTACGTACGTTAAATTCTTTTTAAAAGATCCATTTCTTTTATAAAGGTCACCCGATACCCATAGTATTAAAATAGAGTGACTCACATTTTTAGGTAAACCAAAACACTTTCCTTTTCAACATCAAATAACAACATTCTTTTCCGTAGAATCAGTTAACACACGTACGTCTACCGTACTATATATATATATTCTTTTAAAATATCATGCTCAAGAGGATAGGAAGAATCACATACCTCGCGACGATTTATCGACTATTAGCAAATAGCTCCAAAGTACTGTAATCCTGCTAGCCTTTTCCACCCTTTGAGTAGACTACGCTACTCGTAGTACTTCAACCTATAACGGTTATACAAGTCTATCAATGTCTAGACTACTCGGTAGAATAAATCTAGATACAAGATTCTACGGAAAATCAAGACTTCCCTACCCACAAACTTCACAAGTCTCATCAGAATACAGTCCTATGTAAGTACAGTTCAATTATCTTCTTATATACCTTCCTTGTATATAACTTATACTTAATTCTTATACTTCAACAGTGTGTAAACTCTAATTACAAAAGGGGGACAAGATATTTACCTCGATAAGCCCAAAATTATCCAAGATTAAATGTCGATCCTGAGCAACGTTTAGCTCCTACTGGGTGCTCCAACCCGCTCAAACAACCCTTAGAAGTTCTACGCCTTCTACGTAACACTTCAACCGACTATGAAGGTTTTCCTTGGGGTTTCGTTTTGAGACAAAAGGACATAAGGTAGTATTTCCGGGCTCTACGTATAGAGGTATCTTTGGAATACTACAAGGTATAAGGCTAAGGTATTTTGGTATAGTAACAATACTTAGAGAGTATTTTCTACCAAGAGGGGGGGGGTATTTTACGAGAACAACTTTAGGTAGGGGGGGTAGTCTCGGCTAGAACACTACAAAGGGAGGGTGCTTTCGCCAAGGCCTTCTCAAGGGGGAGGGGTGTTGTGGCCGAGAACGCTCAAAGGGGGAGAGGAGTTTCAAGACTTGGAAAATGTCTAAGTGTGGATGAAATAACTCATCAACTAAAGGGGTATTTATAGGCCAACCAATGGCCAAGATGAAGCCAAGTGGTAGGCAAGTGTAAGGTGGAGATTTGCACAAGTGCACCCTATCCTACTCCACAAATCCCTCACAAACATTGACCCAAGTTTTAGGCCACAAAACAAGCCCCAAAATCGTGCCATCCAAGCCCTATTTGCCGTCCATATGAGGGTGACAAGTGTCACCCTCTCGTTGGTCCAAAATATTTCATCTCTCGGAAAAATCCGCAAAAATTATAAATGATATAGCTGTAATTTTCCCTACGCAAAGTTTGGAAGACGTTTCGTCGGAAAACGATTCTTTTAGTAGGTTGTGCACCAATTTCTTCCTATGCCTAACTTTAAGGCCAAAACTTTTGTATGTACGTCCTTACGTGCATACTCTGAAAATACGGGGTATAACACTAGAGCTTCGGGTTCACACATGTCTCGGGTTCCTAGTCAGGCGAGGCCACCTTTGCCTCAGTGTGTTCGATGTGGTAGGACCCATTTTGGGGAGTGTCATACTACTTCAGGAGCCTGTTATTCCTGCGGTCGTCAGGGACATAGGCAGAGGGAGTGTCTGTATAGAGATGGCACGGGTACTATGGCTCAGCCTACGGGTTCTATTGCCGGTTCATCGTCATCTACAGTTATGCGCCCCATCGGGAAGGGTACTCAGACATCAGCTGGTCGTGGCAGAGGCCATGGCAGGGGTTCCAGTTCTGGCGGTCCTCCGAACCGCATGTATGCACTGGCCAGTAGACGCGATCAGGAGGCGTCACCAGATGTTGTCACAGGTACATTATCGATATTTTTCCATGATGTGTATGCTTTGATTGATCCAGGTTCCACCATGTCCTATATATCCCCTCTTGTTGCTAGTAGGATAGGGATAGAACCTGAGCCAATAGAACCAATCGAGGTAGCTACACCGGTGGGAGATTCGGTTATAGCTAGGCATGTGTATAAGAATTGCTCGGTGGTGATATATAGCCATCGTACCTCAGCAGATTTGATAGAGTTGGATATGATCGACTTCGATGTTATTATGGGTATGGATTGGTTGGCCTCTTGTTTTGCCAACGTTGATTGTCGAGAGAAGTTGGTTCGATTCCAGTTTCCAGACGAACCGGTTATTGAATGGAAAGGGAATACCGCATCGCCGAGGGGTAAGTTTATTTCATACCTCAAGGCAAGGAAGATGGTTCGAAAGGGGTGTATTTATCACTTAGTTCGGGTACATGATACGGAGGCCGAGGTACCGGCCCTTCAGTCAGTTCCAATAGTCAGTGAGTTTCCGGATGTTTTCCCAGATGATCTCCCAGGTCTTCCTCCAGAGCGGGAGATAGATTTCAGTATAGATGTAGTGTCAGGTACCCAACCTATATCCATTCCCCCTTATAGAATGGCACCTGCAGAATTGAAGGAGTTAAAGGAACAGTTGAGAGACCTATTAGAGAAGGGCTTCATTAGGCCTAGTGCATCTCCATGGGGTACGCCGGTATTATTTGTAAAGAAGAAGGATGGTTCACTGCGGATGTGCATTGACTATAGGCAGCTGAATAAGGTGACCATCAAGAATAGGTACCCCCTTCTCAGGATTGATGACTTGTTCGATCAGTTGCAGGGTGCTAAGTATTTCTCGAAGATAGACCTGCGATCCGGTTATCATCAGGTACGGGTTAGAGAGGCAGATGTCCCGAAGACTGCGTTCAGGACCCGGTAAGAACATTATGAGTTCAGGGTAATGTCGTTTGGGTTGACTAATTGTTATACCCCATAGTTCTGACCCTACGTATGAGAGTGTACGAAAGCATGTAAGACTTAAAATTTTCAAAGGATAGGTTGACGGATTATTCCGGACGGGTTTTAGTAAACTTTGAGGCGGGTTATGACCCGGTTCATTGAGAGTTCCTAAGTATTTCAAAGGCCTAGGGCGTATTTCGTTGAGTCTAGATTCCAACGCAACCAACCGTTCGTCGATAGGACGTCGGAGTAGAAAGTTATGAGAGTTACAAGTTCCGCGCGATCGGGCGAAATGCGTTTCGAGCAAAGCGGCGGCCGCGCGGATGCGAGGTCGCGCGCTAAAGTAATCGAGGGTCGCTGAAGCGGCCAGCGCGCCAGATGAGCCACGGCGCGAAAGTTCGAGAGCTCATGCGAGGTTTCGGCCGCCATGGGCGGGCCGAGGCGGGAGTGTTGGTCGGAAAAACTTAGACAAGTCGATTTTTCTTTAAAGACCTTGGGAGGGTGACAAGTGTCCCCATCTGATTTCTTGCATGCAATATATTGACCAAGTCTTGAAGACTTGGTCATCTTCCAATTTCCCTCTCTCTCTAAAGCTTTAGCTCTCCCTTCTCTCTAAGTTTCCAAGAGAAATTCTAAGCCTAAAGAAAATCTGAAAAGTGTGATAGGAAGGAAAGGTTATTACAAGCTTGTGAAGACTATTGTGGTGATATTCTTGGAGTAGAGGCTAGCAATTGTTGGAGTAAATTGGCTAAAAGCTCTAAGGTAACCATTCTTCTTTTATAGTTGGTATTTGGTATTGCATGTTGAGTAGGAAGAACTTTTAGTTGGAAATAAGGCCCTTAGATTGATTGCATGTGAGAAATGTGGTTGGGATATGAAAGGATTGGTTAAAAGAACAAATGAGCATGTTGTAGCCTAAAAACTACCTTAAACTTGTTAAAATGAATTATTGTACCTTGTGGGGCAGAATTAGTTTGGGTGTGTAATCCCCTTTGCATTGTTGGATTGTTGAGCCTTGAATGAGGCATTTGGATGATAAATTCGGCCTTGAGAAAGGTGGCAAAGTATGTAGAAACAAAGGAAATGCTGCCCAATTTTCCGTAGAATTTAGTGGCTTTGAGTTAGATTATTCTACATTGAAATTAGAGGTTAATGAACATATCATGGTTATTATAGGTTGAAATATTACTTACGGTAGTTGGACCTAGCAAGTGGATTGACCAAAGAGGTATGTGAAGTTTTCCTATCTCTTGAGCATGAATAGATGAAACTATGTAGTACGGTAGACGTACAAGATTTGGTATTCTTACTTGTTTGAGTATATAATGACTTGTTTCGTTTTAAGAACGTATAAATCCCTTGGTTAGGGAAAAAGTATGATTTTACTAAAGTATAGAGTTAATATAACAACTTTATGGGAAGTTGGTTTATTAGCTTCATAAAAGGTTAATGAGAAGAGATTTACTCTAAAAGTAAGATAAGTATATGAAGAGGCAAATTGGTTTAAGGCATCAATTGCCCAAGAGTTTTATGTATAAAGAGTCATTTTTTTAAAGGAGTTGAAGTATGTAGTACTTGGGTTAAATTCCCGGTTTTCTTTTATTAAAGATATGATTAAGTGCCTTAAGTAAACTAAAATGAGAGGGTATATGAACAAGACTAATAAGAAGTTATAAGTTTTCTTAACTTATTTATGATTATGATATGATGACAGTTTGAGTTAGGGTAAGAGTATATCTGAGGGGTAAGCCCCAAGATCGTTATACCACCTTCTCCAGGGTAAGAGTATGTCTGAGGGGTAAGCCCCAAGATCGTCATACCACCTTCTCCAGTGTAAGAGTATATCTGAGGGGCAGATCCAAGATCGTTATACCATCTGCACCAGTGTAAGAGTATATCTGAGGGGCAAGCCCCAAGATCGTTATACCATCTTGTTACACCCCGTAATTACAGGACATGTTTTAAGAACGTACGTAAGAACTCGCAAGTGTTAAATTAGAGACTTGTAAAAATTTAACGGAATTATGGAATTGTCGGAAAACGTATTATTGTGATTTAATGGGAGGCGACACGTGTCACCCCCCTTATAGATGCCTTGGACGAAATTGGCATGGCCAATATGGTCATTGACCATAGTCCTAGATGGCAAGTCTTGCAAGTTGATTAGCTTGAGAAGTTTGACTAAGTCAAGGTCCCACAAGTCTTGATATTTGTTAAGAGATCATCCAAACCACTCAATTGTTCACATCTTGACCCTCCATGTTTCTTTATAATACTAGTAGTAGTATGACTAGCTTAACACTTAGAAAAATTCACAAGAATTGAAGAGCAAGAAGCAAGCTCTGCCCTCTCCTTCAAAAGGAAAAAATTTGTTTCTTGTTCTTTAGGCTCCACACTTTAAACCAAGGTTCTTGAGGGTAGTGTAAGCATATCTCAATAGAAAACCTTGGAAAAAATAGTTTACTGTTAGTCGCAAAACGAAAACCTAAGGGTCTTTCTAGGTTTTGGATTGGAAGTTGAAGGAAAGTTGTTGGTATGGTTCTAAGGGTCTCAACGAGCGGATTGAGTGTCTGGAGAGGTTCTAAACTACTAGAGCGACTTCGGATTGGAATTGGATTAAGATTCGTTGAGGTTTAATTTTGTCCTTTAATGTGTTACAAGATTATATATTTATATTGTTGTTGTTAGCTTTACGTGTTGCTAGCATGAAGTTGATATGTAGAAGTTTATAAGGATTGTGGATTGATTGTAGCATTGGAACTCCGGAATGTAATGTAAGCCATGTTAAGTTGGATTTCAATTTAGTCGTTATTAGAATCGTCGCATGTTATTGATTTGAAGATTGTGGTAGTTTTAACCAAATGCGACTTGATATCATGTTATGATTAACAAATTGGATTGAAATGGAAATTTGATAAGTATTGGTATGGTTGAACTCTAGGTGGTCGAATTTGGACTACTTTCTAAATTGTGAGCCAATTGGGGCTGTTTAGTTATTCATTTGTATTGGACTACCTTCTTTATTGTTGTGAGCCAATTGGGGCTGTTTGGTTATTGTATTTCGGCCTTGAAAAAGGTGGCAAAGTGAGTAGAAACAAAGGAGGTGCTGTCCGATTTTCCGTAGAATTTAGCGACTTAGCACTTAGAATATTCTACGTTTGAATTAAGAGGTTAATGGACGTATTATGGCCATTATAGGTTGAAGTACTTTGGAGCCTTTTTGCAACTTGTCGCTAGTCGTCGCGAGGTATGTGAACCTCTTCTTTCTTTGGCATGATCCTACGTATGAAATCTCCATGTGATAGTATTTCAAGATTCCTTCTACTCTTAGAAGTTAAGAAGTATTTACATTGTCGAATCTAAGTTAAAAGTATGTTTAAACTATCCTAAGTCCTTACTAGGTCTTATGAGAGACGTTGGTAAGAACGGTTAGGAAGTTATGAGATTTGATTTAAAGGCTATGTGTCTTGAATTGTTTAAAGTAAGTAAGTGGATTTTATGTTCGAAAATGACTTGAATTTATATGTGAAAAGGGGATTGATTTTAAAAGTGGAAGTTATATGATTTTAAGGGAATGAATTACTTGGTTTTGGGAAGGTATGGAATTTTATATGTTTTTGTATAAGTAATTGGGCTTTAAAGGAAGTATGTTATGAAGTTTGAAGACTAAGAACTTTGATTGTCTTTTAAGGATTATGAAGTTTTAAGTGATACGATTCTTTTTAAGTATGTATGTACGTAGTATCTTTGGATCCCGTTTTCCTAAATGTTGTAAGAATAAAAGTGACATAAGTTCTCTAAAATGAATGGTTGTTATAATAGCTTTATGGGAAGTTGTTATGACGACTTAAGAAGAAGTGAAAAGATGGTTTAAAAATGTTATGTAAGGAAAATACACCGAGCCTACGAATAGGCCGGATTACGTTATGAAATACACCGAGCCTACGAATAGGCCGGACACGTTATGAAATACACCGAGCCTACGAATAGGCCGGATTACGTTATGAAATACACCGAGCCTACACATAGGCCGGATTACGCCATATTACCCCGAGCCTTCACATAGGCCGGGTTACGTCATCTTACACCGAGCCCCACAGGCGGGCCGGATTATGCTACATGATTCCACAGTACACCGAGCCCCACAGGCGGGCCGGATTATGCTACATGATTCCACAGTACACCGAGCCCCACAGCGGGCGGATTATGCCACATGATTTATGAGTACACCGTGTCCCGCAATGGGCGGATTCCGTTATCACGTATGGATAATCAAAGTAAGCTCCCAAATAAGAAGTCCCTCCATAATGGGCCGGATTATGTTATGTAAGATATGTAAGTTATGTGAAAAAGACTGAATTAAACTCTTAAGTATGTATGTATGAATATGTCGTTAATTTTATTGAAAGAAGGAAAGGCAGTTAATATATGATTGATTTCGTGAGTTAAAAGGACATTCTTTTATACTGATACGATTTGGTTATTGCATTTTATTTCGTTTCCATACTTGCACTGTTAGATCGACTTCTCCGGGCTGCGTTCATGCCCGCAGGTCATAGGTACCCAGGTTGGTGATCCTTGCTCTTAGGATCTCGCTCGCTTTTTGGAAAGAAGCTCCTTTCACTCCGGAGGCTTATCTTTTGGTACGGTTTCCCTGATATGGTAGACTTATGTACATTCAGGGGTATGGAGGGGCCCTGTCCCGCCGCAGTTGTAATTCTTAGAGGTCTGTAGTCACATTTTTTGGGTCAGTTTGTAAAGGAAATGAGGCAACTGCTTCGTTTATGTATGTACGTTCAGGAAGGTAGCCCTATCGGCTAACATGTTGTTTTATTACTGTTGTTTTATTTTATAAGTTTCATGTATGTTCCGCTGATTTTCTCTGATGTATACCTGTAATGGTGCCCAGGTAGGGCACCAGTCGCGGGCCCGGGGTCGGGTCGTGACAAAAGTGGTATCAGAGCAGTTAATCCTCGGAAAGTGTCTACAGACCGTGTATAGTAGAGTCTTGATTATCGATGTGTTGTGCACCACATCTATAATCAGGAGGCTGCAGGACATTTAGGATTGGTTTCCATTCTTCTCACTCTGAGATCGCAGCAGAGTCAGTATTAATAGGTTGATCTGTCTCGACGTATTCTTATGTATGTGAATCGCTATGCCTCCACGGCGACCAGGCCCGAGGCAAGGCAAACAGCAGGAGCCGCCAAAGAGTGCGCAGAGTTACCGAGTCGCACGCAATATGCCAGGGTAGTAGGCGGTCGGCGAGTTCACCACGCCGCGATAGAGGAGCCGAGAGCGGCGGTAGCTCCAGAGGTTCCAGACAGAGCTGCCACGACCCGATCCGGCCCGTGATCGTGCCTTACCCGGCACCCTAGTGATACAACATCGAGAAAATCAGCGGAAATAAAAACTAAAACATGAGACAAGTCATAAAGCATGAACTAGGCTAACCAAAACGGTCACCTTCCGAAATATATACATATATATATCAACACGAGCGCTTAAATCCTTTTACAACCCCGCCCACAATAGTACATGACACTTAAGAATGTAACCATAACTATGACGGACAGTGGCTCTCGCCATACCCCGAATGTACAAGTAACTACACCGACAGGGACTATACCAAAGACAAGCCTCCGAGAAACGGAGCTTCCCAAAAGTCAATCGTGATCCTAAGAGCGCGGATCCACAACCGATGTACTCTACTGCGGCATGAACGCAGCCTCAAGGAGGTCAAGACAACAGTACCAAGTATGTGAAACTTGTAAAAATATCAGAATGAAATCATAATAGTCTATATAAAGCGGAGACATGTATGATAACCAAACTACGATCCACAATACATAAATAGTCATGTCAAGTCGTGACTCACGCCTCAAAGTCATTACTCAAATTTAACAATGGGTCTCACGCCCACAACATCACTCATGCCCGTGGAATACCTTCCTCACTGCCGGATCCATGATATAAAACATTCAAGGAGTACATGAACACGAGTCCCACTGTGTCATAATAAAACCGCATGCAGGTAAGTACGAAGGCATAGCCGACTACTAACACCCATAGTACTAACAAGGTCATAAACTGTATCATGAGATCTGTCTAGACCGTCACATGATCAAAGCTGGTCACACGCCCGCAGTATCCAATGTGCGCGTCTAGCCCTGGAACTCCTCGCAGCTCCGCATAGGCCAACCTCATAGGCCCGCATGAGGTATAACCCCGCATCGAGGGTAGCTACTCCCCGGCATCCGCCTGGACTCGCAGTCCGCATGGCCACATAGACCGCATGACCATAAAGGTCGCACACTAACCTGGAACTCTCGTAGCTCCGCATAGGTCCCCTGGACCCGCATGAGGTATTCTCGAATCATGGTCCCGCATCACCGAGTCTACCCCGCGACGGAGGCGACAACCTCCTAAACATGTCAATGGTGAGGTACAATACCAACATAACGGCTGATAGTTAAACAACTTAAGCGCAGTCGAGGGGAAACCCCTTTACACAAACATCACAAGATACTAACACACGTAGCATCCTAGCATGTTTACTTAACAAATCAACAAGAAAGTATTACAAGGCTATCACAAACCAACACAATCAAGTTATACACACAAGGTACTTTCTACTATATGATTAACAAGATCGGGTTTTTATCCCCAAAGTACTTTATACATTAACTCTTTAAAAGATACGTTACTTTCACAAAAGTCACACAATACGTAGTATAAGAAAATAAAGTGACTAATATTTTAATTAAACCAAAACAACGTCCGCACTTTCCTTTTAAACCAAATTAAGACAATAACATGCCTTCCTTTTAGACCAAAACACTTCTCCTTTCAAGTCAAATTACCATTTTAAAACCAATGATAAAACCATTCCTTTGTTTTCATAAAGTCGTTATAACTAACTTCCCATAAAGCTGTTATAACACTTTATGTTCTAAACCAAAAACTCTTCAATTCTACAAGTCTCTTTCCTTTTAAAACAACAATAAGTATTCTTTTAAAACCCAAATAATGTACTCTTTTCAAAATAAGTAACCTATACTTAAAATCAAGTTACTTCTCTTTTTCCAAAAAAACAAGTCGTTATAAGTCAAGTCTCTTATCTTTGAAGATCAAGTCTCTTAACTTTCAAAATCAAGTCGTCTATAAGTCAAGTCTCTTATCTTTGAAGATCAAGTCTCTTAACTTTCAAAATCAAGTCGTCTATAAGTCAAGTCTCTTATCTTTGAAGATCAAGTCTCTTAACTTTCAAAATCAAGTCGTCTATAAGTCAAGTCTCTTATCTTTGAAGATCAAGTCTCTTAACTTTCAAAATCAAGTCGTCTATAAGTCAAGTCTCTTATCTTTGAAGATCAAGTCTCTTAACTTTCAGAATCAATAAACCATTCTTTTATCTACATAAAGTTGTTATAACTAACTTCCCATAAAGCTATTATAACACCCTATGTTTAAACCAACCAAAACACTTAGCACATGTACGTCTACCGTACTACATAGTTTACAAAACATCATGCTAGAAAGGATAGGAAGAGGTTCACATACCTCGCGACGATTATCGACAATAAGCAAAACGCTCCACAGTACTGTAACCCTGCTAGCCTTTTCCACTCATCAAGTAGAATACGCTACTCGTAGTACTTCCACCTATATAGGCCACAAACGTCTATTAACTTCTAAAAACACGGTTCCATTTTCTACAGAAAATTCGGCAGCACCTCTCCCCCTGAAATCACATAAATCTCCTCCCCTAACAAGGCCCGCTACCAGGCCAATAACTCCTAGGGGATTACACGTCTAACCGGACGTGTTCAAATCTGCTTCACAATAATACAACAACATCAGAATACAGCCCTATGTAAATACAGTTCAATACTCATTCTAAATATAGTATTCTCAACTATACATTACTACAACATGTAATATCCAATTACAATAGGGGGGGGCATAAATCATTACCTCGATAAGCCCAAAATTATCCAAGATTAAATGTCGATCCTGAGCAACGTTTAGCTCCAAGTCCTTACGCTCCAACCCGCTCCAAGCGACCCTTAGAAGTTTCTAAACAACTTCTCTAAACACTTCAACCAAGCTATGAAGGTTTTTCTAGGGTTTCATTTTGCGACTTTCGGAATAAAGTAGGATTTCCGGGCTCCTAGTATTTAAACAACTTTGGAATACTACTAGGGATACTAGGCTAGTGTATTTGGAATTATACCACAATACATCAAGTATTCTACACAAGGGGGGAGGGGTGGGGCGAAACCAATACAAAGGAGGGAAGTATTTTGCTCTTGAAGCTTTTCTGTGAGATGAACTTATTCATCAACCAAGGGTCTATTTATAGAAAATTGGAGGTTCAAGATCCATCTAAGTGTATGGCCAAGATTGGGCCATGTGTGTGGGTCCCACCACACCACATGGCCAACGAAATTGGGTGCAGTGTAAGGCCATTTCGCCAGTGAGTAGGTGACAAGTGGCTAGCCACTTGTCACACCCTTTCGGCCCACATGGCCACACAAGGGGGGTGACACGTGTCGCCCCCTGATTCGTCCAAAATATTACGTCTTCCGAAAATATCCAAAAAGCCGGAAACCTCAAAAACAAAGCGGGCCCCACAAAACCGTAAATTTTTCCCGTGGGCCCCACGTGGCCATTTCCGAAAATAAAATCTCAAAATTCTAATATAATCCGAGAAGTTCAAATACCAAATCTGGGAATCCAATTCCCATTAACGAACCTTTTCTTCACAAAACCGGAAACTTTTCCGTCGAAAAATTCACATCTTCCTTTCTTTCCAATATTTCTGTCGTATTCTCGTACGTATGTCCTCGCATACATACCCTGGAACTACGGGGTATAACATTCTTCCCCCCTTAGAAACATTCGTCCCGAATGTTCCTTCTAAGTCTCTAAACATACATATGCCGGTGTAGTCTCCACTACTACACTTACAAAACCGATCATGCCACCAATGGCCAAAATATAACATGTGCGCAAAACTCCATTTCACGCTAACGAGGAATCACCTCAATCATCTCAAAAAGCTCCCACCCATGATCAAACGATACTCCCTTCGCATCTTCACAACAGAATGACCACTTCCGTTCTCATAACATATGTTCACTTCCTTACTCGTCGCACTCCTCGTAACTCGAACTCCTCCTAATAAACGTACCACGTTTCTGTTGACTCTGAGCTGCTAACAATTTCCTCTGGATAAGCTTCACCCTATCCACATCCTGGTGAAACAAGTAGGGACCAACTATCTGAACTTTGCCAACCTTGAACCAATCGATCGGCAACCTACACTTCCGCCTATACAAGGCTTCATAAGGCGACATTCGAATACTGTAAAGGTAGCTATCATAAAACTCACTTACCCAAGAGGCACACAATCCTCACGGCTACCCCTGAAATCAAAACATCGGCCCGCAACCTATTCTTAACTATCTGGGTAAAACGCGTTGTTCTTCCGCTGCCCGAGGTGAATGCACATCGAGACTCACCTGAGTTCCAACCCTGCCTGGTAACACCTTCAGACACAAAAGACATAGCCGAAAAATTGGGCTCCACTGCCTGTCATAAAAAGTAGGAATCCCGTGCAGCCTTACAACCTTCCCGATATATAACATATCGCCACCCTCCGCCGAGTAAATAGTCCTACCTGAAAGACGAGATGGGCTGACCTCATCAGCCTGACTACTGGTCGAACGCATCCTCGAACTCGTACGATGGTTAACTAACCTTGGGCCTAACACCCTCGTAATCCTATCACAAAGCGGGATCACCACAAATTGACCACATCTCCTTTCGGGCTGCGGGTTGACCCGCGAACGGTCCTCAACCCGACCCATAATCGCACCAAACTCTTGTTCCCCGATCCGGAACAATCTTACCTATCCAAGTCATGAAAGCTACCACTTTCACCTTACACATCCCAAGGAAAATATCCCTCAAAACATTTCACGCATACCAAGTGTTTCGACAAAGATTAACCGTAAAATCCTTTTCTCAAGAAGTCCTTACATCTCAGGTCTCAACGTTTACTATTATAAGGTTCACACCTTAGATGACCCCATACTTATCCTTTCAACTAACCATGTTTTCTAATTCACACTTAACACAATGCTATCCGCATATAGCACATAACATGTACCCACCATAATATCATAAACAAATCTCCTAAGGGCTAAAGATATCTCCGCAACTACCGCTCACTTTCCTTTGCCGCTCTAATCATAATCACGCCGCAGGCGCCTAGCTATATAAGGCGTTGAACCACCACCGATCCCGGCGTCGAGGCTCTACATCTGTGCTACCTCCGTCGACAAACTCTCACCAAATTGCCCTATTGGCCGCAAACACAAAAGCTGTCGAAGCAGTACTACACTCCTCATAATGTAGTCTACTACTATTGCCGAAACGAGGAAGGGTTGACCTCATCTTACTAACACCCCCTTCTCCCGAACAATCAACCCGCGATCGACCCAGCCGAGTCATCCTCCGTAACCTCCTACCGACATCCTCCCATCACATGGCCCCGACGCCACAGTATAACAATCTCCCAACAAGTACGACACTCGAGGATCATCCTCGCTCTCTATCCATAGAATTTCGCGAATCGCAACTCAAGAAATCCCTAAGTCTCGCATCATCGGATCTGGGGAATCATCGATATCGCCGGAACCACCGGCCCCGTCTGCTCTCATTCCCACCACCACCTAGCTAGTAATCGGGCTATCACCTTGAACTCATATCCCTCGCTCCCGGCCGTGGAACCTGAGGCTCGTATCGTGGCTCATAGAAATCTGCCGCTCTAACTCTGCTGGGCTAGCGGCATCATAAAACTCGTCTTCAAGTACTATCTCGTAAGAACCGTGCTCGTGCCCTCGTAACCTCTCGTGTTCAACTCGTAGCTCCTCTCGCCGCTTTGCCCATCCGCCTGGTTGCTTGCGGAGGCATAACGGGTATATAAGAATACGCCAGAGGGAGTCCAACTTACAACACAGCTCTAAGGCACGATCTCAGAATGAGAAGAATGGAAACCAATCCTAAATGTCCTGCAGCCTCCTGATTATAGATGTGGTGCACAACACACCGATAATCAAGACTCTACTAGACACGGTCTGTAGACACTTTCCGAGGACTAACTGCTCTGATACCACTTTTGTCACGACCCGATCCGGCCCGGATCGTGCCTACCCGGGCACCCTAGTGATACAACATCAGAGAAAATCAGCGGAAATAAAAACTAAAACATGAGACAAGTCATAAAGCATGAACTAGGCTAACCAAAACGGTCACCTTCCTGAAATATATACATATATATATCAACCTGAACAGTTAAATCCTTTTACAACCCCGCCACAACAAAGATTACTGCACTTAAGAATGTAACCATAACTATGACGGACAGTGGCCCCGCCATACCCCGAATGTACAAGTAACTACACCGACAGGACTATACCAAAGACAAGCCTCCGAGAAACGAGCTTCCCAAAAGCTGAATCGTGATCCTAAGAGCGCGGATCCACAACCGATGTACCTACTGCGGCATGAACGCAGCCCCGGGCGAGGTCAAGACAACAGTACCAAGTATGTGAAACTTGTAAAAATCGTAAATGAAATCATAATAGTCTATATAAAGCGGGGAGACATGTATGATAACCAAACTACACACAATACATAAATAGTCATGTCAAGTCAGGGACTCACGCCCTCAAAGTCATTACTCAAATATAACAATGGGTCTCACGCCCACAACATCACTCATGCCCGTGGAATACCTTCCTCACTGCCGGCAGTCCATGATATAAAACATTCAAGGAGTACACATGAACACCAGGTCCCACCTGTGTCATAATAAAACCGTACAGGGTAAGTACGAAGGCATAGCCGACTACTAACACCCATAGTACTAACAAGGTCATAAAGTGTATCATGAGATCTGTCTAGACCGTCACATGATCAAAGCCGTCACACGCCCGCATTATCCAATGTGCGCGCTTCAGCCTCGAACTCCTCGCAGCTCGCATAGGCCAACCTCATAGGCCCGCATGAGGTATAACCCCGCATCGAGGGTAGCTACTCCGCGTCCGCTCGACTCGCACCGCATGGCCACATGTAGATCGCGTGACCATAAAGGTCGCACACTAACCCGAACTCGTAGCTCCGCATAGGTCCCCTGGACCCGCATGAGGTATTCTCGAATCATGGTCCCAGACCGCCTGAGTCTACCCCGCATCGGAGGGCAGCTTAACCTCCGGAAACATGTCAATGTGAGTGGTACAATACCAACATAACGGCTGATAGTTAAACAACTTAAGCGCAGTCGAGGGGAAACCCCTTTACACAAACATCACAAGATACTAACACACGTAGCATCCTAGCATGTTTACTTAACAAATCAACAAGAAAGTATTACAAGGCTATCACAAACCAACACAATCAAGTTATACACACAAGGTACTTTCTACTATATGATTAACAAGATCGGGTTTTTATCCCCAAAGTACTTTATACATTAACTCTTTAAAAGATACGTTACTTTCACAAAAGTCACACAATACCCGTAGTATAAGAAAATAAAGTGACTAATATTTTAATTAAACCAAAACAACGTCCAGACTTTCCTTTTTAAACCAAATTAAGACAATAGCATGCCTTCCTTTTTAGACCAAAACACTTCTCCCTTTAAAGTCAAATTACCATTTTAAAACCAATGATAAAACCATTCCTTTGTTTTCATAAAGTCGTTATAACTAACTTCCCATAAAGTTGTTATAACACTTTATGTTCTAAACCAAAACTCTTCAATTCTACAAGTCTCTTTCCTTTTAAAACAACAATAAGTATTCTTTTAAAACCCAAATAATGTACTCTTTTCAAAATAAGTAACCTATACTTAAAATCAAGTTACTTCTCTTTTTCCGAAAACAAGTCGTTATAAGTCAAGTCTCTTATCTTTGAAGATCAAGTCTCTTAACTTTCAAAATCAAGTCGTCTATAAGTCAAGTCTCTTATCTTTGAAGATCAAGTCTCTTAACTTTCAAAATCAAGTCGTCTATAAGTCAAGTCTCTTATCTTTGAATATCAAGTCTATTAAATTTCAAAATCAAGTAGTCTATAAGTCAAGTCTCTTATCTTTGAAGATCAAGTCTCTTAACTTTCAAAATCAAGTCGTCTATAAGTCAAGTCTCTTATCTTTGAAGATCAAGTCTCTTAACTTTCAGAATCAATAAACCATTCTTTTATCTACATAAAGTTGTTATAACTAACTTCCCATAAAGCTATTATAACACCCTATGTTTAAACCAACCAAAACACTTAGCACATGTACGTCTACCGTACTACATAGTTTACAAAACATCATGCTAGAAAGGATAGGAAGAGGTTCACATACCGCGACGATTATCGACAATAAGCAAAACGCCCACAAGATCAGAACCCTGCTAGCCTTTTCCACTCATCAAGTAGAATACGCTACTCGTAGTACTTCCACCTATATAGGCCACAAACGTCTATTAACTTCTAAACACACGGTTCCATTTTCTACGAAAATTCGGCAGACCTCCCCAAATCACATAAATCTCCTCCTAACAAGGCCCGCTACTGTGCCAATAACTCCTGGGGATTACACGCCTAACCTGACGTGTTCAAATCGCTTCACAATAATACAACGCTTCATCAGAATACAAATTTCTATGTAAATACAATTCAATACTCATTCTAAATATAGTATTCTCAACTATACATTACTACAACATGTAATATCCAATTACAATAGTGGCATAAATCATTACCTCGATAAGCCCAAAATTATCCAAGATTAAATGTCGATCCCGAGCAACGTTTAGCTCCAAGTCCTTACGCTCAACCCGCTCCAAGCGACCCTTAGAAGTTTCTAAACAACTTCTAAACACTTCAACCAAGCTATGAAGGTTTTTCTGGGTTTCATTTCGACTTTCTAATAAAGTAGGATTTCCTGCTCCTAGTATTTAAACAACTTTGGAATACTACTAGGGATACTAGGCTAGTGTATTTGGAATTATACCACAATACATCAAGTATTCTACACAAGGGGAGGGGGGCGAAACCAATACAAAGGAGGGAAGTATTTTGCTTCGAAGCTTTCTGTGAGATGAACTTATTCATCAACCAAGGGGTCTATTTATAGAACAATGGAGGGTCAAGATCCATCTAAGTGTATGGCCAAGATTGGGCCATGTGTGTGTGGGTCCCACCACACCACATGGCCAACGAAATTGGGTGCCAAGTGGCTAGCCACTTGTCACACCATTTCGGCCCACATGGCCACACAAGGGGGGTGACACGTGTCGCCCCCTGATTCGTCCAGAATATTACGTCTTCCGAAAATATCCAAAAAGCCGGAAACCTCAAAAACAAAGCGGGCCCCACAAAACCGTAAATTTTTCCCGTGGGCCCCACGTGGCCATTTCCGAAAATAAAATCTCAAAATTCTAATATAATCCGAGAAGTTCAAATACCAAATCTGGGAATCCAATTCCCATTAACGAACCTTTTTCTTCACAAAACCTAAACTTTTCCGTCAAAAAAATCACATCTTCCTTTCTTTCCAATATTTCGTCAGATTCTCGCACGTATGTCCTCGCATACATACCCCGAACTACGGGTATAACAAGAGCTCCAGCCCGCAATAGGGTCCGAGTATAGAGACTACGGGAGCAGATCCGATTATTGACCAAGATAGTAGTCGGGCAACAGGTGAGCAAAACGACCCTGAGCCGGGCGGTTTGCGGATTAGGGATTTTCTAGATGTCATCCACGAGTTTTATGGTTCGAGGTCCGATGAGGATCCGCAGAGTTCATTCGGCAGCTACAATGACCACGCAGTTCTTAGGGCTTGAGAGACGAGTGCATTACGCTAGCCTCCTACCGGTTACGCGATATCGCTTTGAACTTGTTTGAGTCATTCTTGCTTTCAAGAGGTGATGATGCTCTTCCATCTGTTTGGGAGAAGTTTACAGAGGCCTTCATGGATCACTTTGCCTCACGAGATGAGAGAGCCCGGGTAGACAGATTCTTGACCTTGAGGCAGAACGGGAGGACTATCAGAGAGTATAGCTTGGAGTTTGACTCCTTGGCCAGACATGCGCATACTATTGTGGCTAACATGGCTGATAGAGTTCATCGCTATGTTATGGGGCTAGACCGTTATATGATCACTGCTTGCCTGGGAGTAGCCCTTCAGCCAGGAATGGATATTGCCAGGATACAGACTTATGCACAGGGGATCGAGGACAGGGAGAGAGAGGACCGACCAGGCCGGCCAAGAGGGCAGACGAGGGTTCAGGGTGATTTTCAAGGCGGAGAGCCTCAAAGCAGCTAGGTCTGATGGCCGGCACGAGTGCTCCTTCCCGATTTCCGCGGAGGGTTAGATCAGCCGGGTAATTCGGGAGCCGGTCAGAGCTCCAGGGCTTCGGATTCGTATACGCACATGGGTTCTAGACAGTCGGGGCCCCTCTTCCCTCAGTGTTCACAGTGTGGCCGGCATCACCATGGGGAATGTCGTCGTGCTACTGGTGCCTGTTTTGCCTGTGGCCGTCAGGGCCATATGTTGAGGGATTGTCCTAGTAGGAGAGTTGCAGGAGGGATAGAAAAGTCTACCGGATCAGTTGCGGGTTCTTCGCCTTCGATGCTAGGGCAGATGTTCATCCACGGCGTGCCGCGTGGCGAGGGTGGTGGAAGTTTCATTTTTAGCGGTACTTTTAAGCGCCTATATGAATTCAGGTTTATCTTCGGGCCTTTACATATCTGTATGCATGATAAGGTTATTTTATGTTTAAGTATCCGAGCGGATAATATTGAAGTTATGTATGTATGTTAGAAGGAGTTGGAAATGCGAAAAGGTAACCTCGTTTGGGCTTATGATGACGGATATGCGTGCGGGTATTAGGGCCATGTGTGGCATTGTTGGTATGTCGGGGTTGTGAAAGGAAACTATGTCGCTAATTATAAGTTTGACTCCGAAAGAACATTCGAGGACGAATGTTTCTAAGGGGGGAAGAATGTTACACCCCGTAATTACAGGACATGTTTTAAGAACGTACGTAAGAACTCGCAAGTGTTAAATTAGAGACTTGTAAAAATTTAACGGAATTATGGAATTGTCGGAAAACGTATTATTGTGACGAATGGGAGGGCGACATGTGTCACCCCCCTTATAGATGCCTTGGACGAAATTGGCATGGCGATATGGTCATTGACCATAGTCCTAGATGGCAAGTCTTGCAAGTTGATTAGCTTGAGAAGTTTGACTAAGTCAAGGTCCCACAAGTCTTGATATTTGTTAAGAGATCATCCAAACAACCTAATTGTTCACATATTGAACCTCCATGTTTCTTTATAATACTAGTAGTAGTATGACTAGCTTAACACTTAGAAAAATTCACAAGAATTGAAGAGCAAGAGCAAGAAGCTCTCGGGTTCCCTCTCCTTCAAAAGGAAAAATTTTCGTTTCTTGTTCTTTAGGCTCCACACTTTAAACCAAGGTTCTTGAGGGTAGTGTAAGCATATCTCAATAGAAAAACCTTGGAAAAAAATAGTTTACTGGGTTAGTCGAAAACGAAAACCTAAGGGTCTTTCTAGGTTTTGGATTGGAAGTTGAAGGAAAGTTGTTGGTATGGTTCTAAGGGTCTCAACGAGCGGATTGAGGTGTCTTGGAGAGGTTCTAAACTACTAGGAGCGACTTCGGATTGGAATTGGATTAAGATTCGTTGAGGTATAATTTTGTCCTTTAATGTGTTACAAGATTATATATTTATATTGTTGTTGTTAGCTTTACGTGTTGCTAGCATGAAGTTGATATGTAGAAGTTTATAAGGATTGTGGATTGATTGTAGCATTGGAAATCCGGAATGTAATGTAAGCCATGTTAAGTTGGATTTCAATTTAGTCGTTATTAGAATCGTCGCATGTTATTGATTTGAAGATTGTGGTAGTTTTAACCAAATGCGACTTGATATCATGTTATGATTAACAAATTGGATTGAAATGGAAATTTGATAAGTATTGGTATGGTTGAACTCTAGGTGGTCGAATTTGGACTACTTTCTAAATTGTGAGCCAATTGGGGCTGTTTAGTTATTCATTTGTATTGGACTACCTTCTTTATTGTTGTGAGCCAATTGGGGCTGTTTGGTTATTATATTTCGGCCTTGAAAAAGGTGGCAAAGTGAGTAGAAACAAAGGAGGTGCTGTCCGATTTTCCCTGATGCTATAGGTATTTTGTATATTCAGGGGTATGGCGGGGCCCTGTCCCGCCACAATTGTTATCTTTAGAGGCCTGTGGCCACCTATGTGTTTTGGGCTATAAGAACCAGTTGTATTATAAATACTTTGGTTAAGTATGTTTATGGAAGGCAGCCTTATCGGCTGGCCAGATATGTATTACCCTTTTTATGATGTTATGTGTGGTGTTATGTTCAGCTGCTATTCTCTGACATATACCTGACAGGGTACCCCAGTAGGGTACTAGTCGCGGCCCCGGGGTCGGGTCGTGACACTAATGCTCCAGCATTGTTCATGGACCTAATGAACCGGGTGTTCAAACCATTCTTGGATACATTTGTTATAGTATTCATTGATGACATCCTGGTATATTCTCGCTCAGAGCAGGAGCACGCAGATCATTTGAGGGCGACAAGATTGAGTCCTCAAGACCGCGATTGTATGCCAAGTTTTTGAAATGTGAGTTTTGGTTGGCCTCAGTGGCATTCTTGGGGCATATTATCGGGGCAGATGGTATTCGGGTGGATACTCAGAAGATTAAGGCGGTGAAGACATGGCCCAGGCCCACTACACCTACTGAGGTACGCAGTTTTCTGGGTCTAGCAGGGTATTAGAGGAGGTTTGTGGAAAATTTTGCCTCGATATCTGTTATGCCCCGTAGTTTCGGAGTATGTATATGAGGACGTACGTACGAATGTATACGCCCTAATTAGGGTAAGAATAAAAGAATTGTTTTCCGACGGAAATTATTCCGAACCTTGTGAAGGAAATTTTACGTTTTCAACATTTTTACGATTATGGATTTTTTTCGAGAGATTAAATATTTTGGACCAATAGGATGGCGACAAGTTTCACCCCTAGATTGGGCCATGTGGGACGAAATTGAGTGGACAAGTAGGCAAGACAAGTGGCCAAAAGTCTTGCATGGCTAGTCTTGGCTTGGATGAATTTGGCTAAGTTTAGTGGGCAAGTCTTGCATGGTCAAGGTCTTGCATGGATTTAGTAAGACAAGTGTTACATCCCGTAAGTCCAGGACATGTATAAGAGAATGTACGTAAGGAATCAAGACTTGGAAATTAGTACGAAAGGAAGAATTGTTTTTCCGGCGGAAAATCTTCCGAACGTCGGAAAGGAAAAATGTTTGTTGTTGAGAATTGGATTCTCAAAGTGCATTATTTGAAGAGTATGGAACTCTTAACCTTATGGAAATTTATTTTTTTACGGATTTGGTCACGTGGGGCACCCGAGGAATTTTACATTTTGCGGGGCCCACGAGGGTTACAAAATTTTATGGACGAATGAGAGGGCGACACGTGGCACCCCCACATGTGGTCTTGGACGAAAATTAGTAAGGGGTAAAATGGTCATTGACCATCTTGGAAGATAAGTCTTCAAGCTTGAGATTGTTGACCAAGGTCAACTTGTCCACTTGGCTATTTAATTAATTGTTCTTCATCCTAGCCCACAAGTGTGTTAATCTAAGCCCTCCAATATGTTTTATATACTAAGCTAGTGCAATACAAGCTCTTCTAACACTTAGAAAAAAATCACACACCTTGTTCTTCACATAGTTGCTCTCGGGTTTGGCTAAGCTCTCACTAGAAAATTTTGTAATTTTGTTCCATTGTTCACAAGACTTAAACCCAATGTCCCTAAGGGTATTGTAAGGATATCTCAATAGAAAGATTTCGGAAAAACGGCGTTTTCGTATTAGTCGCAAGGCGGAAACTTGAGGAGTTCTTCAACTTTGAAGTTGGAACTTGAAGATGGGTTCTTCATAGGCCTCTAAGGAGTGCTTGGAGAGTATTGGAACTTAAGGAAAGGAGCTAAGAATTTCTAAGGCGCGACTTTGAATCTTGGAAACTTTAAGGGCTTATAAAGGTATAAATTTTGTCGTTTTAATAGTTAAGACTTACTTATTGTTGTAGCTATGGATATTAGCAAGCATGAGTTATATAGTATGAAGTTTGATAAGTATATTGGCTATTGGAACCCTAATCCGAAAACTAGCATGTTAGCCTTAAGATTACAATTCAAGTCGATTATTAGTTTAAGTCGTCGCATGTTGTAGAAAGAAGGAAATTGTAGTTGTTGAAGTTGTTTGTGACTATATAACATGTTAGACCTTAGAACTTGGAATTGGAAAAGGATTGGAAAAGACTTTGAATTGTTGGTTATGTAAGTTGGCCGAGAATGGCTAGTGAGCATTAAACTACTCGTATGAATCATGGGGCGGAATTTTACACGTATTGTAAGGCGTGTAATCCCCTTTGTTTGGTTGTTGTTTTGAGCCTTAAATGTGGCGTGTTGGTTATTGTATTCGGCCTTGAAAAAGGTGGCAAAGTGAGTAGAAACAAAGGAAGTGTTGTCCGATTTTTCCGTAGAATTAGAGACCGTATACTTAGTATTATTCTACGTTAGAGACTAGAAGTTGATAGTCTTGTTGTGACCATTATAGGTTGACACTTCTACGTATGGCGTATTCGGCTTAGCTTGTGGATTTAGCCGAAAAGGTATGTGAACTATCTCCTCTTCTAGCATGATTCCTTAAGATAAAGAAAGTATGTCCTACTCCTTAAATGATCCATTCCTTGGTTGTGTTTGGATTGACTAAAATAGAATTTGTTCTATGTACTTCCTTGATTGTACTTTGATGTTTAAATTGTAAGTTGTATAATCCATTGCCTTAGTGAAGTTGGATTCTTAAAAGTGAAAGTATTTTACTTAAAGTACATAGAGTCTTGAAAAGGAAGTGGTTTCCCAAACCTTTTGGCTAGTGCCTTAGTTCCAAAACCTAAGGGTTGTTATAATGACTTTAGGGGAGTTAAAGGAGTGATTTACTTAATTGGTTTAAAAGAGGAGAAATGACATGATTTAAGAGAAGTAACTTGTTTTAAAGGAGTGATTTACTTGAGGTTTAAAAGTAGAAGAAACTTGTTTTCTAAATATTAAGAGACTTGAAGTATCTTGAAAGTAAGAACTTGGTTTGTAAGTATGTGATACTTGGTTTTAATTAGTATAAGTCTCTTGGTTATAAAAGGGATGAATATGTCTAAAACCATAAAGGGTTATAACGGCTTTATGGGAAGTTGGTTATAACGGCTTTATGGAAGGTTAAGAAAGTTGTCTATTTTGATTAATGGGCATAAGTTGCCTAGATTGTGAAAATGTGAAGTTACTTGATTTCAAGCTTTGAAATGAGTTTTCTAAAAGTGTAGTAACTTACTTTGAAAAATAGACACACCTTGATACTACGGGTGTTAGTACCTTGGGGTTTTACATAAAAAAGAGTCTTTTGAAAAGAATGTACATACGTAGTACTTTGGCTTGATTAATTGAGAATTATTCTATGTGTGCCTTGATAAGTACTTTGGCTTGATTAATTGAGAATTATTCTATGTGTGCCTTGATAAGTACTTTGGCTTGATTAATTGAGAATTATTCTATGTGTGCCTTGATAAGTACTTTGGCTTGATTAATTGAGAATTGCCTATATGTGCTGGTGATAGCCTTTGAGTGCAAGTATTATGTTTTATTACGTTGCCGTGACTCTCGGTTGGAGGGCCGGCTGTCTTGTGGTAAGTTACTTGGACGTACCGACAGTGATGTGGGATTCTGCGGGTATGCTTCCGTTATTTATAGTACTTGGGTTAAATTCCCGGATTTTTATAAAAGACATGGTAGTGCTTATGTGTTGTTTGACGGCCGGTTGAGATAGGGTAAGAGTATAAGTGAGGGGTTGTCACGACCCGATCTCGGGCCCGCGACTGGTGCCTTACCCCGGGCACCCTAGTGATAACAACATCAGAGAAAATCAGCGGAAATAAAATTTAAACAGGAAACAAGAGACAACATAATAAACCAGCAACTAAAACGTTTACCTTCATGTATATACATAAAACCTGAACCCGAATTCATATCCCATTTACAACTCGCCCACAACAAAGATTTCTGCACTCTAAGAGTTTTTATAACAACTATGACGGGACAGGGCCCCGCCATACCCCAGAATGTACAAGTACCTACAATGACAGGGGACTATACCAAAAGATAAGCCTCCGGAGAAACGGAGCTTCCCAATACGCAGAACCGTGATCCTAAGAGCGAGGATCAACAATCGTGTACCTCTACTGCGGCATGAACGCAGCCCAAGGAGGTCGACAACAGTACCAAGTATGTGAAATCGAAATATCAGTAAATGAAATCATGACATATAAAACAAGAGACATGTATGATAACCAAACTACGCTTACAACATAAAAGTAGTCATGTCAAGTCAGGGACTTACGCCCTCAAAGTTATCCCTCATGCCCGTGGAACTCCTTCCTCACTGCCGGCAGTCTAGGTATAAATCGTATGATACGTATAACATGTCTCGTCCCATCCCATGGGACACGAGGTGGAATCGTGTGGTATACATGTCCCGGCCCATCCCATGGGACTCGGTAGAGAATCGTATGGAATACATGTCCCGGCCCATCCCATGGGACTCGGTAAGAATCGTATGGAATACATGTCCCACCCATCCCACGGACTCGGTAAAGAATCGTATGGAATACATGTCGACCCATTCCATGGGACTCAGAAAGGATCGTATGGAATACATGTCCCGCCATCCTGGGACTCCTGTGAAAATCGTCCAGAACATTTAAACCCTCTTTTAAGACAGATTAAGGCAATACCATGTCTTTATTTTAAACCAACACATTTTCCCCTTTTAAAGTCAAGTAACAACATTCTTTTCCAAAAGCTCAAGTTGCCTAATTTCAAATACTCAAGTCTCTTATTTTCGAAAGATTTCATAGTTCATAGTCTTAATCAAATAACGTAATCTCTTTTTAAAATAATTGAGTAACATATGCCTTATGTGTGAGTAGTTTATTCTTGTTTATAACAATCTTAAATAAAGCAGCCATGATCTAGGAAATGTAATACAATTTTTGTCTTATCTTAGCTTCTATGCAGATGGAGGTTTCTACTGGTTTTAATATAATTAATTATTTGTCAATACATTTTCCTTTATTAACTCTGCAGTGGTTTGTCCGATACTTATTCTCATTTCCGAAATCCGTAAAACATTATTCTTTAAAAACCAAGTACTCATTACTCACGAATGAGGTTTCACACTGTTTAACAAAATTCAAGTCCTTAACATTTCATAAAACGTCCTTTATAAGTTAAGTCTCTTATCTTTTAAGATCAAGTCTCTTAACTTCAAAAATCAATAAACCATTCTTTTACCTACATAAAGTCGATATAACTAACTTCCCATAAAGCTATTATAACACCTTATGTTTTAAACCAACCAAAATTCGTTTAGCACACGTACGTCTACCGTACTACATAGTTCACAACAATCATGCTAGAAAAGATAGGAAGAGGTTCACATACCTCGCGACGATTATCGACAAATAGCAAAACGCTCCAAGTACTTCAACCCGTCGGCTACTCCTTAAGCCAAGTAGATCACGCCATACGTAGTACTTCACTCCTAAAATGGTCATAGTACTTCTATCAAACCTTACTTATCATTGAAGACTTATACCAATAAAAAGCCCTCTAATTCTACGGAAAATTCGGCAGCACTTCCCCCGTTTTTACTCACTTTTCCATCTTTCTCCAAGGCCCGAATAACCGTAATTTATATGCCATATGTAAGGCGTAATAATTAAACAACATAAAGAAGGGGATCACACGCCCAAACGGAACGCGATTTAACAATCTTCCCCTTAACGATACAATACAATAATTAAAAAGGGGATCACACGCCCAAACGGAACGCGATTGAACAATCTTCCCCTTAACAGAAATGTAAATATAGTCCAAAGTAAATACAGTCCAAAGTAAATACAGTCCAAAGTAAATACAGTCCTTAAGTTGGGGTCCTTGGCCAACTTTGTCCATTTTACTTATCCAATTACTTCATTAGTCAACCAACTTATATTCCATCTTAATATAAGTTATAGTTACTTGTTAAATACTTCTTCACAAGTAAGATACGTTTGATACGTTGGATACGTTTTTACCATTTTGTGGCTTTCTTGCCAATTTCCATTTTAGCAACTTAACAAGATCCAAATCCTTCCAAACTTTACTCCATATATTATATATTCCATAATATACTTATAATATATGTATAATAACCAATTCACAAAGAGGTTTAAGTTTCACTACCTCAAATAGCCCAAGAATATCCAAGTTCTTAAAGTCGCTCCAAGCAAGTCTTAGCTCCAAATCTTTACGTTCCAATCCGCTACAAGCAACCCATAGAAGTTCCTAACCAACTTCTCTTCAAGATTCAACTCCAAAAAGTGAAGAACACTTAGGGTTCCAACAAGACAACTTTCGGCCAAGGCAAACTAAATAGGCTAGGGGTGTGAAATCTTTTCCAACTATTGGTACACAATCTTCCTAACACCTTAGGGAAGAACACTTGAGAGTTTAAGAATTGTTGGACAAATTTAGGTCAAGGAATCATGTCAAAGCCGAGAGCAAATAAGGCGGAGAGGAGGGTTTTCTCAAGTCTTGAAATGGTTAAGTGTGGAAGATTTCATCAACTAGTAGTGCATATATAGGACAACCAAGGGCTAGGATGAAGTCAAGTGTGTGGTTGAGATTGGGGACAAGTGTGTGTGGGTCCCACAAGCCACTTGTCCACACTAAAATATCTTGCAAGACAAGGCCACTTGTCTTGCCACTGCTCAGCACATTTCGGCCATAAGGCCACCTAGGGGGGTGACACGTGTCGCCCTCCTACTCGTCCAAAATATTTCATCTTCCGAAAATATCCATAAAGGCCAAAATCTCGAAAACAAAGTGGGCCCCACAAAACCGAAAATTTCTCCCGTGGGCCCCACGTGACCAATTCCGGAAATAAAATTCCATAATTCTCAAATATTCCAAAAAGACCGAATACCAAATCTGGGAATCCAATTCCCATTAACGAACCTTTTTCCTTCACGAAATCCGGAAACTTTTCCGTCGAAAAGTCACATCTTCTTCCTTTCCAATTTTAATGTCGTATTCTCGTACGTACGTCCTCGCATACATACCCTGGAACTACGGGGTATAACAGGGGTAAACCCCCAAGACGCTATACCACCTTCTCCAGGGTAAGAGTATAAATGAGGGGTAAACCCCCAAGACATTATACCCCCTGTTATACCACCTTCTCCAGGGTAAGAGTATAAATGAGGGATAAACCCCAAGACATTATACCCCCTTCTTTACCACCTTCTCCAGGGTAAGAGTATAAATGAGGGGTAAACCCCCAAGATATTATACCCCTCGCACCACCTTCTCCGTGGTAAGAGTATAAATGAGGGTAAACTCACACGACCCAACCTGCTCGTGGATCGTGCCTACCCTGCACCCTAGTGATACAACATCGAGAAAATCAGCGAAATAAAAACATGAACATGAATTAAGAGACAAGATAAATAAACAAAGCCAACCAAAATAGCTTGCCTTCATCATAAATACATAAATACCCGAACAATTATCCTTTTACAAACCCCGCCCACAATAAAGCATGCACTCTAAGACTTTTACAATTTATGACGGACAGGCCCCGCCATACCGAATGTATAAGAATCTGATGCACTGTGGTAACATACCAAAAGATAAGCCTCAAGAAATGGGGCTTCCCGACACGAATCGTGATCCTATGAGCGAGATCCACAACCGATGTACTTCCACTGCAGATGAACGCAGCCCCGAGGAGGTCGATAACAGTACCAAGTATGTGAAATCAGAAAAGATCAGAATGAAATCATAATAGTCTATATAAAGCGGGAGACATGTATGATAACCGGATGAAATCGTGTCCCGCCATCCCGCGGGCTCGTGTATAATCGGATGAAATACGTGTCCTCGCCGTCTCGGGACTCGGTGTAAAATCGGATGAAATACGTGTCCTCGCCATCTCGTGGGACTCGTGTAAAATCGATAAAATACGTGTCCTCGCCTATCTCGTGGGACTCGTGTATAATCGGATGGAATACGTGTCCTCGCCATCTCGTGGGGCTCGGTGTATAATCAAATGAAATACGTGTCCTCGCCATCTCGTGGACCTCGGTGTAGAATCGTTCATAACAAATCAACCGCCTCCATCGAGACGCGAGGCATGTAAATACAACAAAGGCTATCACAACAAGCATAGGCAAGTTTCACAACAACAAGCATAGGCAAGCTTCACAACAACAAGCATAGGCAAGCTTCACAACAACAAGCATAGGCAAGCTTCACAACAACAAGCATAGGCAAGCTTCACGACAACAAGCATAGGCAAGTTATACACAACTCAAAATACTTTCATTTTATGCCAAAGTCCGGGTTTTAACCCTAAAATACTACGTACGTTAAATTCCTTTTTAAAGATCCATTTCTTTTACAAAGGTCACCCGACGCCCGTAGTATATATAAAAAAAAGAGTGACTAACATTGTTAAGTAAACCAAAATGCTTTCCTTTGTAAAATCAAGTAACAACCTTATTTTCCAAACGTTCAAGTTTGCCTAATTTCAAATGCTCAAGTTTCTCATTTTAGAAAGGGTTTCGTAGTTCATAGTTTTAATCCTTTTAAAACATAATTCTCCTTTAAACGTTTTGAGAAACATATGTCTTATATGTGAGTAGGTTATTCTTGTTTATAATCAATCTTATTAAGCAGCCATGATCTAGGAAATGTAATATCATTTTGTCTCATCTTAGCTTCTATGCAGATGGAGGTTTCTCTTGGTTTTAATACCATACTTCATTATTCAATACATTTTCCTTTATTAACGCCGCAGTTGGTTTGTCGATACTCATTCGATTTCAAATCAAGAAACATTATTCCTTTTAAAACCAAGTACTCATTACTCACGAATGAGGTTTCACACTTTTAACAAAATTCATATCAATACCATTAAGTCAAGTCTCTTATCTTCTAAAAAAATATCAGTAAACCCTTCTTTTCATCACTCTTAAGACGTTATACCTAACTTCCCATAAAGCTAGTACAACTCTTATGTTTTCAAAGCCAAGTATTACTCTTCTTTCAAAAAGGTCTTTTTGAAACACTTCAAGTTCTTTATTACTACACATCAAATCCGGAATAAGTCAAATCACTACCCTTTGAAACCACAAAGCATTTTCTTACCTACATAAAGCTGTTATAACCAACTTCCCATAAAGCCGTTATAACACTTTATGTTTCAAACCACTCAAATACATTAAACACATGTACGTCTACCGTACTACATAGTTATACACATATCATGCTAGAACAGATAGGAAGAGGTTCACATACCTCGCGACGACACGACTAATAGCAAAGCGCTCAAGTACCTCAAACCGCTCGGCCACCTTAAGCCAAGTAGACACGCCACACGTAGTATTTCAACCTATAGAGGCCACAAGGCGCCTATTAACATCTTAGATCTCAATGTAGAATATTCTACGTAAAATTGAAGACTCTCCTCCCGCATGACAGCGTAAATCTCTCCTCTATCGAGGCCGCTACCAAGCCAACCGGGGGTTTGCACGCCTAACCTGACGTGTACAATTCTACTCACAAGAATACTACACAAGTCTCATCAGAATACACCCTATGTAATTACAGATTGGGCCACTTCTTAAAATTCAGGCTTAAGTCGCAAGACATTGCCGTAAGTATTATTCAGGCTTAAGTCAAAAGACATTGCCGCACAACTATGTTCAGTTCTATATATAGTATACTTAACTATATACTCCTACAACATGTAATTTCCAATTACAACAGAAGGTCAAGAATGTTTACCTCGATAAGCCCAAAATTATCCGAGTTTAAATGTCGATCCTGAGCAAGGTTTAGCTCCTACTCCGAGCGCTCCGACCCGCTCCAACCAACCCTTAGAAGTTCTAACCAACTTCTACTTATAACTTCAACTACGGGTGAAGATTTACTTAGGGTTTCGTTTTTGTGACTGAGGGAAGTATAATAGTATTTTCTGGGCTTTGTATAAGTGTAACCTTGGGAATACTACAAGGTATTTGGGCCAAGGTATTTGGGCATTATAACAATACTTGGAGAGTATTTCTATACCACAAAAAGGGGGGTATTTATACGAGACAACTAGGCTAGGGGGGGTGTACCCCTCGGGTAGAACACTACAAGGGGGAGAGGTATTTCTCTACCAAAAGGCCTCAACAAAGGGGGAGGGGGGAATCTTGGACGAAATACAACACTAAGGGGGAGGAAGGAAGAGAACTTTCAAGACTTAGGAAAATTTTAGGATGAAGAAGTCTTCCAAAGAGGGGGGTATTTATAGGTCAAGAAATGGCCAACCAATGGCCAAGATTCATCCAAGTGTTAGGCAAGTGTAGGGCTAGGATTAAGCCATGTGCACCTTATCCATCTACCACACCAACTTGCACAAATATCCTACCAACTCCCCTTGACCCCTTTGCCGTCCACCACTTCCAATTAGAGGGTGACAAGTGTCGCTCCGTTGGTCCAAATGTTCGCTCTCGGAAAAATCCGCAAAATAATAAATGACATAGCCGAATTTTCCTTCGCAGTTTAGTAAAACGCTTTGTCGAAAAACGACTCTTTCGCACTTGTGCCCAAATTTCGAATCTTGCCAACTTTAAGGCTCAAATTATAATACGTGCTTTACGCATATACTGAAATACGGGTATAACAAAACCCCAAGATGTTATACCCGTATTTCCGCAGTATGTACGTAAGGGAATACGCATAAAAAGTTTGGCCTTAAAGTTAGCCTGGACGCTTTTATTTGTGCACAACTCACTAAAAGAATCGCTTTTCCGAAAACGCTTTCCACAACTTTCGTAGGAAAATTCCGCTATGCCATTACTAATTTTTGCGGATTTTTCCGAGAGACTAAACATTTTGACCAACGGAGGGCGACACTTGGCACCTCCAATTGGTGGACTTGAATCGCCCATGGACGAATTGGAATGGGATTGGCACGTTTTGGTGCCTTGCTCAAAGTCAAGGAGTTGGTAGGATATTTGTGTATAGTTAATCCTCACCCTACACTTGCCTTGCACTTGTCTTCATCTTGGCCATTGGTTGGCCAAGGCTTGAGCTATAAATACCCCTTTAGATGAAGAGTTCTTCATCCACAAAGTTATCTTCCAAGTCTTGAAAAATCCTCTCCTCTCCTTAAGCCTTTCGTCCAACACCTCCCCTTTGAGTAAGTTTGGCCGAGGCCTACCCCCTAGCCTAGCCAAATCTACCCCTCCCTTGGTAGAAAAGTTGTCTTCTAGTATTGTTATAATGCCCAAAATACCCTAGCCCAAATCCCTTAGTCCTTTGTAGAAGTTGTGAAGAACTTCTAAGGTTTCTGAGCTACCGAGCGCATAACTTAGGAGCTAAACCTTGCTCAAAGCGCGACTTTATCTAGGATATTATTGGGCTTACCGAGGTAAATAATCCTAACCCTCCTTTGTATTAGAGAATACATCTGTAGAAGTATAAGAATAAGTATTAAATACTTAGAAGGATATTACGTAATAGAATTGAATCATATCACGCAGGGGCGGTTTAAAAGAAGAATAATTAAACTGCACTCACATAGACTGCTTTACATGAGACTTATATAGCTCACCGGTAGGGTTGTGCCCGACTATCCGTAGAATTGTGAACCCTCTGCTTAGAATGACCTTCGAGTAGTCTTTGATAGATGTCCGTGACTATTATAGTCGACTCTCAAGCGACATATTCAACTTGGCGGTGGTTTTCACGAAGGTATGTGATTCTTCCTAAAGCATGATATTTTACAATATATATATAGTACGGTAGACGCATACGTGTTAATCGAATAATAACTATGGCAATGTCTTTGACTTAAGCTCGAATAATACTTACGGCAATGCCACTACTTAAGCTCGAATAATACTTACGGCAATGCCTCACGGCTTAAGCCTCAATAACAAAGAACTGAAAGCATTTCAAAAGAATACTGAATCATTTTTTTAACAGAAGATAAATATTTGGTTTTTAAAACAAAAGCTTAAGAGTTATACTAGCTTTATGGGAAGTTAGGTATAACAACTTAAGAAAGATAAAAGGAATCTGCACTTGTTTGTTTATAAAAGCCTTGTATTGATTTATGTTAAGTATAGTAAGATTTGTGTGATAAGTAGACATATTATGATGCTACCGGTTAGTGTCTTGAAATCTTTGCCGTAAGGGGGTCATTCTTGTCAGGCTTACGTTGCTAACCTGAAGTCCGTTGTCGTTATTGTATCACCTACCCTCGATCGTTATACCGGTGGCTTGCCCTTGACGCGGTCTATACGGCCTACGCGGTCTCGCGAGACTATGCGAGCAGCGGTATGCTCCGTGATTGATCATTCCGGTGTTTAGCCTGACGCGGGATTCCTATGCGTCCGCTGAGACTACGCGGTCTTTTGAGGCTATGCGGCCGCGGAGCCTAGGCGGATGCCGGGGTTGGCTGCCCCGATGCGAGGAATACCTCACGCGGTGCAGTGTGACCTATGCGATCGCGGAAGTCCAGACTAGGCACGCAGAATGATACTATGGGCGATTGGCCTTGCTTCGATCATTCGCGCCTAGAATAGACACTACGCTTTTCCTATTACTGTTGTTGTTTGTGATGTGGCACTATGTGCAATTGAACTGATTGTATTTGTGAAAAGGTTTTAAATACTTTGATTTCATTTCAGTTCTTTATAGTTTCACATACTTGGTACCGTTGTAATCGACTCATTCGGGGGCCGCTCATGCCGCAGTAAGGGCAAGGTGTGCTAGATCCACATCCTTAGGATCTTTGCGTTGGTGTCGAGCTCCATCTTCTCCTGAGGCTCTACTTTGGGTATGATCTCCCCGTATTGTAGATAGTTTTGTACAATCGGGTATGGTGGCCCCGTCCCGCCATAGTTGTTTACTTCCAGAGGTCTCAGAGTACTATTGTACAGTTGGGATGTAACTGCAAAACTTGAGTTATTTATATTATGCCGTAAGGCAAGCTTTTCTTCAGATAAACTGTTTCTGTTTTTACTATGTTTCCTGTCTTGTTTTATATTTCCGCCGTTACTCGATGTATGACTACTGGGTGCCCCTGCAGGCACGATCACGCCCCGAACGGTCGTGACAAAAGTGGTATCGGAGCGCTTAATCCTCGGAAAGTGTCTGCATCGTATCTAGTAGAGTTCGATTATCGCGTGTTGCGCACCACACCAATAATCAGGAGGCTATAGGATATTTAGGATTGGTTTCCATTCTTCATTCTGAGATCGTGCTTTAGAGCTGTGTTATAGGTTGGACCCCTCTAACGTATTCCTTTCCTGTAACAGTTATGCCTCCACGTAAGGCAACCCGCCGTATGGCAAGGCAATGGCGGAGCCGCTAGCAGACACCCAGAGTCACGAGGGCTCGTGCCCGCCTATACCGTAGACGGCGAGTTCTATGACGCCACGCCCCAAAGAGACCACAGCACCCACACCTCCCGCCCCACACCGGGCGGAGGAGTTAGGGTACAAGGAGATGGCCCACCTATTGGCTAGAGTTGTGGCCCGACACGGCGAGAGGCCGGATGCGCAGCCCAGCTCAGCTCCAGCCCGGCCGCACCGGTGCACCCGAGGCGAATAGTTTGAGGCTACGAGATTTCTTGAGTTGTAGCCCGCGAGTTTTACTGGTCGAGGCCGAGGATGATCCGCAGGAGTTCATCCGCCGCCTACAGAGGATCACGCGGTGATCAAGGCCTCGCAGACGAGTCCGTGACTTTCGGTTCGTGACGGCCGCGTGATACCGCAGCCGATTGGTTTGATTCACGTGAGCTTTCCCGGGAGAGCATGCACCTCCAGCAGATGGGATGAGTTTTCGAGGCTTTTCACACACTTCTTGCCTCCGCAGATGAGGATGGCACGAGCTGATAGATTCTTGTTGCTGAGACAGGGAGGACGCACAATGAGGGAGTACAATGTCGAGTTTGATTCTTTGGCTCGATATGTCCCTCGTGACCGTAGCAGATGGAGGACCGGTGCATCGCTATGTCACCGGGCTAGATGATTACATGGCCGAGTCTTGTGCGGTGTGTCCTTCACCGTAATGGACATAACCCGTATGCAGCTCATGCACTAGGATGCGAGGAGCGTAGAGACCGGGTAGAGCGATATCGCTAGCAGGAAGGCCAAGACGGCCGGTTCTTTTGGTGGTTCTCGTGGTGGGCGGCATCGCCAGGTCCAGATTTGCACCACACCAGCCGCAGAGCGCTCCTACCTCATTTTCAGACAGCCAGAGCGGGGCGTGTCGGGCCCTGTGACTTGATTTCCGCAGCAGGGGTGCTAACTGCTCGAGGTCCGCTCGGTGCCCGCTGTGGTAGATACCATTCTCGAGTCAGACCGAGCTCGCTATACTTGTGGCCAACAGGTCATTTCGCGAGTTTGTCCGACCGGGCGGCCGTAGTAGGCCTGGCCATGTGGTCTGCTGCCGCTTCTTCATCCTCGACAGCCATTACTCGCCCCGAGGGCAAGGTACTCATGGACCAGCGGGTCGCGCAGGTCGCGGGCGCGGTCCCAGCTTCTAGCGGTCCTCGTAACCGCATTTATGCTTTGTCCACCGACATGATCGTGAGGCCTCACCGATGTCGCCACAGTACCTTATCGCTTCGGTTTGATGTGTATGCTTTGATAGATCCGGTTCTACTGGCCCCATATATCTCCCTTGTTGCTAGTAGGATAGGATAGAGCCCGAGTCCATAGACCCTTTCGAGGTAGCTACGCCAGCTGGTGATTCGGGTAGCTCGGCGGGTATATAGAGCTTGTCCCGTGACTATTTACGTCGCTTGACCTAGCCGACTTGATAGAGTTGGAGATGATTGACTTCGACGTGATCACGGGATGGATTGGCTAGCTTCGCTACGCCAATGTAGATCGCAGAGAGAGAGTAGTACGGTTCCAGCTCGGCGAGCTTGTTGAGTGGGAGAGCACAGACGCCGGCGGTAGGTTTATTTCCTACCTCAAGGCTGGAAGATGGTGCGGCGGGTATATCTACCATCTCGTTCGTGTTTGATAATCAAGTCGCGTACCAGATTTTCGGGCCCAAAGGATCGAGAATTCCCAGACGTGTTTCCGCACGACCTCCGTATCCTCCCGAGAGGAGATCGAGTTTTGTATAGATGTGTTGCGCACACTCGCCTATATCCATTCCGCCATACGTAATGGCACCCGCCGAGTTGAGAGAGAGTCAAGGACCACCGAGAGATTTCTTTGGAGAAGCGGCTTCATCAGCCTAGTGTTTCTCCCGGGAGCGCCGGATTGTTCGTGAAGAAGAAGGACGACGCCGCGCACGTGTGTTGACTACAGTGCAAACAAGGTGACCATTAAGAACAGATACCCCTTCCCGTGATTGATGATTTGTTCGACCGCGTGGCGCGAGATGTTTCTCCAAGATTGATCTGCGTCGCTATCATCGATGCGAAGTCGAGAGGTGGATGTCCCTAGATCGCATTCCGACCCGCAGACGCATTATGAGTTCAGTGGTCATGTCTTTTGGTTGACCAATGCTCCGCGGTATTCATGGATTTGATGAACCGAGTGTTCAAACCATTTTTGGACACGCTTGTGATAGTGTTCATCGATGATATCTTGGTTTATTCTCGCCAGAGCAGAGCACGCGAGCATTTGGCGATCAGGCCGACAGCTTCCGACCAAGAACAGACGCCAAGTTTTCCAAATGTGAGTTTTGGTTAACTTCGTGGCTTTTCTTGGGCACATTGTCGGGGACGATGGTATTCAGGTAGATACGCCAAGATCGAGGCAGTCGGAGTTGGCCTAGACCTACTACTCCGGCAGAGGTTCGCAGCTCGGGCCTTGCAGATATTATCGGGCGTTCAGAGAAGTTTGCTTCTATCTCTCGCACTTTGACTAGGTCGACTCGTAAGGCAGCCAAGTTTCATGGACTGATGCTTGTGAGCGTGGTTTCGATTCTTGAAAGAGAGATCGACGACCGCCTCGCTTTACTCTTCCGCAGGTCCAGACGGTTATGTTGTGTATTGTGATGCGCCGGGCATCGGCTGGGATGTGTTGATGCAAAGATGGTAGAGTTATAGCGCATTTATCCCGACAGCCTTAAGAAACACGAGGAACTACCCCACCCATGATTTGGAATTAGAAGCAGTGATCCACGCCAAGATCCTGAGGCACTATTTGTATGGGGTTCACGTGGATATTTATACGCACCACAAGAGCCTCCAAAGATATCTTCACCAGAGGGAGCCGAACTTACGGCGAGACGGTGGTTAGAGTTGCTTAAGGATTACGATGTTGATATCCCGTACCACCCGGGAAGGCCAATGTTGTGGCGTATGCTCTAGTCGTAGGTCGATGGGAGCCTATCGATGTGCAAGAGAGGAGGGACATGGTTCGTGATTTGCATCGCCAGCAAGCCTTGGTGTCCGCTTGATTGATTACGATAGCGTGGGGTTAGAGTTCGTGAGGTTGCCGAGTCTTCCATCGCCGGCGAGGTGAAGAGGCAACAGCTCGAGGATCCGCCACACGTTATCGTGATACGACTCTTCGTGAGGGCAAGGGTCCTGAGGTAGCACCACGGGTGCTAAGGTTTGAGGGCGTGTGTGTTCCGGATGTTTCGTGACTTCGCGCAGGTTCTATGGAAGCACACAGCGCACGTTACTCTATCCATCCGGGGTCGACCAAGATGTACCACGACCTCAGATCTGTGTATTGGTGGGATGGCTTGAAGAGGGACGTTGCAGAGTTTGTAGCTCAGTGCCCGTGTTGTCAGCAGGTGAAGGTAGAGCACCAGAGGCCCGTGGTTTGTTACGCATTTATAGAGATCCCGACCGGAAGTGGGAGGTGATCAACATGGACTTCATCACGGATTGCCTCGCACTCGGAGGAGACATGATTCTATATGGGTTATCGTCGACAATTTAAATCAGCCCACTTTCTTCCCGTCAGGACGACTTTTTCGGCTGAGGATTATGCCAGACTTTACATCCGAGAGATCGTCAGACTGCATGGAGTCCCTATTTCGATCATATCAGACAGAGGAGCCCAGTTTACGGCTAACTTCTGGAGGTCTTTCCAGAGAGGTTTAGGGACGCAGGTGAGCCTGAGTACTGCATTCCATCCACAGACAGACGGACAGGCCGAGCGCACTATCCAGACTTGAGGATATGCTGCGAGCCCGTTATTGACTTCAGTGGTAGTTGGGAGGATCATTTGCCTCTAGTTGAGTTTGCGTATAATAATAGCTACCACTCCAGTATTCAGATGGCGCCTTATGAGGCCTTGTATGGGAGGAAGTGCAGATCGCCTATAGGCTGGTTCGATGTGGGCGAGGTGCAGTTAGTGGGGCCGGATTTGGTGCAGCAGGCAGTGGATAAGGTAAAGCTTATCCAGGAGAGGTTGCTGACAGCTCAGAGTCGACAGAAATCATATGCAGATCATCGTCGTCGGCATCTTGAGTTCGAGGTAGATGATTGGGTTTTCCTGAAGGTGTCACCCATGGCGGTGTGATGAGATTCGGAGAAGGGAAACTCACCAAGGTACATTGGGCCAGACGATTGTCCGCAGGGTAGGCAAGGTTGCCTACGAGTTGGATCTGCCGTCCGATCTGGAGGCAGTGCATCCGGTGTTTCATGTTTCTATGCTGAGGAGATGTATCGGGGATCCATCTAGAGTGCATCCGATTGACGATGTCCAGGTGACCGAGGGGTTATCGTATGAGGAGATTCCCATAGCGATAATCGATCGTCAGGTTAGGCGTCTGCGGACCAAGGACGTGGCTTCCGTCAAAGTCTTGTGGCGGAACGAGCTTAGGGAGGAGATGACGTGGGAAGCTGAGGAGGACATGAGGCAGAGGTACCCTCACTTATTCCCCACACCTCCAGGTAATTTACTTTCCTACTTGTAAATTTCCATTATCATATATGCCTAAGTGTTATTTTGTGGCCATGTGTGGCACTTACAAACTGTTTAAGCTTTATCGACGATCGTTTGAGAAGGAACATTCGGACGAATGTTTCTAAGGAGGAGAATGTTATACCCAGTATTTGCAGTATGTACGTAAGGGAATACGCATAAAAAGTTTGGCCTTAAAGTTAGCCTCGACGCTTTATTTGTGCACAACTCACTAAAAGAATCGCTTTCCGACGAACGCTTTCCACGCCTTTCGTAGGAAAATTCCGCTATGCCATTACTAATTTTTGCGGATTTTTCCGAGAGACGAAATATTTTGGACCAACGGGAGGCGACACTGGCACCCTCCAATTGGTGGACTTGAATCGTCCATGGGACGAATTGGAATGGGATTGGCACGTTTTTGGTGCCTTGCTCAAAGTCAAGGAGTTGGTAGGATATTTGTGTATAGTTAATCCTCACCCTACACTTGCCTTGCACTTGTCTTCATCTTGGCCATTGGTTGGCCAAGGCTTGAGCTATAAATACCCCCCTTTAGATGAAGAGTTCTTCATCCACAAAGTTATCTTCCAAGTCTTGAAAATTCCTCTCCTCTCCCTTAAGCCTTTCGTCCAACACCTCCCCTTTGAGTAAGTTTGGCCGAGGCCTACCCCCCCTAGCCTAGCCGAAATCTACCCCCCCTCCCTTGGTAGAAAAGTTGTCTTCTAGTATTGTTATAATGCCCAAAATACCCTAGCCCAAATCCCTTAGTCCTTTGTAGAAGTTGTGAAGAACTTCTAAGGTTTCTTGGAGCTACCGGAGCGTACAACTTAGGAGCTAAACCTTGCTCAGGCGCGACTTTATCTAGGATATTATTGGGCTTACCGAGGTAAATAATCCTAACCCTCCTTTGTATTAGAGAATACATACTGTAGAAGTATAAGAATAAGTATTAAATACTTAGAAGGATATTACAGAATAGAATTGAATCATATCACGCAGGGCGGTTTAAAAGAAGAATAATTGAACTACTCACATAGACTGCTTACAAGAGACTTATATAGCTCACCGTAGGGTTGTGCTGCCCGACTATCCGTAGAATTGTGAACCCTCTGCTTAGAATGACCTTCGAGTAGTCTTTGATAGATTTATGTGACTATTATAGTCGACTCATACGACATATTCAACTCGCGGTGGTTTTCATTTGAAGGTATGTGATTCTTCCTAAAGCATGATATTTTACAATATATATATAGTACTAGACGCATACGTGTTAATCGAATAATAACTACGCAATGTCTTTGACTTAAGCTCGAATAATACTTACGAATGCCTCACGCTTAAGCTCGAATAATACTTACGCGAATGCCTCACGCTTAAGCCCAATAACAAAGAATCAAAGCATTTCAAAAGAATATCAATCATTTTTTAATGTAAGATAAATATTTGGTTTTAAAACAAAAGCTTAAGAGTTATACTAGCTTTATGGGAAGTTAGGTATAACAACTTAAGAAAGATAAAAAGGAACTTTACTTGTTTGTTTATAAAAGCCTTGTATTGATTGCTAAGTATAGTAAGATTTGTGTGATAAGTAGACATATTATGATGCTACCCGGTTAGTGTCTTGAAATGCCGTGTAAGGGGTCATTCTCACAGGCTTACGTTGCTAACCTGAAGTCCGCTGTAATCGTTATTGTATCACCTACCCTCGATCGTTATACCGGTGGCTTGCCCTCGACGCGGTCTATACGGCCTATGCGGTCTGAGACTATGCGAGCAGCGGTATGCTCCGTGATTGATCATTCCGGTGTTTAGCCCGATGTGGGGATTCCCTATGCGGTCCGCTGAGACTACGCGGTCTTTTGAGGCTATGCGCCGCGGAGCCTAGGCGGATGCCGGGGTTGGCTCGATGCGAGGAATACCTCACGCGGTCTGTGTGACTATGCGGATCGCGGAAGTCCGTGACTAGGCACGCAGAATGATACTATGGGCGATCGCCTTGCTTCGATCATTCGCGCCTAGAATAGACTCGCTACGCTTTTCCTATCGTTGTTGTTTGTGATGTGGCACTATTTGCAATTTAAATGATTGTATTTTTGAAAATGTTTTAAATACTTTGATTTCATTTCGCTTTATAGTTTCACATACTTGGTACCGTTGTAGATCGACCTCCTTTGGCCGCGCTCATGCCGCAGGTGGCAAGCAGTGCTAGATCCACATCCTTTGGATCTTTGCGTTGGTGTCAGGAGCGCCATCTTCTCCGCAGGCTGTAGGTTTGGGTATGATCTCCCTGTATTGTAGATAGTGTTGTACCGTCAGGGTCTGGTGGGGCCCTGTCCCGCCATAGTTGTTTACTTCCTTAGAGGTCTAGAGTACTATTATACAAATGGGATGTAATCGCAAAACTTGAGTTATTTATATTATGCCGTAAGGCAAGCTTTTCTTCGATAAACTGCTTGCTTTACTATGTTTCGCCTTGTTTTATATTTCCACGTTACTCGATGTATGACTACTGGGTGCCCTGTAAGGCACTACCACGCCCTAACGTCGTGACACAAGACATTATACCCCCTGCTTTACCACCTTCTCCAGGGTAAGAGTATAAATGAGGGGTAAATCCCCAAGACATTATACCCCCTGCTTTACCACTTTCTCCAGGGTAAGAGTATAAATGAGGGGTAAACCCCAAGACGTTATACCACCGACTCGTTTTCCTACTTGGCCCGTACAGTTTTTTAGGACACAGGTGGGACTTGGTGTTCATGTATGCCTATTGGTGTTATATTATATCATGGACTACCGGAAGTGAGGAAGGATTCCACGGGCATGATTGATATTATGGGCGTGAGACCCATGGTTATATTTTAGAAATGGCTTGAGGGCATGCGTCCCTGACTTGTTATGACTGCTTATGTATTGTGTATTGTAGGTTGGCTATCATACATGTCTCCTGTTTTGTTTAGACTGTTATAATTTCATTACAAGATTTCATCGCTTCACATACTAGGTACATTCTTCAGATCGACTCCTTCGGCCGCTTTCATGCCGCAGTTTAGGTACGCTGTTTGGTGATCGGCAGTGTAGGACCGCCGAGTTTTGGATAGCTCCTTCCTGCTCGAGTTTATCTTTTGGTATAAGTTCTTTCAAGATGTGCTTTTGTATAGTTATGGGTACGGCGGGGCCTTGTCCCGTCATAGTTCAGTATAACTCTTAGAGGTCTGTATTCATATGTGGGATTGGACTCATGTACGGTGTAGTGTCTTTTGTTATGTATATTATATGGCAGCCTTGTCGGCTTTGCCCTTGCACGTACGATTGATTTTAAAAAAAAGGTGTTATTTAATTTCCGCAGTTTACTTAGTTGTTAAGGTAGAATGGTGCCAGTAGGTCACCACCACGCCCGGGTTCGGCATGACAGAGTGGTATCGCGAGCAATCCTCTGAATGTCTACAGACCGTGTCTAGTAGAGTCTTGATTATCGGTGTGTTGCGCGCCACACCCATAAACAGGAGGCTACAGGACATTTAGGAGTTGGTTTCTATTCTTCTCACTCTAAGATCGTGTCATAGAGCTGTGTTAGTAAGATAATTCCTCTCTGACGTAATTTTGTGTTACAGTTATGCCTCCAAGGAGGGCCACAGCCGCCCAGAAGGGCAAAAGAGTAGCAGGAGCTACTAGTCAGACTCAGAGAGTTGATAGGGCTTATGCCCAGGGTATACCGGATGTTTTTCCGCAATGAAGTTCTTCTGCGCAGTTTTGAGGCCCCAAAGACTGCGCCTCCAGTTTCTCAGCTAGGAGAAGACTATAGGGTCATGAGGGAAGCAGTTATGCTATTGACCAAGATAGCAGTGCTATAGTTTCATCAGCATGAAGTTATTCGGCCAGTACAGGCAAGTGTACAGAGGGTTGAGGGCCAATGCGGAGATCAGCGTAAGAGGGCTAGACCGGTTGGTTATCCCGGTGAGTTTTTGGACGAGCACCTCAAGAAATGAGTGAGATATTCGTCCCACCTACCCAAGACATACCCCCAGCTCACATGTGATATCGACTCCACAAGGTATTTAGGAGCGGTCCAAGCTCCAGGTCGAGGTTCTCGAGAGCGGAAGGATATTCGTCGGCGTAAAGGTGCCTGTGTAGGGCACCATTCACGCCCGGTTCGGGCGTGACAAAGTGGTATCGAGCGATCCCTCTGAATGTCTGACCGTGTCTAGTAGAGTCTTGATTATCGGTGTGTTGCGCGCCACACCCATAAACAGAGGCTACAGGACATTTAGGAGTTGGTTTCTATTCTTCTCACTCTAAGATCGCTCCATGAGTGTGTTAGTAAGATAATTCCTCTCGACGTAATTTTGTGTTACAATTATGCCTCCAGGAGGGCCACTACCGCCGAAGGGCAAAGGAGTAGCGAGAGCTACTAGTCGACTCATAGAGTTGATAGGGCTTATGCCGTGGTATACCGGATGTTTTTCCGCGATGCGAGTTCTTCTGCGCGTGTTTTGAGGCCCCAAAGACCGCCTCCAGCTTTCGATTAGGAGAAGACTATAGGTCGCGAGGAAGCGATTATGTTATTGACCAAGATAAGCGGTACGCTTTCATCGGATGAAGTTATTCGCCAAGACAGTGCAGTGTACAGAGGTAGAGGCCAATGCAAAGATCGGCAGAAGAGGGCTAGGACCGGTTGGTTATCCCGGTGAGTTTTGGACGAGCAACTCAAAGAATGAGTGAGATATTCGTCCCACTACCCAAGACATACCCCGCAGTTCACATGTGGGATATTGGACTCCACAAGGTATTTCGGAGCCGGTCCAAGCTCCAGGGGTCGAGGTTCTCAGAGGAGCAGAGGACTTTCTCGGTCGAGGCCACCTATTCCTCAGTGAATCAGATGTGGTAAGCGTCATTCGGGGAAATGCAGTTATGGCACAGGTGTTTGTTTTTGTTGTGGCCGTCCGGGCCATATTCGGAGGGTATGTCCTTTTAGAAAGAGCATCGGTGAGGTGGCTCAGCCTATGAGGCCGATGGTTGATTCCCTTTCCTCCACACCGCACGCCCCCAGGCGGGGTGTTGGATGTCAGCCAGCCGTGGTAGAGGTCAGGGTGGTGTTTATAGTTCTGGAGGTCCTTCGAACCGCATAGCTGACGTGACTACTAGGAAGGATCAGGAGGCACCATCTCATGGGGTTACAGGTATATTTTGATTCTTTTGAATCATACGTGCATTGATAGATTCAGATTTCGCCCTTGCATATATGTTTTCCCTTTGTTGCTAGCAGTTGTAAGTGATAGTACCCCATAGGTAGGAATACTTTGATTAGTAAAGTGAAAACTAAGAATGTTGACAAGAATGGTAAGTGAACTGAGACTATAGTTGTGTAGAGTTCACAAGTTATAATTACCCCGTAACAGTGTAAGACCGATAGGGAAGAATGTACAGTATTAATACTTTAGCTTATGTGACGAACCTCTAGTGAATAGGGGGATAGGGTGAGAAGTACCTTGAGATAAGAGAAAGATTTATTTCAGACTAAGAATGAGAAATTAAGTGTGACGATGAGTCGGGTTATGGACTCATTTCGGGTCAACCGGTAGTATGAAATGGGGTGATGTCAGTTAGAAATGGTCCCGTTATGTGGTAGGGTCCCGAGGGTGCAAGGCCCAAGTCTAGTTGATCGTTGTACGAGTTTGTGGACGTTGCTCCACCTAATCAGTCGTAAGGACCGAGAAGAGCCTTAACGGGAAAGTAAGTAACAATATGGCCAAGTTTGGATAGTAACTCCAAGGATTGGAGAACAGAAACAATATTTGAGATTTTGTACGTGTACTAGATAAGTTTGAAAGTACGAGAAGGTATGACAAGTAAGGAAAGAAAGGAACCTCTAAGGATCGCGTGTTTTAGAAGACTGTAACCTTCGAGTTTTGTGAGGAGGGGTCGCGGACGGAAGGTCCATTAATATGTTTACGTATGTTGTGGTGGCCATGTGTGGCATCGTTGGTCTTGTGCAGTTTTGATTGATAGGCATAGTATGTAGATTTCGCGTTTGAGTTTGTATAGCTTGACAACCGACTAAGAACATTCGGGGACGAATGTTTCTAAGGGGGGAAGAATGTTACATCCCGTAAGTCCAGGACATGTATAAGAGAATGTACGTAAGGAATCAAGACTTGGAAATTAGTACGAAAGGAAGAATTATTTTTCCGGCGGAAAATCTTCCGAACGTCGGAAAGGAAAAATGTTCGTTGTTGAGAATTGGATTCTCAAAGTGCATTATTTGAAGAGTATGGAACTCTTAACCTTATGGAAATTTATTTTTTTACGGATTTGGTCACGTGGGGCCCACCCGAGGAATTTTACATTTTGCGGGGCCCACGAGGGTTACGAAATTTTATGGACGAATGAGAGGGCGACACGTGGCACCCCCACATGTGGTCTTGGACGAAAATTAGTAAGGGGTAAAATGGTCATTGACCATCTTGGAAGATAAGTCTTCAAGCTTGAGATTGTTGACCAAGGTCAACTTGTCCACTTGGCTATTTAATTAATTGTTCTTCATCCTAGCCCACAAGTGTGTTAATCTAAGCCCTCCAATATGTTTTATATACTAAGCTAGTGCAAGACAAGCTCTTCTAACACTTAGAAAAAAATCACACACCTTGTTCTTCACATAGTTGCTCTCGGGTTTGGCTAAGCTCTCACTAGAAAATTTTGTAATTTTGTTCCATTGTTCACAAGACTTAAACCCAATGTCCCTAAGGGTATTGTAAGGATATCTCAATAGAAAGATTTCGGAAAAACGGCGTTTTCGTATTAGTCGCAAGGCGGAAACTTGAGGAGTTCTTCAACTTTGAAGTTGGAACTTGAAGATGGGTTCTTCATAGGCCTCTAAGGAGTGCTTGGAGCGTATTGGAACTTAAGGAAAGGAGCTAAGAATTTCTAAGGCGCGACTTTGAATCTTGGAAACTTTAAGGGCTTATAAAGGTATAAATTTTGTCGTTTTAATAGTTAAGACTTACTTATTGTTGTAGCTATGGATATTAGCAAGCATGAGTTATATAGTATGAAGTTTGATAAGTATATTGGCTATTGGAATCCTAATCCGAAAACTAGCATGTTAGCCTTAAGATTACAATTCAAGTCGATTATTAGTTTAAGTCGTCGCATGTTGTAGAAAGAAGGAAATTGTAGTTGTTGAAGTTGTTTGTGACTATATAACATGTTAGACCTTAGAACTTGGAATTGGAAAAGGATTGGAAAAGACTTTGAATTGTTGGTTATGTAAGTTGGCTGAGAATGGCTAGTGAGCATTAAACTACTTCGTAGGAATTGTGAGGCGGAATTTTACACGTATTGTAAGGCGTGTAATCCCCTTTGTTTGGTTGTTGTTTTGAGCCTTAAATGTGGCGTGTTGGTTATTGTATTCGGCCTTGAAAAAGGTGGAAAAGTGAGTAGAAACAAAGGAAGTGCTGCCCGATTTTTCCGTAGAATTAGAGACCGTATACTTAGTATTATTCTACGTTAGAGACTAGAAGTTGATAGTCTTGTTGTGACCATTATAGGTTGACACTTCACGTATGGCGTATTCGGCAGCTTGTGGATTTAGCCGAAAAGGTATGTGAACTATCTCCTCTTCTAGCATGATTCCTTAAGATAAAGAAAGTATGTCCTACTCCTTAAATGATCCATTCCTTGGTTGTGTTTGGATTGACTAAAATAGAATTTGTTCTATGTACTTCCTTGATTGTACTTTGATGTTTAAATTGTAAGTTGTATAATCCATTGCCTTAGTGAAGTTGGATTCTTAAAAGTGAAAGTATTTTACTTAAAGTACATAGAGTCTTGAAAAGGAAGTGGTTTCCCAAACCTTTTGGCTAGTGCCTTAGTTCCAAAACCTAAGGGTTGTTATAATGACTTTAGGGGAGTTAAATGAGTGATTTACTTAATTGGTATAAAAGAGGAGAAATGACATGATTTAAGAGAAGTAACTTGTTTTAAAGGAGTGATTTACTTGAGGTTTAAAAGTAGAAGAAACTTGTTTTCTAAATATTAAGAGACTTGAAGTATCTTGAAAGTAAGAACTTGGTTTGTAAGTATGTGATACTTGGTTTTAATTAGTATAAGTCTCTTGGTTATAAAAGGAATGAATATGTCTAAAACCATAAAGGGTTATAACGGCTTTATGGGAAGTTGGTTATAACGGCTTTATGGAAGGTTAAGAAAGTTGTCTATTTTGATTAATGGAAATAAGTTGCCTAGATTGTGAAAATGTGAAGTTACTTGATTTCAAGCTTTGAAATGAGTTTTCTAAATGTGTAGTAACTTACTTTGAAAAATAGACACACCTTGATACTACGGGTGTTAGTACCTTGGGGTTTTACATAAAAATGAGTCTTTTGAAAAGAATGTACGTACGTAGTACTTTGGCTTGATTAATTGAGAATTATTCTATGTGTGCCTTGATAAGTACTTTGGCTTGATTAATTGAGAATTATTCTATGTGTGCCTTGATAAGTACTTTGGCTTGATTAATTGAGAATTATTCTATGTGTGCCTTGATAAGTACTTTGGCTTGATTAATTGAGAATTATTCTATGTGTGCCTTGATAAGTACTTTGGCTTGATTAATTGAGAATTGCCTATATGTGCTGGTGATAGCCTTTGAGTGCAAGTATTATGTTTTATTACGTTGCCGCGACTCTCGGTTGGAGGGCCGGTTGTCTTGTGGTAAGTTACTTGGACGTACCGACAGTGATGTGGGATTCCACGGGTATGCTTCCGTTATTTGTAGTACTTGGGTTAAATTCCCGGATTTTTATAAAAGACATGGTAGTGCTTATGTGTTGTTTGACGGCCGGTTGAGATAGGGTAAGAGTATAAGTGAGGGGTAAACCCCCAAGACGCTATACCACCTTCTCCAGGGTAAGAGTATAAATGAGGGGTAAACCCCCAAGACATTATACCCCTTGATATACCACCTTCTCCAGGGTAAGAGTATAAATGAGGGGTAAACCCCCAAGACATTATACCCCCTGCTTTACCACCTTCTCCAGGGTAAGAGTATAAATAAGGGGTAAACCCCCAAGACATTATACCCCCTGCTTTACCACCTTCTCCAGGGTAAGAGTATAAATGAGGGGTAAACCCCCAAGACATTATACCCCCTGCTTTACCACCTTCTCCAGGGTAAGAGTATAAATGAGGGGTAAACCCCCAAGACATTATACCCCCTGCTTTACCACCTTCTCCAGGGTAAGAGTATAAATGAGGGGTAAACCCCAAGACGTTATACCACCGGCTCGTTTTCCTACTTGGCCCGTACAGTTTTTTAGGACACGGGTGGGACTTGGTGTTCATGTATGCCTATTGGAGTTATATTATATCATGGACTGCCGGCAGTGAGGAAGGATTCCACGGGCATGATTGATATTATGGGCGTGAGACCCATGGTTATATTTTAGAAATGACTTGAGGGCATGCGTCCACGACTTGTTATATCGCTATGTATTGTGTATCGTAGGTTGGCTGTCATACATGTCTCCTGCTTTGTTTAGATCTGTTATGATTTCATTACGCATTTCATCGTTTCACATACTTGGTACATTCTTCGTACTGACCTCCTTCGGGGGGCTGCGTTTATGTCGCAGGTTTAGGTACGTTGTTTGGTGATCGCGGTGTAGGACCGCCGTAGTTTTGGATAGCTCCTTCGTCGGAGTTTATCTTTTTGGTATAAGTTCTTTCAGTACAGCCTTTTGTACACAATGGGTACGGCGGGGCCTTGTCCCGTCATAGTTCAGTATTACTCTTAGAGGTCTGTATTCATATGTGGGATTGGACTCATGTACGGTGTAGTGTCTTTTGTTATGTATATTATATGGCAGCCTTGTCGGCTTTTCCCTTGCACGTACGATTGGTTTTTTTAAAAAAATGTGTTATTTAATTTCCGCAGTTTACTTAGTTGTTAAGGTAGAAGGGTGCCCAGGTAGGGCACCAGTCACGGGCCCGGGGTTCGGGGCGTGACAACAAGTGTGGGAAGGAACCTTCACATATGATCCATACCTTACACATGTGTTAATCTCAACCCTTGGTTGTTCTATATAAACCCCCTTAGTGGATGAAAATCAGCCACACTTAACATATTACAAGACTTGAAAAACATTTCCTCTCCCTCCTTCACTATCTTGATTTCGTCCAACCCTCCCCTCCCCTAACCAAATGTTGTCCAAAAATTCTTAAACTTATAAGTGTTCTTCCTTAATGTGTTAGGAATATTATTAACCAAGATTTAGACAAGATTTCACACCCCTAGCCTCAAAAACCTTCCCTTGGCCGAGAGTAGGCAGATTTTCGAAACTGTTTTGGGCAGATTTTTTAGTCAAGTTTGGAAGGGAATATCTCCTAGCATATAAGGAGTTTTTGGATGTTTCAAAAGCCTAAAATGAAGTTCGTCGAGCCTAGTTTCCAATACAACAAACCACTCGTAGATAGGATACTGGAGTAGAGAGTTATCGACGTTGCAAGTTCAGCTGACGAAGCAGTAGCTAAAAATCTGGACAATCACGTTTTTGGGCTATCTTGAGGTAATGAACCTTAACCTCCTTGTGAAGTTGATTTATTATGTATATATGGATATTATACATATATTGGAGGTATATTATGGACTATAAGATATAAAGAAAGATTTGGATCTTGCTAAGAAGTTAACAACAAAGAAACTATAACTTATATAAAGATTGGAATATAAGTTGAAGGACTAATGAAGTAATTGGATAAGTATTATTGTAAAAGTTGGCCAAGGACCCCAACTTAAGGACCGTATCTACTTTGGACTTTTTACTTTGGACTTCTTTTACTTGTTGTCATGAAGGGAGATAGTAAACCGCGTTACCGTTTGGGCGTGTTATCCCCTTCTTTTACTTATTGTTATTATGAAGGGAGATAGTAAACCGCGTTACCGTTTGGGCGTGTTATCCCCTTCTTTACTTATTATTATTAAGAATGAGAGATTGTTAATCGCGTTCCGTTTGGGCGTGTTATCCCCTTCTTTAGTTATTATTGTTATGAAGGAGAGATTGTTAATCGCGTTCCGTTTGGGCGTGTTATACCCTTCTTTACTTATTATTATTATGAAGGAGAGATTGTTAATCGCGTTCCGTTTGGGCGTGTTATCCCCTTCTTTAGATTTCAGTATTATTGCACCTTAATTATAGTAGGTTAATCACGATTATCGGGCCTTGGAAAAGGTGGGAAATTGAGTAGAAAAGATATCTAGAAATTAATAGACGTTTCATGGCCATTATAGGTTGAAGTACTACGAGTAGCGTATTCTACTTGAAGGGTGGAAAAGGCTAGCAAGGTTATAGTACTTTGGAGCGTTTTGCTAAACTGTCGATAATCGTCGCGAGGTATGTGAACCTCTTCCTATCTTTTCTAGCATGATATTTTGTAAAATATATAAAGTACGGTAGACGTACGTGTGTAAAAGGAATTTGGTTTATTTAAAACATAAAGTGTTATAATGGCTTTATGGGAAGTTAATTATAACAACTTTATGTAGGTAAAAGAATGGTTTATTGATTTTTAAAAAAGATAAGAGACTTGACTTATATTTGACTTGACTTGATATGTGAAGAACTTGAATTGAGTGGAAAGTTGTGAAACCTCATTCGTGAGTAATGAGTACTTGGTTTCGAATAATAATGTTGTATTGATTTCGGAAATGAGAATAAGTATCGAACAAACCACTGCAGCGTTAATAAAGGAAAATATATTGACAAATAATTAATATTATTAAAACAAGTAGAAACCTCCATCTGTATATAAGCTAAGATAAGACAAAATTGTATTACATTTCCTAGATCACGGTTGCTTTAATAAGGTCATTAATAACAAGTATTGATTTTTCTTAAATTCCAAGGTAAGGAACTTGATTTCTAAAAAGAAAAGAGACTTGAGGAATTGAAGTGTTTTTGGTTTAAAAGAAAGGCATGGTTTTGTCTTAAAATGGTTTAAAAAGAAGGTATGGAAATTGTTTTGGTTTACTTAAAAATAATAGTCACTCTATTTTGATACTACGGGTATCGTGTGACCTTCGAAAAAGGAAATGGATCTTTTGAAAGAATCTAACGTACGTAGTACTTTAGGGTTAAAACCTGGATTGTTGGCATAAAATGGGAGTACTTGAGTTTATATAAATGGTGAATCTATTTACATGTTAATGAAAGTCTAAGAGTATGTTGAACTTGCCTATGCTAGTTATGATAGTCTTTGTTGTGCAAGTATTGTATTTCTATATCACCGCGTCTCTCGATGGAGGGCCGACTGACTTGTTGTGAACTTATTTGGACGTACCGGCTGTGACGGAGGATTCCACGGGTATGCTTCCATTGTGAGTGATCCTGGCCATGCTTATACGATGAGGGATTCCGGGGCATGCGGCAGATGCGGTTAGATGCCCGCGCGTTTCATTACTCCATGGCCATGCTTATACGATGAGGGATTCCGGGGCATGCGACCATGTTATACTTTATTCCATGGGCTAGCTCCCCGTTAAGACATGTACCCACGATGAGGGATTTCGGGGGCATGTTATATTATTCCATGGGCTAGCTCCCCATGAAGACCTGCGCCTACGATGAGGGATTCCGAGGGCACGTTATGGCCATGCTTATACGATGAGGGATTCCGGGGCATGCGGCCGAGTATATATATATATATATATATATATATTGTATATGTGTACGCCGACAGTGAGGTAGGATTCCTGTCACGACCCAGTCCGGCCCGTGGTCGTGCCTCAAGGCACCCAAGTAGTCATACATCGAGTAACCAATGAATATAAAACAAGACATGAAATGATTTATAAAATAAGACACGCTTTATGTGAACAAACGTCGCCTTTCGGCATATATATATGAACAAGGTTTAGCGATTACATCCGACAATCGCATACATGACTACAGCACTTAAGGAAATATACAACTATGGCGGGACAGGGGCCCGCCATACCCCGATCAGACAAACTATCTACAATACAGGAGATCATACCAAAAGTAGAGCCTCGGAGAAGATGGAGCTCCCGACACCAATGCAAAGAGATCCTAAGGATGCGGATCTAGCACACTGGCTTGCCCCACTGCGGCATGAACGCAGCCCAAGGAGGTCGATAACAGTACCAAGTATGTGAAACTATAAAGTACTTTAAAATGAAATCAAAGTATTTAAAACCTTTTCACAAATACAATCGTTCAATTGCACATAGTGCCATATCACAAACAATAACGATTAGGAAAATCAGAATGTCTAGTCTAGGCCGCGAATGATCGAAGCAAGGCCAATCGCCCATAGTATCATTCTGCGTGCCTAGTCACCGACTTCCGCACCGCATAGGTCACACACGCACCGCATGAGGTATACCTCGTGATCGGGGCAGCTAACCCCAGATCCGCCTAGGCTCCCGCAGCCGCATAGCCTCAAAAGACCGCATAGTCTCAATAGACCGCAGGAATCCCCGCGTCGGGCTAAACGCCGGAATGATCAATCTCGAGCATACCGCCGCTCGCATAGTCTCACAGACCGCATAGGCCGTATAGACCGCGTCAAGCGGCAAGCCCTGTATAAATAAGTCAAGGGTAGGTGATACAATAACAAGACAACGGACTTACCGGTTAACAACGTAAGCACAGCAAGAATGACCCCCTTACACAGCATTTCAAGACACTAACACAGGTAGCATCATAATATGTCTACTTATCAAACAAATCTTACTACACTTAACAGAAATCAATACAAGGCTTTTATAAACAAACAAGTAAACAGTTCCTTAAGTTGTTATACCTAACTTCCCATAAAGCTAGTATAACTCTTAAGCTTTTGTTTTAAAAACCAAATATTTATCTTCTGTTAAAAATGATTCAGTATTCTTTTGAAATGTTTTCAGTTCTTTATTATTCAGCTTAAGCGTGAGGCATCACAGACGTATTATTCAGGCTTAAGCCGTGAGGCATTGCCGTAAGTATTATTCAGATAGCACATGTACGTCTACCGTACTATATATTGTAAAATATCATGCTTAGGAAGAATCACATACCTTCTCGGCGAAAATCCTCCTGCCAAGTCGAGTATGTCGCGCGTAGAGAATCAGCCTATCATAGTCACAGACATCTATCAAAGTCTAGACTACTCTGAAGGTCATTCTAAACAGAGGGTTCACAATTCTACGGAAAGTCGGGCAGCACAACCCTACCCGGTGAGCTATATAAGTCTACTGTAAAAACAGTCCTATGTGAGTACAGTTCAATTATTCTTCTTTTAAACCCTTCTATTGTGATGATAGTTCAATTCTATTCTGTAATATTCTTCTAAGTATTTAATACTTATTCTTATACTTCTACAGTATGCATTCTTTAATACAAAAGAGGGTTAGGATTATTTACCTCGGTAAGCCCAATAATATCCTAGATAAAGTCGCGCCTGAGCAAGGTTTAGCTCCTATGTCAGACGCTCAGAGCTCAAGAACCTTAGAAGTTCTTCACAACTTCTACTAAGTACTAAGGGATTTTGGATAGTGTATTTTGGGCATTATAAAAATACTTAGAAGTCAACTGTTCTACCATGGGAGGGGGGTAGATTTCGGCTAGCTAGGGGTTAGGCCTCGGCCAACTTCACAAGGGGCGGGGGAGGTGTTTGGACGAAATGGCTACAAAGGGAGAGGAGAGGATTTTTAGACTTGGAAGATAACTTTGTGGATGAAGAACTCTTCATCAAAGGGGGGTATTTATAGCTCAAGCCTTGGCCAACCAATGGCCAAGATGAAGACAAGTGCAAGGCAAGTGTAGGGTGAGGATTAACTAAACACAAATATCCTACCAACTCCTTGACTTGTGCCATGGCACAAAAAACGTGCCAATGTTCTCCATTTTCGTCCAATGGACGATTCAAGTCCACCAATGGGAGGGTGCCAATTGTTGCACTCCCGTTGGTCCAAAATGTTTAGTCTCGGAAAAATCCGCAAAAATACTTAATGACATAGCCGGAATTTTCTCTACGAAAGCTGTGGAAACGTTTCGTCGGAAAACGATTCTTTTAGCGAGTTGTGTACAAATTTCGAACTTGGCCTATCTTTAAGGCTAAACTTTTGTACGTACGTCCTCACGTACATACTCCGGAAATACGGGGTATAACATTCTCCCCTCCTTAGAAACATTCGTCCCGAATGTTCCTTCCCAAGACAGATAATGATCAGGTTCTTCAAAACTTAAACAGTTGCAAAAGCCACACACGGCCACAAAACAACACTTAGGTAAAAACGATAACGAAAATTTACAAGTAGGAAAGTGAATTACCTGGAGGTGTGGGGAATAGGTGAGGGTACCTCTGCCTCATGTCCTCCTCAGCTTCCCACGTCATCTCCTCCCTAAGCTCGTTCCGCCACAAGACTTTGACGGAAGCCACGTCCTTGGTCCGCAGACGCCTAACCTGACGATCGATTATCGCTATGGGAATCTCCTCATACGATAACCCCTCGGTCACTTGGACATCGTCAATCTGGTGTACCCTAGATGGATCCCGATACATCTCTCAAAGATAGATACGTGAAAAACCGGATGCCGCCTCCGGACGGACGGCAGATCCAACTCATAGCAACCTTGCCTACCCCGCGACAACTGAAATGGCCCGATGTACTGGGCCGAGTTTCCTTCTTCCCGAATCTCATCACACCCCTCATGGGTGACACCTTTAGGAAAACCCAATCATGAACCTCGAACTCAAGATGCCGACGAAGATGATCTGCATACGACTCCTGTCGACTCTGAGCCGTCAATAGCCGCTCCCGGATAAGCTTCACCTTATCCATCGTCTGTGTACCAACCGTCCCACTAGCCGCACTCGCCCACATCGAACCAACCTATAGGCGATGCACTTCCTCCCATACAAGGCCTCATAAGGCGCCATCTGAATCCGGAGTGGTAGCTATTATTATATGCAAACTCAACTAGGGGCAAATGATCCTCCCAACTACCATGAAGTCAATAACACGCTCGCAGATATCCTCGCAGTGCGGATAGTGCGCTCTGCTGTCCGTCATGCGTGGATGAAATGCGATTACTCGGGCTCACCTGTGTCCCTAAACCCCCTCGGAAGGACCTCCAGTTAGCCGAAACCGGGCTCTCGTCTGCGATATGATCGAACGAGGGACGCCATGCAGTCTGACGATCTCTCGGAGAGACAGTCTGGCATAATCCTCAGCCGAAAAGGTCGTCCGAACGGGACGAAAGTGGGCTGATTTCGTCAGCCTGTCGACGATAACCCATATGGAATCATGTCTCCTCTGAGTGCGAGGCAATCCTGTGATGAAGTCCATGTTGATCACCTCCCACTTCCGTGTCGATCTCTATCGTCAGAACAAACCACCGTGCTTCGGTGCTCTACCTTCACCGCCGACAACACGCACCGAGCTACGAACTCGCAACGTCCTCTTCAAACCATCCCACCAATACACGGATCTAAGGCGTCGTGGTACATCTTGGTCGACCGATGGATAGAGTAACGCCGCTACCGTGTGCTTCCCAAGAACTCGCTGCAAGTCCTCAAACATCCGAACACACAACTCGCCTCAAACCTTAGCACCCCATCAGGTGCTACCTCAAAAGGACCCTTGCCCTCACGAAGAGTCAGATCACGATAACGTGCCAAACCGGATCCTCGAATCGTTGCCTCTTCACCTCCTCGGCGATGGAAGACTCGCAACCTCACGAACTCTAACCCCATCGCTATCGTAATCAATCAAACGGACACCAAGGCTCGCTAATCGATGCAAATCACGAACCATGTCCCTCCTCGCCATTGTCAGACATCCGATAAGCTCCCATCGACCTACGACTAAGAGCATCCGCCACAACATCGCCTTCCCGGTGGTACAGATATCAACATCGTAATCCTTAAGCAACTCTAACCACCGTCTCGCCGTAAGTTCAGCTCCTCGGTGAAGATATACCGAGGCTCTTGTGGTGCGTATAAATATCCACGTGAACCCCATACAAATAGTGCCTCGGATCTTCAAAGCGTGAATCACCGCCGCCACTCCAAATCACGGGTGGGGTAGTTCCTCTGTTTCTTCACCGTCGGGATGCATATGCTATAACTCGCCATGCCGCATCAACACACATCCCAACCCGATGCCCGACGATCACAATACACGACATAACCATCCGACCTCCGAAGAGTAAGAACGGGGCGGTCGTCGCCTCCTTCAAGAATGGAAACCCCGCTCACAAGCATCACCATCAAACTTGGCTGCTTCTCGAGTCACCTAGTCAATGGTGCGAGATAGAAGCAAACTTCTCCACGAACCGCCGATAATATCCTGCAAGGCCCGAAATCGCGAACCTCTCGCCGAGTAGTAGGTTCAGGCCAAGTCCCGATCGCTTCGATCTTGGCGTATCCACTGAATGCCATCACCGGACAATATGCCCAAGAAACGCCATCAAGTCAACCAAAACTCACATTTGGAAAACTTGGCGATAATCGCTGGTCTGGAGAATCACAAGATAGCCTCAAATGCTCCGCGTGCTCCTCGCTCTGAGCGAGAATAAACCAAGATATCATCAATGAACACTATCACAAATGTGTCCAAAATGGTTTGAACACTCGGTTCATCAAATCCATGAATATCACGAGCATTGGTCACCAAAAGACATGACCACGAACTCATAATGCCCGCACGTCTCCGAATGCATCCTGTGGACATCCACCTCTCGACACGAACCCGATGATAGCGAACGCAGATCAATCTTGGAGAAACATCTCGCGCCTCGCAATCGTCGAACAAATCATCAATCCCGGAAGGGGGTATTCGTTTAATGGTCACCTTGTTCACCGCTCAGAATCAACACATGCGCAGCCCCGCCCTTCTTCTTCACGAACAATACACGCTTCTGCGGGAAACACTGGCCTAATGAAGCCGCTTCTCCAAAGAAATCCTCACCGGTCCTTCTCTCTCAACTCGGCAGTGCCATTCGTATGGCGGAATGGAAATAGGCCGAGTATCCGCAATATGTCAATACAAAACTCAATCTCCTCTCGTGAGGATACCCGGAGGTCATCTGGGAACACGCCTGGGAACTCACGACTACGGAATCGATCAAAATCTGGTACCGCAGCCTCGATCAAACACTCGAACTAGATGGTAGATGTACCCTTCTCGCACCATCTTCCTAGCCTCGAGGTAGGAAATAAACCTACCCTCTGGCGATACCGTGCTCCTCCCACTCAACAACCGGCCTCGTGAAACCGAACCGCATTACTTTCTCTCTCAGCCTACATTGGCGTAGCAAGAGGCTAGCCAATCCATCCCCATGATCACGTCGAAGTCAATCATCTCCAACTCTATCAAGTCGGCCAGGTCCGACGATCAGAATGGTCACAGACAAGCTCTATATACCCGCCGAGCTACCACCGAATCACCCATCGCGTAGCTACCTCGAAAGCGGTCTATGGACTCGTGCTCTATCCCTATCCTACTAGCAACAAGGGAGATATATAGGACAGAGTAGAACCCGGATCTATCAAAGCATACACATCAAACCAGAACCGATAAGGTACTGCGACATCGTGAGGCCTCCCGATCTGTCGCTTACCGACAAAGCATATACGCGGTTCGAGGACCGCTAGAATCGACCGCGCCACGACCTCTGCCACCCGCCGTCCATGTGTACCTTGCCTCCGGGCGAGTAATCGTCGAGGATGAAGAAGCGCAATGCACCGTAGATCGGGCCCTACTACCGCCGCCTCCGGCCGACAAACTCTCGCAAAATGACCCTGCTGGCCACACGTGTAGCAAGCTCCCGGAGTACAGCTCCCAGAATGGTATCTACCACAACGGGCACACTGGGCAGACCTCGAACGGTTAGCACCCCTGCTACCCTGGAAATCCGAAGTCCCGGGCCCCGACCGCCTCGATCGCTCTGGGTATCAAGATGATATAGAGCGCTCGCGCGGCTGTGGTGCAACCGACTTCTGATGCCGCCACCCCGAGAACCACCAAAAGAACCGCCGTCTCGCCTTCTTCTCCGATATCGCTCAACCCGCGGTCTCTCCGCCTCGCATCCTAGAGCATGAGCTCGCACGGGTAATGTCCATTCCCGGTGAAGAGAAACACCCGCATACGACTCGCCATATAATCATCGAGCCCGTGACGTAGCGGTGTACCCTATCCTCCATATCGCTACCAAGGCCGGGACATATCGAGCCAAAGAATCAAACTCGACATTATACTCCTCATCGCAAGGCCCTCCTTGTCTCAAAGAACAAGAATCTATCACTGCGTGCTCTCCTCATCTGCGGAGGCAAGAAGTGTGTGAGAAAAGCCTCAAAACTCATCTCATACTGCTGGGGGTGCATGCTATCCAGGGGAAAGCTCCAATGATTCAAACCAATAGACCGCGGTATCACGCAAATTTATGTGAACCAAAGATCACGACGGTCTCCGACGCTCGATCACTCTCAAAATCCTCTGAAGCTGACGGATGAACTCCTGCGGATCATCCTCCGGCCTCGACCCGTAAAACTCTGGAGGGCTACAACTAAGGAAATCCCGTAGCCTCAAACTATCTGCCCTCGGGTGTACCACGGGTGCAACTGGGGCTGGAGCTGGAACTGCCGCATCCAACCTCTCCTCGTATCGGGCCACAACTTTAGCCAAAAGTCGCCATCTCCTTGTACCTAACTCCTCCGCCCCAGCCGGTGGGACAGGAGGTGGGGTACGGTGGTCTCTGCTGGGGCCAAGGCCATAGAACTCGCCGTCTCGTATAGACCGGGCTCGAGCCTCGTGACTGGGTGTCTCGCTAGCGCCTCCTCGCCTTGCCCTTCTCGGGCCCGGGTTGCCTTACGTGAGGCATAATCAGCATAGAAAGGAATGCGTTAGAGGGTCCAACCTATAACACGACTCTAAAGCACGATCTCGTAATGAGAAGAATGGAAACCAATCCTAAATATCCTATAGCCTCGACATTATTGGTGTGGTGCACAACACACCGATAATCAAGACTTACTAGATACGGTCTCAGACACTTTCCGAGGATTAATCGCTCGATACCACTTTTGTCACGACCCATTCCGGCCCGTGATCGTGCCTTTCCGGCACCCAAGTAGTCATACATCGAGTAACCAATGAATATAAAACAAGACATGAAACAGCTTTATAAAATAAGACACGCTTTATGTGAACAAACGTCGCTTTCGCATATATATATGAACAAGGTTTAGCGATTACATCCGACATCGCATAAATACGACTACAGCACTTAAGGAAATATACAACTATATGGCGACAGTGGCGCCATACCCTCGATCGCACAAACTATCTACAATACAGGAGATCATACCAAAAGTAGAGCCTCCGGAGAAGATGGAGCTCGACACCAATGCAAAGAGATCCTAAGGATGCGGATCTAGCACTGCCGCCCTTACCGCAGCGTGAACGCAGCCAAGGAGGTCAAGATAACAGTACCAAGTATGTGAAACTATAAAGTACTTTAAAATGAAATCAAAGTATTTAAAACCTTTTCACAAATACAATCGTTCAATTGCACATAGTGCCATATCACAAACAATAACAAGATTAGGAAAATCAGAATGTGTCTAGTCTAGGCCGCGAATGATCGGGCAAGGCCAATCGCCCATAGTATCATTCTGCGTGCCTAGTCCTCGACTTCCGCACCGCATAGTCACACTGCACCGCATGAGGTATACCTGCGCGTCGGGGCAGCCAACCCCGGATCCGCCTAGGCTCCCGCAGCCCGCATAGCCTCAAAAGACCGCGTAGTCTCAATAGACCGCATAGGAATCCCCGCGTCAAAGCTAAACGCCGGAATGATCAATCACGAGCATACCGCCGCTCGCATAGTCTCACAGACCGCATAGGCCGATAGACCAAGATCAAGGGCAAGCCCTGTATAAATAAGTCAAGGGGTAGGTGATACAATAACAAGACAACGGACTTACCTGTTAACAACGTAAGCACAAGAAGAATGACCCTTACACGATTTCAAGACACTAACACAAGTAGCATCATAATATGTCTACTTATCAAACAAATCTTATTACACTTAATGAAATCAATACAAGGCTTTTATAAACAAACAAGTAAATAGCTTCTTAAGTTGTTATACCTAACTTCCCATAAAGCTAGTATAACTCTTAAGCTTTGTTTTAAAACCAAATATTTATCTTCCGTTAAAAATGATTCAAGATTCTTTTGAAATGTTTTCGATTCTTTATTATTCAGCTTAAGCCGTGAGGCATTGCCGCACGTATTATTCAAGCTTAAGCGTGAGGCATTGCCGTAAGTATTATTCAGATAGCACATGCACGCCTCACCGCACTATATATTGTAAAATATCATGCTTAGGAAGAATCACATACCTTCTCGCGAAAATCCTCCGCCAAGTCGAGTATGTCGCGTAGAGAATCACCTATCATAGTCACGCACATCTATCAAAGTCTAGACTACTCAAGGTCATTCTAAACAGAGGGTTCACAATTCTACTGAAAGTCGGGCAGCACAACCCTACCCGTGAGCTATATAAGTCTCATCAGAAACAAATCCATGTGAGTACAGTTCAATTATTCTTCTTTTAAACACATCTATTGTTATGCTATTTCAATTATATTCTGTAATAATCTTCTAATTCATTAATACTTATTATTATACTTCTAAGAAATGCATTCTTTAATACAAAAGAGGGTTAGGATTATTTACCTCGGTAAGCCCAATAATATCCTAGATAAAGTCGCGCCTGAGCAAGGTTTAGCTCCTATGTTGTACGCTCCGGTAGCTCCAAGAACCTTAGAAGTTCTTCACAACTTCTACTAAGTACTAAGGGATTTGGGCTAGGGTATTTTGGGCATTATAACAATACTTAGAAGGCAACTTTCTACCAAGGGAGGGGGGTAGATTTCGGCTAGGCTAGGGGGGGTTAGGCCCTCGGCCAACTTCACAAGGGGAGGGGGAGGTGTTTGGACGAAATGGCTACAAAGGGAGAGGAGAGGATTTTTAGACTTGGAAGATAACTTTGTGGATGAAGGACTCTTCATCAAAGGGGGGTATTTATAGCTCAAGCCTTGGCCAACCAATGGCCAAGATGAAGACAAGTGCAAGGCAAGTGTAGGGTGAGGATTAACTAAACACAAATATCCTACCAACTCCTTGACTTGTGCCATGGCACAAAAAACGTGCCAATGTTCTCCATTTTCGTCCAATGGACGATTCAAGTCCACCAATGGGAGGGTGCCAAGTGTTGCCCTCCCGTTGGTCCAAAATGTTTCGTCTCTCGGAAAAATCCGCAAAAATACTTAATGACATAGCCGGAATTTTCTCTACGAAAGCTGTGGAAACGTTTCGTCGGAAAACGATTCTTTTAGCGAGTTGTGTACAAATTTCGAACTTGGCCTATCTTTAAGGCTAAACTTTTGTACGTACGTCCTCACGTACATACTCCGGAAATACGGGGTATAACAATTCCACCGGCGCGTCACATGAGTATGATTTATGTCATAGACTGCCGACAGTGAGGAAGGAATTCCACGGGCATGATTGATGTTATGGGCGTGAGACCCATTGTTATATTTTGAGTGATGACTTTGAGGGCGTGAGTCCCTGACTTGACACGATTGTTTTAGATTGTGAAATGGTATCTTTTTATGTTATACCCCGTATTCTCAGGGTATGTATGCGAGGACGTACGTACGAGAGCGACAGAAAATTTGAAAGGAAGAAAGAGGTGTTTTTTTTCCACGGAAAAAGTTTCCGGTTTTTGTAAAGAAAAATGTTCGTTGATGGGAATTGGGTTCCCAGATTTGGAATTTGGGCTTCTTAAATTATATTAGAATTTTGAGATTTTATTTTCGGAAATGGTCACGTGGGGCCCACGGAGAAATTTACTGGCTTTGTAGGCCCGCTTTGTTTTTGAGATTTCGATTGTGGATATTTTTCAAAGACGCTTTATGAGGGCCAATAGGAGGGTGACACGTGTCACCCCGCCAGTGGCTTGGCCGGTTACCTTTGTGCACAACACCGTTAGAGTCGTTTCGACGAAACGCTTTCAGAACTGCGAAGGGAAAATTCGCTATGTCGCTTTGTATTTTTGCGGATTTTTCCCAGAGACGCAACATTTTGGACCAACGGAGGGTGACACGTGTCACCCTCACATCGAAGCAAAGGCGCAACCTCGACGATTGGTTCACGCTTTCGCCAATTGGCTCCTTGTTTTGGCCTTGTTTTGTGGCTTGTTTGGTGCCATGTTTTGTGCATTGTTTTGTGGAGTAGGGGCTAGGGTGCACTTGGCTTGATCAAGGCCATACACTTGCCTTGCACATGGCTTGATCTTGGCCATTGGTTGGCCTTTGGCTTTCCTATAAATACCCCCCTCTCTTGAAGACTTCATTCATCCAAAAATCTTCCAAGTCTTGGAAACCTCCTCCTCACTCTTGTTGACTCTCGTCCAAGAGCCCCTCTCCCCCTTAAAATTGGCCTTGGCCGAAACCCTACCCTCCCCCCTTTGTGGTGCTAGCCGTGGGGTACCCCCCCTAGCCTAGTTGTTTTCGTATAATACCCCTCCCTTGTGGTATTGAAATACTTCTCCTAGTATTGTTATAATGCCCAAAATACCTTAACCTTGTACCTTGTAGTTTTCCAAAGATACCTCTATACGTAGAGTCCGGAAATACTACCTTTTGTCCTTTTAGTCTCAAACCGAAACCCTAAGGAAATCTTCATAGTTGGTTGAAGTATTTGAGTAGAAGTTGGTTAGAACTTCTAAGGGTTGTTTGGAGCGGATTGGAGCGCACGGAGTAGGAGCTAAACCTTGCTCAGGATCGACTTTTATCTCGGATAATTTTGGGCTTGTCGAGGTAAATATTCTTGTCCCCTTATTGTAATTGGAGATTACATGTTGTAGGATTATATAGTTGAAGTATACTATATATAGAACTGAACATTATTGTGGCAATGTCTTTTGACTTAAGCTTGAAGAATAAAGAATTGAATCAGATTTACATAGATCAGACAAAGAGACTTGTGTAGTATTATCGTAGAATTGTACACGTCCGGTTAGACGTGTAAAACCCCCCCCTGGTTGGCTTGGTAGGCCTCGATAGAGAGGAGATTTACGCCTGTTGTGGCGGGAGGCCGCCAATTTTCTCAGAAAAATGGGAACTTGTGTTTTGGGGTTAATAGACGTTTGTGACCTTTATAGGTGAAAGTACTAAGAGTAGCGTATTCTACTCGAGGAGTGGAAAGGGCTAGCGTTGTAGTACTTGGAGCATTTTGCTTATTGTCGATAAATCGCCGCGAGGTATGTGAACCTCTTCCTATCTTTTCTAGCATGATTGTTGTGAACTATGTAGTGCACGCATACGCATGTGCTAAGTGATTTGGTTGGTTTAAAACATAGGGTGTTATAATAGCTTTATGGGAAGTTAGTTATAACGACCTTATGTAAGTGAAAATGGTTTCTTGATGTTAGAAGTTAAGAGACTTGATCTTATAAGATAAGAGACTTAACTTATTTGTTTTAATGTGGATGTTTGTGTGAAACCTCATTCGTGAGTAATGAGTACTTGGTTTTAAAGGGATAATGTTTTACCGATTTCGGGAATCGTAATGTGTATCGACAGCACCATTGCAGCGTTAATAAAGGAAAATGTATTGAATAATGATGTATTAAAACCAGAGAAACCTCCATCCGCATAGAAGCTAAGATGAGACAAAATTACATTTTCTAGATCACGGTCAGTAATAAGATCGTTATAAACAAGAATAAACTACTCACATATATGACATATGTTACTCAATTGTTTTAAAAGAGATTAAGACTATGAGTTATGAAACCTTTCTAAAATAAGTGACTTGAGCATTTGAAAATGAGAAGCTTGAGTAATTGAAACTAGGCAAACCGAACTTAGGAAAAGAATGTTGTTACTTGATTTTGAAAAGGAATGGGTTGGTCATTCTAATACTACGTATCGGGTGACTTTTATAAAAGTAATGGATCTCTTTTAAAAGAACTTAATGTATGTAGTACTTTGGGATTAAAAACCCGGACTTTGGCATAAAATGAAAGTACTTTGAGTTGTGTGAAACTTGCCTATGCTTGTGGTTGTGAAACTTGCCTATGCTTGTGATGATAGCCTTTGTTGTGCAAGTGTGGTATTTCTGTGTTACCGCGTCTCTCGATAGAGGGCCGGTCGACTTGTTGAGAACTTACTTGACGCGTCCGGGCGGTGATGGAGAATTCCACGGGTATGTTTCCATTTTGATTACTGTCTTGTTGTTGATGTCACATGGACATGTCTACACCGATGCAGTATTCCGGGGGCATGCGGCCATGCGGTCGGGTTGATTACCCGATATATTGTTATTGTGGTTACATGGACATGTCTACACCGAGGTAGAATTCCGGCATGTGGCTACGCGCAGGTTGATCACCCAAGATATTATTGTTGATGTCATACGGACGCGTCTACACCGAGGTAGAATTCCGGGGCGCTGGCCATGGGGCATGGTATTATTGTTGCATCATGGACATGTCTACACCGATGCAGATTCCGGCATGCGCCACGATGCGAACATGATTGATGTTGTGGGCGTGGGACCCATAGTTATATTTGAGTGATGACTGAGGCGTGAGTCCCCGATCGATATGATCGCTTTTATGTTGTGAATCAGAGTTTGTTATCATACATGTCTCCGCTTTATATAGACTAGTATGATTTCATTACGATTTTTACGCTTCACATACTTGGTACCACAGATCGACTCTTCGGGCCGCGTTCATGCCGCAGGTAGAGGTATATCGGCCGTGGATCCCCGCCTTAGGATCACGTCAGCAGATTGGGAAGCTCCGCTTTCTGAGGCTTATCTTTTGGTATGTGTTCCCGAGTTGTAGGTTCTTGTACATCTGTGGTATGGCGGCCCCGTCCCGTCATAGTCGCTAAATCTTAAGGTCAGAACCGTGGCAAGTGTGGTTGTAAAAGGATTAAACTGCTCGTGTTTTATGTATATACCGAAGGCAACCGCTTGCTGGCCTGCTTATTATTATATCTCTTGTTTCATGACTCATGTTTTATTTTCCGCTGGTTTTCTCTGATGTTGTATCACTAGGGTGCCCGGTAAGGCACCAGTAACGGGCCGGAACGGGTCGTTACAAAAGTGGTATCAGAGCAGTTAATCCTCGGAAAGTGTCTACAGACCGTGTCTAGTAGAGTCTTGATTATCGTGTGTTGTGCACCACATCTATAATCGTGAGGCTATAGGACATTTAGGATTGGTTTCCATTCTTCTCATTCCGAGATCGTGCCTTAGAGTCGGTTGTAAGTCGACCCTCCGACGTATCTCGTTTTTACCGCTTATGCCTCCGCAAAGGCAACCAGAGCCCGGAGGCAAGGCAGCCGAGGGTGCCGCTAGTGAGATACTGAGGAGTACGAGGCGCAGCCTTGACAAGACTGAGGTTGTGCTTCAGACGGCGGGTTTTGTGGCGCCGCCACCAAAGAGAGCTAGAGCCGCAGCAGTGGTCGCCGAGACCACGATACTGAGCCTCCACCCCACACCGGGGCAGGAGATGGGTTACAAGGAGATGGCCCTGGGCTGGTCGTGGTCGGGCCGATATGAGGATAGCCGATGCAGCAGCCTGGGCCTCGGCCCGAAGAGCACCAGGTTCACCCCGAGCAGATAGTTTGAGGCTACGGACTTTCTCGAGTCAGAGCCCGCCAGAGTTTTATGGGTTGAGGCCTGAGGATGATCCGCAGGAGTTCATCCGGCAGTTACAGCGGATCATGAGAGTGATCAAGGCTTCGGAGACCGAGTCGGTGGTCTTAGGTGCGCATCGGCTGCGCGATACCGCAGCCGATCGTTTGATTCGCGAGTTGTCCCGGAGAGCATGTGCTTCCAGCAAGATGGGACGAGTTCTCGAGGCATTCTCACTCACTTCTTGCCTCCGCAGATGGCGAGGGCACGCCGACGATTTATGATGCCGAGGCAGAGAGGCGCAGCTCGAGAGTACAACGTGGAGTTTGACTCGTTGGCTCGGTATGTCCCCGCTTTAGTGGCAACCATGGAGAATAGAGTGCACCGCTACGTCACCGGATTAGATGATTACTTAACAGAGGCTTGTTCGGTGTAGCTCTTCACCGGCATGGACATTGCCCGCACGCAGCTCATGCACCAGGATGTGAGGTACGAGAGAGGTCGACGGAATGACTGGATCGCCAGGAGGCCGTGACATCGTGGTCTTTGGCGACTTTCGAGGCGGACCGCCTCGAAGAGACTAGCTTTGTACCCCGCCGCATGCAGTGGTCCTCCATCTTCGTGAGCAGTCGTGGCTCCAAGGGTTCGTGTTTCGAGGAAGGGTGTTGGCGGACGCGGTCACCCCTACCTCGGTGGCCGATGGTAGACCGCATTTCGGGAGTGTCGTGGTGCCAAGGGAGCTTGTTATTTTGCGACAGCAGGCCATTTTGCGAGGAACTGTCCGACCAAGGGTAGCACGGATGCTACGACTCACCTTCAGATCGGGTGGTTCATCACCTTCACTAGGCGCCTGCAGGCGTGATCGTGATTAGGGGAAGAGACAGTATATCTTTAACCCTCTAGAGACTTGTATGTATTGATGTTAATATAATGTGTTAAGTGTTATGTTCGGATAGCTTTGTGCTAATATGTGATTGAGAAACCCGCAGTGTGTAGGCGGTAAGCTCAGGGGCATGGAAGTGTGAACCTTAGACTATTTCACGATTGAGACCTGAGGTAGGTCGCCATGAGTAAAAGATTTATTTTATGTTTGACCTTTATCGAGTGCGTAGTATACGTGGGATTTATTTGTGTGATAAGTCCATGGGTAGTGCGAGATGGAAGTGTTAGCTTTCATGACGTGTGTTGCTTAGATTGTTCCGTATCGGGAACAAGAATGTGGCGCGCCATGGGTCGGGTTGAGGACCATTTGAGGGTCAACCCGCGCCCGGTTTGTGGTGGGGTCAGTTCGAGGTGGTTCCGCCAGTGGTAGGGTCACGAGGATGCTAGGCCCCGCTTTAGGTGACCAGCAGATGAGTTCGTGGATACGCTCTACCAGACCGTTCGTGCGGCCGAATGGCCTTAGGAGATCGAAGTTAGTAAGATGACCAAGTTGGAAGGTGGTAACTCCAAAGGTTGGAAATGAAGCATTGACGGTGTGATACGGATACTAGAAAGAGTTCGAGTGTTCGAGAAGGGTACTACGAGTTAGGGGAGAAGAGAACGTGTGTTAGTTCGTGGCCAAGCTGTGGCGTCGGCAACTTGTTAGAGGAACTTTATCGATATCCGACTTGAGAAGGAACATTCGGACGAATGTTTCTAAGGAGGGAGAATGTTATACCCCGTATTCTCGTGGTATGTATGCGAGGGCGACGCATTTGAGAGCGCGTAAAATTTGAAAGGAAGAAAGAGGTGTTTTTTCCACGGAAAAAGTTTCCGGTTTTGTAAAGAAAATGTTCGTTGATGGAATCGGGTTCCCGATTTGGAATTTGGGCTTCTTAAATTATATTAGAATTTTGAGATTTTATTTTCTGAAATGGTCACGTGGGCCCACGGAGAAATTTACTGGTTTTGTGGGCCCGCTTTGTTTTTGAGATTTCCGATTGTGGATATTTTTCAAAGACGCTTTATGAGGGCGATAGGAGGTGACACGTGTCACCCCGCCTAGTGGCTTCGCCGGTTACCTTTGCGCACAACACCCTGCAGAGTCGTTTTCGACAAACGCTTTGCGTAACTGCGAAGGAAAATTCGCTATGTCGTTTTGTATTTTTGCGGATTTTTCCGAGAGACGAACATTTTGGACCAACGGGAGGGTGACATGTGTCACCTCACATCGGAAGCGCGGCGCAACCTCGACGATTCGTTCACGCTTTCGCCAATTGGCTCCTTGTTTTGGCCTTGTTTTGTGGCTTGTTTGGTGCCATGTTTTGTGCATTGTTTTGTGGAGTAGGGCTAGGGTGCACTTGGCTTGATCAAGGCCATACACTTGCCTTGCACATGGCTTGATCTTGGCCATCGTCGCTGGCTTTCCTATAAATACCCTCTCAAGACTTCATTCATCCAAAAATCTTCCAAGTCTTGGAAACCCTCCTCCCTCTTGTTGACTCTCGCCCAAGAGCCCTCTCCCCTTTAAATTGGCCTTGGCCGAAACCCTACCCTCCCCTTCATGGTGCTAAATGGGTACCCCATAGCCTAGTTGTTTTCGTATAATACCCTCCTCGTGGTATTGAAATACTTCTCCTAGTATTGTTATAATGCCCAAAATACCTTAACCTTGTACCTTGTAGTTTTCCAAAGATACCTCTATACGTAGAGTCCTAAATACTACCTTTTGTCCTTTTAGTCTCAAACCAAACCCTAAGGAAATCTTCATAGTTGGTCAAGTATTTGAGTAGAAGTTGGTTAGAACTTCTAAGGGTTGTTTGGAGCGGATTGGAGCGCACGGAGTAGGAGCTAAACCTTGCTCGTAATCGACTTTTATCTCGGATAATTTTGGGCTTGTCGAGGTAAATATTCTTGTCCCTTATCAGAATTGGAGATTACATGTTGTAGGATTATATAGTGAAGTATACTATATATAGAATCAACATTATCAGGCAATGTCTTTTGACTTAAGCTTGAAGAATAAAGAATCGAATCAGAATTTTACATGAGACTTGTGTAGTATTATCGTAGAATTGTACACGCCCGTTAGGCGTGTAAACCCCCGGTTGGCTTGGTAGCCGGCCTCGATAGAGGAGAGATTTACGCCAGGCGAGTGTGTGCCGAATTTTCTGTAGGAAAATGGGAACTTGTGTTTTGGGGTTAATAGACGTTTGTGACCTTTATAGGTGAAAGTACTAAGAGTAGCGTATTCTACTCGAGGAGTGGAAAGGGCTAGTGCGTTGTAGTACTTGGAGCATTTTGCTTATTGTCGATAAATCGCCGCGAGGTATGTGAACCTCTTCCTATCTTTTCTAGCATGATTGTTGTGAACTATGTAGTGCGGTAGACGCATACGTGCTAAGTGATTTGGTTGATTTAAAACATAGGGTGTTATAATAGCTTTATGAGAAGTTAGTTATAACGACCTTATGTAGGTGAAAATGGTTTACTGATGTTAGAAGTTAAGAGACTTGATCTTATAAGATAAGAGACTTAACTTATTTGTTTTAATGTGGATGTTGTGTGAAACCTCATTCGTGAGTAATGAGTACTTGGTTTTAAAGGGATAATGTTTTACCGATTTCTAATCGTAATGTGTATCGACAGCACCATCGCAGCGTTAATAAAGGAAAATGTATTGAATAATGATGTATTAAAACCGAGAGAAACCTCCATCCGCATAAGCTAAGATGAGACAAAATTACATTTTCTAGATCATGGCTGCTGTAATAAGATCGTTATAAACAAAAATAAACTACTCACATATATGACATATGTTACTCAATTGTTTTAAAAGAGATTAAGACTATGAGTTATGAAACCTTTCTAAAATAAGTGACTTGAGCATTTGAAAATGAGAAGCTTGAGTAATTGAAACTAGGCAAACCGAACTTAGGAAAAGAATGTTGTTACTTGATTTTGAAAAGGAATGTGGGTTGGTCATTCTAATACTACGTATCGGGTGACTTTATAAAAGTAATGGATCTCTTTAAAAGAACTTAATGTATGTAGTACTTTGGGATTAAAAACCCGACTTTGGCATAAAATGAAAGTACTTTGAGTTGTGTGAAACTTGCCTGCTTGTGGTTGTGAAACTTGCCTATGCTTGTGATGATAGCCTTTGTTGTGCAAGTGTGGTATTTCGTGTTACCGTCTCTCGATAGAGGCCTGGCCGACTTGTTGAGAACTTACTGGACGTCTTTGGCGGTGATGGAGAATTCCACGGGTATGTTTCCATTTTGATTATTGTTGTTGTTGATGTCACATGGACATGTCTACACCGACGCAGATTCCGGCACGCGTGCGGTCGGGTTGATTACCCGATATATTGTTATTGTGGTTACATGGACATGTCTACACCGAGGTAGAATTCGGGCACGTGGCCACGCGCGTGGTTGATCACCCAAGATATTATTGTTGATGTCACATGGACGGTCTACACCGAGGTAGAATTCCGGCACGCGTGGGGCATTGGTATTATTGTTGCATCATGGACATGTCTACACCGATGCATTCCGGGCACGCGCCGTGATGCGAACATGATTGATGTTGTGGGCGTGAGACCCATAGTTATATTTGAGTGATGACTGAGGCGTGAGTCCTCGATCGATATGATCGCTTTTATGTTGTGAATCAGAGTTTGGTTATCATACATGTCTCCGCTTTATATAGACTAGTATGATTTCATTACGATTTTTACGATTCACATACTTGGTACTGTTGTCGACTCTTCGAGGCCGCGTTCATGCCGCAGGTAGAGGTACATCGGTCTTGGATCACAGATCTTAGGATCACAGGTCAGCTTATTTGGAAGCTCCGTTTCTTAGGAGGCTTATATTTTGGTATGTGTTACCTGAGTTGTAGGTTCTTGTACATTCAGGTGTATGGCGGGTCCCTGTCCCGTCAAAGTCGTTGTAAATCTTAAGTGCAGAGTAATGCTTGTGGCGGGGTTGTAAAGGATTAAACTGCTCGTGTTTTATGTATATCAAGGCAACCGTTTTGGTTGGCCTGTTTATTATTATATCTCTTGTTTCATGACTCATGTTTTATTTTCCGCTGGTTTTCTCTGATGTTGTATCACTAGGGTGCCCGGGGTAAGGCACCAGTAACGGGGCCCGGAACGGGTCGTTACATTTTAGAGACAATGTTGATGTTCATTACTCTTGTTGTTAGCCGGGCTTTGTGAAACGCATTTTTTTTTATCATACTTGTCTCCTGTTTTATATATAGACTATTATGATTTCATTACGATTTTCGCCACATACTGTAATTGTTATCTCGACCTCCTTCGGGGGGCTGCGTTCATGCCGCAGGTTGAGGTACGTAGCTTGCTGATCCGCTCTCTTAAGATCACTGTTCAGTTCTGGGAAAGCTCCATTTCTCCGGAGGCTTGTCTTTTGGTACGGTTCCCTGAGGTCATATACTTGTGTACATTCAGGGGGTATGGCGGGGCCCTGTCCCGTCATAGTTGATTTCATTCTTAGAGGTCTGTAGTACTGTTGTGGGTAAGGTTTGTAAAAAGGATTTAACTGTTCAAGTTTTTAGTTTATATACAGAAAGGTAACCGTTTTGGTTAGCCTGTTCTTATGTTACTCTTTATTGTTTCATGTCTTGTTTTTATATTCCGCTGATTTTCTCTGATGTTGTATCACTAGGGTAGAACTTGCGTAGAACTTCTAAGGGTTGTTTGGAGTATTAAGAAGAAGTTGCGTAGAACTTCTAAGGGTTGTTTGGAGCGGGTTGGAGCACCCAGAGTAGGAGCTAAACGTTGCTCAGGATCGACATTAAACTTGGATAATTTTGGGCTTACCGAGGTAAATAATCCTATCCTTCTATTGTAATTGGAAATTACATACTGTAGTTGTATAGAAATGAATATAAGATTCATAGAAGAGAATTGAACTGTAATAGAAGGTTATTACAGAAAAGACTTGAACTGAATTCACATCAGAAGAATATATATAAGTAGAAGTTTGAATCAGACTTACATAGAATCAGTATTCTGATGGTGATAGTCTTTATTGGTTGAATGTTCTGCGAGTAGCATGTGCTACTTGGAAGGTGGACAAGGCTAGCCGGGTTATAGCCGTGGAGCGTTTTGCTTATAGTCGATAATCGTCGCGAGGTATGTGATTCTTCCTATACTCTTGAGCATGATATTTTAAAGTATTTATAGTACGGTAGACGTACGTGTGTTAACTGAATAATAATTACGGCAATGTCTTTTGACTTAAGCCTGAATAATCTTGAAGTATTTCAAAAGAATACTGAACCATTTTTTAACAGAAGAGTAATACTTGGTTTTAAAAGCTTAAGAGTTATACTAGCTTTATGGGAAGTTAGGTATAACGGCTTAAGAAAGATAAAAAGAAGGGTTTATTGACTTTAAGAAGATTAAGAGACTTAATCTTAAAAAGATAAGAGACTTGACTTGGTTAATTAATATGAGTTTTGTTAAAAAGTGTGAAACCTCATTCGTGAGTGATGAGTACTTGGTTTTTAAAAAAAGGAATAATGCTTTACTGATTTCGGAAATCAGAACAAGTATCGAACAAACCACAGCAGCGCTAATAAAGGGAAATGTTTTGACTAAATAAAGTATTATTAAAACCAGTAGAAACTTCCATCTGCATAGAAGCTAAGATGAGACAAAATGATATTACATTTCCTAGATCATGGCTGCTGTAATAAGATTGTTATGAACAAGAATAAACTACTCACACATAAGGTATATGTTTCTCAAATTGTTTTAAAGGATTAAAACTATGAACTACGAAACCTTTCGAAAAATGAGAAACCTGAACATTTGAAATTAGGCAAAATTGAACGTTTGGAAAATAATGTTGTTATTTGGTTTTACAAAGAGAAGTGTTTTGGTTTACTTCAAAGGATAGTCACTCTATTTTTATATACTACGAGTATTGTGTGACTATTTGTGAAAGAACAGATCTCTTAAAGAGTTAATGTATGAAGTACTTTGGGGATAAAAACCCGATCTTGTTAATCATATAGTAGAAAGTACCTTGTGTGAATAACTTGATTGTGTTGGTTTGTGATAGCCTTGTAATACTTTCTTGTTGATTTGATAAGTAAACATGCTAGGATGCTACGTGTGTTATTATCTTGTGATGTTTGTGTAAAGGGGTTTTCCCTCGATTGCGCTTAAGTTGTTTAACTATCAGCCGTTATATTGGTATTGTACCACTCACCTTGACATCATCCCGGAGGTTGTCGCCCTCCGTCGCGGTAGACTCAGCGGTCTGTGTGACCTATGATTCGAGAATACCTCATGCGGGTCCGGGGCATCGCGAGCTACGAGAGCTCCGTGTTAGTGTGCGCCTTTATGGTCATGCGATCTACGTGGCCACGCGATCGCGAGTCCAGCGGATGCCGGGAGTAGCTACCCTCGATGCGGGAATACCTCATGCGGCCATCGAGTGGCCTATCGCGAGTCTGCGGAAGTTCCGTGGCTAGACGCGCATTAGATATCGGAGGCGAGTGGCGGCTTTGATCATGTGACGCCAGACAGATCTCATGATACGATTTATGACCTTGTTTATACTGTAGGTTTTAGTAGTCGGCTATGCCTTCGTACTTACCCCAGACGGTTTTATGATGACACAAAGTGGACCGGTGTTCATGTATTCCTTGGTTCATTATATCATAGATCGCCAGCGGAGGAAGGTATTCCACGCATGATTGATGTTGTGGCGTGAGACCCATTGTTATATTTGAGTGATGACTTGAGGGCGTGAGTCCACGACTTGACATGACCGCTATTTATCAGGAACTATAGTTTGGTTATCATACATGTCTCCCGCTTTATATAGACTACTATGATTTCATTCTGATATTTCGATTTTCTGGCCACATACTTGGTACTGTTGCCTGACCTCCTTCGGCTGCGTTCATGCCGCAGTTGAGGTACACCGCCGTTGATCCTAGCTCGTGGTCACGCTCACGTTGGGAAGCTCCGTTTCTCGGAGGCTTATCGACGTATAGTCCCCGTCGTAGTAGGTGCTTACATTCTGGGTATGGCGGCCCTGTCCCACCATTGTTGTCATGTTACTCTTGAAGTGCAGAGTAATCTTGTTGTGGCAGCCGTAAAGGGATGTAATCGTCGATTTAAGTTTTATATATTATGCCGAAAGGCAAATTTTCTCGTATAACTATTTTTCACTTCACTTTATTCATGTCTTGTTTTATATTCCGTTGATTACTCTGATGTATGGCTACTGGGTGCCGGGTAGGCACGATCACGCCCGCTCGGTCGTGACAAAAGTGGTATCAGAGCGATTAATCCTCGGAAAGTGTCTACGAACCATATCTAGTAAGTCTTGATTATCGGTGTGTTGTGCACCACACCAATAATCGTGAGGCTATAGGATATTTAGGATTGGTTTCCATTCTTCTCATTACGAGATCGTGCCTTGAGCCGTGTGTGATAAGTTGGACCTCTAACGTATTTCTTTCCCTTACCGCTATGCCTCCGTAAGGCAACCCGCCCCGGAGGGCAAGGCGAGGAGCCGCCGATTGAGTACTGAGGGTTACGAGGCACAGCCCAATCATCACCGATATGGTGCTTCATTCGGGAGTTCTGCGACATCGCCCAAAGAGAGTTTAGCACGGCGGCAGCAGTTCCTACATCGGCCATGACATTTACACCTTCGCCCACGACCGCAAGAAGGTATAGTTTGCAAAGGGCGACCACATTAGCTAAGGATGTAGCTACCGAGAGTATACGATGTACCGATTTATCACGGGTCTTGATGACTATCTAAAGAAAGATTGTGCAAGAGTAGCTCTTGATCGAGCATGGATATTGCTCACAGACGGGCTTATGCGCAGACGCAGAGAAACGTAGATCGGCAGATTAATCGTGACAGCAGAAGAGGCCCGATCGGCGGGATCCTTTGGTAACTTTCGGCGAACCGCCTAAGGCAGATTAGATATGCACATCCACGCAGAGTGGTCCTCCACACTTGGGGCGTTCGAGTATGCAGGAGTTGGTCAGAACTCCAGGGCTTCTGGTTCGCAGCTACACGTAGGTTCCAAACACCGATTCAGTTTCCTCAATATTCATGTGATGCACGTCATCCCGGGGAATGTCGTCTTTTAGTTGGTACTTGTTTTACCGGCGGCAGTCTGGGCCATGTGTCGAAAGGATGTCCTAGTAGGAGGACTCACCTTCAGATCGTGGGTAGTTCGTCATCTTCCCTAGCTATGCGCCCTACGGGGTAGGTTTGATTAGAACGACTAAGGGGAGTGAAGCAGTAGATACAGGTATATCCTTAACCCTCTAGAGATTTGTATGTGTGATAGGATGAGTATCCCTGCTGTTATGTCCAGATAGCATTGTGTTAGTTGTGATTAGAAATCATGGTTATTTAAAGGGTAAGATTGGGGATAAGGTAAGTGTAAGCCTTAGAGTTTTATACGTAGAGACCTTAGAGGCAAGGCCATCTTGGGTAAAAGAGTTATTTTATGTTTGACCCTTATCGGAGTGCATAGTTTAAATGGGATATATTTGCATATAAGTCCCTGAGTTGTGTGAAATGAAAGAGGGTAGTTGAGCTAAGAAGACCGCTAGGTTTTTGTAACATGATTAGTGAGATCGTTCCGGATCGGGGAGCTAGTGTTCGCAAGGCCGGTCGGGTTGAGGCCATGTTGCGGGTCAACCCGCGGCCTGTATGGTGGTGGGGTCAGTTTGTGGTGGTCCCGCTTTGTGTTGGGGTCACGAGGGTGTTAGGCCCAAGTTTAGTAAACCAGCGTACAAGTTCGTGGATGCGTTCGACCAGTAGTCGGGCCGATGAGGTCAGCCCATCTTGTCCTTCAAGTTATGCGAGACGATAATATCAGGAAGGTTGTATGGCTGCACGAGGTGCCTACCTTCACCTTATGACAGTGGAGCCCGAGTGGTACTACTGCTTTTTCCGAAGTTTTACCAGCGGGGTTAGGAACTCAGTGAGTCTCGACCGCATTCGCCTCGGCCGTTGTTGGGATTTCAGGGGTAGCTGTGAGGATTGTTGTCTCCTGTTGAGGGAGTGTTTTATAGCTACCATTTCAGTTTTCGGATGTCGCCTTATGAAGCCTTGTAGGGGCGGAAATGTAAGTTGCCGGTCGATTGGTTCGATGTTGGCAAGGTTCAGATAGTTGGTTCATGCTTGTTTCGGCAGGATGTGGATAGGGTGAAGCTTATCCAGGAGAGGCTATTGGCAGCTCAGAGTCAACAGAAGTTGTGCGGATAATCGGCGACGACGCTTGAAGTTCAGGTTGACGGTGGGTCTTCTTGAAGGTACCACCCCGGAAGGGTGTGACGAGATTCGGAAAACAGAGGAAACTTAGCCCGAGTTACTTTGGGCCTTTTCAGGTCATGTGAAGAATAGGCCAGGTTGCCTATAAGTTAGCTTTGCCGTCCGACGTAGGAGGCAGTACGTCCGATCTTTCATGTTGCTATGTTCGGAAGAGTATCGGAGATCCATCCAGAGTATTCTCAGTTAATGATGACCAAGTGGAGGTAGTAACCCAGAGTTTTGGAAACTGAAGCAGTAACAGGAATGTGGTAAGTTATGAGAAAGAGTTCGAGTGTATGAGAAGGATACGACGAGTAAGGGAAGAAGCGAGCATGTGTTGAGAACATAGAAGTGATCATTTCGTTTTTAAAGTGAAGGTGCGAAGGGAGTATCGTTTAGACCTTGGGTGGGAGCTTTTGTAGTAATGGAGGTGATTCCTCGTAGACTTGAAATTGAGTAATTGCGCGTGTGTTATTTGATGGCCAGGCGTGGCGTGATTGTTTTTGTAAGTATAGTAGTGAAGACTATACAAGCACTTGTGTGTTCTAAGACTTAGAAGGAACATTCGGGACGAATGTTTCTAAGGAGGGGAGAATGTTATACCCCGTATTTCCAGAGTATGTACGTGAGGACGTACGTAGAAAAGTTTGAATTTTAAGTAGACTTAGCCGAAATATTTTTGTGCACAACACCCAATTAGAATCGTTTTTCGACGAAACATTTTACTAAACTTGCGAAGGGAAAATTCCGGCTATGTCATTTATTATTTTTGCGGATTTTTCCAAGAGACGAAATACTTTGGACCAACGAGAGGGCGACACTTGTCACCCTCTAATTGGTGGATGTGTGGGCGGTAATGAGCCGAAATGGAGCATTGGAGTTGGTAGGATATTTTGTGATATATGTGTGGTAGATGGATAAGGTACACATGGATGAATCTTGACCCTACACTTGCCGTGCACTTGGCATGATCTTGGCCATTGGTTGGCCATGGCTTGACCTATAAACACCCCTCCCCTTTGAAGACTTCTTCATCCAAAAATGTTTTCTAAGTCTTAAAATCCCTTTCTCCCCCCTCTCTCTTGAGAGCTCTAAGCCGAGAGCACCCTTCCCCCCTTTGAGAGGCCTTTGGCCGAGGGGTACCCCCCCCCCCCTCTCCTAGTAGTGCTAGCCGTAGCACACCCTCCCCTTGCCTAGTGGTTCTCGTATAAATACTACCCCCCCCTTGGTAGAAATACTCTCCAAGTATAGTTACTATTCCAAAATACCTTGGCCCAAATACCTTGTAGTATTCCAAGGTTACACTTATACGAAAAGCCCGAAATACTATTATACTTCCTTCAATACAAAAACGAAACCCTAAGGAAAATCTCCATAGTTGGTTGGAGTATTAAGAAGAAGCGTAGAACTTCAAAGGTTGTTGTTGGAGCGGTGGAGCACCGCAGTAGGAGCTAAGCGTTGCTCGGGATCGACATTAAACTTGGATAATTTTGGGCTTACCGAGGTAAATAATCCTATCCTTCTATTGTAATTGGAAATTACATCGTAGTTGTATAGAAATGAATATAAGATTCATAGAAGAGAATTGAACCGTAATAGAAGGTTATTACGTAAAAGACTTGAATGAATTCACATCAAGAATATATATAAGTAGAAGTTTGAATCAGACTTACATAGGATCTGATGGTAGATCGATAGCCTTTATTGGTTGAATGTTCTGCGAGTAGCATGTGCTACTTGGAAGGTGGACAAGGCTAGCCGTTATAGCCGTGGGCGTTTTGCTTATAGTCGATAATCGTCGCGAGGTATGTGATTCTTCCTATACTTTGAGCATGATATTTTAAAGTATTTATAGCGGTAGGCGACGTGTGTTAATCGAATAATAATTACGCAATGTCTTTTGACTTAAGCCTGAATAATCTTGAAGTATTTCAAAAGAATACTGAACCATTTTTTAACAGAAGAGTAATACTTGGTTTTAAAAGCTTAAGAGTTATACTAGCTTTATGGGAAGTTAGGTATAACGGCTTAAGAAAGATAAAAAGAAGGGTTTATTGACTTTAAGAAGATTAAGAGACTTAATCTTAAAAAGATAAGAGACTTGACTTGGTTAATTAATATGAGTTTTGTTAAAAAGTGTGAAACCTCATTCGTGAGTGATGAGTACTTGGTTTTTAAAAAAAGGAATAATGCTTTACTGATTTCGGAAATCAGAACAAGTATCGAACAAACCACAGCAGCGCTAATAAAGGGAAATGTTTTGACTAAATAAAGTATTATTAAAACCAGTAGAAACTTCCATCTGCATAGAAGCTAAGATGAGACAAAATGATATTACATTTCCTAGATCATGGTCATTGTAATAAGATTGTTATGAACAAGAATAAACTACTCACACATAAGGTATATGTTTCTCAAATTGTTTTAAAGGATTAAAACTATGAACTACGAAACCTTTCGAAAAATGAGAAACCTGAACATTTGAAATTAGGCAAAATTAAACGTTTGGAAAATAATGTTGTTATTTGGTTTTACAAAGAGAAGTGTTTTGGTTTACTTCAAAGGATAGTCACTCTATTTTTATATACTACGAGTATTGTGTGACTATTTGTGAAAGAACAGATCTCTTAAAGAGTTAATGTATGAAGTACTTTGGGGATAAAAACCCGATCTTGTTAATCATATAGTAGAAAGTACCTTGTGTGAATAACTTGATTGTGTTGGTTTGTGATAGCCTTGTAATACTTTCTTGTTGATTTGATAAGTAAACATGCTAGGATGCTACGTGTGTTATTATCTTGTGATGTTTGTGTAAAGGGGTTTTCCCTCGATTGCGCTTAAGTTGTTAAACTATCACCGTTATATTGGTATTGTACCACTCACCTGACATCATCCGGAGGTTAAGTCGCCCTCCGTCGCGGTAGACTCAGCGGTCTGGTGACCTATGATTCGAGAATACCTCACGCGGTCCCGGCCTATCGCGAGCTACGAGCTCCGTGTTAGTGCGGCCTTTATGGTCATGCGGTTCATGTGGCTACGCGATCGCGAGTCGAGCGGACGCCGGAGTAGCTACCCGACGCGGAATACCTCACGCGGGCCATTGGGTGGCCTATCACGAGTCATGGAAGTTCGGGGCTAGACGCGCACATTAGATCTCGAGGCGAGTGGCGGCTTTGATCATGTGACGGTCTAGACAGATCATGATACAGTTTATGACCTTGTTGTGCTGTGGGTTTTAGTAGTCGGCTATGCCTTCGTACTTACCCCATACGGTTTTATGATGACACAGGTGGGACCTGGTGTTCTTGTGTATTCTCGTTCTCATTATATCATGCAGGCTAGCGGGCGAAGGTATTCCACGCATGATTGATGTTGTGGCGTGAGACCCATTGTTATATTTGAGTGATGACTTTGGTGGCGAGTCCACGACTTGACATGACCGCTTATTTATTGTGAACTATAGTTTGGTTATCATACATGTCTCCCGCTTTATATAGACTACTATGATTTCATTTACGATTTTCGCCACATACTTGGTACTGTTATCGACTCCTTCGAGCTGCGTTCATGCCGCAGTTGAGGTACACCGCCGTTGATCCTAGCTCTCGTGGTCACATTCGGCTGGAAGCTCCGTTTCTCGAGGCTTATCAGTGGTATAGTCCCCGTCGTAGGTGCTTACATTCGTGGTATGGCGGGCCCCGTCCCACCATTGTTGTCATGTTACTCTTTAGAAGTCCAGAGTAATCGCTGTGGCGCAGTGTAAAGGGATGTAACTGTTCGGATTTAAGTTTTATATATTATGCCGAAAGGCAAAATTTCTGAGATAACTGTTTTTCACTTCACTTTATTCATTTCTTGTTTTATATTCCCGATTACTCGATGTATGGCTACTGGGTGCGGGTAAGGCACGATCCACGGGCCCGCTGGTCGTGACAAAAGTGGTATCGTGAGCGATTAATCCTCGGAAAGTGTCTCTGAACCATATCTAGTAAGTCTTGATTATCGGTGTGTTGCACCACACCAATAATCGTGAGGCTATAGGATATTTAGGATTGGTTTCCATTCTTCTCATTCTGAGATCGTGCCTTAGAGCTGTGTGATAAGTTGGACCCCTCTAACGTATTTCTTTCCCTTACCGTTATGCCTCTGTGTAAGGCAACCCGCCCCGAGGGCAAGGCAGCGGCGGAGCCGCCATTGAGTCTGAGGGTTACGAGGCACAGCCCAATCATCACCGATATGGTGCTTCATTCGGGAGTTCTGCGACATCGCCCATTTCAAAGAGTTTAGCACGGCCAGCGGCCCTACATCGGCCATGACATTTACACCTTCGTTCCACGACCCGATGGAAGGTATAGTTTGCAAAGGACGACCGCATTAGCTAAGGATGTAGCTACCGAGTATACGATGTACCGATTTATCACGGGTCTTGATGACTATCTAAAGAAAGATTGTGCAAGAGTAGCTCTTGATCGGCATGGATATTGCTCACAGACGGGCTTATGCGCGACGCAGAGAAACGTAGAGATCGCAGATTAATCGTGACGCAGAAGGCCCGATCGGCAGGATCCTTTGGTAACTTTCAGGGCGAACCGCCTCGGCAGCAGATTAGATATGCACATCCACCTGTGCAGAGTGGTCCTCCACAGACTTCAGGACGTTCGGAGTATGCAGGAGTTGGTCAGAACTCCAGGGCTTCTGGTTCGCAGCTACACGTAGGTTCCAAACACCGATTGATCTTCCTCAATATTCCGCAGGATGACGTCATCCCGGGGAATGTCGTCTTTTAGTTGGTACTTGTTTTACCGGCGGCAGTCTGGGCCATGTGTCGAAAGGATGTCCTAGTAGGAGGACTCAGCCTTCAGGATCGGTGGGTAGTTCGTCATCTTCCCTAGCTATGCGCCCTACGGGGTAGGTTTGATTAGAACGACTAAGGGGAGTGAAGCAGTAGATACAGGTATATCCTTAACCCTCTAGAGATTTGTATGTGTGATAGGATGAGTATCCCTTAAGTGTTATGTCCAGATAGCATTGTGTTAGTTGTGATTAGAAATCATGGTTATTTAAAGGGTAAGATTGGGGATAAGGTAAGTGTAAGCCTTAGAGTTTTATACGTAGAGACCTTAGAGGCAAGGCCATCTTGGGTAAAAGAGTTATTTTATGTTTGACCCTTATCGGAGTGCATAGTTTAAATGGGATATATTTGCATATAAGTCCCTGAGTTGTGTGAAATGAAAGAGGGTAGTTGAGCTAAGAAGACCGCTAGGTTTTTGTAACATGATTAGTGAGATCGTTCCGGATCGGGGAGCTAGTGTTCTGCGCGTTGCCGGGTCGGGTTGAGGCCATGTTGCGGGTCAACCCGCGGCCTGTATGGTGGTGGGGTCAGTTTGTGGTGGTCCCGCTTTGTGTTGGGGTCACGAGGGTGTTAGGCCCAAGTTTAGTAAACCAGCGTACAAGTTCGTGGATGCGTTCGACCAGTAGTCGGGCCGATGAGGTCAGCCCATCTTGTCCTTCAAGTTATGCGAGACGATAATATCAGGAAGGTTGTATGGCTGCACGAGGTGCCTACCTTCACCTTATGACGAGTGGAGCCTGTGGTACTACTGCTTTTTCGGAAGTTTTACCAGCGGGGTTAGGAACTCGGCAGTCTCAGACCGCATTCGCCCGCCGATGTTGGGATTTCGTGGTAGTTGTGAGGATTGTTGTCTCTGTTGAGAGTGTTTTATAGCTACCATTTCAGTTTTCGGATGTCGCCTTATGAAGCCTCAGAGGGCGGAAATGTAAGTCACGGTCGATTGGTTCGATGTTGGCAAGGTTCGATAGTTGGTTCATGCTTGTTTGGCGGGATGTGGATAGGTGAAGCTTATCCGGAGAGGCTATTGGCGGCTCGAGTCAGCGAAGTTGTGCGGATAATCGCGACGACGCCAAGTTCGAGTTGACGGTGGGTCTTCTTGAATGTACCACCACGGAAGGGTGTGACGAGATTCGGAAAACAGAGGAAACTTAGCCCGAGTTACTTTGGGCCTTTTCAGGTCATTTGAAGAATATGCCAGTATGCCTATAAGTTAGCTTTGCCGTCCGACGTAGGAGGCAGTACGTCCGATCTTTCATGTTGCTATGTTCGGAAGAGTATCGGAGATCCATCCAGAGTATTCTCAGTTAATGATGACCAAGTGGAGGTAGTAACCCAGAGTTTTGGAAACTGAAGCAGTAACAGGAATGTGGTAAGTTATGAGAAAGAGTTCGAGTGTATGAGAAGGATACGACGAGTAAGGGAAGAAGCGAGCATGTGTTGAGAACATAGAAGTGATCATTTCGTTTTTAAAGTGAAGGTGCGAAGGGAGTATCGTTTAGACCTTGGGTGGGAGCTTTTGTAGTAATGGAGGTGATTCCTCGTAGACTTGAAATTGAGTAATTGCGCGTGTGTTATTTGATGGCCAGGCGTGGCGTGATTGTTTTTGTAAGTATAGTAGTGAAGACTATACAAGCACTTGTGTGTTCTAAGACTTAGAAGGAACATTCGGGACGAATGTTTCTAAGGAGGGGAGAATGTTATACCCCGTATTTCCAGAGTATGTACGTGAGGACGTACGTAGAAAAGTTTGAATTTTAAGTAGACTTAGCCGAAATATTTTTGTGCACAACACCCGATTAGAATCGTTTTTCGACGAAACATTTTACTAAACTTGCGAAGGGAAAATTACGGCTATGTCATTTATTATTTTTGCGGATTTTTCCAAGAGACGAAATACTTTGGACCAACGAGAGGGCGACACTTGTCACCCTCTAATTGGTGGATGTGTGGGCGGTAATGAGCCGAAATGGAGCATTGGAGTTGGTAGGATATTTTGTGATATATGTGTGGTAGATGGATAAGGTACACATGGATGAATCTTGACCCTACACTTGTCGTGCACTTGGCATGATCTTGGCCATTGGTTGGCCATGGCTTGACCTATAAACACCCCTCCCCTTTGAAGACTTCTTCATCCAAAAATGTTTTCTAAGTCTTAAAATCCCTTTCTCCCCCCTCTCTCTTGAGAGCTCTAAGCCGAGAGCACCCTTCCCCCCTTTGAGAGGCCTTTGGCGGGTACCCCTCTCCAGTAGTGCTAGCCGAGCACACCCCCTTGCCTAGTGGTTCTCGTATAAATACTACCCCCATGGTAGAAATACTCTCCAAGTATAGTTACTATTCCAAAATACTGGCCCAAATACCTTGTAGTATTCCAAGGTTACACTTATACTAAAAGCCCGTAAATACTATTATACTTCCTTCACCACAAAAACGAAACCCTAAGGAAAATCTCCATAGTTGGTGGAGTATTAAGAAGAAGTTGCGTAGAACTTCAAAGGGTTGTTTGGAGCGGGTTGGAGCACCCGCAGTAGAGCTAAACGTTGCTCGGGATCGACATTAAACTTGGATAATTTTGGGCTTACCGAGGTAAATAATCCTATCCTTCTATTGTAATTGGAAATTACATCTGTAGTTGTATAGAAATGAATATAAGATTCATGTAAGAGAATTGAACTGTAATAGAAGGTTATTACGTAAAAGACTTGAATCGAATTCACATCAAGAATATATATAAGTAGAAGTTTGAACTGTACTTACATAGATCAGATTTACTGATCGATAGCCTTTATTGGTTGAATGTTCTGCGAGTAGCATGTGCTACTTGGAAGGTGGACAAGGCTAGCCGGTTTATAGCCGTGGAGCGTTTTGCTTATAGTCGATAATCGTCGCGAGGTATGTGATTCTTCCTATACTCTTGAGCATGATATTTTAAAGTATATATAGTACGGTAGACGTACGTGTGTTAACTGAATAATAATTACGGCAATGTCTTTTGACTTAAGCCTGAATAATCTTGAAGTATTTCAAAAGAATACTGAACCATTTTTTAACAGAAGAGTAATACTTGGTTTTAAAAGCTTAAGAGTTATACTAGCTTTATGGGAAGTTAGGTATAACGTCTTAAGAAAGATAAAAAGAAGGGTTTATTGACTTTAAGAAGATTAAGAGACTTAATCTTAAAAAGATAAGAGACTTGACTTGGTTAATTAATATGAGTTTTGTTAAAAAGTGTGAAACCTCATTCGTGAGTAATGAGTACTTGATTTTTTAAAAAAGGAATAATGTTTTACTGATTTCGGAAATCAGAATAAGTATCGAACAAACCACAGCAGCGCTAATAAAGGGAAATGTTTTGACTAAATAAAGTATTATTAAAACCAGTAGAAACTTCCATCTGCATAGAAGCTAAGATGAGACAAAATGATATTACATTTCCTAGATCATGGCTGTTGTAATAAGATTGTTATGAACAAGAATAAACTACTCACACATAAGGTATATGTTTCTCAAATTGTTTTAAAGGATTAAAACTATGAACTACGAAACTTTTCGAAAAATGAGAAACCTGAACATTTGAAATTAGGCAAAATTGAACGTTTGGAAAATAATGTTGTTACTTGATTTTACAAAGAGAAGTGTTTTGGTTTACTTCAAAGGATAGTCACTCTATTTTTATATACTACGAGTATTGTGTGACTATTTGTGAAAGAACAGATCTCTTAAAGAGTTAATGTATGAAGTACTTGGGGATAAAACCCGATCTTGTTAATCATATAGTAGAAAGTACCTTGTGTGAATAACTTGATTGTGTTGGTTTGTGATAGCCTTGTAATACTTTCTTGTTGATTTGATAAGTAAACATGCTAGGATGCTACGTGTGTTATTATCTTGTGATGTTTGTGTAAAGGGTTTTCCTCGATTGCGCTTAAGTTGTTTAACTATCACCGTTATATTGGTATTGTACCACTCACCTTGACATCATCCCGAGGTTGCCGCTCCACGCGGGTAGACTCAGCGGTCCGTGTGACCTATGATTCGAGAATACCTCATGCGGGTCCCGGCCTATGCGAGCTACGAGCTCCAGTTAGTGTGCGGCCTTTATGGTCATGCGGTCTATGTGGCTACGCGATCGCGAGTCCAGCGGATCGCCGGAGTAGCTACCGACGCGGAATACCTCATGCGGGCCATGGAGTGGCCTATGCGAGTCGGGAAGTTCCGAGGCTAGACGCGCACATTAGATATCGCGCGAGTGGCCGGCTTTGATCATGTGATGGTGCAGACAGATCTCATGATACGATTTATGACCTTGTTTGTACGTGGGTTTTAGTAGTCGGCTATGCCTTCAGACTTACCCCAGACGGTTTTATGATGACACAGTGGGACACGTGTTCATGTGTATTCCTTGGTTCTGTTATATCATAGATCGCCGATGAGGAAGGTATTCCACGCATGATTGATGTTGTGGGCGTGAGACACATTGTTATATTTGAGTGATGACTTTGAGGCGTGAGTCCACGACTTGACATAATCGCTTATTTATTGTGAATCGTAGTTTGGTTATCATACATGTCTCCCGCTTTATATAGACTACTATGATTTCATTTACATATTTTCAGCCACATACTTGGTACTGTTATCGACCTCTTCCGGGCCGCGTTTCATGCCGCAGTTGAGGTACACCATCGTTGATCCTAGCTCTCGTGGTCACAGTCATTTTGGGAAGCTCCGTTTCTCCGAGGCTTATCGATGGTATAGTCCTCGTTGTAGTAGGTGCTTACATTCGTGGTATGGCGGCCCTGCCCCACCATTGTTGTCATGTTACTCTTAGAGGTGTAGTAATCTTGGCGTAGCCGTAAAGGATGTAATCGTCGGATTTAAGTTTTATATATTATGCCGAAAGGCAAATTTTCTCAGATAACTGTTTTTCACTTCACTTTATTCATGTCTTGTTTTATATTCCGCTGATTACTCTGATGTATGGCTACTTGGGTGCCCGGGGTAAGGCACCAGTCACGGGCCCGGGCTCGGGTCGTGACAGTACATATATCTACAACAACAGGGAGAACCATACCAAAAGTCGAGCCTCCGGAGAAGATGGAGCTCCTGACACCAAAGCAAAATATCCTAAGGATGCAGATCTAGCACCTGCTTTCCCTTACCTGCGGCATGAACGCACTCAAGGAGAGGTCGATAACAGTACCAAGTATATGAAACTATAAAGTACTGAAACGAAATCAAAGCTTTTTTTTTTTTAAAAACCACTTACCAATACAATCAATTAAACCGCACATAGTGCCACAATATAAACAAGAGCAAACTAGGTATAAGGTAACTGGTCTTTTCTAGGCCGCTAATGATCGAAGCAAGGCCAATCGCCCATAGTATCATTATGCATGCATAATCCTGGAACTCCCGTAGTCCGCATAGGTCACATAGACCCGCATGAGGTATTCCTCGCATCGGGGATAGCTAACCCCCGGCATCGCCCCGACCCCGGTCCGCGTAGTCACGCATCGCATAGTCACACGCATCGATGAGGCATCCTCGTGACGGATAATACTTAATGATCAATCACGGAACTCCCGCACTCGCATAGGTCACATGCACCGCATGAGGTATACCTCGCATCGAGGGCGGCTAACCCTCGGCATATCAAGTCAGGGGGTGTAAGTGATATAATATCAGTACAACTGCTTACCGTAAACAACATAAGCACAACAAGGGAACCCCCTTTACACAAACCTTACAAGACACTAACACACGTAGCATCATCATATGTCTACTTATCAAACTAAGTTACCACACCTTCAGAAATCATTTTATAAGGTTTTTGTAAGCAAATAAGTAAACCATTTCTTCTTATCTTTCTTAAGTCGTTATACCTAACTTCCCATAAAGCTAGTATAACACTTAAGCTTGTTAAAAACCAAATATTCCTCTTCTTTCAAAAATGATTTATAATTCTTTTGAAATACTTCAAGATTCTTTCATTTAAAACTCAAGTCAAACCATGTTCAGTTAACACACGTACGTCTACCGTACTATATATATATTTAAAATATCATGCTCAAGAGGATAGGAAGAATCACATACCTTCTCGGCGAAATCCACCTGCCAAGTCGAATATGTCGCGCGCAGAGTATCAACCTATAATAGTCAAATACGTCTATCAACGTCTAGACTACTCTGTAGGACATTCTAAGCAGAAGGTTCTTAATTCTATGGAAAATTGGGCAGCACTTCCCTACCCGTCAAACTACTCAAGTCTCATCAGAATACAAATCTATGTAAGTACAGTTCAATTCTTCATTCATATACTTCTGATGTGATTCAGTTCAATTCTCTTCTTTTAATACCATCCTTCTATAAGTCTTATACTTAGTTCTATACTTCTTGTCACGACCCGATTCCGGGCCCGTGACTGGTGCCTTACCCCGGGCACCCTAGTGATACAACATCAGAGTAATCAATAACATAAACGATACAAGACATATTATGAAATATGAAACAATAATCTGAGAAAACTTGCCTTTCTGCATATATGTAAATAACAACTTTTTCAACATGAACAATTTAATCCTTTTTACAAACCCCGCCACAACAAGATTTACATGCACTTAAGAATGATATGACAACAATGGCGGACAGTGGCCGCCAAACCCCTCGAATGTAAACACTTACTACGACGGGACTATACCATCGATAAGCCTCCGAGAAACGGAGCTTCCCAAACGCAAACCGCGGACCGAGAGCTAGGATCAACGATCGGTGTACCTCAACTCGCAGATGAACGCAGCCCAAGGAGGTCAAGATAACAAATTGAGTATGTGAAACTAAAAATACCGTAAATGAAATCATAATAGTCTATAAAGCAGAGACATGTATGATAAGCAAACTACGCTCACAACAAATAAGCGGTATGTCAAGTCGTGGACTCACGCCTCAAAGTTATCACAATAAAACCGTGACGGCAAGTACGAAGGCATAGCCGACTACTAAGACCCACGCACCAAAAATACCACAAATCGTATCCCGAGGTCTTTCTAGACCGCACCACATGATCGGCGGCCACTCGCCCGCAATATCAATGCGCGTCTATCCTCGAACTCTCGCACTCGCATAGGTCACACACGGACCCGCATGAGGTATTCCTCGAATCATGGTCCTGCATCACCGAGGTATACCCCGCGTCGGGCGCCTAACCTCGGTATCCGCCTAGGCTCCCGCAACCCGCATAGTCTCAAAAGACCGCATAGTCTCAACAGACCGCATAGAATCCCCGCGTCGGGCTAAACACCCGAATGATCAATCCCGAGCTACCGCGACTCGCGTAGTCACGAGGACCGCATAAGCCGTAAAGACCCGCATCAAGGGTGGCAAGCCCTGTATAATAAGTCAAAGGGTATATGATACAATAATAGTACAACGCTTAACGCTTAACAACGTAAGCACAACAAGAATGACCCTTACATCACGATCACACAAGATACTAACACACGTAGCATCCTAACATTTTCACTTATCACATCAACAAGAAAGTATTTACAAGGCTATCTCAAACCAAAGACAATCAAGTTATTCACACAAGGTACTTTAAGCTAACAAGTTCGTATCTACCCCTAAAGTACTTCATACATTAAATCTTTTAAAAGATCCGTTGCTTTCACATAAGTCACACAATACGTAGTATAAAATAGAGTGACTGCCTTTTAAATAAACCAAAACACTTACCTTTGTAAAATCAAGTAACAACATTATTTTCCAAACGCCCAAGTTTGCCTAATTTCAAATGTTCACGTTTCTTATTTTAGAAAGGTTTAGTAGTTCATAGTCTTATTCATTTAAGAATATAATTCTCTTTAAGCAACTGAGAAACATAAGTCTTATATGTGAGTAGGATATTCTTGTTTATAACAATCTTATTACAAAATAGTGATCTAGGAAATATCATTTTGTCTCATCTTAGCTTTTATGCGGATGGAAGTTTCTCTGGTTTTAATAATACTTAATTAGTCAAAACATTTCCTTTTATTAACGCCGCGGTGGTTTGTCGATACACATTCGATTCAAATCAAGAAACATTCTTAAGCCGTTATACCTAACTTCCCATAAAGCTAGTATAACTCTTAAGTTTTTCAAAACCAAGTATTACTTCTTCTTTCAAAATGATTCAAAAATCTTTTGAAATACTTCAAGTTCTTTATTAACACATAACAAGCCAGTTATAGTTCAAATCAGTTACCTTTTATAGACCACAAGTATTTTCTTACCAACATAAAGCTGTTATAACCAACTTCCCATAAAGCCGTTATAACACTTTATGTTTTAAATCAATCAAATACGCTTAGCACGTACGCTCACCGCACTACATAGTTCACACATATCATGCTAGAAGAGATAGGAAGAGGTTCACATACCTCGCGACGAGTATCGACTAATAGCAAAACGCCCAAGTACTTCCAACCGCCATTACTCCTTAAGCCAAGTAGATCGCGCCACACGTAGTACTTCAACCTATAAGGCAACAAGGCCCTTATTAACATTTAGATCTCATCGTAGAACATTCTACCGAAAATTCGGCAAGACCTCCCCATGACAGCGTAAATCTCTCCTCTGCAGAGGCTGCAAGCCAACCAGGGGGTTATCGCCTAACCCTAACGGTACAATTCTACTCCAGTACTACTACACAAGTCTCATGTCTGACCCTATGTAATTACAGTTCGGATTCTTCTTTAAATTGGGCTTAAGTCGCAAGACATTCTGTAAGTATTATTCGGGCTTAAGTCAAAAGACATTGCGATAACTATGTTCATTTATATATATAGTATACTTCAACTATATATTCTAACAATATGTAATTTCCAATTACAATAGAGGGACAAGATAATTACCTCGATAAGCCCATAATTATCCTAGTTTAAATGTCGATCCTGAGCAAGGTTTAGCTCCTACTCCGTGCGCTCCGACCCGCTCCAAACAACCCTTAGAAGTTCTAACCAACTTCTACTTATGACTTCAACTACGGGTGAAGATTTTCCTTAGGGTTTCGGTTTGTGACTGACGGAAGTATAATAGTATTTTCTGGGCTTTTCGTATAGGTATAACCTTATAATACAACAAGGTATACGGCTAAGGTAATTTGGGCATTATAACAATACTTTTGAGAGTATTTCCACCAAGAGGGGGGGTATATTATACGAGAACAACACCACTAGGAGGGGGGGTGAAGTCTCGGCCACAAGGCCACACAAGGGGGAGGGGCTCTCGGCCAAGGGGGGAGGGACGAGAACAACAACAAGAGAGGGGGGGATTTTAACACTTAGAGATTTGTGGAAAGGATGAAGAATCCATCAAAGGGAGAGGGGTATTTATAGGTCAAGGGATGGCCAACCAAAGGCCAAGATTAAACCAAGTGTTAGGCAAGTGTAGGGCTAGGATTTATTACACACAAATATCCTACCAACCCTTGACTTTAGCCAAGGCACAAAAAACGTGCCTTACATAGCCCATTTCGTCCAATTGGACGATTTCAAGCCACCAATTGGAGGGTGCCAAGTGTCGCCCCCCCGTTGGTCCAAAATGTTTCGTCTCTCGGAAAAATACGCAAAAATACTAAATGACATAGCCGGAAATTCCCCTACGAAAGCTGTGGAAACGTTTCGCCGAAAAATGACTCTAATCGGGTGTTGTGAACAAATTTAATTCGGCCAAGCCACTTTGCCTACTCAAGGCTTTAAACTTTTATACGTACGCCCTCACGTACATACTCTGGAAATACGGGGTATAACATTCTCCCCTCCTTAGAAACATTCGTCCCGAATGTTCCTTCTAAATCTCAAGACAAACGCGCGCCAGTATAGTCTTCCGCTATACTTACGAAAACAATCCCGCCACACCGCCACGAAACACCAGCGCACATACTTCTATCTAAGTCCACGAGAAAACACCTCTAATCATCACCACAAAACACTTCTCAGGGTCTAAAATATACTTCCTTCGCGCCTCTTTACAAAAGAAATGATCACATCTATGCTCGCCATACATGCTCGCTTCTCTTTACTCGTCGTAGATACCACTTTATCACTTTGTCGCGAGCCTTGCTCGACGACCCAACAAATGGTACAGGCCGCTTGCGATCCGGAGGATGTCGTCACTCGAACTCTTACCACATTCGACCGCGGCGGTATCCAAAACTCGGGGTTACTATCTCTAACGTGGTCATCATTAACTGGGAACACTCTGGATGGATCTTCGATACTTCCCCGAACATCACAATACGAAAGACCGGACGCACTGCCTCCTACGTCGGACGGCAAATGCTAACATATAGGCAACCCGCCTATCCTTCACATGAACTCACAAAGGCCCAAAGTAACTCGGGCTAAGTTCCCTCTGTTTTCCAAAACTCGTCGCACCCAAACTGGGGTGGTACCTTCAAGAAGACCGACCGTCAACCTGAACTCAAAGCGTCGTCGCCGATTATCCATACGATTTCTCGAGCTGCGTAACTTCTTCTAGACAAGCTTCTCACTATCCACGATCTGCTGGAACAAGCTGAACCATAATGCGAACCTTGCCAACATCGAACCAATCGGCCGAACTTACACTTCCACCCTTACATGGCTTCATAAGGCGTTATCGGAAGACTGAAATGGTAGCTTAAACACTCTTCAACAGAGACAACAATTCTCGCAACTATCCTCGAAATCAAACACCGCCCGGTGGCGAATGTGGTCTGAGACTCACTGCGTTCTATCCTTGCACGGTAAAACTTTTAGAAAACGAAAATAGCCACACGGGCTTCACTGTCGACATAAGGTGAAGGTAGGCACCCGTGCAGCCTTTCAACCTTTCGGATAACTCAACACACCGAGTAAATGGTCCTCGCCAGAAGAACGCGATGGGCTGCCCCCCGCGGCCCGACCACCGGTCGACGCATCCACGAACTCGTCTGTTGGTTAACTAAACTTGGGCCTAACACCATCACAACCCTAACACAAGCGGGACCACCACAACGACCCCACCACCAAACCTACCGCGGGTTGACCCGCAACGTGGCCTCAACCCGACGTACGCGCCAATACTAGCTCCCGATCCGAACAATCTCACTAATCACGTTTGAAAACCTGGCGGTCTTCTTAGCTCAACTACCCCTTTCATTCCACAATACTAGGGACCTATCCCAACATAACTCACGTGCACTATGCTTCCGATAAGTCATACATAACACTACACCTTTTCTCGAGATGGCCTCACCTCTAAGGTCTTTACGTAAAAGCTCTAAGGCTCACACCTTCTCTATCCCCCAAAATCTTACTCGGTTAAACAACCATGATCTAATCACGACTAACACCGCTATCGTAACATAGCACTTAAGGTATACTCACCTTATCACACATCGATCTCTAGAGGTTAAAGATATATCTATATCTCTTCTTGCTCCCTTAGTCGTTCTAATCAAACCGCCTGTAGAGCGCAGCTAAGGAAGGTGACGAACTACCCACCGATCGAAGGAAAAGTCCTCCTACTAGGTCACCCATTCGACACATGGCCACGACGGCGCAGTACAACAAGTACCAACTAAAGACGACATTCCGGGATGGCGTCATCGCTGTGACCGGAAGCCACGAGTTCACCAACTCTGCGTACCCCGAACGTCTTGAACCGTGGAGGACCTCTTTGCAGTGGACGTGCATAATCTAATCGGCGGTGAGGTGACTCGCTGAAAGTTACCAAAGGACCTTGCTGCTCGGCCTCTTCGTCGCCCGTTAACCCGTCGATCTCTACGTTTTCTCGGCTTGCTGCGCATAAGCCCGTACACAGGCCATGCTCAAGCCTAACTGAAGAATTACTCTTGCACAACCCTCTCTTAGATAGTCGTCAAGACCCGTGGTACATCGGTATACTCTCTGGTAGCCAAATCCATAGCTAGTAACAGGGTCGTCTTCTTGCAATCTAAATTCACCGTTCGATCGTGGGCGAAGGTTCATATATCATGGCGCGATGAAGCACTGCTGCCGCCGTACTAAACTCTCTTTGGGCTAGTGACGTCGCAGAACTCCCGAATGAAGCACTACCTAGGTAATGATTGGGCTGTGCCCTCGCCACCTCTGAACTCTGCTCGCGGCTCCGCCGCCTTGCCCTCCCGGGCGGGTTGCCCTACGCGGAGGCATAGCGGTAAGGGAAAGAAATACGTCGGAGGGTCAACTTACAACACGACTCTAAGGCACGATCTCGAGTGAGAAGAATAGAAACCAATCCTAAATACCCTATAGCCTCACGATTATTGGTGTGGTGCACAACACACCGATAATCAAGACTTCTTGGATACGGTGCGTAGACACTTTCCGAGGATTAAGCGCTCGATACCACTTTTGTCACGACCGATTCCGGCGTGGTCGTGCCTTACCGGGCACCCTAGTGATACAACATCGTAGTAATCAGTGAACATAAAGCGATACAAGACATATTATGAAATATGAAACAATAATCGAGAAAAATTGCCTTTCGGCATATATGTAAATAACAACTTTTTCAACATGAGCAGTTTAATCCTTTTTACAAACCACGCTTGCATTACTACAGACCTCTAAGAATGATATGACAACAATGGCGGGACGGGGCCCGCCAAACCACGAATGTAAACACTTACTACGATGGGACTATACATCGATAAGCCTCGGAGAAACGGAGTTTCCCAAATGGCTGTGACCACGAGCTAGGATCAACGATCCGGTGTACCACAACTGCGGCATGAACGCAGCCCCGAAGGAGGTCGATAACAGTGCAGTATGTGAAACTAAAAATATCGTAAATGAAATCATAATAGTCTATAAAGCGGGAGACATGTATGATAAGCAAACTACGATTCACAACAAATAGCGAATATGTCAAGTCGTGACTCACGCCTCAAAGTTATCACAATAAAACCGTGCGGGGCAAATGCGAAGGCATAGCCGACTACTAAGACCCACAGCACCAAAAATACCACAAACCGTATCCGAGGTCTTTCTGCCGCACCACATGATCGAAGCCGCCACTCGCCCGCAATATCAATGTCGCGTCTATCCTCGAACTCTCGCGACTCGCATAGGTCACACACGGACCGCATGAGGTATTCCTCGAATCATGGTCCTGCATCGCTGAGGTATACCCGCGTCGGGCGGCTAACCATCGGTATCCGCTAGGCTCCGCAACCCGCATAGTCTCAAAAGACCGCATAGTCTCAGCCCGCGCAGGGAATCCCGCGTCGGGCTAAACACCCGAATGATCAATCCTCGAGCTACCGCACTCCCCAGAGTCACGAGGACCGCAACGGCCGTAAAGAACCGCATCAACGGTGGCAAGCCCTCGCGATAATAAGTCAAAGGGTATGTGATACAATAATAGTACAACGGGCTTAACGTTTAACAACGTAAGCACAACAAGAATGACCCCACATCACGATCACACAAGATACTAACACACGTAGCATCCTAACATTTTCACTTATCACATCAACAAGAAAGTATTTACAAGGCTATCTCAAACCAAGACAATCAAGTTATTCACACAAGGTACTTTAAGCTAACAAGTTCGTATCTACCCCTAAAGTACTTCATACATTAAATCTTTTAAAAGATCCGTTGCTTTCACATAAGTCACACAATACGTAGTATAAAATAGAGTGACTGTCTTTTAAATAAACCAAAACACTTACCTTTGTAAAATCAAGTAACAACATTATTTTCCAAACGTCCAAGTTTGCCTAATTTCAAATGTTCACGTTTCTTATTTTAGAAAGGTTTAAGTAGTTCATAGTCTTATTCATTTAAGAATATAATTCTCTTTTAAGCAATCGAGAAACATAAGTCTTATATGTGAGTAGGATATTCTTGTTTATAACAATCTTATTACAAAGGTAGTGATCTAGGAAATATCATTTTGTCTCATCTTAGCTTCTATGCGGATGGAAGTTTCTCTTGGTTTTAATAATACTTAATTAGTCAAAACATTTCCTTTTATTAACGCAGCTATGATGGTTTGTCGATACACATTCGATTTCGAAATCGATAAAACATTCTTAAGCCGTTATACCTAACTTCCCATAAAGCTAGTATAACTCTTAAGTTTTCAAAAACCAAGTATTACTTCTTCTTTCAAAATGATTCAAAAATCTTTTGAAATACTTCAAGTTCTTTATTAACACATAACAAGCCGCTTATAGTTCAAATCGATTTACCTTTTAAAGACCACAAGTATTTTCTTACCAACATAAAGTCATATAACCAACTTCCCATAAAGCCGTTATAACACTTTATGTTTTAAATCAATCAAATACGTTTAGCACGTATGCGTCTACCGTACTACATAGTTCACACATATCATGCTAGAAGAGATAGGAAGAGGTTCACATACCTCGCGACGAGTATCGACTAATAGCAAAACGCTCAGTACTTCCAACCGGCTACTCCTTAAGCCAGTAGATCGCGCCACACGTAGTACTTCAACCTATAAGGCCACAAGGCGCTTATTAACATTTAGATCTCATCGTAGAACATTCTACCAAAATTCGTGACTCTCCACATGGCAGAATCTCTCCTCTACCGAGGCCGACTACCAAGCCAACGGGGGTTATACGCCTAACCCTAACTGTACAATTCTACTCACGGTACTACTACACAAGTCTCTTGTAATACAGCCCTATGTAATTACATTCAAGATTCTTCTTTAAATTCGTGCTTAAGTCGCAAGACATTGCGTAAGTATTATTCGGGCTTAAGTCAAAGACATTGCCGATAACTACGTTCATCTATATATAGTATACTTCAACTATATATTCTAACAATATGTAATTTCCAATTACAATAGAGGACAAGATAATTACCTCGATAAGCCCATAATTATCCTAGTTTAAATGTCGATCCCGAGCAAGGTTTAGCTCTACTCATGCGCTCAGGCCAGCTCCAAACAACCCTTAGAAGTTCTAACCAACTTCTACTTATGACTTCAACTACGGGTGAAGATTTTCCTTAGGGTTTCGGTTTGTGGTAGACGGAGTATAATAGTATTTTCTGGCTTTTCATATAGGTATAACCTTAGAATACAACAAGGTATACTGGCTAAGGTAATTTGGGCATTATAACAATACTTTTGAGAGTATTTCCACCAAGAGGGGGTATATTATACGAGAACAACACCACTAGGAGGGGTGAAGTCTCGCCACAAGGCCACACAGGGGAGGGCTCTCGGCCAAGGGGGGAGGGACGAGAACAACAACAAGAGAGGGGGGGTATTTTAACACTTAGAGATTTGTGGAAAGGATGAAGAATCCATCAAAGGGAGAGGGGTATTTATAGGTCAAGGGATGGCCAACCAAAGGCCAAGATTAAACCAAGTGTTAGGCAAGTGTAGGGCTAGGATTTATTACACACAAATATCCTACCAACCCTTGACTTTAGCCAAGGCACAAAAAACGTGCCTTACATAGCCCATTTCGTCCAATTGGACGATTTCAAGCCACCAATTGGAGGGTGCCAAGTGTCGCCCCCCCGTTGGTCCAAAATGTTTCGTCTCTCGGAAAAATCCGCAAAAATACTAAATGACATAGCCGGAAATTCCCTACGAAAGTGTGGAAACGTTTGTAGAAAAATGACTCTAATCGGGTGTTGTGAACAAATTTAATTCGGCCAAGCCACTTTGCCTACTCAAGGCTTTAAACTTTTATACGTACGCCCTCACGTACATACTCTGGAAATACGGGGTATAACACTTCTACAGTATGTAATCTCTATTTACAATAGAAGGATAAGATATTTACCTCGGTAAGCCCAAAATTATCCAAGTTATAAGTCGATCCTGAGCAAAGTTTAGCTCCTAATCTGAACGCTCCAATCCGCTCCAAGAAACCCTTAGAAGTTTCTACACAACTTCTACTTACTACTTCAATCAACTATGAAGATTTCCCCAGGGTTTCGTTTAGTGACTAATGGATATAAGATAGTATTTCTGGGCTTTTTGTATAGGGGTGACTTTGGAATACTACAAGATATACGGCTAGGGTATTTTGGGGATAGTAACAATACTTGGAGAGTATTTTCTACCAAGGGGGCTTTTGCGAAACTACTAGGAAAAGGGGAAGGGGTGTTTCGCTTAGCTCAGAGGGGGAAAGTGAGGCTTGGATGAAAGCTCTCTAGAGGGGGAAGGGAGTTTTAAGACTAGAAAGATGATTTGTGGATGAAGAAGTCTTCAACTCAAGGGGGGTATTTATAGGGCTTTCAAGGGCCAAGATGAAGGCAAGTGGAGGGCAAGTGGAGGGTGTGGATTTGCACAAGTGCACCCTATCCCTACTCCACAAATCACTCACAAACATTGACCCATGGTTTAGGCCACAAATTCATGCCAAGATCGGCCATGGTTCCGCCCACTTGAGGGTGACAAGTGTCGCCCTCTTGTTGGTCCAAAATATTTCATCTCTCGGAAAAATCCGCAAAAACTATAAATGTCGCAGCCGTAATTTTCCCTTCGCAAGCTTTGGAAGACGTTTCGTCGGAAAACGATTCTTTTCGTGGGTTGTGCACAAATTTTCGTCCTATGCCTAACTTTAAGGCTTAAACTTTTGTACGTGCACGCTTACGTGCATCTACTGGATCTGGTATAACATTCTCCCATTCTTAGAAACATTCGTCCCGAATGTTCCTTCCCAAGACACACAACGATAAAGTTCCTCATAACCTAAACAGTTGCAAATGCCACACATGGCCACAATACAACACTTAAGCAAATATGACAATAAAAATTTACAAGTAGGAAAGTGAGTTACCTGGAGGTGTGGGGAATATGTGAGGATACTTCTGCCTCATGTCCTCCTCGCCTTCCCACGTCATCTCCTCCACGAGCTCGTTCACAAGACTTTGTGGAAGCCACGTCCTTGGTCAGACGCCTAACTCGACGATCGATTATCGCTATGGGAATCTCCTCATACGATAACCCCTGGCCACTGGACATCGTCAATCGGTGCACCCTAGATGGATCCGATACATCTCTCAAAGATAAAAACATGAAAAAGCGGATGCCCGCCTCGGATCGGACGGCAGATCCAACTCATAGGCAACCTTGCCTACCTGCGGACAATCGATCGGCCCAATGTACGCCTTGGGTGAGTTTCCCTTTCTTCCGAATCTCATCACACCCTTGGGTGACACCTTCAGAAAATCCAATCATCAACCTCGAACTCCGGATCCGACGGCGATGATCTGCGTGACTTCGCCGACTCGAAGTGTCGAAGAATCGCTCTGGATAAGCTTCACCTTATCCACTGCCTGCTGTATCAGGTTTGGTCCCACTAACTGCACCTCGCCTACATCAAACCAGCCTATCGGCGATCTGCACTTTCTCCCATACAAGGCCTCATAAGGCACCATCTGAATACTGGAGTGGTAGCTATTATTATATGCAAACTCAATTAGAGGCAAATGATCCTCCCAGCTACCCCTGAAGTCAATAACACAGGCTCGCAGCATATCCTCAAGAGTGCGGATAGTGCGCTCTGCTGTCCGTGCTGCGAGGATGGAATGCGTACTCGAGCTCACTGCGTCCCTAGACCTTTCGGAAAGACCTCCAGAAGTTAGCGTGGCCCGGGCTCCTCATCGGATATGATAGAAATAGGGACCCATGCGATCGGCGATCTCTCGGATGTAAAGTCCGCATAATCCTCAACCGAAAAGTCGTCACGACGGAAGAAAGTGGGCTGATTTCGTCCACTGCCGACGATAACCGAGATAGAATCATGCTTCTCGAGTGCGAGGTAATCTGTGATAAAGTCCATGTTGATCACCTCCCACTTCCGGTCGGGATCTCTATCGTGCGCAACAAACCACCGTGCCTGCGGTGCTCTACATTCACTGCGACAACACGCAGGGCGAGCCACAAACTCTGCAACGTCCTCTTCAAGCCATCCCACCAATACGGATCGAGGTCGTGGTACATCTTGGTCGACCGGATGGATAGAGTAACACGCGCTGTGTGCTTCCCCCAGAACCTGCTGTCGAAGTCCCGCAATAACTGGATCACACAACCTGCCCTCAAATCTTAGCACCCCATCAGGTGCTATCTCAAATGGACCCTTCCCCTCACGAAGAGCCGTATCACGGTACGCGTCAAAACGGATCCTCAAATGTTGCCTCTTCACCTCGCCGATGATGGAAGACTCGGCAACCTCTCGAACTCGAACCCCACCGCTATCGTAATCAATCAATCGGACTCCAGGCTCGCTAGCTGATGCAACTCGCGGACCATGCCCCTCCTCTCTGGCTGTACATCTGATAGACTCCCCATCGACCTACGACTAAGGGCATCTGCCACAACATTGTCCTTCCCCGGGTGGTACATGAATCGACATCGTAATCCTTGGCGACTCTAACCACCGCTCTGCGTAAGTTCGGCTCCTCTGGTGAAGATATCTGGAGGCTCTTGTGGTGCGTATAAATATCCACATGAACCCCATACAAATAGTGCCTCCAGATCTTCAAGGCGTGAATCACCGCGACTCGAATCATGGGTGGGGTAGTTCTCTCATGTTTCTAAGCTGCCGGATCGTATGCTATAACCTTGCCTTGCTGCATCAACACACATCAAGTCCGATGCACGGCGTCACAATACGACATAGCCATCTGGACCATCGGAAGAGTAATAACGGGGCGGTCGTCGATCTCGCCCGATCGGAAACCACGCTCCAAGCATCGGTCCTCAAACTTAGCCGCCTTACGAGTCGGCCCTAGTCAATGGTGCGGATATAAGCAAACTTCTCCACGAACGCCCGATAGTAACTGCAAGGCCCGGAAAGCTGCGCACTGCAGGAGTAGTAGGTCTAGGCCAACTCGATCGCTCGATCTTGGCGTATCCACTGAATACCATCGGCCCGGCAATATGCCCAAGAAAAGCCACGAAGCCAACAAAACTCACATTTGGAAAACTTGGCGTATAATCTGCTGGTCTGGAGAACTCTCGCCGATCCTCAAATGCTCGCGTACTCGCTCTGGCGGGAATAAACCAAGATGTCATCAATGAACACTATCACAAACGTGTCAAAAATGGCTTGAACACTCGGTTCATCAAATCCATGAATACCGCGGAGCATCGGCCAACTCGAAAGACATAACCACACGAACTCATAGTGCGTCTGGTCCGAATGCGATCCTAGGGACATCCGCCTCTCGACTCGCACTGATGATAGCCCGATCGCAGATCAATCTTGGAGAAACATCTCGCACCACCGGGTCGAACAAATCATCAATCACAGGAAGGGTATACATTCTTAATGGTCACCTTGTTCACCGCCTATAATCAACACACATGCGCGGCGTCGAGTCTTCACGAACAATCTGGCGCTCCCGGGGAGAAACACTAGGCGATGAAGCCGCTTCTCGGAAATCTCTCGGTGGTCCATCAACTCTCTCAACTCGGCGGTGCCATTACGTATGGCGGAATGGAAATAGGCGAGTGTCCGCAACATCGATACAAAACTCTATCTCCTCTCGGGAGGATACGGAGGTCGTCTGAAACACGTCAGGAACTCTCGACTCTGGAATCGATCAAAATCTGGTACCGCAGCCTCAGTATCAAACACCCGAATGAGATGGTAGATATACCCCTTCTGCACCATCTTCCTGGCCTTGAGGTAGGAAATAAACCTACCCCTCGGCGACACAGTGTTCCCCTCCCACTCAATAACCGGCTCCCCAGGAAACTGGAACCGTACCACTCTCTCCCTGCAGTCTACACTGGCGTAGCAAGAGGCTAACCAATCCATGCCCATGATCACATCGAAATCAGTCATGTCCAACTCTATCAAGTCGGCTAGGGTCTGACGACTGCATAAAGTCACTGGGCAAGCTCTATATACCCGCCGAGCTACCACCGAATCACCCACTGGCGTAGCTACCTCGAAAGGGTCTATGGACACAGGCTCTATCCCTATCCTACTAGCAATAAGGGGAGATATATAGGACAGAGTAGAACCCGGATCAATCAAGGCATACACATCACAACCAGAAACTGATAAAGTACCTGTGACGACATCAGGCGACGCCTCCTGGTCCTGCCGGCTGGACAAGGCATAAATGCGGTTCTGAGGACCGCTAGAACTGGGACCCGCGCCACGACCTCTGCCGCGACCTGCTGGCCCATGAGTACCCTGCCCTCCGGGGCGAGTAACTGTAGGAGATGAAGAAGACCCGGCGAAAGACCACAGGTGACCCTACTATCTGCGCGCCGCTCGGACGATCCTCGCAAAGTGACCCTTCTGGCCGCAAGCATAACAAACTCCCGAAGTAGAACCGCAACTCCCGTAATGGGATCCACCGCATCGGCCACACTGAGGGGGGTGGTCTCGATCGGTTAGTACCCCTGCTACCCTGGAAATCCGAAGCCTTGGGCCCTGACCTACCCCCGAATACTCTGGTTGTACTGAAGACGGTGTAGGAGTGCTCTGAGCTGGCTAGGGTGCAAATCTAGTCTGCTGATGAGATCGCCCACCCCGAGAACCACCAAAAGACCCTGCCGTCCTGGCCTTTTTCTGCTGAAATCTGACAACCCGCTGGCCTCTACGCTCCTCACATCCTAGTGCATAAGCCTGCATGCGGGCAATTTCCATGCCCGGCTGAAGAGCTACGCCTGAGCAAGACTCTGCCAAATAATCATCCAGCCCGGTGATGTAGCGGTGCACTCGGTCCTCCATATCCGCTACTAACGCCGGGACATATCGAGCCAACGAATCGAACTCAACGTTGTACTCGGCGTGCGCCTCTGCGTCTCGGCGTCAAGATCATGCGGCCCGTGCCTCCTCAGCGGAGGCAAGAAGTGGGTGAGAAAAGCCTCCGAGAACTCGTCCCAGTAGCTGGGACGCGTGCTCTCCAGGACAACTCCGCGAGTCAAACCGATCGGCTGCGGTATCACGCAGCGGCCGTCGAACCGAAGATCACGGACTCGGTCTCGAAGCCTTTATCACTCGCATGATCCTCTATGGCGACGGATGAACTCTGCGGATCATCCTCGAGGCCTCGACGTAGAACTCGGCGGGCTACAACTCGGAAAATCTCGTAGCCTCAAACTATCCGATCTCGGGTGAACCACGTGCTTCGGGCTGGGCTGCTGCATCCGGCCTATCTCCGTATGCGCCCACGATCACGGCGATGGCGGCCATCTCTGAACCCATATCATCTGCTCGGTGTGGGGTGGAGGTGCGAATCTTGTGGTCTCATCGACCATCGCTGCGGCCTAAACCACGATGGGGCGCGGCGTCGTGGAACTCGCCGTCTCGGGTATAGGCCCGGGCACGAGCCCTCGTGACTCTCGGTGTCCTACTAGCGACTCCTCGGCTGCCTTGCCATACGGGCGGGTTGCCTTACGTGGAGGCATAAGCGTTAAAGGAAATACGTTAGAGGGGTCCAACTTATAACACAGCTCTAAGGCACGATCTCAGAATGAGAAGAATGGAAACCAATCCTAAATATCCTATAGCCTCCTGATTATTGGTGTGGTGCACAACACACCGATAATCAAGACTCTACTAGATACGGTCTGTAGACACTTTCCGAGGATAACCTGGCTCTGATACCACTTTTGTCACGACCCGTTCCGGGGCAGTGACTGGTGCCTTACCCGGGCACCCAAGTAGTCATACATCAGAGTAATCAGCGGAATATAAAAACAAGACATGAAACAAATGTAAATGAGACACAGTTTATCTGAGAAAAGGTCGCCTTTCGGCATATATATATATAAACCAAAATCTGGCAGTTACATCCCAACTGTACAATAGGACTATAGACCTCTAAGAAAGTGAATAACTATGGCGGGACAGGGCCCCGCCATACCCTGAATGTACATATATCTACAACAACAGGGAGAACCATACCAAAAGTCGAGCCTCCGGAGAAGATGGAGCTCCTGACACCAAAGCAAAAGATCCTAAGGATGCCGATCTAGCACCTGCTTTCCCTTACCTGCGGCATGAACGCAGCCCCCCGAAGGAGGTCAGTACAACAGGTACCAAGTATATGAAACTATAAAGTACTGAAACGAAATCAAAGCTTTTTTTTTTTAAACAACCACTTACCAATACAATCAATTAGGAAGGGTCGTTACAACTTTGAATCTTGATCGAGCTTCGGGTGAGAAACAATTTGATGAACACCGTTTGGGGGATGCACAAGATGCTCCCACTACAACAAAGATGGGAAATAGAGATTTTAATCAAGTCAGGACATTTGCCGAGGCAGCTCGAGGGGGGTCTAAAACGCCTTTTGACCCAGGGTCCTTTAGAAGTGCTTTGGGTGTAGAGAATTCGCCGAGGGTGCACATGCAAGCACCACTTTGTGCGGATAATGATGGATGGCAAGAGGTTACTTCAAGGAAGAATTTCATTAAGAACAAAGCCAAGCAGCAAGCTTGAGAAGTGAAAAAAGTATTTCAACCTTCCAAGATTGAGTTTTTTAGATTTAATCCCCTATTGTGACGTCACCTATGAGTGAACGCCCCATCCCTCCTCTCTTTCATTTCCTGTTTATGCTTACGTTGAGGATTGAGAACCCTCAACGACTGATTGTAGCTCCCAGCTTTTTCTTTTTAGTAATAATATTTGCATTTACCTAAAAAAAAAATTAAACCGCACATAGTGCCACAATATAAACAAGAGCAAACTAGGTATAAGGTAACTGGTCTTTTCTAGGCCGCTAATGATCGAAGCAAGGCCAATCGCCCATAGTATCATTATGCATGCATAATCCTGGAACTCCGCGATCGCATAGGTCACACAGACCGCATGAGGTATTCGCATCGGGATAGCTAACCCCGGCATCGCCCCGACCCCGAAGTCCACATAGTCACAGATCGCGTAGTCACGCACCTCGTGGCATCCTCGCATCGGGATAATACCCGGAATGATCAATCCTGGAACTCCCGCAGCTCCGCATAGGTCACACAGACCCGCATGAGGTATACCTCGCATCGAGGGCGGCTAACCCTCGGCATATCAAGTCAGGGGGTGTAAGTGATATAATATCAGTACAACTGCTTACCGTAAACAACATAAGCACAACAAGAGAACCCCCTTTACACAAACCTTACAAGACACTAACACACGTAGCATCATCATATGTCTACTTATCAAACTAACTGTTATACCCCGTAGTTGCAGGGTATGTATGTGAGGACGTACGTACGAGAGTACGGCAGAAATTTTGAAAAGAAAGAAAGATGTGAGTTTTCGACGGAAAAGTTTCCGGTTATTTGTGAAGAAAAAGGTTCGTTAATGGGAATTGGATTCCCATATTTGGTATTTGTACTTCTTAGATTATATTAGAATTTTGAGATTTTATTTTCGGAAATGGTCACGTGGGGCCCACGGGAGAAATTTACGGTTTTGTGGGGCCCACTTTGTTTTCGAGATTTTGGCCATTGTGGATATTTTTCGAAAGACGTTTTATGAGGGCCAATAGGAGGGTGACACGTGTCACCCCCGCCTAGGTGGCTTGGCCGAAGTTACCATGTGCACAACACGTTAGAGTCGTTTTTTTAAAAAGCGTTTTTGCGTAACTTGCGCAGGGAAAATGCCGGCTATGTCGTTTTGTATTTTTGCGGATTGTTCCTAGCGGCGGAAAATGTTGTGCCAACAAGAGGGTGACACTTGTCACCCTCAGTGGGCCTTAGGTCGGTTGGCCTTGGCCGATTGGTGCCTTGTTGTGGCATTGTTTTGTGCAATGTTTTGTGCAATGTTTTGTGGCATGTTTTGTGGAGTAGGGGTTAGGGTGCACTTGGCTTGATCTTGGCCTTACACTTGCCTTACACTTGGAAGGATCTTGGCCCTTGGTTGGCCTTTGGTTTTGCTATAAATACCCCCCTAAGTGTGAAGACTTCATCCATTCCAAAAACTTCCAAGTCTTGAAACCCTCTCCTCCCCCTTTGTGAGCTCTTAGCCGAGAGCCTCCCCCCTCCCCCTTTTCGTGTGGCCTTTGGCCGAGGGGTTCTCCTCCCTCCCCCTTTGTGGTGCCTTGGCCGTGGGGTACCCCCCCCCTAGCCTAGTTGTTTTCGTATAATACCCCTCCCTTGTGGTATTGAAATACTTCTCCTAGTATTGTTATAATGCCCAAAATACCTTAGCCTTTACCTTGTTGTATTCCAAAAGTTACCTCTATACGTAGAGCCCGGAAATACTACCTTTTGTCCTTTTAGTCTCAAACCAAAACCCTAAGGAAATCTTCATAGTTGGTTGAAGTATTTGAGTAGAAGTTGGGTAGAACTTCTAAGGGTTGTTTGGAGTGGTTTGGAGCGCACGGAGTAGGAGCTAAACCTTGCTCAGGATCGACATTATAACTTGGATAATTTTGGGCTTATCGAGGTAAATATTCTTGTCCCCTTATTGTAATTGGAGATTACATGTTGTAGGATTATATAGTTGAAGTATACTATATGTAGAATTATACTTAGTATTCGGCAATGTCTTTTGACTTAAGCCTGAAGAATAAAGAACTGAACTGCACTGTATTTACATAGGACTGTATTGCAGTAGACTTGTGTAGTATTGCTGTGTAAAATTGTACACGTCCGGTTAGACGTGTAAACCCCCCCCCCCTGGTTGGCTTGGTAGCCGGCCTCGATAGAGGAGGAGATTTACGCTGTTGCGGGAGGTCTTTGCCAATTTTACGTAGAAAGATAGAAACTTGTGTTTTGGGGTTAATAGACGTTTGTGACCTTTATAGGTGAAAGTACTAAGAGTAGCGTATTCTACTCGAGGAGTGGAAAGGGCTAGCAAGGTTGTAGTACTTGGAGCATTTTGCTTATTGTCGATAAATCGTCGCGAGGTATGTGAACCTCTTCCTATCTTTTCTAGCATGATTGTTGTGAACTATGTAGTACGGTAGACGTACATGTGCTAAGTGATTTGGTTGGTTTAAAACATAGGGTGTTATAATAGCTTTATGGGAAGTTAGTTATAACGACCTTATGTAGGTGAAAATGGTTTACTGATGTTAGAAGTTAAGAGACTTGATCTTATAAGATAAGAGACTTAACTTATTTGTTTTAATGTGGATGTTTGTGTGAAACCTCATTCGTGAGTAATGAGTACTTGGTTTTTAAAGGGATAATGTTTCTTGATTTGGAAATCGAAGGTGTATCGACAGACCAACTGCGGCGTTAATAAAGGAAAATGTATTGAATAATGATGTGTTGTATTAAAACCAGTAGAAACCTCCATCTGCATAGAAGCTAAGATGAGACAAAATGATATTACATTTTCTAGATCATGGCTGCTGTAATAAGATCGTTATAAACAAGAATAACTACTCACATATATGACATATGTTACTCAATTGTTTTAAAAGAGATTAAGACTATGAGTTATGAAACCTTTCTAAAATAAGTGACTTGAGCATTTGAAAATGAGAAGCTTGAGTAATTGAAACTAGGCAAACTGGAACTTAGGAAAAGAATGTTGTTACTTGATTTTGAAAAGGAATGTGGGTTGGTCATTCTAATACTACGGGTATCGGGTGACTTTATAAAAGTAATGGATCTCTTTTAAAAGAACTTAACGTATGTAGTACTTTGGGGTTAAATGTCACACCCCGAAATCCGAGCCCGTGACTGGTGCCTTACCCCGGGCACCCTAGTGATCCAACATCAGAGAAAACCAGCGGAAATAAAAACTTTAAACATGAAATGAGAGACATACTAAATAAACAGGCCAACCAAACAGTTGCCTTCAGTATATATATATATAAAAGCGAACGATTATCCTTTTACAAACCACACTTGCGATTACTCTGAGACCTCTAAGATTTATACAACAACTATGACGGGACGGGGCCGCCATACCACGAATGTACAAGAACCTACGACTCGGAAACATACCAAAGATAAGCCTCGGAGAAGCGGAGCTTCCCAATCTGTTGAGCGGTGATCCTAAGGCGGGGATCAACGACCGATGTACCTCTACTGCGGCGTGAACGCGGCCCGAAGAGTCGATCTGGCAAGTACAGTATGTGAAGCGTAAAATACCGTAAATGAAATCATAATAGCCTATAAAGCGGGAGACATGTATGATAACCAAAATCTGATCGCAACATAAAGCGGTCAAGTCGAGGACTCGCGCCTCAAAGTCACCACTCGAATATAACCGTGGGACTCGCGCCCACATCCATCATGTTCGCGTCATGGCGCGTGCCCGAATCTGACATCGGTGTAGACATGTCCATGATGCAACAATAATGACAAGGCCGCGTGGCCACGTACCGGAATCTGACGCCGGTGTAGACATGCCCGTGTAACCTCAACAACAATATCTTTGGGTGGTCGACCTGCCGCGTAGCCACGTGCCCCGAATCTGACATCGGTGTAGACACGTCCATGGAACAGTAATAACCATATATCGGGTAATCAACCCGACCGCATGGCCGCATGCCCCCGGAATACTCCATCGCTGTAGACATGTCCATGGAACCACAATAACAATATATCACGCAACCGGGCTATCACAAGCAAGCTCAAGCAAATTACCATACCTCTAAACTTTCATAAAAGATCCATTCTTTCTCAAGGAGTCACCTGATATCAACACTTGCACAACAAATGCTATCTCAACAAGCATAGGCGAGCTACACAACAGCAAGCATAGGCAAGTTACACAACAACAAGCATAGGCAAGTTACACACAACTCAAGGTACTTCCATTTTATATCATAGTCCGGGTTTTAACCTAAGTACTATGCGTTAAGTCCTTTTAAAGAGATACATTCCTTTTATAAAAGTCACCCGATACAGTAGTATAAAACTAGAGTGATTCACATTATTAAGTAAACGAACACTTTCCTTTTAAAATCAAGTAACAACGTTCTTTTCCTAAGTTCGGTTGCCTACTTTCAATTACTCAAGCCTCTTACTTTAGAAAGGTTTCATAGTTCGTAGTTTTAATCCTTAAAACAATTTAAGAAACATATGCCACACGTGTGAGTAGTTTATTCTTGTTTATAACAATCTTATTACAATGACCATGATCTAGGAAATGAAATATCATTTTGTCATCTTAGCTTTCATGCGGATGGAAGTTTCTCTTGGTTTAATAATACTTAATTATTCAAAACACTTCCTTTTAATGTATTTGCGATGGTTTGTCGATACACATCCGATTCGAAATCGATAAAACATTCTTAAGCGTTATACCTAACTTCCCATAAAGCTAGTATAACTCTTAAGTTTTCGAAAACCAAGTATTACTCTTCTTTTCAAAACGATTTCAGAAATCTTTTGAAATACTACAAGTTCTTTATTATCACACATCAAGCCAGTTATAAACAAATCATTTACCTTTTTTAAAAAAAACCACAAAGTATTTTCTTATCTACATAAAGCTGTTATAACCAACTTCCCATAAAGCCGTTATAACACTTTATGTTTCAAACCAATCAAATACATTTAACACATGTACGTCTACCGTACTACATAGTTCACACATATCATGCTAGAAGAGATAGGAAGAGGTTCACATACCTCGCGACGAGTATCGACTAATAGCAAAACGCTCCAACAGTCGACTACTCCTCAAGCCAAGTAAATCGCGCCACACGTAGTACTTCAACCTATAAGGCCACAAGGCGCTTATTAACATCGCAGAACTTTCTACAGAAAATTCGGCAGCACCTCCCCCCCCCGCCACAGCGTAAATCTCCTCCTCTATCGAGGCCGGCTATCAAGCCAACCAGGGGGGGGGTTAACACATCTAACCGGACGAGTACAATTCTACAACACAGTAATGCTACACAAGTCTACTGTAATACAGTCCTATGTAATTACAGTTCAGTTCAGTTCTTAATTCTTCAGGCTTAAGTCAAAAGACATTGCCACAATACTAAGTATAGTTCTATATATAGTATACTTCAACTATATATTCTAACAACATGTAATTTCCAATTACAACAGAAGGACAGTAGTAATTACCTCGATAAGCCCAAAATTATCCAAGTTTAATGTCGCGCCTGAGCAAGGTTTAGCTCCTACTCCGTGTGCTCCAAACCGCTCCAAACAACCCTTAGAAGTTCTACTCAACTTCTACTAAACACTTCAACCGACTATGAAGGTTTTTCTTTAGGGTTTCGTTTTTAAGACTGAGGGAAAGTATAATGGTATTTTTCCGGGCTTGTATAAGTATAACCTTGGAATACTACAAGGTATTTGGGCCAAGGTATTTGGACATTATAACAATACTTTGGAGAGTATTTCTATACCACAAAGGGGGGGTATTTATACGAGACAACTAGGCTAGGGGGGGGGTAGAACTCTCGGCCAACAAGGCCTTCACAAGGGGGAGGGGCTCTCGGCCAAGGGGGGGAAGAGGGTGGCGAGGACGAGAACACCACCAGAGCGGGGAGGGAGAATTTAACACTTAGAAATATTTTTAGGATGAAGAAAGTCTTCAAAGAGGGGGGTATTTATAGTACAAGCCAAGGCCAACCAATGGCCAAGATTGAGCCAAGTGTGGTGCAAGTGTAGGGCCAAGATTTACCACACACAAATATCCTACCAACTCCCTTGACCAAACAAGCACAAAAAGCGTGCAAGCTTAGCCATTTGGCCGTCAACCTCTTCCGATGTGAGGTGACACGTCACCCTCCGTTGGTCCAAAATGTTTCGTCTCTCGGAAAAATCCATAAAAATTAAATATGACATAGCGGAATTTTCCCAACAAAAGCTGTGAAACCGTTTAGTCGAACGACTCTAATCGGGTGTTGTGAGCAAAATTAATTCGGCAAGCCACTTTGTAGTTCGAAAATTTCTACGTCGTCCCCGTACATACTGGAAATCTGGTATAACATTCTCCCCTCGTAGAAACATTCGTCGAATGTTCCTTCTAAGGCTCAAAACAAAGCGCGCCAAGATAGTCTTCACTACTATACTTACGAGAACAAACTGCCACATCGGCCACGAAACACCACTCAAAATACTTACATCCAAGTCCACGAAACACCTCTAACATCACGCGCCGCTCTCTCCGGGTCTACAATATACTTCCTTGCGCTTCTCTTTACAAAAGAAATGATACCACTTTTTCATAATGTCGCACACCAATGACCCGACAACAAAGGTACCACATTTCCGATCTTGCTTGATTTCCAAAACTCGGGTACACTTATCCACGATCTGCTGGAACAAGCTGAACACTATCGAACCTTGCCAACATCGAACCAATCGGCCAACTTACACCTCCGCCCCTGAGGCTTCGAGGCGACATCCGAACACGAAATGGTAGCCAAAACACTTCTCTCCAAAGGAGACAACGATCCTCACAGCTACCCCTGACATCAAAACCTGGCCCGAGGGTGAATACGATACAGAGACTCACCTGAGTTCCCAACTCTGCCTGGTAAAATTCTTAGAAAACGAAAATAGCCACCACCTGGGCTTCACTGTCTGTCATAAGGTGAAGGTAGGCACCCCGTGCAGCCTTACAACCTTTCAGACAACACCAACATTGCCGAGCGACCCTGACCGAAGAACACGATAGGCTGCCCCCATCGGCCCGACCACTGGTCGAACGCATCCACGAACTCGTACGCTGGTCATCTAGACTTGGGCCTAGCACCCTCGTGACCCTACCACCTGGCGGGACCACCCAGCGCTGACCCCACCTCATTCCGGGCTACGGGTTGACACGCAACACGCCCTCAACCCGACCCTCCATCACGCCAACTCTCTAGTTCTCGATCCGAACAATCTTACCTATTCAAGTCATGAAAGCTACCACTTCCATCTCACATTACCCAGGGACTGATCACACAAATATATATCCCACGCACACTACGCACTCTGATAAAGGTCAAACATAAAATAGATCTTTTACTCAAGACGACCTCACTCGTAAGGTCTCAATCGTGACATAGTCTAGGGTTCACACTTACCATGACCCCATACTTAACCTCCCAACTAACCATGTTTTCTAACTCTCAATTTACACAACGCTATTCGCACATAGCACATAATAATGAGATCATCATAACAGCATACCAAGACTCTAGAGGGTTAAGGATATACCTGAAGCTACCGCTCCACTCTAATCATAGGCCTGCCCTGCAGGGCGCATAACTGTAGAAGGTGATGAACCAGCCACTGATCCTGAAGGCTGAGTCGTGCTGCCTGAACCTCTCCTATAAGCACAGTCTCTCTTCACATGTACGGCGGGCGGGAATAACAAGCTCCCTTGGTACTCGACCTTTCACGAAATCGGTCTACCACATCGACCACACGAGGTAGGGGTGTTGCATCAGCCAACACCCTACTCCACGAACATCTGAAACACAGGAGCCACGGACACGCTCCTGATTCTCCCAAAGGTCGCGAAGGGTGCGGAGGACCTCTATGAAATGGCGGGCGCATAACTAGTCTGCTGCGAGGCGGTCCGCCTCGAAAATCACCAAAGGACCTGTGTCTTGGCCTCTTATCGACCTTGGTCATTCAGTCGATTTCTCGCTCCTCACCCCAGTGCATAAGCTGCATGCGGGCAATGTCGTGCAGTGAAGAGCTACACTGAACAACAACTCTGCTAGGTAATCATCGAGCCACTGTAACATGTCGGTGCACTCGATCCTCCATACTAGCTACTAATGCGGGACATCAGGGCTAATGAGTCGAACTCCACATTGTACTCCCGAACCGTACGCCCGTTCTGCCGCAACACCAAAAATCTGTCGGCCCGAGCCCTCCTTATCTGCGGAGGCAAGAAGTGTGCAAGAAAAGCCTTTGAGAACTCGTCCACGGCGGAAGTGCATTCTCTCCCGGGGCGGCTCGCGAATCAAACGATCGGCTGCGGTATCACGCGGCCGTCACGAACCTAGGACCACTGACTCGGTCTCCGATGCCTTGATCACCCTCATGATCCGCTGTAACTGCCGGATGAACTCTTGCGGATCATCCTCAGGCCTCGACCCGTAAAACTCTGGCGGGCTACAACTCAGAAAATCTCGTAGCCTCAAACTATCTGCTCTCGGGTGCACCACAGTCTGCTGAACTGAGCTGCCGCATCGGCTGTCCTCATATCGGCCACGATCACGGCGATGGTGTGCCATCTCCTTGTACCCCAACTCCTCTGCCCCAGGCTGTGGGACTGGAGGCTCAGGTACTGTAGTCTCAGCAGCCACTGCTGCCGCTCTAAACTCTGCTGGGGCTGGCGGCGTCGCAAAACTCGACGTCTGAAACACTACCTCAGGTACTGACCGGGCCTGCGCCCTCGTACTCCTCTGAACCACACTAGCAGCTCCCTCGGCAGCCTTGCCCTTCTCGGCCCGGGTCGCCTTGCGTGGAGGCATAACTGGTGAAAATGAAATACGTCAGAGGGGTCCAACTTACAACACAGCTCTAAGGCACGATCTCAGAATGAGAAGAATGGAAACCAACCCTAAATGTCCTGCAGCCTCCTGATTATAGATGTGGTGCACAACACACCGATAATCAAGACTCTACTAGACACGGTCTGTAGACACCTTCCGAGGATTAACTGCTCTGATACCACTTTGTCACACCCCGAAATCCGAGCGTGGTGGTGCCTTACCCGGGCACCTAGTGATCAACATCGAGAAAACCGTGAAATAAAAACTTTAAACATGAAATGAGAGACATACTAAATAAGCAGGCCAACCAACGATTTGCCTTGGTATATATATATATAAAAGCGACAGTTATCCTTTACAAACCACACTTGGCGATTACTCAGACCTCTAAGATTTATACAACAACTATGACGGGACGGGGCCGCCATACCCACGAATGTACAAGAACCTACGACTCGAGGAAACATGCAAAAGATAAGCCTCGGAGAAGCGGAGCTTCCCAATCTGCTGAGCGGTGATCCTAAGAGCGGGGATCAACGACCGATGTACCTCACTGCGGCGTGAACGCGGCCCGAAGGTCGATCTGCAGTACCAGTATGTGAAAGCGTAAAATACTGTAAATGAAATCATAATAGCCTATAAAGCAGGAGACATGTATGATAACCAAAATACAGTACGCAACATAAAAGCAGTCAAGTCAGGGACTCACGCCCTCAAAGTCACCACTCAAATATAACCATGGGACTCACGCCCACAACATCCATCATGTTCGCATCATGGCCGCATGCCCCCGGAATATAGCATCGGTGTAGACATGTCCATGATGCAACAATAATGACAAGGCCGCATGGCCACGTGCCGAATCTGACATCGGTGTAGACATGCCCGTATAACCTCAACAACAATATCTTGGGTGGTCAACCTGCGTAGCCACGTGCCCCGGAATCTGACGTCGGTGTGACACGTACATGGAACCGTACTAACCATATCTCGGGTAATCATCCCGGCAGCATGGCCACATGCCGGAATCTGACGTCGGTGTAGACATGTCCATGTAACCACAATAACAATATATCACGCAACGGGCTATCACAAGCAAGCTCAAGCAAATTACCATACCTCTAAACTTTCATAAAAGATCCATTCATTCTCACAGAGACAACGGATATCTACACTTGCACAACAAATGCTATCTCAACAAGCATACGCGAGCTACAACGGCAAGCATAGGCAAGTTACACAACAACAAGCATAGGCAAGTTACACACAACTCAAGGTACTTCCATTTTATATCATAGTCAGGGTTTTAACCCTAAGTACTATGTCGTTAAGTCCTTTTAAAGAGATACATTCCTTTTATAAAAGTCACCCGATACGTAGTATAAAACTAGAGTGATTCACATTATTAAGTAAACCAGAACACTTTCCTTTTAAAATCAAGTAACAACGTTCTTTTCCTAAGTTCCAGTTTGCCTACTTTCAATTACTCAAGCCTCTTACTTTAGAAAGGTTTCATAGTTCGTAGTTTTAATCCCTTAAAACAATTTAAGAAACATATGCCACACGTGTGAGTAGTTTATTCTTGTTTATAACAATCTTATTACAATGACCATGATATAGGAAATGAAATATCATTTTGTCTCATCTTAGCTTCTATGCAGATGGAAGTTTCTACTGGTTTTAATAATACTTAATTATTCAAAACACTTCCTTTTATTAACGCTGCAGTGGTTTGTCGATACACATCCTGATTCCCGAAATCAGTAAAACATTCTTAAGCCGTTATACCTAACTTCCCATAAAGCTAGTATAACTCTTAAGTTTTCGAAAACCAAGTATTACTCTTCTTTTCAAAGCGATTTGAAATCTTTTGAAATACTACAAGTTCTTTATTATCACACATCAAGCGATTATAAACAAATCATTTACCTTTTTTTAAAAAACCACAAAGTATTTTCTTATCTACATAAAGCTGTTATAACCAACTTCCCATAAAGCCGTTATAACACTTTATGTTTCAAACCAATCAAATACATTTAACACATGTACGTCTACCGTACTACATAGTTCACACATATCATGCTAGAAGAGATAGGAAGAGGTTCACATACCTCGCGACGAGTATCGACTAATAGCAAAAGCGCTCAAACAATCGACTACTCCTCGAAGCCAAGTAAATCGCCACACGTAGTACTTCAACCTATAAGGCCACAAGCGCTTATTAACATCGCAGAACTTTCTCTGAGAAAATTGGCGGCACCTCCCACACAGCGTAAATCTCCTCTATCGAGGCCGCTATCAAGCCAACCGAGGGTTAATACATCTAACCTGACGAGTACAATTCTACAACACAAGAATGCTACAAGTCTCATGTCTGATCTATGTAATTCTGATTCGATTCGATTCTTAATTCTTCAGCTTAAGTCAAAAGACATTGCCACAATACTAAGTATAGTTCTATATATAGTATACTTCAACTATATATTCTAACAACATGTAATTTCCAATTACAAAAGAATGATAGTAATTACCTCGATAAGCCCAAAATTATCCAAGTTTAATGTCGCTTTGAGCAAGGTTTAGCTCTACTCAGTGTGCTCCAAACCGCTCCAAACAACCCTTAGAAGTTCTACTCAACTTCTACTAAACACTTCAACCGACTATGAAGGTTTTTCTTTAGGGTTTCGTTTTTAAGACTGAGGGAAAGTATAATGGTATTTTTCCGGGCTTGTATAAGTATAACCTTGGAATACTACAAGGTATTTGGGCCAAGGTATTTGGACATTATAACAATACTTTGGAGAGTATTTCTATACCACAAAGGGGGGGTATTTATACGAGACAACTAGGCTAGGGGGGGGGTAGAACTCTCGGCCAACAAGGCCTTCACAAGGGGGAGGGGCTCTCGGCCAAGGGGGGGAAGAGGGAGGCTAGGACGAGAACACCACAAGAGAGGGGAGGGAGAATTTAACACTTAGAAATATTTTTAGGATGAAGAAAGTCTTCAAAGAGGGGGGTATTTATAGTACAAGCCAAGGCCAACCAATGGCCAAGATTGAGCCAAGTGTGGTGCAAGTGTAGGGCCAAGATTTACCACACACAAATATCCTACCAACTCCCCTTGACCAAACAAGCACAAAAAACGTGCAAGCTTAGCCATTTGGCCGTCCAACCTCTTCCAATGTGAGGGTGACACATGTCACCCTCCCGTTGGTCCAAAATGTTTCGTCTCTCGGAAAAATCCGCAAAAATTAAATATGACATAGCCGGAATTTTCCCAAAAAAAGCTGTTAAACCTTTTCGTCTAAAAACGACTCTAATCGGGTGTTGTGAGCAAAATTAATTCGGCCAAGCCACTTTGTAGTTCGAAAATTTCTACGTACGTCCCCACGTACATACTCTGGAAATACGGGGTATAACATTAAAAACCCGGACTTTGGCATAAAATGAAAGTACTTTGAGTTGTGTGAAACTTGCCTATGCTTGTTGTTGTGAAACTTGCCTATGCTTGTTGTTGTGAAACTTGCCTATGCTTGTGATGATAGCCTTTGTTGTGCAAGTGTGGTATTTACGTATTCTGGCGTCTCGATAGAGGGCCGGTCGACTTGTTGAGAACTTACTTGGACGTGCTGGCAGTGATGGAGAATTCCACGGGTATGTTTCCATTTTGATTACTGTCTTGTTGTTGATGTCACATGGACATGTCTACACCGAGGTAGAATTCCGGGGGCATGCGGCCATGCGGTCGGGTTGATTACCCGATATATTGTTATTGTGGTTACATGGACATGTCTACACCGAGGTAGAATTCCGGGGGCATGTGGCCAGGCGGCAGGGTTGATCACCCAGTATATTATTGTTGATGTCACATGGACGTGTCTACAGCGAGGTAGAATTCCGGGGGCATGTGGCCATGGGGCATTGGTATTATTGTTGCATCATGGACATGTCTACACCGATGCAGAATTCCGGGGGCATGCGGCCATGATGCGAACATGATTGATGTTGTGGGCGTGAGACCCATAGTTATATTTGAGTGATGACTTGAGGGCGTGAGTCCCTGATCGACATGATCGCTTATGTTGTGAACTGTAGTTTGGTTATCATACATGTCTCCTGCTTTATATAGACTAGTATGATTTCATTACAGTATTTTACAGTTTCACATACTTGGTACCTGTTGTACTGACCTCCTTCGGGGGGCTGCGTTCATGCCGCAGGTAGAGGTACATCGGTCGTGGATCCTCGCTCTTAGGATCTCAGTTCAGCGTTTTGGGAAGCTCCGTTTCTCCGGAGGCTTATCTTTCGGTATGTGTTCCACGAGTTGTAGGTTCTTGTACATTCGGGGTATGGCGGGCCCTGTCCGTCATAGTTGTTGTAAATCTTAGAAGTGCATGTAATCTTGTTGTGGGCGGGGTTGTAAAAGGATTAAAGCTGCTCGTTTGAAAGAGTTGTATTTATTTATGTTATTGGAAGGTAGCAGTTGGGTTGGCCTGTTTATGTTCATATATCTTGTTTCTTGTTAAAGTTTTATTTTCGCTGGTTTTCTCGATGATTGTATCACTAGGGTGCCGGATAAGGCACGATAGAGCCGGGCAGTCGTTACAAAAGTGGTATCGAGCGATTAATCCTCGGAAAGTGTCTGCATCGTGTCTAGTAGAGTCTTGATTATCGATGTGTTGTGCACCACATCTATAATCAGGAGGCTGCAGAACATTTAGGATTGGTTTCCATTCTTCTCATTCTGAGATCGTGCCTTAGAGCTGTGTTGTAAGTTGGACCCCTCTGACGTATCTCGTTTTTACCAGTTATGCCTCCGCGCAAGGCAATCAGAGCCCAGAAGGGCAAGGCGGCGAGGTGCCGCTAGTGAGATACTGAGAGTACGAGGGCGCAGTCGGACAGACTGAGGTTGTGCCGACGGCGGGTTTTGTGGCGCCCGGCCCAAGCGAGTTTAGCGCAGCGGTGGCTGCTGAGACCACGTACACGAGCCTCCACCCACGATGCAGAAGCGGAAATGGGTTACAAGGAGATGGCCCGATTCTTGGCGGTGGTCGTGGCCGATATGAGATAAGGATCGGCGATTCGATTCAGCGGCCGTGGTGCACCCGAGAGCGAATAGTTTGAGGCTACGGACTTTACGAGTTGTAGCCCGCCAGAGTTTTATGGGTCGAGGCACGAGGATGATCCGCAGGAATTCATCCGGCGATTCTGACGGATCATGCGGGTGATCAAGGCTTGAGACCGAGTCCGTGACCTTTGGTTCGCATCGGCCGCGTGATACCGCGATCGATTGGTTTGATTCATGGAGCTTTCGGGAGAGCATGCACCTCCAGCATGGGATGAGTTTTGGGCTTTCCTCACGCTTCTTGCCTCGCAGATGAGGAGCACGCGGCCAGATTTTTATGCTTAGACAGGCGGGCGTGCGGTTCGGGAGTACAATGTGAGTTCGACTCATTGGCGTGCGTCGGCGTTGGTAGCTAGTATGGAGGATCGAGTGCACCGATATGTTACAGGCTCGATGATTACATGTCGAGGCATGTTCAGAGTAGCTCTTGGCGGGCATGGACATTGCCGCATGCGAGCTCATGCAGGATGTGAGGCACGGAGAGGTCGACGGAATGACGAATCGCGAAGAGGCGAACAACGAGGTCCTTTGGTGACTTTCGAGGCGGACCGCCTCAAGCGATACTAGTTTTGTACCTCCGCCCGGTCAGTGGTCCTCCACAACCTTCAGAGTATTCGGGAGCAGGTCAGGGCTCCAAGGGTTCAGGTTTCCAGGGAAGTAAGGGTGTTGGCCAGATGCGGTCACCCCTACCTCGGTGTGGTCGATGTGGTAGACCGCATTTCGGGGAGTGTCGTGGTGCCAGGGGAGCTTGTTATTTTTGCGGCCAGCAGGGCCATTTTGCGAGGAACTGTCCGACCAAGGGTAGCACGGATGTTACGACTCAGCCTACCGGATCAGTGGCTGGTTCATCGCCTTCTACAGTTATGCGCCCTGCAGGGCAGGCCTATGATTAGAGTGGAGCGGTAGCTTCAGGTTTATCCTTAACCCTCTAGAGTTTTGGTATGCTTGTTATGATGGTCTCATTATTATGTGCTATGTACGAATAGCGTTGTGTTAATTGTGAGTTAGAAAACATGCCTAGTTGGGAGGATACGTATGGGGGCATGGTAAGTGTGAACCTTAGACTATGTCACGACTGAGACCTTAGGGGTAAGGTCGTCTTGAGTTAAAGATTTATTTTATGTTTGACCCTTATCAGAGTAGTGGTATACGTGGGATTTATTTGTGTGATAAGTCCGTGGGTAGTTTGAGATGGAAGTGGTAGCTTTCATGATGTGAATTAGTAAGATTGTTCCGGATCGGGGAACAAGAGTTTGGCGCGGTTGGGGGTCGGGTTGAGGACCATTTGCGGGTCAACCCGTAACCCGGTTTGGGGTGGGGTCAGTTCTGGGTGGTCCCGCCAGGTGGTAGGGTCACGAGGATGCTAGGCCCAAGTTTGTGTGACCATCGTATGAGTTCGTGGACGCGTTCGACTAAGCGGTTCGTAAAGGCGGGAATGGCCTTAAGGAAGTTTGAGGTTAGTAAGATGACCAAGTTTGGAGGTAGTGACTCGCAGATTTTCGAAGCGAGTAATGGATCAAGTATGGTACGTACTGGGAGAGTTCAAGTGTTCGAGAAGGGCACGACGAGTAAGGAAAGAAGAGGACGTGTGTTATTTCGTGGCCAAGCTGTGGCGTTGGCAACTTGTTAGAGGAACTTTATCGTTGTCCGACTTGAGAAGGAACATTCGGGACGAATGTTTCTAAGGAGGGGAGAATGTTATACCCCGTAGTTGCAGGGTATGTATGTGAGGACGTACGTCTGCAGTACTGAGAAATTTTGAAAAGAAAGAAAGATGTGAGTTTTCGACGGAAAAGTTTCCGGTTATTTGTGAAGAAAAAGGTTCGTTAATGGGAATTGGATTCCCAGATTTGGTATTTGGACTTCTTAGATTATATTAGAATTTTGAGATTTTATTTTCGGAAATGGTCACGTGGGGCCCACGGGAGAAATTTACGGTTTTGTGGGGCCCACTTTGTTTTCGAGATTTTGGCCATTGTGGATATTTTTCGAAAGACGTTTTATGAGGGCCAATAGGAGGGTGACACGTGTCACCCCCGCCTAGGTGGCTTGGCCGAAGTTACCTTTGTGCACAACACCCGGTTAGAGTCGTTTTTCGACGAAACGTTTTGCGTAACTTGCGAAGGGAAAATTCCGGCTATGTCGTTTTGTATTTTTGCGGATTTTTCCGAGCGGCGGAACATTTTGGGCCAACAAGAGGGTGACACTTGTCACCCTCAAGTGGACGCCTTAGGGTCGGTTTGGCCTTGGCCGATTGGTGCCTTGTTGTGGCATTGTTTTGTGCAATGTTTTGTGCAATGTTTTGTGGCATGTTTTGTGGAGTAGGGGTTAGGGTGCACTTGGCTTGATCTTGGCCTTACACTTGCCTTACACTTGGAAGGATCTTGGCCCTTGGTTGGCCTTTGGTTTTGCTATAAATACCCCCCTAAGTGTGAAGACTTCATCCATTCCAAAAACTTCCAAGTCTTGAAACCCTCTCCTCCCCCTTTGTGAGCTCTTAGCCGAGAGCCTCCCCCCTCCCCCTTTTCGTGTGGCCTTTGGCCGAGGGGTTCTCCTCCCTCCCCCTTTGTGGTGCCTTGGCCGTGGGGTACCCCCCCTAGCCTAGTTGTTTTCGTATAATACCCCTCCCTTGTGGTATTGAAATACTTCTCCTAGTATTGTTATAATGCCCAAAATACCTTAGCCTTTACCTTGTTGTATTCCAAAAGTTACCTCTATACGTAGAGCCCGGAAATACTACCTTTTGTCCTTTTAGTCTCAAACCGAAACCCTAAGGAAATCTTCATAGTTGGTTGAAGTATTTGAGTAGAAGTTGGGTAGAACTTCTAAGGGTTGTTTGGAGTGGTTTGGAGCGCACGGAGTAGGAGCTAAACCTTGCTCAGGATCGACATTATAACTTGGATAATTTTGGGCTTATCGAGGTAAATATTCTTGTCCCCTTATTGTAATTGGAGATTACATGTTGTAGGAATATATAGTTGAAGTATACTATATGTAGAATTATACTTAGTATTCGGCAATGTCTTTTGACTTAAGCCTGAAGAATAAAGAAGCGAATCAGCTGTATTTACATAGGGTGTATTGCGGAGACTTGTGTAGTATTCTTTGTGTAAAATTGTACACGTCGGTTAGGCGTGTAAACCCCCGGTTGGCTTGGTAGCGGCCTCGATAGAGGAGGAGATTTACTGTTGTTGCGGGAGAGTCTTGCCAATTTCTCGTAGAAAGATAGAAACTTGTGTTTTGGGGTTAATAGACGTTTGTGACCTTTATAGGTGAAAGTACTAAGAGTAGCGTATTCTACTCGGAGTGGAAAGGGCTAGCAAGGTTGTAGTACTTGGAGCATTTTGCTTATTGTCGATAAATCGTCGCGAGGTATGTGAACCTCTTCCTATCTTTTCTAGCATGATTGTTGTGAACTATGTAGTACGGTGAGCGCATGTGCTAAGTGATTTGGTTGGTTTAAAACATAGGGTGTTATAATAGCTTTATGGGAAGTTAGTTATAACGACCTTATGTAGTGAAAATGGTTTCTTGATGTTAGAAGTTAAGAGACTTGATCTTATAAGATAAGAGACTTAACTTATTTGTTTTAATGTGGATGTTTGTGTGAAACCTCATTCGTGAGTAATGAGTACTTGGTTTTAAAGGGATAATGTTTCTTGATTTGAAATCGGAAGGTGTATCGACGCACCAACTGCGGCGTTAATAAAGGAAAATGTATTGAATAATGATGTGTTGTATTAAAACCAGTAGAAACCTCCATCTGCATAAGCTAAGATGAGACAAAATGATATTACATTTTCTAGATCATGGCTGCTGTAATAAGATCGTTATAAACAAGAATAACTACTCACATATATGACATATGTTACTCAATTGTTTTAAAAGAGATTAAGACTATGAGTTATGAAACCTTTCTAAAATAAGTGACTTGAGCATTTGAAAATGAGAAGCTTGAGTAATTGAAACTAGGCAAACTGGAACTTAGGAAAAGAATGTTGTTACTTGATTTTGAAAAGGAATGTGGGTTGGTCATTCTAATACTACGGGTATCGGGTGACTTTATAAAAGTAATGGATCTCTTTTAAAAGAACTTAACGTATGTAGTACTTTGGGGTTAAAAACCCGGACTTTGGCATAAAATGAAAGTACTTTGAGTTGTGTGAAACTTGCCTATGCTTGTTGTTGTGAAACTTGCCTATGCTTGTTGTTGTGAAACTTGCCTATGCTTGTGATGATAGCCTTTGTTGTGCAAGTGTGGTATTTACGTGTTCTGGCGTCTCGATGAGTAGGTCGACTTGTTGAGAACTTACTTGGACGTGCTGGCAGTGATGGAGAATTCCACGGGTATGTTTCCATTTTTGATTACTGTCTTGTTGTTGATGTCACATGGACATGTCTACACCGAGGTAGAATTCCGGGGGCATGCGGCCATGCGGTCGGGTTGATTACCCGATATATTGTTATTGTGGTTACATGGACATGTCTACACCGAGGTAGAATTCCGGGGGCATGTGGCTACGCGGCGTGGTTGATCACCCGGATATTATTGTTGATGTCACATGGACGTGTTCACCGAGGTAGAATTCCGGGCATGTGGCCATGGGGCATTGGTATTATTGTTGCATCATGGACATGTCTGCCGGCGCAATTAGGGCATGCGCCATGATGCGAACATGATTGAGGTTTGGGGCGTGAGACCCATAGTTATATTTGAGTGATGACTTGAGGGCGTGAGTCCCTGACTGGACATGACTGCTTTTATGTTGTGAACTGTAGTTTGGTTATCATACATGTCTCCTGCTTTATATAGACTAGTATGATTTCATTCTGATATTTTCTGATTTCACATACTTGGTACTGTTATCTTGACCTCCTTCGGCCGCGTTCATGCCGCAGTAGAGGTACATCGATCGTGGATCCTCGCCTTAGGATCTCGATTCAGCGTTTTGGGAAGCTCCGCTTCTCGGAGGCTTATCTTTCGCATGTGTTCCCGAGTTGTAGGTTCTGTACATTCGGGGTATGGCGGGCCCTGTCCGTCATAGTTGTTGTAAATCTTAAGTGCAGAAATCGTTGTAAGCAGGGTTGTAAAAAGGATTAAACTGTTCGTTTTGAAAGAGTTGTATTTATTTATGTTATTGGAAGGTAACCGTTGGGTTGGCCTGTTTTATGTTCATATATCTTGTTTCTTGTTAAAGTTTTATTTTCCGCTGGTTTTCTCTGATGATTGTATCACTAGGGTGCCCGGGATAAGGCACGATGGAATCCGGGCGAGTCGTTACAAAAGTGGTATCAGAGCAGTTAATCCTCGGAAAGTGTCTACAGACCGTGTCTAGTAGAGTCTTGATTATCGATGTGTTGTGCACCACATCTATAATCAGGAGGCTGCAGAACATTTAGGATTGGTTTCCATTCTTCTCATTCCAAGATCGTGCCTTAGAGCTGTGTTGTAAGTTGGACCCCTCTGACGTATCTCGTTTTTACCAGTTATGCCTCCGCGCAAGGCAACCAGAGCCCAGAAGGGCAAGGCAGCCGAGGTGCCGCTAGTGAGATCTGAGGAGTACGAGCGCAGTCGGACAAAGACTGAGTTGTGCTTGACGGCGGGTTTTGTACGCCGCCAGCCAGAGTTTAGAGCGCAGCGGTGGCTGCTGAGACCACGATACTGAGCCTCGGTCCCACGATGCAGGCGGAGGAAATGGGTTACAAGGAGATGGCCCGATTCTTGGCGAGTCGTGGCGAGATATGAGGATAAATTTGAATCCGGCGGTTCAGTTCAGACACGCTTTGTGGTGCACGAAGCGAATAGTTTGAGGCTACGGACTTTCCGAGTTGTAGCCGCCCGAGTTTTATGGGTCGAGGCACGAGGATGATCGCGAGAATTCATCCGGCGATTCTGACGGATCATGCGGGTGATCAAGGCTTCAGAGACCGAGTCGTGACCTTTGGTTCGCATCGGCCGCGTGATACCGCGATCGATTGGTTTGATTCATAGGAGCTTTCGGGAGAGCATGCACCTCCAGTATGGGATGAGTTTTGGGGCTTTCTCACGCACTTCTTGCCTCCGCAGATGAGGAGGCACGGGCGGCAGATTTTTATGCTTAGACGAGCGGGCGTGCGGTTCGGGAGTACAATGTGGAGTTCGACTCATTGGCGACGCGTCAGCGTTGGTAGCTAGTATGGAGGATCGAGTGCACCGATATGTTCTGAGGCTCGATGATTACATGTCGAGGCATGTTCGAGTAGCTCTTCACCGCATGGACATTGCCCGCATGCGACTCATGCTGGGATGTGAGGCACGGAGAGGTCGGCGGAATGACCAAGATCAGCGAAGAGGCGAGAACAACGGTCCTTTGGTGACTTTCGGCGGACCGCCTCGGCATACTAGTTTTGTACCTCCGCCCGGTCAGAGTGGTCCTCCACAACCTTCGAGTATTCGGGAGCGGTCGTGGCTCGAGGTTGAGTTTCGAGGAAGTAAGGGTGTTGGCGGATCGGTCACCCTACCTCGGTGTGGTCGATGTGGTAGACCGCATTTGAAGTGTCGTGGTGCGGGGAGCTTGTTATTTTTGCGGCCAGCAGGCCATTTCGCGAACTGTCCGACCAAGGGTAGCACGGATTTTCTGACTCACCTCTGGATCGATGGGTTGGTTCGCCGCCTACGATTATGCGCCTGCAGTGGGCCTATGATTAGAGTGGAGCGGTAGCTTGTTTATGCTTAACCCTCTAGAGTTTTGGTATGCTTGTTATGATGGTCTCATTATTATGTGCTATGTACGAATAGCGTTGTGTTAATTGTGAGTTAGAAAACATGCCTAGTTGGGAGGATACGTGTGGGGGCATGGTAAGTGTGAACCTTAGACTATGTCACGGCGAGACCTTAGGGGTAAGGTCGTCTTGAGTTAAAGATTTATTTTATGTTTGACCACTTATCGAGTAGTGGTATACGTGGGATTTATTTGTGTGATAAGTCCGTGGGTAGTTTGAGATGGAAGTGGTAGCTTTCGATGTGAATTAGTAAGATTGTTCGGATCGGGAACAAGAGTTTGGCGGTTGGGGGTCGGGTTGAGGACCATTTGCGGGTCAACCGTAACCCGGTTTGGGGTGGTCGGTTAGGTGGTCCCGCCGGTGGTAGTCACGAGGATGCTAGGCCCAGTTTGTGTGACCATCGTATGAGTTCGTGGACGCGTTCGACCGAGCGGTTCGTAAAGGCGGGAATGGCCTTAAGGAAGTTTGAGGTTAGTAAGATGACCAAGTTTGGAGGTAGTGACTCAGATTTTCGAGGCAGGTAATGACCAAGTATGGTACGTCTTTGGGAGAGTTCAAGTGTTAGAAGGGCACGACGAGTAAGGAAAGAAGAGGACGTGTGTTATTTCGTGGCCAAGCTGTGGCGTTGGCAACTTGTTAGAGGAACTTTATCGTTGTCCGACTTGAGAAGGAACATTCGGGACGAATGTTTCTAAGGAGGGGAGAATGTTATACCCCGTAGTTGCGGTATGTATGTGAGGACGTGCGTCACGAGTCTGCGAAATTTTGAAAAGAAAGAAAGATGTGAGTTTTCGGCGGAAAAGTTTAGGTTATTTGTGAAGAAAAGGTTCGTTAATGGGAATTGGATTCCCAGTTTGGTATTTGGACTTCTTAGATTATATTAGAATTTTGAGATTTTATTTTGGAAATGGTCACGTGGGGCCACGGAGAAATTCTGGTTTTGTAGGCCCACTTTGTTTTGAGATTTTGGCCATTGTGGATATTTTTGAAGACGTTTTATGAGGGCGATAGGAGGTGACACGTGTCACCCCGCTAGGTGGCTTAAGCCGGTTACCACTTGCGGCACTTTGGTTAGAGTCGTTTTTCGGCGAAGCGTTTTCGTAACTTGCGAAGGAAAATTCGGCTATGTCGTTTTGTATTTTTTGCGGATTTTTCCGGCGGCGGAACATTTTGGGCCAACAAGAGGTGACACTTGTCACCTCAGTGGACGCCTTAAGTCGGTTTGGCCTTGGCGATTGGTGCCTTGTTTTGGCATTGTTTTGTGCAATGTTTTGTGCAATGTTTTGTGGCATGTTTTGTGGAGTAGGGGTTAGGGTGCACTTGGCTTGATCTTGGCCTTACACTTGCCTTACACTTGGAAGGATCTTGGCCTGGTTGGCCTTTGGTTTTGCTATAAATACCCACCAAGTGTGAAGACTTCATCCATTCCAAAACATCCAAGTCTTGAAACCCTCTCCTCCCTTTGTGAGCTCTTGGCAGAGCCTCCCCTCCCGCACCGTGTGGCCTTTGGCGAGGGTTCTCCTCCTCCCCACTTTGTGGTGCCTTGGCATGGGTACCCCACTGCCTAGTTGTTTCGTATAATACCACTCCTTGTGGTATTGAAATACTTCTCTAGTATTGTTATAATGCCCAAAATACCTTAGCCTTTACCTTGTTGTATTCCAAAAGTTACCTCTATCGTGAGCAGGAAATACTACCTTTTGTCCTTTTAGTCTCAAACCAAAACCCTAAGGAAATCTTCATAGTTGGTTGAAGTATTTGAGTAGAAGTTGGGTAGAACTTCTAAGGGTTGTTTGGAGTGGTTTGGAGCGCACGGAGTAGGAGCTAAACCTTCCTCAGGATCGACATTATAACTTGGATAATTTTGGGCTTATCGAGGTAAATATTCTTGTCCCCTTATTGTAATTGGAGATTACATGTTGTAGGATTATATAGTTGAAGTATACTATATGTAGAATTATACTTAGTATTCGGCAATGTCTTTTGACTTAAGCCTGAAGAATAAAGAACTGAACTGCACTGTATTTACATAGGACTGTATTGCAGTAGACTTGTGTAGTATTGCTGTGTAAAATTGTACACGTCCGGTTAGACGTGTAAACCCCCCCCCCCCTGGTTGGCTTGGTAGCCGGCCTCGATAGAGGAGGAGATTTCTGTTGTTGCGGGGAGAGTCTTTGCGAATTTTCTGTAGAAAGATAGAAACTTGTGTTTTGGGGTTAATAGACGTTTGTGACCTTTATAGGTGAAAGTACTAAGAGTAGCGTATTCTACTCGAGGAGTGGAAAGGGCTAGCAAGGTTGTAGTACTTGGAGCATTTTGCTTATTGTCGATAAATCGTCGCGAGGTATGTGAACCTCTTCCTATCTTTTCTAGCATGATTGTTGTGAACTATGTAGTGCGGTGAGCGTACATGTGCTAAGTGATTTGGTTGGTTTAAAACATAGGGTGTTATAATAGCTTTATGGGAAGTTAGTTATAACGACCTTATGTAGGTGAAAATGGTTTACTGATGTTAGAAGTTAAGAGACTTGATCTTATAAGATAAGAGACTTAACTTATTTGTTTTAATGTGGATGTTTGTGTGAAACCTCATTCGTGAGTAATGAGTACTTGGTTTTTAAAGGGATAATGTTTTACTGATTTCGGAAATCAGAAGGTGTATCGACAGACCACTGCAGCGTTAATAAAGGAAAATGTATTGAATAATGATGTGTTGTATTAAAACCAGTAGAAACCTCCATCTGCATAGAAGCTAAGATGAGACAAAATGATATTACATTTTCTAGATCATGGCTGCTGTAATAAGATCGTTATAAACAAGAATAACTACTCACATATATGACATATGTTACTCAATTGTTTTAAAAGAGATTAAGACTATGAGTTATGAAACCTTTCTAAAATAAGTGACTTGAGCATTTGAAAATGAGAAGCTTGAGTAATTGAAACTAGGCAAACTGGAACTTAGGAAAAGAATGTTGTTACTTGATTTTGAAAAGGAATGTGGGTTGGTCATTCTAATACTACGGGTATCGGGTGACTTTATAAAAGTAATGGATCTCTTTTAAAAGAACTTAACGTATGTAGTACTTTGGGGTTAAAAACCCGGACTTTGGCATAAAATGAAAGTACTTTGAGTTGTGTGAAACTTGCCTATGCTTGTTGTTGTGAAACTTGCCTATGCTTGTGATGATAGCCTTTGTTGTGCAAGTGTGGTATTTCTGTGTTACCGCGTCTCTCGATAGAGGGCCGGTCGACTTGTTGAGAACTTACTTGGACGTGCTGGCAGTGATGGAGAATTCCACGGGTATGTTTCCATTTTTGATTACTGTCTTGTTGTTGATGTCACATGGACATGTCTACACCGAGGTAGAATTCCGGGGGCATGCGGCCATGCGGTCGGGTTGATTACCCGATATATTGTTATTGTGGTTACATGGACATGTCTACAGAGGTAGAATTCGGGGCACGTGGCCGTGCGGCGGGGTTGATCACCAAGATATTATTGTTGATGTCACATGGGCGTGTCTACAGAGTAGAATTCCGGGGCATGTGGCCGTGGGGCATTGGTATTATTGTTGCATCATGGACATGTCTGCCGTCACGAGAATTCGGCATGCGGCCGTGATGCGAACATGATTGATGTTGTGGGCGTGAGACCCATAGTTATATTTGAGTGATGACTTGAGGCGTGAGTCCACGATCGACATGATCGCTTTTATGTTGTGAGCGTAGTTTGGTTATCATACATGTCTCTGCTTTATATAGACTAGTATGATTTCATTCTGATATTTTCTGATTTCACATACTTGGTACTGTTATCTTGACCTCCTTGAAGCTGCGTTCATGCCGCGGTAGAGTACATCGGTCGTGGATCCTCGCTCTTAGGATCTCGATTCAGCGTTTTGGGAAGCTCCGTTTCTCGGAGGCTTATCTTTCGGTATGTGTTCCACGAGTTGTAGGTTCTTGTACATTCGGGGTATGGCGGGCCTGTCCGTCATAGTTGTTGTAAATCTTAAGTGCATGTAATCTTGTTGTGGGCGGGGTTGTAAAAGGATTAAAGCTGTTCGTTTTGAAAGAGTTGTATTTATTTATGTTATTGGAAGGTAACCGTTGGGTTGGCTGTTTATGTTCATATATCTTGTTTCTTGTTAAAGTTTTATTTTCCTGGTTTTCTCGATGATTGTATCACTAGGGTGCGGGATAAGGCACGATACTGCCCGGGCGAGTCGTTACACTAACTTACCACACCTTCAGAAATCATTTTATAAGGTTTTTGTAAGCAAATAAGTAAACCGTTTCTTCTTATCTTTCTTAAGTCGTTATACCTAACTTCCCATAAAGCTAGTATAACACTTAAGCTTGTTAAAAACCAAATATTCCTTTTCTTTCAAAAATGATTTATAATTCTTTTGAAATACTTCAATATTCTTTCATTTAAAAATCAAGTCAAAGGACGTCAAGTAAAACCATGTTTAGTTAACACACGTACGTCTACCGTACTATATATATATTTAAAATGTCATGCTCAAGAGGATAGGAAGAATCGCATACCTTCTCGGCGAAATCCACCTGCCAAGTCGAATATGTCGCGCGCAGAGTATAAACCTATAATAGTCAAATACGTCTATCAACGTCTAGACTACTCTGTAGGACATTCTAAGCAGAAGGTTCTTAATTCTACGGAAAATTGGGCAGCACTTCCCTACCCGTCAAACTACTCAAGTCTACTATAAATACAGTCCTATGTAAGTACAGTTCAATTCTTCATTCATATACTTCTGATGTGATTCAGTTCAATTCTCTTCTTTTAATACCATCCTTCTATAAGTCTTATACTTAGTTCTATACTTCTACAGTATGTAATCTCTATTTACAATAGAAGGATAAGATATTTACCTCGGTAAGCCCAAAATTATCCAAGTTATAAGTCGGTCCTGAGCAAGGTTTAGCTCCTAATCTGAACGCTCCAATCCGCTCCAAGAAACCCTTAGAAGTTTCTACACAACTTCTACTTACTACTTCAACCAACTATGAAGATTTCCCCAGGGTTTCGTTTAGTGACTAATGGATATAAGATAGTATTTCTGGGCTTTTTGTATGGGTGACTTTGGAATACTACAAGATATACTGCTAGGGTATTTTGGGGTTAGTATCTATACTTGGAGAGTATTTTCTACCAAGGGGGCTTTTGCCGAGACTACTAGGAAAGGGGAAGGGGTGTTTCGCAGCTCACAAGAGGGGAAAGTGAGGCTTGGACGAAAGCTCTCTAGAGGGGGAAGGGAGTTTTAAGACTTGAAAGATGATTTGTGGATGAATAAGTCTTCAACTCAAGGGGGGTATTTATAGGGCTTTCAAGGGCCAAGATGAAGGCAAGTGGAGGGCAAGTGGAGGGTTTGGATTTGCACAAGTGCACCCTATCCCTACTCCACAAATCACTCACAAACATTGACCTATGGTTTAGGCCACAAATTCTTCCCAAGATCGGCCATGGTTCCGCCCACTTGAGGGTGACAAGTGTCGCCCTCTTGTTGGTCCAAAATATTTCATCTCTCGGAAAAATCCGCAAAAAATATAAATGTCGCAGCCGTAATTTTCCCTTCGCAAGCTTTGGAAGACGTTTCGTCGGAAAACGATTCTTTTCGTGGGTTGTGCACAAATTTTCGTCCTATGCCTAACTTTAAGGCTTAAACTTTTGTACGTACGCCCTTACGTACATACTCTGGAAATACGGGGTATAACACATTGTATACGTGGGGTGTATTCATGTGATAAATCCATGGGTAGTTTGAGATAGAAGTGGTAGCTTTCATGACGTGAATTAGTAAGATTATTCTGGATTGGGGAACGAGAGAGTTTGGCGCGAAAATGGGTCGGGTTGAGGCCAGATTGCGGCTCAACCCGCAGCCCGGATTAAGGTGGGGTCAGTTTGAGGTAGTCCCGCTAGGTGATAGGATCACAAGGGTGTTAGGCCCAGACTTAGGTAACCATCGTACGAGTTCGTGGATGCGTTCGACCGATGGTCGGGCGATGGTCACCATCTTGTCTTTCGATCGGGCATTTACTCGGCGGAGGTTATGCGAGATGTTATATATCGGGAAGGTTATAAAGGCTGCACGGGGTTCCTACTTTTATTTTATGACAGCGGTGGAGCCCGGTTCTGGCTATTTTCTTTTTACGGAGGTTTTACCAGGCGAGATAGGAACTCGGTGAGTCTCGATGTGCATTCACCACCGGGCGATGGACAAACAACGCGTTGTACGGATATTTGAGGATAGGTTACGGGCGGTGTTTTGATTTCAAAGTGGTGAGGATTATTTGCCTCGTGTTGAGTAGGTATTGTAATAGCTACCATTTCGATGTTCGAATGGCGCCTACGGCTTTGGTATGGCGGAAGTATAGGTTGCGGCCGATTGGTTCGATGTTGGCAAGGTTGGATAGTTGGTCCATACTTGATTCGCGAGAATGAGGATAAGCGAAGCTTATCGGAGGAGGTTATTAGCGGCTCGAGTCAACGAAGTCTTGCGGATAATCTACATCAACACTTGGAGTTCAGTTGACGGTGGGCCTTGAAGGTACCACCGGAAGGTGTGACGAGATTTGGAAAGCAAGGAAACTTAGCGAGTACTTTGGGCCTTTTCAGATCGTTTGTAGAATAGGCCAGGTTGCCTATAAGTTAGCACTACCGTCCGACTTAGGAGGCAGTACGTCCGGTCTTTCATGTTGCTACGATTCGGAAGAGTATCGGAAATTCATCCAGAGTGTTCCCAAGTAATGACGACCAAGTTAAGGATAGTAACCCCGAGATTTTAAAAACTGAAGTAATGACAGAAATGTGATACGTATATTAGGAAGAGTTTGAGTGTACGAGGAGGGTACGACGAGTAAGAAAAGAGGCGAAGATGTGTTAAGAAGATGGAAGTGTTCCTTTTTATTAGTAAGGATGTGAAGAAAGTATCCTTTGGACCATGGGTGGAGCTAATAGTGTTGTATACGCTTTAGAGATGATTCTTCGTCAGCTCGAATATGAGTTTTTGCGCGTACGTTGTATTGTGGCCATGAGTGGCATAAATTGGTTTCGTTAGTATAGAGGGAAGACTATACCGGCACAGGTATGTTTGAGACTTAGAAGGAACATTCGGGACGAATGTTTCTAAGGGGGGGAGAATGTTATGCCCCGTAGTTTCGGAGTATGTATATGAGAACGTACGTACGAATGTATACGCCCTAATTAGGGTAAGAATAAAAGAATTTTTTTTCGACGGAAATTATTCCGAACCTTGTGAAGGAAATTTTACGTTTTCAACATTTTTACGATTATGGAATTTTTTCGAGAGATTAAATATTTTGGACCAATAGGAGGGCGACAAGTGTCACCCCTAGATTGGGCCATGTGGGACAAAATTGAGTGGACAAGTAGGCAAGACAAGTGGCCAAAAGTCTTGCATGGCTAGTCTTGGCTTGGATGAATTTGGCTAAGCTTAGTGGGCAAGTCTTGCATGGTCAAGGTCTTGCATGGCTTTAGTAAGACAAGTGTGGGAAGGAACCTTCACATATGATCCATACCTTACACATGTGATAATCTCAACCCTTGGTTGTGCTATATAAATCCCCTTAGTGGATGAAAATCAGCCACACTTAACATATTACAAGACTTGAAAAACATTTCCTCTCCCTCCTTCACTATCTTGATTTCGTCCAACCCTCCCCTCCCCTAACCAAATGTTGTCCAAAAATTCTTAAACTTATAAGTGTTCTTCCTTAATGTGTTAGGAAGATTATTAACCAAGAGTTAGATAAGATTTCACACCCCTAGCCTCAAAAACCTTCCCTTGGCCGAGAGTAGGCAGATTTTCGAAACTGTTTTGGGTTGATTTTTTAGTCAAGTTTGGAAGGGAATATCTCCTAGCATATAAGGAGTTTTTGGGTGTTTCAAAAGCCTAAAATGAAGTTCGTCGAGTCTAGTTTCCAATGCAACAAACCACTCGTCGATAGGATACTGGAGTAGAGAGTTATCGACGTTAAAGTTCAGCTGACAAAGCAGTAGCTAAAAATCTGGACAATCACGTTTTTGGGCTATCTTGAGGTAATGAACCTTAACCTCCTTGTGAAGTTGATTTATTATGTATATATGGATATTATACATATATTGGAGGTATATTATGGACTATAAGATATAAAGAAAGATTTGGATCTTGCTAAGAATTTAACAACAAAGAAACTATAACTTATATAAAGATTGGAATATAAGTTGAAGGACTAATGAAGTAATTGGATAAGTATTATTGGAAAAGTTGGCCAAGGTCCACAACTTAAGGACCGTATCTACTTTGGACTTTTTACTTTGGACTTCTTTTACTTGTTGTCATGAAGGGAGATAGTAAACCGCGTTACCGTTTGGGCGTGTTATCCCCTTCTTTTACTTATTGTTATTATGAAGGGAGATAGTAAACCGCGTTACCGTTTGGGCGTGTTATCCCCTTCTTTACTTATTATTATTAAGAAGGAGAAATTGTTAATCGCGTTCCGTTTGGGCGTGTTATCCCCTTCTTTAGTTATTATTGTTATGAAGGAGAGATTGTTAATCGCGTTCCGTTTGGGCGTGTTATCCCCTTCTTTACTTATTATTATTATGAAGGAGAGATTGTTGATCGCGTTCCGTTTGGGCGTGTTATCCCCTCCTTTAGATTTCAGTATTATTGCACCTTAATTATAGTAGGTTAATCACGGTTATCGGGCCTTGGAAAAGGTGGGAAATTGAGTAGAAGCGGGAGAGTCTTTGAATTTTCCGTAGGATATGGAACTTGTTCTTAGAAATATCCTACGAAGAGATCTAGAAGTTAATAGACGTTTCATGGCCATTATAGGTTGAAGTACTACGAGTAGCGTATTCTACTTGAATGGTGGAAAAGGCTAGCAAGGTTATAGTACTTTGGAGCGTTTTGCTAAATTGTCGATAATCGTCGCGAGTTATGTGAACCTCTTCCTATCTTTTCTAGCATGATATTTTGTAAAATATATATAGTACGGTAGACGTACGTGTGTAAAAGGAATTTGGTTTATTTAAAACATAAAGTGTTATAATGCCTTTATGGGAAGTTAATTATAACAACTTTATGTAGGTAAAAGAATGGTTTATTGATTTTTAAAAAAGATAAGAGACTTGACTTATATTTGACTTGACTTGATATGTGAAGAACTTGAATTGAGTGGAAAGTTGTGAAACCTCATTCGTGAGTAATGAGTACTTGGTTTCGAATAATAATGTTGTATTGGTTTCGGAAATGAGAATAAGTATCGAACAAACCACTGCAGCGTTAATAAAGGAAATTATATTGACAAATAATTAATATTATTAAAACAAGTAGAAACCTCCATCTGCATAGAAGCTAAGATAAGACAAAATTGTATTACATTTCCTAGATCACGGTTGCTTTAATAAGGTCATTAATAACAAGTATTGATTTTTCTTAAATTCCAAGGTAAGGAACTTGATTTCTAAAAAGAAAAGAGACTTGAGGAATTGAAGTGTTTTTGGTTTAAAAGAAAGGCATAGTTTTGTCTTAAAATGGTTTAAAAAGAAGGTATGGAAATTGTTTTGGTTTACTTAAAAATAATAGTCACTCTATTTTGTTACTATGGGTATCGTGTGACCTTCGAAAAAGGAAATGGATCTTTTGAAAGAATCTAACGTACGTAGTACTTTAGGGTTAAAACCTGGATTGTTGGCATAAAATGAGAGTACTTGAGTTTATATAAATGGTGAATATATTTACATGTTAATGAAAGTCTAAGAGTATGTTGAACTTGCCTATGCTAGTTATGATAGTCTTTGTTGTGCAAGTATTGTATTTCTATATCACCGCGTCTCTCGATGGAGGGCCGGCTGACTTGTTGTGAACTTATTTGGACGTACCGGCTGTGACGGAGGATTCCACGGGTATGCTTCCATTGTGAGTGATCTTGGCCATTCTTATACGATGAGGGATTCCGGGGCATGCGGCCAGGATGCGGGTTAGATGCCCGCGCGTTTCATTACTCCATGGCCATGCTTATACGATGAGGGATTCCGGGGCATGCGACCATGTTATACTTTATTCCATGGGCTAGCTCCCCGTGAAGACATGTACCCACGATGAGGGATTCCGGGGGAATGTTATATTATTCCATACGCTAGCTCCCCATGAAGACCTGCGCCTACGATGAGGGATTCTGAGGGCACATTATGGCCATGCTTAAACGATGAGGGATTCCGGGGCATGCGGCCGAGTATATATATATATATATATATGTATTGTATATGTGTACGCCGACAGTGAGGTAGGATTCCACGGGCGCGTCACATGAGTATGATTTATGTCATAGACTGCCGGCAGTGAGGAAGGAATTCCACGGGCATGATTGATGTTATGGGCGTGAGACCCATTGTTATATTTTGAGTGATGACTTTGAGGGCGTGAGTCCCTGACTTGACACGATTGTTTTAGATTGTGAAATGGTATCTTTTTAGAGACAATGTTGGTGTTCATTACTCTTGTTGTTAGCCGGGCTTTGTGAAACGCATTTTTTTTATCATACTTGTCTCCTATTTTATATATAGACTATTATGATTTCATTCTGATATTTTGATTTCACATACTTGGTACTGTTATCGGCCTCCTTCGGGGGGCTGCGTTCATGCCGCAGGTTGAGGTACGTAGCTTGCTGATCCGCTCTCTTAGGATCACTGTTCAGTTCTGGGAAAGCTCCATTTCTCCGGAGGCTTGTCTTTTGGTACGGTTCCCTGAGGTCATATACTTGTGTACATTCAGGGGGTATGGAGGGGCCCTGTCCCGTCATAGTTGATTTCATTCTTAGAGGTTTGTAGTACTGTTGTGGGTAAGGTTTGTAAAAAGGATTTAACTGTTCAAGTTTTTAGTTTATATACAGAAAGGTAACCGTTTTGGTTAGCCTGTTCTTATGTTACTCTTTATTGTTTCATGTCTTGTTTTTATATTCCGCTGATTTTCTCTGATGTTGTATCACTAGGGTGCCCGGGGTAAGGCACCAGTCGCGGACCCAGGAACGGGTCGTGACAAAAGTGGTATCAGAGCAGTTAATCCTCGGAAAGTGTCTACAGACCGTGTCTAGTAGATTCTTGATTATCGGTGTGTTGTGCACCACATCTATAATCAGTAGGCTGCAGGACATTTAGGATTGGTTTCCGTTCTTCTCACTCTGAGATCGTGCCTTAGAGCTATGTTATAAGTTGAACCCCTCTTACGAGTCTCTTTCGTTACCAGTTATGCCTCCACGTAAGGCAACCCGCCCGTGAAGGGCAAGCGGAGAGGCTGAGTAGAACACGAGGAGAATGCGAGGCCTGCACCAACCTTTACCCGAGGTGATACCCCAGACGGCGAGTTCCACGACGTCGCCGGCCCCAGCAGAGTTTAGTACAGCGGCAGCAGTTCCTACTGCGGCCATGATATATGAGCCTCCAGTTCCACGACCGGAAACAGGGAATATGGATTACAAAGGGATGGCTCAGTTACTAGCTAGGATTTTAGCAAACAGAGAGTATATAGTGCGCCGATATATCACGGGTCTAGACGATTATCTAGTAAAGGGGTGTACAAGAGTAGCTCTTGATCATGCATGGACATTGCCCGCGTGCGGGCTTATGCGCGATGGCGAGAACGTAAAGATCGACGAATTAAGCAAGACCACGAGAAGAGGGCGGGGCAGCGAAGTCCTTTGGTGACTTTCGAGGCGGCAAACTCGGCCAGAACTAGTTATGCCCTCCGCCGATTCGAGTAGTCCTCCACGAGCCGGGGCGTTCGGAGTATGCGAGGAGTTGGTCAGGGCTCCAGGGTTTCCGGTTCACAGATTTACATAGGTTCTAGCCAGCCAGATTCAGTTTTCCTTCAGTGTTTACGATGTGGTAGGCATCATCCCGGGAGATGTCGTCTTTTTACCAATGCCTGTTTTACCTGCGGCCGGAAGGGCCATGTGAGGAGAGAATGTCCTAGTAGAAGGGATACAGGTGGGATAACTCAGCCCACCAGGTCAGTTGCGGATTCAGTGGTTCAGAGAGGAAGGGGTATTAGCCAGAGGAGGCCACCCCCACCTCGGTGTGTCCGATGTGGTAGGTGTCATTATGGGGAGTGTCGTGCTACTTCGACAGTTTGTTATGCTTGCGGACAGCAGGGCCATTTTGCGAGAAATTGTCCAACCATAGGTGGCGCGGATGTTACGACTCAGCCTTCGGGATCAGTGGCTGGTTCATCACCTTCTATAACTATGCGCCCAGCAGAGCAGGATTTTGATTAAGAGCGACAAATGGAGGTGAAGGAGTAGTTGCAGGTATATCCTTAACCCTCTAGAGACTAGTATGCGTAATAGGATGATTATATTTTAAGTGTTATGTTCGGATAACATTGTGTTAATTGTGATTGGAAAACGCGGGTAGTTAAGAAGGTAAGTTTGAGGACAATTAAATTGCGAACCTTAGAAATTATAACAGTTGAGACTTTAGATGTAAGGCCGACTTATGTAAAAGATTTTATGTTTTGATCCTTGTCGAGATACATTGTATACATGGGGTGTATTCATGTGATAAATCCATGGGTAGTTTGAGATAGAAGTGGTAGCTTTCATGACGTGAATTAGTAAGATTATTCTGGATCGGGGAACGAGAGAGTTTGGCGCGAAAATGGGTCGGGTTGAGGCCAGATTGCGGGTCAACCTGCAGCCCGGATTAAGGTGGGGTCAGTTTGAGGTAGTCCCGCTAGGTGATAGGATCACAAGGGTGTTAGGCCCAGGCTTAGGTAACCATCGTACGAGTTCGTGGATGCGTTCGACCGATGGTCGGGTGATGGGTCACCATCTTGTCTTCGATCGGGCCATTTACTCGGCGGAGGTTATGCGAGATGTTATATATCGAAGGTTGTAAAGGCTGCACGGTTCCTACTTTTATTTTATGACAGCGATGGAGCCCAGTTCTGGCTATTTTCTTTTCGGAGGTTTTACCAGACGGATAGGAACTCGGTGAGTCTCTCGATTGCATTCACCCGCCGGGCCGACGGACAAACAGCGCGTTGTACCCAGATATTTGAGGATAGGTTACGGGCCGGTGTTTTGATTTCAAGGGAGTGGTGAGGATTATTTGCCTCGTGTTGAGTAGGTATTATAATAGCTACCATTTCAGTGTTCGAATGGCGCCTTACGAAGCCTGGTATGGGCGGAAGTATAGGTTGTCGGTCGATTGGTTCGATGTTGGCAAGGTTCAAATAGTTGGTCCATACTTGATTCAGCAGAATGAGGATAAGGCGAAGCTTATCCAGAGGAGGTTATTAGCAGCTCAGAGTCAACAGAAGTCTTGCAGATAATCGACATCAACACTTGGAGTTCAGGTTGACGGTGGGCCTTCTTGAAGGTACCACCCCGGAAGGGTGTGACGAGATTTGGAAAGCAAGGGAAACTTAGCCCGAGGTACTTTGGGCCTTTTCAGATCGTTTGTAGAATAGGCCAGGTTGCCTATAAGTTAGCACTGCCGTCCGACTTAGGAGGCAGTACGTCCGGTCTTTCATGTTGCTACGATTCGGAAGAGTATCGGAAATTCATCCAGAGTGTTCCCAAGTAATGACGACCAAGTTAAGGATAGTAACCCCGAGATTTTAAAAACTGAAGTAATGACAGAAATGTGATACGTATATTAGGAAGAGTTCGAGTGTACGAGGAGGGTACGACGAGTAAGAAAAGAGGCGAAGATGTGTTAAGAAGATGGAAGTATTCCTTTTTATTAGTAAGGATGTGAAGAAAGTATCCTTTGGACCATGGGTGGAGCTAATAGTGTTGTATACGCTTTAGAGATGATTCTTCGTCGGCTCGAATATGAGTTTTTGCGCGTACGTTGTATTGTGGCCATGAGTGGCATAAATTGGTTTCACAAGATAGAGGAAGACTATCTGCAAACGTGTATGTTTTGAGACTTAGAAGGAACATTCGGGACGAATGTTTCTAAGGGGGGAGAATTTTATGCCCCGTAGTTTCGGAGTATGTATATGAGGACATACGTACGAATGTATACGCCCTAATTAGGGTAAGAATAAAAGAATTGTTTTCCGACGGAAATTATTCCGAACCTTGTGAAGGAAATTTTACGTTTTCAACATTTTTACGATTATGGAATTTTTTCGAGAGATTAAATATTTTGGACCAATAGGAGGGCGACAAGTGTCACCCCTAGATTGGGCCATGTGGGACGAAATTGAGTGGACAAGTAGGCAAGACAAGTGGCCAAAAGTCTTGCATGGCTAGTCTTGGCTTGGATGAATTTGGCTAAGTTTAGTGGGCAAATCTTGCATGGTCAAGGTCTTGCATGGCTTTAGTAAGACAAGTGTGGGAAGGAACCTTCACATATGATCCATACCTTACACATGTGTTAATATCAACCCTTGGTTGTGCTATATAAACCCCCTTAGTGGATGAAAATCAGCCACACTTAACATATTACAAGACTTGAAAAACATTTCCTCTCCCTCCTTTACTATCTTGATTTCGTCCAACCCTCCCCTCCCCTAACCAAATGTTGTCCAAAAATTCTTAAACTTATAAGTGTTCTTCCTTAATGTGTTAGGAAGATTATTAACCAAGAGTTAGACAAGATTTCACACCCCTAGCCTCAAAAACCTTCCCTTGGCCGAGAGTAGGCAGATTTTCGAAACTGTTTTGGGCTGATTTTTTAGTCAGGTTTGGAAGGGAATCTCTCCTAGAATATTAGGAGTTTTTGGGTGTTTCAAAAGCCTAAAATTAAGTTCGTCGAGTCTAGTTTCCAATGCAACAAACCACTCGTCGATAGGATACTGGAGTATAGAGTTATCGACGTTGCAAGTTCAGCTGACGAAGCAGTAGCTAAAAATCTGGACAATCACGTTTTTGGGCTATCTTGAGGTAATGAACCTTAACCTCCTTGTGAAGTTGATTTATTATGTATATATGGATATTATACATATATTGAAGGTATATTATGGACTATAAGATATAAAGAAAGATTTGGATCTTGCTAAGAAGTTAACAACAAAGAAACTATAACTTATATAAAGATTGGAATATAAGTTGAAGGACTAATGAAGTAATTGGATAAGTATTATTGTAAAAGTTGGCCAAGGTCCCCAACTTAAGGACCGTATCTACTTTGGACTTTTTACTTTGGACTTCTTTTACTTGTTGTCATGAAGGGAGATAGTAAACCGCGTTACCGTTTGGGCGTGTTATCCCCTTCTTTTACTTATTGTTATTATGAAGGGAGATAGTAAACCGCGTTACTGTTTGGGCGTGTTATCCCCTTCTTTACTTATTATTATTAAGAAGGAGAGATTGTTAATCGCGTTCCGTTTGGGCATGTTATCCCCTTCTTTAGTTATTATTGTTATGAAGGAGAGATTGTTAATCGCGTTCCGTTTGGGCGTGTTATCCCCTTCTTTACTTATTAATATTATGAATGAGAGATTGTTAATCGTGTTCCGTTTGGGCGTGTTATCCCCTTCTTTAGATTTCAGTATTATTGCACCTTAATTATAGTAGGTTAATCACGGTTATCGGGCCTTGGAAAATGTGGGAAATTGAGTAGAAACGGGGGAGGTGCTGCCGACTTTTCCGTAGGATATGGAACTTGTTCTTAGAAATATCCTACGAAGAGATCTAGAAGTTAATAGACGTTTCATGGCCATTATAGTTTGAAGTACTACGAGTAGCGTATTCTACTTGAAGGGTGGAAAAGGCTAGCAAGGTTATAGTACTTTGGAGCGTTTTTCTAAATTGTCGATAATCGTCGCGAGGTATGTGAACCTCTTCCTATCTTTTCTAGCATGATATTTTGTAAAATATATATAGTACGGTAGACGTACGTGTGTAAAAGGAATTTGGTTTATTTAAAACATAAAGTGTTATAATGGCTTTATGGGAAGTTAATTATAACAACTTTATGTAGGTAAAAGAATGGTTTATTGATTTTTAAAAAAGATAAGAGACTTGACTTATATTTGACTTGACTTGATATGTGAAGAACTTGAATTGAGTGGAAAGTTGTGAAACCTCATTCGTGAGTAATGAGTACTTGGTTTCGAATAATAATGTTGTATTGATTTTGAAATGAGAATAAGTATCGAACAAACCATCATAGCGTTAATAAAGGAAAATATATTGACAAATAATTAATATTATTAAAACAAGTAGAAACCTCCATCTGCATAGAAGCTAAGATAAGACAAAATTGTATTACATTTCCTAGATCACGGTTGCTTTAATAAGGTCATTAATAACAAGTATTGATTTTTCTTAAATTCCAAGGTAAGGAACTTGATTTCTAAAAGAAAAGAGACTTGAGGAATTGAAGTGTTTTTGGTTTAAAAGAAAGGCATGGTTTTGTCTTAAAATGGTTTAAAAAAGAAGGTATGGAAATTGTTTTGGTTTACTTAAAAATAATAGTCACTCTATTTTGATACTACGGGTATCGTGTGACCTTCGAAAAAGGAAATGGATCTTTTGAAAGAATCTAACGTACGTAGTACTTTAGGGTTAAAACCTGGATTGTTGGCATAAAATGGGAGTACTTGAGTTTATATAAATGGTGAATCTATTTACATGTTAATGAAAGTCTAAGAGTATGTTGAACTTGCCTATGCTAGTTATGATAGTCTTTGTTGTACAAGTATTGTATTTCTATATCACCGCGTCTCTCGATGGAGGGCCGGCTGACTTGTTGTGAACTTATTTGGACGTACCGGCTGTGACGGAGGATTCCATGGGTATGCTTCCATTGTGAGTGATATTGGTCATGCTTATACGACGAGGGATTCCGGGGCTTGCGGCCAGGATGCGGGTTAGATGCCCGCGCGTTTCATTACTCCATGGCCATGCTTATACGATGAGGGATTCTGGGGCATGCAACCATGTTATACTTTATTCCATGGGCTAGCTCCCCGTGAAGACATGTACCCACGATGTGGGATTCCGGGGACATGTTATATTATTCCATGGGCTAGCTCCCCATGAAGACCTGCGCCTACGATGAGGGATTCCGAGGGCACGTTATGGTCATGCTTATACGATAAGGGATACCGGGGCATGCGGCCGAGTATATATATATATATATATATGTATTGTATATGTGTACGCTGACAGTGAGGTAGGATTCCACGGGCGCGTCACATGAGTATGATTTATGTCATAGACTGCCGGCAGTGAGAAAGGAATTCCACGGGCATGATTGATGTTATGGGCGTGAGATCCATTGTTATATTTTGAGTGATGACTTTGAGGGCGTGAGTCCCTGACTTGACACGATTATTTTAGATTGTGAAATGGTATCTTTTTAGAGACAATGTTGATGTTCATTACTCTTGTTGTTAGCCGGGCTTTGTGAAACGCATTTTTTTTTCATACTTGTCTCCTGTTTTATATATAGACTATTATGATTTCATTACAGTATTTTCAGTTTCACATACTTGGTACTGTTATCGACCTCGCCGGGGCTGCGTTAATGCTGCGAGTTGAGTTGAGGTACATAGCTTGCTGATCCACTCTCTTAGGATCACTGTTCAGTTCTGGGAAAGCTCTATTTCTCCGGAGGCTTGTCTTTTGGTACGGTTCCCTGAGGTCATATACTTGTGTACATTCAGGGGGTATGGCGGGGTCCTGTCCCGTCATAGTTGATTTCATTCTTAGAGGTATGTAGTACTGTTGTGGGTAAGGTTTGTAAAAAGGATTTAACTGTTCAAGTTTTTAGTTTATATACAGAAAGGTAACCGTTTTGGTTAGCCTGTTCTTATGTTACTCTTTATTGTTTCATGTCTTGTTTTTATATTCCGCTGATTTTCTCTGATGTTGTATCACTAGGGTGCCCGGGGTAAGGCACCAGGCGCGGACCCAGGAACGGGTCGTGACAATATCATCGCCTTTGACTAGGCTAACCCAGAAGGTAGCTAAGTTCCAGTGGACCAATTCTTGTGAGCACAGTTTTCAGTTGTTGAAGGATAAGTTGACTTCGACCCCAGTTCTGACTCTTTCGGAGGGGTTAGACGGGTATGTGATTTATTGTGATGTTTCAGGTATCGGGTTAGGGTGTGTGTTGATTCATCATGGCAAAGTTATAGCTTATGCCTCCTGACAGCTCAGAAAACATGAAAAGAATTATCCCACTCATGATTTAGAGCTAGCAGCGGTAATTCATGCGTTGAAGATATGGGGACATTACTTGTATGGTGTCCATGTTGATATTTACACGGATCATAAGAGTCTTCAATACATCTTTAAGCAGAAGGAATTGAATGTGAGACAGAGGCGGTGCCTTGAGTTGCTGAAGGATTATGATGTTGATATTCTGTACCACCCAGGGAAGGCCAACGTTGTGGCAGATGCTCTCATCCGTAGATCCATGGGTAGTTTTTCTGACGTATAGCCGACCAGGAAAGAGATGGTTCAAGAGATTCACAGGCTAGCCAGTCTTGGAGTCCGGTTAGCGGATTCTGAAGATAGTGGTATTCTTGTTCGAGGAGTTGTTGAGTCCTCTATCATAGAAGAGGTAAAGAGATGCCAGTATGATGATCATGTTCTGGCACGGTATAGAGATGCAACTCTCCAAAAGGAGAAGGCTTTATTTGAGGTGACCTCTGATGGTGTGCTACGGTATGAGGGTAGGTTATGTGTACCCGACATTGCAGATCAAGCGATGTTATACCGTATTTCCAGAGTATGCGTGAGGGCGACGTCTGAAATTTCAAGCCTTAAGTAGGCATAAGGGACAAAATTGTGCACAACTAGCGAAAAGAATTGTTTTCCGACGAAAAGTTTTCCGGACCTTGCGAAGGGAAAATTACGGTTGCGACATTTATTATTTTTACGGATTTTTCCGAGAGATGAAATATTTTGGACCAACGAGAGGGCGACAAGTGTCACCCTCAAGTGGCCGAAATTGTGGGCACGTTTTTTTCATTTTTGTGGCCTAAAACATTTGGTCAATGTTGGCTAGATATTTTGTGGGTAGATAGATAAGGTGGGACCCACACACCACTTGTCCAAATCTCATCCACACACTTGCTTGAATCTTGGCCATTGAAGGCCCTATAAATACCCCCCCTTAGTTGAAAGATTTCTTCATCCCTTAAACATTTTCCAAGTCTCAAATCCTCTCCCCTCTGAAAGCTCTCGTCAAACTCCTCCTTTTGTGAAGCCTTGGCAAAACCCCTTCCTCAAGCTTTCGTCCAAAATATCCCCCCCTTTGTTTGGTAGAAAAATATTCTCCAAGTATTGTTACTATTCCAAAATACCTTGGCCCTAATACCTTGTAGTATTCCTAAGTTACCTCTATACTAAAAGCCCGGAAATACTACTATACTTCCCTTCAGTCACAAAACGAAACCCTAGGGAAAATCTTCATAGTTGGTTGAAGTATTAAGTAGAAGTTGTGTAGAACTTCTAAGGGTTTCTTGGAGCGTACAGAATAGGAGCTAAACCTTGCTCAGGATCGACATTTAAACTTGGATAATTTTGGGCTTATCGAGGTAAATATCTTATCCTTCTATTGTAATTGGAGATTACATATTGTAGAAGTTTAGAATTGAGTATATGATTTATAGAAGGATATTAAAGAAGAGAATTGAACTGTACTTACATAGGACTGTATTTACAGTAGACTTGAGTAGTTTGACGGGTAGGGAAGTGCTGCCCAAATTTCCGTAGAAATAAGAACCTTCTGCTTAGAATATTCTACAGAGTAGTCTAGACGTTGATAGACGTATTTGACTATTATAGGTTGATACTCTGCACGCGACATATTCAACTTGGCAGGTGGATTTTGCCGAGGAGGTATATGATTCTTCCTATCCTCTTGAGCATGATATTTTAAAAGAATATATATAGTACGGTAGACGTACGTGTGTTAACTGAACGTGGTTTTACTTCGATGTCTTTTGACTTGAGTTTTAATAGTAAAAATCTTGAAGTATTTCAAAAGAATTAAGAATCGTTTTTGAAAGAAGAGTAATACTTGGTTTTAAAAAGCTTAAGAGTTATACTAGCTTTTTGGGAAGTTAGGTATAACGACTTAAGAGAGATAGAAGGGACAGTTTACTTAATTGTTTATGAAAGCCTTGTATTGATTTTCGGAAATGAGAATAAGTATCGAACAAACCACTGCAGCGCTAATAAAGAAAAATGTATTGACTAATTAAGTATTATTAAAACCAGTAGAAACCTCCGTCTGCATAGAAGCTAAGATAAGACAAAATTGTATTACATTTCCTAGATCATGGCTGCTTTAATAAGATTGTTATAAACAAGAATAACTACTCACACATAAGGCATATGTTACTCAATTGTTTTAAAAAGAGATTTCGTTATTTGATTAAGACTATGAACTATGAAATCTTTCGGAAATAAAAGACTTAAGTATATTTTAATTATGCAACTTGGACTTTTGGAAAAGAATGTTGTTACTTGATTTTAAAAAGGAAGGCATGCGTTTGTCTTAAGTTGATTCAAAAAGAAGGTAGGGAAACTGTTTTGGTTTACTTAAAAAGATAGTCACTCTATTTTTGATACTACGGGTATCGTATGACTTTTGTGAAAGAAACGAATATTTTTAAAGAGTTAATGTATGAAGTACCTTGGGGATAAAAACCCGAACTTGTTGACATAAAGTACCCTGTGTGAATAACTTGACTATGTTGGTTTGTGATAGCCTTGTAATACTTTCTTGTTGGTTTGATAAGTAAAGATGTTATGATGCTACGTGTGTTAGTATCTTGTAACGTTTGTGTAAAGAGGTTATTCTTATTGAGCTTATGTTGTTTAACGATAAGTCGTTATGTTTGTATTATATCACTCACCTCTTGACATGATATACCGGGGGTTAAGCTGCCCCCCGATGCGGGGTATACCTCATACGGTCTGTGTGACTATGATTCGAGAATACCTCATGCGGGTCCAGGGGACCTATGCGGAGCTACGAGAGTTCCAGGTTAGTGTGCGGTCTATGTGGCCATGCGGACTACGAGAGTCTAGGACGATGCCGAGGAGTAGCTACCCTCGATGCGGGGAATACCTCATGCGGGCCTAGGTGGCCTATGCGGAGCTGCGGTAAGTTCCAAGATTTGACGCGCACATTGATACTGAGGGAGAGTGGCCAGCTTCGATCATGTGGCGTGGTCTAGAAAGACCTCGTAATACAGTTTTATAGCATTGTTGGTACTGTGGGTTTTAGTAGTCGGATATGTCTTCGTACTTACCCCGTACGGTTTTATTATGACACAGGTGGGACCTGGTGTTCATGTGTATTCCTTGGTGTTTTTATATCATGGACTGCCGGCAGTGAGGAAGGAATTCCACGGGCATGACTGATATTGTGGGCATGAGACCCATAGTTATATTTGAGTGATGACTTTAAGGGCGTGAGTCCCTGACTTGACATAACTGCTTACATATTGTGTATCGTAAATTTGTTATCATATATGTCTTCTGTTTTATATAGACTATTATGATTTCATTTGATATTTTCGATTTCATACTTGGTACTGTTATCGACCTCCTTCGGGCCGCGTTCATGCCGCGGTAGAAGTACACCGATTGTTGATCCTCGCTCATGTGGTCACGATCAGCTTTTGGGAAGCTCCGTTTCTCTGGAGGCTTATCTGTGGTATAGTCCCCTGTCGTTGTAGGTACTTACATTCAGGGGTATGGCGGGGCCCTGTCCCGTCGTTGTTATAACATTCTTATAGGTCTGTAGTACTGTTGTGGGCAGAGTTTCTAAAAGGGATGTAACTGTTCGGGTTCAAGTTTATATATATATGCCGAAAGACAACTTTTCTCAGATAAACTGTTTCTCACTTCGTATTATTTCATGTCTTGTTTTATATTCCGCTGGTTACTCTGATGTTGTATCACTAGGGTGCCCGGGTAAGGCACCAGTCATGGACCCGGATTCGGGTCGTGACAAGCAGGTTATGGATGAGGCACATAATGTCCATTATTCTATTCATCCAGGGTCGACGAAAATGTATCATGACCTTAGGAGCTTGTATTGGTGGGATGGCATGAAGAGAGACGTGGCAGAGTTTGTTGCTCGGTGCTCGAATTGTCAGCAGGTTAAGGTCGAGCATCAGAAGCCTGGTGGGCTACTACAGGCGATAGAGATCTCGACTTGGAAGTGGGAGGTGATTAATATGGATTTTATTACAGGTTTGCCTCGTACTCAGCAGAAGTGTAATTCCATCTGGGTTATTATAGATAGGCTGACAAAATCAGCCCATTTTCTTCCAGTCCGGACTACTTATTCAGCTGAGGACTATGCCAGATTATACATCAGAGAGATAGTAAAGCTGCATGGGGTTCCTATATCTATTATATCTGACCAAGGATCCCAGTTCACGGCTAACTTCTGGAGATCATTTCAGAAGGGATTGGGAACGCAGGTGAGTCTCAGCACAACATTTCATCCTCAGACGGATGGGCAGGCAGAGCGTACCATACAGACACTGGAGGATATGTTGAGGGCTTGTATTATTGATTTTATAGGTAGCTGGGATGATCACTTGCCACTTATTGAGTTTGCTTATAATAACAGCTACCACTCTAGCATTCGGATGGCCCCGTATGAGGCTTTGTATGAAAGGAAGTGCAGGTCGCCCATTGGTTGGTTTGACATTGGTGAGACTCAGTTGATTGGTCCAGACATGGTTCAGCAGGCTGTCGACAAGGTGAAACTCATACAGGAGAGATTACTAGCAGCTCAGAGTCGACAGAAGTCGTATGCTGACAATCGCCGTCGGCACTTAGAGTTTCAGATCGACGACTGGGTATTCTTGAAGATATCACCCATGAAGGGTGTGATGAGATTTGGGAAGAGGGGTAAACTTAGCCCGAGGTATATTGGGCCTTGTCAGATCATTCGCAGAGTAGGCCAAGTTGCCTATGAGTTGGACCTACCCGCAGACTTGGAAGCAGTACATCCAGTTTTTCATGTATCCATGTTGCGGAAGTGTATTGGTGATCCTTCCAGAGTTTTCCCAGTGGACGATGTCCAGGTAACTGAGGAGTTGTCCTATGAGGAGAATCCCGTGGCCATATTGGATCGCCAAGTCAGGAGACTACGGACTAAGAATGTTGCATCTGTCAAGGTGTTATGGCGGAACAATAATAGAGAGGAAATGACTTGGGAGGCAGAGGACGAGATGAAGAAGAAGTATCCTCACTTATTCCCTATGCCCCCAGGTAATTCAATCTAACTCCCTTATTTGATTATGGTGTTGGTGAACTATATATATGTGTTTATTTATGGCCCTGTGTAGCATCTGTTGGGTTGCTGGATATAGACGGATAGACACTATTATAAAGGAGGCTCTGCCGGAATTTCTAGAACTTGCGACTTGTTATGAACATTCGAGGACGAATGTTTCTAAGGGTGGAAGAATGTTACACTTCGTGGTTTTAAGACGATAATTAAGAACGTCATTAAGAACTAAGATTCGAATTTTGGAATTTAAGTATATTTACATATGCTAATACGGAGATTAGTGTACAAAAGATGTGATCCCGGAATAATTTTGTAGACAACAGGTGTGACGATGGCAATTAATAATAATAATTGTATATTCCCAAAGGGGTTATGGACTAGTCTTATTATAAAAATTATGACATCGAGTATACGAAGGTTTTATGATTTTTTAAAATTTAAATGAAGTGAGATCTAAAAATAATTATGTGTATAATTAATAAATTATACGGAGACAGGTCACTTAAATAAATTAAGTTATCGTGCAATTGGGTAACGAAATGGTGGCACAATTTGAAGCCAACTTAAAAGGCATGTGGGGGACATAATGATTTGTAATCATTATATGCATTAAATAAAATGTTATCACTTTGGAAAATACATATCTTTGGCTGAGACATGTTCATTTCATTAGGCAATTGCTTTTCCCTCTCTGTATCCATGATGCTTTTTTTTCCTCCATTTACTAAGGAAAGAACCATTAGCCTTTAACCAAAAACAAAAACAAAAAAGTAAGAAGGGTACAATGTTAAAATGATAAAATCAATAGTGATATTCTTTTTTTGTGTGTGTTCTCTGGAATTGGAGCAGTGGATACCGAGTGCAAGACGGGACTATTTCGGGTTAAAAATTAAGCTAAGAATTATTCTTTTTATAGAGTATTTAGAAGATTAAATGATGTTGTAGTTAAGAGATAAACTCATGTTAAAGAAGAATTGGAAATAAGAGAAATGCATGTGGTTGTTGTTGGAGTTGTGATTACCGATTTTGGGGCTGTTTTGTATACATTGGATTTGATTGTTGTTATTGTTATTATTGTCACTAATTGCATGTTGAAATTGAAAAGAAATCTGGATATTTAAAGTTGCATTTGGTTACATGAAAGTATCGAAATATGAAATTGGTTTTAGGGAGTTAAGAGAAGAGTTGGGAAATTATGTTATTGTGGTCGTGACTTTCATGAAATTATTGGACATCGTTGTAATGTAATTAGGGGATGTTTTGTTGAGATTAGAATGCTGTAAATTTAGTTATGAACATGCATATACATTGTTGTAATTGTAGATATATGTCCTAAAAGAATTGAAGTGTAGAAAGGTGTTATGTTGCAAACTATAAGACTTGCACTCTTGTTGTTGTTGCTAGAATTGATGGGCTATTTTTAAATGTTGTTTTAATATGGATTAAGGGGCTGAATTAACCAGAGGAAAAGGTGTAATAATCACCTTGGTTGTTGTAGTTGTTGTCTTCCATGAACGTAAAGAAAAGGAATGTATTATGATGGAGTATATGGAGTATTTTGGATTGTTTTGGTTATATCTTGTTATTGGTATTGTTGGATTTGTTTGTAAGTTGTGGATGTGCATATAAATAGGAGAAGTGCTGCCCGAAGTTTTATAAAAAAAAGTCGTCATTCGATATAAAGTATGCTAATAATATTAGAATTGACGGACGTATTACCATATTAGAATTGACGGGCGTATTACCATAATTATAGGTTGAAGTGCTAGACGAGACGTATTCTAATATTGAGTTGGTTAGTTCGACTAAAAGGTATGTGAGACTATTCTTTCTTTGGCATGATTTTGTGAAAATCATTTTCCCTATTTTTGGCACGACCTTGTGAAAAACCTTCATTTGACTTGATTTTAATAAAAGTACGGCGGACGTACATGATTTTCTACAGAGTTAGTTTTAAAGGAAAGTTGTTATGACAAGTGCCTATGATTTCAGTAAAGGGTGTATTATGATGATATTATCGAAAGTCAAAGATGATTTCAAATTGCATATAGTTGCTCATGATATCTACTCGTGCCGAGTCCTATTACACATTCACTGAGTCTCTCACATAGAGGGTCGGCACTATATAGTATGTTCCGGGTTCGAGTCTCGGCTATTATTATTATATTACTTGGGTTCGAGTCCCAAGCAGGTTAAATTCTCGGATTATTATTATTCCATGGATTAGTTCTCCATGATGCGGGTTCGAGTCCCATGACATTATATTATTCCATATATTACGTGGGTTCGAGTCCCACGATATACATGCTTACTTGGGTTCGAGTCCCATAATACATACATATTTACTTGGGTTCGAGTCCCATGATATATATATACCTAGACGGGTTCGAGTCCCGTGCTATTATATCCTGAAGATAGAAGTCCATGATTTTAGCCTGACTTGCATATTTTGAAAAAGGAAGAACTGATTTTCATTACTCTCATTTGATGGAGTACAGTTATACAGTTAAGTTGAATTCTTACTTGTCTACTGTTTTACGTTGAACTGTTATGATTTCTAGTATAGTTTTTCTAGTTCCACATATTTGGTACATCTATCGTACTGACCCCCTTTTCCCGGGGGGGCTGCATTCATGCCCGCAGGTTCAGGTGTTCAGATTGGTGACCCTCCAGTCTAGGATTTCTGTACAGAAGTTGGGGAGCTCCTTTGTTCCGGAGCTAGCTATTTTGGTACATACCTTTACCTTTCAGACTTATGCATATTTTGGGCACGACGGGGTCCTGTCCCGTCATATGTCAGTATTACACTCTTAGAGGTCTGTAGACAGTTGTGGGTTGGACGTTTGTACCTTGTTTTGGGTTTTGATGTTGTTATCTAGTGGCAGCCTTGTCGGCTTGCTTATTTTAATTTATGTCTTTGTGCACGTGATGTTGGTTGGTGGCAGCCTAGTCGGCTAGCCTATTATGACTGTTGTTTTGTTGTTGTTTTGGCAGCCTTGTCGGCTCGCCCGTTTTAGGGATATGTTGTAAAAGTAGCGTTGTGCTGCCAAAATTTCTATAGATATCTGTATTAGATGAATAAAGAGTGACAGGTCAGTAATGACGTCCAATTAGGACGTTAGTCGCGGCCCGTCGGGTCGGGTCGTGACACTTGTCTTGCTAGTAGTATGCATATATAACACTATGGAGGGTCAAGATTAGAACAAATGGGTGGCTTAGATGCACTTCATTAAGAGATCAAGCCAAGTGGCTCTTTAACTAAGTCAATAATATCAAGCTCTAAGTTTAGCAAGACTTGGTCATCTTAACCTTGGTCAAATGACCATTAAATCCATGTCCAATTCGTCCAAGACCAACTAAGGGGGGGACACGTGTCACCCTCCCGTTCGTCGCAATATTTCGTTTCCCGACATTTCCATAATTCCGATAAAGTTTTACTAGTCTCAAATCTTATCATTTTTGAGTTCATATGCACGTTCTTATAAACATGTCCTGGAAATACGGGGTGTAACATTCTTCCCCCCTTAGAAACATTTGTCCTCGAATGTTCTTTCGGAGCTCAATCTATCATTTCTCGGCATAGTCTCATAAAACTACACTTAATGAAACCTAATTATGCCACATATGGCCCTAATACCTCGCACACACATATCCATCCATTATAAGCCCAAAAAGGATTATCTTTTCGTACTTCCAACCCCTTTTAGCATATATACATAGTCTCAATATTATCCGTTCATGACACTTAAACATACAACAACTTTATCATGCATCCAAGTCTCTAAATGGTCAAAGACATACCTGAAATCATATAGGCGGTTCAAAGGACCGCTAAAACTGGAAACTTCCACCACGACCTCTGTCACGGCCTGTCGGTGCATGAACATCCTGCCTAGCTATTGAAGGCGAAGAACCCACAATTGATCCAGTAGACTGTGTTGTCCCACCCGGACCACCTCTATAAGGATACTCTCTTAACATATGGCCTAGACGACCACAAGAAAAACAAGCACCCGTACCGGCGCGACATACCCCAGAATGGAACCTACCACACTGGGTGCATTGAGGCAAAAATGGCCTCGACTGACTGGAACCCCCATCTCCCTGAGACCCTGAAGCCCTAGAGATCTGACCGGCCCCTGCATTCCCGGGGTTGTAAAACCCCCCGCTGGAAAACTGTGGAGAAGCACTCGGTGCTGGCTGAAATGTAGACCTAGCCTGCTGCTGAGGCTGTCCGCCTCAAAAGTTACCCTGAAACCCTGCCATCCTGGCCCTCTTGGGCTGGACTGGGTCTGGCTGGTCCTCTTTCTCTCTGTCCTCGATCCCCTGTGCATAAGCCTGCATCCTGGCAATATCTATACTTGGCTGAAGAGCCACTCCCAGGCATGCAGTAATCATATAACGGTCTAGCCCCATCACATAGTGGTGAACTCTGTCCGCCATGTCAGCCACAATAGTATGCGCATACCTGGCCAATGAGTCAAACTCCAGGTTGTACTCTCTGATGGTCCTCCCATTCTGCCTCAATGACAAGAACCTATCAACACGGGCTCTCCTCATTTCAGGAGGCAAAAATTGATCAAGAAAGGCCTCCGTGAACTCATCCCAAACTGCTGGACGAGCACCCACACCCCTCGACAGCTCCCAAGACTCAAACCAGTTCAACGCAATATCGCGTAACCGGTAAGAAGCTAACACAACTGACTCTGTCTCTGAGGCCCTAAGCACCTGCATAGTCCGATGTAGCTGCCGAACGAACTCCTGAGGATCATCCTCAGATCTCGAACCATAGAACTCGGGTGGACTACAACCCAGAAAATCCCGAATCCTTAAACTGTCGGCTCTAGGGTTAGCTACCTTCTCCTGTCGGCGCTGCCCTACCACTATGTTAGTCAATGACCTGATCTACTCTCTATAATCTCTAAACTCTCCCCGTGACTGCGGAACTGGAGGCTCTGGTATTGGAACCTCTGAGGCGCTGTTCTCGCTCACTAACACGCCGGCGAATCGAACTCGCCGTCTGAGCCACAACCTCAGGCATAATCTGGGCCTGAGTACTGGTAACCCTCTGTGGACCACTAGCAGCTCCTACTGCTGCCTTGCCCTTCTGGGCCCTGGTCGCCTTCCGTGGAGGCATAACTGTTACATAAGAATAGGTCAGAGAGGATTCAACCTACTATGACAGCTCTACTGCACGATCTCAAAGAGAGAAGAATGGAAACCAATCCTAAATGTCCTGCAGCCTCCTGATATGTGGTGCACAACACACCGATAATCAAGACTCTACTAAACACGGTCTGTAGACACTTTCCGAGGACTAACTGCTCTGATACCACTTTTGTCATGACCACCCGGGCGCGATCGTGCCCTACCAGGCACCTACGGTATACATCAGAGATAATCAGCGGAACATACATGAAACTTATAAAATAAATCAACAGGTTAGCCGATAAGGCTACCTCCCTGGATATATAAATACATAACCGAAGCAGTTGCCTCCTTTCCTTTACAAACTGACCCACAATATGTGACTACAGACCTCTAAGATTTTTAACATAACAACTGTGGCGGGACAGGGCCCCGCCATACCCCTGAATATATATGAATCTACAACCTCAGGGGGAAACCGTACCAAAAGATAAGCCTCCGGAGTAAATGGAGCTTTTTCCCAAAACTGAACCGAGATCCTAAGAGCAAGGATCAACCTGTGTACCTAATACCTGCGGGCATGAACGCAGAAAGGCGGCGTCAAGACAACAGTGCAGAGTATGGAACATAAATAATGTACAGTAAACAAATCATAACTGTACAAAAGAATGACAGGGGCAAGTATATAAAAATAAATACCAGATCCTACCATGTCATTACAATCTCGTGAACTTAATCGCACTTTATTATCTTTTCCCATTTTTCAATAAGAGTTATAGTCAAATTCTTACGTACATACTTAAGAAAAATCATCAAGTTCATAAACATATAACTTACGTATCTTGCATAACATAATCCGGCCCTTTATGGAGGGACGCCTCATTTTGGAGTTCAATTTGATTATCCATACGTGATAATGTAACCCGACCTATTTGCGGGACACGGTGAATTCATAAAAAAATCTTTCCACGAAGGTATACTGCCCGGCCCATTCCTGGGATGCGATAATGTCATATAGTCTGCCCATAAAGGTATACTGCCCGGCCCATTCCTGGGACGCGATAATGTCATATAGTCTGCCCATAAAGGTATACTGCCCGGCCCATTCCTGGGACGCGATAATGGCATATAGTCTGCCCATAAAGGTATACTGCCCGACCCATTCCTGGGACGCGATAATGTCATATAGTCTGCCCATAAAGGTATAATGCCCGGTCCATTCCTGGGACGCGATAATGTCATATAGTCTGCCCATAAAGGTATACTTGCCCGACCCATTCCTGGGACGCGATAATGTTTCTTTGCATAGCATTTTAAACCCTCTTTTCACTTCTTCTTAAGTCGTTATAACAACTTCTCATAAAGCTATTATAACAACCTTTTCAAATTAGAGAACTTAATGCATTTGTATTCCTTATTTCTTTAGGGAAAATTAAAGTCAAAAGTACTACGTACATACATACTTAAAAGAATCTTAAAACTCTTTCTCTTTTTAAATCAATAAACTTCTTCTTTTGAAAACTCAAGTTACATTTTCTTTTGAAATCAAGCCTCTTAACTTTTGAAATAATTCATGGCAACCAAACTTTTTAAATCAAATCATTCCTTTCTTTAAGAATCAAGTCCCATAACTTGAAAAGTAAAGTCTCATAACCTTCTTAGAAATCAAGGTTCATAGTCTTAAAACTTCATAACATAAATTCTTTTAATTTAAGTAACATATACTTTTTTTATGAGTTGTGAATAGGTTATACTCGTTTATAACGATCTTATTAAAGCAGCCATGATCTAGAAAATGTAATACAATTTTGTCTTATCTTAGTTTCTATGCAGATGGAGAATTCTACTCATTTTAATATAATTGATTGTCGATACATTTTCTTTATTAACGCTGCAATGGCTTGTTCGATACTTATTCTCATTCGTGCAGTAAAGTAAATTAGCACAGTCAACTCGACTCCAAAAACTTTCTAACGACTCTTACCAACATCCCCCATAAGACTTGGTAAGAACTTAGGATAACTTAGACATAACTTTTACATGGAGTACATCAACATACATACCTCTTAACTTCTAAGAGTAGAAGGAATCATGAAATAACACCATATGTATATCTCATACATAGAACCATGCCAAAAGAAGGAAGAGGTTCACATACCTCGCGACGATTATCGACAAGTAGCAAAATGCTCCAAAGTACTATAACCTTGCTAGTTTTCCACCCTTCAAGTAGAATACGCTACTCGTAGTACTTCAACCTATAAGGGTCATAATACGTCTATTAACCTCTAGCTTCAAATGTAGAATATTCTATGTGTAAAGTCACCAAATTCTACGGAAAATCGGACAGCACTTCCTTTGTTTCTACATACTTTTCCACCATTTTCAAGGCCCGAATTCAATAGCCAAACATGCCACATTTAAGGCTCAACAATTCAGCTATCCAAAGGGGATTACACGCCTTAACAGGACGTGTAAAATTCTGCCCCACAATAATACAAAACAATCCAATAACTCCATGTCATTCTCTGCTACAACAACATTAATTCTCTTTCAATTCCTTTTCAATCCAAGTTGTTATTCTAACATGTTATAAAGCCGCAATCGATTATAACAACTAAAATCTTCAAGTAGATAACATGCGACGATTCTAATTATCAACCAAATTGTATTTCAATTTCAAATGGCTCACAATGTTATTTCGGCTATAGGCTTCCACTATCCATATCACTTATCAATCCTTAATACATATACCTCATGCTAATAGAAATGTAAGGCTACAACAATATGTAATCTTATAACACTAAGAGAACAAGATTGTTACCTTAACGAGCCTTAATCCAACTTCAAGATCCGAAGTCGCTCCCTAGCAACTTAGAGCCTCTCCTTGACACTCCAATCCTCCACTTGAAGCCCTTAGAATAACACCAACAACTTTCCTTTAACTTCCAATCCAAACCTAGGAAAGTGACTAGGTTTTCACCTTGCGACTAATACGAAAACGACACTTTTCTGGGATCTTTCTATTGAGATACCCTTACAATACTCTTAGGAACCTTGGTTTAAAGTGTGGAGATTATTGAACAACAAACGAAAATTTTCCTCCTAGAAACCCTAGCAAAGTCGAGAGCTCCCTTAAGGCAAGAACAAGTTTCTTGAAATTTTTGCTAAGTATGGGAACTTGTCTTGCTAGTAGTATGCATATATAACACTATGGAGGGTCAATATTAGAACAAATGGGTGGCTTAGATGCACTTCATTAAGAGATCAAGCCAAGTGGCTCTTTGACTAAGTCAATAATATCAAGCTCTAAGTTTAGCAAGACTTGGTCATCTTAACCTTGGTCAAATGACCATTAAATCCATGTCCAATTCGTCCAAGACCAACTAAGGGGGGGTGACACGTGTCACCCTCCCGTTCATCGCAATATTTCGTTTCCCGACATTTCCATAATTCCGATAAATTTTTACTAGTCTCAAATCTTATCATTTTTGAGTTCATACGCACGTTCTTATAAACATGTCCTGGAAATACGGGGTGTAACAGAACAGATAGAGCTATCCAAAACTCGGAGCAGGGTCATATACCTGCAGATCACCAAACTGCGTACCTAAACCTGCGGCATGAACGCAGCCCCCCCGAAGGAGGTCAGTACGAAGAATGTACCAAGTATGTGAAACTGAAAATACTGTAATGAAATCATAACAGTCTATACAAAATAGGAGACATGTATGATAGCCCAACTACAGTACACAATACATAAGCAGTCATGTCAAATCAGGGACGCATGCCCTCAAAGTCATTACTCAAGTATAACCATGGGTCTCACGCCCATAACATCAATCATGCCCGTGGAATCCTTCCTCACTGCCGGCAGTCCATGATATAATATAACATCAATAAGCACACTGAACCTTGCAATCATAAGAGTAATGCAATCATTTTTACCTTTTTAAATTATGTCTTTAACAATGAGATTAACTGTTTCACTTTAAGTCATAAACACACTGCACCCTTTCATTAATGAAATCACTACCGTTTCAAAACATGAAGACCGTGCCAGTGCCAGGGTCAACCACCCTATGTGTTATAATGCAACCTATCATGGAACTATTTCACCCGCAAGGGACTATTTCACCCGCATAGGTCATGTGGACCCGCAATGAGTCATCGGTACACGATACTCGCATCACGGATAGCTAATCCATGGCTTATATATATCCCGGGAATTTAACCCGCCCGAGTCAAATACCGACCCGCCATGAGTGTGTACCACTCACCACCATGGGGAGCTACCCCATGATATCTCTCGAACCAAGTTGTCGGCCCTTTATGGAGGGACGCGGAGATGTGGAAATATGATACTTGCACGAATGTCTATATGAGCAACTCATATGCAAGCAAACCATTCTTGACCTTTATTTATAAAATGAATAACCATCATTTTAGCAAACCAAGACAACACCATGCCTTTCCTTTTTACATAAACCAAGACAATACCATGCCTTTACACAAACCAAGACAATTACCATGTCTTTCCTTTTTACATAAACCAAGACAATACCATGCCTTTCCTTTTTACATAAACCAAGAAAATATCATGCCTTTCCTTTTTACATAAACCAAGACAATTACCATGTCTTTACACAAACCAAGAGTAATTCTTATTTAAGCAAGCCAAAGTACTATCAAGGCACAAATAGAATAGTTCTCATTTAAACAAGCCAAAGTACTATCAAGGCACAAATAGAATAATTCTCATTTAAACAAGTCAAAGTACTACGTACGTCCATTCTTTTCAAAAGACTCCTTTTTATATAAAGCCCCAAGATACTAACACCTGTAGTATCAAGGCATGTTTATTTTTCAAAATAAGTTACTACACCTTTAGAAATTCATTTCAAGGCTTTGAAACTAAGTAACTTCTAATTACACAACCTAGGAAACTCATACCTATCCATCAAAATAAATAACTCTCTTAACCTTCCATAAAGCCGTTATAACCAACTTCCCATAAAGCCGTTATAACCCTTTATGGTTTTAGACAAATTCATTCTTTTTATAACCAAGAGACTTATACTTTTAAAACCAAGTATCATATACTTTCAAATCAAGTTACATAACTTTCAAAATACTTCAAGTCTCTTAATCTTTAGAAATCAAGTTTCTTCTACTTTTAAATCTCAAGTAACTCACACCTTTTAAAATAAGTTACTTCCTTTTAAATCATGTCATTTCTCCTCTTTTAAATCAATTAAGTAAATGTTACACCCCGTAAGTCCAGGACATGTATAAGAGAATGTACGCAAGGAAACAAGACTTGGAAATTAGTACGAAAGGAAGAATTGTTTTTCCGACGGAAAATGTTCCGAACGTCGGAAAGGAAAAATGTTCGTTGTTGAGAATTGGATTCTCAAAATGTATTATTTGAAGAGTATGGAACTTATATTCATATGGAAATTTATTTCTACGGATTTGGTCACGTGGGGCCCACCCGAGGAATTTTACGTTTTGCGGGGCCCACGTGGGTTACGGAATTTTATGGACGAATGAGAGGGCGACACGTGGAACCCCCACATGTGGTCTTGGACGAAATGGTGAAGGGTAAAATGGTCATTTGACCATTGTGTAGATGAGAAAGTCTTGCTAATTAATAGCTTGACATTGTTGACCAAGTCAAGAGCCATTTGGCTTGATCTCTTCCCTCCAATTTTAACAAGTGTTGTTATTCAAGCCCTCCATTGTGTTAAGTATACTACTAGTAGCAAGACTTGGCATTTTCTACACTTAGAAAAATTAGAAACCTTCTTGTTCTTCAAGAGAGCTCACGGGTTGGTCCATTTGCCCACACAAAATTTTGCAATTTTGATCCATTAGCCACAAGACTTTAACCCAATGTCCCTTAGGGTATTTTAAGGATATCTCAATAGAAAGATTTCGGAAAAAACGTATTTTTACGTTAGTCGCAAGGCGGAAACTAAGGGAGTTCTTCAACTTTGAAGTTAGAACTTGAAGATGGGTTCTTCATAGGCCTCTAAGGAGTGCTTGGAGCGGATTGGAACCTAAGTAAAGGAGCTAAGAATTGCTAAGGCGCGACTTTGGAATCTTGGAATTTTTAAGGGCTTTAAAGGTATATTCTTGTCGTTTTAGCAATTAAGGTTTACTTATCATTGTTTCTATGGTTATTAGCAAGCATGAGTTATATAGTTTGAAGTTTGATAAGTATTTTGACTATTGGAACCCTAATCCGAAATCTAGCATGTTTAGCTTTAAGATTGGAATTCAAGTTGATTATTAGTTTAAGTCGTCGCATGTTGAATAAAGAAGGAAATTGTAGTTGTTGAAGTTGTTTAGACTATATAACATGTTGACCTAAGAACTTGAAATTGGAAAAGGATTGGAAAAGACGTAGTGTGATTGGTTATATGTTGGCCGAGAATGGCTAGTGTAGTATTATACTATTTCGTATGAATTGTGGGGCGGAATTTTGCACGTAGTGTAAGGCGTGTAATCCCCTTTGTTTGGATGTTGTTTGGAGCCTTAAATGTGGCTTGTTGGTTATTGTATTCGGCCTTGAAAAAGGTGGCAAAGTAAGTAGAAACAAAGGAGGTGCTGCCCGATTTTCCGTAGAATTAGAGACCGTATACTTAGCATTATTCTACGTAGAGACTAGAAGTTGATAGTCTTGTTGTGACCATTATAGGTTGACACTTCTACGTACGGCGTATTCGGCTTAGCTTGTGGATATTAGCCGAAAAGGTATGTGAACTATCTCCTCTTCTAGCATGATTCTTTAGAATAAAGAAAGTAAGTTTTACTCCTTGAATGATCCATTCCTTGCTTGTATTTGGATTGCCTAAAATAGAATTTGTTCTATGTACTTCCTTGAGTGTACTTTGATGTTTAAATTGTAAGTAGTATAATCCATTTCCTTAGGGAAGTTTGGATTCTTAAAAGTGAAGGTATTTTTCTTAAAGTACATAGAGACTTGAAAAGGAAGTGGTTTCCAAATCTTTTGGCTAGTGCCTTAGTTCTAAAACCTAAAGGTCATTATAATGACTTTAGGGGAGTCAAAGGAGTGATTTACTTATTTGATTTAAAAGAGGAGAAATGACATGATTTAAGAGGAGGAACTTGCGTTAAGGGTGAAGTTACTTGAGGTTTAAAAAGTAGAAGAAAACTTGTTTTCTAACTATTAAGAGACTTGAAGTATTTTGAAAGTTGAGAACTTGTTTTGTAAGTATGTGATAATTGGTTTTAATAGTATAAGTCTCTTGGTTATTGAAGGAATGGATACGTCTAAAACCATAAAGGGTTATAACGGCTTTATGGGAAGTTGGTTATAACGGCTTTATGGAAGGTTTAGAAAGTTGTCTATTTTGATTAAATCGGCATAAGTTGCCTAGATTGTGAAAATTTGGAGTTACTTGATTTCAAGCTTTGAAATGAGTTTTCTAAAAGTGTAGTAACTTACTTTGAAAAATAGACACGCCTTGATACTACGGGTGTTAGTATCTTGGGGCTTTACATAGAAAGGAGTCTTTTATAAAGGAATGTACGTACGTAGTACTTTGGCTTGTTAAAGAGAATTATTCTAAGTGTGCCTTGATAAGTACTTTGGCTTGTTAAAGAGAATTATTCTATGTATAACTTGATAAGTACTTTGGCTTGTTAAAGAGAATTATTCTAAGTGTGCCTTGATAAGTACTTTGGCTTGTTAAAGACAATTATTCTAAGTGTGCCTTGATAAGTACTTTGGCTTGTTAAAGAGAATTATTCTATGTATAACTTGATAAGTACTTTGGCTTGTTAAAAGAGAATTATTCTATGTATGCCTTGATTAGTACTTTGGCTTGATAAATTGAGGATTTGTCTAAGTGTGCCTTGATAAGTACTTTGGCTTGTTAAAAGAGAATTATTCTATGTATGCCTTGATTAGTACTTTGGCTTGATAAATTGAGGATTTGTCTAAGTGTGCCTTGATAAGTACTTTGGCTTGTTAAAAGAGAATTATTCTATGTATGCCTTGATTAGTACTTTGGCTTGATAAATTGAGAATTTGTCTAAGTATGCCGTGATAAGTACTTGGGCTTGTTAATTGAGAATTGCCTATGTGTCTTTGGAAATAACCGTTGTGTGCTATTGGTATATCGGTCGTTTGAGGTCATTCCCGGGTTTGTGGCATTTGCATAATTCCGTGGATTTGCTACCCACGATGCGAGGAATACCTCATGCGAGTCTGTAGGGCTTATGCGGGTGAAATAGTCCCATGCGGGCGGGTCCAGCCTATGCGAGGAATACCTCATGCGAGTCCGTAAGGGCTTATGCGGGTGAAATAGTCCTATGCGAGGAATACCTCATGCGGGTCCGAAAGGGCTTATGCGGGTGAAATAGTCCCATGCGGGCGGGTCCAGCCTATGCGAGAATACCTCGCGGGTCCACGCGACCTATCACGGGTGAAATAGTCCCAGGAATAGGATTGCTAAATGATACTGCGGGCGGATGGTCCTGCTTGATCATGAGCTTCCTAGTTTATATTGTAAGGATACTATTGTTTACTCTCATTGTTAGTAAGGCACAATGTGTTGTATTTTGATTATCATATATGTCCCCGGATTTGTTTGTGTTACCCTATGGTCATGCTTTTACGAGGTGGGATTCCGGGGCATGGGACCACGAGGTATTGAGGACACAGGTGGGACTTGGTGTTCATGTATCCTTATTGGTGTTATTACATCATGGACTGCCGGCAGTGAGGAAGGATTCCACGGGCATGATTGATATTATGGGCGTGAGACCCATGGTTATATTGAGTAATGACTTTGAGGGCCTGCGTCCCTGACTTGATATGACTGCTTATGTGTTATGTACTTGTCACGACCCGTTCCGGGGCCCGTGACTGGTGCCTTACCCGGGCACCCAAGTAGTCATACATCAGAGAACAATCAGCGGAATATAAAACAAGACATGAAACATGATATAACTAGAACATTTTATCTGATGAAAAAGATTGTCTTTCGGCATATATACATAAACCAAGTTTTTGCAGTTACATCCCAACTGTACAACAGGACTACAGACCTCTAAGGAAAAAAACAACTATGGCGGGACAGGGCCCCGCCATACCCTGTCTGTACAAAACTATTTACAACAGGGAGATCATACCCAAAAGTAGAGCCTCCGGAGAGAGTGGAGCTCCTAACACCAACGTAGAGATCCTAAGGATGTGGATCTAGCACCTGCTTTCCTCTAGAACTCTGCGGCATGACGGCCCCGAAGGAGGTCGATAACAGTACCAAGTATGTGAAACTATAAAGTACTTTAAATGAAATCAAAGTATTTAAAACCTTTTCACAAATACATTCAGTTTAATTGCACATAGTGCCACATCACAATAATAATAGGAAAACTGTAACAGGTCTAGTCTAGGCCGCGAATGATCGAAGCAAGGCCAACCGCCCATAGTATCATTCTGCGTGCCTAGTCCTGGACTTCCGCAGTCCGCATAGGTCACATGACCGCGTGAGGTATTCCCCGCATCGGGGTAGCTAGCCGGTACCTCCCGGACTTCGCGGTCGCGTAGCCTCAAAAGACCGCGTAGTCCATGGACGCATAGGCATCCCGCGTCGGGCTAAACACCCGAATGATCAATCCTGGAGCATACCGCGACTCGCATAGTCTCATAGACCGCATAGGCCGTATAGACCCGCATCAAGGGTGGCCAGCACTCGGTATAACAAGTCACGGGGGTAGGTGATACAATACCAGTACAACGGACTTACCGGTTAGCAACGTAAGCACAGCAAGAATGACCCCCTTTCACACATTACAAGGCATTTAACACATGCAGCATCATAGTATGTCTACCTATCAACCAATCTTACTACACTTAACAGAAAGCAATACAAGGCTTTTATATACAAACAAGTAAACAGTTCCTTTTATCATTCTTAGGTTGTTATACCTACTTCCCATAAAGCTAGTATAACTCTTAAGCTTTTGTTTTAACACCAACTATTACTCTTCTGTTAAAATGATTCATTATTCTTTTGACATACTTCAAGGTTCTTATTATTCAGGCTTAAGTCAAAAGACATTGCCGATTATCATATGTACGTCTGTATTACTATATACTTAAAATATCATGCTCAGGAGTATAGGAAGAATCACATACCTTCTCGGCGAAATCCACCTGCCAAGTCGAGTATGTCGCGCGCAGAGAATCAGCCTATAATAGTCACAGACATCTATCAAAGTCTAGACTATTCTGCAGGTCATTCTAAACAGAGGGTCCTCAATTCTACGGAAAGTCGGGCAGCACAACCCTACCCGGTGAGCTATATAAGTCTACTGTGAAAACAGTCCTATGTAAGTACAGTTCGTATAATCTTCTTTTATACCCTTCTAAGGTGTTACAGTTCAATTCTATTCTTAATAACCTCCTAAGTATTTATACTTATCTCAATACTTCTACAGTATGCATTCTCTAATTACAAAAGAGGGTTAGGATTATTTACCTCGATAAGCCCAATAATATCCAAGTAAAAAGTCGATCCTGAGCGAGGTTTAGCTCCTAATCCAAAGCTCCAAGGCGCTCCAAGAATCCTTAGAAGTTTCCCACAACTTCTACTAAGTACTAAGGAATTTGGGCTAGGTTAAATTGGGCATTATAACAATACTAGAAGGCAACTTTCCTACCAAGGGAGGGGGGGTAGGTTTCGGCTAGGCTAGAGGGGGGAAGGGCCTCGGCCAAAACTTCACTCGAAGGGGAGGGTGTTTGGACGAATTGCTCACAAGGAGAGGGAGGATTTTTCAAGACTTGAAAGCTTTAGTGGATGAAGAACTCTTCATCTCAAGAGGGGTATTTATAGGTCAAGACATGGCCAACCAATGGCCAAGATTTAGCCAAGTGCTAGGCAAGTGTAAGGTCAAGATTAGGGCAAGTGTACCTAGCCAACTTGCACACAAAATATCTATCCAACTTTATGACAAGGATTGTCATCCAATCGACCCTATTGCCGTGACAAGTCCACCAATGAGAGGGTGGAAAGTGTCGCCCTCTCATTGGTCCAAAGTGTTACGTCTCTCGGAAAAATCCGCAAAAATAAGAAATGACATAGCCGGAATTTATCCTATGAAAGCCGTGGAAACGTTTCGTCGGAAAACCAATCGTTTTGTGAGTTGTGCCCAATAATTTTCGTCCAAGCCTAACTTTTAAGGCTAACCTTTTGTACGTATTCCCTTACGTACATACTCTGGAAATACGGGGTATAACATTCTCCCCTCCTTAGAAACATTCGTCCCGAATGTTCCTTCCCAAGACAGTTAAAGATAAGGTTCTTAACAACCTAAGCGATTCGCAAAAAAACACTTAGCACATAAGTCAATTGAATCAATAAGTAGGAAAGTAGGTTACGGAGGTGTGGGGAATAGGTGAGGTATCTCTGCCTCATGTCCTCCTCTGCTTCCCACGTCATCTCCTCCTAAGCTCGTTCACACAAAACTTTGTGAGCTACGTCCTTGGTCAGACGCCTAACTCCGACGATCGACTATCGCTATGGGAATCTCCTCACGATAACCTCGGTCACTGGACATCGTCAATCGGGTTTACCTAGATGGATCCCGACACATCTCTCCGGCGTAGATACGTGAAATACGGATGCCGCCTCCAGATCGGACGGCAGATCCAACTCATAGGCAACCTTGCCTACCCTGTGGACAATCTGAAACGGCCCAATGTACCTTGGGCTGAGTTTTCCCTTCTTCCCGAATCTCATCACACCCTTCATGGGTGACACCTTCAGGAAAACCCAATCATCAACTGCGAACTCCAGATGTCGACGTCGATGATCTGCATACGACTTCTGTCGACTCTGAGCTGTCAATAGCCGCTCTCGGATAAGCTTCACCTTATCCACTGCCTGCTGCACCAAGTCTGGTCCCACTAACTGTACCTCGCCCACATCGAACCATGCTATCGGCGATCTGCACTTCCTCCCATACAAAGCCTCATAAGGCGCCATCTGAATACTGGAGTGGTAGCTATTATTATACGCGAACTCAACCAGCGCAAGTGATCCTCGGCTACCTCTGGTCAATAACACGGGCTCGCAGATATCCTCGAGAGTCCGGATAGTGCGCTCTGCTGTCCGTCTGCTCGTGGATGAAATGCGATTACTCGTGCTCACTGCGTCCTAAACCTCTGGAAGGACCTCGAAGTTAGCGTAACGGGCTCCTGCATGCGATATGATCGAAATAGGGACTCCATGCGATCGACGACCTCTCGGATGTAAAGTCCGCATAATCCTCGGTAGAAAGTCGTCCCGACGGGAAGAAAGTGGGCTGATTTTCGTCGACCGTCGACGATAACCCATATAGAATCATGTCTCCTGCGAGTGCGAGGCAATCCTGTGATGAAGTCCATGTTGATCACCTCCCACTTCCGGTCGGGATCTCTATCGTGTAACAAACCACGTGCCTCGGTGCTCTACCTTCACCTGCGACAACACGGGCGAGCTACGAACTCGCAACGTCCTCTTCAAACCATCCCACCAATACGGATCTAAGGTCGTGGTACATCTTGGTCGACCACGGATGGATAGAACGCTTGCGTGTGCTTCCCCGAGAACCTGCTGCCAAGTCCTCAAACATCTGGAACACACACTCCCTCAAACCTTAGCGCCCCATCAGGTGCTACCTCAAAAGGACCCTTCCCCTCACGAAGAGTTGTATCACGATAACGTGCCAAAACTGGATCCTCGAACTGTTGCCTCTTCACCTCCTCGACGATGGAAGACTCGGCAACCTCACGAACCTAACCGCTGCTATCGTAATCAATCAAACGGACACCAAGGCTCGCTAATCGATGCAAATCACGAACCATGCCCTCCTCTCGGCTGCACCTCTCGATAGACTCCCATCGACCTACGACTAGAGCATACGCCACAACATTGGCCTTCCGGGTGGTACAGATATCGACGCCATAATCCTTAAGCAACTCTAACCACCGTCTCGCCGTAAGTTCGGCTCCTCTGTGAAGATATACTGGAGGCTCTTGTGGTGCGTATAAATATCCACGTGAACCCATACAAATAGTGCCTCCGGATCTTCAAAGCGTGAATCACCACCGCCCGGCTCAAATCATGGGTGGGGTAGTTCCTCGTGTATCTTAAGGTCGGGATGCGTATGCTATAACTCTGCCTGCTGCGTCAACACACATCCCAACCCGATGCCCGACGCGTCACAATACACCACGTAACCATCTGGACCTCCGGAAGTAAGAAGCGGGCGGTCGTCGCTTTCTCTTTCAAGAATGGAAACCCCGCTCCAAGCATCATCCCATCAAACTTGGTGCCTTCGAGTCACCTAGTCAATGGTGCGAAGATAGAAGCAAACTTCTCCACGAACCGCCGATAATATCTGCAAGGCCCGTAAAACTACGAACCTCAGCCGGAGTAGTAGGTCTAGGCCAAGTCTGGCCTCGATCTTGGCCATATCCACTGAATGCCATCACCCACAATGTGCCCAAGAAAAGCCACCGAGGTCAACCAAAACTCACATTTGGAAAACTTCGATACATCTGTGCGATCCGAGAACTGTCGGCCACAATCCTCAAATGCTCGCGTGCTCCCGCTCTGGCGAGAATAAACCAAGATATCATCAATGAACACTATCACAAACGTGTCCAAAAATGGTTTGAACACTCGGTTCATCAACTCCATGAATACCACGAGCATTGGTCAACCAAAGACATGACCACGAACTCATAATGCGTCTGGTCCGAATGCGATCTAGGGACATCCACTCTCTAACTCGAACTCGATGATAGCGATCGTAGATCAATCTTGGAAAACATCTCGCGCCCGCAACCGATCGAACAAATCATCAATCACGGGAAGGGTATCGTTCTTAATGGTCACCTTGTTCACCGCTCAGTAGTCAACACATGCGCGGCGTCGCTCTTTCTTCTTCACGAACAATACCGCGCCCCAGGAGAAACACTAGGTCGATGAAACCGCTTCTCCAACAAATCACTCACCGCTCCTTCAACTCTCTTAACTCGGCGGTGCCATCTCGTATGGCGGAATGGAAATAGGCCGAGTGTGCCGCAACACATCTATACAAAACTCAATCTCCCTCTGCGGAGGAATACCGGAGGTCGTCCGAAACACGCCGTCGAGAACTCTCGGACTCGAACTTGTCAAAATCTGGTACGCAGCCTCGATTATCAAACACCCGAACGAGATGGTAGATATACCCTTCGCACCATCTTCCTAGCCTTGAGGTAGGAAATAAACCTACCTTTCGGCGATACCGTGCTCCTTCCCACTCAACAACCGCTCCTCGAGAAGCTGGAACCGTCTTACTCTCTCTGCGGTCTACATTGGCGTAGCAAAGCTAGCCAATCCATCCCCATGATCACGTCGAAGTCAATCATCTCCAACTCTATCAAGTCGGCAAGTCCGACCGTAAATGGTCACAGACAAGCTCTATATACCGCCGAGCTACCACCGAATCACCACGGCGTAGCTACCTCGAAAGGTCTATGGACTCGGGCTCATCCCTATCCTACTAGCAACAAGGGAGATATATAGGGCAGTAGAACCGGATCTATCAAAGCATATACATCAAACCCGAACCGATAAGGTACTGCGACATCGGTGAGGCCTCACGATCCCGCTTACGGACAAAGCATAAATGCGTTACGAGGACCGCTGAATCGACTGCGCCACGACCTCTCGCGACCTGCTGATCTCGAGTACCACGCCTCGGGCGATAACTGTCGGGGATGAAGAAGCGGCAGCGAACCACGTAGGTGGGCCTACCCCAGCGCCCGGTCGGGCAAACCCTCGCGAAATGACCCTGCTGGCCACAAGTATGGCAAGTCCCCGTAGTAGCATAACAACTCCCAGAATGGAATCTACCACAACGGGCGCACACCAGGACCTCGAGCGGTTAGCCCTGTTACCTCGAAATCCGAAGTCACGGGGCCCCGACCGCCCGATGCTCTGGCATCTTGAAAAGATGTAGGAGTGCTCACGGCATTGTGGTGCAAATCTGGACTTCTGATGATGCTGCCCACCCTGAGAACCACCAAAAGAACCGTCTTGGCGCCTTCTTCTGCTGATATCGGTCTACGGCGGTCTCTACGCTCGCCGCATCCCAATGCATGAGCTGCATACGGGTAATGTCCATGCTCGGTGAAGGACACTCCGCACAAGACTTCGGCCATATAGTCGTCTAGCCGGTGGCGTAGCGATGCACGGTCCTCCATATCGCTACGGTCACGAGAACATATCGAGCCAATGAATCAAACTCGACATTGTACTCTCTAACTGTGCGTCCTCCCTGCCTCAGTAACAAAAATCTGTCAGATCGTGCCCTCCTCATCTGCGGAGGCAAGAAGTGTGTGAGAAAAGCCTCTGAAAACTCATCCCATACTGCTGGAGGTGCATGCTCTCCCCGGGAAAGCTCCCATGAATCGAACCAATCGACTGCGGTATCACGCAGCCGATGCGAACCGAATGTCACAGACTCAGTCTCTGAAGCCTTGACCACCCGCATAATCCTCTGCAACTGACGGATGAACTCCTGCGGATCATCCTCTGGTCTAGACCCGTAAAACTCTGGCGGGCTACAACTCAGGAAGTCCCGTAGCCTCAAGCTATCTGCCCTCTGGTGAACAACGGGTACTACTGGAGCTGGAACTGGAATGGCTGCCTCAAACCTCTCCTCATATCTGGCCACGACCTTGGCTAGTAACTGGGCCATCTCCTTGTACCCTAACTCCTCTGCCCCGGGCTGAGGGACAGGAGGTGTGGGTACTGCGGTCCCTGCTGGGGCCGGCGGTGTCATAGAACTCGCCGTCTCTGGTATAGCCTGGGCCTGAGCCCTCGTGACTCTGGGTGTCACACTAGCAGCTCCTCATTGCCTTGCCGCTTCAGGCCGGGTTGCCTTACGTGGAGGCATATCATTCTGAGAAAGGAATGCGTTAGAGGGGTCCAACCTATAACACAGCTCTAAAGCACGATCTCAGAGTGAGAAGAATGGAAACCAATCCTAAATATCCTATAGCCTCCTGATTATTGGTGTGGTGCACAACACAGATAATCAGAACTACTAGATCTGGTGCGTAGACACTTTCCGAGGATTAATCGCTCGATACCACTTTTGTCACGACCCGTTCGGGGCGTGGTCGTGCCTTACCCGGGCACCCAAGTAGTCATACATCAGAGAACAATCAGCGGAATATAAAACAAGACATGAAACATGATATAACTAGAACATTTTATCTGATGAAAAAGATTGCCTTTCGGCATATATACATAAACCAAGTTTTTGCGATTCATCCCAGTATGCAGCGGGACTCTGCACCTAAGGAAAAAAACAACTATGGCGGGACGGGGCCCGCCATACCTCGTCTGCACAAAACTATCTACAACAGGAGATCATACCCAAAAGTAGAGCCTCCGAGAGAGTGGAGCTCTAACACCAACGTAGAGATCCTAAGGATGTGGATCTAGCACCGCTTTCCTCTAGAACTGCGGCATGAACGGCCCCGAAGGAGGTCAAGATAACAGTACCAAGTATGTGAAACTATAAAGTACTTTAAATGAAATCAAAGTATTTAAAACCTTTTCACAAATACATTCGATTTAATTGCACATAGTGCCACATCACAATAATAATAGGAAAAGCGTAGCAGTCTAGTCTAGGCGCGAATGATCGAAGCAAGGCCAACCGCCCATAGTATCATTCTGCGTGCCTAGTCCCGACTTCCGCGATCCGCATAGGTCACACACGCAGACCGCGAGGTATTCCCGCGACGGGGTAGCTAGCCCGGTACCTCCCCGACTTCGATCGCATAGCCTCAAAGACCGCATAGTCCGTGGACCGCATAGGGCATCCCGCGTCGGGCTAAACACCCTAATGATCAATCACGGCATACCGCAGCCTCCGTAGTCTCATAGACCGCATAGGCGTATAGACCGCGTCAAGGGTGGCAAGCCCTCGGTATAACAAGTCGAGGGTAGGTGATACAATAACGACAACGGACTTACGGTTAGCAACGTAAGCACAAGCAAGAATGACCCCTTTCACACATTACAAGGCATTTAACACATGCAGATCATAGTATGTCTACCTATCAACCAATCTTACTACACTTAACAAAGCAATACAAGGCTTTTATATACAAACAAGTAAATGATTCCTTTTATCATTCTTAGGTTGTTATACCTACTTCCCATAAAGCTAGTATAACTCTTAAGCTTTTGTTTTAACACCAACTATTACTCTTCCATTAAAATGATTCATTATTCTTTTGACATACTTCAAGGTTCTTATTATTCAGCTTAAGTCAAAAGACATTGCCGATTATCATATGTACGTCTGCACTATATATACTTAAAATATCATGCTCAGGAGTATAGGAAGAATCACATACCTTCTCGAAATCCACCGCCAAGTCGAGTATGTCGCGCAGAGAATCAACTATAATAGTCACAGACATCTATCAAAGTCTAGACTATTCGTAGGTCATTCTAAACAGAGGGTCCTCAATTCTACGGAAAGTCGGGCAGCACAACCCTACCGGTGAGCTATATAAGTCTCATGTGAAGACAATTCTATGTAAGTACATTCAGATAATCTTCTTTATACCCTTCTAAGGTGTTACAGTTCAATTCTATTCTTAATAACCTCCTAAGTATTTATACTTATCTCAATACTTCTACAGATGCATTCTCTAATTACAAAAGAGGTTAGGATTATTTACCTCGATAAGCCCACTAATCTCCAAGTAAAAAGTCGATCCGGAGCGTGGTTGAGCTCCTAATCCAAAGCTCCAAGCGCTCAAGAATCCTTAGAAGTTTCCCACAACTTCTACTAAGTACTAAGGAATTTGGGCTAGGTTAAATTGGGCATTATAACAATACTAGAAGGCAACTTTCCTACCAAGGGAGGGGGGGTAGGTTTCGGCTAGGCTAGAGGGGGGAAGGGCCTCGGCCAAAACTTCACTCAACGGGGGCGGGGTGTTTGGACGAATTGCTCACAAGGGAGAGGGGAGGATTTTTCAAGACTTGAAAGCTTTAGTGGATGAAGAACTCTTCATCTCAAGAGGGGTATTTATAGGTCAAGACATGGCCAACCAATGGCCAAGATTTAGCCAAGTGATAGGCAAGTGTAAGGTCAAGATTAGGGCAAGTGTACCTAGCCAACTTGCACACAAAATATCTATCCAACTTTATGACAAGGATTGTCATCCAATCGCCCTATTGCCGTGACAAGTCCACCAATGAGAGGGTGGAAAGTGTCGCCTCTCATTGGTCCAAAGTGTTACGCCTCTCGGAAAAATCCGCAAAAATAAGAAATGACATAGCGAATTTATCCTATGAAAGCCGTGGAAACGTTTCGTCGGAAAACCAATCGTTTTGTGAGTTGTGCCCAATAATTTTCGTCAAGCCTAACTTTTAAGGCTAACCTTTTATGCGTATTCCCTCACGCATACTCTGAAATACTGGTATAACTTGATCGTAGGTTGGATATCATACATGTCTCCGTGTTATTTAGATCGCTATGATTTTATTACGCATTTCATCGCTCACATACTTGGTACATTCTTCAGATCGACCTCCTTGGGGCTGCGTTCATGCCGCGAGTTTAGGTGCAGCTTCGGTGATCGGCAGTGTAGGATCCTGCTCGTGGTTTTGGATAAGCTCCTTCATTCCGAGTTTATCTTTGGTATATGTCCTTCAAGATGTGCTTTGTATAGTTTTGGGTACGGCGGGGCCTTGTCCCGTCATAGTTCAGTTTAACTCCTAGAGGTCTGTATTCATATGTGGGATTGGACTCATGTACAGTGTAGTGTCTTTTATTATGTATATTATATGGCAGCCCTGTCGGCTTTGCCTTGCACGTACGTTGGTTTTAAAAAAAAATGAGGTGTTATTTCAGTTCCGCAACTTACTTGTATTGTTAAGGTAGAAGGGTGCCTAGGTAGGGCACCAGTCACGGGCCCGGGGTTCGGGCTGTGAAAGTAAATCACTCCTTTGACTCCCCTAAAGTCATTATAACAACCTTTCGGTTTTGGAACTAAGGCGCTAGCCAAAAGATTTGGAAACCACTTCCTTTTTAAGACTCTAAGTACTTCAAGTAAAATACTTTCACTTTTGAAAATCCAAACTTCATTAAGGGGATGAATTATAACAACTTTCAATTTAAACATCCAAAGTACAATCAGGGAAGTATATAGAACAACTTCTATATTAGGCAATCCAAGTACAATAAAGGAATGGATCATTTAAGGAGTAAGACTTACTTTCTTTATCATAAGGAATCATGCTAGAAGAAGAGGAGATGGTTCACATACCTTTTAGGCTTAATCCACAAGCTAAGTCGAATACGCCGCACGTAGAATTATCAACCTATAATGGCCACAACACGACTATCAACTTCTAGTTTCTAACGTAGAATGATACTAAGTATACGGTCTCTTATTCTACGGAAAATTGGGCAGCACCTCCTTTGTTTCTACGTACTTTTCCACCTTTTTCAAGGCCCGATAATCAATAACCAACATGCCACATTTAAGGCTCAATACATCAACCAATCAAAGGGGATTACACGCCTTACAATACGTGTAAAATTCTGCCCCACAATTAATACCAAGTAACTTTAATATTCAAAGCCATTCTCGGCTAACATGTACAACAACACAAGTCCTTTCCAATTCTTTTTCAATCCAAGTTCTTAGGTCTAACATGTTATATAGTCATAAACAACTTTAACAACTATAATTCCTTCTTTATATAACATGCGGCGACTAAACTAATAATCAAATTTAATTGTAATCTCAAAGGCTAATCATGCTAGTTTCGGATTAGTTGTTCCAATAGCCATAACACTTATCAAACTTCAATATATACATATCATGCTTGCTAATATCCATAACTACAACAATAAGTAATCTTTAATTACTAAAACGACAAGATTGTTACCTTGATAAGCCCTTATAAAATTCCAAGATTCAAAGTCGCTCCTTAGAAATTCTTAGATCCTTTACTTTATGCTCCAATCCGCTATTTTAAGCCCTTAGAAGTTCACATCCAACCTCTCTTCCATTTCCAATCCAAAACTATGAAAACGACTTAGGTTTTCGCCTTGCGACTAACGTGAAAACGTCTTTTTTCTGAGATCTTTCTATTGAGATATCCTTACAATACCCTTAGGGACCTTGGGTTAAAGTCTTGTGAATAATGAACCACAATTGCAAAAATTTTGTGTGGGATAATAGCCAAACCCGAGAGCTATCTCTCAAGAACAATGTTCTCTAATTTTTTCTAAGTGTTGAAGAATAAGTCTTGCACTAGTGTAGTATATATAATACAATGGATGGCTTAGATTACAACATATGTGTGGCTAGGATGAAGAGTAATTAATATCTATACAAGTGGCAAGTTGACTTTGTCAATTATCTCAAGCTTGCAAGACTTGATCATCTACTTGACTACTAACCTTGGTCACTTGACCATTAACCATGGTACAATTTTCGTGCAAGCCTATGTGGGGGTGACACGTGTCGCCCTCCCATTCGTCCATAAAGTTTTGTAACCCTCGTGGGCCCCACAAAACGTAAAATTTCTCGGGTGGGCCCCACGTGACCAAATCCGTAAAATAAATTTCCACAATGTTAATAAGTTTCATACTCCTCAAATAATGCATTTTGAGAATCTAATTCTCCTCAACGAACATTTTTCCTTTCCGACGTTCGGAAAAACAATTCTTCCTTTCGTACCAACTTTTCAAGTGTTGATTCTTTACGTACATTCTCTTAAACATGTCCTTGAATTACGGGGTGTAACAATCTTCAAGAGCTCTCGGGAATTCAACCCAAAAAAATGAATCAAACCATCATTGCCTGTTGAGATATTTCTATATGCTTACGCAAGTGTACGTATCGCTCAGGTAATATAGTCTGTAAGACCGAGTTATCGTCCACAGAGACTGGTCTGTCAAGTACCGAATATCTAATCTATGGTATCTATTTGGTAACCATAACTTTGTTTGAGATTTTAGACTAAGAATTAAAACTAAGTAAAGTGTAGAAAATAAACTAAGAGTGATAATACTTTGGTTTAAAACAGTTATGAAGGAAATAGGGCTTCCAATCTCCTCAACTATCCGCTCTTTCACGTGTTAATGTAACGTTAATGATTCTTCTTCTTATTAAGATAGCAGGTTAACTAATCTGTTCTATATTCCGGTTAGGACATATAAAAACTCAACCTTATGCAGAAACCTTCTATATTTCTATGATAGATTTTACCACACTGAGGGATTAAGTGTCATGACCCGACCACGGACCCGTGACTGGTGCCTTACCCCGGGCACCCTTGTGATACAACATCAGAAAAAACCAGCGGAAAATAAACTCACAACAAGAACCCATATAGAATATAAGCAGGCTAACCCAAAATGGCTACCTCTAAATATAACAAAGCTGAACAGTTACATCCTTAACAACCCAAGTTATGACAAGACTACAGATGTTATACCCCGTATTTCCAGAGTATGTACGTGGGGACGTACGTAGAAAAGTTTGAACTTTAAAGTTGGCTTGGACGATTTATTTTTGTGCACAACACCCGATTAGAGTCGTTTTTCGACGAAACGTTTTACTAAACTCGCGTAGGGTAAATTCCGGCTATGTCATTTATTATTTTTGCGGATTTTTCCGAGAGACGAAACATTTTGGACCAACGGGAGGGTGACACTTGTCACCCTCATTGGACGGCAAATTGGCATTGTTTGGCACGTTTTTTGTGCCTTGCACAAAGTCAAGGAGTTGGTAGGATATTTTGATGTAGTAGATAGAATGGACACTTGCCTAAATCCTCACCCTACACTTGCCTTGCACTTGGCATCATCTTGGCCATTGGTTGGCCAATGCTTGACCTATAAATACCCCTCTATGTTGATGAACTTCTTCATCCAAATATTTTCTAAGTGTTAAAATTCCCTCCCCTCTCTTGATATGTTTTCGCCCAACACCCCTCCTCTAGCCTTAGTGGCTTGGCGAGAGCCCCTCTAAAGCAAGCCCTAGCCGAAACACCACCCCCCTCCCTTAGTAGAAAAATACTCTTCAAGTATTGTTGCTATGGCAAAATACTTTAGCCCTTATACTTTGTAGTATTTCCAAAGTCCCCTCTATACTAAAAGCCCAAATACTAGCTATACTTCCTTAGTCACAAACGAAACCCTAAGAGAAACTTCATTGTTGATTGAAGTAGTAAGTAGAAGTGTGTAGCAACTTCTAAGGGTTCTTGGAGCGCATTGGAGCGTACGGAGTAGGAGCTAAACCTTGCTCAGGAGCGACTTTTATCTAGGATATTATTGGGCTTATCGAGGTAAATAACCTTATCCTCCCTTTGTAATTAGAATATACATACTGTAGAAGTATAGGAATAAGTATTAAATACTTAGAAGGATATTAAAGAATAGAATTGAACTGTTATCACAGTAGAAGGGTTTAAAAGAAGAATAATCAAACTGTACTTACATAGGACTGTTTTCACAGTAGACTTGAGTAGCTCACCGGGTAGGGAAGTGCTGCCCAACTTTCCGTAGGATATAGAACCCTCTGCTTAGAGCTTTGTACAGTACAGTCTAGACGTTGATAGACGTATTTGACTGTTATAGGTCGATTCTCTGCGCGCGACATATTCAACTTGGCAGGTGGATTTCGCCGAGAAGGTATGTGATTCTTCCTATCCTCTTGAGCATGATATTTTAAAGAATATGTATATAGTACGGTAGACGTACGTGTGTTAACTGAATAATAATTACGGCAATGTCTTCGGACTTAAGCCTGAATAATAATTACGGCAATGTCTTTTGACTTAAGCCTGAATAAAAAGAATCTGAAGTAGTTCAAAAGAATTAAGAAACCTTTTTAAGAGTAACACTTGGTTTTAAAAGCTTAAGAGTTATACTAGCTTTATGGGAAGTTAGGTATAACGGCTTAAGAGTGACAAAAGGAATGATGTTTTACTGATCTGAATGAATGTCGAACAAACCACAGCAGCGCTAATAAAGGGAGATGTTTTGACTAATAAAGTATTATTAAAACCAGTAGAAACTTCCATCTGCATAGGAGCTAAGATGAGACAAAATGATATTACATTTCCTAGATCATGGCTGCTGTAATAAGATTGTTATGAACAATAATAACCTACTCACACATAAGGTATATGTTTCTCAAATTGTTTTAAAGGATTAAAACTATGAACTACGAAACCTTTCGAAAATGAGAAACTTGAGTAATTGAAATTAGGCAAACTTGAACGTTGGGAAAAGAATGTTGTTACTTGATTTTACAAAGAGAAGTGTTTTGATTTACTTCAAGATAATCACTCTATTTTTATACTACGGGTATTGTGTGACCTTTGTGAAAGAAACAGATCTTTTAAAAGAGTAATACATGAAGTACTTTGGGGCTAAAAACCCGAACTTGTTGACATAATGTAGAAAGTACCTTGTGTGAATAACTTGATTGTATTGATTTGTGATAGTCTTGTAATACTTTCTTGTTGACTTGATAAGTAAACATGTTAGGATGTTACGTGAGTTAGTATCTTGTGATGTTTGTGTAAAGGGGTTTTCCCTTGTTGTGCTTAGGTTGTTTAACGATAAGCTGTTATGTTAGTATTATATCACTCATGATTCCGGGGGTTAAGCTGCCCTCCGATGCGGGGTAGACTCAGGCGGGTCTGTGTGACCTATGATTCGAGAATACCTTATGCGGTGCAGCCATGGCCTATCGGAGCTGGGAGTTCCGTGTTAGTATCGCGCCTTGTGGTCATGCGGTCTTTGTGGCCACGCGGACGGCGAGTCCAGACGCCGGAGTAGCTACCGATGCGGGGAATACCTCATGCGGGCCATTGGAGTGGCCCATGCGGAGCTACGGGAAGTTCCAGGGCTAGACGCGCACATTAGATACTGCGGGCGAGTGGCCAGCTTTGATCATGTGACGGTCTAGACAGATCTCATGATACAGTTTATGACCTTGTTTGTACTGTGGGTTTTAGTAGTCGGCTATGCCTTCGTACTTACCCCGTACGGTTTTATGATGACATAGGTAGGACCTGGTGTTCATGTATATTCCTTGGTGTTTTTATATCATAGACTGCCGGCAGTGAGGAAGGTATTCCACGGGCATGATTGATGTTGTGGGCGTGAGACCCATTGCTACATTTGAGTGATGACTTTGAGGGCGTGAGTCCCTGACTTGACATGACTGCTTATTTATTGTGAACTGTAGTTTTGGTTATCATACATGTCTCCTGCTTTATATAGACTACTATGATTTCATTTACGATATTTTGATTTCACATACTTGGTACTGTTGTCTTGACCTCCTCGGCTGCGTTCATGTCGCAGTAAAGGTACTCCTACCGCTGATCCGTTCTTAGGATCACCGTTTGACGTTGGAAAAGCCCGTTTCTCCGAGGCTTAGCATTTTGGTATGGTCCTGTCGTTGTAGATATTTGCATTCAGGGTATGGCGGGCCCCCGTCCGCCATTGTTGTTTTAAACTCTTAGAGTGCAGTAGACTGTTGTAAGGTTGGGATGTAATCGTTCATTTTGGGGTATTTATATACATATATGCCGAAGACAACTTTTTCCCGAAACCGTGTCTTATTTATCTTGTTTCATATCTTGGTTGTTTTATATTCCATGATTTCTCGATGTATGACTACTTGGGTGCGGGTAAGGCACGATCCACTGCCCGAACGGGTCGTGACAAAAGTGGTATCGAGCGATTAATCCTCTGAAAGTGTCTGCACCGTATCTAGTAAGTCTTGATTATCGGTGTGTTGTGCACCACACCAATAATCGTGAGGCTATAGGATATTTAGGATTGGTTTCCATTCTTCTCACTCCGAGATCGTGCTTTAGAGTCGTGTTATAAGTTGGACCTCTAACGTATTCCTTTCCTTTACGGTGATGCCTCGCGCCCAGCAACTCGGGCCCGAAGGGCAAGCGGTAGAGGCTGCGAGTGGAGTTCGTGAGAGTTAGAAGGGCACAGCCCAATCATCACCGGGTGATGCTTCATGCGGGAGTTCGAGGCGTCGCCAAGAAGCGAGTTTGGCACACGGCAGCGATTCCCTCTGCGGCCATGACATCTGGACCTTGATTCACGACTTGGAGCAGAAAATATGGATTGGAAGGAGACGGCCCTGTTACTAGCAAGGGACTTGGCAGCCAGAGAGTATTTTATGTACCTGTATACCAAGGATATTGATGACTATCTAAAGAAGGGTTGTGAAGTAGTTCTTGATCGAGAATGAGCGGACTTGCGTTCAGGATTATGTGCGTGGTGAGAGATGTAGAGATCGACAGACAACCAAGATCGTAAGAGGGCCCGATTGGCGTGATCATTTGGTAACTCTCGAGGCGAACCGCCTCGGCAGATTAGACATGCGCCTCCGCCGGTCAGAGTGTCCTCTACAGGTTCGATTTTCCTCGGTGTTCACAGCTGTGGCGGCGTCATCCCTGAAATGCCGTCTTTTACGGTGCTTGTTTTACTTGCGGCGTCGGCCATATGGCGAGGGAATGTTCTATGAGGAAGGATTCAAGTAGGAAGACTCACCTACGGTCGATTGCGGATTGATGGTGCGGAGAGGAAGGGTGTTAGCTGAGGAGGCCACCCCGCGCCGGTGTGGCGTTGTGGTCGATGTCATTTTGGGAGTGTCGTGCTTGCGGCGGCTTGTTATGTTTGCGGCCAGCAGGCCATTTGCGGTGTCCAACGAGTTGGCGGGGATGTAGGGACTCAGCCTTCGGGATCAGTGGATAGTTCATCACCTTCCCCAGCTATGCGCCCAACAGGGCGGGATTGATTAGAACGACCTAGGGGAAGTGCAGCGTAGATACAGGTATATCCTTAACCCTCTAAAGATTTTTATGTATAGTAAGATGCGAATATCTTAAGTATTATTTTCGGATAGCATTGTGTTAACTGTGATTAGAAATCATGATTAGTTAACCGGGTAAGATTGGGGGATAGAGAAAGGGGGAGCCTTAGAATATATACGTAGAGACCTTAGAGGCGAGGCCATCTTTGGTAAAAGAATTATTTCATGTTTGACCCTTATCAAAGTGCATAGTTTACGTGAGATATATTTGTGGGATAAGTCCCTGAGTAGTAGGAAATGAAAGAGGGTAGTTGAGCTAAGAAGACCGCTAGGTTTTCGTAACGTGATTAGTGAGATTGTTCCGGATCGGGGAGCTAGTGTTTTGCGCGTTGCCGGGTCGGGTTGAGGCCATGTTGCGGGTCGACCCACGGCCTGTTTGGTGATGGGGTCAGTTTGTGGTGGTCCCGCTTTGTGTTAGGATCACGAGGGTGTTAGGCCCAGGTTTAGCTAACCATTGTACGAGTTCGTGGATGTGTTCGACCAGTAGTCGGGCGAATGAGGTCAGCCCATCTTATCTTTTAGTCAAACCGTGTACTCGGTAGTAAGTTGCGAGATGATTATTTCAGGAAGGTTGTAAGGCTGCACGGGGTGCCTACCTTCACCTTATGGCTGACAGGGGAGTCCAAGTTACGGCTGTTTCTTTTCTGGAATAGTTACCAGGAAAGGTTAGGAACTCAGGTGAATCTCAGTGTCGCATTCACCCTCGGGCAAGTGGTTGGATTTCGGGGGTAGCTGTAAGGACTCTTCGCCTCTTGTTGAGTATGTATTATATAGCTATCGTTTCAGTATTCGAGTGTCGCCGTTTGGAGCCTTTTTTATAAGCGCTAGTGTAAGATTGCCGATCGATTGATTCGATGTAAGAAAGGTGCAGATAGTTGGTTCGTACTTGTTCAGCAGGGCGTGGATAGGGTGGAGCTTATCCAGAAGAGGTTATTGGCAGCTCAGAGTCAGTGGGAAGCAGTACCAGAAACATGGTAAGTTATGAGAAAGAGTTCGAGTGTACGAGAAGGGTACGACGAGTAAGGGAAGAGGCGAGCATGTGTAAGGACATAGAGGTGATTCCTCGCGGAATTGGATGTAAGTTTTTGCGCAGGTGTTCTGTGGCCAGGTGGGGCATGGTTGTTTTCGTAAGTATAGCAGTGAGGACTATATTGGTGCCTGTTTGTTTTGAGACTTAGAAGGAACATTCGGGACGAATGTTTCTAAGGAGGGGAGAATGTTATACCCCGTATTTCCAGTGTATGTACGTGGGGACGTACGTAGAAAAGTTTGAACTTTAAAGTTGGCTTGGACGATTTATTTTTGTGCACAACACCCGATTAGAGTCGTTTTTAGACGAAAAGTTTTAATAAAAACGCGTAGGGTAAAATACGGCGATGTGATTTATTATTTTTTCGGATTTTTACGAGAGACGAAAAAATTTTGACCAACGGGAGGGTGACACATTTCACCCTCGTCGACGGCAAATTGGCATTGTTTGGCACGTTTTTTGTGCCTTGCACAAAGTCAAGGAGTTGGTAGGATATTTTGATGTAGTAGATAGAATGGACACTTGCCTAAATCCTCACCCTACACTTGCCTTGCACTTGGCATCATCTTGGCCATTGGTTGGCCAATGCTTGACCTATAAATACCCCTCTATGTTGATGAACTTCTTCATCCAAATATTTTCTAAGTGTTAAAAATCCCTCCCCTCTCTTGATATGTTTTCGTCCAACACCCCCTCCTCTAGCCTTAGTGGCTTGGCAGAGCCCCCAAAGCAAGCCCTAGCCAAACACCACCCTCCCTTAGTAGAAAAATACTCTTCAAGTATTGTTGCTATGGCAAAATACTTTAGCCCTTATACTTTGTAGTATTTCCAAAGTCCCCTCTATACTAAAAGCCCAAATAATAGCTATACTTCCTTAGTCACAAACGAAACCCTAAGAGAAACTTCATTGTTGATTGAAGTAGTAAGTAGAAGTGTGTAGCAACTTCTAAGGGTTCTTGGAGCGCATTGGAGCGTACGGAGTAGGAGCTAAACCTTGCTGAGGAGCGACTTTTATCTAGAATATTATTGTGCTTATCGAGGTAAATAACCTTATCCTCCCTTTGAAATTAGAATATACATACTGTAGAAGTATAGGAATAAGTATTAAATACTTAGAAGGATATTAAAGAATAGAATTGAACTGTTATCACAGTAGAAGGGTTTAAAAGAAGAATAATCAAAGCAGATTTACATAGAATTTGTTTTCACGATGAACTTGAGTAGCTCACCGGTAGGAAGTGCTGCCCAACTTTCCGTAGGATATAGAACCCTGCTTAGAGCTTTATGCGATCTGATCTAGGCGTTGATAGGCGTATTTGATCGTTATAGGTCGATTCTCTGCGCGACATATTCAACTTGGCGGTGGATTTCACGAGAAGGTATGTGATTCTTCCTATCCTCATGAGCATGATATTTTAAAGAATATGTATATAGTACGGTGACGTCGTGTGTTAACCGAATAATAATTATGGCAATGACTTCGGACTTAAGCCTGACTAATAATTACGGCAATGTCTTTTGACTTAAGCCTGAATAAAAAGAATCTGAATTAGTTCAAAAGAATTAAGAAACCTTTTTAAGAGTAACACTTGGTTTTAAAAGCTTAAGAGTTATACTAGCTTTATGGGAAGTTAGGTATAACGGCTTAAGAGTGACAAAAGGAATGATGTTTTACTGATCAGAATGAATGTCGAACAAACCACAACAGCGCTAATAAAGGGAGATGTTTTGACTAATAAAGTATTATTAAAACCAGTAGAAACTTCCATCTGCATAGGAGCTAAGATGAGACAAAATGATATTACATTTCCTAGATCATGGCTGCTGTAATAAGATTGTTATGAACAATAATAACCTACTCACACATAAGGTATATGTTTCTCAAATTGTTTTAAAGGTGTCACGACCCGTTCCGGGGCCCTTGACTGGTGCCTTACCGGGGCACCCAAGTAGCCATACATCAGAGTAACCAGCGGAAATATAAACTAAGACAGGAAACAGTTTATAAAATAAGACACAGCTTATGTAAGAAAACGTCGTCTTTCGGCATATATAAATAATCAAGTTTTGCAGTTACATCCCAACCGCATAATAGTACTCTGCACTTCTAAGGAAGTAGACAACTATGGCGGGGACAGGCCGCCATACCCCGCAGACAAAACTATCTACAATACAGGAGATCATACCCAAAAGTAGAGCCTCCGGAGAAGATGGAGCTCCGACACAACGCAAAAGATCCTAAGGATGCGGATCTAGCACTGCTTGCCTTTACTGCGGCATGAGCGGCCCGAGGTCGATCTGATAGGTACCAAGTATGTGAAACTATAAAGAATCGAAATGAAATCAAAGTATTTAAAACCTTTTCACAAATACAATCGGTTCAATTGCACATAGTGCCACATCACAAACAACAACGAGAATAGGAAAATCAGAATAGTCTATTCTAGGCCGCGAATGATCAAGCAAGGCCAATCGCCCATAGTATCATTCTCGCGTGCCTAGTCTGGACTTTCGCGCCCGCATAGGTCACACGGACCGCGTGAGGTATCCTCGCATCGGGGCAGCCAACCCCGGCATCCGCCTAGGCTCCGCGGCCGCGCATAGCCTCAAAAGACGCGTAGTCTCAACGCATCGCATAGAATCCCCGCGTCAGGCTAAACACCCGAATGATCAATCCGAGCATACCGCTGCTCGCATAGTCTCACAGACCGCATAGGCCGTATAGACCGCATCGAGGGCAAGCCCCGGTATAACGATCGAGGGTAGGTGATACAATAACGATACAACGGACTTACGGTTAGCAACGTAAGCCAAAGCAAGAATGACCCTTTACACAAAGTTTCAAGACACTAACCCAGGTAGCATCATAATATGTCTACTTATCACACAAATCTTACTACACTTAACAGAAATCAATACAAGACTTTTATAAACAAATAAGTAAACAGTTCCTTTTTATCTTCTTAAGTTGTTATACCTAACTTCCCATAAAGCTAGTATAACTCTTAAGCTTTTGTTTTAAAAACCAAATATTTATCTTCTGTTAAAAATGATTCAGTATTCTTTTGAAATGTTTTCGTTCTTTGTTATTCAGCTTAAGCGTGAGGCATTCCGTAAGTATTATTCGAGCTTAAGCGTGAGGCATTACCATAAGTATTATTCAGCTTAAGTCAAAGACATTGCCGTAGTTATTATTCGATTAACATATATGCGTCACCGCACTATATATTGTAAAATATCATGCTTTAGGAAGAATCACATACCTTCTCGTGAAAACCACCGCCAAGTCAATATGTCGCGCGCAGAGAGTCAGCCTATAATAGTCACAGACATCTATCAAAGACTACTCTGAAGGTCATTCTAAACAGAGGGTTCACAATTCTACGGAAAGTCGGGCAGCACTTCCCTACCCGGTGAGCTATACAAGTCTCATTGTGAAAACAAATCCTATGTGAGTACGGTTTGATTATTCTTCTTTTAAACCCTTCTCGTGGTAACAGCTTCAATTCTATTCGTGATATTCTTCTAAGTATTTAATACTTATTATAATACTACTACAGAAGTATTCTCTAATTCAAAAGAGGTTAGGATTAGTTACCTCGGTAAGCCCAATAGTATCCTAGATAAAGTCGCGCTGAGCAAGGTTTAGCCCTAAGTTGTATGCGCTCAGTAGCTCAAGAAACCTTAGAAGTTCTTTACAACTCCTACAAAGGACTAAGGGATTTGGGCTAGGTATTTTGGGCATTATAACAATACTAGAAGACAACTTTTCTACCAAGGGAGGGTAGATTTCGGCTAGGCTAGGGGGTAGGCCACCAACTCACTCGAGGGAGGTGTTGGACGAAAGGCTAAGGAGAGGAGAGGATTTTTAGACTTGGAAGACAACTTTGTGGATGAAGAATTCTTCATCTAAAGGGGTATTTATAGCTCAAGCCTTGGCCAACCAATGGCCAAGATGAAGACAAGTGCAAGGCAAGTGTAGGGTGAGGATTAACTAAACACAAATATCCTACCAACTCCTTGACTTTGTGCAAGGCACAAAAACGTGCCCAACCTCTCCATTTTCGTCAATGGACGATTCAAGTCCATCAATGGGAGGTGCCAAGTGTCGCCTCTCGTTGGTCCAAAATGTTTTCTCTCGGAAAAATCCGCAAAAATAGTAATGGCATAGCCGAATTTTCCCTACGAAAGTCGTGAAACGCTTCGTCGGAAAAGCGATTCTTTAAGCGAGTTGTGCACAATTTCGAACTTGGCCTAATCTTTAAGGCTAGACTTTTATGCGTATTCCCTTACGCATACTGCTGAAATACGGTATAACATTCTCCCCACTTAGAAACATTCGTCCCGAATGTTCCTTCCCAAGACGATTAACGATAAGATTCTTCAACTTAAACGATTTGCAAAGCCACACACGCCACGTAACAACACTTAGGCATAAATGATAATGAAAATTTTACAAGTAGGAAAGTGAATTACCGGAGGTGTGGGAAATAGGTGAGATACTTCTGCCTCATGTCCTCGCCGGCTTCCCACGTCATCTCCTCCCGAGCTCGTTCCGCCACAAGACTTTGTGGAAGCCACGCCCTTCGTCAGACGCCTAACTCGACGATCGACTATCGCTATGGGAATCTCCTCATACGATAACCCCTGGTCACTGGACATCGTCATCGGGTGTACCTAGATGGATCCCGATACATCTCCTCAAAGATAGAAACATGAAACACCGGATGCCGCCTCGGATCGGACGGCAGATCAACTCGTAGCAACCTTGCCTAACTGCGGACAATCAAACGGCCCAATGTACCTGAAGTGAGTTTCCCCTTCTTCCCGAATCTCATCACACCTTCATGGGTGACACCTAGGAAAACCCAATCATGAACCTCGAACTCAAGATGCCGACGACGATGATCTGCATACGACTTACGCCGACTCGAGTATCGATAGCGCTCTCGGATAAGCTTCACCTTATCCATCGCACTGTACCAAATCTGGTCCCACTAGCCGCACTCGCCCACATCGAACCAACTATAGGCGATCTGCACTTCCTCCCATACAAGGCCTCATAAGGCGCCCGTCGAATCTGGAGTGGTAGCTATTATTATATGCGAACTCAACTAGAGGCAAATGATCCTCCCAACTACCACTGAAGTCAATAACACAAAGCTCGCGACATATCCTCGAGAGTGCGGATAGTGCGCTCTGCTGTCGATGCCTGCGTGGATGAAATGCGATTCGGGCTCACTGCGTCCTAAACCCTCTGGAAGGACCTCGAAGTTAGCGTGGCGGGCTCTTCATGCGATATGATCGAAGTAGGGACTCCATGCGATCGACGATCTCTCGGATGTAAAGTCCGCATAATCCTCGGTAGAAAAAGTCGTCCGACGGAAGAAAGTGGGCTGATTTCGCCACCGCCGACGATAACCCATATAGAATCATGTCTCCTCGAGTGCGAGGTAATCCGTGATGAAGTCCATGTTGATTACCTCCCACTTCCGGTCGGGATCTCAATCGTGCGTAACAAACCACCGTGCCTCGTGCTCTACCTTCACTGCGACAACACGGGCGAGCTACGAACTCTGCAACGTCCTCTTCAATCTATCCCACCAATACACATATCTAAGGTCGTGGTACATCTTGGTCGACCCGGATGGATAGTAACGCTTGCAGTGTGCTTCCCCGAGAACCTGCTGCGAAGTCTCGCAACATCCTGGAACACACAATGCGCCTCAAACCTTAGCACCCCATCAGTGCTACCTCAAAGGACCGCTTGCCTCACGAAGAGTTGTATCATGATATCGAATCAAAGCTGGATCCTCGAACTGTTGCCTCTTCACCTCCTCGACGATGGAAGACTCGACAACCTCACGAACTCTAACCCCACTGCTATCAGAATCAATCAAACGGACACCAAGGCTCGCTAACTGATGCAAATCACGAACCATGTCCCTCCTCTCTAGCTACACATCTGATAGGCTCCCCATCGACCTACGACTAAGAGCATCTGCCACAACATTGGCCTTCTTCTACTGCTGATATCGCTCTACCCGGCGGTCTCTACGCTCCTCACATCCCAGTGCATGAGCCTGCATACGGGTTATGTCCATGCCTGGCTGAAGGGACACACCCGCACAAGACTCGGCCATGTAATCATCTAGCCCAGTGACATAGCGATGCACCACCTCCATCTCTGCTACCTGCAGTGCGAGGACATATCGAGCAAAGAATCAAACTCGACATTGTACTCCTCACCATGCGCCCTCCTGTCTCAAAGAACAAGAATCTATCAGCTCGTGCCCTCCTCATCTGCGGAGGCAAGAAGTGTGTGAGAAAAGCCTCTGAAAACTCATCCCATACTGCTGGAGGTGCATGCTCTCCCCGGGAAAGCTCCCATGAATCAAACCAATCGACTGCGGTATCACGCAGCCGATGCGAACCGAATGTCACAGCCTCAGTCTCTGAAGCCCTGATCACCCGCATAATCCTCTGCAGCTGACGGATGAACTCCTGCGGATCATCCTCCGGCCTCGACCCGTAAAACTCTGGCGGGCTATAACTCAAGAAATCTCGTAGCCTCAAACTATACGCCTCGGGTGTACTACGGGTGCGATCGAGGCCGAGCCGAATCGCGCATCCAGCCTCTCCTCGTATCGGGCCACAACTTTAGCCAATAGCTGGGCCATCTCCTTGTACCCTAACTCCTCCGCCCCAGGCTGTGGGACAGGAGGTGTGGGTACTGTGGTCTCTGCTGGGGCTGGCGGCGTCATAGAACTCGTCGTCTCTGGTATAGACTGGGCCTGAGCCCTCGTGACTCTGGGTGTCCTGCTAGCAGCTCCCTCGGCTGCCTTGCCCTTCTGGGCCCGGGTTGCCTTACGTGGAGGCATAACTGTTACAGGAAAGGAATACGTTAGAGGGGTCCAACCTATAACACAGCTCTAAAGCACGATCTCAGAATGAGAAGAATGGAAACCAATCCTAAATATCCTATAGCCTCCTGATTATTGGTGTGGTGCACAACACACCGATAATCAAGACTCTACTAGATACGGTCTGTAGACACTTTCCGAGGATTAACTGCTCTGATACCACTTTTGTCACGACTGTTCGGGGCGTGGTCGTGCTTAGGCACCCAGTAGCCATACATCGAGTAACGGCGGAAATATAAACCAAGACAGAAAGCGATTTATAAAATAAGACACGACTTATGTAAGAAAACGTCGCCTTTCGTATATAAATAATCAAGTTTTGCGATTACATCCCAAGCATAATAGTACTCTGCACCTAAGGAAGTAGACAACTATGGCGGGGAGGCCGCCATACCTCGATCGTACAAAACTATCTACAATACAGGGAGATCATACCCAAAAGTAGAGCCTCCGGAGAAGATGGAGCTCCTGACACCAACGCAAAAGATCCTAAGGATGCGGATCTAGCACCTGCTTGCCTTTACCTGCGGCATGAACGCAGCCCCCCGAAGGAGGTCAGTACAACAGGTACCAAGTATGTGAAACTATAAAGAACTGAAATGAAATCAAAGTATTTAAAACCTTTCACAAATACAATCAGTTCAATTGCACATAGTGCCACATCACAAACAACAACAGAAATAGGAAAACTGTAACAGGTCTATTCTAGGCCGCGAATGATCGAAGCAAGGCCAATCGCCCATAGTATCATTCTGCGTGCCTAGTCTCGACTTTCGCAGCCGCATAGGTCACACACGCACCGCGTGAGGTATCCCTCGCGTCGGGGCAGCCAACCCCGGCATCCGCCTAGGCTCCGCACCGCGTAGCCTCAAAAGACCGCGTAGTCTCAACGGATCGCGTAGGAATCCCCGCGTCGGGCTAAACACCGGAATGATCAATCCTCGAGCATACCGCTGCTCGCATAGTCTCACGGACCGCATGGCCGTATAGACCGCATCGGGAAAGCCCTCGGTATAACAAATCGAGGGTAGGTGATACAATAACAGTACAACGGACTTACCGGTTAGCAACGTAAGCACAACAAGAATGACCCCCTTACACAGCATTTCAAGACACTAACCCAGGTAGCATCATAATATGTCTACTTATCACACAAATCTTACTACACTTAACAGAAATCAATACAAGGCTTTTATAAACAAATAAGTAAACAATTCCTTTTTATCTTCTTAAGTTGTTATACCTAACTTCCCATAAAGCTAGTATAACTCTTAAGCTTTTGTTTTAAAAACCAAATATTTATCTTCTGTTAAAAATGATTCAGTATTCTTTTGAAATGTTTTCAGTTCTTTGTTATTCGAGCTTAAGCGTGAGGCATTCGTAAGTATTATTCGAGCTTAAGCCGTGAGGCATTGCCATAAGTATTATTCAGGCTTAAGTCAAAGACATTGCCGTAGTTATTATTCAGTTAACATATGTACGTCTACCGTACTATATATTGTAAAATATCATGCTTTAGGAAGAATCACATACCTTCTCAGCGAAAACCACCTGCCAAGTTGAATATATGTCGTAGAGTCACCTATAATAGTCACAGACATCTATCAAAGACTACTCTGAAGGTCATTCTAAACAGAGGGTTCACAATTCTACGGAAAGTCGGGCAGCACTTCCCTACCCGGTGAGCTATATAAGTCTAATGTGAAAACAGTCCTATGTGAGTACAGTTTTGATTATTCGTCTTTTAAACCCTTCTACTGTGGTAACAGTTCAATTCTATTCTGTGATATTCTTCTAAGTATTTAATACTTATTCTAATACTACTACAGTAAGTATTCTCTAATTCAAAAGAGGGTTAGGATTAGTTACCTCGGTAAGCCCAATAGTATCCTAGATAAAGTCGGCGCCGAGCAAGGTTTAGCCCCACAAGTTGTACGCTCAGTAGCTCAAGAAACCTTAGAAGTTCTTTACAACTCCTACAAAGGACTAAGGGATTTGGGCTAGGGTATTTTGGGCATTATAACAATACTAGAAGACAACTTTTCTACCAAGGGAGGGGGGTAGATTTCGGCTAGGCTAGGGGGTGTAGGCCCTCGGCCAACTCACTCAAGGGGGAGGGGTTGGACGAAAGGCTAAGGGAGAGGAGAGGATTTTTAGACTTGGAAGACAACTTTGTGGATGAAGAATTCTTTATCTAAAGGGGGGTATTTATAGCTCAAGCCTTGGCCAACCAATGGCCAAGATGAAGACAAGTGCAAGGCAAGTGTAGGGTGAGGATTAACTAAACACAAATATCCTACCAACTCCTTGACTTTGTGCAAGGCACAAAAAACGTGCCTAACCTCTCCATTTTCGTCCAATGGACGATTCAAGTCCATCAATGGGAGGGTGCCAAGTGTCGCCCTCCCGTTGGTCCAAAATGTTTCGTCTCTCGGAAAAATCCGCAAAAAATAGTAATGGCATAGCCGGAATTTTCCCTACGAAAGCTGTGGAAACGTTTCGTCGGAAAACGATTCTTTAAGCGAGTTGTGCACAATTTCGAACTTGGCCTAATCTTTAAGGCTAGACTTTTGTACGTATTCCCTTACGTACATACTCTGGAAATACGGGGTATAACAAAAGGATTAAAACTATGAACTACGAAACCTTTCGAAAATGAGAAACTTGAGTAATTGAAATTAGGCAAACTTGAACGTTGGGAAAAGAATGTTGTTACTTGATTTTACAAAGAGAAGTGTTTTGATTTACTTCAAGATAATCACTCTATTTTTATACTACGGGTATTGTGTGACCTTTGTGAAAGAAACGGATCTTTTAAAAGAGTAATACATGAAGTACTTTGGGGCTAAAAACCCGAACTTGTTAACATAATGTAGAAAGTACCTTGTGTGAATAACTTGATTGTATTGATTTGTGATAGTCTTGTAATACTTTCTTGTTGACTTGATAAGTAAACATGTTAGGATGCTACGTGAGTTAGTATCTTGTGATGTTTGTGTAAAGGGGTTTTCCCTTGTTGTGCTTAGGTTGTTTAACGATAAGCTGTTATGTTAGTATTATATCACTCATGATTCCGGGGGTTAAGCTGCCCTCCGATGCGGGGTAGACTCAGGCGGGTCTGTGTGACCTATGATTCGAGAATACCTTATGCGGGTCTGTATGGCCTATGCGGAACTGCGGGAGTTCCAGGTTAGTATGCGGCCCTTGTGGTCATGCGGTCTTTGTGGCCATGCGGACGACGAGTCTAGGATGCTGCCGGGGAGTAGCTACCCTCGATGCGGGGAATACCTCATGCGGGCCATTGGAGTGGCCCATGCGGAGCTACGGAAGTTCGGGGCTGACGCGCATTAGATCTGCGGGCGAGTGGCGGCTTTGATCATGTGACGGTGCAGACAGATCTCATGATCTGATTCTGACCTTGTTTATCTTGTAGGTTTTAGTAGTCGGCTATGCCTTCGCACTTACCCGTGCGGTTTTATGATGACATAGGTAGGACACGGTGTTCATGTATATTCCTTGGTGTTTTTATATCATGAAGCTGGCGGTGAGGAAGGTATTCCACGGGCATGATTGATGTTGTGGGCGTGAGACCCATTGCTACATTTGAGTGATGACTTTGGCGTGAGTCACGACTTGACATATTTGCTTATTTATCAGGAATCGTAGTTTTGGTTATCATACATGTCTCCGCTTTATATAGACTACTATGATTTCATTTCTGATATTTTGATTTCACATACTTGGTACTGTTGTCGACCTCCTTCGGGGCCGCGTTAAATCGCGCAGTAAAGGTACTCCTCGTTGATCCGTTCTTAGGATCACCGTTTCAGCGTTGGAAAAGCTCTGTTTCTCCAGAGGCTTAGCATTTTGGTATGGTCCCCTGTCGTTGTAGATATTTGCATTCAGGGGTATGGCGGGCCACTGTCCGCCATTGTTGTTTTAAACTCTTAGAGTGCATGTAGACTGTTGTAAGGTTGGGATGTAACTGCTCATTTTGGGGTATTTATATACATATATGCCGAAGGCAACTTTTCCCTAAAGCTGTGTCTTATTTATCTTATTTCATATCTTGGTTGTTTTATATTCCGATTTCTCGATGTATGACTACTTGGGTGCCGGGTAAGGCACGATCCACGAACCGTGCAGTCGTGACAACAGACCTCTAAGAATGTGTAAACACTATGACGGGACAGGGCCCCGTCGAACCCCTGATTGTACAAAATCTACAACACCAGAGAGAACCGTACCAAAAGTCGAGCCTCCGGAGAAATGGAGCTTCTGACACCTGAGCAAGATCCTAAGAATGAGGATCCACCACCTGCTTACCCCTACCTGCGGCATGAGCGGCCAGGAAGGGGTCGATCACATATGTACCAAGTATGTAAAGCGGAAAATCGTAATAATATCATAAGTCTAAAATAAGCTGGAGTCATGGAAGAAAATCAAAATACAGTACATTGTGTGTCACGACCCGACCCGGGGCCCGCGACTGGTGCCCTACCTGGGCACCCTTGCAGGTATACATCAGAGATAATCAGCGGAACATACATAAGATTTAACAATGAAATAAATAATAGGCTAGCCGATAAGGCTACCTTCCTGGATATAAACAAAATCCAAAAGCAGTTACCTCAATTTTTTTTAAAGTGACCCACAATATATGACTACAGACCTCTAAGAGTTTACATAACAACTGTGACGGGATAGGGCCCCGCCATACCCCTGAATGTACAAAAGTCAACGACTTCAGGGAACCATACCAAAAACAAAGCCTCCGGAGAAATGGAGCTTTCCAGAACCGAACAGTGATCCTACGAGTGCGGATCAACAAGCTATGTACCTCAACCTGCGGCATGAACGCAGCCCCCCGAAGGAGGTCAGTACAACACATGTACCAAGTATGCAATCAGCATCAGTAATTTAAATCATAATAGTCAAAGATACAGCTGAAGACATATATGATAACCAAATTAACAGTACATTGTGCCTTACTGAAGTAGAAGTAATGAAAGTCAGTTTTACCTTATACAGCCTGTTTCATCATATGAACCGTAGTCACACCAGGGCTATGAACACCAGCCCTCAAAAATCCAAGCGCGCCCGTGGGATTCCCCATCACTGCCGACCGCTAGGTGTAAAATCTAACTCTGTGACGCGCCCGCGGCATCCTTCCTCACTGTCGGCGTACACACAAATCTAACCATGTGACGCGCTCGTGGTATCCTACCTCACTGTCGGCGTACATACCTACAACATGTATATACCTATATCTTCTGCCCGTGGAATCCCCCGTCACTGCCGACAGCCATAAAAGTAAATACAACCATGTGACGCGCCCGTGGCATCCTAACTCACTGTCGGCGTACACATACACAATACTTACATGTATCTATATCATGCCCGTGGAATCCCTCATCTCGGGTACATGACTTCATGAGGTGTCCCTCGCATCGTGGGTAGCAAATCCACGAAACAGGTGGTATAACGTCTTGGGGGTTTACCCCTCATTTATACTCTTACCCTGAAGAAGGTGGTATAACGTCTTGGGGTTGCACCCCTCATTTATACTCTTACCCCTCAAACTACATGCATCGGAATCCCTGCGCCATGGCGTGTCCACGGTACATGCCGTGGAATCCCATCACCGGTATGTCTGGTAAACCCATACTAAGACTATGGAAGCATACGTGGAATCCCACATCGCGTCGATGCGTCGGGTAAACTCATACTATGACCGGGGAGCATACGTGGAATCCCACATCACCGTCGATGCGTCGGTAGACTCATAAGGAGGCAATAGAGGCATACGTGGAATCCTCCATCGTCACAGATGCGTCCAAGTAAGCTCCTAACTTCTTTAGACTTTCATTAACATACAAAATGGATCTCATTTTATGACCTTAGGCACTTTCCATATCACTCAACAAGTCCTGGGAAAATTCAACCCAAAGTACTATGTATTTCTATTCTTTCCAAGATCCCTTTTTCACATAAGACCCCAAGATACTAACACCCGTAGTATCAAGGCTTATCTACATTTCAAACAAGTCACTATACTATTAGAAATATGCTTCGGCTTCTAACTCAAGTGACCCTCATTTTAAACTTTAAGTAATTGATGCCTTTAAATCGAATTGCCTTTCTTAGTATCCATTCTTTTATCTAGGCTTACCCTATTCGAGAAAAACCATTGCTTTAAGCTTCCATAAAGTTATTATAACCAACTTCCCATAAAGCCGTTATACTAACTTGTTATACCCCGTATTTCCAGAGTATGTACGTGAGGGCGTACGTATAAAAATTTAAGCCTTAAGGTTTGGCTAGGTTCAAAAATTTGGGCACAAGTGCCGAAAAGAATCATTTTTCGACGAAACGTTTTACTAAACTTGCGAAGGGAAAATTCCGGCTATGTCATTTATAATTTTTGCGGATTTTTCCGAGAGACGAAACATTTTGGACCAACGGGAGGGTGACATGTGTCACCCTCACATTGGAAGCAATGGTGGACGGCAAAGGGACGATTGGGAGCACTTTAGTTGGTAGGATATTTTGTGCAAGTTGGTGTGGTAGATGGATAAGGTGCACTGGGCTTAAATCTAGCCCTACACTTGCCTTACACTTGGATGGATCTTGGCCATTGGTTGGTCATTTCTTGACCTATAAATACCCCCCTTGTTGAAGAGTTATTTCATCCAAACTTGAGCATTCTTTCTAAGTCTCTAAATACTCCCTCCTCTTGTTTGCTTTCGTCCAAAGCCCATCCCCTTCGAGTAAGGCCTTGGCGAGCACCCCTCCCCTTTGTAGTGTTCTAGCCATGGGGTACCCCTAGCCTAGTTGTTTCGTATAATACCCCCTTTGTGGTATAGAAATACTCTCAGTATTGTTATAATGCCCAAATACTTTAGCCCAAATACCTTGTAGTATTTTCCAAAGTTACCTCTATACGTAGAGCCGGGAAATACTAATATACTTTCCTTTAGCCACTAAAAAAACCCTAAGGAAAACCTTCATAGTCGGTTGAAGTGTTAAGTAGAAGTTGCGTAGAACTTCTAAGGGTTGTTTGGAGCGGGTTGGAGCACACGAGTAGGAGCTAAACCTTGCTCGGGATCGACATTTAAACTTGGATAATTTTGGGCTTATCGAGGTAAATACTATGTCCTTCTATTGTAATTGGAAATTACATGTTATAGGATTATATAGTTAAAGTATACTATATATAGAATGAACATAGTTGTGCGGTAATGTCTTTTGACTTAAGCTGAATTTAAAGAGAAGAGAATCTGTAATTACGTAGGGTGTATTCAGACATGAGACTTAAGTAGCATTCTTGTGGAGTAGAATTTTACACGTCAGTTAGACGTACAACCCCCTCTGGGAGTTGTTGGCTGTTAGCGGGCCTCGATGAAGGAGGAGATTTCTGCGGTTGCGGGGGAGGTCTTCGAAATTTCGTAGAATATTCTACGTTGAGATCTAGATGATAATAGGCGCCTTGTGGCCTCTATAGGTTGAAGTACTACGTGTGGCGTGGCTGCGGCTTAAGGTGTAGCCGACGGTTTGAGGTACTTGGAGCGTTTTGCTATTAGTCGATAATCATCGCGAGGTATGTGAACCTCTTCCTATCTTTTCTAGCATGATATGTGTATAACTATGTAGTACGGTAGACATACATGTGTTGAATGTATTTGATTGGTTTAAAACATAAAGTGTTATAACGGCTTTATGGGAAGTTGGTTATAATGACTTTATGTAAGTAAGAAATGCTTTGTGGTTTTAAAGATAAGCGATTTGACTTATAAGCGACTTGATGTGTGATGATAAGAATCTTGAAGTATTTGAAAGAATTAAGAAACCTTTTGAAAGAAGAGTAATACTTGGTTTTGAAAACATAAGAGTTATACTAGCTTTATGGGAAGTTAGGTATAACGTCTTAAGAGAGATAAAGAGAATGGTTTACTGATTTTTAGAAGTTAAGAGACTTAATCTTAAAAGATAAGAGACTTGACTTAATATGGATGTTAGTATGAAACCTCCTTCGTGAGTAATGAGTATTTGGTTTTAAAAGGAATAATGTTTCTTGATTTTGGAAATCGAATGAGTATCGACAAACCACTGCAGCGTTAATAAAAGGAAATGTTTTGACTAAATAAGTATTATTAAAACCAGTAGAAACCTCCATCTGCATAGAAGCTAAGATGAGACAAAATGATATTACATTTCCTAGATCATGGCTGCTTTAATAAGATTGATTATGAACAAGAATAACCTACTCACATATAAGACATATGTTTCTCAAATTGTTTAAAAGAGGATTATATTCTTAAGTGATTAAGTCTATGGACTATGAAACCTTTATAAAATAAGAGACTTAAGTGTTTGAAATTAGGCAAACTTGAACTTTTGGAAAAGAATGTTGTTACTTGATGTTGAAAAGGAAAGTGTTTTGGTTTACCTAAAAATGTGAGTCACTCTATTTTAATACTACGGGTATCGGGTGACCTTTATAAAAGGAATGGATCTTTTAAAAGAATTTAACGTACGTAATACCTTGGTCGAACACGGACTTTGGCCTAAAATAAACTTGAGTTGTGTGTAACTTGCCTATGTTTGTGTTTGATAGCCTTGTGTGCATATCGTATTTCTATACCACCGCGTCTCGATGGAGGGCGGCTGATTTATTCTGACGATTATCCACCGAGTCCCACGAGATGGGCCGGGACACGTATTTCATCTGATTATTCACCGAGTCCCACGAGATGGGCCGGGACATGTATTCCATCTGATTAATCACCGAGTCCCACGAGATGGGCCGGGACACGTATTCCATTTGATTCTCTACCGAGTCCCATGGGATGGGCCGGGACACGTATTTCACATGATTCTTTACCGAGTCCCACGGGATGGGCCGGGACACCTATTCCACACGATTTACACCTGATTTACACCTGGCGGTGAGGAAGGAGTTCCACGGGCGTGAGGATGACTTGAGGCGTGAGTCCCGACTTGACATGATTTTTATGTTGTGAATCGTAGTTTTGGTTATCATACATGTCTCCTGCTTTATATAGACTATTATGATTTCATTCTGATCTTTTCTGATTTCACATACTTGGTACTGTTATCGACCTCCTTGAAGTGCGTTCATCCGCGGTAGAAGTACATCGGTTGTGGATCCTCGCCATAGGATCAAAGTTCAGCGTGTTGGAAGCCCATTTCTTGGAGGCTTATCTTTTGGTATGTTACCATGAGTGCAGCAGGTTCTTGTACATTCGGGGTATGGCGGGGCCTGTCCCGTCATAGTTGTTGTCACTTCTTAGAGTGCAGAAATCTTGTTGTGTGGCGAGTTTGTAAAAAGATAAGCTGTCGGTATTTATGTATATATCTTGAAAGGCAAGCTTTGGTTGGCTGTTTATTTATCATGTCTCTTAATTCATGTTCGTGTTTTTATTTCCTGATTTTCTCGATGTTGTATCACTAGGGTGCGGGGTAAGGCACGATCCACGGGCGGGTTAGTCGTGACAAAAGTGGTATCGAGCGATTAATCCTCGGAAAGTGTCTGAACCGTGTCTAGTAGAGTCTTGATTATCGGTGTGTTGTGCACCACATCTATAATCAGGAGGCTATAGGGCATTTAGGATTGGTTTCCATTCTTCTCATTCTGAGATCGTGCCTTAGAGCCGTGTGATAAGTTGGACCCCTCTAACGTATTCCTTTCCTTTACCAGTTATGCCTCCGCATAAGGCAACCCGGGCGAGAAGGAAGCGATCGAGGAAGGCTGCGAGTGAAACACGGAGGTTCTGAGGTAGAGGCCGGTCGTTACGAGATAGTGCTTGAGCAGCGAGTTTTGCGCCCGCCGCCAGCGAGTTTAGAGCGCATCGATGGCTGCGAGACTCTGATACACGAGCCTCGATCCCACGGCTGGAAGCGAGATGAGATAAGTACAAGAGATGACCGATTCTTGGCGAAGTCGTAGCGAATATGAGATAAATTTGGAATCTGGCGATTCGATCCAGTAGCACCGTAGTTCACCCCGGCGAGCAGTTTGAGGCTACGGGACTTTACGAGTTGTAGCCCGCGATGTTATGGATCGAGGCGAGGATGACCCTCGGAGTTTATCAAGCAGCTCTGACAGATCATAAGAGTGATCAGAGTCTCAGAGGCAGAGTCGGTGGTCTTGGGTTCGCATCAGCTGCGTGATCCTGCAGTCGACTGGTTTGATTCGTGGGAGCTGTCCCGGGGATAGCATGCCCCTCCAGCCAGTTGGGGACGAGTTCTCGAGGCTTTTCTTGCACATTTCTTGCCCCGCGGATGAGGAGGCTCGGTAACAATTTTTGACGTTGAGGCGGGGCGGGCGGGCGGTTAGAAGTACAATGTGAGTTTGACTCATTAGCTCGGTATGTTCCAGAGTAATGGCGATATGGAGGAAAGAGTACACCGCTACGTCACCGGCTAGATGATTACTTGACAGAGGCTTGTGCGGGTGTAGCTCTTCACCGCATGGACATTGCCCGTCAAGCTCATGCACTAGGATGTGAGGCACGGAGAGGTCGACGGAATGACCGGGATCGCGAAGAGGCGAGCAGCGAGGTCCTTTGGTAACTTTCGGCGGGCGCCTCGGCGAACTAGTTATGTACCTCGCCCGATTCGAATGGTCCTCGCGCCTTCGTGACGTTCGGTATTCGGAGCTGGTCGTGGCTCGAGGCTTAGTTCGCGAATATACATGGGTTCTAGCCATCGGGTTCGAGTTTTCCTCGGTGTGCACAATGTGCGACGTCATCCGGGAATGTCGTCTTTGCGGTGCTTGTTTTCTGCGGCCGTCGAGGCCATACGACGAGCGTCTAATAGGAAGGATGCGAGCAGAATGACTCACCTAGGGTCGATGTGAGTTCATCGCCTTCTGACTATGCGCCTGCGCAGCGTGCCTATGATTAGAGTGGAGCGGTAGATTCAGGTATATCCTTAACCCTCTAGAGATTTGTATGCATGATATGATGACCTTATTATTGTGTGCTATGTACGGATAGCATTATGTTAGTTATGAGTTGGAAAGCATGGTTAGTTGAAAGGATTGTATGGGGGCATGGAAAGTGTGAACCTTAGAATATTTCGTGTTGAGACCTTAGAGGTAAGGTCATCTTGAATAAAAGATTTTACGGTTAGTCTTTGTTGAAATACTTGGTTGCGTATAAATGTGTTGTGGGATAAGTCCATGGGTAGTGTGAAATGGAAGTGGTAGCTTTCATGACCTGTATAGGTAGGATTGTTCCGGATCGGGAAACAAGAGCTTGATGCGTTAAGTGGGTCGGGTTGGGGCCATGTTGCGGGCCAACCCGCGGCCTGTTTCGGGGTAGGGTCAGCTCTGGGTGGTCCCGCCAGGTGGTAGGGTCACGGGGGTGCTAGGCCCAAGTTTAGATGACCATCGTATGAGTTCGTGGATGCGTTCGACCAGAATCGGTTCGTAAAGGCCGGGAATGGCCTTAAGGAAGATTGAGGCTAGTAAGATGACCAAGTTTGGAGGTGGTGACTCAAAGTCTTGAGAACGAGCGTTGACCGAAGTGTGGTACGTGTACTAAGAAGAGTTCGAATGTTCGAGAAGAGTCCGACGAGTAAGTAAGGAAGTGAACTTGTGCTGAAAGATGGAAGTAATCATTTTTGAGAAATGAATGTGCGAAGGGAGTGTCCCTTGGACCAAGAGCGAGAGTTGGTATTGTTTTGCATCATCGAGGTGGTTCCTCGTTGGCGTAGATTTAAGTATTTGCGCGCATGTGTTATTTCGTGGCCAGGCGTGGCGTTGGCAACTTGTTAGAAGAACTTTATCGTTATCCGTCTTGAGAAGGAACATTCGGGACGAATGTTTCTAAGGAGAGGAGAATGTTATACCCCGTATTTCCAGAGTATGTACGTGAGGGCGTACTTATAAAAATTTAAGCCTTAAGGTTTGGCTAGGTTCAAAAATTTGGGCACAAGTGCCGAAAAGAATCATTTTTCGACGAAACGTTTTACTAAACTTGCGAAGGGAAAATTCCGGCTATGTCATTTATAATTTTTGCGGATTTTTAGAGAGGCGAAACATTTTGGACCAACGGGAGGGTGACATGTGTCACCCTCACATTAAGCAATGGTGGGAATGAAGGGACGATTGGGAGCACTTTAGTTGGTAGGATATTTTGTGCAAGTTGGTGTGGTAGATGGATAAGGTGCACTGGGCTTAAATCTAGCCCTACACTTGCCTTACACTTGGATGGATCTTGGCCATTGGTTGGTCATTTCTTGACCTATAAATACCCCCTTGTTGAAGAGTTATTTCATCCAAACTTGAGCATTCTTTCTAAGTCTCTAAATACTCCCTCCCTCTTGTTAGCTTTCGTCCAAAGCCCCCTCCCTTGAGTAAGGCCTTGGCAGAGCACCCTCCCCCTTTGTAGTGTTCTAGCCGGGTACCCCTAGCCTAGTTGTTTTAGTATAATACCCCCCTTTGTGGTATAGAAATACTCTCCAAGTATTGTTATAATGCCCAAATACTTTAGCCCAAATACCTTGTAGTATTTTCCAAAGTTACCTCTATACGTGGCGGAAATACTAATATACTTTCCTTTAGCCACTAAAAAAACCCTAAGGAAAACCTTCATAGTCGGTTGAAGTGTTAAGTAGAAGTTGCGTAGAACTTCTAAGGGTTGTTTGGAGCGGGTTGGAGCACACGGAGTAGGAGCTAAACCTTGCTCAGGATCGACATTTAAACTTGGATAATTTTGGGCTTATCGAGGTAAATACTACTGTCCTTCTATTGTAATTGGAAATTACATGTTATAGGATTATATAGTTAAAGTATACTATATATAGAACTGAACATAGTTGTGCGGTAATGTCTTTTGACTTAAGCCTGAATTTAAAGAAGAGAATCGAATCGTAATTACGTAGGCGTATTCAGATAGACTTAAGTAGCATTACTGTGGAGTAGAATTTTACACGTCCAGATTAGACGTACAACCCCCCCCCCCCCTCTAGGGAGTTGTTGGCCTGTTAGCAGGCCTCGATAGAGGAGGAGATTTACGCGGTTGCGGGGAGGAGATCTTCAAATTTCGTAGAATATTCTACGTTGAGATCTAGATGATAATAGGCGCCTTGTGGCCTCTATAGGTTGAAGTACTACGTGTGGCGTGGAGCTGGCTTAAGGTGTAGCCGACGGTTTGAGGTACTTGAGCGTTTTGCTATTAGTCGATAATCGTCGCGAGGTATGTGAACCTCTTCCTATCTTTTCTAGCATGATATGTGTATAACTATGTAGTGCGGTGAGACGTATACGTGTTGAATGTATTTGATTGGTTTAAAACATAAAGTGTTATAACGGCTTTATGGGAAGTTGGTTATAATGACTTTATGTAAGTAAGAAATGCTTTGTGGTTTTAAAGATAACTGATTTGACTTATAACTGACTTGATGTGTGATGATAAGAATCTTGAAGTATTTCGATAGAATTAAGAAACCTTTTTGAAAGAAGAGTAATACTTGGTTTTGAAAACATAAGAGTTATACTAGCTTTATGGGAAGTTAGGTATAACGTCTTAAGAGAGATAAAGAGAATGGTTTCTTGATTTTTAGAAGTTAAGAGACTTAATCTTAAAAGATAAGAGACTTGACTTAATATGGATGTTAGTATGAAACCTCATTCGTGAGTAATGAGTATTTGGTTTTAAAAGGAATAATGTTTCTTGATTTTGGAAATCGAATGAGTATCGACAAACCACCTGAGCGTTAATAAAGGAAATGTTTTGACTAAATAAGTATTATTAAAACCAGTAGAAACCTCCATCTGCATAGAAGCTAAGATGAGACAAAATGATATTACATTTCCTAGATCATGACTGCTTTAATAAGATTGATTATGAACAAGAATAACCTACTCACATATAAGACATATGTTTCTCAAATTGTTTAAAAGAGGATTATATTCTTAAGTGATTAAGTCTATGGACTATGAAACCTTTATAAAATAAGAGACTTAAGTGTTTGAAATTAGGCAAACTTGAACTTTTGGAAAAGAATGTTGTTACTTGATGTTGAAAAGGAAAGTGTTTTGGTTTACCTAAAAATGTGAGTCACTCTATTTTAATACTACGGGTATCGGGTGACCTTTATAAAAGGAATGGATCTTTTAAAAAGAATTTAACGTACGTAATACCTTGGGGTCAGAACCTGGACTTTGGCCTAAAATAAACTTGAGTTGTGTGTAACTTGCCTATGTTTGTTGTTATACCCCGTATTTCCAGAGTATGTACGTAAGGACGTACGTAGAAAAATTTGAACTTGTGATTTAGTCTTGGCCGAATTCTTTTTGTTCACAACACCCGATTAGAGTCGTTTTTCGAAAACGCTTTCACTTTTCGTAGGGGAATTTCCGGCTATGTCATTTTTAATTTTTGCGGATTTTTCCGAGAGACGAAACATTTTGGACCAACAAGAGGGCGCCACTTGGCACCCTCTCATTGGAGCACATTGTGGGCGGTTGGCTTGGACGATTGGTGACTATTTTTGTCAAGTAGTAGGTAGGATATTTTGTGTGTAGTTGGATAAGGTGCACTTGGCAAGATCTTGGCCCTACACTTGCCTTGCACTTGGCAAGATCTTGGCCATTGGTTGGCGCCACTTGACCTATAAATACCCACCCTTTGAAGACTAATTCATCCACAAAATTGCCTAGTCTTGAAAGCTTCTTCCTCCCTTAGTGTAGTGTCTTGGCGAGAGCCCCTCTTCCCCTCGGCGAGTTCCCCACAGTGGGGTAGTAGAAGGTATACACCCCCTGGGGTGCTAGCCGTGGGGTATCCCCACTGCTAGTTGTTTTAAGTATAATACCCCTCTTGGTAGAAATACTCTCAAAAGTATTGTTATAATGCCCAAATTACCTTAGCCGTATACCTTGTAGTATTCTAAGGTTATACTTATCTGAAAAGCCGTAAATACTATTATACTTCCCTTCATCCAAAACCGAAACCTAAGTAAATCTTCACCCGTAGTTGAAGTAGTAAGTAGAAGTTGGTTAGAACTTCTAAGGGTTGTTGGAGCGGGTCGGAGCGCACGGAGTAGGAGCTAAACCGTGCTCAGGATCGCCATTAAAACTCGGATAATTATGGGCTTATCGAGGTACATCTCTTGTCCCTCTATTGTAAGAGGAAATTACATGTTTTATGATTCTATAGTTGAAGTATACTATATATAGAATCAACGTAGTTATCGGCAATGTCTTTTGACTTAAGCTGAATAATAAGAAACCTTTTGAAAGAAGAGTATCTTGTCGTATTTACATAGGATGTATTCAGATGAACTTGTGTAGCCTTTCGTGAGGTAGAATTGTGCACGTCCGGTTTAGGCGTATAACCCCCCGGTTGGCTTGGTCGCCGGCCTAGATGGAGGAGGAGATTTCTGTTGTTGCGGGAGGAGAGTCTTTGCCGAATTTTACGTAGAATGTTCTACGAAGGGATCTAAATATTAATAAAGCGCCTTGTGGCCTTATAGGTTGAGTACTACGCGTGGCGCGATCTACTTGGCTTAGGAGTAGCCGACGGTTTGAGGTACTTGAGCGTTTTGCTATTAGTCGAAAATCGTCGCGAGGTATGTGAACCTCTTCCTATCTCTTCTAGCATGATATGTGTGAACTATGTAGTACGGTGACGACATTTGCTAAATGTATTTGATTGGTTTAAAACATAAAGTGTTATAACGGCTTTATGGGAAGTTGGTTATAATGACTTTATGTTGGTAAGAAAATACTTGTGGTTTTTAAAAGGTAACTGATTTGAACTATAACTGGCTTGTTATGTGTTAATAAAGAACTTGAAGTATTTCAAAAGGTTTTTGATTCATTTTGAAAGAAGAGGTAATACTTGATTCGTTTTGAAAGCTTAAGAGTTATACTAGCCTTATGGAAAGTTAGGTATAACGTCTTAAGAATGTTTTACTGATTTTGGAAATCAGAACGTGTATCGACAAACCATCGCGTTAATAAAAGGAAATGTTTTTAATGATTAAGTATTATTAAAACCGGTAGAAACTTCCATCCGCATGAAGCTAAGATAAGACAAAATGATATTTCCTAGATCATGAGTCATTGTAATAAGATTGTTATAAACAAGAATATCCTACTCACATAAGACTTATGTTTCTCAGATTGTTTAAAAGAGAATTATATTCTTAAATGAATAAGACTATGAACTACGAAACCTTTCTAAAATAAGAAACGTGAACATTTGAAATTAGGCAAACTTGGACGTTTGGAAAATAATGTTGTTACTTGATTTTACAAAGGTAAGTATTTTGGTTTACTTAAAAAGATAGTCACTCTATTTTTATATACTGCGGTATTGTGTGACTTTTGACGTACCTTTTAAAAGAGTTATTGTATAAAGTACTTTGGGGATTAATTCCTAACTTGTTAACTTAAAGTAGAAAGTACCTTGTGTGAATAACTTGATTGTATTGAATTGTGATAGCACAGTAATACTTTCTCGTTGCTTTGATAAGTAATCATGTTAGGATGCTACGTGTGATAGTATCTTGTGATGTTTGTGTAAGGGGTTTCCTTGATTGTGCTTCTTAACTACGATCGTTGATCCTCGCTCTTAGGGTCACGATTCAGCGTTGGAAACTCCGTTCCTCGGAGGCTTATCTTCGTATAGTCCTGTTGTTGTAGGTGCTTACATTCGAGGTATGACGGGCCCTGTCGTCGTTGTTATCATATCATTCGTAGAGGTGCAGTAATCGTTGTGGCGTGGTTTGTAAAAAGGATTAAACTGTTCAGGTTGAAAGAGTTGTTGTTTCTATATATATATGCCAAAAGGCAAGTTTTCACGGGTTATCGTTTATACTTCCGTTATTTTTTTTATGTTATTGATTTATGTTCCGCTGATTTTCTCTGATGTATGACTACTGGGGTGCCCGGGGTAAGGCACCAGTCACGGGCCCGGGTTCGGGTCGTGACAAAAGTGGTATCAGAGCAGTTAATCCTCGGAAAGTGTCTACAGACCGTATCTAGTAGAGTCTTGATTATCGGTGTGTTGTGCACACCAATAATCGTGAGGCTATAGGATATTTAGGATTGGTTTCTATTCTTCTCACTCCGAGATCGTGCCTTAGAGAGTGTATTGTAAGTTGGACCTCTAACGTATTTCTTTCCATTACCGCTATGCCTCGCGTAGGGCAACCCGGCGAGAGGCAAGGCGAGCGGAGGCTGTAGTAGTCTGAGGGTTACGTGGGCACAGCCCATTATCACCTTGGGTGGTGCATTCGGGAGTTCCGGCGTCACTAGCCCTAGCGAGTTTAGCACGGCGGCGGTTCTGCTGCGCCATGATATTTGAACCCTTCCACGGCCAGGAAGCAGAATATAGATTTCAAGGAGGCGACCACATTAACTATGGATTTGACTACGGAGAGTATACCGATGTACCGCGAGTCTTGATGAATATCAACGAGAAGGTTGTGCAAAAGTAAGTTCTTGATTGAGGCGAGCATGGCACGTATGCGGGCTTATGCGCAGCAGAGAAACGTGAGATCGACGGGTTAACGGCGAAGGGCGATAAGAGGCCAGAGAGCGCCCTTTGGTAACTTAAGTGATTAGATTATGCACAATACCAGTTGCAGAGGAGATCCTCACCAGTTTAGGGTATCACGGTGGTGTAGGAGTCGGGGTCCGTGAGTTGTTTTTTTGTTCATCATTTTGACGCCATCCGGGAATGTCGTCTTTTGGTTGGTATTTGTACCTACGGCCGTCAGTCCTGATGTTGAAAGAGTGTCCTTGTAGGAGGACTTAGCCGAGATCGGTGGGTAGTTAAATCCTTCTTCTTAGCTATCGCCTGCAGGCGGGTTTGATTAAAGCGATTAAGGGGAGGAAGAAGATATAGATATATCCTTAACCCTCTAGAGTTTGTATATGTGATAAGGTGAGTATACCTTAAGTGTTATGTTCAGTTAGCATGGTGTTATTGTGATTAGAAATCATGGTTAGTTAACCGAGTAAGATTTGGGGGATAGAGAAAGTGTGAGCCTTAGAGCTTTATACGTAGAGACCTTAGAGGTAAGGCCATCTCGAGTAAAGGTGTAGTTTTATGTTTGACCCTTATCGGAGTGCATAGTGCACGTGAGCTATGTTTGGGATAGGTCCCTAAGTAGTGTGAAATGAAAGAGGGTAGTTGAGCTAAGGAGACCGCTAGGTTTTCGTAACGTGATTAGTGAGATTGTTCCAAATCAGGGAGCATGTGTGTTTCGCATTGGCGGGACGGGTTGAGGCCACGTTGCGGGTCAACCCGCGGCCTGTAGAGTGGTGGGGTCAGTTTGTGGTGGTCCCGCCTTGTGTTAGGGTCACGAGGGTGTTAGGCCCAAGTTTAGTTAACCAGCGTACGAGTTCGTGGATGCGTTCGACCAGTGGTCGGGCCGATGGGGGCAACCTATCATGTTCTTCGGTCAGGACCGTTCACTCGGCAGTGTTGTTTTATCAGAAAGGTTGTAAGGCTGCATGGGGTGCCTACCTTCACCTTATGACAGACAGTGGAGCCAGTGCGGCTGTTTTTGTTTTGGAAGTTTTACCAGCGTGGTTAAGAACTCAGGTGAGTCTCAGAATCGCATTCGCCCTCGGGCCAGTATGTGGAATTCAGGGGTAGTTGTGGGGATTGTTATCTCCTGTGGAGGGAGTGTTTAAGCTACCATTTCAGTTTTCGAATGTCTCCTTATGAGGCCTTGTAGGGGCGGAAGTGTAAGCTGCCGATCGATTGGTTCGATGTTGGCAAGATTCAGATAGTTGGTTCAGGCTTGTTCCAGCAGACTGTGGATAGGGTAAAGCTTGTCTAGAGGAGGTTCTGGCAGCTCAGAGAAATCGTGCGGATAATCGGCGACGACGCTTAGAGTTCAGGTTGACGGTCGGTCTTCTTGAAAGTACCACCCCGGGTTGGGTGTGACGAGTTTTGGAATACAGAGGGAACTTAGCCCGAGTTACTTTGGGCCTTTGAGTTCGTGTGAAGAATAGGCCAGGTTGCCTATATGTTAGCATTTGCCGTCCGACTTAGGAGGCAGTGCGTCCAGTCTTTCGTGTTATGTTCGAGAAGGAAATCGGAGATCCATCCGCAGTATTCGACTAATGATGACCAAGTTGAAGATGATAACCGAGTTTTGGAATCAAGCAAGATTTAAATGTGGTAAGAGTTCGAATGTCGACATCTTGATGATCGCATGCGACGGTACCACTTTGTTGGGTCGCCGAGTGACACTAGAACCTCGCGCAAAGTGACAAAAGTGGTATGCTTTATGATGTTAGAGGTGCTTCCCGTGGACTTGGATGTAAGCATTTTGCGATTGTTTGGTGGCCATGTGTGAGGTTTGTCCTCGTAAGTATAGTAGTGAAGACTATCTTTGGCGCGTTTGTTTGAGATTTAGAAGGAACATTCGGGACGAATGTTTCTAAGGAGGAGAATGTTATACCCGTATTTCAGTATATGCGTGGGGCGTGCGTAGAAAAATTTGAACTTGTGATTTAGGCTTGGCGAATTCTTTTGTTCACAACACCCGATTAGAGTCGTTTTTCGACGAAATGTTTTCCACAACTTTCCTAGGGGAAATTACCGCTATGTCATTTTTAATTTTTGCGGATTTTTCAGAGAGACGAAACATTTTGGACCAACAAGAGGGCGCCACTTGGCAACCTCTCATTGGAGAACATTGTGGGCGGTTGGCTTGTAAGATTGTTGACTATTTTTGTCAAGTAGTAGGTAGGATATTTTGTGTGTAGTTGGATAAGGTGCACTTGGCAAGATCTTGGCCTACACTTGCCTTGCACTTGGCAAGATCTTGGCCATTGGTTGGCCTTCACTTGACCTATAAATACCCACCCTTTGAAGACTAATTCATCCACAAAATTGCCTAGTCTTGAAAGCTTCTTCCTCCCTTAGTGTAGTGTCTTGGCGAGAGCCCTCTTCCCCCAGTCGAGAGTTCCCCACAGTGGGGTAGTAGGTATACACTCCTTGGGGGTCTTGGCCAGTAAGTACCCCCAGCCTAGTTGTTTTCAGATAATACCCCTCTTGGTAGAAATACTCTCAAAAGTATTGTTATAATGCCCAAATTACCTTAGCAGTATACCTTGTAGTATTCTAAGGTTATACTTATACTAAAAGCCGTAAATACTATTATACTTCCCTTCATCCAAAACCGAAACCTAAGTAAATCTTCACAGTAGTTGAAGTAGTAAGTAGAAGTTGGTTAGAAAATCTAAGGGTTGATTGGAGCGGGTCAGAGAGCGCGGAGTAGGAGCTAAACCTTTCTCATGATCGACATTTAAACTCTGATAATTATGTGCTTATCGAGGTAATTATCTTGTCCTCTATTGTAATTGGAAATTACATGTTGTATGATTATATAGTTGAAGTATACTATATATAGAATCGAACGTAGTTATCGGCAATGTCTTTTGACTTAAGCTGAATAATAAGAAACCTTTTGAAGAAGAGTACCGAATCGTATTTACATAGACTGTATTCAGATGAGACTTGTGTAGCCTTTCTGTGAGGTAGAATTGTGCACGTCCGGTTTAGACGTATAACCCCCCCCCCCTGGTTGGCTTGGTAGCCGGCCCCGATGGAGGAGGATATTTACGCTGTTGCGGGGAGGTCGCCAATTTTCTGTAGAATGTTCTACGAAGGGATCTAAATATTAATAAGCGCCTTGTGGCCTTATAGGTTGAGTACTACGCGTGGCGCGATCTACTTGGCTTAAGGAGTAGCCGACGGTTTGAGGTACTTGGAGCGTTTTGCTATTAGTCGAAAATCGTCGCGAGGTATGTGAACCTCTTCCTATCTCTTCTAGCATGATATGTGTGAACTATGTAGTACGGTAGACGTACATGTGCTAAATGTATTTGATTGGTTTAAAACATAAAGTGTTATAACGGCTTTATGGGAAGTTGGTTATAACAGCTTTATGTTGGTAAGAAAATACTTGTGGTTTTTAAAAAAGGTAACTGATTTGAACTATAACTGGCTTGTTATGTGTTAATAAAGAACTTGAAGTATTTCAAAAGGTTTTTGATTCATTTTGAAAGAAGAGGTAATACTTGATTCGTTTTGAAAGCTTAAGAGTTATACTAGCCTTATGGAAAGTTAGGTATAACGTCTTAAGAATGTTTTACTGATTTTGGAAATCAGAATGTGTATCGACAAACCACTGCAGCGTTAATAAAAGGAAATGTTTTTAATGATTAAGTATTATTAAAACCAGTAGAAACTTCCATCTGCATAGAAGCTAAGATGAGACAAAATGATATTTCCTAGATCATGGCTGCTGTAATAAGATTGTTATAAACAAGAATATCCTACTCACATAAGACTTATGTTTCTCAGATTGTTTAAAAGAGAATTATATTCTTAAATGAATAAGACTATGAACTACGAAACCTTTCTAAAATAAGAAACGTGAACATTTGAAATTAGGCAAACTTGGACGTTTGGAAAATAATGTTGTTACTTGATTTTACAAAGGTAAGTATTTTGGTTTACTTAAAAAGATAGTCACTCTATTTTTATATACTACGGGTATTGTGTGACTTTTGACGTACCTTTTAAAAGAGTTATTGTATAAAGTACTTTGGGGATTAATTCCCGAACTTGTTAACTTAAAGTAGAAAGTACCTTGTGTGAATAACTTGATTGTATTGAATTGTGATAGCCTGGTAATACTTTCTCGTTGCTTTGATAAGTAATCATGTTAGGATGCTACGTGTGATAGTATCTTGTGATGTTTGTGTAAAGGGGTTTTCCCTTGATTGTGCTTCTTAACTACCAGTCGTTGATCCTCGCTCTTAGGGTCACAGTTCAGCGTTGGGAAACTCCGTTCCTCCGGAGGCTTATCTTGGTATAGTCCCCTGTTGTTGTAGGTGCTTACATTCAGGGGTATGGCGAGCCCCGCCCCGTCGTTGTTGTCATATCATTCGTAGAGGTCTGTAGTACTGTTGTGGGCAGGGTTTGTAAAAAGGATTAAACTGTTCAGGTTGAAAGAGTTGTTGTTTCTATATATATATGCCAAAAGGCAAGTTTTCACGGGTTATCGTTTATACTTCCGTTATTTTTTTTATGTTATTGATTTATGTTCCGCTGATTTTCTCTGATGTATGACTACTGGGGTGCCCGGGGTAAGGCACCAGTCACGGGCCCGGGTTCGGGTCGTGACATTTGTGTTTGATAGCCTTGTGTGCATATACTGTATTTCTATACCACCGCGTCTCTCGATGGAGGGCCGGCTGATTTGTTACGAACGATTATCCACCGAGTCCCACGAGATGGGCCGGGACACGTATTTCATCTGATTATTCACCGAGTCCCACGAGATGGGCCGGGACACGTATTCCATATGATTATTCACCGAGTCCCACGAGATGGGCCGGGACACGTATTCCATCTGATTCTCTACCGAGTCCCATGGGATGGGCCGGGACACGTTTTCCACATGATTCTTTACCGAGTCCCACGGGATGGGTCGGGACACGTATTCCACACGATTTACACCTAGACTGCCGGCAGTGAGGAAGGAGTTCCACGGGCATGAGGGATGACTTGAGGGCGTGAGTCCCTGACTTGACATGACTGCTTTTATGTTGTGAACTGTAGTTTGGTTATCATACATGTCTCGCTTTATATAGACTATTATGATTTCATTCTGATCTTTTCTGATTCCACATACTTAGTACTGTTATCGACCTCCTTGGGGCCGTTCATCTGCGGTAGAAATACATCGGTTGTGGATCCTCGCTCATAGGATCAAAGTTCAGTGTTAGGAAGCCCCGTTTCTTGAGGCTTATCTTTTGGTATGTTACCATAGTCCAGAGTTCTTGTACATTCGGGGTATGGCGGGGCCTGTCCGTCATAGTTGTTGTCACTTCTTAGAGTGCAGTAATCTGTTGTGGGCGAGTTTGTAAAAGGATAACTATTCGGTATTTATGTATATATCAAGGCAAGCTTTGGTTGGCCTGTTTATTTATCATGTCTCTTAATTCATGTTCGTGTTTTTATTTCCGCTGATTTTCTCTGATGTTGTATCACTAGGGTGCCCGGGGTAAGGCACCAGTCACGGGCCCGGGTTCGGGTCGTGACATAACTTTATGCTTTAGAACCAAGACATCCTTATCCTCCCATAAAGCCGTCATAACTAACTTCCCATAAAGCCGTTATAACTCTTTATGTCTTAGACCACTTTGCTCTCTCTATAACCAAAAGGCTTGTACTTCAATTCAAGTTACACTACTTTCAAAATACTTCAAAAATCTTAACTTAGAAAACAAGTTTCTTAACTTAGGAATCAGGTCTCTTATCTTTAGAATAGTTCAAGAATCAATACTTCCCGAATCTAGTATTCTATACTTGATCATGTCAAGAAGTCCTTGTCTACCTTATTAGGATAAACCATTCTTATAACTCTTCCTTAAGGACACGTGAGTTAATTCTTCGAACTCAACCAACTAGACATCCTTAAAACAAGTTGAATATATCAAATGACTTCACTTCATTTAAAAACCACGTACGTCTACCGTACCATACAGTTATAACTACTCATGCTCAAGAGATAAGAAGAGTTCTACATACCTCTTTTGTTTAATCCACTTGCCAAGTCCAATATGCCGTCCGTAGATGTCAACCTATAATGACCATAATACGTCTATTAGCTTCTAGCTTCAACATAATATATTCTAATGAAAAGTCCTCGTTCTACGGAAATTTGGGCGGCAATCGTCACGACCGTTCGGGCGTGGATGCCTTACCGGTGCACCCACGTAGTCATACATCAGATAAATCAGCGGAAATATAAAACAAGACATGAAAGAGTTTATAATATAAGACACGCTTTATGTGAGAAAAACACCGCCTTTCGGCATATATATATAATCATAGTTCAGCGATTACATCCGACAATCGCATAACGACTCTGCACCTCAGGAAATATACAACTATGGCGGGGACGGGCGCCATACATACCTGTACAAAACTATCTACAACAGGAGATCATACCAAAAGTAGAGCCTCGGAAGAGATGGAGCTCCGACACCAATGTAGAGATCCTAAGAATGCGGATCTAGCACTCTTGCCCTTACCTGCGGCATGAACGCAGCCCGAAGGAGGTCGATAACAAGTACTAAGTATGCGAAATCGAAGTACTTAAATGAAACATATCATTTTTATAACCGGTTTACAAATATGTATGAAACAACCGAAACCGCACATAGTGCCACATCACAAACAAGAGCAACAATAGGTAATCAGAATGAGTCTTGTCTAGGCTGCGAATGATCGAAAGCAGGGCCACTCGCCCCATCCTCATTCTCGCAAGCCTAATCACGGACTCGAGTCCGCATAGGCCACTCACATGGGCCCGCGTGAGGTATAACCCGCATCGAGGGTAGCTACTCCTCGGCGTCGTCACTGGACTCATTGTCGCGTAGCGCCAGACCGCATGAGGTATAACCCGCATACTAACACGGAACTCTCGTAGCTCGCATAGGCCCCCTGGACCGCGTGAGGTATTCTCGAATCATGGTCCTGCATCACTGAGTCTACCCGCGTCGGGGTAGCTTAACCCCAGATCATCTCAAGAGGTGAGTGATAGTATACTAACATAACAACTTATCTTTAAACAATATAAGCATAACAAGGATACTCACCTATACAAACGTTACAAGATACTAACACACATAGCATCATATCATGTCTACTTATCAAACCATCTTTATTATTCTTTTCACAATATAATTCATTTATAAACACATAGGCACACTTGTTTCTTTTATAAATCTTAAGTGGTTATACTTACTTCCCATAAAGCTAGTATAACTCTTAAGCTTACATTTAAAAACCAATTAGTTCTCTTACATTAATATGACTCATTAGTCCTTTGAAATGTTTTGATTCTTTATTATTCAGCTTAAGCGTGAGGCATTGCCGTAAGTATTATTCGGGCTTAAGCGTGAGGCATTGCCGTAAGTATTATTCGAGCTTAAGCGTGAGGCATTCCGTAGTTATATTGTAAAATATCATGCTTTAGGAAGAATCACATACCTTCCGTGAAAACCACGCAAGTTGAATATGTCGCGAGAGAGTCGACCTATAATAGTCACGTATATCTATTAAAGACTACTCAAGGTCATTCTAGACAGGGGTTCATAATTCTACGGTAAGTCAGGCGACTTCCCTACAGGTGAGCTATATAAGTCTCTTGTGAAAACAAATCCTATGTAAATCTGATTTGATTATTCTTCTTTAAACCCTTCTAAGTGATTAACACTTCAATTTTATTACGTGATATACTTCTAAGTATTTATACTTATTCTTATACTATAACAAAGAAGTATTCTCTAATTCAAAAGAGGTTAGGATTATTACCTCGGTAAGCCCAATAATATCCTAGAAAAAGTCGCGCCTGAGCAAGGGTTTGCTCCTAAGTTGTAAGCTCAAAGAACCTTAGAAGTTCTTCACAACTTCTACAAAGTACTAAGGTATTTGGGCTAGGGTATTTTGGGCATTATAACGATACAAGAAGGTAACTTTTCTACCAAGGGAGGGGGGTAGATTTTTGGCTAGGCTAGGGGGGTATTCGTAGAGGCCTTCACAAGGAGGGGAGGAGTGTTGGACGAAAAGAGCTACAAAGGGAGAGGAGAGGATTTTCAAGACTTGGAAAGCTTTGTGGATGAAGAACTCTTCATCTTAAGGGGGGTATTTATAGGTCAAGAAGTGGCCAACCAATGGCCAAGATTTAGACAAGTGCAAGGCAAGTGTAGGGTGAGGATTAACTATACACAAATATCCTACCAACTCCTTGACTTTGAACAAGGCACCAAAAACGTGCCAATCTTCTCCAAATCGTCCAAATGGACGATTTCAAGTCCAAATTGGAGGGTGCCAAGTGTCGCCCTCCGCTGGTCCAAAATGTTTCGTCTCTCGGAAAAATCCGCAAAAATAAGAAATGGCATAGCGGAATTTACTCTACGAAGTCGTGGAAGCGTTTAGTCGGAAAACGATTCTTTTAGTGAGTTGTGCCCAAAAATCGTCAAGCCTAAACTTTAAGGCTAAACTTTTTGACGTATTCACTTACGTGCATACTGAAATACGAGGTATAACATTCTCCTCGCCGAAACATTCGTCGAATGTTCCTTCCCAAGACGATTATCGAAGAAGCTTAAACAGTCGTAAATGCCACACACGGCCACAGAGCAACACTTAGGTAAAACCGATAACGAAAATTTACAAGTAGGAAAGTGAATTACCTGGAGGTGTGGGAAATAGGTGAGGATACTTCCGCCTCATGTCCTCCTCGGCTTCCCATGTCATCTCCTCCCTGAGCTCGTTCGCCCACAAGACTTTGTGAGCCACGTCCTTCGTCGCGACGCCTAACTGACGATCGACTATCGCTATGGGAATCTCCTCATACGATAGCCCGCCGATCACACGGACATCGTCGATCGGGTGCACCTAGATGGATCCCGTCATCTCCTCGGCGATAGATCGTGAAACACGGATGCCGCCTCCGGTCGGACGGCAGATCAACTCGTAGGCAACCTTGCCTACCTGCGGACAATCTGAAACGGCCCGATGTACCTTGGTGAGCTTCCCTTCTTCCGAATCTCATCACACCGCTTCGTGGGTGACACCTAGGAAAACCCAATCATGAACCTCGAACTTAAGATGCCGACGACGATGATCTGCATCGACTTACATGCGACTCGAGTATCGATAGCCGATCTCGGATAAGCTTCACTTATCCATCGCTTTGTACCAAATCTGGTCCCACTAGCCGCCCTCGCCCACATCGAACCAACCTATAGGCGATCTGCACTTCCTCCCATACAAGGCCTCATAAGGCGCCATCGAATCTTTGGAGTGGTAGCTATTATTATATGCGAACTCAACTAGAGGCAAATGATCCTCCCAACTACCACTAAAGTCAATACGCAGCTCGCGACATATCCTCAAGAGTGCGGATAGTGCGCTCTGCTGTCTGCATGCGTGGATGAAATGCGATGCTCGTGCTCACTGCGTCCTAAACCCTCTGGAAGGACCTCCGGAAGTTAGCGTGAACCGGGCTCCTGCATGCGATATGATCAAGTAGGGACTCCATGCAATCGACGATCTCTCGGATGTAAAGTCGGCATAATCCTCAGAAAAAGTCGTCCGACGGGAAGAAAGTGGGCTGATTTTCGACCGTCGACGATAACCCATATAGAATCATGTCTCCTCCGAGTGCGAGGTAATCCTGTGATGAAGTCCATGTTGATTACCTCCCACTTCGGTCGGGATCTCTATCGCTGTAACAAACCACGGGCCTGCGGTGCTCTACCTTCACTGCGACAACACGGGCGAGCTACGAACTGCGCAACGTCCTCTTCAAGCCATCCCACCAATACGGATCTAAGGTCGTGATACATCTTGGTCGAACCGAATGGATAGTAACGCTTGTAGTGCTTCCCAAGAACTCCTGCCAAGTCACGAAACATCGGAACACATGCGCCTCAAACCTTAGCACCCATCGTGCTACCTCAAAAGGACCGCGCCCTCACGAAGAGTCGTATCACGATATCGAATCAAAGTGGATCCTCGAGCTGTTGCCTCTTCACCTCGCCGACGATGGAAGACTGGCAACCTCACGAACTCTAACCCCACCGCTATCGAATCAATCAACCGGACGCCAAGGCTCGCTAAGCGATGCAAATCACGAACCATGTCCCTCCTCTCTGTTGCACATCCGATAGGCTCCCCATCGACCTACGACTCGAGCATCCGCCTGACATTGGCCTTCCCGGGTGGTATAGGATATCAACATCGTAATCCTTAAGCAACTCTAACCACCGTCTGCCGTAAGTTCGGCTCCTCTGGTGAAGATATCTTGGAGGCTCTTGTGGTGCAGTATAAATATCCACGTGAACCCATACAAATAGTGCCTCGGATCTTCAAAGCGTGAATCACGGTGCGACTCCAAATCATGGGTGGGGTAGTTCCTCGTGTTTCTTCACCGTCGGGATGCATATGCTATAACCTGCCATGCTGCATCAATACATCCCAACCCGATGCGACGCATCACAATACACGACATAACCATCTGGACCCTCCGGAAGTAAGAACGGGGCGGTCGTCGGTCTCTTTCAAGAACTAGAAACACGCCACAAGCATCGATCCATCAAACTTGGCGCTTCGAGTCGGCCTAGTCAATGGTGCGAGATAGAAGCAAACTTCTCCACGAACGCCGATAATAACTGCAAGGCCCGAGCTGCGAACCTCTGTCGGAGTAGTAGGTCTCGGCAAGTCCTCATCGCCTCGATCTTGGCGTATCAACTCGAATGCCATCGGCCGGCAATATGCCCGAAACGCCATCAAGTTAACCAAAACTCACATTTGGAAAACTTGGCGTACAAGCTGAGTCTGGAGAATCGGCCAAGATCGCCAAATGCTCGCATGCTCTGCTCTGGCGAGAATAAACCAAGATATCATCAATGAACACTATCACAAATGTGTCCAAAAATGGTTTGAACACTCGGTTCATCAAATCCATGAATACCGCCGAGCATTGGTCACCAAAGACATGACCACGAACTCATAATGCGTCGGGTCCGAATGCGATCCTAGGGACATCCACCTCTCGACTGCACTGATGATAGCCCGATCGCAGATCAATCTTGGAGAAACATCTCGCACCACTGGGTCGAACAAATCATCAATCACGGGAGGGTATACGTTCTTAATGGTCACCTTGTTCACCGCTGTAATCAACACACATGCGCGGCGTCGCCCTTCTTCTTCACGAACAATCGGCGCCCCGGGAGAAACACTGGCCTAATGAAGCCCTTCTCTAGCAAATCCCTAAGTGATCCTTGACTCTCTCAACTCGGCAGTGCCATTCGTATGGCGGAATGGAAATAGTAGAGTATCCGCAATATGTCAATACAAAACTCAATCTCCTCTCGGGAGGATACCCGAGGTCATCGGAAACACGTCGGGAACTTCGACTACGGGGCTGCGAAAATCTGGTACGCGACCTCGTGATCAAACACCGAACTAGATGGTAGATATACCCTTGCGCATCTTCCTAGCCTTGAGGTAGGAAATAAACCTACCGCCGGCGTCTGGTGCTCCCACTCAACAACCGGCTCGCCGAGCTGGAACCGTACTACTCTCTCTGCGGTCTACATTGGCGTAGCAAGAGGCTAGCCAATCCATCCCCATGATCACGTCGAAGTCAATCATCTCCAACTCTATCAAGTCGGCTGGTCAGACGGCGTAAATGGTCACGGGACAAGCTCATATACCCGCCGAGCTACCACCGAATCACCCATCTGGCGTAGCCACCTCGAAAGGGTCTATGGACTCGGGCTCTATCCCTATCCTACTAGCAACAAGGGAGATATATAGGGCCAGTAGAACCGGATCTATCAAGGCATAAACATCAAACCTGAACCGATAAGGTACCGTGGACGACATCGGTGAGGCCTCACGATCTGTCGGTGGACAAAGCATAAATGCGGTTCGAGGACCGCTAGGCTGGACACGAGCCACGACCTGCCGCGACCTGTGACCACGAGCACCACGCCTCGGCGAGTAATCGTAGGAGATGATGGCGGCCACGAGAACTCAAGGTGGGCCTACCACGGGGCCCCGGTCGGACAATCCTCGCAAAGTGACCTGCGGCCACACAGCGTAACAAGATCCATAAGTAGTACCACACTTCCCGTAATGGGATCTACCGCATCGGCCACACCGGGTGGTCGATCGGCCGCGATACCTCTGCTACTGCGGGCGTCGAAGCCACAGGGCCTCAGTCCGCCCTCGAAAACTCTGGTGTCGAGGGCGGTGCGAGTGCTCTGAGTGGGCGTGGTGCGAATCTAGGCTAACTGCGAGGCCGCCCACGATAACCACGAGAAGACCCTCGTCCCGGCCTTCCTGCTGCTGTCGTCCACTCGCCGACCTCTGCGCTCGCCGCATCAGGGCGTGAGCTGCGTGCGGGTAATGTCCATACGGTGGAGAGAAACCCCGCATGACTTCGGCCATATAGTCGTCTGGCGGTGACATAGCGGTGCACCTATCCTCCATATCTGCTACAATCTTTGGGACATATCGAGCCAAAGAATCAAACTCGACATTGTACTCCACGACGGTCGTCCTCTGCGCCTCGGCGGTAAAAATCTATCGGCCGCGCCCTCGCCATCTGTGGAGGCAAAAAGTAGTGAGAAAGCCTCCGAGAACTCATCCCAGTAGGCTGGGCGTGCTCTCCCGGGATAACTCCATGAATCAAACCAATCGATCGCGGTATCACGCGACCTATGTGAACCAAAGATCACGGACTCGGTCTCCGGCATACGATCACTCTCAAAATCCTCTGAAGCTGACGGATGAACTCCTGCGGATCATCCTCCGGCCTCGACCCATAAAACTCCGGCGGGCTACAACTCAAGAAGTCTCGTAGCCTCAAACTCTCTGCCCTCGGGTGTACCACGGGTGCGACTGGAGCTGGAGCTGGAACTGCCGCATCCAATCTCTCCTCGTATCGGGCCACAACTTTAGCCAAAAGCTGGGCCATCTCCTTGTACCCTAACTCCTCCGCCCGGTGTGGGCGGGAGGTGTGGGTCTTGTGGTCTATCTTTGAAATGGCGGCGTCATAGAACTCGCCGTCTGGTATAGGCGGGCACGAGCCCTCGTGACTCTGGGTGTCTGCTAGCGGCTCCTCGCTTGCCTTGCCGCCGGGCCGGGTTGCCTTACGTGGAGGCATAATCATTACGGGAAAGGAATACGTTAGAGGGTCCAACCTATAACACTCTGACAAAGACGATCTCGTAATGAGAAGAATGAAACCAATCCTAAATATCCTATAGCCTCACGATTATTGGTGTGGTGCACAACACACGATAATCAAGACTCTACTAGATACGGTCAGAGACACTTTCAGAGATTAAGCGCTCGATACCACTTTTGTCACGACCCGTTCGGGGCGTGGTCGTGCCTTACCGGCACCCAAGTAGTCATACATCGTAGAAATCAGCGGAAATATAAAACAAGACATGAAACGATTTATAAAATAAGACACGATTTATGTGAGAAAAACACGCTTTCGGCATATATATATAATCATAGTTCAAGATTACATCCGACAACGCATAACCCGACTCTGAACCTCTAAGGAAATATACAACTATGGCGGGGACAGGGCCCGCCATACCTATGCAAAACTATCTACAACAGGAGATCATACCAAAAGTAGAGCCTCGGAAGAGATGGAGCTCCGACACCAATGTAGAGATCCTAAGAATGCGGATCTAGCACTGCTTGCCCTTACTGCGGCATGAACGCGGCCCCGAAGGAGGTCGATTACAACAGTACTAAGTATGCGGCGTAAAGTACTTAAATGAAACATATCATTTTTATAACCGGTTTACAAATATGTATGAAACAACCAAGGAAACCGCATAGTGCCACATCACAAACAAGAGCAACAATAGGTAATCAGAATGAGTCTTGTCTGAGTGCGAATGATCGAAAGCAGGCCACTCGCCCCATCCTCATTCTGCAAGCCTAATCACGGACTCGAGTCGCATAGGCCACTCACGTGGGCGCGTGAGGTATAACCCGCATCGAGGGTAGCTACTCCTCGGCGTCGTCCCGACTCGCTGTCCGCATGGCCCACGCATCGCATGAGGTATAACCCGCATACTAACCTGGAACTCTCGTAGCTCCGCATAGGCCCCCTGGACCCGCATGAGGTATTCTCGAATCATGGTCCCAGACCGCCTGAGTCTACCCCGCATCGGAGGGTAGCTTAACCCCCGGTATCATCTCAAGAGGTGAGTGATAGTATACTAACATAACAACTTATCTTTAAACAATATAAGCATAACAAGGATACTCACCTATACAAACGTTACAAGATACTAACACACATAGCATCATATCATGTCTACTTATCAAACCATCTTTATTATTCTTTTCACAATATAAGTCTGTTATAAACACATAGCACACTTGTTTCTTTTATAAATCTTAAGTGGTTATACTTACTTCCCATAAAGCTAGTATAACTCTTAAGCTTCTGTTTTAAAAACCAATTAGTTCTCTTCTGTTAATATGACTCAGTAGTCCTTTGAAATGTTTTCAGTTCTTTATTATTCAGGCTTAAGCCGTGAGGCATTGCCGTAAGTATTATTCGAGCTTAAGCGTGAGGCATTCGTAAGTATTATTCAGCTTAAGCGTGAGGCATTCTTAGTAGTTATATTGTAAAATATCATGCTTTAGGAAGAATCACATACCTTCCGTGAAAACCACCGAGTTGAATATGTCGCAGAGAGTCACCTATAATAGTCACAGATATCTATTAAAGACTACTCAAGGTCATTCTAGGCAGGGGTTCATAATTCTACAGTAAGTCAGGCAGCACTTCCACTGCCGGTGAGCTATATAAGTCTACTGTGAAAACAGTCCTATGTAAGTACAGGTTGATTATTCTTCTTTTAAACCCTTCTAAGTGATTAACACTTCAATTTTATTCTGTGATATACTTCTAAGTATTTATACTTATTCTTATACTATAACGAGAAGTATTCTCTAATTCAAAGAGGGTTAGGATTATTACCTCGGTAAGCCCAATAATATCCTAGAAAAGTCGCACTGAGCAAGGTTTTGCTCTAAGTTGTATTCTCCAAGAACCTTAGAAGTTCTTCACAACTTCTACAAAGTACTAAGGTATTTGGGCTAGGGTATTTTGTGCATTATAACGATACAAGAAGGTAACTTTTCTACCAAGGTAGGGGGGGTAGATTTGTGGGTAGGCTAGGGGTATTCTAGAGGCCTTCACAAGGAGGGGAGGAGTGTTGGACGAAAGAGCTACAAAGGGAGAGGAGAGGATTTTCAAGACTTGGAAAGCTTTGTGGATGAAGAACTCTTCATCTTAAGGGGTATTTATAGGTCAGAAGTGGCCAACCAATGGCCAAGATTTAGACAAGTGCAAGGCAAGTGTAGGGTGAGGATTAACTATACACAAATATCCTACCAACTCCTTGACTTTGAACAAGGCACCAAAAACGTGCCAATCTTCTCCAAATCGTCCAAATGGACGATTTCAAGTCCACAAATTGGAGGGTGCCAAGTGTCGCCCTCCCGTTGGTCCAAAATGTTTCGTCTCTCGGAAAAATCCGCAAAAATAAGAAATGGCATAGCCGGAATTTACTCTACGAAAGCTGTGGAAACGTTTCGTCGGAAAACGATTCTTTTAGTGAGTTGTGCCCAAAAAATCGTCCAAGCCTAAACTTTAAGGCTAAACTTTTTGTACGTATTCCCTTACGTACATACTCTGGAAATACGGGGTATAACAAGCACTTCCTTTGTTTCTACTTACTTTTCCACCTTTTTCAAGGTCCGAATTCAATAACCAAACGCCGCATTTAAGGCACAACAATCCAGCTAACCAAAAAGGGGATTACACGCCTTTACAGGACGCGTAAAATTTTGCCCCACCATAATACAAAACAAACCAATAATCTCCATGCCAATCTTGGCCAACAATATAACCTATCCTAAATCTTTTCCAATTATCTTCTCAATCCAAGTTATTAGGTCTAACATGATATCTAGCCCTAGACATCTTCAACAACTACAATTTCCCCCTTAACAACATGTGACGACCAAATTAGAAATACAATTGAAGTTACAATCTTAAGGCTAACATGCCCATTTCGGTTTCCAACAAGACAACAAGATCCAAATCTATTCAAACTTAAGTATAACAGCCTCATGCTCATTTCTAAACTACTATAACAAGTATTAACTCATATCCAAGAGAATGGGAAACTTTTACCTTTGGAGAAGCCCACAAAAGCCCCTTTCTTCCACTTCTTTTCCGTCAAACTCGTCCACCAGCGCTTCCCAAAAGTTTACCCACACTTTTCCTTCTTGCCGCCGCTCCAACAATTTCCCCTAAGGCAAGGTTTTCTTCAAAATCTAGAGAGAAAAGGGAGAGGGTTTCTTAGGAGGGTTTCCAAGATGAAATGGCCAAGTCTTCCAAGACTTGGCCCTAAAATAGGACCTTATTCTGGTCAAAATGATGGGAGGGACACTTGTCACCCTCCCATAGGCTTTTAACAAAATATCCCCTGATTTTCGTCATTTACCGCAGAAAAATCCCGCCACGGCCCCGCCGCCGGCGCCGCGACGCTTCCACTTCCGAAAAGTTCCAGCATTCCGGCGCCGCGGCCCTACATTCCGGCGCTGCAACCCCTGCGAACCCCCAGTACAATCGGCGCCGCGGCGCTGTACCCCTGAACCGAAACCACTGCTTTTCCTGACTGCACACCAAACTTGAAACTTCCATAACTTTTGACTCCGATGTCCTATCGACGAACGGTTTGTTGCGTTGGAAACTAGACTCAACAACCTTCATACTAGTCTTTTGACTCCGATGTCCTGGCCCTCTTCTGCTGATCTCGGTCATTCCGTCGACCTCTCCGTGCTTCACATCCTAGTGCATGAGCTTGCATGCGGGCAATGTCCATGCCCGGCTGAAGAGCTACACCCGTACAAGCCTCTGCCAAGTAATCATCTAGCCCGGTGACGTAGCGGTGTACTCTGTCCTCCATATCAGCTACTACAGCGGGGACATACCGAGCTAATGAGTCGAACTCCACATTGTACTCTAACCGCCCGCCGCCCTGCCTCAACGTCAATCTGCCGGCGAGCCCTCATCCGCGAGGCAAGAAGTGTGCAAGAAATGCCTTTGAGAACTCGTCCCATATAGCGGAAGTGCATCCTCTCCGGGACAGCTCCACGAATCAAACTACCGATCATTGCGGTATCACGCGGCCGATGCGAACCTAGGACCACCGACTCGGTCTCCGATGCCTCGATCACTCTCGACTACCAGAATCGCGGATGAACTCTGCGGATCATCCTCGTGCCTCGACCCATAAAACTCGGCGGGTTACATCTCGTAAAATCCCGTAGTCTCAAATCGCTCGGGGTGAACTACGGGTGCTACTGGGGCCAGGCTGCTGCATCCGGCCTATCCTCATATCGGCCACGACCGCGGCGAATGGCCATCTCCGTAACCCATCTCCTCTGCCCTGCATCGGGGTGGAGGCTCGTGTATTGTAGTCTCAGCACCATCGCTGCGCTCTAAACTCTGTTGCGTCTTTGGCGGCGTCGCTAAACTCGCCGGAAGCATCGTCTCAGTCTTGACGGGCTGCGCCCTCGTACTCCTCAGATCCCACTGCGCCTCCTGCCTTGCCCCCTGGGCGGGGTTGCTCGCGAGAGGCATAATCGGTAAAGGAAAGAAATACGTCGAGAGGGTCCAACTTATCACACGCCTCTAAGGCACGATCTCGTAATGAGAAGAATGGAAACCAATCCTAAATGTCCTATAGCCTCACGATTATAGATGTGGTGCAACACACCGATAATCAAGACTACTAGACACGGTCAGAGACACTTTCCGAGGATTAATCGCTCGATACCACTTTTGTCACGACCGTTCTCGGGATGATCGTGCTTTACCCCGGGCACCCTAGTGATAAAACATCAGAGAAAAACCAGCGGAAATAAAAACGTTAAACATTCAAATAGACATGGATCAAGATAAAAGAAAATAGGTCAACCAAAAAACGGTTGCCTTTCAACATATATATATATATATATAGACATTTGAACAGTTACAATCCTTACAACCACGCTTGCAATTACATGCACCTCTAAGATTTATACAACAACTATGACGGACGGGGCCGCCATACCCCCGAATGTACAAGAACCTGCTGCACTCGGGTAACATACCAAAGATAAGCCTCAAGAAACGGAGCTTCCCAAGACGAAATGTGATCCTGGCGGGGATCGACGGTCGATGTACCTCTACTGCGGCATGAACGCAGCCCCGAAGGAGGTCGATCTGGCAAATACCAGTATGTGAAATCAGAAAAATCAGTAAATGAAATCATAACGATCTATATAAAGCAGAGACATGTTTGATAACCAAACTACGATTCATAACATAAAAAGCAATCATGTCAAGTCGGTCTCACGCCCAAGTCATCCTCACGTACGTGGAACTCCTTCCTCACCGCCGGCGATCTAGGTACAAATCATGTGATACGTATAACATGTCTCGGCCCATCTCATGGACCCGATAGAAAGCGTGTGGAATACATTCCGGCTCATCTCATGAACTCGGTAGTCGGATGGAATACATTCGGCTCATCCCATGAACGCGGTAGTCGAGTGAAATACATTCCGGCTCATCCGTGAACGCGGTAGTCGAGTGAAATACATTCCGGTTCATCCTACGAACGCATGGTCGAGTGAAATACATTCGGTTCATCCCGTGAACGCTGTAGTCGAGTGAAATACATTCTGCTCATCCATGAACGCGTAGTCAGTGAAATACATTCCGGTTCATCCATGAACGCGGTGGTCGAGTGAAATACATTCGGTTCATCCTACGAACGCGGTGGTCGAGTGAAATACATTCCCGGTTCATCCCATGAACGCGGTAGTCGAGTGAAATACATTCCCGGTTCATCCCATGAACGCGGTAGTCGAGTGAAATACATTCCCGGTTCATCCCATGAACGCGGTAGTCGAGTGAAATACATTCCCGGTTCATCCCATGAACGCGGTAGTCGAGTGAAATACATTCCCGGTTCATCCCATGAACGCCGTAGTCGAGTGAAATACTGATTTGCACATCAGGTCTATCACACGCAAACATAGGCAAGTTACACACAACTTAAAGTACTTTTATTTTATGACAAAGTCCGGGTTTTAACCCTAAAGTACTACGTACGTTAAATTCCTTTTAAGAGATCCATTCCTTTTATAAAAGTCACCCGATACCCGTAGTATAAAAATAGAGTGACTTACATCTTTTGAGTAAACCAAAACAACTTCCATACTTTCCTTTTTTAAAACCAAATTAAGGCAATACCATGCCTTCTTTTTAGACCAAAACACTTCTCTTTTTAAAGTCAAGTTACCACATTAAAACCAATGATGAAACCCTTCTTTTGTTTTCATAAAGTCGTTTATAACTAACTTCCCATAAAGCTGTTATAACACTTTATGTTTTTAAACCAATTTAAGACAAAACAATGCCTTTCTTTTCCCTAGAGTTCCAGTTTGCCTAATTTCAATTACTCAAGTCTCTTTACTTTAGAAAAGTTTCATAGTTCAATGTCTTAATCTCTTTTAAAACAATTGAATAACATATGCCATAGGTGTGAGCAGTTTATTCTTGTTTATAACCAATTTATTAAAGCAACCATGATCTAGAAAATGTAATATCATTTTGTCTCATCTTAGCTTCTATGCATGTCACGACCCGACGGGCGTGGTGGTGCCTACCAGGCACCCTTCTACCTTAACAATACAAGTAAGCTGCGGAACTGAAATAATACCTCATTTTTTTTAAAACAAACGTACGTGCAAGGGAAAAGCCGACAAGGCTGCCATATATACATAAACAAAAGACACTACACCGCATACGAGTCCAATCCACATATGAATCTGCACTTCAGGAGTTAAATCAACTATGACGACAAGGCCCACGTACTCCATAAATGTATAAAAGCACATCAAGGACATATACCAAAGATAAACTCCGAATAGAAGGAGCTTATCCTAAACCACGAGCAGGATCCTACACTGCCGATCACCGAATCGCGTACCTAAACTGCGGCATGAGCGGCTTCGAAGGAGGTCGATGCGAAGAATGTACCAAGTATGTGAACATTAAGTACTGTAATAAAATCATAACAGTCTAAATAAAATAGGAGACATGTATGATATCCAACCTACAGTACATAACACATAAGCAGTCATATCAAGTCAGGGACGCAGGCCCTCAAAGTCATTACTCAAATATAGCCATGGGTCTCACGCCCATAATATCAATCATGCCCGTGGAATCCTTCCTCACTGCCGGCAGTCCATGATGTAATAACACCAATAAGGATACATGAACACCGGTCCACTGTGTCCTAAATACCACGTGGTCTCATGCCCTAATCCCACATCGTAAAAGCATGACCATAGGGTAACACAAACAAATTCGGGGACATATATGATAATAAAAATACAACACATTGTGCCTTACTAATAATGAGAGTAAACAGTAGTATCCTTACAATATAAACTAGGAAGCTCATGATCAAGCAAGACCATCCGCCCGCAGTATCATTTAGCAATCCTATTCCTGGGACTATTTCACCCGCATAGGTCGCGTGGACCCGCGTGAGGTATTCCTCGCATAGGTCGGACCCGCCGCACGGGACTATTTCACCCGCATAAGCCCTTTCGGACCCGCATGAGGTATTCCTCGCATAGGACTATTTCACCCGCATAAGCCCTTACGGACTCGCATGAGGTATTCCTCGCATAGGCTGGACCCGCCCGCATGGGACTATTTCACCCGCATAAGCCCTACGGACTCACATGAGGTATTCCTCGCATCGTGGGTAGCAAATCCACGGAATTATGCAAATGCCACAAAGCCGGGGAATGACCCCGAAATGACTGATATAACAATAGCACACATGTTATACCCCGTATTTCCAGAGTATATACGTGAGGGCGTACGTATACAATTTGAGCCTTAAAGTAGGCATAGGTTCGAATTTGTGCATAGCTACCAAAAGGAGTCGTTTTTCGACGAAACGTTTCCACAGCTTTCGAAGGGAAAATTCCGGCTATGTCATTAATAATTTTTGCGGATTTTTCCGAGAGACGAAACATTTTGGACCAACGGGAGGGTGACATGTGTCACCCTCACATTGGAAGCTAGGGACGGCAAAGAGGACGACTTGGGCACGTTTTTTGTGCTAAAAATGTGGTCAAGGGTTAGGTAGGATATTTTGGGTAGATGGATAAGGTAGCACATGGCTTAATCTTGGCCTTACACTTGCCTAACACTTGGATGAATCTTTTCCATTGGTTGGCCATTTCTTGACCTATAAATACCCCTCTAACTTGATGAACTTCTTCATCCAAAAATTGCCTAAGTCTTGAAATCCTTCCCTCCCCCTTCTTGTGGTTCTCGTCCAACCCTTGGCCGAAACCCCTCCCTTTGTGGTGTTTTCTTGGTGGGTACCCCTAGCCTAGTTGTCTTCGTATAATACCCCCCTTTGTGGTATAGAAATACTCTCCTAGTATTGTTGTTATGCCCAAATACCTTGGCCCAAATACCTTGTAGTATTCCCAAGGTTACACTTATACAAAAGCCCAGAAAAAACTATTATACTTCCTCACCACAAAAATGAAACCTAAGTAAATCTTCACCGTAGTTGAAGTTATAAGTAGAAGTTGGTTAGAACTTTAAGGGTTGGTTGGAGGCGGTCAAGCGGAGTAGGAGCTAAACCTTGCTCAGGATCGACATATAAACTCGGATAATTTTGGGCTTATCGAGGTAAACACTCTTGACCTTCTATTGTAATTGGAAATTACATATTGTAGGAATATATAGTTGAAGTATACTATATATAGAACTGAACATTATAATTGTGAGGCAATGTCTTTGCGACTTAAGCTGAATTTAAAGAAGAAGCTGATCAGTAATTACATGGGGTATTACCGGAGACTTGTGTAGCATTACTGTGTAGTAGAATTGTACACGTCCGGTTAGACGTGTTAACCCCCCCTGGTTGGCTTGGTAGCCGGCCTCGATAGAGGAGGAGATTTACGCTGTTGCGGGGGGGGAGGTGCTGCCGAATTTTCTGTAGAATATTCTACATTGAGATCTAAAGATATTAATAGGCGCTTTGTGGCCTCTATAGGTTGTAGTACTACGTGTGGAGTGATCTGCTTGACTGAGAGTGTAGCAGACGGTTTGAGGTACTTGGAGCGTTTTGCTATTAGTCGATACTCGTCGCGAGGTATGTGAACCTCTTCCTATCTGTTCTAGCATGATATGTGTATAACTATGTAGTACGGTAGACGTACGTGTGTTAAATGTATTTGATTGTCTTTAAACATAAAGTGTTATAACGGCTTTATGGGAAGTTGGTTATAACAGCTCTATGTAAATGAGAAATGCTTTGTGGTTTTTAAAAGATAACTGATTTGACTTATAACCGACTTGTTGTAAAAGAACCTTGAAGTATTCTAAGAGATTAAGAAACCTTTTTGAAAGAAGTGTATACTTGGTTTGAAAACATAAAAGTTATACCAGCTTTATGAGAAGTTAGGTGTAACGCCAAGAGAGATAAAAGAATGGTTTAATGGTTTAGAAGTTAAGAGACTTGACTTAATATGGATGTTTGTGTGAAACCTCATTCGTGAGTAATGAGTACTTGGTTTTTGGAAGGAATAATGTTTCTTGATTTGGAAATCGTAATGTGTATCGACAAACCACTGCAGCGTTAATAAAGGAAAATGTATTGAATAATTAAGTATTATTAAAACCAGTAGAAACCTACATCTGCATAGAAGCTAAGATGAGACAAAATGATATTACATTTTCTAGATCATGGCTGCTTAATAATATTGATTATGAACAAGAATAACCTACTCGCCTATGGCATATGTTACTCAATTGTTTTAAAAGAGATTAAGACATTGAACTATGAAACTTTTCAAAAAGAGACTTGCGTAATTAAAATTAGGCAAACTGGAACCTTAGGGAAAAGAAAGGCATTGTGTTGTCTTAAAATGGTTTAAAGCATAAGGTGTTATAACAGCTTTATGAGAAGTTGGTTATAACGACCTTATGAAAACAAAAGAAAGGTTTTATCATTGGTTTTAACGTGGTAACTTGACTTTAAAAAAAAAAAAAAGTATGGAAGTTGTTTTGGTTTACTTAAAAGATATAAGTCACTCTATTTTTATACTACGGGTATCGGGTGACTTTTATATAAAAGGAATAAATCTCTTTAAAAGGAATTTAACGTGCGTAGTACTTTAGGTTAAAACCTGACTTTGGCATAAAATGAAAGTACTTTGAGTTGTGAAACTTGCCTATGCTTGTTGTGATAGCCTTTGTTGTGCAAAGATTGTGTTTCTATACTCTGCGTCTCTCGATGGAGTCGGTTGACTTGTTAAGAACTTACTTGGGCGTCTTGCGGTGGCGGAGAAATTCCGCAGATGCGTTCGCTGATAGTGTTACTTTTGTTAAATCACTTTGGACATATCGACACGATCGTAGCGCGGCACGTATGCTTCCACTTTGATTACCGCCTTGTTGTCTTATTGTTTCCCTTTGGACATGCTGACACGATGCGTAGCGCACGGGTATGCTTCCATTTGGAATGTTGTCTTATTTGCTCCCTTTGGACATACTGACACGATGCGTAGCGCACGGGTATGCTTCCATTTGGAATGTTGTCTTATTTGTTCCCTTTGGACATACTGACACGATGCGTAGCGCACGGGTATGCTCCCATTTGGATTGTTGTCTTGTTGTTATCATATCATAGACTGCCGGTAGTGAGGAAGGTACTCCACGGGCAGGATTGATGTTGTGGGCATGAGACCCTGAATTGATATAACTGTTATGTGTGTGTGTGTCTTGTAGTTTGGTTATCATACATCTCCCGCTTTTATAGACTATTATGATTTCATTTACGATATTTCTGATTTCACATACTTGGTACTGTTGTCGACCTCCTTGAGGCTGCGTTCATCCGCAGTAGGAGTACATCGGTTGTCGATCCGCGTTTAGGATCTCATTTCGGTTTTGGGAAGCTCCGTTCCTTCTGAGGCTTATCTTTTGGTATGTGTTCCCGAGTTGTAGGTTCTTGTACATTCGTGGTATGGCGGCCCTGTCCGTCATAGTTGTTGTAAATCTTAGAGGTGCATGTAATCTTGTTGTGGCGGGGTTGTAAAAGGATTAAAGCTCGGGTTTGTATATATTTACGCAGAAAATCGCTTTGGTTGACTGTTTACTTATAATATCTCTTATTTCATGTTCATGTTTTATTTCCGCTGATTTTCTCTGATGTTGTATCACTAGGGTGCCCGGGGTAAGGCACCAGTCACGGGCCCGGGTTCGGGTCGTGACAAAAGTGGTATCAGAGCAGTTAGTCCTCGGAAAGTGTCTACAGACCGTGTCTAGTAGAGTCTTGATTATCGGTGTGTTGTGCACCACATCTATAATCAGGAGGCTATAGGACATTTAGGATTGGTTTCCATTCTTCTCATTCTGAGATCGTGCCTTAGAGTTGTGTGATGAGTTGAACCTTTTTGACGTATTCCTTTCCTTTACCAGTTATGCCTCCGCGCAAGGCAACCCGGGCCCAAAAGGGCAAGGCAGCAGAGGAAGATACGAGTAAAGCGTGGCGATCTCTACGAGACCACAAGACACGAGCCTCGATCCTACAGTGGGGCGTATGAGATGGGTTACAAGGAGATGGCGATTAATGGCGAGGTTGTGGCGAACTTGAGATAAAGCCGGACGCAGCGGTTCGATCCAGTAGCACCCGTAGTTCACCCCGAGCGACGATTTGAGATTACGGGATTTTTACGGTGTAACGCCCGAGTTTTATGGGTCGAGGCACGAGGATGATCCGCGAGGAGTTCATCCGGCGATTGCAGCGGATCATGAGTGATCAAGGCATCGGAGACCGAGTCGGTGGTCCTAGGTTCGCATCGGCTGCGTGATACCGCGATCGGCGAGTTTGATTCGTAGGAGCTGTCGGGAGAGCATGCACTTCCAGCTTTATGGGGACGAGTTCTCGAGGCCTTTCTTGCACATTTCTTGCCTCCACGGATGAGAGGGCTCGGTAAACAGATTTTTGGGGTTGCGGCGAGCAGGCGTGCGGTTGGAGTACAATGTGGAGTTCGACTCATTGGCGTACATCCCCGCATTAGTAGCTAGTATGGAGGATCGAGTGCACCGATATGTTCTGAGGGCTCGATGATTACCTAGCGAGAGTTGTTGGTGTAGCTCTTCAGGGCATGGACATTGCCCGCATGCGAGCTTATGCACTTGGAGGTGAGGCGGAGAAATCGACGAAATAACCAAGGTCGTGAAGAGGGCGTAAGCAGTGGTCCTTTGGTGACTTTCGAGGCGGACCGCCTCGAAGCAGACTAGTTATGCGCCTCCGCCCGATCTGAGTGGTCCTCCACAATCTTGAGCATCCAGAGTATTCGGGAGCGGTCAAGGCTCGAGGTTGATTTTCGAGAAGCAGAGGTGTTAGCGGTGAAGCCACCCTACCTCGTTGTGACGCGTGGTAGACTCCACGGTGGGAGTGTCGTGCTAGTCAGGAGTTTGTTTTACATGGGGCCAGCAGGCCATTTTGGGAGAAATTGTCCGACCGGGTAGTGGCTGGTAGGATAGCACGCACTACGGGATCGATTGCGGGTTCTTCACCTCCCATAGTCGAGCAGATGTTCATACACCGGCGCCACGGTAGAGGTCGCGGTGGAAGTTCCCGATTTTAGCGGTCCTCAGATCGCCTATTTTCGTATATCCTTAACCTCTAGAGTTTTGTATGTATTGATGATGTGATGATGTGTTTAGTGTTATGTTCGGATAGCGTTGTGCTAAAACGTGATGTAGAACCGGTTGTGAGAAGGGTAAGCTTGAGGTGAGAAAATGATGAACCTTAGAATATTACAGTTGAGACCTTAGATGTAAGGCCGTCTTGAGTACCAGATTTTGCAAGCGATCCTTGTCGGAGTGCATTTTTATGCCTAGAACGTTTTGTGTGATAAAGTCCCTGGGTAGTGTGTAATGGAAGTGGTAGCTTTCATGACCTGTATAGGTAAGATTGTTCCGGATCGGGGAACAAGAGCTTGATGCGTAAGTGGGTCGGGTTGGGGCCATGTTGAGGGCCAACCCGCGGCCGGTTTCAAAGTGGGGTCAGCTCTGGGTGGTCCCGCCAGGTGGTAGGGTCACGAGGGTGCTAGGCCCATGATTAGATAACCATCGTATGAGTTCGTGGATATGTTCGACCAGAGGCGGATCGTGAAGGCCGGGAATGGCCTTAAGGGAGATTGAAGCTAGTAAGATGACCAAGTTTGGAGGTGGTGACTCCAAAGTTTTGGGAAAGCAATGACTGAAGTGTGGTACGTATGCTAGAGGAGTTCAAGTGTCCGAGAAGGGCACGACGAGTAAGGAAGGAAGAGCGTGTGATATTTTGTGGCGGTGTGGCGTTGGCAACTTGTTAGAAGAACTTCGTTATCTGTTTGAGAAGGAACATTCGGGACGAATGTTTCTAAGAGAGGAGAATGTTATACCGTATTTCGCAGTATATACGTGAGGCGTCGTATACAATTTGAGCCTTAAAGTAGGCATAGGTTCGAATTTGTGCATAGCTACCAAAAGGAGTCGTTTTTAAAAGCGTTTCCACACTTTGAAGGAAAATTCGGCTATGTCATTAATAATTTTGCGGATTTTTCCGAGAGGCGAAACATTTTGGACCAATGTCACACCGAATTAGGGCCCGTGGTCGTGCCTTACCGAGCACCCTAGTGACACAACATCGAGAAAATCAGCGGAAAATAAAACTTTAAACATGAAATGAGAGACATGATAATAAAACAGGTCAACCAAACGGTTACCTTCCAATGATATACATATAACAACTTTTTTTTAAAATGAACAGTTTAATCCCTTTTTACAAAACCACCTTGCAGGTGCTCTGCACTTAAGATTTACAACAACTATGACGGACGGGGCCCGCCATACCCACGAATGTACAAGAACCTACAACTCGGGAACACATACAAAAGATAAGCCTCCGAAGGAACGGGCTTCGATATCTTTGAAAGGTGATCCTAGAGCGGGGATCGGCGGCCAATGTACTTCTGCGGCATGAACGCAGCCCGAAGGAGTCGATACAACAGTACCAAGTATGTAAACGATGAAGCGTAAATGAAATCATAATAGTCTATATAAAGCGGGAGACATGTATGATAACGGATGAAATACGTGACCACTGCCCGTCGTGGGACTCGGTGTAAAATCAGATGTGATACGTGACCACCGCCCATCTCGTGGGACTCGGTGTAATATCGGATGCAATACGTGACCACCGCCCATCGTGGGACTCGGTGTAATATCAAATGGAATACGTGCCCTGCCCATCTCGTGGGACTCGGTGTATAATCAAATGGAATACGCGCCCTGCCCATCTCGTGGGACTCGGTGTAGAATCGTTCATAACAAATCAACCGCCCTCCATCGAGACGCGGTAACGTAAATACCACACTTGCACAACAAAGGCTATCATCACAAGCATAGGCAAGTTTCACAACAACAAGCATAGGCAAGTTTCACACAACTCAAAGTACTTTCATTTTATGCCAAAGTCCGGGTTTTAACCCTAAAGTACTACGTACGTTAAATACCTTTTAAGAGATCCGTTTCTTTCACCTAAGTCACACAATACCCGTAGTATTAGAATGACCAACCCACATTCCTTTTCAAAAGTCAAGTAACAACATTCTTTTCCTAAGTTTCCGTTTGCCTAGTTTCAATTACTTAAGCTTCTCATTTTCAAATGGTTTCATAGTTCATAAACTTAATCACTTGATTTCTTTTTAGAACGATTGAGTAATATATATCTTACGTGAGAGTAGGTTATTCTGGTTTACAACATTCTTATTACAGCAGCCATGATCTAGAAAATGTAATATCATTTTGTCTCATCTTAGTTTATGCGGATGGAGGTTTCTCGGTTTTAATACAAGACTTCATTTATTCAATACATTTTCCTTTTATTAACGCTGCAGTGGTTTGTCGATACACATTCTGATTTCCGAAATCAGTAAAACATTATCCCTTTAAATAAAACCAAGTACTCATTACTCACGAATGAGGTTTCACATAAACATCCACATTAAAACAAATAAGTTAAGTCTCTTATCTTATAAGATCAAGTCTCTTAACTTCTAACATCAGTAAACCATTTTCTTTACCTCTCTTAAGACATTATACCTAACTCCCCATAAAGCTAGTATAATTCCTTTTTAAAACCTTTAAAACCAAGTGTTACTCTCCCTTCAAAACGATTTATAAATCTTTTGAAATACATCAAGTTCTTTATTATAACAAGCGCTTATAATTCACATCGATTACCTTTTAAAACCACAAAGTATTTTCTTACCTACATAAAGTCAGTTATAACCAACTTCCCATAAAGCCGTTATAACACTTTATGTTTCAAACTAATCAAATACATTAAACACGTATGCGTCTACCGTACTACATAGTTACACACATATCATGCTAGAAGAGATAGGAAGAGGTTCACATACCTCGCGACGATTATCGACAATAAGCAAAAAGCTCCAAGTACTATAACCTTGCTAGCCCTTTCCACTCCTCGAGTAGAATACGCTACTCTTAGTACTTTCACCTATAAAGGCCACAAACGTCTATTAAATCTTAAACACAAGTTTTCATCTTTCTCTGAGAAAATTCGACACCTCACACATGACGTTAATCTCTCCTCTATCGAGGCTACGCCAGCCAACCGGGGGTTTGCCGCCTAACGGACGTGTACAATTCTACTTCACGATAATGCTACACAAGTCTCATGTCTGATCTATGTGATTCTGATTCGATTCTCTTATTTAAATTCAGCTTAAGTCGCAAGACATTGCGTAAGTATTATTCGAGCTTAAGTCAAAAGACATTTGCGCACAATTAAAAAGTTCAGATATATATATAGTATACTTCAACTATATATTCCTACAACATGTAATTTCCAATTACAATAGAAGGTCATGAGTGTTTACCTCGATAAGCCCAAAATTATCCGAGATAAAAGTCGATCCTGAGCAAGGTTTAGCTCCTACTCCGTGCGCTCCAAATCGCTCCAAGAAACCCTTAGAAGTGGCTACACACCTTCTACTTAATACTTCAACTACGGGTGAAGATTTTCCCTAGGGTTTCGTTTTAGTAGTGAGGAAAGTATAATGGTATTTTCTGGGCTTGTATAAGTGTAACCTTGGGAATACTACAAGGTATTTGGGCCAAGGTATTTGGACATAATAACAATACTAGGAGAGTATTTCTATACCACAACAAGGGGTATTTATACGAGACAACTAGGCTAGGGGGGGGGGTACCCCTCGGCTAGGGCACCACAAAGGAGGAAGCTCTCGGCAAGCTCTCAAAGGGGGAGGAGTTTTGGACGATTTCAAGACAAGAGGGAGGGAGTATTTGAGACTTAGATAGATTGCTCAATTTTTGGATGAAGAAAGTTCATCAACTAGAGGGGTATTTATAGGTCAAGTGAAGGCCAACCAATGGCCAAGATGAAGACAAGTGTGGTGCAAGTGTAGGGCTAGATTTCCACCATGTGTACCTTATCCATCTACCACACCAACTTGCACAAATATCCTACCTACCACATGCCCCCCTTTCGGCCAAGCTTTACCGCCCACCACTTCCAATGTGAGGGTGACACTTGTCACCCTCCCGTTGGTCCAAAATGTTTCGTCTCTCGGAAAAATCCGCAAAAATTAGAAATGACATAGCCGGAATTTTCCCTACGAAAGCTGTGGAAACGTTTCGTCGAAAAACGACTCCAATCGGGTGTTGTGTACAAATTTCGAAACTAGCCAACCTTTAGGCTTAAATTATTATACGTACGCCCTCACGTACATACTCTGGAAATACGGGGTATAACACCAACGGGAGGGTGACATGTGTCACCCTCACATTGGAAGCTAGGGACGGCAAAGAGGACGACTTGGGCACGTTTTTTGTGCTAAAAAATGTGGTCAAGGGTTAGGTAGGATATTTTGGGTAGATGGATAAGGTAGCACATGGCTTAATCTTGGCCTTACACTTGCCTAACACTTGGATGAATCTTTGCCATTGGTTGGCCATTTCTTGACCTATAAATACCCCTCTAACTTGATGAACTTCTTCATCCAAAAATTGCCTAAGTCTTGAAATCCTTCCCTCCCCCTTCTTGTGGTTCTCGTCCAACCCTTGGCCGAAACCCCTCCCCTTTGTGGTGTTTTGCCGTGGGGTACCCCCCCCTAGCCTAGTTGTCTTCGTATAATACCCCCCTTTGTGGTATAGAAATACTCTCCTAGTATTGTTGTTATGCCCAAATACCTTGGCCCAAATACCTTGTAGTATTCCCAAGGTTACACTTATACAAAAGCCCAGAAAATACTATTATACTTCCCTCAGTCACAAAAATGAAACCCTAAGTAAATCTTCACCCGTAGTTGAAGTTATAAGTAGAAGTTGGTTAGAACTTCTAAGGGTTGGTTGGAGCGGGTCGAAGCGCGCGGAGTAGGAGCTAAACCTTGCTCAGGATCGACATATAAACTCGGATAATTTTGGGCTTATCGAGGTAAACACTCTTGACCTTCTATTGTAATTGGAAATTACATATTGTAGGAATATATAGTTGAAGTATACTATATATAGAACTGAACATTATAATTGTGCGGCAATGTCTTGCGACTTAAGCCTGAATTTAAAGAAGAGAACTGAACTGTAATTACATAGGACTGTATTACAGTAGACTTGTGTAGCATTACTGTGTAGTAGAATTGTACACGTCCGGTTAGACGTGTTAACCCCCCCTGGTTGGCTTGGTAGCCGGCCTCGATAGAGGAGGAGATTTACGCTGTTGCGGGGGGGGGGGGGGAGGTGCTGCCGAATTTTCTGTAGAATATTCTACATTGAGATCTAAAGATATTAATAGGCGCTTTGTGGCCTCTATAGGTTGTAGTACTACGTGTGGAGTGATCTGCTTGACTGAGAGTGTAGCAGACGGTTTGAGGTACTTGGAGCGTTTTGCTATTAGTCGATACTCGTCGCGAGGTATGTGAACCTCTTCCTATCTGTTCTAGCATGATATGTGTATAACTATGTAGTACGGTAGACGTACATGTGTTAAATGTATTTGATTGTCTTTAAACATAAAGTGTTATAACGGCTTTATGGGAAGTTGGTTATAACAGCTCTATGTAAATGAGAAATGCTTTGTGGTTTTTAAAAAGATAATTGATTTGACTTATAACCGACTTGTTGTAAAAGAACCTTGAAGTATTCTAAGAGATTAAGAAACCTTTTTGAAAGAAGTGTATACTTGGTTTGAAAACATAAAAGTTATACCAGCTTTATGAGAAGTTAGGTGTAACGCCTTAAGAGAGATAAAAAGAATGGTTTAATGGTTTAGAAGTTAAGAGACTTGACTTAATATGGATGTTTGTGTGAAACCTCATTCGTGAGTAATGAGTACTTGGTTTTTTGGAAGGAATAATGTTTCTTGATTTGGAAATCGTAATGTGTATCGACAAACCATCTGCGGCGTTAATAAAGGAAAATGTATTGAATAATTAAGTATTATTAAAACCGGTGAAACCTCCATCTGCATAGAAGCTAAGATGAGACAAAATGATATTACATTTTCTAGATCATGGTGCTTAATAATATTGATTATGAACAAGAATAACTGCTACTTTATGGCATATGTTACTCAATTGTTTTAAAAGAGATTAAGACATTGAACTATGAAACTTTTCAAAAAGAGACTTGCGTAATTAAAATTAGGCAAACTGGAACCTTAGGGAAAAGAAAGGCATTGTGTTGTCTTAAAATGGTTTAAAGCATAAGGTGTTATAACAACTTTATGGGAAGTTGGTTATAACGACCTTATGAAAACAAAAGAAAGGTTTTATCATTGGTTTTAACGTGGTAACTTGACTTTAAAAAAAAAAAAAGTATGGAAGTTGTTTTGGTTTACTTAAAAGATATAAGTCACTCTATTTTTATACTACGGGTATCGGGTGACTTTTATATAAAAGGAATAAATCTCTTTAAAAGGAATTTAACGTGCGTAGTACTTTAGGGTTAAAACCCGGACTTTGGCATAAAATGAAAGTACTTTGAGTTGTGATACTTGCCTATGCTTGTTGTGATAGCCTTTGTTGTGCAAAGATTGTGTTTCTATACTACCGCGTCTCGATGGAGGTCGGTTGACTTGTTAAGAACTTACTTGGGCGTCTTGGCGGTGTGGAGAAATTCCGCAGTGCGTTCGCTGATAGTGTTACTTTTGTTAAATCACTTTGGACATACTGACACGATGCGTAGCGCACGGGTATGCTTCCACTTTGATTACCGCCTTGTTGTCTTATTGTTTCCCTTTGGACATCGCGACACGATCGTAGCGCCGCGGGTATGCTTCCATTTGGAATGTTGTCTTATTTGCTCCCTTTGGACATCTTACGACGATCGTAGCGCGCGGGTATGCTTCCATTTGGAATCTTTGTCTTATTGTTTCCCTTTGGACATCTTGACACGATCGTGGCGCGCGGGTATGCTTCCATTTGGAATGTTGTCTTATTTGTTCCCTTTGGACATCACGACACGATCGTAGCGCGGGTATGCTCCCATTTGGATTGCTGTCTTGTTGTTATCATATCATGATCGCCAGGTAGTGAGAAGGTACTCCAGGCGGGATTGATGTTGTGGGCATGAGACCACGAATTGATATAATTGTTATGTGTGTATCGTAGTTTGGTTATCATACATCTCCTGCTTTTATAGACTATTATGATTTCATTTACGATATTTCTGATTTCACATACTTGGTACTGTTATCTTGACCTCCTTCGGGGCTGCGTTCATCTGCATGGTAGAGTACATCGGTTGTCGATCCGCTTTTAGGATCACCTTTCAGCGTATTGGGAAGCTCCGTTCCTTCGAAGGCTTATCTTTTGGTATGTGTTCCCTGAGTTGTAGGTTCTTGTACATTCAGGGGTATGGCGGGGCCCTGTCCCGTCATAGTTGTTGTAAATCTTAGAGGTGCATGTAATCTTGTTGTGGCGGGGTTGTAAAAAGGATTAAAGCTGCTCGGGTTTGTATATATTTATGCAGGCAAGCTTTTTGGTTGACCTGTTTACTTATAATATCTCTTATTTCATGTTCATGTTTTATTTACTCTGATTTTCTCTGATGTTGTATAACTAGGGTGCCCGGTAAGGCACGATCCACGCAGGTTGGTCGTGAAAACACTGGCTATTTCCAGCACACATAGGCAAATCCTTAATTACAAGCCAAAGTCCTTACCAAGGCATACTTAGAATAATTCTCTTTAACAAGCCAAAGTACTTATCAAGGCACACTTAGACAAATTCTCAATTTATCAAGCCAAAGTACTAATCAAGGCATACATAGAATCATTCTCTTTTAACAAGTCAAAGTACTTATCAAGGCACACTTTAGACAAATTCTCAATTTATCAAGCCAAAGTACTAATCAAGGCATACATAGAATAATTCTCTTTTAACAAGTCAAAGTACTTATCACGGCACACTTAGACAAATTCTCAATTTATCAAGCCAAAGTACTACATACGTACATACATAGAATAATTCTCTTTTAACAAGTCAAAGTACTTATCAAGGCAATAGAAGACAAATTCTCAATTTATCAAGCCAAAGTACTACATACGTACATACATAGAATAATTCTCTTTTAACAAGTCAAAGTACTTATCAAGGCACACTTAGACAAATTCTCAATTTATCAAGCCAAAGTACTACATACGTACATTCTTTTATAAAAGACTTCTTTCTATGTAAAGCCCCAAGATACTAACACCCGTAGTATCAAGGCGTGTCTATTTTTCAAAGTAAGTTACTACACTTTTAGAAAACTCATTTCAAAGCTTGAAATCAAGTAACTCTAAATTTTCACAATCTAGGCAACTTATGTCGATTAATCAAAATAGACAACTTTCAAAACCTTCCCTAAAGCCGTTATAACCAACTTCCCATAAAGCCGTTATAACCCTTTATGGTTTTAGACGTATCCATTCCTTCAATAACCAAGAGACTTATACTATTAAAACCAAGTATCACATACTTACAAAACAAGTTCTTAACTTTCAAAATACTTCAAGTCTCTTAATAGTTAGAAAACAAGTTTTCTTCCACTTTTTAAACCTCAAGTAACTTCACCCTTAACGCAAGTTACTTCTCTTAAATCATGTCATTTCTCCTCTTTTAAATCAAATAAGTAATTCACTCCTTTGACTCCTAAAGTCATTATAATGACCTTTAGGTTTTAGAACTAAGGCACTAGCCAAAAGATTTGGAAACTACTTCCTTTTCAAGTCTCTATGTACTTTAAGAAAATATACCTTCACTTTTAAGAATCCAAACTTCCCTAAGGAAATGGATTATACTACTTACAATTTAAACATCAAAGTACACTCAAGGAAGTACATAGAACAAATTCTATTTTAGGCAATCCAAATACAAGCAAGGAATGGATCATTCAAGGAGTAGAACTTACTTTCTTTATTCTAAGGAATCATGCTATAAGAGGAGATAGTTCACATACCTTTTCGGCTAAATCCACAAGCTAAGCCGAATACGCCGTACGTAGAAGTGTCAACCTATAATGGTCACAACAAGACTATCAACTTCTAGTCTCTAACGTAGAATAATACTAAGTATTTGGTCTCTAATTCTACGGAAAATCGGGCAGCACTTCCTTTGTTTCTACTCACTTTGCCACCTTTTTCAAGGCCGAATACAATAACCAACAAGCCACATTTAAGGCTCCAAACAACAACCAAACAAAGGGGATTACACGCCTTACAATACGTGTAAAATTCCGCCCCACAATTCATACCAAATAGTTTAATGCACACTAGCCAATTCTCGGCCAACTTACATAGCAACACTAAGTCTTTTCCAATCCTTTTTCCAATTCCAAGTTCTTAGGTCAACATGTTATTTAGTCATAAACAACTTCAACAACTACAATTTCCTTCATTATTCAACATGTGACGACTTAACTAATAATCGACTTGAATTGTAATCTTAAGGCTAACATGCTAGTTTTCGGATTAGGGTTCCAATAACCAATATCCTTATCAAAACTCATACTATATATCTCATGCTTGCTAATAACCATAGTTACAATCATAAGTAAGCCTTAACTATTAAAACGACAAAATTTATACCTTTCAAAGCCCTTAAAATTTCCAAGATTCAAAGTCGCGCCTTAGCAATTCTTAGCTCCTTTCCTTAGGTTCCAATCCGCTCCAAGCACTCCTTAGAGGCCTATGAAGAACTCATCTTCAAGTCCCAACTTCAAAGTTGAAGAACTCCCTTAGTTTCGCCTTGCGACTAACGTAAAAATACATTTTTTCCGAAATCTTTCTATTGAGATATCCTTACAATACCCTTAAGGACCTTGGGTTAAAGTCTTGTGGCTAATGGACAACAAACTAAAATTTTTGTGTGGGAGACTATGCAAACCCGAGAGGTTCTCTATGAAGAACACAATGTTCTCTATTTTTTCTAAGTGTAAAATGAGCTTGTCTTGCTACTAGTTAGCATATAACACATATTGGAGGGCTTAGACTTAAACAAATGTGAGGCTAGGATTAAAATCACAAGGATCAAGCCTAAGTGGCAAGTTGACTAGTCAATTATGTCAAGCTAGCAAGACTAATCTTCCAAGGTGGTCAATGACCATTTTACCCTTGCATAAATTTCGACCAAGACATGTGGGGTGCCACGTGTCGCCCTCTCATTCGTCCATAAAATTTCCGTAACCCTCGTGGGCCCCACAAAAATGTAAAATTCCTCGGGTGGGCCCACGTGACCAAATCGTAAAAATAAATTTCCATAATATTAATAAGTTCCATATTCTTCAAATAATACATTTTGAGAATCGATTCTCAACAACGAACATTTTTCCTTTCCGACGTCAGGAAGATTTTCGTCGGAAGAACAATTCTTCCTTTCGTACATATTGTCCAAGTCTTGTTTCCTTACGTACATTCTCTTATACATGTCCTGGACTTACGGGGTGTAACATTCTTCCCCCCTTAGAAACATTCTTCCCCGAATGTTCTTAGTCGGTTGCCAAGATATACACACTCCGGCACAATCTATATAATATGCCTATCAATCAAATGCACAAGACCAAAGATGCCACAAATGGGCACAACATAAAATACTTAAACATATCTATGGACCTTCCGTTAGCTACCCCCTTCTCACAAAACTCGAAGGTTCTGATCTTCCCAAACACGGATCCTTAGAGGTTCCTTTCTTTCCTTACTTGTCATACTTTCTCGTACTTTCAAACTCATCCAAGATTGCGTACAAAATCCCAAATTCTGTTTACGTTCCCAATCCTTGGAGTTACTAACCAACTTGGCCATTATGCTACTTGAATTTCCGCTAAGGCTCTTCTCGGTCCTTACGACCTAGTTCGGTGGAGCAGCGTCCACAAACTCGCACAACGATTAACTAAACTTTGGCCGGCATCCTCGGGACCCTACCACATGCGGGACCATTTCTAACCGACATCACCCCATTCCAAACTATCGGTGACCGAAATGAGTCCATAACCCGACTCATCGTCACGCTAACTTCTCATTCTTAGTCCAAGTAAATCTCTCTCTTATCCCAAGGTACTTCTTACCTACCCCTATTCACTGAGGTTCGTCTCATAAGCCAAAGTATTTCTCTTCGCACAATCTTCCCTATCGGTCTTTACACTTATACTGGTAATTACAACTTGTGAACTTTATACAACTATAGTCTCAGTTCGCCTATCATTCTTGTCAACATTCTTACTTCTCACTTACTAATCAAAGTATCACTACCTCTGGGGTACTAACACTTAAAACTGCTAGCACCGCTATCTTGGTCAATAACATAACCGCTTCTTCCTGACCCTATAGTCTTCTCTGTAGAAAGCTGGAGGCTCGTCTTGGGGCCTCAAACCTGGCGCAGGAGGACTCGCCGACTGCGGAACAACATCCGGTATACTCTGGGCATAAGCCCTATCAACTCTCTGAGTCTGACTAGTAGCTCCTGCTACTCCTTTGCCCTTCTGGGCGGCTGTTGCCCTCCTTGGAGGCATAACTGTAACACAACAATACGTCAGAGAGGAATTTCTTACTAACACAGCTCTATGGCACGATCTTAGAGTGAGAAGAATAGAAACCAACTCCTAAATGTCCTGTAGCCTCCTGTTTATGGGTGTGGCGCGCAACACACCGATAATCAAGACTCTACTAGACACGGTCGTAGACATTCAGAGGGATCGCTCGATACCACTGCTGTCGACCGAACCGGGCGTGGTGGTGCCTACCAGGCACCGCTACCTTAACAATACAAGTAAGGCTGCGGGTGAAATAACACCTCTTTTTTTAAACAAGCGTGCGTGCGAGGCAAAGCCGACAAGGCTGCCATATATACATAAACAAAAGACACTACCGTACGAGTCGATCCATATGAATACGGACCTCAGGAGTTAAAGCGAACTATGGCCGGGACAAGGCCCGCCGTACCCATAAATGTATAAAGCACATCTTGAAGGACATATACCAAAGATAAACTCGGAATAGAAGGAGCTTATCCAAAACCACAGCAGGATCCTACACTGCCGATCACCGAATCAGCGTACCTAAACTGCGGCATGAGCGGCCAGAAGGAGGTCGATGCGAAGAATGTACCAAGTATGTGAGCGATGAAATCGTAATAAAATCATAACGATCTAAATAAAATAGGAGACATGTATGATATCAACATACTGATACATAACACATAAGCGATCATATCAAGTCGGGGCGCGAGGCCTCAAAGTCATTACTCAAATATAGCCATGGGTCTCACGCCCATAATATCAATCATGCGTGGAATCCTTCCTCACTGCCGGCGATCCATGATGTAATAACACCAATAAGGATACATGAACACGGTCCACACTGTCCTAAATACCACGTGGTCTCATGCCGGAATCCCACTCGTAAAAGCATGACCATAGGGTAACCTGACAAATCGGGGACATATATGATAATCAAAATACAACACATTGTGCCTTACTAATAATGAGAGTAAACAGTAGTATTCTTACAATATAAACTAGGAAGCTCATGATCAGCGGGACCATCCGCGCGGTATCATTTAGCAATCCTATTCTGGGACTATTTCACCCGCATAGGTCGCGTGGACGCGTGAGGTATTCCTCGCGCATAGGTGGACCCGCGCGTGGGACTATTTCACCGTATAAGCCCTTTCGACCGCGTGAGGTATTCCTCGCATAGGACTATTTCACCCGCGCATAAGCCCTTACGGACTCGCGTGAGGTATTCCTCGCATAGGTGGACCGCCCGCGTGGGACTATTTCACCGCGTAAGCCTACGGACTCGCGTGAGGTATTCCGCATCGTGGGTAGCAAATCCACGGAATTATGCAAATGCCACAAACCGGGAATGACCAAAAGCAGTGATATAACAATAGCACACTGGCTATTTCCGGCACATAGGCAAATCCTTAATTACAAGCCAAAGTCCTTACGAGGCATACTTAGAATAATTCTCTTTAACAAGCCAAAGTACTTATCAAGGCACACTTAGACAAATTCTCAATTTATCAAGCCAAAGTACTAATCAAGGCATACATAGAATCATTCTCTTTTAACAAGTCAAAGTACTTATCAAGGCACACTTTAGACAAATTCTCAATTTATCAAGCCAAAGTACTAATCAAGGCATACATAGAATCATTCTCTTTTAACAAGTCAAAGTACTTATCAAGGCACACTTTAGACAAATTCTCAATTTATCAAGCCAAAGTACTAATCAAGGCATACATAGAATAATTCTCTTTTAACAAGTCAAAGTACTTATCACGGCACACTTAGACAAATTCTCAATTTATCAAGCCAAAGTACTACATACGTACATACATAGAATAATTCTCTTTTAACAAGTCAAAGTACTTATCAAGGCACACTTAGACAAATTCTCAATTTATCAAGCCAAAGTACTACATACGTACATACATAGAATAATTCTCTTTTAACAAGTCAAAGTACTTATCAAGGCACACTTAGACAAATTCTCAATTTATCAAGCCAAAGTACTAATCGTACATTCTTTTATAAAAGACTTCTTTCTATGTAAAGCCCCAAGATACTAACACCGTAGTATCAAGGCGTATCTATTTTTCAAAGTAAGTTACTACACTTTTAGAAAACTCATTTCAAAGCTTGAAATCAAGTAACTCTAAATTTTCACAATCTAGGCAACTTATGCCGATTAATCAAAATAGACAACTTTCAAAACCTTCCTAAAGTCGTTATAACCAACTTCCCATAAAGCCGTTATAACCCTTTTATGGTTTTAGACGTATCCATTCCTTGATAACCAAGAGACTTATACTATTAAAACCAAGTATCACATACTTACAAAACAAGTTCTTAACTTTCAAAATACTTGAGTCTCTTAATAGTTAGAAAACAAGTTTTCTTCCACTTTTAAACCTCAGTAACTTCACCCTTAACGCAAGTTACTTCTCTTAAATCATGTCATTTCTCCTCTTTTAAATCAAATAAGTAAATCACTCCTTTGACTCCCTAAAGTCATTATAATGACCTTTAGGTTTTAGAACAAGGCACTAGCCAAAAGATTTGGAAACTACTTCCTTTTCAAGTCTCTATGTACTTTAAGAAAATATACCTTCACTTTTAAGAATCCAAACTTCCTAAGGAAATGGATTATACTACTTACAATTTAAACATCAAAGTACACTCGAGAAGTACATAGAACAAATTCTATTTTAGGCAATCCAAATACAAGCAAGGAATGGATCATTCAAGGAGTATAACTTACTTTCTTTATTCTAAGGAATCATGCTAGAAGAGGAGATAGTTCACATACCTTTTCGGCTAAATCCACAAGCTAAGCCGAATCGCGTCACGTAGAAGTGTCAACCTATAATGGTCACAACAAGACTATCAACTTCTAGTCTCTAACGTAGAATAATACTAAGTATTTGGTCTCTAATTCTACGGAAAATCGGGCAGCACTTCCTTTGTTTCTACTCACTTTGCCACCTTTTTCAAGGACGAATACAATAACCAACAAGCCACATTTAAGGCTCCAAACAACAACCAAACAAAGGGGATTACATGCCTTACAATACGTGTAAAATTCCGCCCCACAATTCATACCAAATAGTTTAATGCACACTAGCCAATTCTCGGCCAACTTACATAGCAACACTAAGTCTTTTCCAATCCTTTTTCCAATTCCAAGTTCTTAGGTCAACATGTTATTTAGTCATAAACAACTTCAACAACTACAATTTCCTTCATTATTCAACATGTGACGACTTAACTAATAATCGACTTGAATTGTAATCTTAAGGCTAACATGCTAGTTTTCGGATTAGGGTTCCAATAACCAATATCCTTATCAAAACTCATACTATATATCTCATGCTTGCTAATAACCATAGTTACAATCATAAGTAAGCCTTAACTATTAAAACGACAAAATTTATACCTTTCAAAGCCCTTAAAATTTCCAAGATTCAAAGTCGCGCCTTAGCAATTCTTAGCTCCTTTCATTAGGTTCCAATCCGCTCAAGCACTCCTTAGAGGCCTATGAAGAACTCATCTTCAAGTCCCAACTTCAAAGTTGAAGAACTCCCTTAGTTTCCGCCTTGCGACTAACGTAAAAATACGTTTTTTCCGAAATCTTTCTATTGAGATATCCTTACAATACCCTTAAGGACCTTGGGTTAAAGTCTTGTGGCTAATGGAATGACAAACTAAAATTTTTGTGTGGGAGACTATGCAGGCAGAGGTTCTCTATGAAGAACACAATGTTCTCTATTTTTTCTAAGTGTAAAATGAGCTTGTCTTGCTACTAGTTAGCATATAACACATATTGGAGGGCTTAGACTTAAACAAATGTGAGGCTAGGATTAAAATCACAAGGATCAAGCCTAAGTGGCAAGTTGACTAGTCAATTATGTCAAGCTAGCAAGACTAATCTTCCAAGGTGGTCAATGACCATTTTACCCTTGCATAAATTTCGACCAAACCATGTGGGGGTGCCACGTGTCGCCCTCTCATTCGTCCATAAAATTTTCGTAACCCTCGTGGGCCCCACAAAAATGTAAAATTCCTCGGGTGGGCCCCACGTGACCAAATCCGTAAAAATAAATTTCCATAATATTAATAAGTTCCATATTTTTCAAATAATACATTTTGAGAATCCAATTCTCAACAACGAACATTTTTCCTTTCCGACGTCCGGAAGATTTTCCGTCGGAAGAACAATTCCTCCTTTCGTACATATTGTCCAAGTCTTGTTTCCTTACGTACATTCTCTTATACATGTCCTGGACTTACGGGGTGTAACAATGCAGATGGAGTTTTCTACTGGTTTTAGTAATACTTCATTATTCAATACATTTTCCTTTATTAGCGCTGCAGTGGTTTGTTCGATACTCATTCTGATTTCCGAAATTAGTAAAACATTAATCCTTTTAAAAACCAAGTACTCATTACTCATGAATGAGGTTTCACACAAAATTCATATTAATTCATTCAAGTCAAGTCTCTTATCTTTTAAGATCAAGTCTCTTAACTTCTACAAATCAGTAAACCATTCTCTTTACCACTCTTAAGACGTTAAACCTAACTTCCCATAAAGCTAGTATAACTCTTATGTTTTCAAAACCAAGTATTACTCTTCTTTCAAAACGGTTTATTAATCTTTTGAAATACTTCAAGATTCTTTATTATTCAGGCTTAAGTCAAAAGACATTGCCGGACGACTATATTCAGTTAGCACACGTATGTCTACCATACTATAGATATATATTATTAGAGCTTAAGTCAAAAGACATTGTCACGTCTCACGCCTATATATATATTCTTTTAAAATACTTCATGCTCAAGAGTATAGGAAGAATCACATACCTCGCGACGATTATCGACTATAAGCAAAACGCTCCACGGCTATAACCCGGCTAGCCTTGTCCACCTTCTAAGTAGCACATGCTACTTGCAGAACATTCAACCAATAAAGGTTATCAGTCTACTGTAAGTACAGTCCTATGTAAGTACAGTTTAACTTCTACTTAAATTCTTCTGATGTGGTTTCAGTTCAAGTTTATTCTGTAATATCCTTCTATTACAGTTCAAATCTCTTCTATGAATCATACATTCATTTCTATACAACTACAGTATGTAATTCCCAATTACAATAGAAGGACAGTAGTATTTACCTCGATGAGCCCAAAATTATCCAAGTTTAAAGTCGATCCTGAGCAACGTTAAGCTCCTACTCCAAGTGCTCCAATCCGCTCCAAACAACCCTTAGAAGTTCTACGCAACTTCTACTTAACACTTCAACCGACTATGAAGGTTTTCCTTAGGGTTTCGTTTTTGTGACTGAGGGAAAGTATAATAGTATTTCCAGACTCTACGTATAGAGGTAACTTTGGAAAGTACTACAAGGTATAGGGATAAAGTATTTGGGCATTATAACAATACTTGGAGAGTATTTCTATACCACAAAAAGGGGGGTATTATACGAAAACAACTAGGCTAGGGGGGGTACCCCTCGGCTAGACACTACAAAGGGGGAGGGGGGAGGCTCTCGGCCAAGGGCTCACAAAGGGGAAGGGGTGTGGTGGACGAACACAACAAGAAGAGGGGAGGGATTTCAAGTGTTGGAAAATGATTTTTGGATGAAGAAGTTCATCAACTTAGAGGGGTATTTATAGGTCAAGAAATGGCCAACCAATGGCCAAGATCCATCCAAGTGTAAGGCAAGTGTAGGGCTAGATTTCAACCATGTGTACCTTATCCATCTACCACACCAACTTGCACAAAATATCCTACCAACTCCCAAGGCCCCATTCGTCCACTTTGCCGTCCCTAAGCTTCCAATGTGAGGGTGACACATGTCACCCTCCCGTTGGTCCAAAATGTTTCGTCTCTCGGAAAAATCCGCAAAAATTATAAATGACATAGCCGGAATTTTCCTTCGCAAGTTTAGTAAAAGCGTTTAGTCGAACAACGACTCTTTTCGCACTTGTGCCCAAATTTGAAACTTGACAAATCTTTAAGGCTCAAATTTTTATCGTCGCCCTCACGTCATACTGCGGAAATACGGGTATAACATTCTCCCTCGCTTAGAAACATTCGTCCCGAATGTTCCTTCTCAAGACGGATAACGATAAAGTTCTTCTAACAAGTTGTCAACGCCACGCCGCGAAATAACACACGTTCTCTTCCTTCCTTACTCATCGCCGCTTCTCGAACACTTGAACTCTTCTAGTATACGTCACACTTCATCCGCTTGGTTTCCAAAACTTTGGAGTCACCACCTCAAACTTGGTCATCTTACTAGCCTCAATCTCCGCTTAAGGCCATTCCGGCCTTCACGATCCGCTCGTCGAACATATCCACGAACTCATCGATGGTCATCTAAACTTGGGCCTAGCACTCTCGTGGCCCTACCACCGGGGGAACACCCGGTGACCCACCCGAAGCGAGCCGCGGGTTGGCCCGCAACATAGCCCCAACCCGACCACTTAACGCGTCAAGCTCTTGTTTCCCGATCCGGAACAATCTTACCAAATCACGTCATGAAAGCTACCACTTCCCTCTCACACTACCCATGGACTTATCCTTTCAACTAACCATTTTTCTGACTCATAACTAACATAACGCTATCCGTTCATAGCAAACAACGGATCATCATATCAAGCATGAAAAACTCTAGAGGTTAAGGATATACAGAATCTACCGCTCACTCTAATCATAGGCACGCCTGCAGCCTGCCAGCGCGCATGCGTAGAAGGCGATGAAACTGCCAATGATCCGGTAGGCTGCGCCAACCTGCCGGTGCCCCTCCTATAAGCCTGATCTCGTCACATGGCCCGACGGCGCGGTGAAACAAGCACTAGTAAAAAGACGACATTCCCGGGATGGCGTGCGCATCGTCTGCACCGAGGACATGAATCCTGCCGCTAGAACACACGTATACCGTGAACTGAAGCCACGGAGCTCGACCGGCTCGAATACCCCGAGCGTCACGAAGGCGCGGAGGACCACTCTGTACTGGCGGAGGTACATAACTAGCCTGCTTCTGAGGCGGTCCGCCTCGAAAGTTACCAAAGCACCCTGCTGTCCTGGCCCTCTTCTGCTGATCTCGGTCATTCCGTCGACCTCTCCGTGCTTCACATCCTAGTGCATGAGCTTGCATGCGGGCAATGTCCATGCCCGGCTGAAGAGCTACACCGATCAAGCCTCGCCAAGTAATCATCTAGCCGGTGGCGTAGCGGTGTACTCTGTCCTCCATATCGCCATTACTCTGGCGAGGACATACCGAGCTAATGAGTCGAACTCACATTGTACTCTCTAACCGCCCGCCCTGTCTCAGCGTCAATCATCGGCCCGAGCCCTCCTCATCTGTGGAGGCAAGAAGTGTGCCAGAAATGCCTTTGAGAACTCGTCCCATATGGCTGGAAGTGCATCCCCTCCCCGGGACAGCTCCCACGAATCAAACCGATCATTGCGGTATCACGCGCGGCCGCGAACCTAGGACCACCGACTCGGTCTCCGATGCCTTGATCACTCTCATGACCAGAATCGCTGGATGAACTCCTGCGGATCATCCTCGTGCCTCGACCCATAAAACTCGGCGGGTTACATCTCGAGAAAATCCGTAGTCTCAAATGCGCTCGGGGTGAACTACGGGTGCTCTGGGGCTGGAATTGCTGCGTCCGACCTATCCTCATATCGGCCACGACCACGGCGATGGCCGCCATCTCCTTGTAACCCATCTCCTCTACCCGGTGTGGGGTGGGGCTCAGTCTTGTAGTCTCAGCCGACCATGCTGCGGCTCTAAACTCTTTGGTCTTTGGCGGCGTCGCGAAACTCGCCGTCGGAAGCATCTCAGTCTCTTGGCCGGGCTGCGCCTCGTACTCCTCTGTATCCCACTAGCGACTCCTCGCTGCCTTGCCCCTGGGCGGGGTTGTCTTCTTGTGAGGCATAACTGGTAAAGGAAAGGAATACGTCAGAGGGGTCCAACTTATCACACAGCTCTAAGGCACGATCTCAGAATGAGAAGAATGGAAACCAATCCTAAATGTCCTTGTTATACCCCGTATTTCCAGAGTATGTACGTGAGGGCGTACGTATACAATTTGAGCCTTAAAGTTGGCTAGTTTCGAAATTAGTACACAACACCCGAAAGGAGTCGTTTTTCGTAAAGCGTTTCCACGACTTTCGAAGGAAAATTCCGGCTATGTCATTAATAATTTTTGCGGATTTTTCCGAGAGACGAAACATTTTGGACCAACGGGAGGGTGACATGTGTCACCCTCACATTGGAAGAGGTTGGACGACAATTGGGCTAAGTCTTGCACGTTTTTGGTGTGAAATTTTGGTCAAGGGTTAGGTAGGATATTTTTTTGTAGATGGATAAGGTAGCACATGGCTAAATCTTGGCCTTACACTTGCTATGCACTTGTCTTCATCTTGGCCATTGGTTGGCCTTCACTTGACCTATAAATACCCCTCTAAGTGATGAACTTTCTTCATCCAAAATCTTTTCTAAGTGTTAAAAATCCTCCCCTTTAGTGTTGAGTTCGTCAACTCTCCCCCTCCTTTGAGAGTCTTGGCGAGGCCTCCTCCCCTTTGTGGTGCCACTGGCCGAGGTACCCCTAGCCTTGTTGTCTCGTATAAATACCCCCTTTTGTGGTATAGAAATACTCTAGTAGTGTTATATGTCCAAATACCTTGGCCCAAATACCTTGTAGTATTCCCAAAGTTATACTTGTACAAAAGCCCGTAAAATACTATTATACTTCCTCACCACAAAAACGAAACCTAAGTAAATCTTCACCCGTAGTTGAAGTTATAAGTAGAAGTCGGTTAGAACTTCTAAGGGTTGGTTGAGCGGGTCGGGGCCTTGCGGAGTAGGAGCTAAACCTTGCTCAGGATCGACATTTAAACTCGGATAATTTTGGGCTTATCGAGGTAAACACTCTTGACCTTCTATTGTAATTGGAAATTACATGTTGTAGGAATATATAGTTGAAGTATACTATATATAGAACTGAACATTATAATTGTGCGGCAATGTCTTTTGACTTAAGCCTGAATAATACTTACGACAATGTCTTGCGACTTAAGCCTGAATTTAAAGAAGATAACTGAACTGTAATTACATAGGACTGTATTACAGTAGACTTGTGTAGCATTACTGTGTAGTAGAATTGTACACGTCCGGTTAGACGTGTTAACCCCCCCTGGTTGGCTTGGTAGCCGGCCTCGATAGAGGAGGAGATTTACGCTGTTGCGGGGAGAGTCTTTGCCGAATTTTTACGTAGAATATTCGCCGGCGTCTAAAAGATTAATAGGCGCTTTGTGGCCTCGATAGGTTGTAGTACTACGTGTGGAGTGATCTGCAGTGAGAGTGTGACGGTTTGAGGTACTTGAGCGTTTGGCTATTAGTCGATAATCGTCGCGAGGTATGTGAACCTCTTCCTATCTTTTCTAGCATGATATGTGTGTAACTATGTAGTACGGTAGACGTACATGTGCTAAATGTATTTGATTGGTTTGAGACATAAAGTGTTATAACGGCTTTATGGGAGGTTGGTTATAACAGCTTTATGTAGATAAGAAAATGCTTTGTGATTGTTAAAAGGTAACTGATTTGACTTATAACTGACTTGATGTGTGATAATAAAGCATTTGAAGTATTTCATTAAGAAACCGTTTTGAAAGAAGAGTAATACTTGGTTTTGAAAACATAAGAGTTATACTAGCTTTATGGGAAGTTAGGTATAACGTCTTAAGAGACTTGACTTGATATGGATGTTAGTGTGAAACCTCATTCGTGAGTAATGAGTACTTGATTTTAAAAGGAATAATGTTTCTTGATTCGAAATCGTAATAAGTATCGAACAAACCAACTGCCGCTAATAAAGGAAAATGTAATGACTAACAGTATTATTAAAACCAATAGAAACCTCCATGCATAGAAGCTAAGATGAGACAAAATGATATTACATTTTCTAGATCATTTCTGCTTAATAAGACTGAATATGATCAAGAATAAACTACTAGCAAAGGGACTAAGTTAATCAATTGTTTTAAAAGAGATTAAGACATTGAACTATGAAACTTTTCTAAAAAGAGACTTGCGTAATTGAAATTAGGCAAACTGGAACTTTAGGGTAAAGAAAGGCATTTTGTTGTCTTAAAATGGTTTAAAACATAACGTGTTATAACAGCCTTATGGGAAGTTGGTTATAACGACGTTATGAAAACAAAAGAAGGTTTTATCACTGGTTTTAAGGTGGTAACTTGACTTAAAAAAAGAGAAGTGTTTTGGTCTAAAAAGAAGGCATGGTGTTGCCTTAATTGGGTTTTAAAAAGGATAGTATGGAAGTTGTTTTAGTTTACTTAAAAGATATAAGTCACTCTATTTTTATACTACGGGTATGCTTCCATTTGGAATGCTGTCTTATTGTTTCCCTTTGGACCTACTGACACGATGCGTAGCGCACGGGTATGCTTCCATTTGGAATGCTGTCTTATTGTTTCCCTTTGGACTCTTGACACGATCGTGGCGCGCGGGTATGCTTCCATTTGGAATGTTGTCTTATTTGTTCCCTTTGGACATATCGACACGATGCGTGGCGCGGGTATGCTCCCGTTGGATTGCTATCTTGTTGTTATCATATCATGTATCGGCGGTGAGGAAGGTACTCATGGGCGGATTGATGTTGTGGGCGTGAGACCACGAATTGATATAATCATTATGTGTATGTCTTGTAGTTTGGTTATCATACACGTCTCTGCTTTTATAGACTATTATGATTTCGATTCTGATTTTCTGATTTCACATACTTGGTACTGTTGTCTTGACCTCCTTCGAAGTGCGTTACATCTGCGAGTAGAGGTACATTTGTCGATCCCGCTTTTAGGAATATCTTTCAGCGTGTTGGGAAGCTCCGTTCCTTCGGAGGCTTATCTTTGGTATGTTACCACAGTGCAGGGTTCTTGTACATTCAGGGGTATGGCGGGGCCCTGTCCCGTCATAGTTGTTGTATAAACTCTTAGAGGTCTGTAGCACTGTGTGGGCAGGGTTTGTAAAAAAGATAACTGTTCGGGTATTTGTGTATATATGATGAAGGCAACTGTTTTGGTTGGCCTGTTTATTTATTTTGTCTCTAAATTCATGTTCATATTTTTATTTCCGCTGATTTTCTCTGATGTTGTATCACTAGGGTGCCCGGGGTAAGGCACCAGTCACGGGCCCGGGTTCGGGTCGTGACAAAAGTGGTATCAGAGCAGTTAGTCCTCGGAAAGTGTCTACCAGCACCGTGTCTAGTAGAGTCTTGATTATCGATGTTGTGCGCCACATCTATAATCGTGAGGTCAGGACATTTAGGATTGGTTTCCATTCTTCTCATTACGAGATCGTGCCTTAGACCTGTTGTAAGTTGAACCTCCGACGTATCTCGTTTTTACGATTATGCCTCGCGCCAAGGCAACCCGCCTGACAAGGACAAAGCGTGAGAGGGAGATACGAGTAGAAGCGGCGGCGATCTCTACAGACCACAAGACTGAGCCTCGATCCTACAGGTAGGCGAGGAAGATGGGTTACAAGGAGATGCCCGATTAATGGCGAGTTGTGGCCGAACTTGAGGATAGGCCCGATCACGATTCCGGCCCGATAGCACCCGTAGTTCACCCGAAGCGATTTGAGATTACGGGATTTTACGAGATGTAAGCCGCGAGTTTTATGGGTCGAGGCACGAGGATGATCCGCAGGAGTTCATCCGGCGATTCTGCGGATCGTGAGTGATCAAGGCATCGGAGACCGAGTCGGTGGTCCTAGGTTCGCATCGGCTGCGTGATACCGCAGTCGACTAGTTTGATTCGTGGGAGTTGTCCCGGGGAGAGCATGAACTTCCGGCTTTATGGGACGAGTTCTCAAAGGCATTTCTTGCACACTTCTTGCCGCCACAGATGAGGAGGGCTCGGGCAGACAGATTTTTGGTGTTGCGGCGAGCGAGGCGTCTGGTTGGAGTACAATGTGGAGTTCGACTCATTGGCGATGCGTCCCGCATTAGTAGCTAGTATGGAGGATCGAGTGCACCGATATGTTCTGTGGCTCGATGATTACCTAGCGAGAGTTGTTGGTGTAGCTCTTGTAGGGCATGGACGTGCCCGCATGCGAGCTTATGCACTTGGAGGTGAGGCGGAGAAATCGGCGAAATAACCAAGGTCGTGAAGAGGGCGAGCAGCGGGGTCCTTTGGTGACTTTCGAGCGGACCGCCTCGGAAGCGAACTAGTTATGCGCCTCCGCCAGATCTGAGTGGTCCTCACAATCTTGAGCATCCAGAGTATTCGGAGCGGTCGGGCTCGAGGTTGAGTTTCCGAGAAGCGGAGGTGTTAGCGGTGAAGCCACCCTACCTCGTTGTGTCGTGTGGTAGACTCCACGGTGGGAGTGTCGTGCTAGTCAGAGTTTGTTTTACATGCGGCAGCGGGGCCATTTTGGGAGAAATTGTCCGACCAGGGTAGCGCTGGTAGGATAGCCGGACTACGGGATCGATTGCGGGTTCTTCACCTCCCATAGTCGAGCGGGATGTTCATACAACGGCGGGCCACGGTAGAGTCGCGGTGGAAGTTCGATTTTAGCGGTCCTCTGAATCGCCTATTTTTGTATATCCTTAACCTCTAGAGTTTTGTATGTATTGATGTTGTGATGATGTGTTTAGTGTTATGTTCGATAGCTTTGTGCTAAAATGTGATTTAGAAACACAGTTAGTGAAAAGGTTAAGCACAGGGTGAGAAATGATGAACCTTAGAATATTACAGTTGAGACCTTAGATGTAAGGCCGCTTGAGCACAAGATCTTGCGGGTGATCTTTGTCGAATGTATTATCATACGTAGAGTAATTGTGGGAAAATTTCCTTGGGTAGTGTAAAAATGGAAGTGGTAGCTTTCATGACTGTAGAGGTAAGATTGTTCGGATCGGGAACAAGAGCGTGATGCGTAAGTGGGTCGGGTTGGGGCCGTGTTGAGGGCCAACCGCGGCGGTTTCAAAGTGGGGCAGCTCGGGTGGTCCCGCGGTGGTAGGTCACGAGGCGCTAGGCCATGATTAGATAACCATCGTATGAGTTCGTGGATATGTTCGACCAGAAGTGGATCGTGAAGACAGAGTGAAGCTAGTAAGATGACCAAGTTTGGAGGTTGTGACTCCAAAGTATCGGGAACTGAAGTGATGACTGAAGTGTGGTACGTATACTAGAAGAGTTCAAGTGTCCGAGAAGGGCACGGCGAGTAAGGAAGGAAGAGCGTGTGATATTTCGTGGCGGTGTGGCGTTGGCAACTTGTTAGAAGAACTTCTTCGTTATCTGTTTGAGAAGGAACATTCGGACGAATGTTTCTAAGGAGGAGAATGTTATACCCGTATTTCCAGTATGTACGTGAGGCGTCGTATACAATTTGAGCCTTAAAGTTGGCTAGTTTGAAATTAGTACACAACACCCGAAAGGAGTCGTTTTTTCGAAACGTTTCCACTGACTTTCGAAGGAAAATTCCGGCTATGTCATTAATAATTTTTGCGGATTTTTCCGAGAGACGAAACATTTTGGACCAACGGAGGGTGACATGTGTCACCTCACATTGGAAGAGGTTGAACGGCAATTGGGCTAAGTCTTGCGTTTTTGGTGTGAAATTTTGGTCAAGGGTTAGGTAGGATATTTTTGTGTAGATGGATAAGGTAGCACATGGCTAAATCTTGGCCTTACACTTGCTATGCACTTGTCTTCATCTTGGCCATTGGTTGGCCTTCACTTGACCTATAAATACCCTCTAAGTGATGAACTTTCTTCCAAAAATCTTTTCTAAGTGTTAAAAATCCCTCCCCTTTAGTGTTGAGTTCGCCCAACTCTCCCTCCTTTGAGAGTCTTGGCGAGGCCTCCCTCCCCTTTGTGGTGCCTGGCAGGGTACCCCTAGCCTTGTTGTCTCGTATAAATACCCCTTTTGTGGTATAGAAATACTCTCCTAGTAGTGTTATATGTCCAAATACCTTGCCCAAATACCTTGTAGTATTCCCAAAGTTACACTTGTACAAAAGCCCGTAAAATACTATTATACTTCCTCACCACAAAAACGAAACCCTAAGTAAATCTTCACCCGTAGTTGAAGTTATAAGTAGAAGTCGGTTAGAACTTCTAAGGGTTGGTTAGGCGGTCGGAGCGCGCGGAGTAGAGCTAAACCTTGCTCGGGATCGACATTTAAACTCGGATAATTTTGGGCTTATCGAGGTAAACACTCTTGACCTTCTATTGTAATTCGAAATTACATGTTGTAGGAATATATAGTTGAAGTATACTATATATAGAACTGAACATTATAATTGTGCGGCAATGTCTTTTGACTTAAGCTGAATAATACTTACGACAATGTCTTGCGACTTAAGCTGAATTTAAAGAAGAGAATCAATCAGAATTACATAGGTGTATTACATGGACTTGTGTAGCATTCTTGTGTAGTAGAATTGTACACGTCGGTTAGGCGTGTTAACCCCCTGGTTGGCTTGGTAGCCGGCCTCGATAGAGAGGAGATTTCTGTTGTGCGGGAGAATCTTTGCCGAATTTTCTGTAGAATATTCTACGTCGGGGTCTAAAAGATTAATAGGCGCTTTGTGGCCTCTATAGGTTGTAGTACTACGTGTGGAGTGATCTGCTTGGTGAGAGTGTAGACGGTTTGAGGTACTTGGAGCGTTTGGCTATTAGTCGATAATCGTCGCGAGGTATGTGAACCTCTTCCTATCTTTTCTAGCATGATATGTGTGTAACTATGTAGTACGGTAGACGTACATGTGCTAAATGTATTTGATTGGTTTGAGACATAAAGTGTTATAACGGCTTTATGGGAGGTTGGTTATAATGACTTTATGTAGATAAGAAATGCTTTGTGATTGTTAAAAGGTAATCGATTTGACTTATAACTGACTTGATGTGTGATAATAAAGCATTTGAAGTATTTCATTAAGAAACCGTTTTGAAAGAAGAGTAATACTTGGTTTTGAAAACATAAGAGTTATACTAGCTTTATGGGAAGTTAGGTATAACGTCTTAAGAGACTTGACTTGATATGGATGTTAGTGTGAAACCTCATTCGTGAGTAATGAGTACTTGATTTTTAAAAGGAATAATGTTTTACTGATTCGGAAATCAGAATAAGTATCGAACAAACCATCGCGCGCTAATAAAGGAAAATGTAATGACTAACGGTATTATTAAAACCGTAGAAACCTCCATCTGCATAGAAGCTAAGATGAGACAAAATGATATTACATTTTCTAGATCATGGCTGCTTAATAAGACTGATTATGATCAAGAATAACCTACTCGCCTAGGGCATATGTTACTCAATTGTTTTAAAAGAGATTAAGACATTGAACTATGAAACTTTTCTAAAAAGAGACTTGCGTAATTGAAATTAGGCAAACTGGAACTTTAGGGTAAAGAAAGGCATTTTGTTGTCTTAAAATGGTTTAAAACATAACGTGTTATAACAGCCTTATGGGAAGTTGGTTATAACGACGTTATGAAAACAAAAGAAGGTTTTATCACTGGTTTTAAGGTGGTAACTTGACTTAAAAAAAGAGAAGTGTTTTGGTCTAAAAAGAAGGCATGGTGTTGCCTTAATTTGGTTTTAAAAAGGATAGTATGGAAGTTGTTTTAGTTTACTTAAAAGATATAAGTCACTCTATTTTTATACTACGGGTATGCTTCCATTTGGAATGTTGTCTTATTGTTTCCCTTTGGACTCTCGACACGATCGTGCGCTGCGGGTATGCTTCCATTTGGAATCTTTGTCTTATTGTTTCCCTTTGGACCTCATCGACACGATCGTGGCGCTGCGGGTATGCTTCCATTTGGAATGTTGTCTTATTTGTTCCTTTGGACATACCGACACGATGCGTGGCGCGGGTATGCTCCCATTTGGATTGCTATCTTGTTGTTATCATATCATAGGATCGGCGGTGAGGAAGGTACTCCACGCGGGATTGATGTTGTGGGCGTGAGACCACGAATTGATATAATCGTATGTGTATGTCGTAGTTTGGTTATCATACCATCTCCGCTTTATAGACTATTATGATTTCATTACAATATTTCTGATTTCACATACTTGGTACTGTTATCTCGACCTCCTTGGGGCTGCGTTCATCCGCAGTGGTAAGTATCGGTATCGATCCCGCTTTTAGGATCATCTTTCAGTGTTGGGAAGCTCGTTCCTTGGAGGCTTATCTTTGGTATGTTACCACAGTCTGTAGGTTCTTGTACATTCGGGGTATGGCGGGGCCCGTCCGTCATAGTTGTTGTATAAACTCTTAGAGTGCAGCAGCCGTGTGGCGGGGTTTGTAAAAAAATAATTGTTCGGTATTTGTGTATATATGATGAAGGCAATCGCTTTTGGTTGCTTTGTTTATTTATTTTGTCTCTAAATTCATGTTCATATTTTTATTTCCGCGATTTTCTCGATGTTGTATCACTAGGGTGCGGGGTAAGGCACGATCACGGGCCGGGTTGGTCGTGTGATCTATAGCCTCCTGATTATAGATGTGGTGCACAACACACCGATAATCAAGACTCTACTAGACACGGTCTGTAGACACTTTCCGAGGATTAACTGCTCTGATACCACTTTTGTCACGACCCGTTCCGGGGCCCGTGACTGGTGCCTTACCCCGGACACCCTAGTGATACAACATCAGAGAAAAACCAACGGAAATAAAAACGTTAAACATTCAAATAGACATGGATCAAGATAAAAGAAAATAGGCCAACCAAAAAACGGTTGCCTTTCAACAAATATATATATAGACATTTGAACAGTTACAATCCTTACAACCCCGCAACGATTACTGCACTTAAGATTTATACAACAACTATGACGGGACAGGCGCCATACCCCGAATGTACAAGAACCTCTGCACTGGTAACATACCAAAGATAAGCCTCCGAAGGAACGGAGCTTCCCAAGACGCTGAAATGTGATCCTACAAGCGGGGATCGACAGTCGATGTACCTCTACCTGCGGCATGAACGCAGCCCCCCGAAGGAGGTCAGTACAACAGGTACCAAGTATGTGAAACTGTAAAATATTGTAAATGAAATCATAACAGTCTATATAAAGCAGGAGACATGTTTGATAACCAAACTACAGTTCATAACATAAAAACGATCATGTCAAGTCGGTCTCACGCCCAAGTCATCCTCACGCGTGGAACTCCTTCCTCACCGCGATCTAGGTACAAATCATGTGATACGTATAACATGTCTCGGCCCATCTCATGGACCCAGTATAGAAACATGTGGAATACATTCCCGGTTCATCTCATGAACTCGGTAGTCGGATGGAATACATTCCCGGTTCATCCCATGAACGCGGTAGTCGAGTGAAATACATTCCCGGTTCATCCCATGAACGCGGTAGTCGAGTGAAATACATTCCCGGTTCATCCCATGAACGCGGTAGTCGAGTGAAATACATTCCCGGTTCATCCCATGAACGCGGTGGTCGAGTGAAATACATTCCCGGTTCATCCCATGAACGCGGTGGTCGAGTGAAATACATTCCCGGTTCATCCCATGAACGCGGTAGTCGAGTGAAATACATTCCCGGTTCATTCCATGAACGCGGTAGTCGAGTGAAATACATTCCCGTTCATCCATGAATGCGGTGGTCGAGTGAAATACATTCGGCTCATCCATGAACGCGGTAGTCGAGTGAAATACATTCCGGTTCATCCCATGAACGCGGTGGTCGAGTGAAATACATTCCGGCTCATCCACGAACGCGGTGGTCGAGTGAAATACATTCGGTTCATCCATGAACGCGGTGGTCGAGTGAAATACATTCCGGTTCATCCCATGAACGCGGTGGTCGAGTGAAATACATTCCGGTTCATCCTCATGAACGCAGATGGTCGAGTGAAATACATTCCGGCTCATCCGTGAACGCGATAGTCGAGTGAAATACATTCGGCTCATCCATGAACGCGGTAGTCAGTGAAATACATTCACGGTTCATCCCATGAACGCGGTAGTCGAGTGAAATACATTCGGTTCATCCCGTGAACGGTAGTCGAGTGAAATACTGATGCACATCGTGTCTATCACACGCAAACATAGGCAAGTTACACACAACTTAAAGTACTTTTATTTTATGACAAAGTCCGGTTTTAACCTAAAGTACTACGTCGTTAAATTCCTTTTAAGAGATCCATTCCTTTTATAAAAGTCACCCGATACCGTAGTATAACAATAGAGTGACTTACATCTCTTTTAGTAAACCAAAACAACTTCCATACTTTCCTTTTTAAACCAAATTAAGGCAATACCATGCCTTCTTTTTAGACCAAAACACTTCTCTTTTTAAAGTCAAGTTACCACATTAAAACCAATGATGAAACCCTTCTTTTGTTTTCATAAAGTCGTTTATAACTAACTTCCCATAAAGCTGTTATAACACTTTATGTTTTTAAACCTATTTAAGACAAAACAATGCCTTTCTTTTCCCTAGAGTTCCAGTTTGCCTAATTTCAATTACTCAAGTCTCTTTACTTTAGAAAAGTTTCATAGTTCAATGTCTTAATCTCTTTTAAAACAATTGAATAACATATGCCATAGGTGTGAGCAGTTTATTCTTGTTTATAACCAATTTATTAAAGCAGCCATGATCTAGAAAATGTAATATCATTTTGTCTCATCTTAGCTTCTATGCAGATGGAGGTTTCTACTGGTTTTAGTAATACTTCATTATTCAATACATTTTCCTTTATTAGCGCTGCAGTGGTTTGTTCGATACTCATTCTGATTTCCTAAATCAGTAAAACATTAATCCTTTTAAAAACCAAGTACTCATTACTCATGAATGAGGTTTCACACAAAATTCATATTAATTCATTCAAGTCAAGTCTCTTATCTTTTAAGATCAAGTCTCTTAACTTCTACAAATCAGTAAACCATTCTCTTTACCACTCTTAAGACGTTAAACCTAACTTCCCATAAAGCTAGTATAACTCTTATGTTTTCAAAACCAAGTATTACTCTTCTTTCAAAACGGTTTATTAATCTTTTGAAATACTTCAAGATTCTTTATTATTCAGGCTTAAGTCAAAAGACATTGCCGGACGACTATATTCAGTTAGCACACGTATGTCTACCATACTATAGATATATATTATTCAGGCTTAAGTCAAAAGACATTGCCACACGTACATCTACCGTACTATATATATATTCTTTTAAAATACTTCATGCTCAAGAGTATAGGAAGAATCACATACCTCGCGACGATTATCGACTATAAGCAAAACGCTCCACGGCTATAACCCGACTAGCCTTGTCCACCTTCTAAGTAGCACATGCTACTTGCAGAACATTCAACCAATAAAGGTTATCAGTCTACTGTAAGTACAGTCCTATGTAAGTACAGTTTAACTTCTACTTAAATTCTTCTGATGTGGTTTCAGTTCAAGTCTATTCTGTAATATCCTTCTATTACAGTTCAATTCTCTTCTATGAATCTTACATTCATTTCTATACAACTACAGTATGTAATTCCCAATTACAATAGAAGGACAGTAGTATTTACCTCGATGAGCCCAAAATTATCCAAGTTTAAAGTCGATCCTGAGCAACGTTAAGCTCTACTCCAAGTGCTCGATCCGCTCCAAACAACCCTTAGAAGTTCTACGCACTTACTTAACACTTCAACCGACTATGAAGGTTTTCCTTAGGGTTTCGTTTTTGTGGTGAGGAAAGTATAATAGTATTTCCGGACTCTACGTATAGAGGTAACTTTGGAAAGTACTACAAGGTATAGGGCTAAAGTATTTGGGCATTATAACAATACTTGGAGAGTATTTCTATACCACAAAAAGGGGGGGTATTATACGAAAACAACTAGGCTAGGGGGGGGGGTACCCCTCGGCTAGACACTACAAAGGGGGAGGGGGGAGGCTCTCGGCCAAGGGCTCACAAAGGGGGAGGGGTGTGGTGGACAAACACAACAAGAAGAGGGGAGGGATTTCAAGACTTGGAAAATGATTTTTGGATGAAGAAGTTCATCAACTTAGAGGGGTATTTATAGGTCAAGAAATGGCCAACCAATGGCCAAGATCCATCCAAGTGTAAGGAAAGTGTAGGGCTAGATTTCAACCATGTGTACGTTATCCATCTACCACACCAACTTGCACAATATATCCTACCAACTCCCAAGGCCCCATTCGTCCACTTTGCCGTCCCTAAGCTTCCAATGTCCCGTTGGTCCAAAATGTTTCGTCTCTCGGAAAAATCCGCAAAAATTATAAATGACATAGCCGGAATTTTCCCTTCGCAAGTTTAGTAAAACGTTTCGTCGAACAACGACTCTTTTCGGCACTTGTGCCCAAATTTCGAAACTTGACAAATCTTTAAGGCTCAAATTTTTATACGTACGCCCTCACGTACATACTCTGGAAATACGGGGTATAACATTCTCCCCTCCTTAGAAACATTCGTCCCGAATGTTCCTTCTCAAGACGGATAACGATAAAGTTCTTCTAACAAGTTGTCAACGCCACGCCTGGCCACGAAATAACACACGTTCTCTTCCTTCCTTACTCGTCGTGCCCTTCTCGAACACTTGAACTCTTCTAGTATACGTACCACACTTCAGTCCTCGCTTCAGTTTCCAAAAATTGGAGTCACCACCTCCAAACTTGGTCATCTTACTAGCCTCAATCTCCCTTAAGGCCATTCCCGGCCTTCACGATCCGCTTCTGGTCGAACATATCCACGAACTCATACGATGGTCATCTAAACTTGGGCCTAGCACTCTCGTGGCCCTACCACATTGCGGGACCACCCGGTGACCCCACCGAAAGCAGCCGCGGGTTGGCGCAACATGGCCCCAACCCGACCCACTTAACGCATCAAGCTCTTGTTTCCCGATCCGAACAATCTTACAAATCACGCGTCGTGAAAGCTACCACTTCCTCTCACACTACCCATGGACTTATCCTTTCAACTAACCATTTTTTTCTCGACTCATAACTAACATAACGCTATCCGCTCATAGCACAACAACAGATCATCATATCAAGCATGCAAAACTCTAGAGGTTAAGGATATACGAATCTACCGCTCACTCTAATCATAGGCACGCCTGCAGGCGCATAGTAGAAAGCGATGAACTGCCACGATCCGGTAGGCTGCGCCAAGTGCCGTGCCCCTCTATAAGCACGATCTCGTCACATGGCCACGGCCGCAGTGAAACAAGCACCGATAAAAAGCGACATTCCCGGGATGGCGTGCGCCACATCGTCTTGTCGAGGGGACATGAATCCTGCTGGCTAGAACTCACGTATACCTGTGAACCAGAAGCCCTGGAGCTCTGACCAGCTCCCGAATACCCCGAACGTCCTGAAGACTGTGGAGGACCACTCTGTACTGGCGGAGGTACATAACTAGCTTCTTTGGCGGTCGCCTCGAAAGTTACCAAAGGACCTGCGTCTGGCCTCTTCTCGATCTCGGCCATTCCGTCGATCTCTCCGTGCTTCACATCCTAGTGCATGAGCTTGCATGCGGGCAATGTCCATGCGGTGAAGAGCTACACCCGTACAAGCCTCTGCCAAGTAATCATCTAGCCCGGTGACGTAGCGGTGTACTCTATCCTCCATATCAGCTACTACAGCGGGGACATACCGAGCTAATGAGTCGAACTCCACATTGTACTCTCTAACCGTCCGCCCGAGCCCTCCTCATATGTGGAGGCAAGAAGTGTGCAAGAAATGCCTTTGAGAACTCGTCCCATAAAGCTGGAAGTGCATTCTCTCCCCGGGACAGCTCCCACGAATCAAACGATCATCGCGATATCACGCGCGGCCGATGCGAACCTAGGACCACCGACTCGGTCTCCGATGCCTTGATCACTCTCGCGACCCGTAGAATCGCCGGATGAACTCCTGCGGATCATCCTCGTGCCTCGACCCATAAAACTCGCGGGTTACATCTCGAGAAAATCCGTAGTCTCAAACCCATGCGCTCGGGGTGAACTACGGTGCTATTGGGGAGGAATTGCTGCGTCGGCCTATCCTCATATCTCGGCCATGACCACGGCGATGGCGGGCCATCTCCTTGTAACCCGTCTCCTCTGCCCGGTGTGGGGATGGAGGCTCGTGTATCAGAGTCTCGGCAGCCATCGCTGCGGCTCTAAACTCGCTGCTTGGTCTTTGGCGTCGCGAAACTTCGGCCGGGCTGCTTGTCTCGAATCTTGGCCAAGGCTGCGCCTCGTACTCCTCAGATCCCACTAGCGGCTCCTCCGCTGCCTTGCCCCTGGGCGGGGTTGCCTTGCGCAGAGGCATAACTGGTAAAGGAAAGGAATACGTCAGAGGGGTCCAACTTATCACACAGCTCTAAGGCACGATCTCAGAATGAGAAGAATGGAAACCAATCCTAAATGTCCTATAGCCTCCTGATTATAGATGTGGTGCACAACACACCGATAATCAAGACTCTACTAGACACGGTCTGTAGACACTTTCCGAGGATTAACTGCTCTGATACCACTTTTGTAACGACCCGTTCCGGGGACCGTGACTGGTGCCTTACCCCGAGCACCCTAGTGATAAAACATCAGAGAAAAACCAGCGGAAATAAAAACGTTAAACATTCAAATAGACATGGATCAAGATAAAAGAAAATAGGCCAACCAAAAAACGGTTGCCTTTCAACATATATATATATAGACATTTGAGCGATTACAATCCTTACAACCACACAACAATTGCTCACGGACCTCTAAGATTTATACAACAACTATGACGGACGGGGCGCCATACCCCTGAATGTACAAGAACCTACTGACTCGTGGTAACATGCAAAGATAAGCCTCGAAGGAACGGAGCTTCCCGACGCTGAAATGTGATCCTGGCGGGGATCGACGGTCGATGTACCTCTACTGCGACATGAACGCAGCCCGAAGGAGGTCGATAACAGTACCAAGTATGTAAATCAGAAAAATCGTAAATGAAATCATAACGATCTATATAAAGCGGGAGACATGTTTGATAACCAAACTACGATTCATAACATAAAAAGCATGTCAAGTCGTCGGTCTCACGCCCCAAGTCATCCTCACGCCCGTGGAACTCCTTCCTCACCGCGTGATCTAGGTACAAATCATGTGATACGTATAACATGTCTCGGCCCATCTCATGGACCCAAAGATAGAAAGCGTGTGGAATACATTCCGGTTCATCTCATGAACTCGGTAGTCGGATGGAATACATTCGGTTCATCCACGTGAACGCGGTAGTCGAGTGAAATAAATTCGGTTCATCCCATGAACGCGGTAGTCGAGTGAAATACATTCCGGTTCATCCATGAACGGTAGTCGAGTGAAATACATTCGGTTCATCCACGTGAACGCGGTAGTCGAGTGAAATACATTCGGTTCATCCCGAACGCGGTAGTCGAGTGAAATACATTCCGGTTCATCCACGTGAACGCGGTAGTCGAGTGAAATACATTCGGTTCATCCCATGACGCGGTAGTCGAGTGAAATACATTCGGTTCATCCTACGTGACGCGGTAGTCAGTGAAATACATTCGGTTCATCCATGAACGCGGTAGTCGAGTGAAATACATTCCGGTTCATCCATGAACGCGGTAGTCGAGTGAAATACTGATGCTTGCACATCAGGTCTATCACACGCAAACATAGGCAAGTTACACACAACTTAAAGTACTTTTATTTTATGACAAAGTCCGGGTTTTAACCCTAAAGTACTACGTACGTTAAATTCCTTTTAAGAGATCCATTCCTTTTATAAAAGTCAACCGATACCCGTAGTATAAAAATAGAGTGACTTACATCTTTTGAGTAAACCAAAACAACTTCCATACTTTCCTTTTTTTAAAACCAAATTAAGGCAATACCATGCCTTCTTTTTAGACCAAAACACTTCTCTTTTTAAAGTCAAGTTACCACATTAAAACCAATGATGAAACCCTTCTTTTGTTTTCATAAAGTCGTTTATAACTAACTTCCCATAAAGCTGTTATAACACTTTATGTTTTTAAACCAATTTAAGACAAAACAATGCCTTTCTTTTCCCTAGAGTTCCAGTTTGCCTAATTTCAATTACTCAAGTCTCTTTACTTTAGAAAAGCTTCATAGTTCAATGTCTTAATCTCTTTTAAAACAATTGAATAACATATGCCATAGGTGTGAGCAGTTTATTCTTGTTTATAACCAATTTATTAAAGCAACTATGATCTAGAAAATGTAATATCATTTTGTCTCATCTTAGCTTCTATGCAGATGGAGGTTTCTACTGGTTTTAGTAATACTTCATTATTCAATACATTTTCCTTTATTAGCGCTGCAGTGGTTTGTTCGATACTCATTCTGATTTCCGAAATCAGTAAAACATTAATCCTTTTAAAAACCAAGTACTCATTACTCATGAATGAGGTTTCACACAAAATTCATATTAATTCATTCAAGTCAAGTCTCTTATCTTTTAAGATCAAGTCTCTTAACTTCTACAAATCAGTAAATCATTCTCTTTACCACTCTTAAGACGTTAAACCTAACTTCCCATAAAGTTAGTATAACTCTTATGTTTTCAAAACCAAGTATTACTCTTCTTTCAAAACGGTTTATTAATCTTTTGAAATACTTCAAGATTCTTTATTATTCAGGCTTAAGTCAAAAGACATTGCCGGACAACTATATTCAGTTAGCACACGTATGTCTACCATACTATAGATATATATTATTCAGGCTTAAGTCAAAAGACATTGCCACACGTACGTCTACCGTACTATATATATATTCTTTTAAAATACTTCATGCTCAAGAGTATAGGAAGAATCACATACCTCGCGACGATTATCGACTATAAGCAAAACGCTCCACGGCTATAACCCGGCTAGCCTTGTCCACATTCTAAGTAGCACACGTACTCTTGCGAACATTCAACCAATAAAGGTTATCGGTCTCGTAAATGACCCTATGTAAGTACGGTTTAACTTCTACTTAAATTCTTGATGTGGTTTTGATTCAAGTTTATTACGTAATATCCTTCTATTACAGTTCAAATCTCTTCTATGAATCATACATTCATTTCTATACAACTACAGTATGTAATTCCCAATTACAATAGAAGGACAGTAGTATTTACCTCGATGAGCCCAAAATTATCCAAGTTTAAAGTCGATCCTGAGCAACGTTAAGCTCCTACTCCAAGTGCTCCAATCCGCTCCAAACAACCTTAGAAGTTCTGCAACTTACTTAACACTTCACCCGACTATGAAGGTTTTCCTTAGGGTTTCGTTTTTGTGACTGAGGGAAAGTATAATAGTATTTCCGGACTCTACGTATAGAGGTAACTTTGGAAAGTACTACAAGGTATAGGGCTAAAGTATTTCGGCATTATAACAATACTTGGAGAGTATTTCTATACCACAAAAAGGGGGGGTATTATACGAAAACAACTAGGCTAGGGGGGGTACCCCTCGGCTAGACACTACAAAGGGGGAGGGGGGAGGCTCTCGGCCAGGGCTCACAGGGGAGGGGTGTGGTGGGACGAACACAAGAAGAGGGAGTTCAAGACTTGGAAAATGATTTTTGGATGAAGAAGTTCATCAACTTAGAGGGGTATTTATAGGTCAAGAAATGGCCAACCAATGGCCAAGATCCATCCAAGTGTAAGTCAAGTGTAGGGCTAGATTTCAACCATGTGTACCTTATCCATCTACCACACCAACTTGCACAAAATATCCTACCAACTCCCAAGGCCCCATTCGTCCATTTTGCCGTCCCTAAGCTTCCAATGTGAGGGTGACACATGTCACCCTCCCGTTGGTCCAAAATGTTTCGTCTCTCGGAAAAATCCGCAAAAATTATAAATGACATAGCCGGAATTTTCCCTTCGCAAGTTTAGTAAAACGTTTCGTCGAACAACGACACTTTTCGGCACTTGTGCCCAAATTTCGAAACTTGACAAATCTTTAAGGCTCAAATTTTTATACGTACGCCCTCACGTACATACTCTGGAAATACGGGGTATAACATACGCCGCACGTAGAATTATCAACCTATAATGGCCACAACACGACTATGAACTTCTAGTTTCTAACGTAGAAGGATACTAAGTATACGGTCTCTTATTCTACGGAAAATTGGGCAGCACCTCCTTTGTTTCTACGTACTTTTCCACCTTTTTCAAGGCCCGATAATCAATAACCAACATGCCACATTTAAGGCTCAATACATCAACCAATCAAAGGGGATTACACGCCTTACAATACGTGTAAAATTCTGCCCCACAATTAATACCAAGTAACTTTAATATTCAAAGCCATTCTCGGCTAACATGTACAACAACACAAGTCCTTTCCAATTCTTTTTCAATCCAAGTTCTTAGGTCTAACATGTTATATAGTCATAAACAACTTTAACAACTATAATTCCTTCTTTATATAACATGCGGCGACTAAACTAATAATCAAATTTAATTGTAATCTCAAAGGCTAATCATGCTAGTTTCGGATTAGTTGTTCCAATAGCCATAACACTTATCAAACTTCAATATATACATCTCATGCTTGCTAATATCCATAACTACAACAATAAGTAATCTTTAATTACTAAAACGACAAGATTGTTACCTTGATAAGCCCTTATAAAATTCCAAGATTCAAAGTCGCTCCTTAGAAATTCTTAGCTCCTTTACTTTACGCTCCAATCCGCTATTTTAAGCCCTTAGAAGTTCACATCCAACTTCTCTTCCATTTCCAATCCAAAACTATGAAAACGACTTAGGTTTTCGCCTTGCGACTAACGTGAAAACGTCTTTTTTCTGAGATCTTTCTATTGAGATATCCTTACAATACCCTTAGGGACCTTGGGTTAAAGTCTTGTGAATAATGAACCACAATTGCAAAAATTTTGTGTGGGATAATAGCCAAACCCGAGAGCTATCTCTCAAGAACAATGTTCTCTAATTTTTTCTAAGTGTTGAAGAATAAGTCTTGCACTAGTGTAGTATATATAATACAATGGATGACTTAGATTACATCATATGTGTGGCTAGGATGAAGAGTAATTAATATCTATACAAGTGGCAAGTTGACTTTGTCAATTATCTCAAGCTTGCAAGACTTGATCATCTACTTGACTACTAACCTTGGTCACTTGACCATTAACCATGGTACAATTTTCGTGCAAGCCTATGTGGGGGTGACACGTGTCGCCCTCCCATTCGTCCATAAAATTTTGTAACCCTCGTGGTCCCCACAAAACGTAAAATTTCTCGGGTGGGCCCCACGTGACCAAATCCGTAAAATAAATTTCCACAATGTTAATAAGTTTCATACTCCTCAAATAATGCATTTTGAGAATCTAATTCTCCTCAACGAACATTTTTCCTTTCCGACGTTCGGAAAAACAATTCTTCCTTTCGTACCAACTTTTCAAGTCTTGATTCTTTACGTACATTCTCTTAAACATGTCCTTGAATTACGGGGTGTAACAATCTTCAAGAGCTCTCGGGAATTCAACCCAAAAAAATGAATCAAACCATCATTGCCTATTGAGATATTTCTATATGCTTACGCAAGTGTACTTATCGCTCAGGTAATATAGTGCAGAAGGCAGTTATCTTCCACGAGGCTGGTGCATCAAGTCAGAATATCTAATCTATGGTATCTATTTGGTAACCATAACTTTGTTTGAGATTTTAGACTAAGAATTAAAACTAAGTAAAGTGTAGAAAATAAACTAAGAGTGATAATACTTTGGTTTAAAACAGTTATGAAGGAAATAGGGCTTCCAATCTCCTCAACTATCCGCTCTTTCACGTGTTAATGTAATGTTAATGATTATTCTTCTTATTAAGATAGCAGGTTAACTAATCTGTTCTATATTCCAGTTAGGACATATAAAAACTCAACCTTATGCAGAAACCTTCTATATTTCTATGATAGATTTTACCACACTGAGGGATTAAGTGTCATGACCCGACCACGGACCCGTGACTGGTACCTTACCCCGGGCACCCTTGTGATACAACATCAGAAAAAACCAGCGGAAAATAAACTCACAACAAGAACCCATATAGAATATAAGCAGGCTAACCCAAAATGGCTACCTCTAAATATAACAAAGCTGAACAGTTACATCCTTAACAACCCAAGTTATGACAAGACTACAGACCTCTAAGAATGTGTAAACACTATGACGGGACAGGGCCCCGTCATACCCCTGATTGTACAAACATCTACAACACCAGGGAGAACCGTACCAAAAGTCGAGCCTCCGGAGAAATGGAGCTTCTGACACCTGAGCAAGATCCTAAGAATGAGGATCCACCACTCTTTACCACCTGCGGCGTGAACGGCCCAGGAAGGGTCGACACATATGTACCAAGTATGTAAAACTGGAAAATACTGTAATAATATCATAAGTCTAAAATAAGCTGGAGTCATGGAAGAAAATCAAAATACAGTACATTGTGTGTCACGACCCGACCCGGGGCCCGCGACTGGTGCCCTACCTGGGCACCCTTGCAGGTATACATCAGAGATAATCAGAGGAACATACATAAGATTTAACAATGAAATAAATAATAGGCTAGCCGATAAGGCTACCTTCCAGGATATAAACAAAATCCAAAAGCAGTTACCTCAAATTTTTTTAAAGTGACCCACAATATATGACTACAGACCTCTAAGAGTTTACATAACAACTGTGACGGAACAGGGCCCCGCCATACCCCTGAATGTACAAAAGTCAACGACTTCAGGGAACCATACCAAAAACAAAGCCTCCGGAGAAATGGAGCTTTCCAGAACCGACCAGTGATCCTACGAGTGCGGATCAGCAAGCTATGTACCACAACCTGCGGCATGAACGCAGCCCCCCGAAGGAGGTCAGTACAACACATGTACCAAGTATGCATAACTGAAAGTACTGTAATTTAAATCATAATAGTCAAAGATACAGCTGAAGACATATATGATAACCAAATTAACAGTACATTGTGCCTTACTGAAGTAGAAGTAATGAAAGTCGGTTTACCTCTGACTGTTTCATCATATGAACAGTAGTCACGCGGGGCTATGAACACGGCCTCAAAATCCAAGCACGCGGTGGGATTCCCGTCATCGCCGACCTCACAGGTGTAAAATCTAACTCGTGGCGCGCGGCATCCTTCCTCACCGTCGGTGTACACACAAATCTAACCGTGTGATTTCGTGGTATCCTACCTCGTGTGGCGTACACACCTCTGACACGTATATACCTATATCCTGCGCGTGGAATCCCCGTCGCTGCCGCGACCATAAAAGTAAATACAACCATGTGACGCGCCCGTGGCATCCTAACTCACTGTCTGCGTACACATACACAATACTTACATGTATCTATATGTAACGCCCCGAACCCGGGCCCGTTACTGGTGCCTTACCCCGGGCACCCTAGTGATACAACATCAGAGAAAACCAGCGGAAAATAAAACACGAGTCATGAAACAAGAGATATAATAAATAAACAGGCCAACAAGCAGTTGCCTTGGTATATACATAAAAACCGACAGTTATCCTTTTTACAAACCACACTGTGATTACTCTGCACTCTAAGATTTACAACAACTATGACGGGGACAGGGGCCCATACCACGAATGTACAAGAACCTACAACTCGTGGAAACATACCAAAGATAAGCCTCAGGAACGGAGCTTTCACACGCTGAAATGAGATCCTAAGAGCGGGGATCCACGACCGATGTACTCTACTGCGGCGTGACGCAGCCCGAAGGAGGTCGATCTGAACAGTACAAGTATGTGAAATCAAATCACGTAAATGAAATCATAATAGCCTAAAAGCGGGAGACATGTATGATAACCAAAATACAATGACGCAACATAAGCGATCAAGTCGGGGACTCACGCCTCAAAGTCACCACTCAAATATAACTATGGGTCTCACGCCCACAACATCCATCATGTTCGCATCATGGCGCGTGCCGGAATCTGCATCGGTGTAGACATGTCCATGATGCAACAATAATAACAAGGCCGCGTGGCCGTACCGGAATCTGCGCCGGTGTAGACATGCCCATGTAACCTCAATAACAATATCTTTGGGTGGTTAACCCCGCGCGTAGCCACATGCCCGAATCTTGCGACGGTGTAGACACGCCCATGTTGCGGTAATAACCATATATCGGGTAATCAACGGCGCGTGACGCATGCCGAATCTTGCGTCGGTGTAGACATGTCCATGTGACATCAACAACAAGACGAGAATCAAAATGGAAACATACGTGGAATTCTCCATCACCGCGGACGCGTCAAGTAAGTTCTCAACAAGTCAACCTACTCTATCGAGAGGCGGTATACGTAAATACCACACTTGCACAACAAAGGCTATCATCACAAGCATAGGCAAGTTTCACAACAACAAGCATAGGCAAGTTTCACAACAACAAGCATAGGCAAGTTTCACACAACTCAAAGTACTTTCATTTTATGCCAAAGTCCGGGTTTTAACCCTAAAGTACTACGTACGTTAAATTCTTTAAAAGAGATCCATTACTTTTATCAAAGTCACCCGATACCCGTAGTATTAGAATGACCAACCCACATTCATTTTCAAAATCAAGTAACAACATTCTTTTCCTAAGTTCGGTTTGCCTAGTTTGATTACTCAAGCTTCTCATTTTCAAATGGTTTCATAGTTCCCAAACTTAATCACTTGATTCCTTTTTAGAACAATTGAGTAATATATGTCTCACGTGAGAGTAGGTTATTCTTGTTTACAACATTCTTATTACAGCAGCCATGATCTAGAAAATGTAATATCATTTTGTCTTATCTTAGTTTCTATGCAGATGGAGGTTTCTCCTGGTTTTAATAATACAATTCATTAGTCGACATTTTCCTTTATTAACGCCAGTTGGTCTGTGATACACATTCTGATTTCGAAATCGGAAACATTATCCCTTTAAAAAAACCAAGTACTCATTACTCACGAATGAGGTTTCACACAAACATTCACATTAAAACAAATAAGTTAAGTCTCTTATCTTATAAGATCAAGTCTCTTAACTTCTAACATCAGTAAACCATTTTCTTTACCTCTCTTAAGACATTATACCTAACTCCCCATAAAGCTAGTATAACTCTTTTAAAACCTTTAAAACCAAGTGTTACTCTCCCTTCAAAACGATTTATAAATCTTTTGAAATACAAAGAAGTTCTTTATTATAACAAGCGGTTATAATTCACATGATTACCTTTTAAAACCACAAAGTATTTTCTTACCTACATAAAGTCATATAACCAACTTCCCATAAAGCCGTTATAACACTTTATGTTTTAAAAACAATCAAACACAGTTAACACATGTACGTCTACCGTACTACATAGTTCACACATATCATGCTAGAAGAGATAGGAAGAGGTTCACATACCTCGCGACGATTATCGACAATAAGCAAAGCTCCAGTACTACAACCTTGCTAGCCCTTTCCACTCCTCGAGTAGAATACGCTCACCTATAAAGGCCACAAACGTCTATTTAATCTTAAACACAAGTTCCCATCTTTCTGAGAAAATTAGGCACCTCCCCACAACAGCGTAAATCTCCTCCTCTATCGAGGCCGGCTACCAAGCCAACCAGGGGGGGGGTTTATACATCTAACCGGACGTGTACAATTCTACTCAGTAATACTACACAAGTCTACTGCAATACAGTCCTATGTAATTACAGTTCAGTTCAGTTCTTTATTCTTCAGGCTTAAGTCAAAAGACATTGCCACAATACTAAGTTCAGTTCTATATATAGTATACTTCAACTATATATATTCTAACATGTAATTTCCATTTACAATAGAAGGACAGTAGTGTTTACCTCGATAAGCCCAAAATTATCCAAGTACAAAGTCGATCCTGAGCAACGCTTAGCTCCTACTCCGAGCGCTCCAAACAACCCTTAGAAGTTCTAACCAACTTCTACTTACAACTTCAACAACGGGTGAAGATTTCCTTAGGGTTTCGTTTTTGTGGCTAAAGGAAGTATAATCGTATTTTCTGGGCTTTTGTATAAGTGTAACCTTGGGAATACTACAAGGTATTTGGGCCAAGGTATTTGGACATTATAACAATACTAGGAGAGTATTTCTATACCACAACAAGGGTATTATACGAAAACAACTAGGCTAGGGGGGGGGTGCTCTCGGCTAGCACTCACAAAGGGGTAGGGGTTTCTCGGCCACAAGGCCTCACAAGGGGAAGAGGGTGGTGGGACGAACTACACAAGGAGGGAGGAAGAGAACTTCAAGACTTAGGCAATTTGTGGATGAAGAAAGTCTTCAAAGGAGCTATTTATATGCCAAGCAAAGGCCAACCAATGTAAAAGATCCATCCAAGTGTTAGGCAAGTGTAAGGCCAAGATTAAGCCATGTGCAACCTTATCCATCTACCCAAAATATCCTACCAACTCCTTGACCACCAATTCAACACAAAAAACGTGCCACACTCCCCATTCTCGTCCGCCAACCATCACCAATTAGAGGGTGACAAGTGTCGCCCTCTTGTTGGTCAAAAATGTTACGTCTCTCGGAAAAATCCGCAAAAATTATAAATGACATAGCGGAAATTCCCTACGAAAGGTGAAAACGTTTAGTCGAAAACGACTCTAACCGGGTGTTGTGCACAAAAGAATTCGGCCAAGCCTAAAGAAGTTCGAAAATTTCTACGTACGTCCCCCACGTACATACTCTGGAAATACGGGGTATAACATTCTCCCCTCCTTAGAAACATTCGTCCCGAATGTTCCTTCTAAGTCTCAAAACAAACGTGCGTCAGTATAGTCTTCACTACTATACTTACGAGAATCAAACATGTCACACCTGGCCACAAAATAACATGCGCGCGCAAAACCCAAATCCACGCGATGAGGAACCACCTCGGTTAGCACAAAAGTCCCCACCAAGGTCTAAAATATACTCCTTCGCACCTACATTTCACAAAGAAAGCGATCACACACGTTCACTTCTCCCTATCTCGTCGTGCCATTCTCGAACACTCGAGCTCTTTCTAGTATCCGTACCACACTTCACAACGTTTGTTTCCAACCCTCGAGTTACTACCTCCAAACTTGGTCATCTTACTACCCTCGATTTCCTCTAAGGCCATTCTCGGCCTTCACGAACTGATTCTGGTCGAACATATCTATGAACTCATACGATGGTCATCTAAACTTGGGCTTAGCACCCTCGTGACCCTGCCACCTGGCGGGACCACCCAGAGCTGACCCTTCGCCGAAAGCGGGGCGGGTTGGCGCAACATGGCCCCAACCCGACCATCAGCGCCAACTTCCGCTCCCCGACACGGAACACATCATGGAAGCTACCACTTCCATCTCACACTAACCAGATTTTTAAATCACACTATAGCACAAAGCTATCCGAACATAACACTTAACACATCATTAACATCAATACATACAAGTATCTACAGGGTTAAGGATATACCTGAAACTAGGCGGTTCAAGGACCGCTAAAACTGGGAACTTCCACCGCGACCTCTACCGTGGCCGCAATCGCCTCTAGTAGTCTGTGCTATCCTACCAGCGCTACCCACAGTGGACAATCTCTCGTCATATGGCCCTGTTGGCGCAAGAATAACAAGCTCCTTGGTACTACGACACTCCCGAAATGCGGTCTACCCATCGACCACCGAGGTAGGGGTATCGCATCCGCCAACACCACTACTCACGAACATTCAAACACAGGAGCCACGACCGCTCCTGAATATCCTGGCGGTCCCGAAGGCTGCGGAGGACCACTCTGCAATGGCGGAGGTACATAACTGTCTTCTGGCGAGGCGGTCCGCCTCGAAAGTCGCCAAAATATCCGGCCGTCTTGGCGCCTGTGGCGGTCCACTGCGTCGATCTGCGCTCGCTCGCACCCAAGTCATGAGCACGAATGCGGGCAATGTCCATGCGGTGAAGAAACACCGCGCCAAGACTCGGCCATATAATCATCTAGCGGTGGCGTGGCGATGCACCTATCCTCCATATCTGCAACAAGCGCGGGGACATATCGAGCCAAAGAATCGAACTCGACATTGTACTCACGGACGGTCGCCTCTCTGCTCGATAACAAAAATTTGTCGGCCCGTGCCCTCACCATCTGCGGAGGCAAGAAGTGCGTGAGAAAAGCCCGAAAACTCATCCCATACTGCTGGAGTGCATGCTCTCCCGGAAAGCTCGCGAATCAAACCAATCGATTGCGGTATCACGCGGCCCGATGCGAACCGGCGTCAGACTCGGTCTCTGAAGCCTTGATCACCGCGTGATCCTCTTCAGAATCGACGGATGAACTCCTGCGGATCATCCTCGTGCCTCGACCCATAAAACTCGCGGGCTACAACTCGGAAAGTCCGTAGCCTCAAACTATTCGCTCTCGGGTGCACCACGGTCTTCTTTGGAACAGGCGCGCGTCGGCTGTCGCCATATCGCCTGACCACGGCGATAATCGCCATCTCGCGACCCATCTCCTGCTCGGTGTGGGGTGGAGGCTCAGTCTTGTAGTCTCATCGCCCACGGCTGCGGCTCTAAACCTCTTTGGTCTTTGGCGGCGTCGCGCTTCGCCGTCGGGCTTGTCTCAGTCTTGGCCGCTGCGCCTCGTACTCCTCAGATCCCACTAGCGACTCCTCGGCTGCCTTGCCCACAGGCCTTTGGTGCATGCGCGGAGGCATAATCGTAAAATGAAACACATCGGAGGGTCCAACTTACAACTCGGCTCTAAGGCACGATCTCGGAATGAGAAGAATAGAAACCAATCCTCATGTCCTATAGCCTCACGATTATAGATGTGGTGCCTGACACCGATAATCAAGACTCTACTGACACGGTCTGTAGACACTTTCCGAGGAATAACTGCTCTGATACCACTTTGTAACGCCCCGAACACGGGCCCGTTACTGGTGCCTTACCCCGGGCACCCTAGTGATACAACATCAGAGAAAACTAGCGGAAAATAAAACACGAGTCATGAAACAAGAGATATAATAAATAAACAGCCAACCAAGCGATTGCCTTGGTATATACATAAAAACCCGACAGTTATCCTTTTACAAACCACACTTGTGCGATTACTCTGAGCACTTAAGATTTACAACAACTATGACGGACAGGGCCGCCATACCACGAATGTACAAGAACCTACAACTCGGGAAACATACAAAGATAAGCCTCGAAGGAACGGAGCTTTCAACACGCGAAATGAGATCCTAAGGCGGGGATCCACGGCCGATGTACCTACTGCGGCGTGAGCGGCCACGAAGGAGGTCGATCTGGCCAATTGCAGTATGTGAAGCTGTCAAATCAGTAAATGAAATCATAATAGCCTAAAAGCGGGAGACATGTATGATAACCAAAATACTGACGCAACATAAAAGCGATCAGTCGGGGACTCACGCCTCAAAGTCACCACTCAAATATAACTATGGGTCTCACGCCCACAACATCCATCATGTTCGCGTCGGCGCGTGCCCGGAATCGCGACGGTGTAGACATGTCCATGATGCAACAATAATAACAAGGCGCGTGGCCACACGTACCGAATCTGCGCCGGTGTAGACATGCCCATGTAACCTCAATAACAATATCTTGGGTGGTCAACCACGCGTAGCCACGTGCCGGAATCTTGCATCGGTGTGAACACGTCCATGTTGCGATAATAACCATATCGGGTAATCAACGACGGCGCGTGGCCGCGTGCCGGAATCTGCGTCGGTGTAGACATGTCCATGTGACATCAACAAGACAATAATCAAAATGGAAACATACGTGGAATTCTCCATCACCGCCAAGACGCGTCAAGTAAGTTCTCGACAAGTCAACCGCCTCATCGAGAGGCGGTAACACGTAAATACCACACTTGCACAACAAAGGCTATCATCACAAGCATAGGCAAGTTTCACAACAACAAGCATAGGCAAGTTTCACAACAACAAGCATAGGCAAGTTTCACACAAACAAGCATAGGCAAGTTTCACACAACTCAAAGTACTTTCATTTTATGCCAAAGTCCGGTTTTAACCTAAAGTACTACGTCGTTAAATTCTTTAAAGAGATCCATTACTTTTATCAAAGTCACCCGATACGTAGTATTAGAATGACTAACCCACATTCCTTTTCAAAATCAAGTAACAACATTCTTTTCCTAAGTTCGGTTTGCCTAGTTTCAATTACTCAAGCTTCTCATTTTCAAATGGTTTCATAGTTCCCAAACTTAATCACTTGATTCCTTTTTAGAACAATTGAGTAATATATGTCTCACGTGAGAGTAGGTTATTCTTGTTTACAACATTCTTATTACAGCAGCCATGATCTAGAAAATGTAATATCATTTTGTCTTATCTTAGTTTCTATGCAGATGGAGGTTTCTACTGGTTTTAATAATACAATTCATTAGTCAGTACATTTTCCTTTATTAACGCTGCAGTGGTCTGTCGATACACATTCTGATTTCCGAAATCAGTAAAACATTATCCCTTTAAAAAAAACCAAGTACTCATTACTCACGAATGAGGTTTCACACAAACATTCACATTAAAACAAATAAGTTAAGTCTCTTATCTTATAAGATCAAGTCTCTTAACTTCTAACATCAGTAAACCATTTTCTTTACCTCTCTTAAGACATTATACCTAACTCCCCATAAAGCTAGTATAACTCCTTTTAAAACCTTTAAAACCAAGTGTTACTCTCCCTTCAAAACGATTTATAAATCTTTTGAAATACAGCAAGTTCTTTATTATAACAAGCCAGTTATAATTCACATCAGTTACCTTTTAAAACCACAAAGTATTTTCTTACCTACATAAAGCTGTTATAACCAACTTCCCATAAAGCCGTTATAACACTTTATGTTTTAAAAACAATCAAACACGATTAACACGTATGCGTCACCGTACTACATAGTTCACACATATCATGCTAGAAGAGATAGGAAGAGGTTCACATACCTCGCGGCGATTATCGACAATAAGCAAAAGCTCCAAGTACTACAACGCACTAGCCCTTTCCACTCTCGAGTAGAATACGCTACTCTTAGTACTTTCACCTATAAAGGCCACAAACGCGTCTATTAAATCTTAAACACAAGTTCCCATCTTTCTCTGAGAAAATTCGGCGCCTCACACACGCGGCGTAAATCTCCTCTATCGGTAGGCTACCAAGCCAACCGTGGGGGTTATACATCTAACCGGGCGTGTACAATTCTACTCATTAATACTACAAGTCTCTTGCAATACTGATCTATGTAATTACTGATTCGATTGATTCTTTATTCTTGAGCTTAAGTCAAAAGACATTGCCACAATACTAAGTTGATTACATATATAGTATACTTCAACTATATATATTCTAACATGTAATTTCCATTTACAATAGAAGAATGTAGTGTTTATCTCGATAAGCCCAAAATTATCCAAGTACAAAGTCGATCTGAGCAACGCTTAGCTCCTACTCAGCGCTCGAACAACCCAGAAGTTCTAACCAACTTCTACTTACAACTTCAACAACGGTGAAGATTTCCTTAGGAGTTTCGTTTTTGTGGCTAAAGGAAGTATAATCGTATTTTACGGGCTTTTGTATAAGTGTATGTCACGCCCGAACCCGGGCGTGGTGGTGCCTACACAGGCACCTTCTATAACAACTAAGTAAACTGCGGAAATTAAATAACACCTCTTTATTTTTTTTTAAAAACCAATAGTACGTGTAAGGGCAAAGCTGACAAGGCTGCCATATAATATACATAAACAAAAGACACAACACTTTACACGAGTCCAATCCCACATATGAATACAGACCTCTAAGATTTATACTGAACTATGACGGGACAAGGCCCCGCCGTACCCATAATCGTACAAAGCACATCTTGAAAGAACTCATACCAAAAAGATAAACTCCGACGAAGGAGCTATCCAAAACTACGAGCTAGGTCCTACACTGCCGATCACCAAGCGTACCTAAACTGCGGCATGAACGCGGCCCGAAGGAGGTCGATCTGAAGAATGTACCAAGTATGTGGCGAAAATCAGTAAATGAAATCATAATAGTCTATACAAAGCGGGAGACATGTATGATACCAAACTACGATTACTCGATATATAAGCGATCGTGTCAAGTCGAGGACTCACGCCTTCGATCATCACTTAAATATAACAATGGGTCTCACGCCCACAACATCAATCATGCGTGGAATACCTTCCTCATGCCGCGATCATGATATAATCACACCAAGAGGTACACAGGAACACTAGGTCCCACCTGTGTCATAACAACCGTACTAACAATACTATACAACCAAACCACGAAGCTGACACGGGGCAAGTTCGAGAGCCACTACCGGATACTGAGCGGTCACGTGGTGGCCGGGGCAAGTCTGGTGACCACGGTACGAGTCGTATCACGAGACTTCGTCACTACCTGAGCGGGGCAAGTGCGAGGGCTAACTACCAGTACGAGGCGAATCAGCCACGAGGCGGGGCAAGTCTGCCGACCACGGATACCAAGGCGAATCGGTAAACCTCGTGGAGAGCTAGTCCATGGAACAATCATCAGCGAGGCGTGCAGTGGAGTTCTCGTCGCTGCCGATGCGTCAAGTAAGTCCTCCACGAGTCAACCGGCCCTCCATCGAGGGACGCGGTAATATAGAACACAATTCTTGCACGACAAGGGCTATCACAACAAGCATAGGCAAGTCACACAACAACAAGCATAGGCAAGTTACACAACAACAAGCATAGGCAAGTTATACACAACTCAAGGTACTTTCAATTTATGCCAAAGTCCGGTTTTAATCCTAAAGTACTACGTATGTTAAGTTCCTTTTAAAAAGATCCCTTTTTACGTAAACAACTCGATACTATTTTCCGTAGTACCAAACACGTTCATGTTTAAATCAAGTACTTTATACTTTTTAAACCAAGTGGCTTACACTTTTAAAACGATGCCAAGTATACTTTTAAAACCCAGTAACTAACTCTTTAAGATCAAGGTACTCCTTCCTTTTAAAACCAAGCCACTTATATTTTTCTCATCAAGAAAAGTTTGATATTTGAAAATAAGTTACTTATACTTTTTAGAGACTCATTTCAAAGCTTGAACCCAAGTAACTTCAAATTTTCACAATCTAGGCAACTTATGCCCAAAATCAAAATAGACAACTTTCTAAACCTTCCATAAAGCCGTTATAACCAACTTCCCATAAAGTCGTTATAACCCTTATGGTTTTTAGACAATTTCATACTTTTTATAACCAAGAGACTTATACTTAAAACCAAGAATCACAAACTTTCAAATCAAGTTTCTTAACTTTCAAAATACTTCAAATCTCTTAATATTTAGAAAACAAGTTTCTCCCACTTTTAAACCTTAAGTAACTCACACCTTTTAAAACAAGTTACTTCTCTTTAAATCATGTCATTTCTCCTCTTTTAAAAACAATTTAGTAAATCACTCCTTTGACTTCCCTAAAGCCATTATAATGACCTTTAGGCTTTGGAACTACGGCACTAGCCAAAAGATTCGGAAACCACTTCCTTTTCAAGACTCTATGTACTTTCGGTAAAACACTTTCACTCTTTAAGAATCCAAACTTCACTAAGGCAAAGGATTATACAACTTACAATTAAAACATCAAAGTACAATCAAGGAAGTACATAGAACACATTCTACTTTAGGCAAGCCAAATACAACCAAGGAATGGATCATTTAAGGAGTAGAACTTACTTTCTTTAACTTAAGGAATCATGCTAGAAGAGGAGATAGTTCACATACCGTTTCGGCTAAATCCTCAAGCTAAGCCGAATACGCCGTACGTAGAAGTTTCAACCTATAATGGTCACAACAAGACTATCAATCTTCTAGTCTCTAACGTAGAATAATACTAAGTATTTGGTCTCTAATTCTACGGAAAATCGGGCAGCACTTCCTTTGTTTCTACTCACTTTTCCACCTTTTTCAAGGTCGAATACAATAACCAACACTCCACATTTAAGGCTCAAAACAACAACCAAACCAAAGGGGATTACACGCCTTACAATACATGTAAAATTCGCCCATGATTCATACCAAGTAGTTTAAAACTCCAAGCCATTCTCGGCCAACTACATACTAACAATTCAAAGTCTTTTCCAATCCTTTTCAAATTCCAAGTTCTAAAGCCTAACATGTTATATAGTTATAAACCACTTCAACAATTTCAATTTCCTTCCTACACAACATGCAACGACTTAAACGAATCATCAACTTGAATTATAGTCTTAAAGCTAACATGCTAGTTTTCGGATTTAGGGTTCCAATAGCCACTATACAAATCCAACAACATAATATACATCTCATGCTTGCTAATAACCATAGCTACAACAATAAGTAAACTTAATTGCTAAAACGACAAAATTTATACCTTTCCAAGCCCTAAAAATTTCCAAGAATCAAAGTCGTGCCTTAGCAATTCTTAGCTCCTTTCCTTAAGTTCCAATCCGCTCCAAGAACTCCTTAGAGGCCTATGAAGAACCCATCTTCAATTTCCAACTTCAAAGTTGAAGAACTCCCATAGTTTCCGCCTTGCGACTAACGTGAAAATGCGTTTTTTCCGAAATCTTTCTATTGAGATAACCTTATAATACCCTTAGGGACATTGGGTTAAAGTCTTGTGAATATTGGACAACAAACTAAAATTTTTGTGTGCACAAAGTGTCCAAACCCGTGAGCCTCAAGAACAAGAAAAATGTTGTGAAATAATTCTAAGTGTTGGAAGACCTTGTCTTGCACTAGCCTAGTATATATAACACAATGAAGGGCCAAGACTTAAACAAATGTGAGGCTAGGATGAGTTTCACTTGGATCAAGCCTAGGTGGACAAGTTGACTTGTCAACAATATCAAGCTTTGGAAGACTTATCTTCTACCATGGTCAATGACCATTTTACCCTTGCAACATTTCGACCAAGACCACATGAGGGGGTGCCACGTGTCGTCCTCTCATTCGTCCATAAAATTCCGTAACCCTCGTGGGCCCCGCAAAACGTAAAATTCCTCGGGTGGGCCCCACGTGACCAAATCCGTAAAAAAAATGAATTTCCATATGAATATAAGTTCCATACTCTTCAAATAATATATTTTGAGAATCCAATTCTCAACAACGAGCATTTTTCCTTTCCGACGTCCTAAGATTTTCGTCGGAAAAACAATTCTTCCTTTCGTACTAATTTCCAAGTCTTGTGTTCCTTACGTACCTTCACTTATACATGTCCTGAACTTACGGGGTGTAACATTCTTCCCCCCTTAGAAACATTCGTCCCCGAATGTTCTTAGTCGGTTGTCAAGCTATACAAACTCCGGCATAATCTCTATACTATGCCTATCAATCAACACTGCACAAGACCAACTATGCCACACATGGCCACCACATAACACACGCGAACATAATAATGGACCTTCCGTCCATGGCCCCTCTCACAAAACTCGAAGGTTCTGATCTTTCCCAGCCGGATCCTTGGGGTTCCTTTCTTTCCTTACTTATCATTATTTCTCGTACTTCTAAACTTATATAGTAAACGTACAACATCTCAAATTTTGTTTCTCTTCTCCAATCCTTGGAGTTACTACCCAAACATGGCCATATCGTTACTTACATTCCCGTTAAGGCTCTTCTCGGTCCTTACGACCTAGTTCCGGCGGAACGCATCCACGAACTCGTGCAACGATCAACTAGACTTGAGCCTAGCACCCTCGTGACCCTATCACAAAGCGGGACCATTTCTAACTGACATCACCCCATTCCACACTCTGGTGACCGAAATGAGTCCATAACCCGACTCATCGTCACACTTAACTTCTCATTCTTAGTCTGGAATAAATCTCTCTCTTATCTCAAGGTACTTCTCACCCTATCCTCCCATTCACTAGAGGTTTGTCATATAAGCCAAAGTATTCCTACTGTACAATCTTCCCTATTGGTCTTACACTGTTACGGGGTAATTACTACTTGTGAACTCTACACAACTATAGTCTCAGTTCACTAATCATCCTTGTCAACATTCTTAACTTCTCACTTTACTAATCAAGGTATCCCTACCTCTGGGGTACTATCACTTACAACTGCTAGCAACAAAGGGAAAACATATATGCTAGGGCGAAATCTGAATCTATCAATGCACGCATGATTCAGAAGAATCGAGATATACCTGTAACCCCGTGCGATGTCGCCTCCTGATCCTGCCCAGTAGTCACGTCATTTCTGCGGTTCGAAGGACCGTCAGAACTATAAAATCCACCCTGACCTTTACCACGGCTGGCTAACATCTGAACACCCTGCCCTGGGGAACGCACAACTGCGGAGAAAAGGGAACCAACCATCGGCCTCATAGGCTGAGCCACCTCACCGGTGCTCCTTCTAAAAGGACATACCCTCAGTATATGGCCCGGACGGCCACAATAATAACAAACACCTGTACCAAGACGGCATTTCCCCAAATGACGCTTACTGATAAACAACTGAGGAATAAGTGGCCTCGACTGAGAAAATCCTCTGCTTCTCTGAGAACCTCGACCCCTGGAGCTCGGACCGGCTCCTAAATACCTTTTGGGATCAAATCTCCCACCTGTGAGCCGCGGGGGTATGTACTGGGTAGGCTGGGACGAATATCTCACTCGATGCTGAGGCTGCTCGTCCATAAGCTCACCGGAATAACCAAACGGTCTAGCCCTCTTACGCAGATCTCCGCGCTGGCCCTCCACCCCCTGTACACCTGCATGCGGCCGAATAACCTCTGCTGAGAAGCGTAGCTTGCTATCTTGGTCAATAACATAATGGCTTCGCCATGACCTAAAGTCTTCTCCTAAGCGAAAGCTGAGGCTCTGGTGTTGTGGTCTCAAAACCTGGCGCAGAAGAACTCGCCGACTGTGGTACATCATCTGGTATACCCTGGGCACAAGCCCTATCAACTCTCTGAGTCTGACTAATAGCTCCTGCTACTCATTTGCCCTTCTGGGCGGCTGTTGCCCTCCTTGGAGGCATAACTGTAACACAAAAATACGTCAGAGAGGAATTATCTTACTAACACAGCTCTAGGGCACGATCTTAGAGTGAGAAGAATAGAAACCAACTCCTAAATGTCTTGTAGCCTCCTGTTTATGGGTGTGGCGCGCAACACACCGATAATCAAGACTCTACTAGACACGGTCTGTAGACATTCAGGGTATCGCTCTGATACCACTCTGTCACGCCCCGAACCCCGGGCCCGTGACTGGTGCCCTACCTGGGCACCCTTCTACCTTAACAACTAAGTAAACTGCGGAAATTAAATAACACCTCTTTATTTTTTTTTTAAAAACCAATAGTACGTGTAAGGGCAAAGCTGACAAGGCTGCCATATAATATACATAAACAAAAGACACAACACTTTACACGAGTCCAATCCCACATATGAATACAGACCTCTAAGATTTATACTGAACTATGACGGGACAAGGCCCCGCCGTACCCATAACTGTACAAAGCACATCTTGAAAGAACTCATACCAAAAGATAAACTCGACGAAGGAGCTATCCAAAAACTCTGAGCTAGGTCCTACACCTGCCGATCACCAAACAGCGTACCTAAACCTGCGGCATGAACGCAGCCCCCCGAAGGAGGTCAGTACGAAGAATGTACCAAGTATGTGAAACTGAAAATACTGTAAATGAAATCATAATAGTCTATACAAAGCAGGAGACATGTATGATAACCAAACTACAGTACTCAATATATAAGCAGTCATGTCAAGTCAGGGACTCACGCCCTTCCAGTCATCACTTAAATATAACAATGGGTCTCACGCCCACAACATCAATCATGCCCGTGGAATACCTTCCTCACTGCCGGCAGTCTATGATATAATCACACCAAGAGGTACACAGGAACACTAGGTCCCACCTGTGTCATAACAACCGTACTAACAATACTATACAACCAAACCACGAAGCTGACACGGGGCAAGTTCGAGAGCCGACTACCAGATACCAAGGCCGGTCACGAGTCGATCGGCAAGTACGGTGGTGACCACGGTACCGCCGTATCACGAGACTTCGTCACTACTGACCGAACGGCAAGTCACGAGGGCTAACTACCGGTACCAAGGCCGAATCAGCCACGAGACGGGGCAAGTACGAAAGCCGACCACCAGATACCAAGGCCGAATCAGGAAACATCATGGAGAGCTAGTCCATGGAACAACTCACAGCGAGCGCAGTGGAGTTCTCCGTCACTGCCGGTACGTCCAAGTAAGTCCTCCACGAGTCAACCGGCCCTCCATCGAGGGACGCGGTAATATAGAACACAATTCTTGCACGACAAGGGCTATCACAACAAGCATAGGCAAGTCACACAACAACAAGCATAGGCAAGTTACACAACAACAAGCATAGGCAAGTTATACACAACTCAAGGTACTTTCAATTTATGCCAAAGTCCGGGTTTTAATCCTAAAGTACTACGTATGTTAAGTTCCTTTTAAAAAGATCCCTTTTTACGTAAACAACTCGATACTATTTTCCGTAGTACCAAACACGTTCATGTTTAAATCAAGTACTTTATACTTTTTAAACCAAGTGGCTTACACTTTTAAAACGATGCCAAGTATACTTTTAAAACCCAAGTAACTAACTCTTTAAGATCAAGGTACTCCTTCCTTTTAAAACCAAGCCACTTATATTTTTCTCATCAAGAAAAGTTTGATATTTGAAAATAAGTTACTTATACTTTTTAGAGACTCATTTCAAAGCTTGAACCCAAGTAACTTCAAATTTTCACAATCTAGGCAACTTATGCCCAAAATCAAAATAGACAACTTTCTAAACCTTCCATAAAGCCGTTATAACCAACTTCCCATAAAGTCGTTATAACCCTTATGGTTTTTAGACAATTTCATACTTTTTATAACCAAGAGACTTATACTTAAAACCAAGAATCACAAACTTTCAAATCAAGTTTCTTAACTTTCAAAATACTTCAAATCTCTTAATATTTAGAAAACAAGTTTCTCCCACTTTTAAACCTTAAGTAACTCACACCTTTTAAAACAAGTTACTTCTCTTTAAATCATGTCATTTCTCCTCTTTTAAAAACAATTTAGTAAATCACTCCTTTGACTTCCCTAAAGCCATTATAATGACCTTTAGGCTTTGGAACTACGGCACTAGCCAAAGATTCGAAACCACTTCCTTTTCAAGACTCTATGTACTTTCGGTAAAACACTTTCACTCTTTAAGAATCCAAACTTCACTAAGGCAAAGGATTATACAACTTACAATTAAAACAACAAAGTACAATCAAGGAAGTACATAGAACACATTCTACTTTAGGCAAGCCAAATACAACCAAGGAATGGATCATTTAAGGAGTAGAACTTACTTTCTTTAACTTAAGGAATCATGCTAGAAGGAGATAGTTCACATACCGTTTCTAAATCCTCAAGCTAAGCCGAATCGCCGTACGTAGAAGTTTCAACCTATAATGGTCACAACAAGACTATCAATCTTCTAGTCTCTAACGTAGAATAATACTAAGTATTTGGTCTCTAATTCTACGGAAAATCGGGCAGCACTTCCTTTGTTTCTACTCACTTTTCCACCTTTTTCAAGGTCGAATACAATAACCAACACTCCACATTTAAGGCTCAAAACAACAACCAAACCAAAGGGGATTACACGCCTTACAATACATGTAAAATTCATACAATTCATACCAAGTAGTTTAAAACTCCAAGCCATTCTCGGCCAACTACATACTAACAATTCAAAGTCTTTTCCAATCCTTTTCAAATTCCAAGTTCTAAAGCCTAACATGTTATATAGTTATAAACCACTTCAACAATTTCAATTTCCTTCCTACACAACATGCAACGACTTAAACGAATCATCAACTTGAATTATAGTCTTAAAACTAACATGCTAGTTTTCGGATTTAGGGTTCCAATAGCCACTATACAAATCCAACAACATAATATACATCTCATGCTTGCTAATAACCATAGCTACAACAATAAGTAAACTTAATTGCTAAAACGACAAAATTTATACCTTTCCAAGCCCTAAAAATTTCCAAGAATCAAAGTCGTGCCTTAGCAATTCTTAGCTCCTTTCCTTAAGTTCCAATCCGCTCCAAGAACTCCTTAGAGGCCTATGAAGAACCCATCTTCAATTTCCAACTTCAAAGTTGAAGAACTCCCATAGTTTCCGCCTTGCGACTAACGTGAAAATGCGTTTTTTCCGAAATCTTTCTATTGAGATAACCTTATAATACCCTTAGGGACATTGGGTTAAAGTCTTGTGAATATTGGACAACAAACTAAAATTTTTGTGTGCACAAAGTGTCCAAACCCGTGAGCCTCAAGAACAAGAAAAATGTTGTGAAATAATTCTAAGTGTTGGAAGACCTTGTCTTGCACTAGCCTAGTATATATAACACAATGAAGGGCCAAGACTTAAACAAATGTGAGGCTAGGATGAGTTTCACTTGGATCAAGCCTAGGTGGACAAGTTGACTTGTCAACAATATCGCTTTGGAAGACTTATCTTCTACCATGGTCAATGACCATTTTACCTTGCAACATTTCGACCAAGACCACATGAGGGTGCCACGTGTCGCCCTCATTCGTCCATAAAATTCCGTAACCCTCGTGGCCCATGGCGTAAAATTCCTCGGTGGCCAGCGTGACCAACCGTAAAAAATGAATTTCCATATGAATATAAGTTCCATACTCTTCAAATAATATATTTTGAGAATCCAATTCTCAACAACGAGCATTTTTCCTTTCCGACGTCCGGAAGATTTTCCGTCGGAAAAACAATTCTTCCTTTCGTACTAATTTCCAAGTCTTGTGTTCCTTACGTACCTTCACTTATACATGTCCTGAACTTACGGGGTGTAACAGTAACCTTGGGAATACTACAAGGTATTTGGGCCAAGGTATTTGAACATTATAACAATACTAGGAGAGTATTTCTATACCACAACAAGGGAAGAATTGTTTTTCCGACGGAAGAATTGTTTTTCCGACGGAAAAATCTTCCGAACGTCGGAAAGGAAAAATGTTCGTTGTTGAGAATTGGATTCTCAAAATTCATTATTTGAAAAGTATGGAACTTGTTAATATTATGGAAATTTATCTTTACGGATTTGGTCATGTGGGGCCCACCCGAGGAATTTTACGTTTCGTGGGGCCCACGAGGGTTACGGAATTTTATGGATGAATGAGAGGGCGACATGTGGCACCCCCATAAGTGGTCTTGGTCGAATTAGAGGAGGGGTAATTTGGTCATTGAACCTCTTGGAAGATAAGTCTTCAAAGCTTGACATAATTGACTAGTCAACTTGCCACTTAGGCTTGATCCATGTGATTTTAATCCTAGCCTCACATTTGTTTAAGTCTAAGCCCTCCATTGTGTGTTATAAGGTTAATACTAGTGCAAGACTAGCTCATTTACACTTAGAAAATTTTAGAGAACCATTGTTCTAGCAACATTGCTCTCGGGTTTGCATACTATACCCACACAAAAATTTGTGATTTTGATCCTTTGTTCACAAGACTTAAAACCAAGGTTCCTAAGAGTGTTGTAAGGTTATCTCAATAGAAAGATTTCGGAAAAAACGTATTTTTACGTTAGTCGCAAGGCGGAAACTAAGGGAGTTCTTCAACTTTGAAGTTAGAACTTGAAGATGGGTTCTTCATGTAGGCCTCTGAAAGTGCTTGAGCGGATTGGAACCTAAGGAAAGGAGCTAAGAATTGCTAAGGCGCGACTTTGGAATCTTGGAAATTTTAAGGGCTTTAAAGGTATATTCTTGTCGTTTTAGCAATTAAGGTTTACTTATCATTGTTTCTATGGTTATTAGCAAGCATGAGTTATATAGTATGAAGTTTGATAATTATTTTGACTATTGGAACCCTAATCCGAAATCTAGCATGTTTAGCTTTAAGATTGGAATTCAAGTTGATTATTAGTTTAAGTCGTCGCATGTTGAATAAAGAAGGAAATTGTAGTTGTTGAAGTTGTTTAGACTATATAACATGTTAGACCTTAGAACTTGGAATTGTAAGAAGGATTGGAAAAGACGTAGTGTGATTGGTTATATGTTGGCCGAGAATGGCTAGTGAAGTTTTATACTATTTCGTATGAATTGTGGGGAGGAATTTTACATGTGGTGTAAGGCGTGTAATCCCCTTTGGTTGGATGTTGTTTGGAGCCTTAAATGTGGCTTGTTGGTTATTGTATTCGGCCTTGAAAAAGGTGGCAAAGTAAGTAGAAACAAAGGAGGTGCTGCCCGATTTTCCGTAGAATTAGAGACCGTATACTTAGTATTATTCTACGTAGAGACTAGAAGTTGATAGTCTTGTTGTGACCATTATGGGTTGACACTTCTACGTACGGCGTATTCGGCTTAGCTTGTGGATATTAGCCGAAAAGGTATGTGAACTATCTCCTCTTCTAGCATGATTCTTTAGAATAAAGAAAGTAAGTTCTACTCCTTGAATGATCCATTCCTTGCTTGTATTTGGATTGCCTAAAATAGAATTTGTTCTATGTACTTCCTTGAATGTACTTTGATGTTTAAATTGTAAGTAGTATAATCCATTTCCTTAGGGAAGTTTGGATTCTTAAAAGTGAAGGTATTTTTCTTAAAGTACATATAGACTTGAAAAGGAAGTGGTTTCCAAATCTTTTGGCTAGTGCCTTAGTTCTAAAACCTAAAGGTCATTATAATGACTTTAGGGAAGTCAAAGGAGTGATTTACTTATTTGATTTAAAAGAAGAGAAATGACATGATTTAAGAGAAGTAACTTGCGTTAAGGGTGAAGTTACTTGAGGTTTAAAAAGTAGAAGAAAACTTGTTTTCTAACTATTAAGAGACTTGAAGTATTTTGAAAGTTGAGAACTTGTTTTGTAAGTATGTGATACTTGGTTTTAATAGTATAAGTCTCTTGGTTATTGAAGGAATGGATATGTCTAAAACCATAAAGGGTTATAACGGCTTTATGGGAAGTTGGTTATAACGGCTTTATGGAAGGTTTAGAAAGTTGTCTATTTTGATTAATCGGCATAAGTTGCCTAGATTGTGAAAATTTGGAGTTACTTGTTTTCAAGCTTTGAAATGAGTTTTCTAAAAGTGTAGTAACTTACTTTGAAAAATAGACACGCCTTGATACTACGGGTGTTAGTATCTTGGGGCTTTACATAGAAAGGAGTCTTTTATAAAGGAATGTACGTACGTAGTACTTTGGCTTGTTAAAAGAGAATTATTCTATGTATAACTTGATAAGTACTTTGGCTTGTTAAAAGAGAATTATTCTATGTATAACTTGATTAGTACTTTGGCTTGATAAATTGAGGATTTGTCTAAGTGTGCCTTGATAAGTACTTTGGCTTGTTAAAAGAGAATTATTCTATGTATGCCTTGATTAGTACTTTGGCTTGATAAATTGAGGATTTGTCTAAGTGTGCCTTGATAAGTACTTTGGCTTGTTAAAAGAGAATTATTCTATGTATGCCTTGATAAGTACTTTGGCTTGTTAAAAGAGAATTATTCTATGTATGCCTTGATTAGTACTTTGACTTGATAAATTGAGGATTTGTCTAAGTGTGCCTTGATAAGTACTTTGGCTTGTTAAAAGAGAATTATTCTATGTATGCCTTGATTAGTACTTTGGCTTGATAAATTGAGAATTTGTCTAAGTATGTCGTGATAAGTACTTGGGCTTGTTAATTGAGAATTGCCTATGTGTGCTGGAAATAGCCGGTTGTGTGCTATTGGTATATCAGTCATTTCGGGGTCATTCCCCGGGTTTGTGGCATTTGCATAATTCCGTGGATTTGCTACCCACGATGCGAGGAATACCTCATGCGAGTCCGTAGGGCTTATGCGGGTGAAATAGTCTCATGCGGGCAGGTCCAAATTTACGCGAGAATACCTCACGCGAGTCCGTAAGGGCTTATGCGGGTGAAATAGTCCTATGCGAGGAATACCTCATGCGGTCCGAAAGGGCTTATGCGGGTGAAATAGTCCCACGCGGGTCCAAATTTACGCGAGAATACCTCACGCGGGTCCACGCGACCTATCGCGGGTGAAATAGTCCCGGAATAGGATTGCTAAATGATCTCGCGCGGATGGTCCCGCTTGATCATGAGCTTCCTAGTTTATATTGTAAGGATACTACTGTTTACTCTCATTGTTAGTAAGGCACAATGTGTTGTATTTTGATTATCATATATGTCCCCGGATTTGTTTGTGTTACCCTATGGTCATGCTTTTACGAGGTGGGATTCCGGGGCATGGGACCACGAGGTATTGAGGACACAAGTGGGACTTGGTGTTCATGTATCCTTATTGGTGTTATTACATCATGGACTGTCGGCAGTGAGGAAGGATTCCACGGGCATGATTGATATTATTGGCGTGAGACCCATGTTTATATTGAGTAATGACTTTGAGGGCCTGCGTCCCTGACTTGATATGACTGCTTATGTGTTATGCATCGTAGGTTGGATATCATACATGTCTCTGTGTTATTAAGATCGCTATGATTTTATTACGCATTTCATCGCTCACATACTTGGTACATTCTTCGCATCGACCTCCTTCGGCCGCGTCACGCCGCAGTTTAGGTACGCATTTGGTGATCGGCAGTGTAGGACCGCCGAGCTTTTGGATAGCTCCTTTGTTCGTGAGTTTATCATTTTGGTATAGTCCTTCAAGATGTGCTTTGTACATTTACGGGTACGGGGCCTTGTCCCGTCATAGTTCGATTTAACTCCTGAGGTCCGTATTCATATGTGGGATTGGACTCATGCGGTGTAGTGTCTTTTATTATGTATATTATATGGCAGCCCTGTCGGCTTTGCCTTGCACGTACGTTGGTTTTAAAAGAAAAAAAAATGAGCTGTTATTAATTTCCGCAATGTACTTAGTTGTTAAGGTAAAAGGGTCCCCAGGTAGGCACGATCCACGCCCGGGTTCGGGCGTGACAGAGTGGTATCGAGCGATCGATCCTCGGAATGTCTACTGCACCGTGTCTAGTAGAGTCTTGATTATCGGTGTGTTGCGCGCCACACCCATAAACAGGAGGCAACGGGACATTTAGAGTTGGTTTCTATTCTTCTCACTCTATGATCGTGCCATGTAGTGTTAGTAAGATAATTCCTCTCGACGTATTGTGTTACGCTTATGCCTCCAAGGAGGCAACCTCCCGAAGGGCAAAGGAGTAGCAGGAGCTACTAGTCGACTCGAGAGTTGATAGGGCTTATGCCTGTGGTATACCTGGATGTTGTTCGCGATCGGCGAGTTCTTCTGCGCTGTGTTTTGAGGTCCCAAAGCACGAGCCTCCGGTTTCTGTTAGGAGAAGACTATGGTCGTGAGGAAAGTCGTTGTGTTATTGACCAAGATAGCGGTGCTAGCGATTTGTAAGTGATAGTACCCCTGCAGGTAGGGATACTTTGATTAGTAAGTGAGAAGTAAGAATGTTGACAAGAATGATAGGTGAACCGAGACTATAGTTGTATAAAGTTCACAAGTTGTAATTGCCCCATGTGATGTAAGACCAATAGGGAAGATTGTACAGTAGAAATACTTTGGCTTATGTGATGAACCTCTAGTGAATAGGGGATAGGGTAAGAAGTACCTTGAGATAAGAGAGATTTATTCCAGACTAAGAACGAGAAGTTAAGTGTGACGGTGAGTCGGGTTATGAACTCATTTCGGGTCAGCCGATAGTATGGAATGGGGTAATGTCAGTTAGAAATGGTCCCAAGATGTGATAGGTCCCGAGGATGTCGCCCAAGTTTAGTTAATCGTCGTTATGCGAAGTTTGTGGGCGCGTTCCACCTAACTAGGTCGTAAGGACCGAGAAGAGCCTTAGCGGAAATTCAAGTAGCTTAATGGCCGTGTTTGATTAGTAACTCAAGGAGTGGAAAACAGAAACGATATTGAGATTTTGTACGTGTACTAGATAAGTTTGAAAGTACGAGAAAGTATGACAAGTAAGGAAAGAAAGGAACCTCTAAGGATCCCGTGTTTTGGGAAGTGTTATACCCCGTATTTCCAGAGTATGTACGTAAGGACGTACGTAGAAAATTTTTGAAGTGTAAAGTGGCTTGGCCGAATTTATTTTGTTCACAACACCCGTTTAGAGTCGTTTTTAGACGAAACGTTTTAACAGCTTTCGTAGGGGAATTTACGGCTATGTCATTTTTAATTTTTTCGGATTTTTCCGAGAGACGAAACATTTTGGACCAACGAGAGGGCGACACTTGTCACCCTCTCATTGATGGAGTGTGGGCGGTTGGCTTGGACGATTTGGTGACAATTTTGTCAAGTAGTAGGTAGGATATTTTGTGTGTTAGTTGGTTAGGGTGCACTTGGCAAGATCTTGGCCCTACACTTGCTATGCACTTGGCATGATCTTGGCCATTGGTTGGCCTTTGCTAGACCTATAAATACCCCCCTTGGAAGACTTCTTCATCCATTCCAAATATTTCCTAAGTGTTAAAAATCCTCCCTCCCTTTGTGTGGTGTTTTCGTCCAACACCCCTCTCCCCCTTTGAGTTGGCACTTTGGCCGAGAGCCCCTCCCCACCCTCGCCGAGAGTACCCCTAGTGGGGTAGTAGAGGGTATACACCCCCTTGTGGTGTTGTCTCGTATATACCCCCTCTTGGTAGAAATACTCTCAAAAGTATTGTTATAATGCCCAAATTACCTTAGCCAGTATACCTTGTTGTATTCTAAGGTCATACCTACAAAAAGCCAGTTATACTATTATACTTCCCGTCACCACCAAACCGAAACCCTAGGAAAATCTCCATGGTTAGTTGGAGTAGTATGTAGAAGTTGGTTAGAACTTCTAAGGGTAGTTTGGAGCGGGTTGGGCGCACGGAGTGGAGCTAAACGATTGCCCAGATCGCCTTTATACTCGGATAATTAGGGGCTTATCGAGGTAAATATCTTGTCCTCTATTGTAATTGGAAATTACATGATTGTTAGACCATATAGTTGAGGTATACTATATATATAACTGAACGCGTTGTTGTCGGCAATGTCTTTGGACTTAAGCCTGAATAATAAGAAATCTTTTCAAAAGAAAATCTTGTTGTTTTTACATAGGGCGTATTCTGACATGAGACTTGTGTAGCTTTTCTGTGAGGTAGAATTGTGCACGTCCGGTTAGATGTATGAACCCCCCCTGGTTGGCTTGATAGCCGGCCCCGATAGAGGAGGAGATTTACGCTGTTGCGGGGGGGGGAGGTGCTGCCGAATTTTCTGTAGGATGTTCTACGATGGGATATAAATGTTAATAAGCGCCTTGTGGCCTTATAGGTTGAAGTACTACGTATGGCGCGATCTTCTGGCTAAGGAGTAGCCGACGGTTTGAAGTACTTGGAGCGTTTTGCTATTAGTCGATACTCGCGAGGTATGTGAACCTCTTCCTATCTCTTCTAGCATGATATGTGTGTAACTATGTAGTACCAGACGCGTACGTGTTAAATGTATTTGATTGGTCTAAAACATAAAGTGTTATAACGGCTTTATGGGAAGTTGGTTATAACAGCTTTATGTTGGTACGAAAATACTTGTGGTCTTTAAAAGGTAACTGATTTGAACTATAACTGGCTTGTTATGTGTTAATAAAGAACTTGAAGTATTTCAAAAGATATTGAATCATTTTGAAAGAAGAAGTAATACTTGGTTTTTGAAAACTTAAGAGTTATACTAGCTTTATGGGAAGTTAGGTATAACGGCTTAAGAATGTTTTCTTGATTTCTAAATCGTAATGTGTATCGACAAACCATCGCAGCGTTAATAAAAGGAAATGTTTTGACTAATTAAGTATTATTAAAACCGAGAAACTTCCATCCGCATAGAAGCTAAGATGAGACAAAATGATATTTCCTAGATCACTACGTAATAAGGTTGTTATAAACAAGAATATCCTACTCACATATAAGGCTTATGTTTCGATTGTTTAAAAGAGAATTATATTCTTAAATGAATAAGACTATGTACTTAAACCTTTCTAAAATAAGAAACGTGAACATTTGAAATTAGGCAAACTTGGGCGTTTGGAAAATAATGTTGTTACTTGATTTTACAAAGGTAAATGTTTTGGTTTAATTAAAAAAGACAGTCACTCTATTTTATACTATGGTATTGTGTTACTTATGTGAAAGCAACGGATCTTTTAAAAGATTTAATGTATGAAGTACTTTAGGGATAGATACCCGAACTTGTTAGCATAAAGTACCTTGTGTGAATAACTTGATTGTGTTGGTTTGAGATAGCCTTGTAAATACTTTCTTTTTTATGTTATAAGTAAACATGTTAGGATTCTACTTGTGTTAGTATCTTGTGTGATCGTGATGTAAGTGGTCATTCTTGTTGTGCTTACGTTGTTAAACGTTAAGCCCAGATCGTTATTGTTTCACATACCCCTTTGACTTATTATACCGTGGGCTTGCCACCGTTGATGCGGGTATATACGGCCTATGCGGTGCTTGTGACTATGCTGAGTGCTGTAGCTCCAGGATTGATCATTGCGGGTGTTTAGCTTTGACGCGGGATTCCTATGCGGTCTGTTGAGACTATGCGGTCTTTTGAGACTATGCGGGTTGCGGAGCCTAAGCGGATACCGGGTTAAGCCGCTCGACGCGGTATACCTCGAGCGATGCAGGACCATGATTCGAGGATACCTCATGCGGTCCGTGTGTGACCTATGCGGAGTCGCGAGAGTTCCAGAATAGACGCGCCGGTGATACCGCGCGAAGGCCGCCGATCATGTTGTGAGGTCTAGAAAGACCTTGTGATACAGTTTATGGCATTTGTGGTACTGGGTGTCTTAGTAGTCGGCTATTCCTTAGTACTTACCCCGTACGGTTTTATTGTGATGACTTTGAGGCGTGAGTCCCCGACTTGACATGATCGCTTATCAGGAATCTGTAGTTTGGTTATTATACATGTCTCTCATGTTTTATAGACTACTATGATTTCATTTACGATTTTCGCCACATACTTGGTACTGTTATCGACCTCCTTCTGGGCTGCGTTCATGCCGCAGAAAAGGTACACCCGCCGTTGATCCTCGCTCTTAGGGTCACAAATTGGGAAAGCTCCGTTTCTCGGAGGCTTATCAGTGGTATAGTCCCTGCTTGTAGGTATTTACATTCGTGGTATGGCGGGCCCCGTCCCGCCATTGTTGTCGTATCATTTCTTAGAGGTCTGTAGTAATCGTGGGCGTGGTTTGTAAAAAGGATTAAACTGCTCATGTTGAAAAGGTTGTTATTTATATATATGCCAAAGGCAAGTTTTCTCGATTATTGTTTCATATTTCATAATATGTCTTGTATCGTTTATGTTCCACGATTACTCGATGTTGTATCACTAGGGTGCCCGGTAAGGCACGATCCACGACCTCGAACGTCGTGACAAAAGTGGTATCGAGCGATTAATCCTCGGAAAGTGTCTACAGACCGTATCCATGAAGTCTTGATTATCGGTGTGTTGTGCACCACACCAATAATCGTGAGGCTATAGGATATTTAGGATTGGTTTCTAATTCTTCTCACTCTGAGATCGTGCCTTAGAAACGTGTTGTAAGTCGACCCTCCGACGTATTTCTTTCCTTACCGCTATGCCTCCGCGTAGGCAACCCGCCAGGGAGGCAAGGCAGCGGCGAGGCTGCGAGAGTTCGGAGGGTGGCGAGGCACAGCCCAATCATTACCTAGGTGGTGCTTCTTTCGGGAGTTCTGCGGCGTCACTAGCCCCAGAAGTTTAGTGCGGCGCGCAGCGCTCATCGCGCCATGATATTTGAACCTTCATCCACGGCCGAGCAGAGAATATAGATTGCCAAGAGACAACCTCCATTAGCTATGGATTTGGCTACCAGAGTATACCGACGCGTCTGCGAGTCTTGAGGACTATCTAAAAGAGGTTGTGCAAGAGTAATTCTTCATTGGCTTGAGCATGGCACGTATGCGGGCTTATGCGCGGCAGCCGAAACGTAGAGATCGACGGGTTAACAAAGCGACAGCAGGCGGGCCGAGCGGCAAGGTCCTTTGGTAACTTTCGAGGCGAGTCACCTCACCGCCAGATTAGATATGCACCTCCGCCCGCAGCAGTGGTCTTCCACGGATTTCGGGGCGTTCGGGTGTGCAGGAGTTGGTCGAACTCGTGGCTTCCGCTCATTGCGATGCACGTCATCCCGGGGAATGTCGTCTTTTAGTTGGTACTTGTTGTACCTACGACCGTCAGGGTCTGATGTCGATAGAATGTCCTTGTAGGAGGACTTAGCCTTCAGGATCGGTGGGTAGTTCGTCATCTTCCCTAGCTATGCGCCCTACGTGGCAGGTTTGATTAGAACGACTAAGGGGAGTGAAGCAGTAGATATAGATATATCTTTAACCCTCTAGAGTTTTGTTTATGTGATAAGGTGAGTATACCTTAAGTGCTATGTTCTGATAGCAGTGTGTTAGTTGTGATTAGATCGTGGTTGTTTAACCGAGTAAGATTTGGGGGATAGAGAAGGTGTGAGCCTTAGAGTTCTATGCGTAGAGACCTTGAGGTAAGGCCATCTCGAGTAAAGGTGTAGTGTTATGTTTGATCCTTATCGGAGTGCTTAGTGCATGTGAGATATATTGTATGATAAGTCCCTGAGTAGTGTGGAATGAAAGGGGGTAGTTGAGCTAAGAAGACCGCTAGGTTTTCGTAACGTGATTAGAAAAGTTGTTCGACCAGGGAGCAAGTGTTTTACGCGAGGAGTCGGGTTGAGGCTACGCGCGGGTCAACCCGCTACCGCTTGTTGGTGGGTCGGTTAAGTGGTCCCGCCGCGCGGGTCACGAGGGTGTTAGGCCCAAGTTTAGTTAACCAGCGTACGAGTTCGTGGATGCGTTCGACCAGTGGTCGGGCCGATGGGGGCAGCCCGTCGTGTTTTTCGGTCAGGACCATGTACTCAGCAGTGTTGTTATATCAGAAAGGTTGTAAGGCTGCACGGGGTGCCTACCTTCACCTTATGTCAGACAGTGGAGCCCAGGTTACGGCTGTTTTTGTTTCTGGAAGCTTTGCCAAGCATGTGTTAAGAACTCAGGTGAGTCTCGACCGCGTTCGCCTCGCCGATGGTTGAATTTCGGGGTAGTTGTGAGATTGTTGTCTCTGTGGGAGGAGTGTTTAAGCTACCATTTCGGTGTTCGGATGTCGCCTTATAAAGCCTCAGAGGGCGGATGTGTAAGTTGTCGGTCGAGTGGTTCGATGTTGGCAAGGTTCAGACAGTTGGTTCAGGCTTGTTCCAGCAGACTGTGGATAGTGAGAAGCTTGTCTAGAAGAAGTTCTGGCAGCTCAGAGAAATCGTGCGGAAAAATCGGCGACGACGCTTAGAGTTCAGGTTGACGGTCGGTCTTCTTGAAAGTACCACCCCGGATTGGGTGTGACGAGCTTTGGAAAAACAGAGGAAACTTAGCCCGAGTTGTTTTGGGCCTTTTTAAGTTCATGTGAAGAATAGGCCAGATTGCCTATATGTTAGCTTTTGTCGTCTGACTTGGGAGGCAGTACGTCCGGTCTTTCGTATTGTTATGTTTGGAAAGTATCGGAGATCCATCCAGAGTGTTCCCAGTTAATGATGACCACGTTAGAGATAGTAACCTCGAGTTTTGGAAACTGAAGCAGTATCAGAAATGTGGTAAGAGTTCGAGTGTACGTCAGCCTCAGGGATCGCATGCAGCCCGGTACCATTTGTTGGGTCGCCGGAGTGAACCTCGCGGCAAAGTGACAAAAGTGGTATCATTTCTTTTGTAAAGAGAAGGTGCGAATGAAGTATATTTTGGACCCCGGAGAGAGGTGTTTGTGGTGATGTTAGAGGTGTTTCCTCGTGGACTTGGAGGTAAGTATTTTGCGCAAGTTGGTTCCGTGGCCATGCGTGGGAGGATTGTTTTCGTAAGTATAGCAGTGAGGACTATACCGGCGCGCGTTTGTTTTGAGACTTAGAAGGAACATTCGGGACGAATGTTTCTAAGGAGGGGAGAATGTTATACCAGTATTTCAGTATGTATGCGTGGGCGTGCGTGAAATTTTTTGAAGTGTAAAGTGGCTTGGCCGAATTTATTTTGTTCACAACACCCGTTTAGAGTCGTTTTTCGACGAAACGTTTTCACAGCTTTCGTAGGGGAATTTACGGCTATGTCATTTTTAATTTTTGCGGATTTTTCCGAGAGACGAAACATTTTGGACCAACGAGAGGGCGACACTTGTCACCCTCTCATTGATGGGGTGTGGGCGGTTGGCTTGGACGATTTGGTGACAATTTTGTCAAGTAGTAGGTAGGATATTTTGTGTGTTAGTTGGTTAGGGTGCACTTGGCAAGATCTTGGCCCTACACTTGCTATGCACTTGGCATGATCTTGGCCATTGGTTGGCCTTTGCTAGACCTATAAATACCCCCCCTTGGAAGACTTCTTCATCCATTCCAAATATTTCCTAAGTGTTAAAAATCCTCCCTCCCTTTGTGTGGTGTTTTCGTCCAACACCCCTCTCCCCTTTGAGTTGGCACTTTGGCCGAGAGCCCTCCCCACCCTCGGCGAGAGTACCCCCACTGGGTAGTAGAGGGGTATACACCCCCCTTGTGGTGTTGCCTCGTATATACCCCCCCTCTTGGTAGAAATACTCTCAAAAGTATTGTTATAATGCCCAAATTACCTTAGCCGTATACCTTGTTGTATTCTAAGGTTATACCTACAAAAAGCCCGGTTATACTATTATACTTCCGTCACCACCAAACCGAAACCCTAGGGAAAATCTCCATGGTTAGTTGGAGTAGTATGTAGAAGTTGGTTAGAACTTCTAAGGGTAGTTTGGAGCGGGTTGGAGCGCACGGAGTGGAGCTAAGCGATTGCCCAGGATCGACTTTATACTCGGATAATTATGGGCTTATCGAGGTAAATATCTTGTCCCTCTATTGTAATTGGAAATTACATGATTGTTAGACCATATAGTTGAGGTATACTATATATATAGAACTGAACGTTGTTGTCGGCAATGTCTTTGGACTTAAGCCTGAATAATAAGAAATCTTTTCGAAAGAAGAGTACTGAACTGTTTTTACATAGAAGGTATTACAGTAGACTTGTGTAGCTTTTACGCGAGGTAGAATTGCACGTCAGGTTAGATGTATGAACCCCCTGGTTGGCTTGATAGCCACCCGATAGAGAGGAGATTTACGCCATGGGGAGGTCTTGCCGAATTTTCTGTAGGATGTTCTACGATGGGATATAAATGTTAATAAGCGCCTTGTGGCCTTATAGGTTGAAGTACTACGTATGGCGCGATCTTACGGCTGGAGTAGCCGACGGTTTGAAGTACTTGGGCGTTTTGCTATTAGTCGATACTCGTCGCGAGGTATGTGAACCTCTTCCTATCTCTTCTAGCATGATATGTGTGTAACTATGTAGTACGGTAGACGTCATACGTGTTAAATGTATTTGATTGGTCTAAAACATAAAGTGTTATAACGGCTTTATGGGAAGTTGGTTATAATACTTTATGTTGGTGCGAAAATACTTGTGGTCTTTAAAAGGTAAGCGATTTGAACTATAAGCGGCTTGTTATGTGTTAATAAAGAACTTGAAGTATTTCAAAAGATTTTTGAATCATTTTGAAAGAAGAAGTAATACTTGGTTTTGAAAAACTTAAGAGTTATACTAGCTTTATGGGAAGTTAGGTATAACGGCTTAAGAATGTTTCTTGATTTGGAAATCGAATGTGTATCGACAAACCATCGGCGTTAATAAAAGGAAATGTTTTGACTAATTAAGTATTATTAAAACCGAGAAACTTCCATCCGCATAGAAGCTAAGATGAGACAAAATGATATTTCCTAGATCACTACTTTGTAATAAGGTTGTTATAAACAAGAATATCCTACTCATATAAGGCTTATGTTTCTCAGTTGTTTAAAAGAGAATTATATTCTTAAATGAATAAGACTATGTACTTAAACCTTTCTAAAATAAGAAACGTGAACATTTGAAATTAGGCAAACTTGGGCGTTTGGAAAATAATGTTGTTACTTGATTTTACAAAGGTAAATGTTTTGGTTTAATTAAAAAGATACCACTCTATTTTATACTACGTATTGTGTGACTTATGTGAAAGCAACGGATCTTTTAAAAGATTTAATGTATGAAGTACTTTAGGGATAGATACCCAACTTGTTAGCATAAAGTACCTTGTGTGAATAACTTGATTGTGTTGGTTTGAGATAGCCTTGTAAATACTTTCTTGTTGATGTGATAAGTAAACATGTTAGGATGCTACTTGTGTTAGTATCTTGTGTGATCGTGATGTAAGGGGTCATTCTTGTTGTGCTTACGTTGTTAAGCGTTAAGCGTTGTATCGTTATTGTATCACATACCCTTTGACTTATTATACCGAGGGCTTGCCACCCTTGATGCGGTCTATACGGCCTATGCGGTCCTTGTGACTATGCGGAGCGCGGTAGCTCCGTGATTGATCATTCCGGTGTTTAGCCCGACGCGGGGATTCCTATGCGGTCTGTTGAGACTATGCGGTCTTTTGAGACTATGCGGGTTGCGGGAGCCTGGCGGATCTGGGGTTAAAGCTCGCCGATGCGGGTATACCTCGGTGATGCAGGACCATGATTCGAGGATACCTCACGCGGTCCGTGTGACCTATGCGGAGCTGCGAGTTCCAGAATAGACGCGCTCGGTGATCTGCGGCGAGTGGCCGCCTTCGATCATGTAGTGCGGTCTAGAAAGACCTTGTGATACGATTTATGGCATTTGTGGTCTGGGGTCTTAGTAGTCGGCTATGCCTTCGCATTTACTTACCCGCACGGTTTTATTGTGATGACTTTGGCGTGAGTCCCTGACTTGACATGACTGCTTATTGTGAACTGTAGTTTGGTTATTATACATGTCTCCTGTTTTTATAGACTACTATGATTTCATTTACAGTATTTTCAGTTTCACATACTTGGTACCTGTTGTACTGACCTCCTTCGGGGGGCTGCGTTCATGCCGCAGGAAAAGGTACACCGCCGTTGATCTCGCTCTAGTGGTCACACCAGCGTTGGAAAGCTCCGTTTCTCGAGGCTTATCGTGGTATAGTCCCCTTTGTTGTAGGTATTTACATTCGTGGTATGGCGGGCCCCGTCCGCCATTGTTGTCGTATCATTTCTTAGAGGTCTGTAGTACTGTTGTGGGCAGGGTTTGTAAAAAGGATTAAACTGTTCATGTTGAAAAGGTTGTTATTTATATATATGCCGAAAGGCAAGTTTTTCTCAGATTATTGTTTCATATTTCATAATATGTCTTGTATCGTTTTATGTTCATGATTACTGATGTTGTATCACTAGGGTGCCCGGTAGGCACGATCACGGACCGGGTCGTGATGCGAAGATCAGAACCTTCGAGTTTTGTGAGAAGGAGGTCGCGGACGGAAGGTCCATTGTTATGTTTACGTATGATGTGGTGGCCATGTGTGGCATCGTTGGTCTTGTGCAGTTTTGATCGATATGCATAGTATAGAGATTGTGCCGGAGTGTGTATAGCTTGGCAACCGACTAAGAACATTCGGGGACGAATGTTTCTAAGGGGGGAAGAATGTTACACCCCGTAAGTGCAGAACTTGTAAAAAAGAATGTACGAAAGGAAACAAGACTTGGAAATAGGTACGAAAGGAAGAATTGTTTTTCCGACGGAAAAATCTTCCGAACGTCGAAAAGGAAAAATGTTCGTTGTTGAGAATTGGATTCTCAAAATTCATTATTTGAAAAGTATGGAACTTGTTAATATTATGGAAATTTATCTTTACGGATTTGGTCATGTGGGGCCCACCCGAGGAATTTTACGTTTCGTGGGGCCCACGAGGGTTACGGAATTTTATGGACGAATGAGAGGGCGACATGTGGCACCCCCATAAGTGGTCTTGGTCGAATTAGAGGAGGGGTAATTTGGTCATTGAACCTCTTGGAAGATAAGTCTTCAAAGCTTGACATAATTGACTAGTCAACTTACCACTTAGGCTTGATCCATGTGATTTTAATCCTAGCCTCACATTTGTTTAAGTCTAAGCCCTCCATTGTGTGTTATAAGGTTAATACTAGTGCAAGACTAGCTCATTTACACTTAGAAAATTTTAGAGAACCATTGTTCTAGCAACATTGCTCTCGGGTTTGCATACTATACCCACACAAAAATTTGTGATTTTGATCCTTTGTTCACAAGACTTAAAACCAAGGTTCCTAAGAGTGTTGTAAGGTTATCTCAATAGAAAGATTTCGGAAAAAACGTATTTTTACGTTAGTCGCAAGGCGGAAACTAAGGGAGTTCTTCAACTTTGAAGTTAGAACTTGAAGATGGGTTCTTCATAGGCCTCTAAGGAGTGCTTGGAGTGGATTGGAACCTAAGGAAAGGAGTTAAGAATTGCTAAGGCGCGACTTTGGAATCTTGGAAATTTTAAGGGCTTCAAAGGTATATTCTTGTCGTTTTAGCAATTAAGGTTTACTTATCATTGTTTCTATGGTTATTAGCAAGCATGAGTTATATAGTATGAAGTTTGATAAGTATTTTGACTATTGGAACCCTAATCCGAAATCTAGCATGTTTAGCTTTAAGATTGGAATTCAAGTTGATTATTAGTTTAAGTCGTCGCATGTTGAATAAAGAAGGAAATTGTAGTTGTTGAAGTTGTTTAGACTATATAACATGTTAGACCTTAGAACTTGGAATTGTAAGAAGGATTGGAAAAGACGTAGTGTGATTGGTTATATGTTGGCCGAGAATGGCTAGTGAAGTTTTATACTATTTCGTATGAATTGTGGGGCGGAATTTTACACGTGGTGTAAGGCGTGTAATCCCCTTTGGTTGGATGTTGTTTGGAGCCTTAAATGTGGCTTGTTGGTTATTGTATTCGGCCTTGAAAAAGGTGGCAAAGTAAGTAGAAACAAAGGAGATTTTCCGTAGAATTAGCATCGTATACTTAGTATTATTCTACGTAGAGACTAGAAGTTGATAGTCTTGTTGTGACCATTATAGGTTGACACTTCTACGTACGGCGTATTCGGCTTAGCTTGTGGATATTAGCCGAAAAGGTATGTGAACTATCTCCTCTTCTAGCATGATTCTTTAGAATAAAGAAAGTAAGTTCTACTCCTTGAATGATCCATTCCTTGCTTGTATTTGGATTGCCTAAAATAGAATTTGTTCTATGTACTTCCTTGAATGTACTTTGATGTTTAAATTGTAAGTAGTATAATCCATTTTCTTAGGGAAGTTTGGATTCTTAAAAGTGAAGGTATTTTTCTTAAAGTACATAGAGACTTGAAAAGGAAGTGGTTTCCAAATCTTTTGGCTAGTTCCTTAGTTCTAAAACCTAAAGGTCATTATAATGACTTTAGGGGAGTCAAAGGAGTGATTTACTTATTTGATTTAAAAGAGGAGAAATGACATGATTTAAGAGAAGTAACTTGTGTTAAGGGTGAAGTTACTTGAGGTTTAAAAAGTAGAAGAAAACTTGTTTTCTAACTATTAAGAGACTTGAAGTATTTTGAAAGTTGAGAACTTGTTTTGTAAGTATGTGATACTTGGTTTTAATAGTATAAGTCTCTTGGTTATTGAAGGAATGGATATGTCTAAAACCATAAAGGGTTATAACGGCTTTATGGGAAGTTGGTTATAACGGCTTTATGGAAGGTTTAGAAAGTTGTCTATTTTGATTAATCGACATAAGTTGCCTAGATTGTGAAAATTTGGAGTTACTTGTTTTCAAGCTTTGAAATGAGTTTTCTAAAAGTGTAGTAACTTACTTTGAAAAATAGACACGCCTTGATACTACGGGTGTTAGTATCTTGGGGCTTTACATAGAAAGGAGTCTTTTATAAAGGAATGTACATACGTAGTACTTTGGCTTGTTAAAAGAGAATTATTCTATGTATAACTTGATAAGTACTTTGGCTTGTTAAAAGAGAATTATTCTATGTATAACTTGATTAGTACTTTGGCTTGATAAATTGAGGATTTGTCTAAGTGTGCCTTGATAAGTACTTTGGCTTGTTAAAAGAGAATTATTCTATGTATGCCTTGATTAGTACTTTGGCTTGATAAATTGAGGATTTGTCTAAGTGTGCCTTGATAAGTACTTTGGCTTGTTAAAAGAGAATTATTCTATGTATGCCTTGATAAGTACTTTGGCTTGTTAAAAGAGAATTATTCTATGTATGCCTTGATTAGTACTTTGGCTTGATAAATTGAGGATTTGTCTAAGTGTGCCTTGATAAGTACTTTGGCTTGTTAAAAGAGAATTATTCTATGTATGCCTTGATTAGTACTTTGGCTTGATAAATTGAGAATTTGTCTAAGTATGCCGTGATAAGTACTTGGGCTTGTTAATTGAGAATTGCCTATGTGTGCTGGAAATAGCCTGCCTGTGCTATTGGTATATCGATCGTTCGGTCATTCCGGGTTTGTGGCATTTGCATAATTCCGTGGATTTGCTACCCACGATGCGAGGAATACCTGCATGCGAGTCCGTAGGGCTTATGCGGTGAAATAGTCCCACGCGGGCGTCCACCTATGCGAGGAATACCTCACGCGAGTCCGTAAGGGCTTATGCGGTGAAATAGTCCTATGCGAGAATACCTCATGCGGTCCGAAAGGGCTTATGCGGTGAAATAGTCCCACGCGGCGGGTCCACCTATGCGAGGAATACCACGCGGGTCCACGCGACCTATGCGGGTGAAAGAGTCCCAGAATAGGATTGCTAAATGATCTTTGCGCGGATGGTCCCGCTTGATCATAAGCTTCCTAGTTTATATTGTAAGGATACTACTGTTAACTCTCATTGTTAGTAAGGCACAATGTGTTGTACTTTGATTATTATATATGTCCCCGGATTTGTTTGTGTTACCCTATGGTCCTGCTTTTACGAGGTGGGATTCCGGCATGGGACCACGAGGTATTGAGGACACGTGGGACTTGGTGTTCATGTATCCTTATTGGTGTTATTACATCATGGATCGCCAGAGTGAGGAAGGATTCCACGCATGATTGATATTATGGGCGTGAGACCCATGGTTATATTGAGTAATGACTTTGAGGGCTGCGTCCACGACTTGATATATCATGCATGTGTTATGTCTTCAGGTTGGATATCATACATGTCTCGTGTTATTAAGATCGCTATGATTTTATTACGATTTCATCGCTCACATACTTGGTACATTCTTCAGATCGACCTCCTTTCGCGCCGTTCATGCCGCAGGTTTAGGTACGCAGTTTGGTGATCGGCAGGTGTAGGACCCTGCTCAGAGCTTTTGGATAGCTCCCTTTGTTCAGGAGTTTATCATTTTGGTATAGTCCCTTCAGTACAGGCTTTTGTACATTTATGGGTACGGCGGGGCCTTGTCCCGTCATAGTTCAGTTTAACTCCTAGAGGTCTGTATTCATATGTGGGATTGGACTCATGTACAGTGTAGTGTCTTTTATTATGTATATTATATGGCAGCCCTGTCGGCTTTGCCTTGCACGTACGTTGGTTTTAAAAGAAAAAAAAATGAGCTGTTATTAATTTCCGCAATGTACTTAGTTGTTAATGTAAAAGGGTGCCCAGGTAGGGCACCAGTCACGGGCCCGGGGTTCGGGGCGTGACACGTGGAATCCCACATCACTGTCGGTACGTCCAGGTAAACTCATACTATGACCAGGGGAGCATACCCGTGGAATCCCACATCACTGTCGGTACGTCCCGGTAGACTCATAAGGAGGCAATGGAGGCATACCCGTGGAATCCTCCATCACTGACGGTACATCCAAGTAAGCTCCTAACTTCTTTAGACTTTCATTAACATACAAAATGGATCTCATTTTATGACCTTAGGCACTTTCCATATCACTCAACAAGTCCTGGGAAAATTCAACCCAAAGTACTATGTATTTCTATTCTTTCCAAGATCCCTTTTTCACATAAGACCCCAAGATACTAACACCCGTAGTATCAAGGCTTATCTACATTTCAAACAAGTCACTATACTATTAGAAATATGCTTCGGCTTCTAACTCAAGTGACCCTCATTTTAAACTTTAAGCAATTGATGCCTTTAAATCGAATTGCCTTTCTTAGTATCCATTCTTTTATCTAGGCTTACCCTATTCGAGAAAAACCATTGCTTTAAGCTTCCATAAAGTTATTATAACCAACTTCCCATAAAGCCGTTATACTAACTTTATGCTTTAGAACCAAGACATCCTTATCCTCCCATAAAGTCGTCATAACTAACTTCCCATAAAGCCGTTATAACTCTTTATGTCTTAGACCACTTTGCTCTCTCTATAACCAAGAGGCTTGTTCTTCAATTCAAGTTACACTACTTTCAAAATACTTCAAAAATCTTAACTTAGAAAACAAGTTTCTTAACTTAGGAATCAGGTCTCTTATCTTTAGAATAGTTCAAGAATCAATACTTCCCGAATCTAGTATTCTATACTTGATCATGTCAAGAAGTCCTTGTCTACCTTATTAGGATAAACCATTCTTATAACTCTTCCTTAAGGACACGTGAGTTAATTCTTCGAACTCAACCAACTAGACATCCTTAAAACAAGTCGAATATATCAAATGACTTCACTTAATTTAAAAACCACGTACGTCTACCGTACCATACAGTTATAACTACTCATGCTCAAGAGATAGGAAGAGTTCTACATACCTCTTTTGTTTAATCCACTTGCCAAGTCCAATATGCCGTCCGTAGATGTCAACCTATAATGACCATAATACGTCTATTAGCTTCTAGCTTCAACATAATATATTCTAATGAAAAGTCCCTTGTTCTACGGGAAATTTGGATAGCACTTCCTTTGTTTCTACTTACTTTTCCACCTTTTTCAAGGTCCGAATTCAATAACCAAACGCCGCATTTAAGGCACAACAATACAGCTAACCAAAAAGGGGATTACACGCCTTTACAGGACGCGTAAAATTTTGCCCCACCATAATACAAAACAAACCAATAATCTCCATGCCAATCTTGGCCAACAATATAACCTATCCTAAATCTTTTCCCATTATCTTCTCAATCCAAGTTATTAGGTCTAACATGATATCTAGCCCTAGACATCTTCAACAACTACAATTTCCCCCTTTACAACATGTTACGACCAAATTAGAAATCCAATTGAAGTTACAATCTTAAGGCTAACATGCCCATTTCGGTTTCCAACAAGACAACAAGATCCAAATCTATTCAAACTTAAGTATAACAGCCTCAGGCTCATTTCTAAACTACTATAACAAGTATTAACTCATATCCAAGAGAAGGGGAAACTTTTACCTTTGGAGAAGCCCACAAAAGCCCCTTTCTTCCACTTCTTTTGTCACGACCCGTTCCGGGGCCCGTGACTGGTGCCTTACCGGGGCACCCAAGTAGTCATACATCAGAGTAACCAGCGGAATATAAAACAAGACAGGAAACAGTTTATAAAATAAGACACAGTTTATCTGATGAAAAGCTTGCCTTTCGGCATAATATAAATAACTCAAGTTTTGCAGTTACATCCCAACTGTACAATAGTACTACAGACCTCTAAGGAAGTAAACAACTATGGCGATGGCCCGCCATACTCGATCAGACAAAACTATCTACAATACAGGAGATCATACCCAAAAGTAGAGCCTCCGGAGAAGATGGAGCTCACGACACCAACGCAAAGATCCTAAGGATGTGGATCTAGCACTGGCCGCCTTACTGCGGATGAACGCAGCCCCAAGGAGGTCGATAACAGTACCAAGTATGTGAAACTATAAAGTACTTTAAAATGAAATCAAAGTATTTAAAACCTTTTCACAAATACAATCAGTTCAATTGCACATAGTGCCACATCACAAACAACAAAGAATAGGAAAAGCAGAATGTGTCTATTCTAGGCCGCGAATGATCAAGCAAGGCCAATCGCCCATAGTATCATTCTGCGTGCCTAGTCCTCGACTTCCGCACTCGCATAGGTCCCACACCCGCATGAGATATTTCTCGATCGGGGCAGCTAACCCGGCGTCCGCCTAGGCTCCCGCAGCCGCATAGCCTCAAAAGACCGCATAGTCTCAGCGGACCGCAGGGAGTCCCCGCGTCAGCTAAACGCCGAATGATCAATCCTGAGCATACCGCTGCTCGCATAGTCTCACGCACCGCGATAGCCGTATAGACCCGCATCAGGGGCAAGCCTCGTATAACGAAGGGTAGGTGATACAATAACAAGACAATGGACTTACCGGTTAGCAACGTAAGCCTGTAAGAATGACCCCTTACACAAAGATTACAAGACACTAACACGGGTAGCATCATAACATGTCTACTTATCAAACAATCTTACTACACTTAATGTAAATCAATACAAGGCTTTTATAAACAAACAAGTAAATAGCCTTTTATCTTCTTAAGTTGTTATACCTAACTTCCCATAAAGCTAGTATAACTCTTAAGCTTTTGTTTTAAAACCAAATATTTATCTTCTGTTAAAAATGATTCAAGATTCCTTGAAATGTTTTCGCTTTGTTATTCAAAGCTTAAGCCGTGAGGCATTGCAGTAAGTATTATTCGAGCTTAAGCGTGAGGCATTACCATAAGTATTATTCAGCTTAAGTCAAAGACATTGCCGTAGTTATTATTCGATTAACACGTATGCGTCACCGTACTATATATTGTAAAATATCATGCTTTAGGAAGAATCACATACCTTCTCAGCGAAAACCACCTGCCAAGTTGAATATGTCGCGCGCAGAGAGTCAGCCTATAATAGTCACAGATATCTATCAAAGACTACTCTGAGGGTCATTCTAAACAGGGGGTTCATAATTCTACGGAAAGTCGGGCAGCACAACCCTACCCGGTGAGCTATGTAAGTCTACTGTGAAAACAGTCCTATGTGAGTACAGTTCAATTATTCTTCTTTTAAACCCTTCTACTGTGATAACAGTTCAATTCTATTCTGTGATATTCTTCTAAGTATCTAATACTTATTCTAATACTACAACAGTAAGTATTCTCTAATTCAAAAGAGGGTTAGGATTAGTTACCTCGGTAAGCCCAATAATATCCTAGATAAAGTCGCGCCTGAGCAAGGTTTAGCTCCTAAGTTGTACGCTCCGGTAGCTCCAAGAAACCTTAGAAGTTCTTCACAACTTCTACTAAGGACTAAGGGATTTGGGCTAGGGTATTTTGGGCATTATAACGATACTAGAAGACAACTTTTCTACCAAGGGAGGTGTAGATTTCGGCTAGGGGGGGTAGGCTCTCGGCCACACTACACAAGGGGAGGGAAGAGGTGTTGGACGAAAAGCTTAAGGGAGAGGAGAGGATTTTTTAGACTTGGAAGATAACTTTGTGGATGAATAACTCTTCATCTCTAAGGGGGTATTTATAGCTCAAGCCTTGGCCAACCAATGGCCAAGATGAAGACAAGTGCAAGGCAAGTGTAGGGTGAGGATTAACTAAACACAAATATCCTACCAACCCTTGACTTGTGCACAAGGCACAAAAAACGTGCCTTGGCTCTCCAATTTCGTCCATGGACGATTCAAGTCCACCAATGGGAGGGTGCCAAGTGTTGCCCTCCCGTTGGTCCAAAATGTTTCGTCTCTCGGAAAAATCCGCAAAAATTAGTAATGGCATAGCCGGAATTTTCCCTACGAAAGCTGTGGAAACGTTTCGTCGGAAAACGATTCTTTAAGCGAGTTGTGTACAAAAAAACGTCCAAGGCTAACTTTAAAGCCAAACTTTTTGTACGTATTCCCTTACGTACATACTCTGGAAATACGGGGTATAACATCTTTTCCGTCAAACTCGTCCACCAGCGCTTCCCAAAAGTTTACCCACACTTTTCCTTCTTGCCTCCACTCCAACAATTTCCCCTAAGGCAAGGTTTTCTTCAAAATCTAGAGAGAAAAGGGAGAGGGTTTCTTAGGAGGGTTTCCAAGATGAAATGGCCAAGTCTTCCAAGACTTGGCCCTAAAATAGGACCTTATTCTGGTCAAAATGATGGGAGGGACACTTGTCACCCTCCCATAGGATTTTAACAAAATATCCCCTGATTTTCGTCATTTACCGCAGAAAATCCCGCGCGCCACGGCCGCCACGGCCGCCGCGCTCCACTCCGAAAAGTTCCAGCATTCCTGCGTCGCGTCTGCATTCCAGCCGCGCGCTGCAACCCTGCGAACCCCGGTACAATTGGCGCCGCGTTCGCATTCGGCCGCGCGCTGTACTTCAACCGAAACCACTGTTTTGCCTGACTGCGCACCAAACTTGAAACTTCCATAACTTTTGACTCCGATGACCTATCGACGAACGGTTTGTTGCGTTGGAAACTAGACTCAACAACCTTCATACTAGTCTTTTAAAACTCCTCAAAACTCCTAAGGAACTAGGAGATATACCGCTCCAAAGTTGACTAAAAGTCTGTCCACAACCCTTTTTGCCAACCTAAGTTTTCAACTTCGAAATATTATTTCCTTTCATACGTTCTTAACTTAACCTCTTGAATTTACGGGGTGTAACATTGTGCCTTACTAACAATGAGAGTATCAAGTATAAACTTTACTGCATAAAATAGGAGGCTCATGATCAAAACAGGGTCTCTCGCCCGTAGTATCATTAAGCAATCCTACTCCTGGGACTATTTCACCCGCATAGGTCCTGTGGACCCGCATGAGGTCATCCGCCTCGCATGAGACTATTTCACCCGCATGAGGTCATCCGCCTCGCATGGGACTATTTCACCCGCTTGGGACTATTTCACCCGCATGGACCCGGTGGGCCCGCATGAGTACAAGCGCCGCACTCGCATCACGGGTAGCAAATCCATGGCATAAGTAGTAACAATAGTAATAATAATACATAACTCAGCACAACCGGCTATCATACATAACATAAGCGCTACCGCCTTATCATAACGTAAGTAAGTTAAGAATATCCCCTAACTTCTTATTAACATTAATAGTATATCCTCTCATTTTAGTTACTTAAGGCACTAACATGTCATTTTAAACGAAAATCCGGGAATTCAACCCGAGTACCACGTACCTTAAACCTTTTAAGAAAACGACTCCATTTTATATAAAACTCTCAAGATACTAATAACCGTAGTATCAAGTCACGACTACTCTTCAAGACAAGTCACGTTTACCTTTAGAAATATAATAGGCTTCTAAATCAAGTGACTTCATTTCTTTTAAAACCTTAGGCAATTAATGCCTTAAAATCAATTTGCCTTTCACAAATTCAAATCGTTTATCCGTAATTATTTTACTTAGAGTAAATCTTTCTTTGTTAACCTTCCATAAAGCCAATACAACCAACTTCCCATAAAGTCGTTATATTAACGTTATACGTTAGTCAAACACATTTCCCTAACTCCAAGGGACTTATACTTTTAAAACGAAACAAGTACCACATACTTAAAACACTCCAAGTCCCTTGACTTTGAAACTTAAGACATCATTAAGACAAGTAAGGAATATCAAATCCTTGTACGTCTACCGTACTACATAGATGCAACTATTCATGCTCAAGAGATAAGAAAGCTCCACATACCTCTTCGGGTCAATCCACTTGCTAAGTCCAAAATACTGCACGTAATACGTCAACCTATAATGACCATAATACGTTTATTAACCCCTAGTTTCAACGTAGAATATTCTAAGTGCAAAGTCACTAAATCCTATGGAAAATCGGGCAGCATTTCCTTTGTTTCTACATACTTTTCCACCTTTTTCAAGGCCGAATTCAACATCTAAACGCCACTTTTAAGGCCCAACAATCCAACCAATATAAAGGGGATTACACACCTAACCTTGGATGTGTAAAATTCTGCCCCACAATGCATAACAACTAACTTAACAAGTTTAAGGTAGTATTTTGGCTACAACATGCTCACATAACCTTCTTATCCAATTCTTTCATATCCAACCCATATTTCTTACATGCAATTTATCTAGGAGCAATATTTTCAACTACAAGTTCTTTCTTCTTCACATGCAACATCAAAAACCAACAATGAGAGAAGGAATTGTTACCTTAGAACTTTAGCCAAATATCCCAACCAATTCACTAGCCTCCTTTCCACAATCACCACCACAAGAACTCCTACAAGCTAGCCAACAAGTTTCCTTCTTGCCACACTTTTCAGATTTTCCTCAAGCTTTGATTTCCTCTTGATTTTCTAGAGAGAAGGGAGAGCTTTTATTTTTAGAGAGAGATGAGAGCTTGAAGAATGACCAAGTCTTCAAGACTTAGTCAATAAGTAGTACATGCAAAATCAGATTGGGGGGGGGGGGGACACTTGTCACCCTCCCATGGCCTTTTTTAAAACAAAACAGTTCAGATTTTTCCACTCAACTTCGCAGAACCCGCCTCGGCGCCGCGGCCCTGCATCCGGCGCCGCGGAGCTGAAACCTCTGCCGACTCCCAGAACTTTCCGGCGCCGCGGCCCTGCATCCGGCGCCGCGGCGTTGCAACTTCAGCGAACACTCAGATCTTCTGGCACCGCGGCCCTGCATCCGGCGCCGCGGCCCTGTGGCTCCTGACCGAAACACTTTCTGTCCGACTGTGCACTAAACTTGTAACTCCCATAACTTTCTACTCCGATGCCCTATCGGCGAACGGTTGGTTGTGTTGGAAACTAGACTCAGCGAACTACGTACTAGGTCTTTGAAATACCTAGGAATTCTCGATGTAACGGGTCATAACCCGCCTCAAATTTGACTAAAAACCCATCCGAAACAGTCCGTCAACCTGTCCTTCTAAAATTTAAGTCTTACTCCCTTTCGTACGCTCTCACACGCATGGCCAGAACTACGGGGTATAACATTCTCCCCCCCTTAGAAACATTCGTCCCGAATGTTCCTTCTAGGCTTACTCAAATCACAATATCGACATAGACCCTCCTAACTATTCTTTTTGCAATTAAAGACGCTCCACATGCCACAACAATACTTAAGCATAATTGCCAAATTAAAACTAACAAGCAGGAAAGTGGGTTACCTGGAGGTATAGGGAATAAGTGAGGATACTTCTTCATCATGTCATCCTCTGCTTCCCACGTCATCTCCTCCCTGTTCTCGTTCCGCCATAAGACTTTGACAGAAGCCACATCCTTTGTCCGAAGTCGCCTAACCTGACGATCGAGTATCTTTATGGGACTCTCCTCATACGATAACCCCTCTGTCACTTGGACATCACGAATTGGGTGCACTCTAGATGGATCTCCAATACATTTCTGCAACATAGACACGTGAAAAACTGGATGTACTGCCTCCAGATCGGACGGCAGATCCAACTCATAGGCAACATTGCCTACCCTACGGACAATCTGATAAGGCCCAATGTACCTTGGGCTGAGTTTCTCTTTCTTCCCAAATCTCATCACGCCCTTCATGGGTGACACCTTCAGGAAGACCCAATCATCTACCTCAAACTCCAAGTGTCGACGCTGATGATCTGCATATGACTTATGTCGACTCTGAGCTGACAATAACCGCTCCTGGATAAGCTTCACCTTATCCACTGCCTGCTGAATCAAGTCTGGCCCGACTAACTGTATTTCTCCCACCTCGAAATAGCCTATCGGTGACCTGCACTTCCTCCCGTATAAGGCCTCATAAGGCGTCATCTGAATACTAGAATGGTAGCTGTTGTTATAAGCAAACTCCACCAGAGGTAAATGATCCTCCCAGCTACCCCTGAAATCAATAACACAAGCCCGCAGCATATCCTCAAGTGTCTGGATAGTATGCTCGGCCTGTCCGTCGGTCTGAGGATGAAACGCGATCGAGACTCACCGTGTCCTAATCCCTTCGGAAAGAACTCCGGTTAGCGGAACCGGGCTCCTCCATGCGAAATAATCGATATAGGAACTCCGTGCAGTCTCACAATCTCTCTGATATACCGTCTAGCATAATCTTCGGCCGAAAAAGTCGTCCTGACTGGAAGAAAATGGGCTGATTTCGTCAGCCTGTCCACAATAACCCAAATGGAATCATGCTTCCTCTGGGTGTGAGGTAACCCTGTAAAAAAGTCCATATTGATCACCTCCCACTTCCACATCGGAATATCAATAGCCTGTAATAGCCCACCGGGCTTCTGGTGCTCAACTCGACTCACGACAATTAGGACACTGTGCAACAAAACCTGTCACGTCCCTCTTCAGGCCATCCCACCAATACACATATCTGAGGTCATGGTACATCTTAGTCGACCCCGGATGAATAGAATAACGAGCACTGTGTGCCTCCCCCAGAATCTGCTAATGAAGTCCTGCCACATTGGGAACACACAACCGGCCCTTAAATCTTAGCACCCCATCCGGTGCTACCTCAAATAGACTCTTTTCTTCCCGAAGAGTCGTATCTCGATACCATACCATAATCGGATCCTCATACTGTCGCCTTTTCACCTCCTCGACGATGGAAGACTCGGCAACCTCTCGAACCCGAACTCCATCACCATCAGAACCAATCAAACGAACCCCAAGGCTTGCTAGCTGATGTAACTCTCGGACCATGCCCTTCTTCTCTGGCTGCACCCCTGACAGACTACCCATCGATCTGCGACTAAGGGCATCTGCAATGTTATACCCCGTATTTCCAGAGTATGTACGTAAGGACGTACGTACGAAAGTTTTAGCCTTAAGATAGGCAAAGATCGAAAATATTTGTTCACAACTACCGAAAAGAATTGTTTTCCGACGAAACGTTTTCCAAACTTTGCGAGGGGAAAATTACGGCTATGTCATTTATAATTTTTGCGGATTTTTCCGAGAGATGAAATATTTTGGACCAACGAGAGGGCGACACTTGTCACCCTCAAGTGGCGGATATGGTGGCCGATTGGGTGCATGTTTTGTGCCATGTTTTGTTGCCTAAACCATGGGTCAATGTTTGTGAGGGATTTGTGGAGTAGGGTTAGGGTGCACTTGGGAAAATCTTGACCCTCCACTTGCCCCCCCACTTGGCTTGATCTTGTCCATTGGTTTCCCTATAAATACCCCCCCTTTTTTGAAGACTTCTTCATCCACAATAATTTCCAAGTCTTGAAATCCCCCTCCCCTCTTCTTGTTGGTCTCGTCCATGAGCACCTCCCCTTTGAGAGGCCTTTGGTAGGGTACCCACTTTTCCTAGGGGTGCTAGCCGTAGCACACACCCCCCCCCCCCTCTTGCCTAGTTGTTCTCGTAAATACACCCCCCCCCCTTGGTAGAAAAGTATTCTCCAAGTATTGCTACTATTCCAAAATACCTTAGCCTTATATCTTGTAGTATTCCAAAGTTACCTCTATATGTAGAGCCCGGAAATACTACCTTATATTCCCTTTAGTCACAAAAACGAAACCCTAAGGAAAATCTTCATAGTTGGTTGAAGTATTAAGAAGAAGTTGCGTAGAACTTCTAAGGGTTGTTTGGAGCGGGTTGGAGCGCCCAGAGTAGGAGCTAAACGTTGCTCAGGATCGACATTAAATCTTGGATAATTTTGGGCTTATCGAGGTAAATACTCTTGTCCTTATATTGTAATCGGAAATTACATACTGAAGTAGTATAGAAATGAATATAAGACTCATAGAAGGATATTACAGAAGAGAATTGAACTGTAATAGAAGGATATTAAAGAAGAAGATTAAATCAGATTACATACGATCGTATTTACTGAGACTTGTGTAGCTTAACGGTAGGGAAGTCACGCTGATTTTCCGTAGAATAGAGAACCTACTGCTTAGAATATTCTACAGAGTAGTCTAGACATTGATAGACTTGTATAACCGTTATAGGTTGAAGTACTGCGAGTAGCGTATTCTACTCGAAGGGTGGAAAAGGATAGCAGGATTACAGTACTTTGGAGCTATTTGCTAATATTCGATAAATCGTCGCGAGGTATGTGATTCTTCCTATCCTCTTGAGCATGATATTTTAAAAGAATATATATATAGTACGGTAGACGTACGTGTGTTAACTGAACATGGTTTTACTCCGATGTCTTTTGACTTGAGTCTAAATAATAAGAATCTTGAAGTATTTTAAAAGAATTAAGAACCGTTTTTGAAAGAAGAGTAATACTTGGTTTTAAAAGCTTAAGAGTTATACTAGCTTTATGGGAAGTTAGGTATAACGACTTAAGAGAGATAAAAAGAATGGTTTATTGATTTTAGAAGTTAAGAGACTTGATCTTAAAAGATAAGAGACTTGACTTAATTGAATTAATATGAATTTTGTTAATAAGTGTGAAACCTCATTCGTGAGTAATGAGTACTTGGTTTTTAAAAGGAATAATGTCTTACTGATTTCGGAAATCAGAATAAGTATCGAACAAACCACGTGGCTAATAAAGGGAAATGTTTTGACTAATTAAGTATTATTGAAACCAGTAGAAACCTCCATCTGCATAGAAGCTAAGATGAGACAAAATGATATTACATTTCCTAGATCATGGCTGCTTTAATAAGATTGATTATGAACAAGAATAACCTACTCAGGTATAAGGCATATGTTTCTCAAATTTTTTAAAAGAGAATTATATTCTTAAGTGATTAAGACTATGAACTACGAAACCTTTCGAAAATGAGAAACTTGAGCATTTGAAATTAGGCAAACTTGAACGTTTGGAAAATAATGTTGTTACTTGATTTTACAAAAGGAAGTGTTTTGGTTTACTTAAAAAGATAGTCACTCTATTTTTATACTACTGTATTGTGTGACTTTTGTGAAAGAAGCGGATCTTTTAAAGAGTTAATGTATAAAGTACTTTGGGGATAAAAACCCGAACTTGTTAAAATAAAGTAGAAAGTACCTTGTGTGAATAACTTGACTATGTTGGTTTGTGATAGCCTGGTAATACTTTCTTGTTGGTTTGATAAATAAACATGTTAGGATGCTACGTGTGTTAGTGTCTTGTAATGTTGTGTAAGGGGGTTTCCCTTGATTGTGCTTATGTTGTTTAACGATAAGCTTTTATGTTAGTATTATATCACTCACCTTGACTTGATCCCGGGGGTTAAGCCGCCTCCGTCGCGGTAGACTCGGTGATGCAGGACCATGATTCGAGAATACCTACGCGGGTCCAAGGACCTATCGGAGCTACGAGAGTTCCGTGTTAGTGTGCGGTTATACCTCACGCGTCTATGTGGCCATGCGGATCGCGAGTCCGGGACGTTGCCGGGAGTAGCTACCCTCGATGCGGGAATACCTCATGCGGCCTATGTGAGTGGCCTATGCGAGCTGCGGAAGTTCCGGACTAGACGCGCACATTAGATACATCGCGCGAGTGGCGGCCGATCATGTGGCGGTGCAGACAGATCTCATGATACGATTTATGACCTTGTTGGCATCGTGGGTTTTAGTAGTCGCCATGCCTTCGTACTTACCCCGTCACGGTTTTATTATGACACGTGGGACACGGTGTTCATGTGTATTCCTTGGTGCTTTTATATCATAGACTACCGGCAGTGAGGAAGGTATTCCACGGGCATGATTGATGTTGTGGGCGTGAGACCCATAGTTATATTTGAGTGATGGCTTTGAGGGCGTGAGTCCCTGACTTGACATGACTGCTTATTTATTGTGAACTGTAGTTTGGTTATCATATATGTCTCCTGCTTTATATAGACTACTATGATTTCATTTACGATTTTCGATTTCACATACTGTACTGTTGATCGACCTCCTTCGAGGCTGCGTTTATAACGCCCAACCCGGCCCGCATCGTGCCTTACCCTGCACCCTAGTGATACAACATCAGAGAAAACCAGCGGAAAATAAAACATGAATCATGAAACAAGAGATATAATAAATAAACAAAGCAACCAAAACAGCTTGCCTTCAAGATATACATAAAACCCGAACAGTTTAATCCTTTTACAGCCCTGCCCACAACAGTTCTGCACTTAAGATTTACCACAACTATGACGGACAGTGGCCCCGCCATACCACGAATGTACAAGAACCTACAACTCGGGAACACATACCAAAAGATAAGCCTCCGAGAAACGGAGCTTCCCAATACGTTGAATCGTGATCCTAAGAGCGAGGATCCACGGCCGATGTACCTCTACCGCGGATGAACGCAGCCCGGGCGAGGTCGACAACAGTACCAAGTATGTGAAATCAGAAAAAATCAGAAATGAAATCATACTAATCTATATAAAGCGGAGACATGTATGATAACCAAACTACGATTCACAACATAAAAGCGATATGTCGATCGGGGACTCACGCCTCAAGTCATCACTCAAATATAACTGGGTCTCACACCCACAACATCAATCATGTTCGTATCATGGCCGCATGCCCCCGGAATTCTGCATCGGTGTAGACATGTCCATGTTGCAACAATAATACCAATGCCCCATGGCCACATGCCCCCGGCAGTCTGCAGCGGTCTAGATCCGTCCATGTGACATCAACAACAATATACTGGGTGATCAACCTGCGCCGCACGCCACATGCCCCGAATTTACATCGTGTAGACATGTCCATGTAGCCACAATAACAATATATCGTAATCAACCCCGCCGCACGGCCACATGCCCCTAATTCTGACGGTGTAGACATGTCCATGTAGCCACAATAACAATACAAAGAATCAAAATGGAAACATACCCGTGGAATTCTCCACATCGCAAAGACGCCCAAGTAAGTTCTCAATAAGTCAACCTACTCTATCGAGACGCGCAGAATACGTAAACACCACACTTGCACAACAAAGGCTATCATCACAAGCATAGGCAAGTTTCACAACAACAAGCATAGGCAAGTTTCACCACAACAAGCATAGGCAAGTTATACCTCACTCAAGTACCTTCATTTTATGCCCAAGTCCGGGTTTTAACCCTAAAGTACTACTTACGTTAAACCCTTTAAAAGATCCGCTTTTCACATAAGTCACACAATACCCGTAGTATTAAAATAGTGACTATCTTATTAAGTAAACAAAATACCTCCCCTTTTTGTAAAAATCAAGTAACAACATTATTTTCCAAACGTTCAAGTTTGCCTAATTTCAAATGCCTAAGTCACTTTTTTAGAAAGGTTTCATAACTCATAGTCTTAATCTCCTTTAAAACATTTGAGTAACATATGCCATATATGTGAGTAGGTTATTCTTGTTTATAACAATCTTATTACAAAGACCATGATCTAGAAAATGTAATATCATTTTGTCTCATCTTAGTTTCTATGCGGATGGAGGTTTCTATGGTTTTAATAATACTTCATTACTTAAATACATTTTCCTTTATTAACGCTGCAGGTTTGTCGATACACATTCTCGATTTCCAAATCTGTAAGACATCATTCCCTTTAAGTAAAACCAAGTACTCATTACTCACGAATGAGGTTTCACACAAACATTCACATTAAAACAAATAAGTTAAGTCTCTTATCTTATAAGATCAAGTCTCTTAACTTCTAACACCAGTAACCCATTTTCTTTACCTCTCTTAAGACATTATACCTAACTCCCCATAAAGCTAGTATAACTCTTTTTAAAACCTTTAAAACCAAGTGTTACTCTTTCTTTCAAAATGATTCACAAATCTTTTGAAATACTTCAACTTCTTCATTAACACATAACAAGCCAGTTATAACCAAATCAGTTCCCTTTTGAAAACCACAACCCATTTTCTCACCTACATAAAGCTTTTATAACCAACTTCCCATAAAGCCGTTATAACACTTTATGTTTTAAAAACAATCAAACACAGTTAACACATGTACGTCTACCGTACTACATAGTTTACACATATCATGCTAGAAGAGATAGGAAGAGGTTCACATACCTCGCGACGATTGTCGACTAATAGCAAAACGCTCAAGTACCTCAAACCGGCTACTACTCCTAAGTGGATCACTCCACACGTAGTACTTCAACCTATAAGTCCACAACGCGCAAAGTAACATCTAGAACTCAACGTTCCATATTCTACGTAAAATTCGCAAAGACCTCCTCCCCGCAGCGTAAATCTCCTCCTCTATCGAGGCCGGCTACCAAGCCAACCAGGGGGGGGGGTTTACACGTCTAACCGGACGTGTACAATTCTACTACACAGTAATGCTATACAAGTCTACTGTAATACAGTCCTATGTAATTTCAGTTCAGTTCTTTATTCTTCAGGCTTAAGTCAAAAGACATTGCCACAATACTAAGTTCAGTTCTATATATAGTATACTTCAACTATATATTCTAACAACATGTAATTTCCAATTACAATAGAAGGACAGTAGTGTTTACCTTGATAAGCCCAAAATTATCCGAGTTTAATGTCGCTCCTGAGCAAGGTTTAGCTCCTACTCCGAGTGCTCCAAACAACCCTTAGAAGTTCTAACCAACTTCTACTTACAACTTCAACTACGGGTGAAGATTTCCTTAGGGTTTCGTTTAGAGGCTAAAGGAAAGTATAATCGTATTTTCCGGGTTTTTCGTACAAAGGGTACTTTGGAAAGTACTACAAGGTATTTGGGCTAAAGTATTTGGACATTATAACGATACTAGGAGAGTATTTCTATACCATAACAAAGGGTATTATACGAAAACAACTAGGCTAGGGGGGGTACCCCACGGCTAGCACCACTAGGAGGGGGGTGGTGCTCTCGGCTAGTACTCACAAAGGGGTAGGGGTTTCTCGGCCACAAGGCCTCACAAGGGGAAGAGGGGGGGTGGTGGACGAACTACACAAGGGAGGGAGGAAGAGAACTTCAAGACTTAGGAAGATTTTTGGATGAAGAAGTCTTCCAAAGGGTGGGGTATTTATAGGTCAAGAAATGGCCAACCAATGGCCAAGATTCAACCAAGTGTAAGGCAAGTGTAGGGCTAGATTTCAACCATGTGGACCTTATCCATCTACCACACAACTTGCACAAAATATCCTACCAACTAAAGTGGTCCAAATCGTCCAAGCCAAGCCATGGTTGCCGCCCGCCTTCCAATGTGAGGGTGACACATGTCACCCTCCCGTTGGTCCAAAATGTTTCGTCTCTCGGAAAAATCCGCAAAAATTATAAATGACATAGCCGGAATTTTCCCTACGAAAGCTGTGGAAACGTTTCGTCGAAAAACGATTCCTATCGGCACTTGTGCCCAAATTTCGAAACTTGTCAATTCTTAAGGCAAAAATTTAATACGTACGCCCTCACGTACATACTCTGGAAATACGGGTATAACATTCTCCTCCTTAGAAACATTCGTCCCGAATGTTCCTTCTCAAGACGGATTAAGAAGATCTTCTAACAAGTTGCCAACGCCGCCGCCGCCACGAACTAACACACGCATTTCTTCCTTAAGGCCATTCCGCCCTTGCGATCGCTTCGGTCGAACATATCCACGAACTCATACGATGGTCATCAAAACTTGGGCCTAACACCTGGTGACCCTACCTCGGCGGGACCACCCAGCCGACCCACTCAATCCGGCCACGGGTTGACACGCAACACGCCCTCAACCCGACCCTCCGTCACGCCAACTCTCTAGTTTCTTGATCCGAACAATCTTACCTCTACAGGTCATGAAAGCTACCACTTCCATTTCACACTACCCAGGGACTTACCCTTTTCACTAACCAGGTTTCTAAATCACACTTTTAGCACAAAGCTATCCAAACATAACATTAAACACATCAACAACATCAATACATACAAAACTCTAGAGGGTTAGGGATATACCTGAATCTACCGCTCCTCTCTAATCATAGGCCTGCCCTGCAGGGCGCATAGCTGTAGAAGGCGATGAACCAGCCACTGATCCTGAAGGCTGAGTCGTAACATCCGTGCTACCCTTGGTCGGACAGTTCCTCGCAAAATGGCCCGCCGCCGCAAAAATAACAAGCTCCTCGCACCACGACATTCCGAATGCGGTCTACCACATCGACCACACCGAGGTAGGGGTGACTGCACCTGGCCAACACCCTTACTCCCCTGGACACCTGAACCCATGGAGCTCTGACCTGCTCCCGAAGGTTGTGGAGGACCACTGCCGGGCGGAGGTACAAAACTAGTCTGCTGCTGAGGCGGTCCGCCTCGAAAGTCACCAAAGGACCCTGCCGTCCTGGCCCTCTTCTGCTGATCTTGGTCATTCCGTTGATTTCTCCGCTCCTCACCTCCAAGTGCATAAGCTGCATGCGGCAATGTCCATGCCCGGTGAAGAGCTACACCAACAACTCTCTGCTAGGTAATCATCGAGCCTCAGAACATATCGGTGCACTCGATCCTCCATACTAGCTACTAATGCGGGAACATACCGCCAATGAGTCGAACTCCACATTGTACTCGAATCAGACGCCTGCTCGCCTCAACATCAAAAATCTACCGAGCCCTCCTCATCTCGCGAGGCAAGAAATGTGCCGAAGGCCCCAAAACTCGTCCCAAACGGCTGGAAGTGCATTCTCTCCCGACAGCTCCCATGAATCAAACGCCGATCGCAGTATCACGCACCGATGCGAACCGGCGTCTCGACTCGGTCTCAAGCCTTGATCACCCGCGTGATCCTTCAGAATCGACGGATGAACTCCTGCGGATCATCTCGAGCCTCGACCGTAGAACTCTGGCGGCTACAACTCGTAAAATCTCGTAGCCTCAAACTATTCGCTCTCGGGTGCACCACGTGCCGCTGAATCGAACTGCGTCGGCCCACTATCTCATATTCGCCACAACCTCGCCGATAATCGCCATCTCTTGTGACCCATCTCCCGCCTGCATCGTGGACCGAGGCTTGCATCTTGGCCGGCTCGCGCTCGTACTCTCGAACCACGCTCGCGCCTCCTACGCTTTGCCTTCTGGCCACCGTCGCCACGCGAGGCATAACTGGTAAAATGAAACACGTCAGAGGGGTCCAACTTACAACTCAGCTCTAAGGCACGATCTTAGAATGAGAAGAATAGAAACCAATCCTACATGTCCTATAGCCTCCTGATTATAGATGTGGTGCACAACACACCGATAATCAAGACTCTACTAGACACGGTCTATAGACACTTTCCGAGGACTAACTGCTCTGATACCACTTTGTAACGCCCCGAACCCGGGCCCGTTACTGGTGCCTTACCCCGGGCACCCTAGTGATACAACATCAGAGAAAACCAGCGGAAAATAAAACATGAATCATGAAACAAGAGATATAATAAATAAACAGGCCAACCAAAACAGTTGCCTTCAGTATATACATAAAACCCGAACAGTTTAATCCTTTTACAACCCTGCCCACAACAGCATGCACTTAAGATTTACCACAACTATGACGGACAGGGGCCGCCATACCCTCGAATGTACAAGAACCTACAACTCGGGAACACATACCAAAAGATAAGCCTCCGAGAAACGGAGCTTCCAATACGCTGAATCGTGATACTAAGAGCGAGGATCCACGCCGATGTACCTCTACTGCGGCATGAACGCAGCCCAAGGAGGTCGATAACAGTACCAAGTATGTGAAATCAGAAAATATCAGAAATGAAATCATACTAATCTATATAAAGCGGAGACATGTATGATAACCAAACTACGATTCACAACATAAAAGCGATGTCGATCGGGACTCACGCCTCAAGTCATCACTCAAATATAACTATGGGTCTCACGCCCACAACATCAATCATGTTCGCGTCATGCCGCATGCCCTCGGAATTCTGCATCGGTGTAGACATGTCCATGATGCAACAATAATACCAATGCCCCATGGCCACATGCCCCGGACCAGACGGTGTAGACACGCCCATGTGACATCAACAACAATATCTTGGGTGATCAACCCTGCCGCGTAACCACATGCCCCGAATTTACATCGGTGTAGACATGTCCATGTAGCCACAAGAACAATATATCGGGTAATCAACCCTGCCGCATGGCCACACGCCCCCGGAATTCTGCATCGGTGTAGACATGTCCATGTAGCCACAATAACAATACAGCAAACAAAATGGAAACATACCCGTGGAATTCTCCACATCGCCAAAGACGCTCCAAGTAAGTTCTCAATAAGTCAACCGCCCTCTATCGAGAGACGCCAGAATACGTAAACACCACACTTGCACAACAAAGGCTATCATCACAAGCATAGGCAAGTTTCACAACAACAAGCATAGGCAAGTTTCACCACAACAAGCATAGGCAAGTTATACCTCACTCAAGTACCTTCATTTTATGCCCAAGTCCGGGTTTTAACCCTAAAGTACTACTTACGTTAAACCCTTTAAAAGATCCGTTTCTTTCACATAAGTCACACAATACCCGTAGTATTAAAATAGTGACTATCTTATTAAGTAAACAAAATACCTCCCCTTTTTGTAAAAATCAAGTAACAACATTATTTTCCAAACGTTCAAGTTTGCCTAATTTCAAATGCCTAAGTCACTTTTTTTAGAAAGGTTTCATAACTCATAGTCTTAATCTCCTTTAAAACATTTGAGTAACATATGCCATATATGTGAGTAGGTTATTCTTGTTTATAACAATCTTATTACAGCAGCCATGATCTAGAAAATGTAATATCATTTTGTCTCATCTTAGTTTCTATGCAGATGGAGGTTTCTACTGGTTTTAATAATACTTCATTACTTAAATACATTTTCCTTTATTAACGCTGCAGTGGTTTGTCGATACACATTCTGATTTCCGAAATCAGTAAGACATCATTCCCTTTAAATAAAACCAAGTACTCATTACTCACGAATGAGGTTTCACACAAACATTCACATTAAAACAAATAAGTTAAGTCTCTTATCTTATAAGATCAAGTCTCTTAACTTCTAACACCAGTAACCCATTTTCTTTACCTCTCTTAAGACATTATACCTAACTCCCCATAAAGCTAGTATAACTCTTTTTAAAACCTTTAAAACCAAGTGTTACTCTTTCTTTCAAAACGATTCACAAATCTTTTGAAATACTTCAACTTCTTCATTAACACATAACAAGCCAGTTATAACCAAATCAGTTCCCTTTTGAAAACCACAACCCATTTTCTCACCTACATAAAACTGTTATAACCAACTTCCCATAAAGCCGTTATAACACTTTATGTTTTAAAACAATCAAACACAAGCTTAACACATATGACGTCTACCACTACATAGTTTACACATATCATGCTAGAAGAGATAGGAAGAGGTTCACATACCTCGCGACGATTGTCGACTAATAGCAAAACGCCCAAGTACCTCAAACCGCCGCTACTTTAAGCCAAGTGGATCACTCCACACGTAGTACTTCAACCTATAAGGCCACGCGCGCTTATTAACATCTAGATCTCAACGTTCCATATTCTACTGAAAATCGCAAAGACCTCCTCCCGCATGACAGCGTAAATCTCCTCTATCGAGGCCGCTACCAAGCCAACCGTGGGGTTTACACGCCTAACCTGACGTGTACAATTCTACTACACAAGAATGCTATACAAGTCTCATCTGAATACACCCCTATGTAATTACGATTCGATTCTTTATTCTTCAGGCTTAAGTCAAAAGACATTGCCACAATACTAAGTTCAGTTCTATATATAGTATACTTCAACTATATATTCTAACAACATGTAATTTCCAATTACAATAGAAGGACAGAGTGTTTACCTTGATAAGCCCAAAATTATCCGAGTTTAATGTCGCTCTCCCGAGCAAGGTTTAGCTCATCTCGAGTGCTCCAAACAACCCTAAGTTCTAACCAACTTCTACTTACAACTTCAACTACGGGTGAAGATTTCCTTAGGGTTTCGTTTAGAGGCTAAAGGAAAGTATAATCGTATTTTCCGGGTTTTTCGTACAAAGGGTACTTTGGAAAGTACTACAAGGTATTTGGGCTAAAGTATTTGGACATTATAACGATACTAGAGAGTATTTCTATACCATAACAATGGGTATTATACGAAAACAACTAGGCTAGTGGGGTACTCACTGCTAGCACCACTGTGAGGGTGGTGCTCTCGGCTAGTACTCACAAAGGGTAGGGGTTTCTCGCCACAAGGCCTCACAAGAGGAAGCGGGGTGGTGGACTAACTACACAAGGGAGGGAGGAAGAGAACTTCAAGACTTAGGAAGATTTTTGGATGAAGAAGTCTTCCAAAGGGTGGGGTATTTATAGGTCAAGAAATGGCCAACCAATGGCCAAGATTCAACCAAGTGTAAGGCAAGTGTAGGGCTAGATTTCAACCATGTGGACCTTATCCATCTACCACACAACTTGCACAAAATATCCTACCAACTAAAGTGGTCCAAATCCAAGCCAAGCCACGGTTGTCGTCGAGCCTTTCCAATGTGAGGGTGACACATGTCACCCTCCCGTTGGTCCAAAATGTTTCGTCTCTCGGAAAAATCCGCAAAAATTATAAATGACATAGCCGGAATTTTCCCTACGAAAGCTGTGGAAACATTTCGTCGAAAAACGACTCCTATCGGCACTTGTGCCCAAATTTCGAAACTTGTCAATTCTTAAGGCAAAAATTTAATACGTACGCCCTCACGTACATACTCAGGAAATACGGGGTATAACAGCGTTCTTGCCGCAGGTAGAGGTACACCAGTCGTTGATCCCCGCTCTTAGGATCACAGTTCAGCGTTTTGGGAAGCTCCGTTTCTTCGGAGGCTTATCTCTGGTATAGTCCCCTGTCGTTGTAGGTACTTACATTCAGGGGTATGGCGGGGCCCTGTCCCGCCATTGTTGTTATATCATTCTTAGAGGTCTGTAGTACTGTTGTGGGCAGAATTTGTAAAAAGGATGTAACTGTTCGGATTTAAGCTTTTATATATGCCGAAAGGCAACTTTTCTTCAGATAAACTGTGTCTCTTTTACATTGTTTCATGTTGTGTTTTATGTTCCGCTGATTACTCTGATGTATGTCTACTTGGGTGCCCGGGGTAAGGCACCAGTCACGGGCCCGGGTTCGGGTTGTGACATGCAACTACATTGGCCTTCCCTGGGTGGTATAGGATATCGACATCGTAATCCTTAAGCAGCTCCAACCACCGTCTCTGTCGCAAGTTCAGCTCCCTATGGCTGAAGATATACTGGAGACTCTTGTGGTCTGTGTAAATATCCACGTGAACTCCATATAAATAATGTCACCAGATCTTCAAGGCATGAATCACTGCTGCCAATTCTAAGTCATGTGTGGGGTAATTCTTCTCATGCTTCCTAAGTTGTCGAGATGCATAAGCTATAACTTTGTCGTGCTGCATCAGTACGCACCCAAGCCCGACACCCGACGCATCACAATAAACCACATAACCGTCTAAACCCTCTGGAAGAGTAAGAACGGGGGCGGTCGTCAATTTATCCTTTAGTAACTGGAAACTTTCCTCACAAGCATCCGTCCACCGGAACATATGTCACGACCCGACCCCGGGCCCGCGACTGGTGCCCTACCTGGGCACCCTTACAGGTATACATCAGAGATAATCAGCGGAACATACATGAAACTTATAAATAAATCATCAAAGACAAAATCAACAGGTTAGCCGATAAGGCTACCTCCCTAGATAGTAAATACATAAACAAAGCAGTTGCCTCCTTTCCTTTACAAACAGACCCACAATATGTGACTACAGACCTCTAAGAGTTTTTAACATAACAACTGTGGCGGGACAGGGCCCCGCCATACCCCTGAATAACATAAATCTACAACCTCAGGGAAAACCATACCAAGAGATAAGCCTCCGGAGCAAATGGAGCTTTTCTCAAAACTGAACCGAGATCCTAAGAGCAAGGATCACCACCCTGGGTACCTAAAACTGCGGCATTTAACGCACTTCCGGGCCGTCATAACAAAAATTTAATATGGAATGTAACTAACGATGCGAAATGATCATAATCAGATAAAAGAATGACAGGGACAAGTATAAAAAAAATACATACCAGATCCTGCCGTGTCATTACCACTTATAAACTTAATCGTACCTTATTATCCTTTCCCATTTTCAATAAAAGTTATAGTCACAATCTTAAGGACATGATTAGGAAAAATCATTAAGTTAATTACCGTATAACTTACTTATCTTTCATAAGTATAATCCGGCCCTTTAAGGAGGGTCGCCTTTACTACCCGGCCCGATCTGGGACGCAACCAAGTCACACAAATATCAAAGCGTGCCCGTGGAATCCCCCATCACTGCCGACAGCTATAAGTTTAAAATATAACCATGTGACGCGCTCGTGGCATCCCACCTCACTGTCGGCGTACACATACACAACACATATATATATCTCCTGCCCGTGGAATCCCACATCACTGCCGACAGCTATAAATGTAAAATATAACCATGTGACGCGCCCGTGGCATCCCACCTCACCGTTTGCCCACATATACATATATATATATATATATATATATCGCGACGCATGCCCCTAATCCCACATCGTATAAGCATGGCCATAACGTGCCTCGGCATCCTCATCGTAGGCGCAGTCTTCATGGGAGCTAGCCCATGGAGTAATAATATAACATGCCCCTAATCCTCATCGCGGTACATCTCTTCATGGGGAGCTAGCCCATGGAGTAAAATATAACATGGTCGCATGCCCCGGAATACCACATCGTATAAGCATGACCATGGAGTAATAAAACGCGCGGGCATCTAACCCGCATCCTGGCTGCATGCCTCGGCATCCCTCATCGTATAAGCATGGCCAAGATCAATCACAATGGAAGCATACCCGTGGAATCCCCCGTCACTGCCGGTACGTCCAATAAAATGTCTGGGCATCTAACCCGCATCCTGGTCACATGTCCCGGAATCCCACATCGTATAAGTATGTCCAAGGATCAATCAAAATGAAAGCATACCCGTGGAATCCCACATCACTGTCGGTACGTCCAAGTAAACTTACAACAAAACAGTCGGCCCTCCAACTGAGAGACACGACAACGTAGACATATAATACTTGCACTCAAAGCTATCACAAGCAAACCTAGGCAAGTTCATTAAACCTTTAGACTTCCATCTTTATAAACTCATGGTACTTTCGTTTTACACATTAAAATCCGGGAATTAAACCCCAAGTACTACGTACTCCTACTCTTTTAGAAAGTCCCTTTTTCAAATAAAACTTCCAAGATACTAACAACCGTAGTATCAAGTCATACTACCTTCAAGACAAGTCACAATACCTTCTTAGAAATACAATTTACCGGCTTCTAAATCAAGTGACTTCTTCCTCAAAACATTAAACGATTTATACCATTAAGACGGTTGCCTTCTTCATTTCAAACCAATTCTTTGCTTACATTATTAGAAAACCATTCTCTTAACCTTCCATAAAGTCGTTATAACCAACTTCCCATAAAGCCGTTATAACCCTTTATGGTTTTAGACCAACTCATTCCTTTTATAACCAAGAGACTTCTACTTTTTGAAACCGAGTATTATATACTTTCAAATCAATTCTCTTAACTTTCAAAAATACAATTAGTCTCTTAACCTTTAGAACTCAAGTGACTCCTTTTATTATAAAACCTTAGGCAATTGATGCCTTAAAATTCAAGTTGCCTTTTCATTAAAAACGAGTCATTTATCTTTCCATAAAGCAAATATAACCAACTTCCCATAAAGCCGTTATATTCACTTTATACCTTAGCCAAAATACAATTTCCTATCCAAGGGACTTATACGTTTAAAACGGAACAAGTATCACATACTTCAAAACTCTTCAAGTCCCTTAACTTATAAAAACATTAGACATCCTTAATACTTTCAAAGAAGTGAGTTAATCTCCTAACTCACCCGACTTGGCTATTCATAAAACTATTAAAGGATATCAAGGTGTCAGACGCTCACCGTACTACATACGTGCAACTAGTCATGCTCAAAAGATAGGAAAAGTTCTACATAGAGTAAATCACACAACTACCTCTTAACTTCTAAGAGTAGAAGGAAACATGAAATGATACCACAGGTATATTCCATACATAGAATCATGCCAAAGGAAGGAAGAGGTTCACATACCCCGCGACGATTATCGACAAGTAGCAAAATGCTCCAAAGTACTTCAACCTTGATAGCTATTCCACCCTCCAAGTAGGATACGCTATTCTTAGTACTTCAACCTATAATGGTCACAATACGTCCATTAACCTCCTACTTCAAACGTAGAATATTCCAAGTGCCTAAGTCACTAAATTCTACGGAAAATCGGACCGAACATCCTTTGTTTCTACTTACTTTTCCACGTTTTGCAAGGCCGAATACAATAACCAAACACGCCACATTTAAGGCCCAATCAAAGCAATTAACAATAGGGTATTACACGTCTACTAGACGTGTAAAATTCCGCCCCACAAACGATATCAAATTAATACAACTTACTAGGCCAATTCGGCTAACTTGAAGTACTACAACATCAATTCTTATCCAATTTCCATTTCAATCCAAGTTATTAGCCTAACATGATATCAAGTCGCAATTGATTATAACTACCATAATCTCCAAGTAATTAACATGCGACGATTCTAATAACGACCAATTTGTAATCCGACTTCACATGGCTTGCATTACATTTCGGATTCTAAGGCTACAAGCAATCCATAATACTTATAACTTCAACACATATACTTCATGCTAGCAACATGTAAAGCTAACAACAATATAAATAATCTTGTGACACTTTTAAGAGACAAGATTATACCTCAACGAATCTTAATCCAACTCCAACCAAGTCGCTCTTAGCAACTTAGAGCCTCTTCAAGACACTTCAATCCGCTACTGAGACCCTTAGAACAATACCAACAAGGTTCCTCCAAACTTCCAAACAAAACCTAGAAGACAACTAGGTTTTCACTTTATACTAACCCGAAAACTATCTTTTCCGAGATTTTTCTATTGAGATATGCTTACAATACACTTAGGAACCTTGGTTTAAAGTGGGAAAATTATTGGACAACAAACAAATTTTTTCCATGTGGAGAGGGAGTGAACCCGAGAGCAACATGCTCTTGTTCATCCAATATTTGTGTAAATTTGGCTAAGTGTTAGGCTTGTCTCACTACTAGTAGTATTATATAGGGACATGGAGGGTCAAGATGTAAACAAATGGGTGGTTTGGATGAAGTCTTATTAAATATCAAGACTTTGGACCCTTTGACTTAGTCAATTTTGTCAAGCTCTCTATTAGCAAGACTTGTCTTCCTAACAAGGGTCAAATGACCCTTGTGCCCATGCTACAATTCGTCCAAGGCACCATAAGGGGGGGTGACACGTGTCGCCCTCCCATTCGTCACAATATTACATTTTTCGACAATTTCACAATTCCGATAAAAAAAAAATTACAAGTCTCAAATCATAACACTCATGAAGTTCTTACGACGTTCTAAAGCATGTCCTGTAAATACGGTGTAACATTCTTCCCCTTAGAAACATTCGTCCTCGAATGTTCTTTCGGAGTCCAATCTAATTAAAGCGCGACATAGTCTCCTTATACTACACCCTTCTTACAACATATGCCACCCATGGCCACATAACAATATTTATACTAAGATGTCAACCTTGGCACTCACGAAGCCAACTAGCCCATACTTATAATGACCTCCAAGTCTGTCATAATCCTCTCTACTAGGTCTACTAGGGTCTGACGACTGTATCATCACCGGTAAAACCTCATATCCCCGCTCAGCTACCACCCCACACACTCACGGGTGTAGTTACCTCGAAAGGTTCTTATGGATTCAGGTTCTATTCCTTTACACTTGGTTGTTATCTTTCTTACTGGTCGCACTCTTTCCGTATTTCCAACTCATACTAGTATACATAACTTCCATACCGATGTTGGCCTCCAATATTTTGGAGTCACTCTTTTAAACAACATAAGGTCATTTCCGACTCCCACGACCTGGTTCCGGTGGAACGCGTCCACGAACCCGTAAAACAATTAACTAGACATGGGCCTTGCACCCTCGTGACCGTGTCACATAGCGGAACTACTACCAACTGATCCCACTCCATTCCAGGCCATGGGGAGACCCGCAACAGGTCATCACCCCGACCCGCCACCGCACTTAACTCTTATTCTTGGTCTATAATAAATCTTTCTACCCGAGAAGACCTTGTACATCTAAGGTCTCAGCGGTCTTCAACATTCTTAGGCTCGCAATTTCCATGCTCCAAGCCTATCTTATCAGTCTCCCCGTAAACGGGTACAAAAACTTCTCATAATACCATAATCGTGTCGTTGATCACAACAACCATAACTTACTCTATACGGACCTCATCCGTACAATTCTCTTAACCCTACTACGCAGCTTAATCTATTAACATGACATTCCGTTAAGTTCCTTAACATGGCGTCTTAAGGGTTCACTACCGTATCAGACAGCTCCTCCTTGCCCAATAATCTCAACATAAAACACACGACCTTGGCAAAAATTCATTAACTATTCCATACCTTCCCGGTATCTAGTTAGTCTTTACCACTCTTGGTAAATCTAAAACCATTCTAGGCAACCCATAAATGACCTCATACATAACCAGATAGATGTATGTCACAATACCAACTATACTATATCATTACCAACCCGGATACGCAATCCACATAGTCTTTCCCGGTCATCACGCTTTCTCGTGCAATCAACATAACTCGTTAGGGAGAGACGATTTAACAACACGGCTCTATCGCACGATCTCAGAGTGAGAAGAATGAAACCAATCCTAAATGTCCTGCAACCTCCCTGATTATAGATGTGGTGCACAACACACCGATAATCAAGACTCTACTAGACACGGTCTGTAGACACTTTCCGAGGACTAACTGCTCTGATACCACTTTTGTCACGACCACCAAGCTCGCGATCGTGCCCTACCTGGGCACCCTTACAGGTATACATCAGAGATAATCAGCGGAACATACATGAAACTTATAAATAAATCATCAAAGACAAAATCAACAGGTTAGCCGATAAGGCTACCTCCCTGGATAGTAAATACATAAACGAAGCAGTTGCCTCCTTTCCTTTACAAACAGACCCACAATATGTGACTACAGACCTCTAAGAGTTTTTAACATAACAACTGTGGCGGGACAGGGCCCCGCCATACCCCTGAATAACATAAATCTACAACCTCAGGGAAAACCGTACCAAGAGATAAGCCTCCGGAGCAAATGGAGCTTTTCTCAAAACTGAACCGAGATCCTAAGAGCAAGGATCACCACCCTGGGTACCTAAAACCTGCGGGCATGAACGCAGCCCCCCGAAGGGGGTCAGTACAACAGGTACCGAATATGGAACAGAAATAACGTACAGTAAACAGATCATAACTGTACAAAAGAATGACAGGGACAAGTATAAAAAAAATACATACCAGATCCTGCCGTGTCATTACCACTTATGAACTTAATCGTACCTTATTATCTTTTCCCATTTTCAATAAAAGTTATAGTCACAATCTTAAGGACATGATTAGGAAAAATCATTAAGTTCATTACCGTATAACTTACTTATCTTTCATAAGTATAATCCGGCCCTTTAAGGAGGGGCGCCTTTACTACCCGGCCCGATCTGGGACGCAACCAAGTCACACAAATATCAAAGCGTGCCCGTGGAATCCCCCATCACTGCCGACAGCTATAAGTGTAAAATATAACCATGTGACGCGCCCGTGGCATCCCACCTCACTGTCGGCGTACACATACACAACACATATATATATCTCCTGCCCGTGGAATCCTGCCATCATCGCCATACTATAAATGTAAAATATAACCATGTGACGCGCCTGTGGCATCCTCACCTCATCACGTGCGTATACATATACAACATATATATATATATATATATATATATATATATATATATATATATATCGCGACGCATGCCCCGAATCCCACATCGTATAAGCATGGCCATAACGTGCCCTCGCATCCTCATCGTGAGGCGCAGTCTTCGCCGTGAGCTAGCCCGTGGAGTAATAATATAACATGCCCCTAATCCTCATCATGGGTACATGTCTTCATGGGGAGCTAGCCCATGGAGTAAAATATAACATGGTCGCATGCCCCGGAATCCCACATCGTATAAGCATGACCATGGAGTAATAAAATGCGCGGGCATCTAACCCGCATCCTGGCTGCATGCCCCGGCATCCCTCATCGTATAAGCATGGCCAAGATCAATCACAATAGAAGCATACCCGTGGAATCCCCCGTCACTGCCGGTACGTCCAATAAAATGTCCGGGCATCTAACCCGCATCCTGGTCACATGCCCCGGAATCCCACATCGTATAAGCATGTCCAAGGATCAATCAAAATGAAAGCATACCCGTGGAATCCCACATCACTGTCGGTACGTCCAAGTAAACTTACAACAAAACAGTCGGCCCTCCAACTGAGAGACACGACAACGTAGACATATAATACTTGCACTCAAAGCTATCACAAGCAAACCTAGGCAAGTTCATTAAACCTTTAGACTTCCATCTTTATAAACTCATGGTACTTTCGTTTTACACATTAAAATCCGGGAATTAAACCCCAAGTACTACGTACTCCTACTCTTTTAGAAAGTCCCTTTTTCAAATAAAACTTCCAAGATACTAACAACCGTAGTATCAAGTCATACTACCTTCAAGACAAGTCACAATACCTTCTTAGAAATACAATTTACCGGCTTCTAAATCAAGTGACTTCTTCCTCAAAACATTAAACGATTTATACCATTAAGACAGTTGCCCTTCTTCATTTCAAACCAATTCTTTGCTTACATTATTGTTATACCCCGTATTTCCAGAGTATGTACGTAAGGACGTACGTGGAGAATTTGAGCCTTAAGTTAGGCTTTGGTTCGAAATTTGGGCACAAGTGCCTGTTATACCCCGTAGTTGCAGGGTATGTATGTGAGGACGTACGTACGAGAGTACGGCAGAAAATTTTGAAAAGAAAGAAAGATGTGAGTTTTCGATGGAAAAGTTTCCGGTTATTTGTGAAGAAAAAGGTTCGTTAATGGGAATTGGATTCCCAGATTTGGTATTTGGACTTCATAGATTATATTAGAATTTTGAGATTTTATTTTCGGAAATGGTCACGTGGGGCCCACGGGAGAAATTTACTGCTTTGTGGCCCGCTTTGTTTTTGAGATTTCCAGAATTGGATATTTTCTAAGACGAAATATTCAGGCGACGGGGCGACACGTGTCACCCCCATGTGGCACCCTTGGCTGATTTTACATTTGTGCACAACACCCGGTTGGAGTCGTTTTTAAACGCTTTGCGAACTGCGAAGGAAAATTCCGCTATGTCGCTTTGTATTTTTGCTGATTTTTCCGAGAGATGAAATATTTTGGACCAATAGGAGGGCGACATGTGTCACCCGCACAATGGAGACAAGTGGGGCGGCACTTGGCCGATTTGGAGGGGCATGTTGTGCTAGATATTTGTGTAGATATTTGTGAGGGTTTTAAGGAGTAGGGGCTAGGGTGCACTTGGCTTGATCTTGGCCTTACACTTGCCTTGCACATGGCTTAATCTTGGCCATTGGTTGGCCTTTGGTTTTGCTATAAATACCCTCCTTGTGAAGACTTATTCATTCACCTCACTTTGTCTAAGTCTTGAAATCCCTCCTCCCTCTAGTAGCCTCGCCCTAAGCCTCTCCCCTCCTCCTCCTTGTGGCCTGGCCGGTAGAAGGTCCCCTGTGGTGCTAGCCGTGGGTACCCCTAGCCTAGTTGTTTTCGCATAATACCCTTTGTGGTATAGAAATACTCCCTAGTATTGTTATAATGCCCAAAATACCTTAGCCTTGTACCTTGTAGTATTCCAAAGATACCTCTTACGTAGAGTCCGGAAATACTACCTTTTGTCCTTTAGTCTCAAACCGAAACCCTAAGGAAATCTTCATAGTTGGTGAAGTATTTGAGTAGAAGTTGGTTAGAACTTCTAAGGGTTGTTTGGAGTGGTTTGGAGCGCACGGAGGAGCTAAACCTTGCTCAGACCGACATTATAACTTGGATAATTTTGGGCTTATCGAGGTAATTATCTTGTCCTCTATTGTAATTGGAAATTACATGTTTGTTAGAATATATAGTTGAAGTATACTATATATGGAGCTATACTTAGTATTCGGCAATGTCTTTTGACTTAAGCTGAAGAATAAAGAATCGAATCGAATCAGATTTACATAGGATCAGACAAGAGACTTGTGTAGAATTGTACACGCCCGGTTAGGCGTAAACCCCACGGTTGGCTTGGTAGCCTCGATAGAGGAGGAGATTTACGCATGTTGCGGGAGGTCTTGCCAATTTTCTATAGAAAGATAGAAACTTATGTTTTGGGGTTAATAGACGTTTGTGACCTTTATAGGTGAAAGTACTAAGAGTAGCGTATTCTACTCGAGGAGTGGAAAGGGCTAGCAAGGTTGTAGTACTTGGAGCATTTTGCTTATTGTCGATAAATCGTCGCGAGGTATGTGAACCTCTTCCTATCTTTTCTAGCATGATTTTTGTGAACTATGTAGTACGATAGACGTACATGTGCTAAGTGATTTGGTTGGTTTAAAACATAGGGTGTTATAATAGCTTTATGGGAAGTTAGTTATAACGACCTTATGTAAGTGAAAATGGTTTACTGATGTTAGAAGTTAAGAGACTTAACTTATTTGTTTTAATGTGGATGTTTGTGTGAAACCTCATTCGTAAGTAATGAGTACTTGGTTTTACTGATTTCGGGAATCAGAATGTGTATCGACAGACCACTGCAGCGTTAATAAAGGAAAATGTATTGAATAATGATGTGTTGTATTAAAACCAGTAGAAACCTCCATCTGCATAGAAACTAAGATGAGACAAAATGATATTACATTTTCTAGATCATGGCTGCTGTAATAAGAATGTTGTAAACAAGAATAACCTACTCTCACGTGAGACATATATTACTCAATTGTTCTAAAAAGGAATCAAGTGATTAAGTTTGGGAACTATGAAACCATTTGAAAATGAGAAGCTTGAGTAATTGAAACTAGGCAAACTGGAACTTAGGAAAAGAATGTTACTTGATTTTGAAAAGGAATGTGGGTTGGTCATTCTAATACTACGTATCGGGTGACTTTTATAGAAGTAATGGATCTCTTTTAAAAGAACTTAACGTATGTAGTACTTTGGGGTTAAAACCCGACTTTGGTATAAATGGAAGTACTTTGAGTTGTTGTGAAACTTGCCTATGCTTGTTGTTGTGAAACTTGCCTATGCTTGTTGTTGTGAAACTTGCCTATGCTTGTTGTTGTGAAACTTGCCTATGCTTGTTGTTGTGAAACTTGCCTATGCTTGTTGTTGTGAAACTTGCCTATGCTTGTGATGATAGCCTTTGTTGTACAAGTGTGGTATTTACGTATTACCGCTCTCGATAGAGGCCTCGACTTGTCGAGAACTTACTTGGGCGTCTTTGGCGGTGATGGAGAATTCCACGGGTATGTTTCCATTTTGATTACTGTCTTGTTGTTGATGTCACATGGACATGTCTACACCGATGCAGAATTCCGGGGGCATGCGGCCATGCGGTCGGGTTGATTACCCGATATATTGTTATTGTGGTTACATGGACATGTCTACACCGAGGTAGAATTCCGGGGCAGGTGGCCATGCGCAGGTTGATCACCCAAAGATATTATTGTTGATGTCACGGACGCGTGTCTACACCGAGGTAGAATTCCGGGGGCATGTGGCCATGGGTCATTGGTTTTTTTGTTGCATCATGGACATGTCTACACCGATGCAGAATTCCGGGGGCATGCGGCCATGATGCGAACATGATTGATGTTGTGGGCGTGAGACCCATAGTTATATTTGAGTAATGACTTGAGGGCGTGAGCCCCTGACTGGGTATGACTGCTTTTATGTTGTGAACTGTAGTTTGGTTATCATACATGTCTCCTGCTTTCTATAGACTACTATGATTTCATTACGATTTTTACTGAGCACATACTTGGTACTGTTGTCTCGACCTCTTCGGGGCCGCGTTCATGCCGCAGGTAGAGGTACATCGGTCGTGGATCCCCGCCCTTAGGATCACAGTTCAGCAGATTGGGAAGCTCCGTTTCTTCGGAAGCTTATCTTTTGGTATGTGTTCCCTGAGTTGTAGGTTCTTGTACATTCAGGGGTATGGCGGGCCCTGTCCGTCATAGTCGTTGTAAATCTTAGGTGCAGTAGTAATCGTTGTGGGCGGGGTTGTAAAGGATTAAACTGCTCGTGTTTTATGTATATACCGAAGGCAACCGCTTTTGGTTGCTTTGTTTATTATTATATCTCATGTTTCATGACTCATGTTTTATTTTCCATTGGTTTTCTCTCGATGTTGTATCACTAGGGTGCCCGATAAGGCACGATGCTGCCCCGAACGGGTCGTTACAAAAGTGGTATCGAGCGATTAATCCTCGGAAAGTGTCTGCACCGTGTCTAGTAGTCTTGATTATCGGTGTGTTGTGCACCACATCTATAATCGAGGCTATAGGACATTTAGGATTGGTTTCCATTCTTCTCATTACGAGATCGTGCCTTAGAGATGTGTTGTAAGTGGGACCCTCCGACGTATCTCGTTTTACCGATTATGCCTCGCGCAGGCAAACCGAGCCCAGGAGGGCAAGGCAGCGAGGGTGCCGCTAGTGAGATCTGAGGAGTACGAGGCGCAGCCCGCAAGACTGAGGTTGTGCTCAGACGGCGGGTTTTGTGGACGCCGCCACCCCAGCGAGAGGTTAGAGCCGCAAAGAATGGCTGCCGAGACCGCAGCACTGAGCCTCCACCCCACACCGGGGCGAGGAGATGGGTTACAAGGAGATGGCGATTCCGCCGTGGTCGTGGCTGTATGAGCGAGAGGCCGATGCAGCAGCCTGGCTCCAAAGACCGTGGTGCACCCGAGAGCGATAGTTTGAGGTCGCGGACTTTCCGAGTTGTAGCCCGCCAGAGTTTTATGGGTCGAGGCACGAGGATGATCCGCAGGAGTTCATCCGGCGATTCAATGATCACGCGGGTGATCAAGGCTTGAACCGAGTCTGTGACCTTTGGTTCGCATCGGCCGCGCGTGATACCGCAATGATCGATTGGTTTGATTCATGGGAGCTTTCCCGGGGAGAGCATGCACCTCCAGCAGTATGGGATGAGTTTTCGGGGGCTTTCCTCACGCACTTCTTGCCTCCGCAGCTGAGGAGGGCACGCCGGCGATTTTTGATGCTTAGACAGAGCGCGCACGGTTGAGTACAATGTGAGTTCGACTCATTGGCCCTGCGTCCCAGCGTTGGTAGCTAGTATGGAGGATCGAGTGCACCGATATGTTACAGGGCTCGATGATTACATGTCAGAGGCATGTTCAGGAGTAGCTCTTCAGCCGGGCATGGACATTGCCCGCATGCAGGCTCATGCACTAGGATGTGAGGTACGGAGAGGTCGACGGAATGACCTGGATCAGCAGAAGAGGGCCAGGACATCAGGGTCTTTTGGCGACTTTCGAGGCGGACCGCCTCAGCAGCATATTAGTTTTGCACCTCCGCCGGTGCAGAGTGGTCCTCCACAACCTTCAGAGTATTCGGGAGCGTCGTGGCTCGAGGTTGAGTTTCGAGGAAGTAAGGGTGTTGGCCAGATGCGGTCACCCCTACCTCGGTGTGGTCGATGTGGTAGACCACATTTCGGGGAGTGTCGTGGTGCCAGGGGAGCTTGTTATTTTTGCGGCCAGCAGGGCCATTTTGCGAGGAACTGTCCGACCAAGGGTAGCACGGATGTTACGACTCAGCCTACCGGATCAGTGGCTGGTTCATCGCCTTCTACAGTTATGCGCCCTGCAGGGCAGGCCTATGATTAGAGTGGAGCGGTAGCTTCAGGTATATCCTTAACCCTCTAGAGTTTTGGTATGCTTGTTATGATGGTCTCATTATTATGTGCTATGTACGAATAAGCGTTGTGTTAATTGTGAGTTTGAAAACATGTTTAGTTGGGAGGTTACGTATGGGGGCATGGTAAGTGTGAACCTTAGACTATGTCACGACTGAGACCTGTGGGTAAGGTCGTCTTGAGATTAAAGATTCGTTTTATGTTTGACCTTTATCAGAGTAGTAGTATACGTGGGATTTATTTGTGTGATAAGTCCGTGGGTAGTGTGAGATGGAAGTGGTAGCTTTCATGATGTGAATTAGTAAGATTGTTCCGGATCGGGGAACAAGAGTTTGGCGCGGTTGGGGGTCGGGTTGAGGACCATTTGCGGGTCAACCCGTAACCCGGTTTGGGGTGGGGTCAGTTCTGGGTGGTCCCGCCAGGTGGTAGGGTCACGAGGATGCTAGGCCCAAGTTTGTATGATCATCGTATGAGTTCGTGGACGCGTTCGACCAGAAGCGGTTCGTAAAGGCCGGGAATGGCCTTAAGGAAGTTTGAGGTTAGTAAGATGACCAAGTTTGGAGGTAGTGACTCCAGATTTTCGAACTAAGTAATGACTGAAGTATGGTACGTCTTCGAGAGTTCGAGTGTTCGAGAAGGGTACAACGAGTAAGGGAGGAAGATAACGTGTGTTATTTCGCGGCCGCGTGGCATGGCAACTTGTTAGAGGAACTTTATCGTTATTCGACTTGAGAAGGAACATTCGGACGAATGTTTCTAGAGAGGGAGAATGTTATACCCCGTAGTTGCGGGGTATGTATGTGAGGGCGACGCATTTGAGAGTACGCAGAAAATTTTGAAAAGAAAGAAAGATGTGAGTTTTCACGGAAAAGTGTCCGGTTATTTGTGAAGACAAAGTTTCGATAAGGGGAATTGGATTCCCAGATTTGGTATTTGGACTTCATAGATTATATTAGAATTTTGAGATTTTATTTTGGAAATGGTCACGCTGGGCCCACGGGAGAAATTTACTGCTTTGTGGCCCGCTTTGTTTTGAGATTTCCAGAATTGGATATTTTCTAAGACGAAATATTCTGGCGACCGGGGCGACACGTGTCACCCCATGTGGCACCCTTGGCCGATTTTACATTTGTGCACAACACCGGTTGAGTCGTTTTCGACTAAACGCTTGCGTAACTTGCGAAGGAAAATTCGCTATGTCGTTTTGTATTTTTATGATTTTTCCGAGAGGCGAAACATTTTGGACCAACGGGAGGGTGACATGTGTCACCTCACAATGGAGACAAGTGGCGTGACTGGCCGATTTGGAGGCATGTTGTGCTAGATATTTGTGTAGATATTTGTGAGGGTTTTGGAGTAGGGGCTAGGGTGCACTTGGCTTGATCTTGGCCTTACACTTGCCTTGCACATGGCTTAATCTTGGCCATTGGTTGGCCTTTGGTTTTGCTATAAATACCTCCCTTGTGAAGACTTATTCATTCACTCCTCACTTTGTCTAAGTCTTGAAATCCCTCCTCCTCTAGTAGCTCTCGCCCTAAGCCTCTCCTCCTCCTCCGTGGCCTTTGGCCGAGAAGCGGTCCCCTCAGTGGTGCTAGCCGGGGTACCCCTGCCTAGTTGTTTTCGCATAATACCCTTGTTGTGGTATAGAAATACTCCCTAGTATTGTTATAATGCCCAAAATACCTTAGCCTTGTACCTTGTAGTATTCCAAAGATACCTCTTTACGTAGAGTCCGGAAATACTACCTTTTGTCCTTTAGTCTCAAACCGAAACCCTAAGGAAATCTTCATAGTTGGTGAAGTATTTGAGTAGTGGTTAGAACTTCTAAGGGTTGTTTGGAGTGGTTTGAGCGCACAGAGTGGAGCTAAACCTTGCTCAGACCGACATTATAACTTGGATAATTTTGGGCTTATCGAGGTAATTATCTTGTCCTCTATTGTAATTGGAAATTACATGTTTGTTAGAATATATAGTTGAAGTATACTATATACGAGCTATACTTAGTATTCGCAATGTCTTTTGACTTAAGCTCAAGAATAAAGAATCGAATCGAATCAGATTTTCATAGATCAGATTGCAGAGACTTGTGTAGAATTGTACACGCCCGTTAGGCGTAAACCCCCTGGTTGGCTTGGTAGCGGCCTCGATAGAGAGGAGAGATTTACGCTGTCATGGAGGTCTTGAATTTTCTATAGAAAGATAGAAACTTATGTTTTGGGGTTAATAGGCGTTTGTGACCTTTATAGGTGAAAGTACTAAGAGTAGCGTATTCTACTCGAGGAGGAAAGGGCTAGCGGTTGTAGTACTTGGAGCATTTTGCTTATTGTCGATAAATCGTCGCGAGGTATGTGAACCTCTTCCTATCTTTTCTAGCATGATTGTTGTGAACTATGTAGTACGGTAGACGTACATGTGCTAAGTGATTTGGTTGGTTTAAAACATAGGGTGTTATAATAGCTTTATGGGAAGTTAGTTATAACGACCTTATGTAAGTGAAAATGGTTTACTGATGTTAGAAGTTAAGAGACTTAACTTATTTGTTTTAATGTGGATGTTTGTGTGAAACCTCATTCGTAAGTAATGAGTACTTGGTTTTACTGATTTCGGGAATCAGAATGTGTATCGACAGACCACTGCAGCGTTAATAAAGGAAAATGTATTGAATAATGATGTGTTGTATTAAAACCAGAGAAACCTCCATCCGCATAGAAACTAAGATGAGACAAAATGATATTACATTTTCTAGATCATGGTCAGTAATAAGAATGTTGTAAACAAGAATAACCTACTCTCACGTGAGACATATATTACTCAATTGTTCTAAAAGGAATCAAGTGATTAAGTTTGGGAACTATGAAACCATTTGAAAATGAGAAGCTTGAGTAATGAAACTAGGCAACCGAACTTAGGAAAAGAATGATGTTACTTGATTTTGAAAAGGAATGTGGGTTGGTCATTCTAATACTACGTATCGGGTGACTTTTATAGAAGTAATGGATCTCTTTAAAAGAACTTAACGATGTAGTACTGGGGTTAAAACCCGACTTTGGTATAAATGGAAGTACTTGTTGTTGTGAAACTTGCCTATGCTTGTTGTTGTGAAACTTGCCTATGCTTGTTGTTGTGAAACTTGCCTATGCTTGTTGTTGTGAAACTTGCCTATGATTGTTGTGAAACTTGCCTATGCTTGTGATGATAGCCTTTGCATGTACCGTGTGGTATTTCGTATTACCGCGTCTCGATAGAGGCCTTCGACTTGTTGAGAACTTACTTGGACGTCTTGGCGGTGATGGAGAATTCCACGTATGTTTCCATTTTGATTATTGTCTTGTTGTTGATGTCACATGGACATGTCTACACCGATGCAGACCGCGGCACGCGTTACGCGGTCGGGTTGATTACCCGATATATTGTTATTGTGGTTACATGGACATGTCTACACCGAGGTAGAATTCCGGGGCATGTGGGCCGCGCGGGGTTGATCACCCAAAGATATTATTGTTGATGTCACATGGACGTGTCTACACCGAGGTAGAATTCCGGCACGCGCCATGGGCATTGGTATTATTGTTGCATCATGGACATGTCTACACCGATGCAATTCCGGCACGCGCCATGATGCGAACATGATTGATGTTGTGGGCGTGAGACCCATAGTTATATTTGAGTAATGACTTGAGGCGAGTCCTCGATCGGTATGATCGCTTTTATGTTGTGAATCAGAGTTTGGTTATCATACATGTCTCCCGCTTTATATAGACTAGTATGATTTCATTACGATTTTTACACATACTTGGTACTGTTGTATCGACCTCCTTCGGGCTGCGTTCATGCCGCAGTAGAGGTACATCGGCCGTGGATCCCCGCCTAGGATCACGGCAACAGATTGGGAAGCTCCGCTTTCTTGAGGCTTATCTTTTGGTATGTGTTCCCGAGTTGTAGGTTCTTGTACATTCGTGGTATGGCGGGCCCCGTCCCGTCATAGTCGTTGTAAATCTTGCAGGTCTGTAGTAATCGCTTGTGGGCGGTGGTTGTAAAGGATTAAACTGCTCGTGTTTTATGTATATACCAAGGCAACCGCTTTGGTTGGCTTGCTTATTATTATATCTCATGTTTCATGACTCATGTTTTATTTTCCGCTGGTTTTCTCGATGTTGTATCACTAGGGTGCCGGGATAAGGCACGATGAACGCCCCGAACGTTCTGATCTTTAATAGAGTCGTTTTCCGAAAACGTTTCCACGACTTACGTTGGGAAAATTCCGCTATGTCATTTAGTATTTTTGCGAATTTTTCCGAGACGAAATGTTTTGGACCAACGGGAGGTGACACTTGTCACCTCAGTGGCGTTGGGTTGGCCGATTGGGTCACGTTTCTATGGCCTATTGGCTCCTTGTTTTGGCCTTGTTTTGTGGCTTGTTTGGTGCCATGTTTTGTGCCTTGTTTTGTGGAGTAGGTTTAGGGTGCACTTGGCTTAATCTTGTCCTTACACTTGCTATACACTTGGAAGGATCTTCGCCCTTGGTTGGCCTTTGGTTTTGCTATAAATACCCCCTAAATGTGAAGACTTCATCCATTCCAAAACTTCCAAGTCTTGAAACCCTCTCCTCCCCTTTGTGAGCTCTAAACCGAGAGCCTTCCTCCCCTTTTCGTGTGGCCTTTGGCCGAGAACACCCTCCCCTAGCCTAGTGTGCTAGCCGAGCCTACCCCCTTGGTAGAAAGTTGTCTTCCAAGTATTGTTATAATGCCCAAAATACCTTAGCCTTGTACCTTGTAGTATTCCAAAGATACCTCTATACGTAGAGCCCGGAAATACTACCCTTTTGTCCCTTTAGTCTCAAACCGAAACCCTAAGAAAATCTCCATTGATTGATTGAAGTATTTAAGTAGAAGTTGGTTAGAACTTCTAAGGGTTGTTTGGAGCGGGATGGAGCACCGAGTTGGAGCTAAACGTTGCTAAGGATCGACATTTAACTTGGATAATTATGGGCTTATCGAGGTAATTATCTTGTCCTCTATTTGTAATTGGAAATTACATGTTATTAGAATATATAGAAGTATACTATATATAGAACTAAGATTAGTATCACGCAATGTCTTTTGACTTAAGCCCAAGAATAAAGAAAAGAATCGCACAGATTTACATAGGACTGTATCAGACAAGAGACTTGTGTAGTATATCGAGTAGAATTGTACACGCCCCGTTAGACGTGTAAACCCCCGGTTGGCTTGGTGGTCACTCGATAGAGGAGGAGATTTACGCTGTCATGGGAGGTGTCGAATTTTCTCAGAGAGAAATGGAACCTTGTGTTTTGAAGTTAATAGACGTTTGTGACCTTTCTAGTGAAAGTACTAAGAGTAGTGTATTCTACTTGCGAGTGGAAAGGGCTAGCGCGTTGTAGTACTTGGAGTATTTTGCTTATTGTCGATACTGTCGCGAGGTATGTGAACCTCTTCCTATCTGTTCTAGCATGATATGTGTGTAGCTATGTAAGACGGTGGACGTCAGTGCTAAGTGTATTTGTTTGTTTAAACATAAAGTGTTATAACGCTTTATGGGAAGTTGGTTATAACGACTTTATGTAGGTAAGAAAATGGTTTCTCGATGTTAGAAGTTAAGAGACTTGATCTTATAAGATAAGAGACTTAACTTATTTGTTTTAATGTGGATGTTTGTGAAACCTCATTCGTGAGTAATGAGTACTTGGTTTTAAAGGGATAATGTTTTACCGATTTCGAAATCGAATGTGTATCGACAGCACCACCGCGGCGTTAATAAAGGAAAATGTATTGAATAATGATGTGTGTATTAAAACCGCAGAAACCTCCATCCGCATGAAGCTAAGATGAGACAAAATGATATTACATTTTCTAGATCATGGTCATGTAATAAGATCGTTATAAACAAGAATAAACTACTCACATATATGACATATGTTACTCAATTGTTTTAAAAGAGATTAAGACTATGAGTTATGAAACCTTTCTAAAATAAGTGACTGAGCATTTGAAAATGAGAAGCTTGAGTAATGAAACTAGGCAAACCGAACTTAGGAAAAGAATGTTGTTACTTGATTTTGAAAAGGAATGTGGGTTGGTCATTCTAATACTACGGGTATAGGTGACTTTTATAAAAGTAATGGATCTCTTTAAAAGAACTTAACGTATGTAGTACTTTGGGGTTAAAAACCCGACTTTGGCATAAAATGAAAGTACTTTGAGTTGTGTGAAACTTGCCTATGCTTGTTGTTGTGAAACTTGCCTATGCTTGTTGTTGTGAAACTTGCCTATGCTTGTGATGATAGCCTTTGTGCAAGTGGTATTTACGTATTACCGCGTCTCGATAGAGGCGGTCGACTTGTTGAGAACTTACTTGACGGCCGGGCGGTGATGGAGAATTCCACGTATGTTTCCATTTTGATTATCGCCTTGTTTTTATGTCACATGGACATGTCTACACCGACGCGATTCCGGGGCACGCCACGCGCCGGGTTGATTACCCGATATATTGTTATTGTGGTTACATGGACATGTCTACACCGAGGTAGAATTCGGGCATGTGGCCACGCGCAGGTTGATCACCCAGATATTATTGTTGATGTCACGGACGCGTTCTACACCGAGGTAGAATTCCGGCACGCGCCACGGGCATTGGTATTATTGTTGCATCATGGACATGTCTACACCGATGCAGAATTCCGGCATGCGCCATGATGCGAACATGATTGATGTTGTGGGCGTGAGACCCATAGTTATATTTGAGTGATGACTGAGGCGTGAGTCTCGATCGACATGATTGCTTTTATGTTGTGAATCGTAGTTTGGTTATCATACCGCCTCCGCTTTATATAGATTAGTATGATTTCATTACTGATTTTACGCTTCACATACTTGGTACTGTTAGATCGACCTTCGGGGCCGCGTTCATGCCGCAGTAGAGGTACATCGGCCGTGGACCCTCGCCTAGGATCTCGGCCAGCTGGGAAGCTCCGTTTCTCGAGGCTTATCTTTTGTATGTGTTCCTCGAGTTGTAGGTTCTTGTACATTCGTGGTATGGCGGGCCCCGTCCGTCATAGTTGTTGTAAATCTTAGAGGTCTGTAGTATCACAAGGTGGTTTGTAAAAAGGATTAAACTGCTCGCTTTGAAAGAGTTGTATTTATATATGTTATTGGAAGGTAACCGCTGGGTTGGCCTGCTTTATGATCATATATCTTGTTTCTTGTTTAAAGTTTTATTTTCCGCTGGTTTTCTCGATGTTGTGTCACTAGGGTGCCCGATAAGGCACGAAGAACGCCCCGACGTCGTTACAAAAGTGGTATCGGAGCGATTAATCCTCTGAAAGTGTCTACGCATCGCGGTTCAGTAGAGTCTTGATTATCGATGTGTTGTGCACCACATCTATAATCGGAGGTCGCAGGACATTTAGGATTGGTTTCCATTCTTCTCATTCCGAGATCGTGCCTTAGAGCCGTGTTGTAAGTTGGACCCTCCGACGATCTCGTTTTTACCGCTTATGCCTCCGCAAGGCAACCAGAGCCTCGGCGGCAATGTCACGACCCGCCCGGCCCGTGGATCGTGCCTTACCCCGGCACCCTAGTGATACAACATCGAGTAATCACGAACATAAAACACATACATGAAACAAATGAAGTATAAATGAATTGAGGGAAAACTTGCCTTACGGCATATATATAAATAACAACTTTTTTCAATACGAAGCTTTAATCTTTTTACAAACCCCGCCACAACAAGATTTCTGCACTTAAGAAATGATACGACAACAATGGCGGACAGGCCCCGCCATACCCTGAATGTAAATACCGCAACAACAGGACTATACCACGATAAGCCTCCGAGAAACGGAGCTTTCCCAACGCCAATCGTGACTCCTAAGAGAGAGGATCAATGATCGTGTACTTTACTGCAGATGAACGCAATCGGGCGAGGTCGATAACAGTACCGAGTATGTGAAATCGAAAATAAATATCAGAAATGAAATCATAGCGATCATATAAAGCAGAGACATGTATGATAACCAAACTACGCTTACAACAAAGCATCATGTCAAGTCGTGACTCACGCCTCAAGTCATCACTCAAGTATAACAATGGGTCTCGTGCCCACAACATCAATCATGCCCGTGGAATACCTTCCTCACCACGGCAGCCTATGATATAAAAGCACCAAGGAACACACATGAACACCGTGTCCCACTGTGTCATAATAAAGCATCAGACGGTAAGTACGAAGGCATAGCCGATTACTAAAAACCCACGCACTAACCGTCATGAATCAGATCATAAGATCTGTCTAGACCGTCACATGATCAAAGCCGCCACTTGCCCGCAGATCGATGTACGCTGCTTAACCTCGAACTCCCGCAGCCCGCATAGGCCAAACCGATAGGCCCGCATGAGGTATAACCCGCATCGAGGGTAGCTACTCCCGCAGCGTCTGGACTCGCCGTCCGCATGGCCACAAGGACGCGTGTCACGACCAACCGGGCCTGGATCGTGCCTTACCCCGGGCACCCTAGTGATACAACATCAGAGAAAATCAGCGGAAATAAAAACATGAACATGAATTAAGAGAAGAGATAAATAAACAGGTCAACCAAAATAGTTGCCTTCATCATATATACATAAATACCCGACAGCTTATCCTTTTACAAACCCCGCCACAATAAGCTATGCACCTCTAAGATTTTTTACAATTTATGACGGGACAGTGGCCCCGCCATACCCCGAATGTATAAGAATCTACGCACTGTGGTAACATACCAAAAGATAAGCCTCCAAGGAACGGAGCTTCCCAATACGCCAAAGGTGATCCTAAAAGGGGATCGACAAACGATGTACCTTTTACTGCAGATGAACGCAGCCAAGGAGGTCAAGATAACAGTACCAAGTATGTGAAATGTAAAATAATCAGAAATGAAATCATAATAGTCTATATAAAGCAGAGACATGTATGATAACCAAACTACGCTCACAACATAGAAGCCATGTCAAGTCGTGACTCACGCCTCAAAGTCATCCTCATGCCCGTGGAACTTCTTCCTCACCGCCAGCCTAGGTACAAATCATGTGATACGTATAACGTGTCTCGCCCATCTTATGGACCCAATATAGAAACGTGGAATACATTCGGATGAACCGAGTCGATGAAATACATTCCTGGATGAACCCAGAGTCAAGTGATATACATTCGGATGAACCTAATCAAGTGAAATACATTCCGGATGACCCTAATCAAGTGAAATACATTCCGGATGACCCAGAATCAAGTGAAATACATTCCGGATGAGACCCTTAATCAAGTGAAATACATTCCGGATGACCCGGAATCAAGTGAAATACATTCCGGATGACCTTGAGTCGAGTGGAACACGATTTGCACAACAAGGCTATCACACGTAACATGGTCAAGTTTCATAACAACAAGCATAAGCAAGTTACACACGACTCAAGGTACTTTCATTTTATGTCAAAGTCCGGATTTTAACCTTAAAGTACTACGTCCGTTAAATTCCCTTTAAGATCCATTTCTTTTACAAAGGTCACCCGATAATTCGTAGTATAAAATTTGAGTGACTAACATTGTTAAGTAAACCAAAATGCTTTCCTTTGTAAAATCAAGTAACAACCTTATTTTCCAAACGCTCAAGTTTGCCTAATTTCAATGCTCAAGTTTCTCATTTTAGAAAAAGGTTTCAGAGTTCATAGTTTTAAATCCTTTAAAACATAATTCTCCTTTAAACGTTTTGAGAAACCTATGTCTTATAAGTGAGTAGGTTATTCTTGTTTATAATCAATCTTATTAAGCAAACATGATCTAGAAATGTCATTTTGTCTCATCTTAGCTTCTATGCGGATGGAAGTTTCTCTGGTTTTAATAATACTAAATTTGTCCAAAACATTTCCTTTTATTAACGCTGCCGTGGTTTGTCGATACACATTCTGATTTCTGAAATCAGTAAAACATTTTTAAGCCGTTATACCTAACTTCCCATAAAGCTAGTATAACTCTTAAGTTTCCAAAAACCAAGTATTACTTCTTCTCTCAAAATGATTCAAAATTCTTTTGAAATACTTCAAGTTCTTTATTATCACATAGCCACCGATTATAGTTCAAATCGATTACCTCTTAAAACCACAAGTACTTTCTTACCTACATAAAGTCGTTATAACCAACTTCCCATAAAGCCGTTATAACACTTTATGTTTCAAACCAATCAAATACATTAAACATATGTACGTCTACCGTACTACATAGTTATACACATATCATGCTACAACAAATAGGAAGAGGTTCACATACCTCGCGACGATTATCGACTAATAGCAAAACGCTCCAAGTACCTCAAACCGTCGGCTACACTCTCAGTCAAGCAGATCACTCCACACGTAGTACTACAACCTATAGAGGCCACAAAGCGCCTATTAATATCTTTAGATCCCGACGTAGAATATTCTACGAAAAATTCAAGAAGACTCTCCCCATGCAACAGAAATCTCCTCCTCTATCGAGGCCGCTACCAAGCCAACCAGGGGTTAACACGCCTAACCTGACGTGTACAATTCTACTACACAAGAATGTTACACAAGTCTCATCAGAATACGCCCTATGTAATTACAGCTCGCTTTCTTTAAATTCAGCTTAAGTCGCAAGACATTGCCGTAAGTATTATTCGTGCTTAAGTCAAAAGACATTGCCGCACAACTATGTTCAGTTCTATATATAGTATACTTAACTATATACTCCTACAACATGTAATTTCCAATTACAAATGTAAGGTCAAGAATGTTTACCTCGATAAGCCCAAAATTATCCGAGTTTATATGTCGATCCCGAACAACGTTTAGCTCCTACTCCGGCGCTCCAACTGCTCCAACCAACCCTTAGAAGTTCTAACCAACTTCTACTTATGACTTCAACTACGGTGAAGATTTACTTAGTTTCGTTTTTGTGATCGAGGAAGTATAATAGTATTTTCTGGCTTTTGTAAAAGTGTAACCTGGGAATACTACAAGGTATTTGGGCGAAGGTATTTGGGCATTATAACAATACTTGGAGAGTATTTCTATACCACAAAAGGGGTATTTATACGAGACAACTAGGCTGTGGGGTACCTTACCAAGAAACACCTCAAAGGGAGGGAGGTGGCTCTCGGCCAAGGGCTCTCAAAGGGGGAGGGGGGTGTGGTGGACGAAAGCTCAAGGGAGAGGGAGTATTTTGAGACTTAGTTAGATTGCTCAAGTTTTTGGATGAAGAAAGTCTTCAACTAGAGGGGTATTTATAGGTCAAGTGAAGGCCAACCAATGGCCAAGATCCATCCAAGTGTTAGGCAAGTGTAAGGTCAAGATTAATCCATGTGCAACCTTATCCATCTACCCAAAATATCCTACCAACTCCTTGACCAAAAATAATGCACAAAAAACGTGCCAACCTTCCCACTTTCGTCCGTCCACTCCTTCCACTTGAGGGTGACAAGTGTCACCCTCTCGTTGGTCCAAAATGTTTCGTCTCTCGGAAAAATCCGAAAAAATTATAAATGACATAGCCGTAATTTTCCTACGAAAGTCGTGGAAACGTTTAAAAAACGACTCTAATCGTGTTGTGTACAAATTTCAAACTAGCCAACTTTAAGGCTCAAATTATAATACGACGCGCCACGCACATACTCGGAAATACGGTATAACATTCTCCCCTCCTTAGAAACATTCGTCCCGAATGTTCCTTCTCAAGACGGATAACGATAAAGTTCTTCTAATAAGTTGCCAACGCCACAACTGGCCACGAAACAACACATGCACGCAAATACTTATATCCAAGTCCACGAGGAAACTCCTCTAACATCACAAACTTTTGTCACTTTGCCGCGAGGTTCTAGTGTCACTCCGGCGACCCAACAAATGGTGCGATCGCATGCGATTCCCGAGGTCTAAAATATACATCCTTCGCACCTTCTCCCTTTACAAGAAATGATCATATCTATGCTCGCAATACATGCTCGCCTCTACCCTTACTCGTCAGACTCTTCTCGAACTCTTGAACTCTTCCGATAATGCACCACACTTCATCATCACTTCAGTTCTCAAACCTGGAGTCACCACCTCCAACTTGGTTATCTTACTAGCCTCAATCTTCCTTAAGGCCACTTCCGCCTTCACGATCCGCCGGTCGAACATATCCACGAACTCATACGATGGTCATCTAAACTTGGGCCTAGCACCCTCGTGACCCTACCACCTGGCGGGACCACCCAGAGCTGACCCCACCTCATTCCGGGCTACGGGTTGACACGCAAAACGTCCTCAACCCGACCCTCCATCACGCCAACTCCCTCGTTCTCGATCCGAACAACCTTGCTAATCACATCATGAAAGATACCACTTTCATTTACCCAACCAGAGACTTATCACACAATATATTCTAGGCATAAAATGCACTCGACAAGGATCACTCGCAAAATCTTGTACTCAAGACGGCTTACATCTAAGGTCTCAACTGAATATTCTAAGGTTCATCATTTTCTCACCCTGTGCTTACCCCTTTTCCCCAACCAGTTCCTAAATCACATTTTAGCACAAAGCTATCCGAACATAACACTTAACACATTAACATAACATCAAAACATACAAGCCTCTAGATGGTTAGGATATACCTGGCTACCGCTTCCACTCTAATCATAAGTCCACTGCAGGCGCATAATCGTAGGCGCGATGAACACGCCATCGATCCGTGAGTCTGCGCCAAGCCGGCATTTCTCCTATAAGCACGCCTTCGCCACATGGCTCGACGGCCGCAGTGAAGCAAGCACCGATAAAAGACGACATTTCGGGATGATGTTTGCCACATCGCACACCGGCGGGACGTGAATCCTGCCGCTAGCACTCACGTAAACTCGCGGAACCGGAAGCCACGAGCTCGACCAGCTCCGAATACCGAACGACCAAGATCGCGGAGGACCACTGCATCTTGGCGGAGGTACATAACTAGATCGCTGCGAGGCGGTCCGCCTCGAAGTTACCAAAGGACCTCGCTGTTCGCCCTCTTCTCACGATCTCGGTCATTCCGTCGACCTCTCCGTGCCTCACATCCTAGTGCATGAGCTTGTATGCGGGCAATGTCCATGCCCGGTGAAGAGCTACACCTGTACAAGCCTCGCTAAGTAATCGCCCAGCCGTGGCGTAGCGGTGTACTCATCCTCCATATCCGCTACTCTGGAACATACCGAGCTAATGAGTCGAACTCCACATTGTACTCTCTAACCGCCCGCCCGCCCCGCTCAATGTCAAAAATCGTTTACCGAGCCTCCTCATCCGTGGAGGCAAGAAATGTGCAAGAAATGCCTCGAGAACTCGTCCCAAACTGCTGGAAGTGCATGCTCTTCCGGATGGGCCCCACGAATCAAACTACCAATCGCGGATCACGCGGTGATGCGAACCCAATACCACCGACTCGCCTCGAGGCTCGATCACTCATGATCCGTAGAGTCGGATAAACTCCCCGAGGGTCGCCTCGGCTCGATCCATAGAACACGGAGGGCTACACTCGGGAAGTCCTGTAGCCTCAAATCGCTCGCCGGTGAACTACAGTGCGGTGGGCCGAATCACGATTCAAATTTATCCTCATATTCGCCACGACTCGCCGAATCGCCATCTCCTTGTACCCATCTCATCGGCTCAGCCGTGGACCGAGGCTCGTATCAGTAGTCTCAGCAGCATCGCCGCGCTCTAAACTCGCTGGCGCCGGGCGCGCGAACCCGCCGTTGGCATCGCTCGTGTCTCGACCGGCTCGCGCTCGTACTCCTCAGATCTCACTAACAGCCTCTCGATCGCCTTGCCCATCCGGGCTCGTTGCCTTACGCGAGGCATAATCGTAAATGAAAGGAATACGCCGGAGGGTCCAATTTATCACACTCTAAGGCACGATCTCGGAATGAGAAGAATAGAAACTAATCCTAAATGTCCTGCAGCCTCACGATTATAGATGTGGTGCACAACACACCGATAATCAAGACTTACTAGACACGGTCAGACACTTTCCGAGGACTAATCGCTCGATACCACTTTTGTCACGACCAACCTGCCCGTGGATCGTGCCTTACCGGGCACCCTAGTGATACAACATCGAGAAAATCACGGAAATAAAAACATGAACATGAATTAAGAGAAAAGATAAATAAGCAGCAACCAAAACAGCTTGCCTTCATCATATATACATAAATACCCGACAGCTTATCCTTTTTACAAACCCCGCCACAACAGCATGCTCGACCTCTAAGATTTTTTTCAACTATGACGGACGTGGCCCCGCCATACCCCGAATGTATAAGAATCTACGACTGTGGTAACATACCAAAAGATAAGCCTCAAGGAACGAGCTTCCCAATACGTTGAAAGGTGATCCTAAAAGGGGATCGGCAAATGATGTACCTTTTACTCATGCAGATGAACGCACTTCAAGGAGGTCGATAACAGTACCAAGTATGTGAAATCAGAAATATCAGAATGAAATCATAATAGTCTATATAAAGCGGGAGACATGTATGATAAGCAAACTACGATCACAACATAGAAGCGATATGTCAAGTCGTGACTCACGCCTCAAAGTCATCCTCATGCCCGTGGAACTTCTTCCTCACCGCCAGCCTAGGTACAAATCATGTGATACGATATCGTGTCTCGGCCCATCTTATGGACCCAATATAGAAACGTGGAATACATTCCGGATGAACCCAGAGTCGGTGAAATACATTCGGATGAACCGTAGTCAAGTGATATACATTCCGGATGAACCGAATCAAGTGAAATACATTCCGGATGACCCAGAATCAAGTGAAATACATTCCGGATGACCGGTAATCAAGTGAAATACATTCCGGATGACCCGGTAATCAAGTGAAATACATTCCGGATGACCCAGAATCAAGTGAAATACATTCCGGATGACCCAGTCGAGTGGAACACGATTTTGCACAACAAGGCTATCACACGTAACATGGTCAAGTTTCATAACAACAAGCATAAGCAAGTTACACACGACTCAAGGTACTTTCATTTTATGTCAAAGTCGGATTTTAACCTTAAAGTACTACGTCCGTTAAATTCCCTTTAAGATCCATTTCTTTACAAAGGTCACCCGATACGTAGTATAAAATTTGAGTGACTAACATTGTTAAGTAAACCAAAATGCTTTCCTTTGTAAAATCAAGTAACAACCTTATTTTCCAAGCGTTCAAGTTTGCCTAATTTCAATGCTCAAGTTTCTCATTTTAGAAAAAGGTTTCAGTAGTTCATAGTTTTAAATCCTTTAAAACATAATTCTCCTTTAAGCGTTTTGAGAAACCTATGTCTTATAAGTGAGTAGGTTATTCTTGTTTATAATCAATCTTATTAAGCGACCATGATCTAGGAAATGTCATTTTGTCTCATCTTAGCTTCTATGCGGATGGAAGTTTCTCTGGTTTTAATAATACTAAATCTGTCCAAAACATTTCCTTTTATTAACGCTGCAGGGTTTGTCGATACACATTCGATTTACGAAATCAAGAAACATTTTTAAGCCGTTATACCTAACTTCCCATAAAGCTAGTATAACTCTTAAGTTTCCAAAACCAAGTATTACTTCTTCTCAAAATGATTCAAAAATCTTTTGAAATACTTCAAGTTCTTTATTATCACATAGCCACCAGCTTATAGTTCAAATCCACCTCTTAAAAACCACAAGTACTTTCTTACCTACATAAAGCTGTTATAACCAACTTCCCATAAAGCCGTTATAACACTTTATGTTTCAAACCAATCAAATACATTAAACATATGTACGTCTACCGTACTACATAGTTATACACATATCATGCTAGAACAAATAGGAAGAGGTTCACATACCTCGCGACGATTATCGACTAATAGCAAAACGCTCAAGTACCTCAAACCGCTCGGCTACACTCTCACGAAGATCACTCCACACGTAGTACTACAACCTATAGAGGCCACAAAGCGCCTATTAATATCTTTAGATCCCGACGTAGAATATTCTACAGAAAAATTCGAAGACTCTCCCCGCAACAAACAGAAATCTCCTCTCTATCGAGGCGGCTACCAAGCCAACCAGGGGTTAACACGTCTAACCGGGCGTGTACAATTCTACTACACAAGAATGTTACACAAGTCTCATCAGATCTATGTAATTACGATCGCTTCTTCTTTAAATTCAGGCTTAAGTCGCAAGACATTGCCGTAAGTATTATTCAGGCTTAAGTCAAAAGACATTGCCGCACAACTATGTTCAGTTCTATATATAGTATACTTAACTATATACTCCTACAACATGTAATTTCCAATTACAACAGAAGGTCAAGAATGTTTACCTCGATAAGCCCAAAATTATCCGAGTTTATATGTCGATCCTGAACAACGTTTAGCTCCTACTCCGGCGCTCAACTGCTCCAACCCACCCTTAGAAGTTCTAACCAACGTCTACGTATGACGTCAACTACGGGTGAAGATTTACTTAGGGTTTCGTTTTTGTGACTGAGGGAAGGATAATAGTATTTTCTGGGCTTTTGTAAAAGTGTAACCTTGGGAATACTACAAGGTATTTGGGCCAAGGTATTTGGGCATTATAACAATACTTGGAGAGTATTTCTATACCACAAAAGGGGGTATTTATACGAGACAACTAGGCTGGGGTACCCACCAAAACACCTCAAAGGGGAGGAGGTGGCTCTCGCCAAGGGCTCTCAAAGGGGGAGGTGTGGTGGACGAAAGCTCAAGGGAGAGGGAGTATTTTGAGACTTAGTTAGATTGCTCAAGTTTTTGGATGAAGAAAGTCTTCAACTAGATGGGTATTTATAGGTCAAGTGAAGGCCAACCAATGGCCAAGATCCATCCAAGTGTTAGGCAAGTGTAAGGTCAAGATTAATCCACGTGCAACCTTATCCATCTACCCAAAATATCCTACCAACTCCTCGACCAAAAATAATGCACAAAAACGTGCCAACCTTCCCACTTTCGTCCGTCCACTCTTCCAATTAGAGGGTGACAAGTGTCGCCTCTCGTTGGTCCAAAATGTTTCGTCTCTCGGAAAAATCCGCAAAATTATAAATGACATAGCCGAATTTTCCTACGAAAGTCGTGGAAACGCTTCATTTAAAAACGACTCTAATCGGGTGTTGTGTACAAATTTCAAACTAGCCAACTTTAAGGCTCAAATTATAATACGACGCGCCACGCATACATACTGAAATACGGTATAACAGATGACCACAAGGGCCGCGACACTAACTCGAACTCCCGCAGCTCCGCATAGGCCCTACTGCACCCGCATAAGGTATTCTCGAATCATGTGTCCATCGACCGCTGAAGTCTACCCCGCGTCGGAGGCGCAACCTCCGGAATATGTCACGATGAGTGGCACAATACTATCATAACGACTGATAGTTAAGAAGCACAATCAAGGGAAAACCCTTTACACAAACATCACAAGATACTATCACACGTAGCATCCTAACATGATTACTTATCAAAGCAACGAAAGTATTACGGGCTATCACAATTCAATACAATCAAGTTATTCACACAAGGTACTTTCTACTTTAAGTTAACAAGTTCGGGAATTAATCCCCAAAGTACTTTATACAATAACTCTTTTAAAAGGTACGTCAAAAGTCACACAATACCCGTAGTATATAAAAATAGAGTGACTATCTTTTTAAGTAAACCAAAATACTTACCTTTGTAAAATCAAGTAACAACATTATTTTCCAAACGTCCAAGTTTGCCTAATTTCAAATGTTCACGTTTCTTATTTTAGAAAGGTTCCGTAGTTCGTAGTCTTATTCATTTAAGAATATAATTCTCTTTTAAACAATCTGAGAAACATAAGTCTTATGTGAATAAGATATTCTTGTTTATAACAATCTTATTACAGCAGCCATGATCTAGGAAATATCATTTTGTCTCATCTTAGCTTCTATGCAGATGGAAGTTTCTACTGGTTTTAATAATACTTAATTATTCAAAACATTTCCTTTTATTAACGCTGCAGTGGTTTGTCGATACACATCCTGATTTCCAAAATCAGTAAAACATTCTTAAGCCGTTATACCTAACTTCCCATAAAGCTAGTATAACTCTTAAGTTTTCAAAAGAAACCAAGTATCACTCTTCTTTCAAAACGATTTAGAAATCTTTTGAAATACTTCAAGTTATTTATTATCACACATCAAGCCAGTTATAAACAAATCATTTACCTTTTAAAAACCACAAAGTATTTTCGGACCTACATAAAGCTGTTATAACCAACTTCCCATAAAGTCGTTATAACACTTTATGTTTCAAACCAATCAAATACATTTAACACATGTACGTCTACCATACTACATAGTTCACACATATCATGCTAGAAGAGATAGGAAGAGGTTCACATACCTCGCGACGAGTATCGACTAATAGCAAAACGCTCCAAGTACTTCCAACCGCCACTCCTTAAGCCAAGTAGATCGCGCCACACGTAGTACTTCAACCTATAAGGCCACAAGCGCGCTTTATTAACATTTAGACCTCATCGCAGAACATTCTACCAAAATTCGAAGACTCCCCGCAATGTCAGAAATCTCCTCCTTTATCGAGGCCGGCTACCAAGCCAACCAGGGGTTACACATGTAACCCGAACGGTACAATTCTACTCACGTAAAAGCTACACAAGTCTCTTTCTGATACCCTATGTAAATCTGATTTCTCTTTCGAAAAGGTTTCTTATTATTCAGGCTTAAGTCAAAAGACATTGCCGACAACAACGTTCAGTTCTACATATAGTATACTTCAACTATAGTCTAACAATCATGTAATTTCCAATTACAATAGAGGGACAAGATATTTACCTCGATAAGCCCATAATTATCCAAGTAAAAAGTCGATCCTGGGAAATCGTTTAGCTCGACTCCGAGCGCTCCAACCCGCTAAACCACCCTTAGAAGTTCTAACCAACTTCTACACAATACTCCAACGGACTATGGAGATTTTCCTGTGGTTTCGGTTTTGTATTGACGGGAAGTATAATAGTATTTCCGGCTTTTCAGATAGGTATAACCTTAGAATACTACAAGGTATACGGCTAAGGTAATTTGGGTATTATAACAATACTTTTGAGAGTATTTCTACACCACAAAGGGGGGGTATTAGACGACAGCAACTAGGCGAGGGGAGAGGGCTCTCGGGGGCCTTTCAAAGGGGGAGAGGGGCTCTTGGACGAGAGTCAACAAGAGGGGAGAGGGAGGGATTTTAACACTTAGAAGATTTGTGGAAAGGATGAAGAATTCATCAAAGGGAGAGGGGTATAACATTCTTCCCTCCTTAGAAACATTCGTCCCGAATGTTCCTTCTAAGTCTCAAAACAACGTGCGTCAGTATAGTCTTCACTACTATACTTACGAGAACCAACCTGCCACATCTGGCCACAGAAACACCCGCGCACATAAAAACTTACATCCAAGTCCACGAGGAAACACCTCCAACATCACCAAAATGATACCACTATTGTCACTTTGTCGCGAGCCTTGCTCCGACGACCCAACAAATGGTACCGGGCTGCATGCGATCACCGGCCGCCGACACTCGAACCTCTTACCACATTTCGATCTCGCTTAGTTTCCAAAACTCGGGGTTACTATCTCTTTACGTGGGCATCATTAACTGGGAACATTCTGGATGGATCTTCGATACTTTTCCGAACATAACAATACGAAAGACCGGACGTCCTGCCTCCTAAGTCGGACGGCAAATGCTAACATATAGGCAACCTGGCCTATTCTTCACATGAACTCTCAAAGGCCCAAAGTAACTCGCTAAGTTTCTCTGTTTTCAAAAGCTCGTCACACTCGTCCGGTGGTACTTTCAAGAAGACCGACCGTCAACCTGAACTCTAAGCGTCGTCGCCGATTATCCGCACGATTCCTCTGAGCTGCCAGAACTTCTTCTAGACAAGCTTCACACTATCCACAGTCTGCTGGAACAAGCCTGAACCAACTGTCTGAACCTTGCCAACATCGAACCAATCGACCGGCAACTTTACACTTCCGCCCCTACAAGGCTTCAAAAGGTGACATCCGAACACTGAAATGGTAGCCTAAACACTCCCTCCACAGGAGACAACAATCCCCACAACTATCCCTGAAATCCAAGCACTGGCCCGAGGGCGAATGCGATTCTGAGACTCACCTGAGTTCTTAACACATGTTTGGTAAAACTTCCAGAAACAAAAACAGCCGTACCCTGGGCTCCACTGTCTGCCATAAGGTGAAGGTAGGCACCCCGTGCAGCCTTACAACCTTTCTGTTAAAACAACACTGCCGAGTGAACGGTCCCGACCGAAGAACACGATGGGCTGCCCCCATCGGCCCAACCACTGGTCGAACGCATCCACGAACTCATACGCTGGTCAACTAAACTTGGGCCTAACACCTCGTGACCCTAACACAAGGCGGACCACCACAAACCGACTTACCACCAAACCTGCGCGGGTTGACCCACAACGTGGCCTCAACCCGACCCGCAACGCCGCACAATGCTAGCTCCACGAAGAAAACTCTCACTAATCACGCTACGAAAACCTAGCGGTCTTCTTAACTCAACTACCCCTTTCATTCCACACTACTTGGGACCTATCCCAAACGTAGCTCACGTGCACTATGCACTTCCGATCTGGATCAAACATAACACTACACCTTTCTCGAGATGGCCTCACCTCTAAGGTCTCTACGTATAAAACTCTAAGGCTCACACCTTCTCTATCCCCAAAATCTTACTCGGTTAACCCATCATGATTTCTAATCACAACTAACACGCTGCTATCAGAACATAGCACTTAAGGTATACTCACATTATCCCATATACAGATCTCTAGAGGGTTAAGTATATATCTATATCTACTGCTTCACTCCCCTTAGTCGGTCTAATCAAACACGCCGTGCAGGCGATAGCTGGGAATGTGACGAACTACCCACCGATCCTCAAGGCTAAGTCCTTCTACCAGACACTCTTTCGACATCGGACCACGGCGGTCATGTATAACAAGTACCGACTAAAAAGACGACATTCCCGATGGCGTCACAAATCGTGAACGGAAGCCCGGAGTTCTAACCAACTCCTGCGTACGAGCGTCCCCAAATCCGTGAAGACCACTCTGCGACCGTGGATGTGCAAATCTAATCTTGGTGAGGTGACTCGCCTCGAAAGTTACCAAAGGACCTTGCTGCTCGGCCTCTTCTACCGCCCGTTAACGTCGATCTCTACATCGCCACGGCTGCGCGCAAAAGCCCGCATACGTGCCATGCTCGAGCCTAATCGAAGAATTACTTTGCACGATCCTCTCTTAGATAGCCATCAAGACTCGCGGTACATCGGTATACTCTCTGGTAGCCAAATCCATAGCTAGTAACAGGGTCGCCTCTTTGTAATCCATATTCTCTGTTCCTGGTCGTGGAACTGAAGGTTCAAATATCATGGCCGCAGTAGGAACTGCCGCCGCCGTGCTAAACTTTACTGGGGCTAGTGACGTCGCAGAAATCCCCGAATGAAGCATTACCCTAGGTAATGATTGGGCTGTGCCACGTAACCCTCTCGAACTCTACTCGCGGCTCCTCGGCCGCTTTGCCTCCCAGGCGGGTTGCCCTACGCGGAGGCATAACGATAGGGGAAAGAATTTCGTCAGAGGGTCCAACTTACAACACAACTCTAAGGCACGATCTAAGAGTGAGAAGAATAGAAACCAATCCTAAATATCCTATAGCCTCCTGATTATTGGTGTGGTGCACAACACACCGATAATCAAGACTTCTATCGATACGGTGCGTAGACACTTTCCGAGGATTAAGCGCTCGATACCACTTTTGTCACGACCGTTCGGGCCGTGATCGTGCCTTACCGGGCACCCTAGTGATACAACATCGAGTAATCAGGAACATAAAACACATACATGAAACAAATGAAGTATAAGCGATGTCGAGGAAAACTTGCCTTACAAAGATATATATATATAAATAACTTTTTTCAACATGAGCAGTTTAATCCTTTTACAAACCACGCCACAACAGATTACAGACCTCTAAGAAATGATCGACAACAATGGCGGGACGGGGCCCCGCCATACCTGAATGTAAATACACTGCAATAACAGGACTATACCATCGATAAGCCTCCGAGAAACGGAGCTTTCCCAACGCAATCGTGACCCTAAGAGAGGATCAATGATGGTGTACCTTTACTGCGGCATGAACGCAGCCAAGGAGTCGAGGTACAAACAGTGCAGAGTATGTGAAATCGAAAATAAATCGTAAATGAAATCATAGCGATCATATAAAGCGGGAGACATGTATGATAACCAAACTACGATTACAACAAAGCGATCATGTCAAGTCGGGACTCACGCCTCAGTCATCACTCAAGTATAACAATGGGTCTCGGGCCCACAACATCAATCATGCGTGGAATACCTTCCTCACCGCCGCATCTATGATATAAAGCACCAAGGAACACACATGAACACGAGGTCCCACTGTGTCATAATAAAGCATCAGACGGTAAATGCGAAGGCATAGCCGACTACTAAAAACCCACGATCAACCAGTCATGAAGCGTATCATAAGATCTGTCTAGACCGTCACATGATCAAAGCGGCCACTTGCCGCAGATGTCCGTACGCGTCTAACCCTGGAACTTCCCGCAGCTCCGCATAGGCAAAACAGATAGGCCCGCATGAGGTGTAACCCCGCATCGAGGGTAGCTACTCCCCGGCAGCGTCCTGGACTCGCCGTCTGCATGGCCACAAGGACCGCGTGACCACAAGGGCCGCACACTAACGGAACTCCCGCGATTCGCATAGGCCCTCTGGACCGCATAAGGTATTCTCGAATCATAGGTCCATCGACCCGCTGAGTCTACCCGCGTCGGAGGCGGCAACCTCCGAATATGTCACGATGAGTGGCACAATACTATCATAACGATCGATAGTTAAGAAGCACAATCAAGGAAAACCCTTTACACAAACATCACAAGATACTATCACACGTAGCATCCTAACATGATTACTTATCAAAGCAACGAGAGTATTACCAGGCTATCACAATTCAATACAATCAAGTTATTCACACAAGGTACTTTCTACTTTAAGTTAACAAGTTCCGGAATTAATCCCCAAAGTACTTTATACAATAACTCTTTAAAAGGTGCGTCAAAAGTCACACAATACGTAGTATATAAAAATAGAGTGACTATCTTTTTAAGTAAACCAAAATACTTACCTTTGTAAAATCAAGTAACAACATTATTTTCCAAACGTCCAAGTTTGCCTAATTTCAAATGTTCACGTTTCTTATTTTAGAAAGGTTCCGTAGTTCGTAGTCTTATTCATTTAAGAATATAATTCTCTTTTAAACAATCTGAGAAACATAAGTCTTATGTGAGTAAGATATTCTTGTTTATAACAATCTTATTACTGACCGTGATCTAGGAAATATCATTTTGTCTCATCTTAGCTTCTATGCGGATGGAAGTTTCTCTTGGTTTTAATAATACTTAATTATTCAAAACATTTCCTTTTATTAACGCTGCAGTGGTTTGTCGATACACATCCTGATTTCCAAAATCAGTAAAACATTCTTAAGCCGTTATACCTAACTTCCCATAAAGCTAGTATAACTCTTAAGTTTTCAAAAGAAACCAAGTATCACTCTTCTTTCAAAACGATTTAGAAATCTTTTGAAATACTTCAAGTTCTTTATTATCACACATCAAGCCGATTATAAACAAATCATTTACCTTTTAAAACCACAAAGTATTTTCACCTACATAAAGTCATTATAACCAACTTCCCATAAAGCCGTTATAACACTTTATGTTTCAAACCAATCAAATACATTTAACACATGTCGTCTACCATACTACATAGTTCACATATCATGCTAGAAGAGATAGGAAGAGGTTCACATACCTCGCGAGTATCGACTAATAGCAAAACGCTCCAAGTACTTCCAACCGGCTACTCCTGCCAAGCCGTAGATCGCGCCACACGTAGTACTTCAACCTATAAGGCCACAAGGCTCTTATTAACATTTAGACCTCATCGCGAAACATTCTACCGAAAATTCGAAGACTCCCCACACACAGAAATCTCCTCTTTATCGAGGCGGCTACCAAGCCAACCGGGGGTTACACATCTAACGAACGGTACAATTCTACTCCACGAAAAGCTACACAAGTCTCATCTGATACACTATGTAAATACATTCGATTTTCTTCTTAAAAAGGTTTCTTATTATTCGAGCTTAAGTCAAAAGACATTGCCGACAACAACGCGTTGATTCTACATATAGTATACTTCAACTATAGTCTAACAATCATGTAATTTCCAATTACAATAGAGGGACAAGATATTTACCTCGATAAGCCCATAATTATCCAAGTAAAAAGTCGATCCTGGGAAATCGTTTAGCTCCAACTCCGAGCGCTCCAACCCGCTCTAAACCACCCTTAGAAGTTCTAACCAACTTCTACACAATACTCCAACGGACTATGGAGATTTTCCCTAGGGTTTCGGTTTTGTATTGACGGAAGTATAATAGTATTTCCGGGCTTTTCGTATAGGTATAACCTTAGAATACTACAAGGTATACGGCTAAGGTAATTTGGGTATTATAACAATACTTTTGAGAGTATTTCTACACCACAAAGGGGGGGTATTATACGAAAGCAACTAGGCTAGGGGGGGGGAGAGGGCTCTCGGCCAAGGGGGCCTTTCAACGGGGGAGAGGGGCTCTTGACGAGTCAACAAGAGGAGAGGGAGGATTTTAACACTTAGAAGATTTGTGGAAAGGATGAAGAATTCATCAAAGGGAGAGGTATATAAGCAAGGCAAAAGAGGGAACCGCTAGTGAGATCTGAGGAGTGCGAGGCGCAGCCCGCAAGACTGAGGTTGTGCTTGACGGCCGGGTTTTGTGACGCCTTGCCAGCCAAAGAGAGGTTAGAGCGCGGCAATGGCTGCTGAGACCGCAGCACTGAGCCTCCATCCCACGATGCAGGCGAGGAGATGGGTTACAAGGAGATGGCGATTCTTGGCCGTGGTCGTGGCGGATATGAGGATAGGTGGATCAGCCTGGTTCGAGAGCACCATGGTTCACCCCGAGCAGATAGTTTGAGGCTACGGGACTTTACGAGTTGTAGCCCGCCGAGTTTTATGGGTGAGGCACGAGGATGATCCGCGGAGTTCATCCGGCGATTCTGGATCATGCGGGTGATCAAGGCTTGAGACCGAGTCAGTGACCTTTGGTTCGCATCGGCTGCGTGATACCGCGATCGATTGGTTTGATTCATAGGAGCTTTCGGGAGCATGCACCTCAGCAGTATGGGATGAGTTTTGGGGCTTTCTCACTCACTTCTTGCCTCCGCGGATGAGGAGGGCACGCCGATAGATTTTGATGCTTAGACAGGGCGTGCGGTTGGAGTACAATGTGGAGTTCGACTCATTGGCGATGCGTCCCAGCGTTGGTAGCTAGTATGGAGGATCGAGTGCACCGATATGTTACAGGCTCGATGATTACATGTCGAGGCATGTTCAGAGTAGCTCTTCACCGGCATGGACATTGCCGCGTGCAGCTCATGCACCGGGATGTGAGGCACGGAGAGGTCGGCGGAATGACCAAGATCAGCGAAGAGGCGAACAACAGGTCCTTTGGTGACTTTCGAGGCGGACCGCCAAGAAGATACTAGTTTTGTACCTCCGCCCGGTGCGAGTGGTCCTCCACAACCTTGAGTATTCGGAGCGGTCGGGGCTCGAGGTTGAGTTTCGAAAGTAAGGGTGTTGGCGATCGGTCACCCTACCTCGGTGTGGTCGATGTAGTAGACCGCGTTTCGGGAGTGTCGTGGTGCCAGGAGCTTGTTATTTTTGCGGCAGCGGGAGCCATTTTGCGCGAAGCTGTCCGACCAAGGGTATACGGATGTTACGACTCGACCTCTGGATCGGTGGTGGTTCATCGCCTACATTATGCGCCTGCAGGCGTGCCTATGATTAGAGTGGGCGGTAGCCGGTATATCCTTAACCCTCTAGAGTTTTGGTATGCTTGTTATGATGGTCTCATTATTATGTGCTATGTACGAATAGCGTTGTGTTAATTGTGAGATAGAAAACATGCTTAGTTGGGAGGATACGTATGGGGGCATGGTAAGTGTGAACCTTAGACTATGTCACGACTGAGACCCTAGGGGTAAGGTCGTCTTGAGTTAAAGATTTATTTTATGTTTGACCACTTATCGAGTAGTAGTATCGTGGGATTTATTTGTGTGATAAGTCCGTGGGTAGTGTGAGATGGAAGTGGTAGCTTTCATGATGTGAATTAGTAAGATTGTTAGGATCGGGAACAAGAGTTTAGCGCGGTTGGGGTCGGGTTGAGGACCATTTTGCGTCAACCCAGTAACCGGTTTGGGGTGGGGTCGATTCAGGTGGTCCCGCCGGTGGTAGGGTCACGAGGATGCTAGGCCCAAGTTTGTATGACCATCGTATGAGTTGGTGGATATGTTCGACGAGCGGATCGTGAGGCCGAGCGGCCTTAGAGAAGATCGAAGTTAGTAAGATGACCAAGTTTGGAGGTAGTGACTCGAGGGTTGGAAAGCAGCGTTGTGACGGAAGTGTGAGTACAGATACTAGAAAGAGTTTGAGTATTCGAGAAGGGTACAACAAGATAGGGGTAAAGTGAACGTGTGTGATCGTTTCTTTTATGAAATGAAGGTGTGAAGGGAGTATATTTTAGACCTCAGGTAAGGGGTTTTTGTGATGATTAGAGGTGTTTCCTCGTTGACCTGGGTTTAAGTATTGGTGCGTTTGTTATTTTTATGGCCAGGTGTGGCATGATTGTTTTCGTGCGTATAGCAGTGAAGGCTATACTAGCGCATGTTTGTGTTGAGACTTGAGAAGGAACATTCGGGACGAATGTTTCTAAGGAGGGGAGAATGTTATACCCCTTATTTCCAGAGTATGTACGTAAGGACGTACGTGGAGAATTTGAGCCTTAAGTTAGGCTTTGGTTCGAAATTTGGGCACAAGTGCCGAATAGAGTCGTTTTCCGACGAAACGTTTCCACAGCTTACGTTGGGAAAATTCCGGCTATGTCATTTAGTATTTTTGCGAATTTTTCCGAGAGACGAAATGTTTTGGACCAACGGGAGGGTGACACTTGTCACCCTCAAGTGGGCGTTTGGGTTGGCCGATTGGGTCACGTTTCTATGGCCTATTGGCTCCTTGTTTTGGCCTTGTTTTGTGGCTTGTTTGGTGCCATGTTTTGTGCCTTGTTTTGTGGAGTAGGGTTTAGGGTGCACTTGGCTTAATCTTGTCCTTACACTTGCTATACACTTGGAAGGATCTTGGCCCTGGTTGGCCTTTGGTTTTGCTATAAATACCCCCTAAATGTGAAGACTTCATCCATTCCAAAAACTTCCAAGTCTTGAAACCCTCTCCTCCCCTTTGTGAGCTCTAAACCAGAGCCTTCCCTCCCTTTTCGTGGCCTTTGGCCGAGAACACCTCCCCTGCCTAGTGTGCTAGCCGAGCCTACCCCTTGGTAGAAAGTTGTCTTCCAAGTATTGTTATAATGCCCAAAATACCTTAGCCTTGTACCTTGAAGTATTCCAAAGATACCTCTATCGTAGAGCAGAAAATACTACCCTTTTGTCCCTTTAGTCTCAAACCGAAACCCTAAGAAAATCTTCATTGATTGATTGAAGTATTTAAGTAGAAGTTGGTTAGAACTTCTAAGGGTTGTTTGGAGCGGGATGGAGCACGGAGTTGGAGCTAAGCGTTGCTAAGGATCGACATTTAACTTGGATAATTATGGGCTTATCGAGGTAATTATCTTGTCCTCTATTTGTAATTGGAAATTACATGTTATTAGAATATATAGTTGAAGTATACTATATATAGAACTAAGCTTAATCTTGCGCAATGTCTTTTGACTTAAGCTGAAGAATAAAGAAAAGAAGCGCATTTGTATTTACATGGGGTGTATTGCGATGAAACTTGTGTAGTATTCTTGAGTAGAATTGTACGTCGGTTAGGCGTGTAAACCCCGCCCCGGTTGGCTTGGTGGCGGCCTCGATAGAGAGGAGATTTACGCTGTTGCGGGGAGGTGCCGAATTTTACGTAGAGAAATGGAACCTTGTGTTTTGAAGTTAATAGGCGTTTGTGACCTTTCTAGGTGAAAGTACTAAGAGTAGCGTATTCTACTTGAGGAGTGGAAAGGGCTAGCGTTGTAGTACTTGGAGCATTTTGCTTATTGTCGATACTCGCGAGGTATGTGAACCTCTTCCTATCTGTTCTAGCATGATATGTGTGTAGCTATGTAGACGGTGGGCGTCACAGTGCTAAGTGTATTTGTTTGGTTTAAACATAAAGTGTTATAACGGCTTTATGGGAAGTTGGTTATAACGACTTTATGTAGGTAAGAAAATGGTTTCTTGATGTTAGAAGTTAAGAGACTTGATCTTATAAGATAAGAGACTTAACTTATTTGTTTTAATGTGGATGTTTGTGTGAAACCTCATTCGTGAGTAATGAGTACTTGGTTTTTAAAGGGATAATGTTTCTTGATTTGGAAATCGAATGTGTATCGACAGGACCACTGCGGCGTTAATAAAGGAAAATGTATTGAATAATGATGTGTTGTATTAAAACCAAGAAACCTCCATCTGCATGAAGCTAAGATGAGACAAAATGATATTACATTTTCTAGATCATTCTTTGTAATAAGATCGTTATAAACAAGAATAAACTACTCACATATATGACATATGTTACTCAATTGTTTTAAAAGAGATTAAGACTATGAGTTATGAAACCTTTCTAAAATAAGTGACTTGAGCATTTGAAAATGAGAAGCTTGAGTAATTGAAACTAGGCAAGCTGGAACTTAGGAAAAGAATGTTGTTACTTGATTTTGAAAAGGAATGTGGGTTGGTCATTCTAATACTACGGGTATAGGGTGACTTTTATAAAAGTAATGGATCTCTTTTAAAAGAACTTAACGTATGTAGTACTTTGGGGTTAAAAACCGGACTTTGGCATAAAATGAAAGTACTTTGAGTTGTGTGAAACTTGCCTATGCTTGTTGTTGTGAAACTTGCCTATGCTTGTTGTTGTGAAACTTGCCTATGCTTGTGATGATAGCCTTTGTTGTGCAAGCTGTGGTATTTACGTATTCTGGCGTCTCGATAGAGTCGGTCGACTTGTTGAGAACTTACTTGGGCGTCTTTGGCGGTGATGGAGAATTCCACGGGTATGTTTCCATTTTGATTCTTGTCTTGTTTTGATGTCACGTGGACATGTCTACACCGATGCAGATTCGGGGCATGCGGCCACGCGGCGGGTTGATTACCGATATATTGTTATGGTGGTTACATGGACATGTCTACACCGAGGCAGAATTCCGGGGGCATGTGGGCATGGGGGCGGGTTGATCACCCAGTATATTATTGTTGATGTCACATGGACGTGTCTACACCGAGGTAGAATTCCGGGGGCATGTGGCCATGGGGCATTGTTATTATTGTTGCATCATGGACATGTCTACACCGATGCAGAATTCCGGGGGCATGCGGCCATGATTGATGTTGTGGGCGTGAGACCCATAGTTATATTTGAGTGATGACTTGAGGGCGTGAGTCACGATGGACATGATTGCTTTATGTTGTGAATCGTAGTTTGGTTATCATACTGTCTCTGCTTTATATAGATTAGTATGATTTCATTCTGATTTTCTGATTTCACTGTTATACCGTATTTTTAGTATGCGTATGGGCGTGCGTAGAAAATTCGAACTTGAGATAAAGTGCTTGGCGAAATTATTTTTGTGCACAAGTGCGAAAAAGAGTCATTTTCCGTGAAAGCGTTTCCTGACTTTTGTAGGGAAAATTCGGCTATGTCATTTATTATTTTTACGGATTTTTAGAGGCGAAACATTTTGGACCAATTGGAGGCGGCGTGTGTCACCCTTAGGTGTCGAGTTGGACGAAATTTCCTTGGTGGAAGCTTCTAGGCTTGCACGTTTTTTTCATCTTTTGTGCCTAAAATGTTTGGTCAATGTTTGTGAGATATTTTGTGGAGTGGATGACCAAGTGGGACCCACACAACACATGGCTTAATCTTCACCTTACACTTGCCTACCACTTGGCTCAATCTTGGCCTTTGAGTGCCCTATAAATACCCCCTTAGTTGATGAGTTATTTCATCCACACTTGAGCAAATTCCTAGACTCAAAACACTCCCTCCCTTGTAGTTGTCTCGTCCAACTCCCCCCTCCCCCTTTGAGTGGCCTTTTGGCCGAGAGCAACCCCCCCCCCCTAGCCTAGTTGTGCTAGTCGAAATACTTTAGCCCAAATACCTTGTAGTATTTCCAAAGTACCTCTATCTGAAAGCTTAAAATATCTTGTTATACGTCCCTTTAGACTCTAAACGAAACCCTAAGGAAAATCTCCATGGTTAGTTGGAGTAGTTTGTAGAAGTTGGTTAGAACTTAAGGGTAGTTTGGAGGCGGGTTGGGCGCTGAGTTGGAGCTAAGCGATTGCCGGATCGACTTTATACTTGGATAATTATGGGCTTATTGAGGTAAATATCTTGTCCTCTATTGTAATTGGAAATTACATATTGTTAGAATATATAGTTGAAGTATACTATATATAGAAGCAACGTAGTTGTTGGCAATGTCTTTTGACTTAAGCTGAATAATACTTACAGCAATGTCTTGCGACTTAAGCTGTATTTAAAGAAGATTCTTGAACAGTAATTACTTAGGGCTGATGAGACTTGTGAAGTAGTGCAGTGGAGTAGAATTGTACAGATTAGGGTTAGATGTATAACCCCTGGTTGGCTTGGTGGCGGCCTCGATAGAGGAGGAGATTTACGTTGCATGGGGGAGGTCTTGCGAATTTTACGTAGAATGTTCTACGAAGAGACCTTATGTTAATAAGCGCTTGTGGCCTTATAGGTGGAAGTACTATGCGTGGCGCGATCTACTTGGCTTAGGAGTAGCGGCGGTTTGAGGTACTTGGGCGTTTTGCTATTAGTCGATAATCGTCGCGGTATGTGAACCTCTTCCTATCTCTTCTAGCATGATATGTGTGAACTATGTAGTCGGTGACGTCACGTGCTAAATGTATGTGATTGGTTTAAAACATAAAGTGTTATAACGACTTTATGGGAAGTTGGTTATAACAGCTTTATGTTGGTAAGAAAATACATGTGGTTTTTAAAAGGTAACTGATTTGGACTATAACTGGCTTGTTATGTGTTAATAAAGAACTTGAAGTATTTCAAAGGATTTTTGAATCATTTTGAAAGAAGAAGTAATACTTGATTCGTTTTGAAAGCTTAAGAGTTATACTAGCCTTATGGAAAGTTAGGTATAACGTCTTAAGAATGTTTTACTGATTTCGGAAATCAGAATGTGTATCGACAAACCACTGCAGCGTTAATAAAAGGAAATGTTTTGACTAATTAAGTATTATTAAAACCAGTAGAAACTTCCATCTGCATAGAAGCTAAGATGAGACAAAATGATATTTCCTAGATCATGGCTGCTGTAATAAGATTGTTATAAACAAGAATATCCTACTCACATATAAGACTTATGTTTCTCAGATAGTTTTAAGGAGAATTATATTCTCAAATGAATAAGACTATGAACTACGAAACCTTTCTAAAATGAGAAACTTGAACATTGGAAATTAGGCAAACTTGATCATTGGAAAAGAATGTTGCTACTTGATTTTACAAAGAGAAGTAATTGATTTACTTTAAAAGGATAGTCACTCTATTTTATACTACGGGTATTGTGTGACATTGTGAAAGTAACGTATCTTTTAAAGAGTTAATGTATGAAGTACTTTGGGGATAAAAACCCGATTTTGTTAATCATATAGTAGAAGGTACCTTGTGTGAACAACTTGATTGTATTGGTTTGTGATAGCCTTGTAATACTTTCTTGATTGCGTTGATAAGTAACCGTGTTGGGATGCTACGTGTGTTAGTATCTTGTGATGTTTGTGTGAAGGGGTTTCCCTTGATTGTGCTTATTAACTATCGATCGTTATGATAGTATTGTGGCATTAAATCTCTTGAGATGATTCGGGTTAAGCGCCTCCGTCTGGGGTAGACTTCGCGGGTCGATGGACCTATGATTCGAGAATACCTCATGCAGTCCGGGCCTATGCGAGCTACGAGTTCGAGTTAGTGTCGTCCTTTATGGGCATGCGGTCCATGTGGCCGTGCGGTCGCGAAGTCGGGGCGATGCCGGAGTAGCTACCCTCGATGCGGGAATACCTCATGCGGGCGATGAGATTGGCCTATCGCGGAGTGCGGGAGTTCGAGGTTAGACGCAGACATTGATCTGCGGGCAAGTGGCGGCTTTGATCATGTGACGGTCTAGACAGATCTTATGATCTGATTCATGACCTTGTTGGTGCGTGGGTTTTTAGTAGTCGGCTATGCCTTACTTACCGTGCAGTTTTATTATGACACAGATGGGACACGGTGTTCATGTGTTCCTTGGTGCTTTTATATCATAGGCAGCGGTGAGGAAGGTATTCCACGGGCATGATTGATGTTGTGGGCACGAGACCCGTTGTTATACTTGAGTGATGACTTGAGGCGTGAGTCCCTAACGACATGGCTTTGTTGTAAGCGTAGTTTGGTTATCATACATGTCTCCGCTTTATATGATTGCTATGATTTCATTTACGATGTATTTTCGCCACATACTCGGTACTGTTATCTTGACCTCTTGGGCCGAGCGTATAAAGAGGCGAGCTCTACCACGGAATGCACCAACCGTGGCTCTCCGTATGGCACATCACGAGAAAGCCGAAGGGCATGCCTCGAGGATCGCAAGCGCCCGGTACCATTTGTTGGGTCGTCGAGCAAGGCTCGCGACAAAGTGACAAAAGTGGTATCGAGCGATTAATCCTCGGAAAGTGTCTACGACGTATCGATGAAGTCTTGATTATCGGTGTATGTGCACCACGCCAATAATCGAGGAGGCTATAGGATATTTAGGATTGGTTTCTATTCTTCTCACTCGAGATCGTGCCTTAGAGCCGTGTTGTAAGTTGGACCTCGGCGAAATTATTTTCCTTATCGTTATGCCTCGCGTAGGCAACCCGCCCAGAAGGCAAAGCGTAGGAGCTGCGAGTAGAGTTCGGAAGGTGGCGAGGCACGAGCCCAATCATTACCTGGGTAGTGCTTCATTCGGGAGTTCTGCGGCGTCACTAGCCCAGTGAGTTTAGTGCGGCGGCGGTGCCTCTGCGGCCATGATATATGAACCTTCGCCCACGGAACAGAGAATTTAGATTGCAAAGAGGCGACCTGTACATTAGCTATAGATTTGGCTACGAGTATACCGATGTACTGCGAGTCTTGAGGACTATCTAAAGAGGTTGTGCAAGAGTAATTCTTGATTAGGCTTGAGCATGGCACGTATGCGGGCTTATGCGCAGCAGCCGAGGCGATGTAGAGATCGGCAGTTAACGAAGGACACCGAAGAGGCGAGCGGCAAGGTCCTTTAGTAACTTTCGGCGAGTCGCCTCACCGCCAGATTAGATATGCACCTCCGCCCGGTGCAGTGGTCTTCCGCGATTTCGGGGCGTTCGGGTGTGTAGGAGTTGGTCGAACTCCGAGGCTTCCGTTCATAGTGTGACGCACGTCATCCCGGAATGTCGTCTTTTAGTTGGTACTTGTTGTACTGCGCCGTCGGGGCCATGTGTCGAGAAGAGTGTCCTTGTAGGAGGACTTAGCCTTGAGATTGGTGGGTAGTTCGTCATTTTCCTTAGCTATCGCCTACGGCGAGTTTGATTAAACGACTAAGGGAGAAGATGAGATATAGATATATATTTAACCCTCTAGAGGTCAGTATGTGTGATAAGGTGAGTATACCTTAAGTGCTATGTTCTGATTGCGGTGTGTTAGTTGTGTTTAGAATCATGGTGGGTTAACCGAGTAAGAATTTGGGGGATAGAAAAGGTGTGAGCCTTAGAATGTTTACGTAAAGACCTTAGAGGTAAGGCCATCTCAGGTAAAGGTGTAGTATTATGTTTGATCCTTATGGAAGTGCATAGTGCACGTGAGTTATGTTTGGGATAGGTCCCTAGTAGTGTGGAATGAAAGGGGGTAGTTGATCTAAGAAGACCGCTAGGTTTTTCGAAACGTGATTAGTGAGATTGTTCTGGATCGGGGAGCTAGTATTATGCGCGTTGCCGGGTCGGGTTGAGTCCACGTTGCGGGTCAACCCGCGGCATGTTTGGTGGTGGGGTCAGTTTGTGGTGGTCCCGCCTTGTGGTAGGGTCACGAGGGTGTTAGGCCCAAGTTTAGTTAACCAGCGTACGAACTCGTGGATGCATTCGACCAGTAGTCGGACCGAGGAGGTCAGCCGTCTTGTCTTCTAGCAAAGACCGTTTACTCGGCAGTATTGTTTTATCAGAAAGGTTGTAAGGCTGCACGGGGTGCCTACCTTCACCTTATGTCAGACAGTGAAGCCCAGGTTGTGGCTATTTTTCGTCTTCTAAAAGTTTACCAGGCAGGGTTAAGAACTCAGGTGAGTCTCAGAATCGCATTCGCCCTCGGGCCAGTGCGTGGATTTCAGAGGTAGTCGTGGGGGATTGTTGTCTCCTGTGGAGGAAGTGTTTAAGCTACCATTTCAGTGTTCGGATATCGCTTTGTGAAGCCTTGTAGGGGCGGAAGTGTAAATTGCCGGTCGATTGGTTCGATGTTGGCAAGGTTCAGTTAGTTGGTTGAGCTTGTTCCACAGGTGTGGATAGTGCGAAGCTTGTCTAGAAGAAGTTCTGGCAGCTCAGAGGAGTTGTGCGGATAATCGGCGACGATGCTTAGAGTTCAGGTTGACGGTCGGTCTTCTTGAAAGTACCACCCCGGGTTGGGTGTGACGAGTTTGGAATACAGAGGGAACTTAGCCCGAGTTACTTTGGGCCTTTTTGAGTTCATGTGAAGAATAGGCCAGGTTGCCTAGATGATAACTTTTGCCGTCCGACTTAGGAGGCGATGCGTCCGTCTTCGTATTGTTATGATCGGAGAAAGTATCGGAGATCCATCAGTGTTCCCACTTAATGATGACCACGTTAGAGATAGTAGCCCGAGTTTTGGAAAGCAAGCGAGATCGAAGCGTGGAAAGAGTTCGAGTATCGACATCCTCGGGGATCGCGTGCATCGGTACCATTTGTTGGGTCGTCGGAGCAAGGCTCGCGACAAAGTGACAAAAGTGGTACCATTTGTTGGGTCGCCTGAGAAGGTTAATGCCTCAGGCAAAGTGACAAAGTGGTATCTACGACGAGTAAAGAGAGAAGCGAGCATGTATGGCGAGCATAGATGCGATCATTTCTTTTATAAAGAGAAGGTGCGAAGGAAGTATATTTTAGACCCCGGTGAGAAGTGTGTTGCGATGATGATTACAGGTGTTTCCTCGTGGACTTTGATGTAAGTATTTACTGTGATTGTTTGGTGGCGGATGTGGGCGGATTGATTCTCGTAAGTATAGTAGTGAAGACTATCTTGGCGCCGTTTGTTTTGAGACTTAGAAGGAACATTCGGGACGAATGTTTCTAAGGAGGGGAGAATGTTATACCCCGTATTTTCAGAGTATGTACGTATGGACGTACGTAGAAAATTCGAACTTGAGATAAAGTGCTTGGCCGAAATTATTTTTGTGCACAAGTGCCGAAAAGAGTCATTTTCCGGCGAAACGTTTCCACAGCTTTTGTAGGGAAAATTCCGGCTATGTCATTTATTATTTTTACGGATTTTTCCGAGAGACGAAACATTTTGGACCAATTGGAGGGCGACATGTCACCCTTGGGTGTCGAAGGTTGACGAAATTTCCTTGGTGGAAGCTTCTAGGCTTGCACGTTTTTTTCATCTTTTGTGCCTAAAATGTTTGGTCAATGTTTGTGAGATATTTTGTGGAGTGGATGACCAAGTGGGACCCACACAACACATGGCTTAATCTTCACCTTACACTTGCCTACCACTTGGCTCAATCTTGGCCTTTGAGTGCCCTATAAATACCCCCAAATACCTTGTAGTATTTCCAAAGTACCCTCTATACGAAAAGCCCGGAAAATACTATTATACGTCCCTTTAGCCTCTAAACGAAACCCTAAGGAAAATCTCCATGGTTAGTTGGAGTAGTTTGTAGAAGTTGGTTAGAACTTCTAAGGGTAGTTTGGAGCGGGTTGGGCGCTGAGTTGAGCTAAGCGATTGCCCGGGATCGACTTTATACTTGGATAATTATGGGCTTATTGAGGTAAATATCTTGTCCTCTATTGTAATTGGAAATTACATATTGTTAGAATATATAGTTGAAGTATACTATATATAGAATCAACGTAGTTGTTGGCAATGTCTTTTGACTTAAGCTGAATAATACTTACGGCAATGTCTTGCGACTTAAGCTGTATTTAAAGAAGATTCTTGACCGTAATTACTTAGGGTCAGACATGAGACTTGTGAAGTAGTGCCGTGGAGTAGAATTGTACCCGTTAGGGTTAGATGTATAACCCCCGGTTGGCTTGGTAGCCGGCCTCGATAGAGAGAGGAGATTTACGTTGCCATGTGGGAGGTGTCGAATTTTCTGTAGAATGTTCTACGAAGAGACCTTATGTTAATAAGCGCCTTGTGGCCTTATAGGTTGAAGTACTATGCGTGGCGCGATCTACTTGGCTTAGAGTAGCCGCGGTTTGAGGTACTGGGCGTTTTGCTATTAGTCGATAATCGTCGCGAGGTATGTGAACCTCTTCCTATCTCTTCTAGCATGATATGTGTGAACTATGTAGTACGGTGACGTGCATGTGCTAAATGTATGTGATTGGTTTAAAACATAAAGTGTTATAACGACTTTATGGGAAGTTGGTTATAACGACTTTATGTTGGTAAGAAAATACATGTGGTTTTTAAAAGGTCTTGATTTGAACTATAAGCGGCTTGTTATGTGTTAATAAAGAACTTGAAGTATTTCAAAAGATTTTTGAATCATTTTGAAAGAAGAAGTAATACTTGGTTTTGAAAAACTTAAGAGTTATACTAGCTTTATGGGAAGTTAGGTATAACGGCTTAAGAATGTTTTCTTGATTTCGAAATCGAATGTATCGACAAACCACTGCAGCGTTAATAAAAGGAAATGTTTTGACTAATTAAGTATTATTAAAACCGGAGAAACTTCCATCTGCATAGAAGCTAAGATGAGACAAAATGATATTTCCTAGATCATGGTCACGTAATAAGATTGTTATAAACAAGAATATCCTACTCACATATAAGACTTATGTTTCTCGAGATAGTTTTAAGGAGAATTATATTCTCAAATGAATAAGACTATGAACTACGAAACCTTTCTAAAATGAGAAACTTGAACATTGGAAATTAGGCAAACTTGATCATTGGAAAAGAATGTTGCTACTTGATTTTACAAAGAGAAGTAATTGATTTACTTTAAAAAGATAGTCACTCTATTTTATACTACGGGTATTGTGTGACATTGTGAAAGTAACGTATCTTTTAAAGAGTTAATGTATGAAGTACTTTGGGGATAAAAACCCGATTTTGTTAATCATATAGTAGAAGGTACCTTTTGTGAACAACTTGATTGTATTGGTTTGTGATAGCCTTGGAATACTTTCTTGATTGCGTTGATAAGTATACGTGTTGGGATGCTTCGTGTGTTAGTATCTTGTGATGTTATGTGTGAAGGCCTATCCCTTGATTGTGCTTATTAACTATCAGTCGTTATGATAGTATTGTGGCATTCATCTCTTGAGATGATTCCGGTGGTTAAGCTGCCCTCCGATGCGGGGTAGACTCAGGAGGGTCGATGGACCTATGATTCGAGAATACCTCATGCAGGTCCCGGGGGCCTATCGCGAGCTACGAGTTCCGGTGTTAGTGTCGCCTTTATGGGCATGCGGTCCATGTGGCGTGCGATCGCGAAGTCGGGGCGATGCCGGGGAGTAGCTACCCTCGATGCGGGGAATACCTCATGCGGGCCGATGAGATTGGCCTATGCGGAGCTGCGGGAGTTCCAGGGTTAGACGCGTACATTGATACTGCGGGCAAGTGGCCAGCTTTGATCATGTGACGGTCTAGACAGATCTTATGATACAGTTCACGACCTTGTTGATACTGTGGGTTTTTTTTTGTAGTCGGCTATGCCTTCGTACTTACCCCCGCATGATTTTATTATGACACGAGATGGGACCCGTGTTCATGTGTTCCTTGGTGCTTTTATATCATAGATCGCCGTGATGAGAAGGTATTCCACGGGCATGATTGATGTTGTGGGCACGAGACCCATTGTTATACTTGAGTGATGACTTGAGGCGTGAGTCCCTAACGACATGATCGCTTGTTGTAAATCGTAGTTTGGTTATCATACATGTCTCCCGCTTTATATGATCGCTATGATTTCATTTACTGATGTATTTTCGCCACATACTACTGTTGTGCGACCTCCTCGGGGCTGCGTTCATGCCGCAGGTTGAGGTACACCAGTCGTTGATCCTAGCTCTCAGGGTCACAGTTTCAGCGTTGGGAAGCTCCGTTTCTCCGGAGGCTTATCAGTGGTATAGTCCCCTGTCGTCGTAAGTGTTTACATTCAGGGGTTTGGCGGGGCCCTGTCCCGCCATTGTTGTCGTATCATTCTTAGAGGTCTGTAGTACTGTTGTGGGCAGGGTTTGTAAAAAGGATTAAACTGTTCATGTTGAAAAAGTTGCTATTTATATATATACTGAAGGTAACCGTTTTTGGTTAGCCTGTCTTCTTATTTCACTGTCTTATTACACTGGTTTCATGTATTGTCTTTATGTTCCGCTGATTACTCTGATGTATGTCTACTTGGGTGCCCGGGGTAAGGCACCGGTCACGGGCCCCGGAACGGGTCGTGACATTCACATACTTGGTACCTGTTGTACTGACCTCCTTCGGGGGGCTGCGTTCATGCCGCAGGTAGAGGTACATCGGTCGTGGACCCTCGCTCTTAGGATCTCAGTTCAGCGTTTTGGGAAGCTCCGTTTCTCCGGAGGCTTATCTTTTGGTATGTGTTCCCTGAGTTGTAGGTTCTTGTACATTCAGGGGTATGGCGGGGCCCTGTCCCGTCATAGTTGTTGTAAATCTTAGAGGTCTGTAGTACTGTTGTGGGCAGGGTTTGTAAAAAGGATTAAACTGTTCGTTTTGAAAGAGTTGTATTTATATATGTTATTGGAAGGTAACCGTTGGGTTGGCCTGTTTTATGATTATATATCTTGTTTCTTGTTTAAAGTTTTATTTTCCGCTGGTTTTCTCTGATGTTGTGTCACTAGGGTGCCCGGGATAAGGCACCAGTAACGGGCCCCGGGACGGGTCGTTACAATTATTAGAGAAAACCATTCTCTTAACCTTCCATAAAGCCGTTATAACCAACTTCTCATAAAGCCGTTATAACCCTTTATGGTTTTAGACCAACTCATTCCTTTTATAACCAAGAGACTTCTACTTTTTGAAACCGAGTATTATATACTTTCAAATCAATTCTCTTAACTTTCAAAAATACAATTAGTCTCTTAACCTTTAGAACTCAAGTGACTCCTTTTATTATAAAACCTTAGGCAATTGATGCCTTAAAATTCAAGTTGTCTTTTCATTAAAAACGAGTCATTTATCTTTCCATAAAGCAAATATAACCAACTTTCCATAAAGCCGTTATATTCACTTTATACCTTAGCCAAAATACAATTTCCTATCCAAGAGACTTATACGTTTAAAACGGAACAAGTATCACATACTTCAAAACTCTTCAAGTCCCTTAACTTATAAAAACATTAGACATCCTTAATACTTTCAAAGAAGTGACTTAATCTCCTAACTCACCCGACTTGGCTATTCATAAAACTATTAAAGGATATCAAGGTGTTGTACGTCTACCGTACTACATACGTGCAACTAGTCATGCTCAAAAGATAGGAAAAGTTCTACATAGAGTAAATCACACAACTACCTCTTAACTTCTAAGAGTAGAAGGAAACATGAAATGATACCACAGGTATATTCCATACATAGAATCATGCCAAAGGAAGGAAGAGGTTCACATACCTCGCGACGATTATCGACAAGTAGCAAAATGCTCCAAAGTACTTCAACCTTGATAGCTATTCCACCCTCCAAGTAGGATACGCTATTCTTAGTACTTCAACCTATAATGGTCACAATACGTCCATTAACCTCCTACTTCAAACGTAGAATATTCCAAGTGCCTAAGTCACTAAATTCTACGGAAAATCGGACAGCACCTCCTTTGTTTCTACTTACTTTGCCACCTTTTTCAAGGCCGAATACAATAACCAAACACGCCACATTTAAGGCCCAATCAAAGCAATTAACAATAGGGGATTACACGCCTACTAGACGTGTAAAATTCCGCCCCACAAACGATATCAAATTAATACAACTTACTAGGCCAATTCGGCTAACTTGAAGTACTACAACATCAATTCTTATCCAATTTCCATTTCAATCCAAGTTATTAGCCTAACATGATATCAAGTCGAAATTGATTATAACTACCATAATCTCCAAGTAATTAACATGCGATGATTCTAATAACGACCAATTTGTAATCCGACTTCACATGGCTTGCATTACATTTCGGATTCTAAGGCTACAAGCAATCCATAATACTTATAACTTCAACACATATACTTCATGCTAGCAACATGTAAAGCTAACAACAATATAAATAATCTTGTGACACTTTTAAGAGACAAGATTATACCTCAACGAATCTTAATCCAACTCCAAATCCGAAGTCGCTCCTTAGCAACTTAGAGCCTCTTCAAGACACTTCAATCCGCTACTTGAGACCCTTAGAACAATACCAACAAGGTTCCTCCAAACTTCCAAACAAAACCTAGAAGACAACTAGGTTTTCGCTTTGCGACTAACCCGAAAACTATCTTTTTCCGAGATTTTTCTATTGAGATATGCTTACAATACACTTAGGAACCTTGGTTTAAAGTGGGAAAATTATTGGACAACAAACAAATTTTTTCCATGTGGAGAGGGAGTGAACCCGAGAGCAACATGCTCTTGTTCATCCAATATTTGTGTAAATTTGGCTAAGTGTTAGGCTTGTCTCACTACTAGTAGTATTATATAGGGACATGGAGGGTCAAGATGTAAACAAATGGGTGGTTTGGATGAAGTCTTATTAAATATCAAGACTTTGGACCCTTTGACTTAGTCAATTTTGTCAAGCTCTCTATTAGCAAGACTTGTCTTCCTAACAATGGTCAAATGACCCTTGTGCCCATGCTACAATTCGTCCAAGGCACCATATGTCACGACCCAACCCCGGGGCCGCGACTGGTGCCCTATCGGGGCACCCTGTCAGGTACACATCAGAGAATAGCAGCGGAACATACATAATACAAAATCTATATAAGGTAAACATTACTAGCAAGCCGACAAGGCCGCTTTTCTTAAAATAACTTAATCGAATGTGAAACAGTACAACTGGTTCTTACAGCCCAAACCACAAACGTGACTACAGACCTCTAGGAATAACAACTGTGGCGGGACAGGGCCCCGCCATACCCCCTGAATGTACAAAAGTCTATAACCTCAGGGAATCATACCAAAAAGACAAAGCCTCCGAAGGGATGGAGCTTTCCAGGAAATGAACAGTGGTCCTAAGAGTGCGGACCAGCAAGCTACGTATCTCGACCTGCGGCATGAACGCAGCCCCCCGAGGGAGGTCAGTACAACAGGTACCAAGTATGTGAAACTGAAAATACTGTAATGAAATCATAAGTCTGAAAATAAGCTGGGGTCAGGGATGAAATCAACTTACCTTTTACTGTGCCTTACTAACAATGAGAGTAACAAACATATATATAATACTGCATAAAATAGGAGGCTCATGATCAAAGCAGGGTCCCTCGCCCGTAGTATCAATAAGCAATCCTACTCGGGACTATTTCACCCGCACGGGTCTGTGGACCCGCATGAGGTATTCCTCGCATAGGTTGTACCCGCCCGCACGGGACTATTTGACCCGTAAGCCCATAAGGACTCGCGTGAGGTATTCCTCGTGATCGTGGGTAGCAAGTCCACGGAACAGGTGGTATAACGATCTTGGGGACTTACCCCTCAGATATACTCTTACCCTGAAACAGATGGTATAACGATCTTGGGGACTTACCCCTAAGATATACTCTTACACTGGAGCAAATGGTATAACGATCTTGGGGCTGTACTCCTCAGATATACTCTTACACTGGAGCAGATGGTATAACGATCTTGGGGCTTGCCCCTCAGATATACTCTTACACTGGTGCAAATGGTATAACGATCTTGGGCCTGCCCCTCAGATATACTCTTACACTGGAGAAGGTGGTATGACGATCTTGGGGCTTGCCCCTCAGACATACTCTTACCCTGGAGAAGATGGTATAACGATCTTGGGTCTTTCCCCTCAGATATACTCTTACCCTAGCTCAAACTGTCATCATATCATAATCATAAATAAGTTAAGAAAACTTATAACTTCTTATTAGCTTTGTCCATATACCCTCTCATTAATCTTTACTTAAAGCACTTAATCATATCTTTAATAAAAGAAAACCGGGAATTTAACCCAAGTACCACATACTTCAACTCTTTTAAAAGTGACTCTTTTTCATACATAAAACCTTTGGGAAATTGATGTCTTAAAATCAATTTGCCTTTCATAAATCAAATCATTTGTCCTTGCTTATCTTACTTAGAGTAAATATCTTCTTGTTAACCTTTCATAAAGCTAATATAAATAACTTCCCATAAAGCCGTTATACTATCTTTATACTTTAGAAATTAAGACCTTCTTATCTTTTCATAAGGCCGTTATAACTAACTTCCCATAAAGCCGTTATAACTCCTTATAAACCATTTTGTTCTTTTACTAACCAAGAGACTTATACTTCAAATAAATCTACACAACTTTCAAAAATATGTCACGACCCGAACCCGGGCCCGTGACTGGTGCCTTACCCCGGGCACTCTAGTGATACAACATCAGAGAAAAACCAGCGGAAATAAAAACTTAAACATACAATTAGATATGGATCAAGATAAAAGAAAATAGGCCAACCAAAACGGTTGCCTTTCTGCAAATATATATATATATATATCGATATTTGAGCGATTCTGATCCTTACAACCCCGCCCACAACAAGCATGAGACCTCTAAGATTTTTACAACAACTATGACGGACGGGGCCCCGCCATACCTCGAATGTACAAGAACCTGCACTCGTGGTAACATACCAAAAGATAAGCCTCCGAAGGAACGGAGCTTCCCAATACGCTGAAATGTGATCCTATAAGCGGGGATCGACAGCCGATGTACCTCTACCTGCGGCATGAACGCAGCCGAAGGAGGTCGACAACAGTACCAAGTATGTGAATCAAAATATCAGAAATGAAATCATAATAGTCTATATAAAGCGGGAGACATATATGATAACCAAACTACAAGACACACATATAAACAATTATATCAAGTCGTGACTCACACCTCCAAGTTATTACTCAAATATAACTATGGGTCTCACGCCACAACATCAATCATGCGTGGAATACCTTCCTCACCGCTTCGGCCTATGATATGATAACACCAAGAAGTACACCTGAACATCAGGTCCCACTTGTGTCATAAAGAGACCGTAAGGGAAATAATCATAACATGAAGCTGACACGTGGCAAGTGCGATAACCTATACCCGATCCACCTGCGTCACGTAGCTGACGGGGGCAAGTAAACGACTATGCACCGATCACAACCGTAAGTCACGGCTTCATACAAATCGACTCGCGGTCGACACGTGGCAAGTGCAATAGCCTCCACCAGATCCTCCCGCCACGCGGTGGCGGGGCAAGTAACTGCACTAAGCACCAGATCACAACCGTAAGTCACGATACTTCGCCGCGAAGCTGACACGTGGCAAGTGCGATAACCTATACCAGATCCACCTGCGTCACGTAGCTGACGGGGGCAAGTAAACAGGCTATGCACCCGATCACAACCGTAAGTCACGATACTTCGCCATAAATAACCATAATGGTCACATGCCCACGTAATCCATCATCGGTGTAGCCATGCCCGTGTAACAATAATAATGGAAGCATACCCGTGGAATCTTCCACACGCCAGACGCCCAAGTAAGTTCTCAACAAGTCAACCTACTCCATCGAGAGACGCGGTAGTATAGAAACACAATTTTTGCACAACAAAGGCTATCACAACAAGCATAGGCAAGTTACACAACAACAAGCATAGGCAAGTTATACACAACTCAAGGTACTTTCATTTTATGGCAAAGTCCGGGTTTTAACCCTAAAGTACTACGTACGTTAAATTCCTTTTAGAGATCCATTTCTTTTACAAAGGTCACCCGATACCCGTAGTATAAAAATAGAGTGACTAACATTGTTAAGTAAACCAAAACACTTCCCTTTGTAAATCAAGTAACAACATTATTTTTCAAACGTTCAAGTTTGCCTAATTTCAAATGCTCAAGTTTCTCATTTTCGAAAAGGTTTCGTAGTTCATAGTTTAATCCCTTTAAAACAATTTGAGAAACATATGCCTTATGTGTGAGTAGGTTATTCTTGTTTATAACAATCTTATTAAAGCAGCCATGATCTAGGAAATGTAATATCATTTTGTCTCATCTTAGCTTCTATGCAGATGGAGGTTTCTACTGGTTTTAATAATACTTAATTAGTCAGAACATTTCCCTTTATTAACGCTGCAGTAGTTTGTTCGATACTTATTCTGATTTCAAATCAAGAAACATTATTCCTTTTAAAAACCAAGTACTCATTACTCACGAATGAGGTTTCACACAAAATTCATATTAATTCATTTAAGTCAAGTCTCTTATCTTTTAAGATCAAGTCTCTTAACTTCTTAAAAACAATAAACCATTCTTTTTATCTCTCTTAAGTCGTTATACCTAACTTCCCATAAAGCTAGTATAACTCTTAAGCTTTCAAACCAAGTATTATTCTTCTTTCAAAAAGGATTCTTAATTCTTTTGAAATACTTCAAGATTCTTATTATTCAGGCTTAAGTCAAAAGACATTGCCGTAAAACTACATTCAGTTAACACACGTACGTCTACCGTACTATATATATATTCTTTTAAAATACTTCCAGATTCTTATTATTCAGGCTTAAGTCAAAAGACATTGCCGTAAAACTACGTTCCGTTAACACACAGGGTTTAGGGTTTAGGGTTTAGGGTTTAGGGTTTAGGGTTTAGGGTGTCTACCGTACTATATATATATTCTTTTAAAATATCATGCTCAAGAGGATAGGAAGAATCACATACCTCGCGACGATTATCGACTATTAGCAAAATGCTCCACGGCTATAACCCGGCTAGCCTTGTCCACCTTCCAAGTAGTACATGCTACTCGCAGAACAGTCAACCAATAAAGGTTATAAGTTCATCAGAATACGATTCTATGTAAGTCTGATTTAATCTTCTACTTTAATATTCTTCTGATGTGATATCAATTCAATTATCTTCTTTTATACCATCCTTATACGTCTTATATTCATTTCTATACTACTACAGTATGTAATTCCAATTACAACAGAAGGACAGTAGTATTTACCTCGATAAGCCCAAAATTATCCAAGTATAAACGTCGATCCTGAGCAAGGTTTAGCTCCTAATTGCACGCTCCGAGAAACCCTTAGAAGTTCTTCACAACTTCTACTTAACACTTCAACCGACTATGAAGGTTTTCCTTAGGGTTTCGTTTAGTGGCTAAAGGAAGTATAATAGTATTTTCCTGCTTTTAGATAGAGGTACTTGGAAATACTACAAAGGTTTTGGGCTAGAGTATTTTGGCATTATAACAATACTTGGAGAAGTATTTCTATACCACAAAGGGGGGGTGTATTTCTCGAAAACAACTAGGCTAGGGGGGGTACTCTCGGCCAAGGGCCTCTCAAAGGGGGAGGGGGGAGTTGGACGAGAGCTCACAAGGGAGAGGGAGGGATTTTTAGACTTGGAATTTATCAAGAGAGGATGAAGAATAAGTCTTCAACTAAGGGGGTATTTATAGGTCAAGCAATGGCCAACCAATGGCCAAGATGAAGCCAAGTGCTATGCAAGTGTAGGGTGAGGATTTACCCAAGTGTCCTTATCCATCTACTACACAAAAATATCCTACCAACCCCTTGACCAAACAAGGCCACCAATTCGTGCAAATGGACGCCTCAAGTCCGCCAACTAGAGGGTGACAAGTGTCGCCCTCTCGTTGGTCCAAAATGTTTCATCTCTCGGAAAAATCCGCAAAAATAATAAATGACATAGCCGGAATTTTCCCTACGCAAGCTTTGTAAAACGTTTCGTCGGAAAACGATTCTTTTAGTGAGTTGTGCACAAATGTTTTTCGTCCAAGGTGCCTAACTAAGGCTAAACTTTTGTACGTATGCCCTTACGTACATACTCAGGAAATACGGGGTATAACATTTTCCCCTCCTTAGAAACATTCGTCCCGAATATTCCTTCTCAAGATAGATAACGATCAAGTTCCTCATAGCTTAACCAGTTTGCAAATGCCGCACATGGTCACAGAATAACACGCGCGCAAATACTTAAATCCAAGCCAACGAGGAATCACCTCGACGATGCAAAACAGTACCAATTCTCGCTTCTGGTCCAAAGGATACTCCCTTCGCACATTCATTTCACAAACAAAATGATTACTTCCATCTTTCAGCACAAGTTCACTTCTTTCCTTTCTCGTCGTACCCTTCTCGAACACTCGAACTCTTCCTAGTACACGTACCACACTTCAGTCAACGCTTCTGTTGCCAAAACTTTGGAGTCACTACCTCCAAACTTGGTCATCTTACTAGCTTCACTTTCCTCTAAGGCCATTCCCGGCCTTCACGAACCGATTCTGGTCGAACGCATCCACGAATTCATACGATGGTTACCTAAACTTGGGCCTAGCACCCTCGTGATCCTACCACCTGGCAGGACCACCTCGAACTGACCCAACCCCAAATCGGGCTACGGGCTGACCCGCAACATGGCCCCAACCCGACCCACTTAACGCATCAAGCTCTTGTTCCCCGATCCGGAACAATCTTACCTATACAGGTCATGAAAGCTACCACTTCCATTTTACACCACCCAAGGAATTTTCCCATAATTACTCCACGTATACTTATACATTCTGACAAAGATCACCCGCAAAATCTTGTACTCAAGACGGCCTTACATCTAAGGTCTCAACTGTAATATTCTAAGGTTCATCATTTTCTCACCCCCAGGCTTACCCCTTTTCACTAACCAGGCTTCTAAGTCACATTTTAGCACAAAGCTATCTGAACATAACACTAAACACATCATCATAACATCAATACATACAAATCTCTAGAGGGTTAAGGATATACCTGAAAATAGGTGGTTCAAAGGACCGCTAAAACTGGGAACTTCCACCGCGACCTCTACCGTGGCCTGCCGGTGTATGAACATCGTGCCTAGCTATGGAAGGTGAAGAACCCGCAACTGATCTAGTAGTCTGTGCTATCCCACCAGTGCTATCCCTGGTCGGACAGTCTCTCGTCAAATGGCCCTGTCGGCCGCAAGTATAGCAATCTCCCAAACCAGTACGACATTCCCCCCTATGGGCTTTACCACAGCGGCCACACTGAGATACGGGTGGCCTCATCCGGTAAGCACTTCTACTCCCCTGAAAATCTGAAACCTGGGATCCCTGACCGGCTCCTGAATATCCCAGACGTCCCGACGATGGAGGGGGACCACTTGGTACTGGCGGAGGCGCATAACTGGCCTGCTGCTGAGGCGGTCCGCCTTGAAAGTCACCAAAGGACCCTGCTGTTCGCCTCTTCGCGATCTCGGCCATTCCGCCGATCTCTCCGCTCCTAACATACAAGTGCATAAGCTCAGATGCGGGCAATGCCCATGCCGGCCAAGAGCTACACCCGAACAACTCTCTGCTAGGTAATCATCGAGCCCTGTAACATATCGGTGCACTCGATCCTCCATACTAGCTACTAACGCGGGGACGTACCGGGCCAATGAGTCGAACTCCACATTGTACTCCCGAACCGTACGCCCGTTCTGCCGCAATACCAAAAATATGTCGGCCCGAGCCCTCCTCATCTGTGGAGGCAAGAAATGTGCAAGAAATGCCCCTGAGAACTCGTCCCATATGGCTGGAAGTGCATTCTCTCCCCGGGACAGCTCCCACGAATCAAACCAGTCGACTGCGGTATCACGCAGCCGATGCGAACCTAGGACCACTGACTCGGTCTCCGATGCCTTGATCACTCTCATGATCCGCAGAATCGCTTGATGAACTCTCGCGGATCATCCTCGTGCCTCGACCCATAAAACTCACGGCGCAACAACTCAGAATATCGCGTAGCCTCAAACTTTCTGATCTATGGTGAACCTCTGGTGGTACTGGAACTGCTGCGTCCATCATATCCTCAAGTCCGCCACAACCTCGCCAATAATCGCCAACTCTCAGAACCTGTTATACCCGTATTTTCAGAGTATGTACGTGGCGACGTAGAAAATTTGAAACTTGTACTAAGGCTTGACCGAATTAATTTTGTTCACAACACCCGTTTAGAGTCGTTTTTCGACGAAACGTTTTCACAGCTTTCGTAGGGGAATTTCCGGCTATGTCATTTTTAATTTTTGCGGATTTTTCCGAGAGACAAAACGTGTTGGGCCAACAAGAGGGCGCCACTTGGCACCCTCCCATTGGCGGACGTGAGAGCTCGGTTTGGACGAAATGGAGAGGTGTAGTTGGTAGGATATTTTGTGTGTTAGTTGGTCAAGGACACATGGGTGAATCTTGGCCATACACTTGCCTTGCACTTGGCAAGATCTTGGCCATTGGTTGGCCTTCACTTGACCTATAAATACCCCTTCCCTTTGAAGACTTCTTCATCCAAAAAATCTCTAAGTCTTGAGAGCTCCTCCCATTTCGTGAGGCCCTGGCCGAGAGTTTCCCCACAGTGGGGTAGGCCGAGGTAGCCACCCCTCTCGGGTGCTAGCTGGGTACCCCTAGCCTAGTTGTTTTCGTATAATACCCCTCTTGGTAGAAATACTCAAAAGTATTGTTATAATGCCCAAATTACCTTAGCCGTATATCTTGTTGTATTCTAAGGTTATACCTATACAAAATGCCTAAATACTATTATACTCAGTACCACAAAACCGAAACCCTAGGAAAATCTCCATAGTCCGTTGGAGTATTGTGTAGAAGTTGGTTAGAACTTCTAAGGGTGGTTTAGAGCGGGTTGGAGCGCTCGGAGTTGGAGCTAAACGATTGCCCAGGATCGACTTTAACTAGGATAATTATGGGCTTATCGAGGTAATTATCTTGTCCCTCTATTGTAATTGGAAATTACATATTGTTAGAATATATAGTTGAAGTATACTATATATAGTTGAAGTATACTATATATAGAACTGAACTGTAATTACATAGGGTTGTATTACAGTAGACTTGTGTAGTAGTACCGTGGGGTATAATTGTACCCGTTAGGGTTAGACGTATAACCCCCCCCCCTGGTTGGCTTGGTAGCCGGCCTCGATAGAGGAGGAGATTTACGCTGTTGCGGGGGGGGAGGTGCTGCCGAATTTTCGGTAGAATGTTCTACGATGAGATCTAAATGTTAATAAGCGCCTTGTGGCCTTATAGGTTGAAGTACTACGTGTGGCGCGATCTACTTGGCTTAAGGAGTAGCCGACGGTTGGAAGTACTTGGAGCGTTTTGCTATTAGTCGATACTCGTCGCGAGGTATGTGAACCTCTTCCTATCTCTTCTAGCATGATATGTGTGAACTATGTAGTACGAAACGCATACGCTAAACGTATTTGATTGATTTAAAACATAAAGTGTTATAACGCTTTATGGGAAGTTGGTTATAAATGACTTTATGTTGGTAAGAAAATACTTGTGGTCTTTAAAAGGTAACTGATTTGAACTATAACTGACTTGTTATGTGTTAATAAAGAACTTGAAGTATTTCAAAAGATTTTTGAATCATTTTGAAAGAAGAAGTAATACTTGGTTTGTGAAAAACTTAAGAGTTATACTAGCTTTATGGGAAGTTAGGTATAACGGCTTAAGAATGTTTTATCGATTTCGAAATCGAATGTGTATCGACAAACCACTGCAGTTAATAAAAGGAAATGTTTTGACTAATTAAGTATTATTAAAACCAAGAGAAACTTCCATCCGCATGAAGCTAAGATGAGACAAAATGATATTTCCTAGATCACTACTGTAATAAGATTGTTATAAACAAGAATATCCTACTCACATATAAGACTTATGTTTCGATTGTTTAAAAGAGAATTATATTCTTAAATGAATAAGACTATGAACTACTGAAACCTTTCTAAAATAAGAAACGTGAACATTTGAAATTAGGCAAACTTGGACGCTTGGAAAATAATGTTGTTACTTGATTTTACAAAGGTAAGTGTTTTGTAATTAAAAGACAGTCACTCTATTTTATACTACGGTTATTGTGTGACTTATGTGAAAGCAACGGATCTTTTAAAAGATTTAATGTATGAAGTCCTTTAGGGGTAGATACCCGAACTTGTTAGCTTAAAGTACCTTGTGTGAATAACTTGATTTTGCTGGTTTGAGATAGCCTTGTAAATACTTTCTTGTTGATGTGATAAGTGAAAATGTTAGGATGCTACGTGTGTTAGTATCTTGTGTGATCGTGATGTAAGGGGGTCATTCTTGTTGTGCTTACGTTGTTAAACGTTAAGCCGTTGTACTATTATTGTATCACATACCCCTTTGACTTATTATACCGAGGGCTTGCCACCCTTGATGCGGGTCTATACGGCCTATGCGGTCCTTGAGACTATGCGGAGTGCGGTAGCTCCAGGATTGATCATTCCGGGTGTTTAGCCTGATGCGGGGGATTCCCTATGCGGTCTGTTGAGACTATGCGGTCTTTTGAGACTATGCGGGTTGCGGGAGCCTAGGCGGATACCGAGGGTTAGCTGCCTTCGATGCGGGGTATACCTCGGTGATGCAGGACCATGATTCGAGGAATACCTCACGCGGTCCGTGTGTGACCTATGCGAGTCGCGAGAGTTCGTGGATAGACGCGCACATTGATATTGCGGGCGTGGCGGCTTCGATCATGTGGTGCGGTCTAGAAAGACCTCGGGATACGATTGTGGTATTTTTGGTACTGGGTCTTAGTAGTCGGCTATGCCTTCGCATTTGCCCCGCATGCTTTATTGTGATAACTTTGAGGGCGTGAGTCCCTGACTTGACATGACTGCTTATTTGTTGTGAACTGTAGTTTGCTTATCATACATGTCTCCTGCTTTATAGACTATTATGATTTCATTTACAGTATTTTTTTTGTTTCACATACTCGGTACCTGTTGTACTGACCTCCTTCGGGGGGCTGCGTTCATGCCGCAGGTTGAGGTACACCAGTCGTTGATCCTAGCTCTCAGGGTCACAGCGTTTGGGAAGCTCCGTTTCTCCGGAGGCTTATCAGTGGTATAGTCCCCTGTCGTAGTAAGTGTTTACATTCAGGGGTTTGGCGGGGCCCTGTCCCGCCATTGTTGTCATATCATTCTTAGAGGTCTGTAGTACTGTTGTGGGCAGGGTTTGTAAAAAGGATTAAACTGTTCATGTTGAAAAAGTTGTTATTTACATATATGCCGAAAGGCAAGTTTTTCTCAGATTATTGTTTCATATTTCATAATATGTCTTGTATCGTTTTATGTTCCGCTGATTACTCTGATGTTGTATCACTAGGGTGCCCGGGGTAAGGCACCATCCACGCCCTAATCGGTCGTGACAAACCCATCTCCTCCGCCTGCATCGTGGACCGAGGCTCGTGTCTCGTGGTCTCAGAGAGATCGCCACGCTTCTACTCGCAGCTCCCTCTGCTGCCTTGCCCTTCTGGGCCCGGGTTGCCTTGCGCGGAGGCATAACTGGTAAAAACGAAATACGTCAGAGGGGTCCAACTTATCACACAGCTCTAAGGCACGATCTCAGAATGAGAAGAATGGAAACCAATCCTAAATGTCCTGCAGCCTCCTGATTATAGATGTGGTGCACAACACATCGATAATCAAGACTCTACTAGACACAGTCTGTAGACACTTTCCGAGGACTAACTGCTCTGATACCACTTTTGTCACGACCCGAACCCGGGCCCGTGACTGGTGCCTTACCCCGGGCACCCTAGTGATACAACATCAGAGAAAAACCAGCGGAAATAAAAACTTAAACATACAATTAGATATGGATCAAGATAAAAGAAAATAGGCCAACCAAAACGGTTGCCTTTCTGCAAATATATATATATATCGACATTTGAACAAGCATAATCCTTACAACCTCGCCACAACAAAGGCTGCACTCTAAGATTTTTACAACAACTATGACGGGACAGGGCCCCGCCATACCCCTGAATGTACAAGAACCTACAGACTCAGGGTAACATACCAAAAGATAAGCCTCCGAAGGAACGGAGCTTCCCAATACGCTGAAATGTGATCCTATAAGCGGGGATCGACAGCCGATGTACTTACTGCAGATGAACGCAGCCCCCAAGGAGGTCGATAACAGTACCAAGTATGTGAAACTGAAAATACTGTAAATGAAATCATAATAGTCTATATAAAGCAGGAGACATGTATGATAACCAAACTACAGTACACACATATAAACAGTTATATCAAGTCAGGGACTCACACCCTCCAAGTTATTACTCAAATATAACTATGGGTCTCACGCCCACAACATCAATCATGCCCGTGGAATACCTTCCTCACTGCCGGCAGTCTATGATATGATAACACCAAGAAGTACACCTGAACATCAGGTCCCACCTGTGTCATAAAAGATCAGACGGAAATAATCATAACATGAAGCTGACACGTGGCAAGTGCGATAACCTATACCAGATCCACCTGCGTCACGTAGCTGACGGGGGAAAGTAAACAGGATATGCACCAGATCACAACTGTAAGTCACGAAGCTTCATCCAAACACTGACTCGCGAAGCTGACACGTGGCAAGTGCAATAGCCTCCACCAGATCCTCCCAGCGCCACGCAGATGACGGGGGAAAGTAACCAAACTAAGCACCAGATCACAACCGTAAGTCACGATACTTCGCCGCGAAGCTGACACGTGGCAAGTGCGATAACCTATACCAGATCCACCTGCGCCACGAGTCGACGGGGCAAGTAAACAGGCTATGCACCCGATCACAACCGTAAGTCACGATACTTCGCCATAAATAACCATAATGGTCACATGCCCACAGAATCCATCATCGGTGTAGCCATGCCCATGTAACAATAATAATGGAAGCATACCCGTGGAATCTTCCGTCATTGCCGGTACGTCCAAGTAAGTTCTCAACAAGTCAACCGGCCCTCCATCGAGACGCCAGAGTATAGAAACACAATTTTTGCACAACAAAGGCTATCACAACAAGCATAGGCAAGTTACACAACAACAAGCATAGGCAAGTTATACACAACTCAAGGTACTTTCATTTTATGGCAAAGTCCGGGTTTTAACCCTAAAGTACTACGTACGTTAAATTCCTTTTAGAGATCCATTTCTTTTACAAAGGTCACCCGATACCCGTAGTATAAAAATAGAGTGACTAACATTGTTAAGTAAACCAAAACACTTCCCTTTGTAAATCAAGTAACAACATTATTTTCCAAACGTTCAAGTTTGCCTAATTTCAAATGCTCAAGTTTCTCATTTTCGAAAAGGTTTCGTAGTTCATAGTTTTAATCCCTTTAAAACAATTTGAGAAACATATGCCTTATGTGTGAGTAGGTTATTCTTGCTTATAACAATCTTATTAAAGCAGCCATGATCTAGGAAATGTAATATCATTTTGTCTCATCTTAGCTTCTATGCAGATGGAGGTTTCTACTGGTTTTAATAATACTTAATTAGTCAGAACATTTCCCTTTATTAACGCTGCAGTGGTTTGTTCGATACTTATTCTGATTTCAAATCAAGAAACATTATTCCTTTTAAAAACCAAGTACTCATTACTCACGAATGAGGTTTCACACAAAATTCATATTAATTCATTTAAGTCAAGTCTCTTATCTTTTAAGATCAAGTCTCTTAACTTCTTAAAAACAATAAACCATTCTTTTTATCTCTCTTAAGTCGTTATACCTAACTTCCCATAAAGCTAGTATAACTCTTAAGCTTTCAAACCAAGTATTATTCTTCTTTCAAAAAGGATTCTTAATTCTTTTGAAATACTTCAAGATTCTTATTATTCAGGCTTAAGTCAAAAGACATTGCCGTAAAACTACATTCAGTTAACACACGTACGTCTACCGTACTATATATATATTCTTTTAAAATACTTCCAGATTCTTATTATTCAGGCTTAAGTCAAAAGACATTGCGTAAAACTACGTTCGTTAACACACGACGCCTACCGCACTATATATATATTCTTTTAAAATATCATGCTCAAGAGGATAGGAAGAATCACATACCTCGCGACGATTATCGACTATTAGCAAAACGCTCCACGGCTATAACCCGGCTAGCCTTGTCCACCTTCCAAGTAGTGCATGCTACTCAGAATACCAACCAATAAAGGTTATAAGTTCATCAGAAATACAAATTCTATGTAAGTACAGTTTAATCTTCTACTTTAATATTCTTCTGATGTGATATCAATTCAATTCTCTTCTTTTATACCATCCTTATACGTCTTATATTCATTTCTATACTACTACAGTATGTAATTCCAATTACAACAGAAGGACAGTAGTATTTACCTCGATAAGCCCAAAATTATCCAAGTATAAACGTCGATCCTGAGCAAGGTTTAGCTCCTAATTGCACGCTCCGAGAAACCCTTAGAAGTTCTTCACAACTTCTACTTAACACTTCAACCGACTATGAAGGTTTTCCTTAGGGTTTCGTTTAGTGGCTAAAGGAAGTATAATAGTATTTTCCGGGCTTTTCGTATAGAGGGTACTTGGAAATACTACAAAGGTTTTGGGCTAGAGTATTTTGGAATTATAACAATACTTGGAGAAGTATTTCTATACCACAAAGGGGGGGTGTATTTCTCGAAAACAACTAGGCTAGGGAGGGTACTCTCGGCCAAGGGCCTCTCAAAGGGGGAGGGGGGAGTTGGACGAGAGCTCATGCGAGAGAGGAGGGATTTTAGACTTGGAATTTATCAAGAGAGGATGAAGAATAAGTCTTCAACTAAGGGGGTATTTATAGGTCAAGCAATGGCCAACCAATGGCCAAGATGAAGCCAAGTGCTATGCAAGTGTAGGGTGAGGATTTACCCAAGTGTCCTTATCCATCTACTACACAAAAATATCCTACCAACCCCTTGACCAAACAAGGCCACCAATTCGTGCAAATGGACGCCTCAAGTCCGCCAACTAGAGGGTGACAAGTGTCGCCCTCTCGTTGGTCCAAAATGTTTCATCTCTCGGAAAAATCCGCAAAAATAATAAATGACATAGCCGGAATTTTCCCTACGCAAGCTTTGTAAAACGTTTCGTCGGAAAACGATTCTTTTAGTGAGTTGTGCACAAATGTTTTTCGTCCAAGGTGCCTAACTAAGGCTAAACTTTTGTACGTACGCCCTTACGTACATACTCAGGAAATATTGGGTATAACAAAATACTTCAAGCCTCTTATCTTTAGAATAATTCAATACTCAATACTTTCACACCAAGTACTCTATACTTTTGTAAAATCATACTTTTCCCTTAACCAAGGGACTTATACTTCTTAAAACAAAACAAGTCTTTATTTATACTCAAACAAGTAAGAATACTAAATATTGTACGTCTACCGTACTACATAGATACAAATACTCATGCTCAAAAGATAAGAAAGCTTCACATACCTTTTTGATCAATCCATTTGCTAAGTCCAAACTACCGCAAGTAATATGTCAACCTAAATAACCATGATACGTTTATTAACCTCTAATTTCAATGTAGAATAATCTAAACTCAAAGCCACTAAATTCTATGGAAAATTGGGCAGCACTTCCTTTGTTTCTACATACTTTGCCACCTTTCACAAGGCCGAATTTATCATCCAAACGCCACCTTTAAGGCTCAACAATCCAACATTTCAAAGGGGATTACACACCTAAACTTGGGTGTGTAAAATTTTTGCCCCATAAGGTACAACAATTCACTTAACAATTCTAAGGTAGTTTTTAGGCTACAACATGCTCATAATATCTTCTTAACCAATTCCCTCACATTCAAACCATAGTTCTTACATGCAATGAGTCTAAGAGCATTATTTACTACCACAAGTTCTTTCTTCTTAACATGCAACACTAAAAACTAATTAAAAAGGAGGAACCATTACCTTAGAGCTTTAGCCAAATTTATTCCAACAATTTTGCTAGCCTCCTTTCCAAGATTACCACCACAACAACCTTCACAAGCTAGCTACAAGTTTCCTTCTTGCCTTTTACTTTTCAAATTTCTCCTAAGGCTAAAATATCTCTTGGAATTTTAGAGAGAAGTGGGAGCTTAAGCTTTAGAGAGAGAGAAATTGGAATATGACCAAGTCTTCAAGACTTGGTCAATATATTGCATGCAAGAAATCAGATGGGGGGGAGACTTGTCACCCTCCCAAGGTCTTTTAAAAGAAAAAAATCTGACTTTTCCTAAGTTTTTCAGACCAAAATCCCGCTTCGGCGCCGCGTCCCCGCCGCGGCGCTGAAACCTATGCAGCCTCTCTGAACTTTCGGCGCCGCGGCCCTGATGTCCTGGCGCCGCGGCGCTGCAATTCCAGCGACCCTCGATTTCCGCGCCGCCCTGCATCCGGCGCCATGCTCGCCGCTTTGTCCGAAACACATTTACGCCCGATCACAGACCGAACTTGTAACTCTCATAACTTCCTACTCTGATGTCCTATCGACGAACGGTTGGTTGCGTTGGAATCTAGACTCAACGAACTACGCCCTAGGCCTTTGAAACACTTAGGAACTCTCAATGTACCGGGTCATAACCCACCTCAAAGTTGACTAAAACCCGTCCGGAACAATCCGTCAACCTATCCTTCGAAAATTTTAAGTCTTACCCCCTCTCGTACGCACTCAAACGCATGACCTGAATTACGGGGTGTAACACCATAAGGGGGTGACACGTGTCGCCCTCCCATTCGTCACAATATTACGTTTTCCGACAATTTCACAATTCCGATAAAAAAAAAAATTACAAGTCTCAAATCTTAACACTTGCGAGTTCTTACGTACGTTCTTAAAGCATGTCCTGTAAATACGGGGTGTAACAACATAGCTGCCTTCTGAGTCAGCTTAGTCAAAGGTGCTGAAATGGAAGCAAACTTCTCCACAAACCTCCGATAATACCCCGCGAGGCCCAAAAAGTTGCGCACCTCCGTCGGTGTAGTGGGTCTGGTGTCTTGACTGCCTCAATCTTTGATGTATCAACCCGAATACCATCGGCCCCGATAACATGCCCTAAGAAAGCCACTGAGGCCAACCAAAACTCGCATTTCGAGAACTTGGCATACAACTGCCGGTCCCGGAGGACTCCCAATACCGCCCTCAAGTGATTCGTATGCTCCTGCTCTGTGCGCGAATAAACCAGGATATCATCAATGAATACTATAACGAACGTATCCAAGAATGGCTTGATCACCCGGTTCATCAAATCCATGAATACTGTTGGGGCGTTGGTCAACCCGAAAGACATCACCCTGAACTCATAGTGCCCATATCGGGTCCTGAATGCAGTCTTCGGGATATCTGCCTCTCTAACTCGCACCTGATGATAACCAGATCGCAGGTCTATCTTGGAGAAACACCTCGCACCCTGCAACTGGTCAAACAAATCATCAATCCTGGGGAGGGGATATATGTTCTTGATAGTTACCTTATTCAGCTGCCTGTAATCAACGCACATACGCAACGTCCCATCCTTCTTCTTTACAAATAATATTGGCGCTCCCCAGGGAGAAACACTTGGCCTGATAAAGCCATTTTCCAGCAAATCTTTCAGCTGGTCTTTCAATTCCCTCAACCCGGCAGGTGTCATCCTGTATGGCGGAATAGATATCGGTCGAGTGTCTGGCGCCAAATCAATGCAAAACTCAATCTCCCTCTCGGGAGGGATACCCGGAAGCTCGTCTGGGAATACGTCTGAAAACTCTCTAACGACCGAAACTGACTGAAGGTCCGGTATCTCAGCCTCAGTATCGAATACCCGAACCATATGGTAGATATACCCCTTCCGCACCATCTTCTTAGCCTTGAGGTAAGAAATAAACTTACCCCTCGGCGACGCAGTATTCCCCTTCCACTCGATAACCGGCTCACCAGAAATCGAACTGCATCAGCTTCTCTACATCCACATTGGCATAGCAAGATCACACGACCAACCTGCCCGTGGATCGTGCCTTACCCGGGCACCCAAGTAGACATACATCAGAGTAACCAGCGGAAAAATAAAACAAGACATGAAACAATATGAAGTGAGAACTAGTTTATCTGAGAAAAGTTGCCTGTCGGCATATATATATATACACTTGAACAGTTACATCCCTTTTACAAATCCCGCCACAAAGATTTCTGCACTCTAAGATTTTTACAATAACTATGACGGGACAGGGCCCCGCCATACCCCTGAATGTACAAGAACTTACAAACTCGGGGAAAACATACCAAAAGATAATCCTCCGGAGAAAACGGAGCTTCCCAATACGCTGAACTGTGATCCTAAGAGTGAGGATCAACCGATGTACCTCTACCTGCGGCATGAACGCAGCGGGCGAGGTCAAGACAACAGTACCAAGTATGTGAAATCGAAATATCAGAACGAAATCATAATGCTAAAATAAAACAGGAGACATGTATGATAACAAACTACAGTTCACAACATAAAAGCAGTTATGTCAAGTCAGGGACTCACGCCCTCAAGTCATCCCTCATGCCCGTGGAACTCCTTCCTCACTGCCGGCAGTTTAGGTATAAATCGTGTGATACGTATAACATGTCTCTACCATCCACGGGACTCGGCGTGGAATCGCATGGTCACATTCGGCCCATCTCATGGACTCGGTTCCGATCGTATGGAATACATTCGGTCCATCCCATGGACTCGGTATCAAAACGTGTGGAATACATTCCCGGTCCATCTCATGGACTCGGTATCAAATCAGGTGGAATACATTCCCGGTCCATCCCATGGACTCGGTATCAAAACATGTGGAATACATTCCGGTCCATCTCATGGACTCGGTATCAAATCGTGTGGAATACATTCCCGGTCCATCCCATGGACTCGGTATCAAAACGTGTGGAATACATTCGGCCCATCTCATGGACTCGGTATCAAATCGGTGGAATACATTCCCGGTCCATCCCATGGACTCGGTATCAAATCGGGGGGAATACATTCCCGGTCCATCCCATGGACTCGGTATCGTGTGGAATACATTCCCGGTCCATCTCATGGACTCGGTATCAAATCGGGTGGAATACATTCCCGGTCCATCCCATGGACTCGGTATCAAAACGTGTGGAATACATTCCCGGTCCATCTCATGGACTCGGTATCAAATCGGGTGGAATACATTCCCGGTCCATCCCATGGACTCGGTATCAAATTGTCCATAACATTCAAACTCTCTTTTAAGACAGATTAAGATAATACCATACTTTTCTTTTAAATCACAAACACTTTCCCTTTTTTTTTAAATCAAGTAACAACATTCTTTTCCAAAAGTTCAAGTTGCCTAATTAAAATATACTCAAGTCTTTTACTTCCGAAAGATTTCATAGTTCATAGTCTTAATCAAATAACGTAATCTCTTTTTAAAATAATTGAGTAGCATATACCTTATGTGTGAGTAGTTATTCTTGTTTATAACAGTCTTATTAAAGCAGCCATGATCTAGAAAATGTAATACAAATTTTGTCTTATCTTAGCTTCTATGCAGATGGAGGTTTCTACTGGTTTTAATATAATTAATTATTCAATACATTTTCCTTTATTAGCGCTGCAGTGGTTTGTTCGATGCTTATTCTCATTTCCGAAATCAATACAAGGCTTTCATAAACAATTAAGTAAACCGTTCCTTTTTCTCTCTTAAGTCGTTATACCTAACTTCCCATAAAGCTAGTATAACTCTTAAGCTTTTAAAACTAAGTATTACTCTTCTTTCAAAAAAAACGTTTCATACTTCTTTTGAAATACTTCAAGATTCTTATTATCTAAAACTCAAGTCAACAGACATCAGAGTAAAACCCATTTTAGTTAACACACGTACGTCTACCGTACTATATATATATATCAAAATATCATGCTCAAGAGGATAGGAAGAATCACATACCTCTCCTACAAATCCACCGCCAAGTCGAATATGTCGCGAGTATCAACCTATAATAGTCAATACGTCTATGTCACGCCCAACCCCGCGTGATCGGTGCTCCTACCCGCACCCTTCTACCTTAACAACACAAGTAAATCATGCGAATTTAAATAACACCTCTTTTTTTTTAACCAACGTACGGGTAAGGGCAAAGCCGACAAGGCTGCCATATAATATATACAAAAGACACAACACTGCACATGAGTCCAATCCCACATATGAATACAGACCTCTAAGAGTTATACTGAACCATGACGGGACAAGGCCCCGCTGTCCATAATCGTACAAAAGCCAGATCAAGGAAACTTATACCAAAAAGATAAACTCCCGAACAGAAGGAGCTATCCAACAACTCTGAGCAGGGTCCTACACCTGCCGATCACCAAATCAAGCGTACCTAAACTCGCGGATGAACGCAGCCCCGGCGAGGTCAAGACGAAGAATGTACCAAGTATGTGAAATCGTAGCATCGTAATGAAATCATAACCTAAACAAAACGGAGACATGTATGATAGCCAACCTACGACACAACACATAAGCAATATAATAAGTCGTGGACGATGCCCTCAAGTCATTTCTAAAATATAACCATGGGTCTCACGCCCATAATATCAATCATGCCCGTGGAATCCTTCCTCACTGCCGGCAGTCCATGATATAATATAACACCAATAGGCATACATGAACACCAAGTCCCACCGGTGGTATAGCGTCTTGGGGGTTTACCCCTCACTTATACTCTTACCCTGGAGAAGGTGGTAAAGCAGGTGGTATAGCATCTTGGGGGTTGACCCCTCACTTATACTCTTACCCTGGAGAAGGTGGTAAAACATCTTGGGGGTTTACCCCTCACTTATACTCTTACCCTATCTCAACCGACCATCAAACAAAACAAGCAGGGGGTATAATGTCTTGGGGGTTTACCCCTCACTTATACTCTTACCCTGGAGAAGGTGGTATAGCATCTTGGGGGTTTACCCCTCACTTATACTCTTACCCTATCTCGACCGGCCGTCAAACAAAACAGAAGCACTAACATGTCTTCTATAAAAACCCGGGAATTTAACCCAAGTACTACAAATAACGGAAGCATACCCGTGGAATCCCACATCACTGTCGGTACGTCCAAGTAACTTACAACAAGACAGCCGGCCCTCCAACCGAGAGTCGCGGCAACTTAATAAAACATAATCCTTGCACTCAAGGCTATCGCCAGCACCCATAGGCAATTCTCAATTAATCAGGCCAAGGTACTTATCAAGGCACACATAGAATAATTCTCATTTAACAAGCCAAAGTACTTACCAAGGCACAAATAGAATAATTCTCATTTAACAAGCCAAAGTACTTACCAAGGCACAAATAGAATAATTCTCATTTAACAAGCCAAAGTACTTATCAAGGCACAAATAGAATAATTCTCATTTAACAAGCCAAAGTACTTATCAAGGCACAAATAGAATAATTCTCATTTAACAAGCCAAAGCACTTATCAAGGCACAAATAGAATAATTCTCATTTAACAAGCCAAAGTACTTATCAAGGCACAAATAGAATAATTCTCATTTAACAAGCCAAAGTACTTATCAAGGCACAAATAGAATAATTCTCATTTAACAAGCCAAAGTACTTATCAAGGCACAAATAGAATAATTCTCATTTAACAAGCCAAAGTACTACGTACGTACATTCTTTTCAAAAGACTCCTTTTTTATGTAAAATCCCAAGATACTAACACCCGTAGTATCAAGGTGTGTATATTTTTCAAAGTAAGTTACTACACTTTTAGAAAACTCATTTCAAAGCTTGAAATCAAGTAACTTCAAATTTTCACAATCTAGGCAACTTATGCCCAATAATCAAAATAGACAACATTCTTAACCTTCCATAAAGCCGTTATAACCAACTTCCCATAAAGCCGTTATAACCCTTTATGGTTTTAGACAATTTCATTCTTTTTTATAACCAAGAGACTTATACTTAAAACCAAGTATCACAAACTTTCAAATCAAGTTTCTTAACTTTCAAAAATACTTCAAGTCCCTTAATATTTAGAAAACAAGTTTCTTCTACCTTTAAACCTCAAGTAACTCACACCTTTAAAACAAGTTACTTCTCTTAAATCATGTCATTTCTCCTCTCTTAAAACAACTAAGTAAATCACTCCTTTAACTCCCCTAAAGTCATTACAACAACCCTTAGGTTTTGGAACTAAGGCACTAGCCAAAAGGTTTGGAAACCACTTCCTTTTCAAGACTCCATGTACTTTAAGTAAAATACTTTCACTTTTAAGAATCCAAACTTCACTAAGGGAATGGATTATACAACTTACAATTTAAACATCAAAGTACAATCAAGGGAGTACATAGAACGAATTCTATTTTAGGCAATCCAAATACAACCAGGGAATGGATCATTTAAGGAGTAGGACATACTTTCTTTATCTTAAGGAATCATGCTAGAAGAGGAGATAGTTCACATACCTTTTCGGCTAAATCCACAAGCTAAGCCGAATACGCCGTACGTAGAAGTGTCAATCTATAATGGTCACAACAAGACTATCAACTTCTAGTCTCAACGTAGAATAATACTAAGTATACGGTCTCTAATTCTACGGAAAATCGGGCAGCACTTCCTTTGTTTCTACTCACTTTGCCACCTTTTTCAAGGCCGAATACAATAACCAACACGCCACATTTAAGGCTCAAACCAACAACCAAACAAAGGGGATTACACGCCTTACAATACGTGTAAAATTCCGCCCCACAATTCATACAAAGTAGATTAAAATCCCAACCATCTCTCGGCCAACTTATAACCAACGACATTAAGTCCTTTCCAATTTCCTTTTTCAATCCAAGTTCTAAGGTCTAACATGTTATATAGTCAAAAACAACTTCAACAACTACAATTTCTTTCTTTATACAACATGCAACAACTTAAACTAATAATCAACTTGAATTCCAATCTTAAGGCTAAACATGCTAGTTTTTGGATTAGGGTTCCAATAGCCAATACACTAATCCAACAACATAATATATAACTCATGCTTGCTAATATCCATAGCTACAATCAATAAGAAATCTTAACTACTAAAACGACAAGATTATACCTTTATAAGCCCTTAAAAATTCCAAGATTCAAAGTCGCTCCTTAGCAAATTCTTAGCTCCTTTCCTTAGGTTCCAATCCGCTCCAAGCACTCCTTAGAAGCCTATGAAGAACTCATCTTCAAGTTCCAACTTCAAAGTTGAAGAACTCCTCAAGTTTCCGCCTTGCGACTAATACGAAAACGCCGTTTTTCCGAAATCTTTCTATTGAGATATCCTTACAATACCCTTAGGGACATTGGGTTTAAGTCTTGTGAACAAAAGATCAAAAACTAAAAAAATTTGTGTGTGGGAGGAGCAAACCCGAGAGCCTCTTGTTCTAGGCACAAAGTTCTCTCAATTTTTCTAAGTGTAAAAGACCTTGTCTTGCACTAACTTAGTATATAACACATATTGGAGGGCTTAGACTTAAACAAATGTGAGGCTAGGATGAATTTCACTTGGATTAAGCCTATATGGACAAGTTGACAAGTCAACAATATCATGCTAGCAAGACTTATCTTCCACCATGGTAAATGACCATTTTGCCCCTTACTAATTCGACCAAGACCACATGAGGGGGTGCCACGTGTCGCCCTCTCATTCATCCATAAAATTTCGTAACCCTCGTGGGCCCCACAAAACGTAAAATTTCTCGGGTGGGCCCCACATGACCAAATCCGTAAAAATAAATTTCCATAAGGTTAATAAGTTCCATACCCTTCCAATAATGCATTTTGAGAATCCAATTCTCAACAACGAACATTTTTCCTTTCCGACGTCCGGAAGATTTTCCGTCGGAAAAACAATTCTTCCTTTCGTACTAATTTCCAAGTCCTGATTCCTTACGTACATTCTCTTTTACATGTCCTGGACTTACGGGGTGTAACATTCTTCCCCCCTTAGAAACATTCGTCCCCGAATGTTCTTAGTCGGTTGCCAAGCTATACAAACTCCGGCATAAACTCTATACTATGTCTATCAATCAAAACATTCACAAGACCAACGATGCCACACATGTCCACCACAACATACGTGAACATAATAATGGACCTTCCGTCCGTGACCCCTTCTCACAAAACTCGAAGGTTACAGTCTTCTCAAACACGGGATCCTTAGAGGTTCATTTCTTTCCTTACTGGTCATACTTTCTCGTACTTCCAAACTCATCTAGTACACGTACAAAATTTCAAATTTTGTTTCTGTTCTCCAATCTTTGGAGTTACTATCCAAACTTGGCCATATTGTTACTTATATTCCCGTTAAGGCTCTTTTCGGTCCTTACGACCTAGTTTCGGTGGAACGCATCCACGAACTCGTACAACGATTAACTCAACTTGGGTCTGGCATCCTCGTGACCCTATCACATAACGGACTACTACCAACCGACATCACCCCATTCCATACTACCGCACCCGAAATGAGTCTATAACCCACCCATCGCCACACTTAACTTCTCATTCTTAGTCCAAATAAATATCTCTCTTATCTCAAGGTACTTCTCACCCTATCCTCCCATTCACTGAGGTTCGTCACATAAGCCAAAGTATTTCTATCAGACATCCTTCCCTATCGGTCTCACATCGTTATTGGTAAATACTACTTGTGAACTCTACACAACTATAGTCTCAGATCACTTATCATTCTTGACAACATTCTTAACTTTTCACTTTACTAATCAAAGTATCCCTACCTCTGGGGTACTATCACTTTACAACTCTAGCAATAAAGGGAAAACATATACGCTAGGGTAAAATCTGAATCTATCAACGCACGTATGATTCAAAAGAATCGAAATATACCGTAACCCCGCGGTGTCGCTTCCGATCCTGCCCAGAGTCACGCCATCTCTCGCGTTCGGACCGCTGAACTATAAACTCCACTCGACCTCCACCACTACCGCTAACATCTCAACACCCCGCCTCGGGGACGACAACAGGAGTAAAGGTAACCAACCATCGCCTCATAGCCGAGCCACTCACCGGCGTTCTTTCTAAAAGGACATACCCTCAGTATATGGCCCGGACGACCACAATAAAAACAAACACCTGTGCCATAACGGCATTTCCCCGAATGACGCTTACTACATTTGATACACTGAGGAATAGGTGGCCTCGACCGAGAAAATCCTCTCGCCTCCTCCGAACTCGACCGGAGCTCGGACCGCTCCTAAATACCTTGGGGTCCAAACTCCCACCGTGAGCTGCGGGGTATGTACCGGGTAGGCCGACGAATATCTCACTCATTGCCGAGGCAGCCGTCCAAAAACTCACCGAATAACCAACCGGTCTAGCCTCTTACGCAGATCTCCGCGCCGCCCTCTACCCCTATACACTGTCTCAGACCGCCGAGTAACCTCCTGCCGATGAAATCAGAGTAATCGCTATCTTGGTCAATAATATAATGGCTTCCTTCATGACCCTAAAGTCTTCTTAATCGAGAAACCGAGGCTCGTGTCTGGGCCTCAAAACTCGCGCAAGAACTCGCCGATCGCGAACAACATCCAGATACCTCGGTATAAGCCCTATCAACTCTCTCGAGTCCGACTAGTAGCTCATGCTACTCATTTGCCCTTCAGGCGGTTGTAGCCCTCTCGAGGCATAATCAGAACACAACAATACGCCGAGAGGAATTATCTTACTAACACGCCTCTATGGCACGATCTCAGAGTGAGACGAATAGAAACCAACTCCTAAATGTCATGTAGCCTCATGTTTATGGGTGTGGCGCGCAACACACCGATAATCAAGACTCTACTAGACACTGCCTCAGACATTCCGAGGATCGATCGCTCGATACCACTCATGCCCCAACCTGCCCATGATCGGTGCCCTACCCAGGCACCTTCTACCTTAACAACACAAGTAAATCATGCGAATTTAAATAAAACCTCTTTTTTTTTTTTAACCAACGTACGGGTAAGGGCAAAGCCGACAAAGTTGCCATATAATATATACAAAAGACACAACACTGTACATGAGTCCAATCCCACATATGAATACAGACCTCTAAGAGTTATACTGAACCATGACGGGACAAGGCCCCAGTACCCATAATCAGATAAAAGCATGTCAAGGAAACTTATACCAAAAAGATATACTCCCGAACAGAAGGAGCTATCCAACAACTCTGAGCAGGGTCCTACACCTGCCGATCACCAAATCACAGACCTAAACTCGCGGATGAATGCAGCCCAAGGAGGTCAAGAAGAATGTACCAAGTATGTGAAATCGTAAGTACTGTAATGAAATCATAACAGTCTAAACAAAACAGGAGACATGTATGATAGCCAACCTACAGTACACAACACATAAGCAGTCATAACAAGTCAGGGACGCATGCCCTCAAGTCATTTCTAAAATATAACCATGGGTCTCACGCCCATAATATCAATCATGCCCGTGGAATCCTTCCTCACTGCCGGCAGTCCATGATATAATATAACACCAATAGGCATACATGAACACCAAGTCCCACCGGTGGTATAGCGTCTTGGGGGTTTACCCCTCACTTATACTCTTACCCTGGAGAAGGTAGTAAAGCAGGTGGTATAGCATCTTGGGGGTTTACCCACTTATACTCTTACCCTGGAGAAGGTGGTAAAGTATCTTGGGGGTTTACCCCTCACTTATACTCTTACCCTATCTCAACAGACCATCAAACAAAACAAGCAGGGGGTATAATGTTTTGGGGGTTTACCCATCACTTATACTCTTACCCTGGAGAAGGTGGTATAGCATCTTGGGGGTTTACCCCTCACTTATACTCTTACCCTATCTCGACCACATTAAACAAAGCAAGCACTAACATGTCTTCTATAAAACCCGGAATTTAACCCAAGTACTACAAATAACAAGCATACCCGTGGAATCCTACATCACCGCTTGTGACGTCCAAGTAACTTACAACAAGACAGCCGGCCCTCCAACCGAGAGTCGCGGCAACTTAATAAAACATAATCCTTGCACTCAAGGCTATCGCCAGCACCCATAGGCAATTCTCAATTAATCAGGCCAAGGTACTTATCAAGGCACACATAGAATAATTCTCATTTAACAAGCCAAAGTACTTACCAAGGCACAAATAGAATAATTCTCATTTAACAAGCCAAAGTACTTACCAAGGCACAAATAGAATAATTCTCATTTAACAAGCCAAAGTACTTATCAAGGCACAAATAGAATAATTCTCATTTAACAAGCCAAAGTACTTATCAAGGCACAAATAGAATAATTCTCATTTAACAAGTCAAAGCACTTATCAAGGCACAAATAGAATAATTCTCATTTAACAAGCCAAAGTACTTATCAAGGCACAAATAGAATAATTCTCATTTAACAAGTCAAAGTACTTATCAAGGCACAAATAGAATAATTCTCATTTAACAAGCCAAAGTACTTATCAAGGCACAAATAGAATAATTCTCATTTAACAAGCCAAAGTACTACGTACGTACATTCTTTTCAAAAGACTCCTTTTTTATGTAAAATCCCAAGATACTAACACCCGTAGTATCAAGGTGTGTCTATTTTTCAAAGTAAGTTACTACACTTTTAGAAAACTCATTTCAAAGCTTGAAATCAAGTAACTTCAAATTTTCACAATCTAGGCAACTTATGCCCAATAATCAAAATAGACAACATTCTTAACCTTCCATAAAGTTGTTATAACCAACTTCCCATAAAGCCGTTATAACCCTTTATGGTTTTAGACAATTTCATTCTTTTTTTATAACCAAGAGACTTATATTTAAAACCAAGTATCACAAACTTTCAAATCAAGTTTCTTAACTTTCAAAAATACTTCAAGTCCCTTAATATTTAGAAAAAAGTTTCTTCTACCTTTAAACCTCAAGTAACTCACACCTTTAAAACAAGTTACTTCTCTTAAATCATGTCATTTCTCCTCTCTTAAAACAATTAAGTAAATCACTCCTTTAACTCCCCTAAAGTCATTACAACAACCCTTAGGTTTTGGAACTAAGGCACTAGCCAAAAGGTTTGGAAACCACTTCCTTTTCAAGACTCCATGTACTTTAAGTAAAATACTTTCACTTTTAAGAATTCAAACTTCACTAAGGGAATGGATTATACAACTTACAATTTAAACATCAAAGTACAATCAAGGGAGTACATAGAACGAATTCTATTTTAGGCAATCCAAATACAACCAAGGAATGGATCATTTAAGGAGTAGGACATACTTTCTTTATCTTAAGGAATCATGCTAGAAGAGGAGATAGTTCACATACCTTTTCGGCTAAATCCACAAGCTAAGCCGAATACGCCGTACGTAGAAGTGTCAACCTATAATGGTCACAACAAGACTATCAACTTCTAGTCTCAACGTAGAATAATACTAAGTATACGGTCTCTAATTCTACGGAAAATCGGGCAGCACTTCCTTTGTTTCTACTCACTTTGCCACCTTTTTCAAGGCCGAATACAATAACCAACACGCCACATTTAAGGCTCAAACCAACAACCAAACAAAGGGGATTACACGCCTTACAATACGTGTAAAATTCCTCCCCATAATTCATACAAAGTAGATTAAAATCCCAACCATCTCTCGGCCAACTTATAACCAACGACACTAAGTCCTTTCCAATTTCTTTTTTCAATCCAAGTTCTAAGGTCTAACATGTTATATAGTCAAAAACAACTTCAACAACTACAATTTCCTTCTTTATACAACATGCAACAACTTAAACTAATAATAAACTTGAATTCCAATCTTAAGGATAAACATGCTAGTTTTCGGATTAGGGTTCCAATAGCCAATACACTAATCCAACAACATAATATATAACTCATGCTTGCTAATATCCATAGCTACAATCAATAAGAAATCTTAACTACTAAAACGACAAGATTATACCTTTATAAGCCCTTAAAAATTCCAAGATTCAAAGTCGCTCCTTAGCAAATTCTTAGCTCCTTTCCTTAGGTTCCAATCCGCTCCAAGCACTCCTTATAAGCCTATGAAGAACTCATCTTCAAGTTTCAACTTCAAAGTTGAAGAACTCCTCAAGTTTCCGCCTTGCGACTAATACGAAAACGCCGTTTTTCCGAAATCTTTCTATTGAGATATCCTTACAATACCCTTAGAGACATTGGGTTTAAGTCTTGTGAACAAAGGATCAAAAACTAAAAAAAATTTTGTGTGGGAGGAGCAAACCCGAGAGCCTCTTGTTCTAGGCACAAAGTTCTCTCAATTTTTCTAAGTGTAAAAGACCTTGTCTTGCACTAACTTAGTATATAACACATATTGGAGGGCTTAGACTTAAACAAATGTGAGGCTAGGATGAATTTCACTTGGATTAAGCCTATATGGACAAGTTGACAAGTCAACAATATCATGCTAGCAAGACTTATCTTCCACCATGGTAAATGACCATTTTGCCCCTTACTAATTCGACCAAGACCACATGAGGGGGTGCCACGTGTCGCCCTCTCATTCGTTCATAAAATTTCGTAACCCTCGTGGGCCCCACAAAACGTAAAATTTCTCGGGTGGGCCCCACATGACCAAATCCGTAAAAATAAATTTCCATAAGGTTAATAAGTTCCATACCCTTCCAATAATGCATTTTGAGAATCCAATTCTCAACAACGAACATTTTTCCTTTCCGACGTCCGGAAGATTTTCCGTCGGAAAAACAATTCTTCCTTTCGTACTAATTTCCAAGTCCTGATTCCCTACGTACATTCTCTTTTACATGTCCTGGACTTACGGGGTGTAACACTATCAACGTCTATGTTATACCCCGTATTTCCAGAGTATGTACGTGAGGGCGTACGTATTCAATTTGAGCCTTAAAGTAGGCATAGGTTCGAATTTGTGCATAACTACCAAAAGGAGTCGTTTTTCGACGAAACGTTTCCACAGCTTTCGTAGGGAAAATTCCGGCTATGTCAATAATAATTTTATGGATTTTTCCGAGAGACGTAACATTTTGGACCAACGGGAGGTGACATGTGTCACCCTCACATTGGAAGGCTCGACGACACGTTGGACGATTGGGTCTTGTGTAGTAGGTAGGATATTTTGTGCAAAGTTGCGTGGTAGATGGATAAGGTACACATGGTTGAAATCTAGCCCTACACTTGCCTTACACTGAGTGATCTCGCCATTGGTTGGCCATGGCTTGACCTATAAATACCCTCTAAGTTGATGAACTTCTTCATCCTAAATTGTTCTAAGTCTTGAAAAATCCTCCCTCTCCTCGAGCTTTTCGTCCAACACCCTCTCCTCTAGCCTAAGTGGTTCGCCGAGGCCCTCCTAGCCTAGCTGAAAGTACCCCCTCTCGAGGTGCTAGCCATGGGTACCCCTAGCCTAGTTGTTTTCGTATAATACCTCTTGTCGTGGTATGGAAATACTCTCCTAGTATTGTTATAATGCCCAAATACCTTGGCCCAAATACCTTGTAGTATTCCCCAAGGTTACACTTATACAAAAGCCCAGAAAATACTATTATACTTCCCTCAGTCACAAAAATGAAACCCTAAGTAAATCTTCACCCGTAGTTGAAGTTATAAGTAGAAGTTGGTTAGAACTTCTAAGGGTTGGTTGGAACGGATTGGAGTGCCCGGAGTAGGAGCTAAACGTTGTTCAGGATCGACATATAACTTGGATAATTTTGGGCTTATCGAGGTAAACACTCTTGACCTTCTGTTGTAATTGGGAATTACATGTTGTAGGAATATATAGTTAAAGTATACTATATATAGAAGTGAACATAGTTGTGCGGCAATGTCTTTTGACTTAAGCCTGAATAATACTTACGGCAATGTCTTGCGACTTAAGCCTGAATTTAAAGAAGAGAATCGAATCAGAATTACATAGGATCAGTATTACAGAGACTTGTAGATTTAGTGTATAGTATAAATGTACACGTCCGGTTAGACGTGTTAACCCCCCCCTGGTTGGCTTGGTAGCCGGCCTCGATAGAGGAGGAGATTTACGCTGTTGCGGGGGGGGAGGTGCTGCCGAATTTTCTGTAGAATATTCTACGTCGGGATCTAAAGATATTAATAGGCGCTTTGTGGCCTCTATAGGTTGTAGTACTACGTGTGGAGTGATCTGCTTGACTGAGAGTGTAGCCGACGGTTTGAGGTACTTGGAGCGTTTTGCTATTAGTCGATAATCGTCGCGGTATGTGAACCTCTTCCTATCTTTCTAGCATGATATGTGTATAACTATGTAGTACGGAGACGCATACGTGTTAAATGTATTTGATTGGTTTAAAACATAAAGGGTTATAACGGCTTTATGGGAAGTTGGTTATAACAGCTTTATGTATATAAGAAAGTGCTTTGTGATTGTTAAAAGGTAGCTGATTTGACTTATAACTGACTTGATGTGTAATAATAAAGAACTTGAAGTCTTTCCTTAAGAAACCCCTTTTTTAAGAAGAGTAATACTTGGTTTTGAGAACTTAAGAGTTATACTAGCTTTATGGGAAGTTAGGTATAACGTCTAAAAGAGATAAAAAGAATGGCTATTTGATCTTAGAAGTTAAGAGACTTGATCTTATAAGATAAGAGACTTAACTTAATTAAATTGATTTGAAAGTTGTAAGATGTATGAAACCTCATTCGTGAGTAATGAGTACTTGGTTTCTAAAGAATAATGTTTTACTGATGTCGGAAATGATAATGAGTATCGACAATCCACTGCAGCGCTAATAAAGGGAAATGTATTGAATAATGAAGTATTATTAAAACCAGTAGAAACCTCCATCTGCATAGAAGCTAAGATGAGACAAAATGATATTACATTTCCTAGATCATGGCTGCTTAATAAGATTTATTATGAACAAGAATAACCTACTCGCCTATGGCATATGTTACTCAATTGTTTTAAAAAGAGATTAAGACATTGAACTATGAAACTTTTCTAAAAAGAGACTTGCGTAATTGAAATTAGGCAAACTGGAACTTTAGGGAAAAGAAAGGCATTGTGTTGTCTTAAATTGGTTTAAAACATAAGTATTATAACAGCTTTATAGGAAGATAGTTATAACGACTTTATGAAAACATGTCACGACCCGAACCCGGGCCCGTGACTGGTGCCTTACCCCGGGCACCCTAGTGATACAACATCAGAGAAAATCAGCGGAAATAAAACATGAACATGAAATAAGAGATATTATAAGTAAACAGGTCAACCAAAACAGTTGCCTTCTGCATAAATATATACAAACCCTGAACAGTTTAATCCTTTTTACAACCCTGCCCACAACAGTACTACAGACCTCTAAGATTTACAACAACTATGACGGGACAGGGCCCCGCCATACCCCTGAATGTACAAGAACCTACAACTCAGGGAACACATACCAAAAGATAAGCCTCCGAAGGAACGGAGCTTCCCAAAACGCTGAAATGAGATCCTAAACGCGGATCGACAATGATGTACTCTACTGCGGCATGAACGCAGCCCCAAGGAGGTCGATAACAGTACCAAGTATGTGAAATCAGAAATATCAGAATAAAATCATAATAGTCTATAAAAGCAGGAGACAGGTATGATAACCAAACTACAGTACACACACCTAACAGTTATATCAATTCAGGGTCTCATGCCCACAACATCAATCCTGCCCGTGGAGTACCTTCCTCACTACCGGCAGTCTATGATATGATAACAACAAGACAACAATCCAAATGGGAGCATACCCGTGCGCTACGCATCGTGTCAGTATGTCCAAAGGGAACAAATAAGACAACATTCCAAATGGAAGCATACCCGTGCGCTACGCATCGTGTCAGCATGTCCAAAGGGAAACAATAAGACAGCATTCCAAATGGAAGCATACCCGTGCGCTACGCATCGTGTCAGTATGTCCAAAGGGAGCAAATAAGACAACATTCCAAATGGAAGCATACCCGTGCGCTACGCATCGTGTCAGCATGTCCAAAGGGAAACAATAAGACAACAAGGCGGTAATCAAAGTGGAAGCATACCCGTGCGCTACGCATCGTGTCAGTATGTCCAAAGTGATTTAACAAAAGTAACACTATCAACAGGAACGTACCCGTGGAATTGCTCCGTCACTGCCGGCACGTCCAAGTAAGTTCTTAACAAGTCAACCGACCCTCCATCGAGAGACGCGGTAGTATAGAAACACAATCTTTGCACAACAAAGGCTATCACAACAAGCATAGGCAAGTTTCACAACAACAAGCATAGGCAAGTTTCACAACTCAAAGTACTTTCATTTTATGCCAAAGTCCGGGTTTTAACCCTAAAGTACTACGCACGTTAAATTCCTTCTAAAGAGATTTATTCCTTTTATAAAAAAAGTCACCCGATACCCGTAGTATAAAAATAGAGTGACTTATATCTTTTAAGTAAACCAAAACAACTTCCATACTTTCTTTTTTCTTTTTTAAAGTCAAGTTACCACGTTAAAACCAATGATAAAACCTTTCTTTTGTTTTCATAAGGTCGTTATAACCAACTTCCCATAAAGCTGTTATAACACCTTATGCTTTAAACCATTTTAAGACAACACAATGCCTTTCTTTTCCCAAGGTTCCAGTTTGCCTAATTTTAATTACGCAAGTCTCTTTTTGAAAAGTTTCATAGTTCAATGTCTTAATCTCTTTTAAAACAATTGAGTAACATATGCCATAAAGTAGTAGGTTATTCTTGTTCATAATCAATATTATTAAGCGACCATGATCTAGAAAACGTAATATCATTTTGTCTCATCTTAGCTTCTATGCAGATGGAGGTTTCTACTGGTTTTAATAATACTTAATTATTCAATACATTTTCCTTTATTAACGCTGCAGTGGTTTGTCGATACACATTCTGATTTCCGAAATCAGTAAAACATTATTCCTTCCAAAAAAAACCAAGTATACACTTCTTTCAAAAAGGTTTCTTAATCTCTTAGAATACTTCAAGGTTCTTTTACAACAAGTCGGTTATAAGTCAAATCAGTTATCTTTAAAACCACAAAGCATTTCTCATTTACATAGAGTCATTATAACCAACTTCCCATAAAGCCGTTATAACACTTTATGTTTAAAGACAATCAAATACATTTAACACATGTACGTCACCGTCTACATAGTTATACACATATCATGCTAGAACAGATAGGAAGAGGTTCACATACCTCGCGACAGTATCGACTAATAGCAAAACGCCCAAGTACCTCAAACCGTCGCTACACTCTCACCAAGCAGATCACCCACACGTAGTACTACAACCTATAGAGGCCACAAAGCGCCTATTAATATCTTTAGATCTCAATGTAGAATATTCTACGTAAAATTCGCAGACTCTCCGCAACAGCAGAAATCTCTCCTCTATCGAGGCCGGCTACCAAGCCAACCAGGGGGGGGGGGGGTTAACACGTCTAACCGGCCGTGTACAATTCTACTACGAATGCTACACAAGTCTACCTTAATACACCCTATGTAATTACATTCGATTCTCTTCTTTAAATTCAGCTTAAGTCGCAAGACATTGCCGTAAGTATTATTCAGCTTAAGTCAAAGACATTGCCGCACAATTATAATGTTCAGTTCTATATATAGTATACTTCAACTATATATTCCTACAATATGTAATTTCCAATTACAATAGAAGGTCAAGAGTGTTTACCTCGATAAGCCCAAAATTATCCGAGTTTAAATGTCGATCCTGAGCAAGGTTTAGCTCCTACTCCGCGCTGACCGCCTCCAACCAACCCTTAGAAGTTCTAACCAACTTCTACTTATAACTTCAACTACGGTGAAGATTTACTTAGGGTTTCATTTTTGTGACGAGGAAGTATAATAGTATTTTCTGGCTTTTGTATAAGTGTAACCTTGGGAATACTACAAGGTATTTGGGCTGGTATTTGGGCATAACAACAATACTAGGAGAGTATTTCTATACCACAAAGGGGGTATTACGAAGACAACTAGGCTAGTGGGTACCCCACGGCAAACACCACAGTGGAGGGGTTTCGCCAAGGGTTGACGAGAACCACAAGAAGGGAGGAAGGATTTCAAGACTTAGGAAATTTTTGATGAAGAAGTTCATCAAGTTAGAGGGTATTTATAGGTCAAGAAATGGCCAACCAATGGCCAAGATTCATCCAAGTGTTAGGCAAGTGTAAGGCCAAGATTAAGCCATGTGCTACCTTATCCATCTACCCAAAATATCCTACCTAACCTTGACCACATTTTTAGCACAAAAACGTGCCCAAGTCGTCCTCTTTGCCGTCCCTAGTTTCAATGTGAGGTGACACATGTCACCCTCCCGTTGGTCCAAAATGTTTCGCCTCTCTAAAAATCCGCAAAATTATTAATGACATAGCCGAATTTTCCTTCAAAGTCGTGGAAACGTTTAAAACGACTCCTTTTGGTAGCTATGCACAAATTCGAACCTATGCCTACTTTAAGGCTCAAATTGTATCACGCCCTCACGTATATACTGGAAATACGGGTATAACATTCTCCCTCCTTAGAAACATTCGTCCGAATGTTCCTTCTCAAATGTATAACGAAGTTCTTCTAACAAGTTGCCAACGCCACACCGCCACGAAATATCACACGTTCTCTTCCTTCCTTACTCGTCGTGCCCTTCTGACACTTGAACTCCTCTAGCATACGCATTCACACTTCATCATTGCTTTCCCAAAACTTTGGAGTCACCACCTCCAAACTTGGTCATCTTACTAGCTTCAATCTCCTTAAGGCCATTCCCGCCTTCACGATCCGCCTCGTCGAACATATCCACGAACTCATACGATGGTTATCTAATCACGGGCCTAGCACCCTCGTGACCCTACCACCGCGGACCACCCAGGCTGACCCCACTTTGAAACCGGCCGGGTTGGCCCTCAACATGGCCCCAACCCGACCCACTTACGCATCAAGCTCTTGTTCCCGATCCGAACAATCTTACCTATACAGTCATGAAAGCTACCACTTCCATTACACACTACCTGGGACTTTATCACACAAAACGTTCTAGGCATAAAATGCACTCCGACAAGGATCATTTGCAAAACTGGTACTCAAGACGCCCTTACATCTAAGGTCTCAACTGTAATATTCTAAGGTTCATCATTTTCACCCTCAAGCTTACCCTTCACAACTGTGTTCTACATCACGCTTTAGCACAACGCTATCCGAACATAACACTAAACACATCATCACATCATCAATACATACAAAACTCTGAGGTTAAGGATATACCGAAAATAGGCGATTCAGGACCGCTAAGATCGAACTTCCACCGCGACCTCTACCGTGGCCCTCCTGTATGAACATCCCGCTCGACCATGGGAGGTGAAGAACCCGCAATCGATCCCGTAGTCTGTGCTATCCTACCGCGCTACCCTCGGTGGACAATTTCTCCCAAATGGCCTGCTGGCCGCATGTAAAACAAACTCCCGACTAGCACGACACTCCCACCGCGAGTCTACCACACGGTCACAACGAGGTAGGGGTGGCTTCACCGCTAACACCTCTCGCTTCTCGAAAATCAACCTCGAGCCTTGACCGCTCCTCGAATACTGGATGCTCAAGATTGCGAGGACCACTCAGTCTTGGCGAGGCGCATAACTAGTCTGCACCGAGGCGGTCCGCCTCAAAAGTCACCAGCGACCTCGCTGCTCGCCTCTTCGCCGACTGGTTATTTCGCCGATTTCTCCGCCTCACCTCCAAGTGCATAAGCTCGCATGCGGCAATGTCCATGCCCTGAAGAGCTACACCCGAACAACTCTCGCTAGGTAATCATCGAGCCTCAGAACATATCGGTGCACTCGATCCTTCATACTAGCTACTAATGCGGGGACGTCACGCCAATGAGTCGAACTCACATTGTACTCCCGAACCGCACGCCTGCTTCGCCGCAACCCCAAAAATCGCCCGAGCCCTCCTCATCCGCGAGGTAAGAAATGTGCAAGAAAGGCCTCGAGAACTCGCCCCATAAAGCCGAAGTGCATGCTCTCCCGACAGCCTCACGAATCAAAACCACCGATCAGCGGTATCACGCACCGATGCGAACCTAGACCACCGACTCGGTCTCCGATGCTTGATCACTCATGATCCGCTGCATCGCCGGATGAACTCCTCGCGATCATCCTCGTGCCTCGACCCATAAAACTCTGGCGGGTTACACTCGTAAAATCCCGTAATCTCAAATCGCTCGGGGTGAACTACGGTGCTACTGGATCGGAATTGCTGCCCAGCTTATCTCAAGTTCGCCACAACTCGCCATTAATCGCCATCTCCTTATAACCCATCTCATCTCGCCTACTGTAGGATCGAGGCTCAGTATCGTGGTCTCGTAGAGACCGCCACGCTTTACTCGTATCTTCCTTCGCCGCTTTGCCTCTCTCGCCGGGTTTTGCGCGAGGCATAATCGTAAAGGAAAGGAATACGTCGGAGGGTTCAACTCATCACACAACTCTAAGGCACGATCTCGTAATGAGAAGAATGGAAACCAATCCTAAATGTCCTATAGCCTCGATTATAGATGTGCGCACAACACACCGATAATCAAGACTTACTAGACACGGTCAGACACTTTCCGAGGACTAATCGCTCGATACCACTTTTGTCACGACCAACCTGCCCGTGGATCGTGCCTACCCGGCACCCTAGTGATAAAACATCGAGAAAATCACGAAATAAAACATGAACATGAAATAAGAGATATTATAAGTAAACAGTCAACCAAAACAGCTTGCCTTCGCATAAATATATACAAACCACGAATAGCTTTAATCTTTTTACAACCCCGCCCACAACAAGATTTACATGCACCTCTAAGATTTACAATAACTATGACGGACAGGCCCGCCATACCCTCGAATGTACAAGAACCTACAACTCGAGGAACACATACCAAAAGATAAGCCTCCAAGGAACGGAGCTTCCCAAAATGCTGAAATGAGATCCTAAACGCGGATCGGCAAATGATGTACTCCTACTGCGGCATGAACGCAGCCCCCAAGGAGGTCGATAACAGTACCAAGTATGTGAAATTGTAAAATATCAGAAATGAAATCATAATAGTCTATAAAAGCAGGAGACAGGTATGATAACCAAACTACAGTACACACACCTAACAGTTATATCAATTCAGGGTCTCATGCCCACAACATCAATCCTTCCCGTGGAGTACCTTCCTCACTACCGAGCCATGATATGATAACAACAAGACAAAGAATCCAAATGGGAGCATACCCGTGCGCTACGATCGTGTCGTATGTCCAAAGGGAACAAATAAGACAACATTCCAAATGGAAGCATACCCGCGCTACGATCGTGTCGATGTCCAAAGTGGAAACAATAAGACAGATTCCAAATGGAAGCATACCCGCGCGCTACGATCGTGTCGATGTCCAAAGGGAGCAAATAAGACAACATTCCAAATGGAAGCATACCCGCGCGCCACGATCGCACGATGTCCAAAGGGAAACAATAAGACAACAAGGCGTAATCAAAGTGGAAGATACCCGCGCTACGATCGCGGTCGATATGTCCAAAGTGATTTAACAAAAGTAACACTATCAACAGAACGCGTGCGTGGAATTGCTCAACACCGCCAAGACGCCCAAGTAAGTTCTTAACAAGTCAACCGAATTCTCCATCGAGAGACGGTAGTATAGAAACACAATCTTTGCACAACAAAGGCTATCACAACAAGCATAGGCAAGTTTCACAACAACAAGCATAGGCAAGTTTCACGACTCAAAGTACTTTCATTTTATGCCAAAGTCCGGGTTTTAACCCTAAAGTACTACGCACGTTAAATTCCTTCTAAAGAGATTTATTCCTTTTATAAAAAAAGTCACCCGATACCCGTAGTATAAAAATAGAGTGACTTATATCTTTTAAGTAAACCAAAACAACTTCCATACTTTCTTTTCTTTTTTTTTAAAGTCAAGTTACCACGTTAAAACCAATGATAAAACCTTTCTTTTGTTTTCATAAGGTCGTTATAACCAACTTCCCATAAAGCTGTTATAACACCTTATGCTTTAAACCATTTTAAGACAACACAATGCCTTTCTTTTCCCTAAGGTTCCAGTTTGCCTAATTTTAATTACGCAAGTCTCTTTTTGAAAAGTTTCATAGTTCAATGTCTTAATCTCTTTTAAAACAATTGAGTAACATATGCCATAAAGTAGAGTTATTCTTGTTCATAATCAATATTATTAAGCGACCATGATCTAGAAAGCGTAATATCATTTTGTCTCATCTTAGCTTCTATGCAGATGGAGGTTTCTCTGGTTTTAATAATACTTAATTATTCAATACATTTTCCTTTATTAACGCCGCAGTTGGTTTGTCGATACACATTACGATTTCAAATCAAGAAACATTATTCCTTCCAAAAACCAAGTATACACTTCTTTCAAAAGGTTTCTTAATCTCTTAGAATACTTCGTTCTTTTTACAACAAGTCGGTTATAAGTCAAATCGCTTATCTTTTAAAACCACAAAGCATTTCTCATTTACATAGAGTCTTATAACCAACTTCCCATAAAGCCGTTATAACACTTTATGTTTAAAGACAATCAAATACATTTAACACACGTATCGCTTCACCGCACTACATAGTTATACACATATCATGCTAGAACAGATAGGAAGAGGTTCACATACCTCGCGAGTATCGACTAATAGCAAAACGCCCAAGTACCTCAAACCGTCTACACTCTCACAAGCGGATCACTCCACACGTAGTACTACAACCTATAGAGGCCACAAAGCGCCTATTAATATCTTTAGATCTCAATGTAGAATATTCTACGTAAAATTCGCAAAGACCTCAACAGAAATCTCCGCCTCTATCGCGGCCGGCTCCCAAGCCAACCCGGGGGGGGGTTAACATGTCTAACCGGCCGGGGACAATTCTACGACACAGTAATGCTACACAAGTCTCATCAGAATACACCCATGTAATTACGTTGATTCTTTCTTTAAATTCAGCTTAAGTCGCAAGACATTGCGTAAGTATTATTCGAGCTTAAGTCAAAAGACATTGCCGCACAATTATAATGTTCAGTTCTATATATAGTATACTTCAACTATATATTCCTACAATATGTAATTTCCAATTACAATAGAAGGTCAAGAGTGTTTACCTCGATAAGCCCAAAATTATCCGAGTTTAAATGTCGATCCTGAGCAAGGTTTAGCTCCTACTCCGTGCGCTTCGACCCGCTCCAACCAACCCTTAGAAGTTCTAACCAACTTCTACTTATAACTTCAACTACGGGTGAAGATTTACTTAGGGTTTCATTTTTGTGATCGAGGAAGTATAATAGTATTTTCTGGCTTTTGTATAAGTGTAACCTTGGGAATACTACAAGGTATTTGGGCGAAGGTATTTGGGCATAACAACAATACTAGGAGAGTATTTCTATACCACAAAGGGGTATTACGAAGACAACTAGGCTGTGGGTACCCTACCAAGAAACACCACAAAGAGGAGGGGTTTCGCCGAGGTTGGGCGAGAACCATGAAGGGGAGGAAGGATTTCAAGACTTAGGAAATTTTTGGATGAAGAAGTTCATCAAGTTAGAGGGGTATTTATAGGTCAAGAAATGGCCAACCAATGGCCAAGATTCATCCAAGTGTTAGTGTTGTAAGGCCAAGATTAAGCCATGTGCTACCTTATCCATCTACCCAAAATATCCTACCTAACCTTGACCACATTTTTAGCACAAAAACGTGCCCAAGTCGTCCTCTTTGCCGTCCCTAGCTTCCAATGTGAGGGTGACACATGTCACCCTCCCGTGGTCCAAAATGTTTCGTCTCTCTAAAAATCCGCAAAAATTATTAATGACATAGCCGAATTTTCCTTCAAAGCCGTGGAAACGTTTCGTCAAACGACTCCTTTTGGTAGCTATGCACAAATTCGAACCTATGCCTACTTTAAGGCTCAAATTGTATACGTACGCCCTCACGTATATACTCTGGAAATACGGGGTATAACAAAACAAAAGGAGGGTTTTATCATTGGTTTTAATGTGGTAACGTGACTTTAAAAAGAGAAGTGTTTTGGTCTATAAAGAAGGCATAGTGTTGCCTTAATTTGGTTTTAAAAAGGAAAGTATGGAAGTTGTTTTGGTCTACTTAAAAGATATAAGTCACTCCATTTTATACTACGGGTATCGGGTGACTTTTATAGAAGGGAATGGATCTTTAAAAGGAATTTAACGTACGTAGTACTTTAGGGTTAAAACCCGGACCTTGGCATAAAAATGAAAGTACTTTGAGTTGTGAAACTTGCTGTTATACCCCGTATTTCCAGAGTATGTACGCGGGGACGTACGTAGAAAAGTTTGTGCCTTAAAGTGCTTGGCCGAATTTTATTTGTGCATAACACCCGGTTTGAGTCGTTTTTCTAAACGTTTTCACGCCTTTCGTAGGGAATTTCGGCTATGTCATTTCTAATTTTTGCGGATTTTTCCGAGAGACGAACATTTTGGACCAACGAGGGCGACACTTGTCACCCTCAGTTGGTGGGAGTGCTGAAAGCATGGGACGATTTGGGTGAGTTTTGTCAAGTAGTAGGTAGGATATTTTGTGTGCAAGTTGGCTATGTACACATGCCCAAATCTTGGCCTTACACTTGTGTAGCACTTGGCTCAATCTTGGCCATTGGTTGGCCTTCACTTGGCCTATAAATACCCATCCCTTGAAGACTTATTCATCCATTCCTAAATAATCCTAAGTGTTAAAATCCTCCTCTCCTCTTGTTGACTCTCGCCCAAGAGCCCTCTCCCTTGAAAGGCCCCTCGCCGAGAGCCCTCCCCCTCCTAAGTGTGGCCGTGGGTACCCCACCCCTAGCCTTGTTGCTTTAGATAATACCCCTTTGTGGTGTAGAAATACTCTCAAAAGTATTGTTATAATGCCCAAATTACCTTAGCCATATACCTTGTTGTATTCTAAGGTTATACCTATCTGAAAAGCCCGTAAAATACTATTATACTTACAATACAAAACCGAAACCCTAGAAAACCTCCATAGTCCGTTGGAGTATTGTGTAGGTTGGTTAGAACTTCTAAGGGTGGTTTAGAGCGGGTTGAGCGCCTGAGTCGAGCTAAACGATTTTCCGTGATCGACTTTAACTAGGATAATTATGGGCTTATCGAGGTAATTATCTTGTCCTCTATTGTAATGGATATTACATATTGTTAGAATATATAGTTGAAGTATACTATATATAGAATCAACGTAGTATCGGCAATGTCTTTTGACTTAAGCTCGAATAATACTTACGCAATGTCTTGCGACTTAAGCCCAATTGAAAGAAGAATCGAATCAGAATTACATGGGCTGTATTACAGAGACTTGTAGTAGTACCGTGAAGTAGAATTGTACCGTTAGGTTAGATGTATAACCCCAGGTTGGCTTGGCAGCCTACCGATAGAGAGGAGATTTACGCTGTTGGGGGAGGCCGCCAATTTTCTGAGAATGTTCTACGATGAGATCTAAATGTTAATAAGTCGCTGTGGCCTTATAGGTGAAGTACTACGTGGCGCGATCTACTGGCTTAAGGAGTAGCCGACGTTTGGAAGTACTTGGGCGTTTTGCTATTAGTCGATACTGCCGCGAGGTATGTGAACCTCTTCCTATCTCTTCTAGCATGATATGTGAACTATGTAGTACGGTAGACGTATACGTGCTAAACGTATTTGGTTGATTTAAAACATAAAGTGTTATAACGCTTTATGGGAAGTTGGTTATAAACTTTATGTTGGTAAGAAAATACTGTGGTCTTTAAAAGGTAATCGATTTGAACTATAAATCGGCTTGTTATGTGTTAATAAAGAACTTGAAGTATTTCAAAAGATTTTGAATCATTTTGAAAGAAGTAATATACTTGGTTTTGAAAAACTTAAGAGTTATACTAGCTTTATGGGAAGTTAGGTATAACGGCTTAAGAATGTTTTCTTGATTTCGAAATCAGAACGTATCGACAAACCACCGCGTAATAATAAAAGGAAATGTTTTGACTAATTAAGTATTATTAAAACCGGCAGGCTTCCATCCGCATGAAGCTAAGATGAGACAAAATGATATTTCCTAGATCATGGCTGCTGTAATAAGATTGTAATAAACAAGAATATCCTACTCACATATAAGGCTTAGGTTTCTCAGATTGTTTAAAGGAGAATTATATTCTTAAATGAATAAGACTATGAACTACGAAACCTTTCTAAAAAAAAATGAGAAACTTGAACATTGGAAAAGAATGTTGCTACTTGATTTTACAAAGAGAAGTAATTGATTTTCTTTAAAAAGATAATCACTCTATTTTCATATACTACGTATGTGTGACTTTTGTGAAAGTAACGTATCTTTTAAAGAGTTAATGTATGAAGTACTTTGGGGATAAAAACCCGATCTTGTTGATCATATAGTAGGAAGTACCTTGTGTGAACAACTTGATTGTATTGGTTTGTGATAGCCTTGTAATACTTTCTTGTTGCTTTGATAAGTAAACGTGTTAGGATGCTACGTGTGTTAGTATCTTGTGATGCTTGTGTAAAGGGGTTTCCCTTGATTGTGCTTATTAACTATCAGTCGTTATGATAGTATTGTGGCATTCATCTCTTGAGATGATTCCGGGTTAAGTGCCCTCCGACGCGGGTAGACTCAGCGATGCAGGACCATGATTCGAGAATACCTATGCGGGTCCCGGGGCCTATACACGAGCTACGAGTTCCGTGTTAGCGTCGCCCTTATGGGCATGCGGTCTCAGCGCTACGCGGACTCGGAAGTCCGGGGCGATGCCGGGAGTAGCTACCCTCGACGCGGAATACCTCACGCGGCCGATGAGATTGGCCTATGCGAGTCGCGGAGTTCGAGGTTAGACGCAGCATCGATATCTGCGGGCAAGTGGCCGCTTTGATCATGTGACGGTCTAGACAGATCTTATGATACGCCATGACCTTGTTGGTACCGGGGTTTTTAGTAGTCGGCTATGCCTTCGTACTTACCCCGCATGCTTTATTATGACACAGCGGACCCGTGTTCATGTGTGTTCTCGTGCTTTTATATCATAGATCGCCGGCTGGAAGGTATTCCACGCATGATTGATGTTGTGGGCCCGAGACCCCTTGTTATACTTGAGTGATGACTGAGGCGTGAGTCCCCGACTTGACATGATCGCTTTGTTGTAAATCAGTAGTTTGGTTATCATACATGTCTCCCGCTTTATATGACTACTATGATTTCATTTACGATTTATTTTCGATTCACATACTCTGCACTGTTGTATCGACTCCTTCGGGGCCGCGTTCATGCCGCAGTAAAGGTACACCGCCGTTGATCCTCGCTCTTAGGGTCACAGTCGCTTTTGGAAGCTCCGCTTCTCCGAGGCTTATTCGTATAGTCCCCGTTGTCGAGGTGCTTACATTCAGGTATGACGGCCCTATCCCGTCGTTGTTGTCATATCTTTCGTAGAGGTCCGTAGTAATCGCTGTAAGCGGGTTTGTAAAAAGGATTAAACTGTTCATGTTGAAAAAGTTGTCATTTTTTATATATGCCGAAAGGCAAGTTTTTCTCAGATTATTGTTTCATATTTCATAATATGTCTTGTATCGTTTTATATTCCGCTGATTACTCTGATGTTGTATCACTAGGGTGCCCGGTAGGCACTGCACCACGTCGGAATCGGTCGTGACAAAAGTGGTATCGAGCGATTAATCCTCGGAAAGTGTCTACGCATCGTATCCGCAGTCTTGATTATCGCTGTTGTGCACCACACCAATAATCAGGAGGCTATAGGATATTTAGGATTGGTTTCTATTCTTCTCACTCTGAGATCGTGCCTTAGAGCTGTGTTGTAAGTTGGACCCTCTAACGTAAATTCTTTCCCTTATCGTTATGCCTCCGCGTAGGCAACCCGCCCAGTGAGGCAAGCGTACCGGCGAGCCGCGAGTAAGTACTGAGGGTTACGTGGGCACAGCCCATTATCACCTCAGGTGGTGCTTCATTCGGGAGTTCTGCGACGCCACTAGCCCCACAGAGTTTAGCACGGCGGCAGCTCCATCGCGCCATGATATTTGAACCTTCGCCCACGACCGAACGGTGAATATAGATTGCAAAGAAGCAACCTCACATTAGCTATAGATTTGGCTACCGAGAGTATACCGATGTACCGCGAGTCTTGAGGACTATCTAAAAGAGGGTTGTGCAAAGAGTAATTCTTCATTGGGCTGAGCATGGCTCACGGGCTGCGCGCGCAGCAGTCGAGAAGTAGAGATCGACGGGTTAACGGAAGGACAATGAAGAGGCCAGAGCAGCAAGGTCCTTTGGTAACTTTCGAGGCGAGTCACCTCACCAAAGAGATTAGATTATGCACCTCCGCCAGCAGAGTGGTCTTCCACGAGTTCGTGACATTCGGGTATGCAGGAGTTGGTTAGAACCCGTGGCTTCCGGTCACACACGATGCACGCCATCCCGGGAATGTCGTCTTTTAGTTGGTACTTGTTGTACTGCGCCGTCGTGGCCATGTGTCGAATGGGTGTCCTTGTAGGAGGACTTAGCCTTCGTGATCGATGGGTAGTCGTCACCTTCCTTAGCTGCGCCTACGGCGTGTTTGATTAGAACGACTAAGGGAGTGAAGCAGAGATATAGATATATCTTTAACCCTCTAGAAATCGATGTGTGATAAGGTGAGTATACCTTAAGTGCTATGTTCGATAGCGGTGTTAGTCGTGATTAGATCATGGTTGTTTAACCGAGTAAGATTTTGGGGATAGAGAAGGTTTGAGCCTTAGAGCTTTTACGTAAAGACCTTAGAGGTGAGGACATCTCGAGAAAAGGTGTAGTGTTATGTTTGACTTTATCGGGAGTGCATAGTGCACGTGAGTTATGTTGGGATAGGTCCCTAGTAGTGTGGAATGAAAGGGGGTAGTTGAGCTAAGAGACCGCTAGGTTTTCGAAACATGATTAGTGAGATTGTTCCGGATCGGGGAGCTAGTGTTGTGCGCGTCGGGTCGGATTGAGGCCATGATGCGGGTCAACCCGCGCCCGCTTGGTGGTGGTCGGTTGTGGTGGTCCCGCTTGTGTTAGGGTGTGAGGGTGTTAGGCCCAAGTTTAGTTAACCAACAGACGAGTTCGTGGATGCGTTCGATCGGTGGTCGGGCCGATGGGGCAGCCCATCACGTTTCTTCGGTCAGACCGCTTACTCGGCTGTGTTGAGTTATCGTAAAGGTTGTAAGGTTGCACGGTGCCTACCTTCACCTTAAGACGCATGGAGCCAGTGGTACTGTTTTTGTTTCTCGAAGTTTTACCAAGCGTGGTTAGAACTCAAAGTAGTCTCGATCGCGTTCGCCTGCCGCAAGTGTATTTCGAGGTAGTTGTGGGATTGTTGTCTCTGCGGAGGAGTGTTTAAGCTACCATTTCGCCGAGTGTCGCCTTACGAGGCCTTGTTGGGCGGAAGTGTAAATTGCCGGCCGATTGGTTCGATGTTGGCAAGGTTCGATTAGTTGGTTCAGCTTGTCCCACAGATCGTGGATGTGGTAAAGCTTGTCTAGAAGAGGTTCCGCAGCTCGAAATCGTGGCGATAATCGGCGACAACGCTTAGAGTTCGTGTCGACGGCCTTCTTGAAAGTACCACCCCTGGTTAGTGTGACGAGTTTTGGAAAGCGGAGGAAAACTTAGCCCGAGTTACTTGGGCCCTTTGAGTTCATGTGAAGAATAGGCCAGTTGCTTATATGTTAGCAATTGTCGTCCGACTTAGGAGGCGACGTCCGGTCTTTCGTATTGATATGATCGGGAAAGTATCGAGATCCATCCAGTGTTCCCGCTAATGATGACCACGTTAGAGATAGTAACCCCGAGTTTTAGATATCGGCCGACGTAACGTGGTAAGAGTTTGAGTGTACGACATCCTCCGATCGCAAGCACCCGGCACCATTTGTTGGGTCGCCGAGCAAGGCTCGCGACAAAGGGACAAAAGTGGTGCCATTTGTTGGGTCGCCGAGAAGGTTAATGCCTCGTGCAAAGTGACAAAGTGGTATCTACGACGAGTAAAGAGAGAAGTGAGCATGTATGGCGAGCATAGGTGTGATCATTTCTTTTGTAGAGAGGCGTACGGGCGAAGTATATTTTAGCACTCGGAGAGTGGTTGTGGGGATGTTAGAGGTGTTTCCTCGTGGACTTGGATATAAGTATTTTGCGCAGTTGTTTCTGTGGACATGTGTGGCAGGTTTGTTCTCGTAAGAATAGTAGTGAAGACTATACTTGGGCGCTTGTTTGAGATTTAGAAGGAACATTCGGACGAATGTTTCTACGAGGGGAGAATGTTATACCCCGTATTTCCAGAGTATGTACGCGGGGACGTACGTAGGAAAGTTTGTGCATTAAAGTGCTTGGCCGAATTTTATTTGTTCATAACACCCGGTTTGAGTCGTTTTTCGGCGAAACGTTTTCCGACTTTCGTAGGGAATTTCCGCTATGTCATTTCTAATTTTTGCGGATTTTTCCGAGAGACGAAACATTTTGGATCAACGAGAGGCGACACTTGTCACCCTCTAGTTGGGAGTGGGCAAAGCATGGGACGATTTGGGTGAGTTTTGTCAAGTAGTAGGTAGGATATTTTGTGTGCAAGTTGGCTATGTACACATGCCCAAATCTTGGCCTTACACTTGTAGCACTTGGCTCAATCTTGGCCATGGTTGGCCTTCACTTGGCCTATAAATACCCATCCCTTCAAGACTTATTCATCCATTCCTAAATAATCCTAAGTGTTAAAATCCCTCCTCTCCTCTTGTTGACTCTCGCCCAAGAGCCCCTCTCCCCTTTGAAAGGCCCCTTGGCCGAGAGCCCTCCCCTCCTAGTAGTGGCCGTGGGTACCCCCCTAGCCTTGTTGCTTTCAGATAATACCCCTTGTGGTGTAGAAATACTCTCAAAAGTATTGTTATAATGCCCAAATTACCTTAGCCATATACCTTGTTGTATTCTAAGGTTATACCTATACTAAAGCCCGTAAAATACTATTATACTTCCGCTACCACAAAACCGAAACCCTAGGAAAACCTCCATAGTCCGTTGGAGTATTGTGTAGAAGTTGGTTAGAACTTCTAAGGGTGGTTTAGAGCGGTTGAGCGCTGAGTCGAGCTAAACGATTTTCCAGATCGACTTTAACTAGGATAATTATGGGCTTATCGAGGTAATTATCTTGTCCTCTATTGTAATTGGATATTACATATTGTTAGAATATATAGTTGAAGTATACTATATATAGAATCAACGTAGTATCGCAATGTCTTTTGACTTAAGCCTGAATAATACTTACGCAATGTCTCGCGACTTAAGCCCGAATTGAAAGAAGAATCCGAATCAGTAATTACATAGGGTGTATTACATGAGACTTGGTAGTAGTACCGAAGTAGAATTGTACCCGTTAGGTTAGATGTATAACCCCGGTTGGCTTGTAGCCGCCTCGATAGAGAGAGATTTACGCCGCATGTGGGAGGTCTTGCCAATTTTCTAGAATGTTCTACGATGAGATCTAAATGTTAATAAGCGCCGTGGCCTTATAGGTTGAAGTACTACGTGTGGCGCGATCTACTGGCTTAGGAGTAGCCGACGTTTGGAAGTACTTGAGCGCTTTGCTATTAGTCGATACTGTCGCGAGGTATGTGAACCTCTTCCTATCTCTTCTAGCATGATATGTGTGAACTATGTAGTACCAGAGACGATACGTGTGCTAAACGATTTGGTTGATTTAAAACATAAAGTGTTATAACGGCTTTATGGGAAGTTGGTTATAATACTTTATGTCGGTAAGAAAATACTTCATGTCTTTAAAAGGTAATCGATTTGAACTATAATCGCTTGTTATGTGTTAATAAAGAACTTGAAGTATTTCAAAAGATTTTTGAATCATTTTGAAAGAAGTAATATACTTGGTTTTTGAAAACTTAAGAGTTATACTAGCTTTATGGGAAGTTAGGTATAACGCTTAAGAATGTTTTCTCGATTTCGAAATCGAACGTATCGACAAACCACCGCAGTCAATAAAAGGAAATGTTTTGACTAATTAAGTATTATTAAACCAAGAGAAGCTTCCATCCGCATGTAAGCTAAGATGAGACAAAATGATATTTCCTAGATCATGGTCATTGTAATAAGATTGTAATAAACAAGAATATCCTACTCACATATAAGGCTTAGGTTTCTCGATTGTTTAAAGGAGAATTATATTCTTAAATGAATAAGACTATGAACTACGAAACCTTTCTAAAAAAAATGAGAAACTTGAACATTGGAAAAGAATGGTGCTACTTGATTTTACAAAGAGAAGTACTTGATTTGCTTTAAAAGATAATCACTCTATTTTCATATACTACGTATTGTGTGACTTTTGTGAAAGTAACGATCTTTTAAAGAGTTAATGTATGAAGTACTTTGGGGATAAAACCCGATCTTGTTGATCATATAGTAGAAGTACCTTGTGTGAACAACTTGATTGTATTGGTTTGTGATAGCCTTGTAATACTTTCTTGTTGCTTTGATAAGTAAACGTGTTAGGATGCTACGTGTGTTAGTATCTTGTGATGCTTGTGTAAAGGGGTTTCTTGATTGTGCTTATTAACTATCACGTTATGATAGTATTGTGGCATTCATCTCTTGAGATGATTCCGGGTTAAGCCGCCTCCGACGCGGGTAGACTCAGCGGTGCAGGACCATGATTCGAGAATACCTCATGCGGTCCCGGGGCCTATCGCGAGCTACGAGAGTTCCGTGTTAGTGTCGCCCTTATGGGCACGCGGTCCTTGTGGCCACGCGGACTCGGAAGTCCGGGACGATGCCGGAGTAGCTACCTCGATGCGGGAATACCTCACGCGCCGAGATTGGCCTATCGCGAGTCAGCGGGAGTTCCGAGGTTAGACGCCAGCATCGATATCGCGGGCAAGTGGCCGCCTTTGATCATGTGACGGTCTAGACAGATCTTATGATACGATTCATGACCTTGTTGGTACTGGGGTTTTTAGTAGCCGGCTATGCCTTCGCATTTACCCCGCATGCTTTATTATGACACAGCGGACTCGTGTTCATGCGTGTTCCTCGTGCTTTATATCATAGATCGCCGGCGATGGAAGGTATTCCACGCATGATTGATGTTGTGGCCCGAGACCCTTGTTATACTTCGAGTGATGACTTGAGGGCGAGTCCCCGACTGACATGATCGCTTTGTTGTAAATCGTAGTTTGGTTATCATACATGTCTCCCGCTTTATATGACTACTATGATTTCATTTACGTGATTTATTTTCGCCACATACTGCACTGTTGTCGACCTCCTTCGGCTACGCTCATGCCGCAGTAAAGGTACACCGCCGTTGATCCTCGCTCTTAGGGTCACGTCAGCTTTTGGGAAGCTCCGTTTCTCCGAGGCTTATCTTCGTATAGTCCCCTGTCGTAGGTGCTTACATTCGTGGGTATGACGGCCCCGCCCCGTCGTTGTTGTCATATCTTTCGTAGAGGTCCGTAATCTTGTTGCAAGGTGGTTGTAAAAAGGATTAAACTGTTCATATTGAAAAAGTTGTCATTTTTATATATGCTGAAAGGCAAGTTTTTCTCAGATTATTGTTTCATATTTCATAATATGTCTTGTATCGTTTTATATTCCGCTGATTACTCTGATGTTGTATCACTAGGGTGCCCGGGGTAAGGCACCAGTCACGGGCCCGGAATCGGGTCGTGACACTTGCCTATGCTTGTTGTTGTGAAACTTGCCTATGCTTGTTGTTGTGAAACTTGTCTATGCTTGTCGTGATAGCCTTGGTTGTGCAAGAATTGTGTTTCTATACTATCGCGCCTCTCGATGGAGGGTCGGTTGACTTGTTGAAAACTTACTTGGACGTGACCGGTAGTGACGGATAAATTCCACGGGTACGTTCCTGTTGATAGTGTTACTTTTGTTAATCGCTTTGGACATACTGACACGATGCGTAGCGCACGGGTATGCTTCCACTTTGATTACCTCCTTGTTGTCTTATTGTTTCCCTTTGGACATACTGACACGATGCGTAGCGCACGGGTATGCTTCCATTTGGAATGATGTCTTATTGTTTTCCTTGGACTCATCGACACGACGCGTAGCGCACGCATGCTTCCATTTGGAATGCCGCTCTTCGCTCCTTTGGACATACCGACACGACGCGTGGCGCACGTATGCTCCCATTTGGATTGTTGTCTTGTTGTTATCATATCATAGATCGCCGCAGCTGGCGAAGGTACTCCACGCGGGATTGATGTTATGGGCGTGAGACCACGAATTGATATAATCATGTATGTGTATCGTAGTTTGTTATCATACCGCCTCTCGCTTTTATAGACTATTATGATTTCATTTACTGATTTTACGCTTCACATACTTGGTACCGTTGCATCGACCTCCTTCGGGCCGCTCATGCCGCAGTAAGTACATCTACCGCCGATCCGCGCTAGGATCTCATTTCAGCGTTGGGAAGCTCCGCTTTCGCGGAGGCTTATCTTTGGTATGTTGCCCGAGTCCGTAAGTTCTTATGCGTTCGTGGTATGGCGGGCCCCGCCCCGTCATAGTTGTTGTATAAATCTTAGAGGTCAGAGACCGCCGCAAGTGGTGTAAGGATTGTAACTGCTCAAATGTTTATATATATATGTTGGGAGGCAACCGCTTTGGTCGCCTATTTGCTTTTATTTATCATGTCTCTTGTTTCATAATTATGCTTTATGTTCCGCTGATTTTCTCTGATGTTGTATCACTAGGGTGCCCGGGGTAAGGCGCCAGTCACGGGCCCCGGTTCGGGTCGTGACAAAAGTGGTATCGTGAGCGCTTAGTCCTCTGAAAGTGTCTACGCATCGTGTCTAGTAGAGTCTTGATTATCGGTGTCAGGCACCACATCTATAATCGTGAGGTCGCAGGACATTTAGGTTGGTTTCCATTCTTCTCATTCTCGAGATCGTGCTTAGAGTTGTGTAATAAGATGGACCCTCCGACATACTTCGCTTGTACCGCTTATGCCTCCGCGCAGGCAACCCGCCTGGCGGCAAGGCAAAGAGGAGTCGCGAGTAGAGCAATGCAGAGACCACAAGACTGAGCCTCCACCCCGCAGCCCGAGCAGAGGAGATGAGTTACGCGAGCGGCCCGCGATGGCCGTGGTCAGGCTGACTGAGGATAGGCCGGACGCAGCAGCCCAAAGAGCACCAGCCGTTCACCCTAGATCGATAGTTCGAGGCTACGGATTTTCCGAGTCAGAGCCGCCGAGTTTTATGGGTCGAGGCCACGAGGATGATCCGCAGGAGTTCATCCGAAGCGATTCTGGATCATGAGAGTGGTCAAGGAATCGGAGACCGAGTCGGTGGTCCTAGGTTCGCATCGGCGCGTGATACCGCAATGATCGTTTGATTCGCGAGCCGCCCCGGGAGAGCATGCACTTCCGCCTTTATGGGACGAGTTCTCGAGGCCTTTCTTGCACATTTCTTGCCTCCACACCGGCGAGGGCTCGGGCCGACAGATTTTTGGTGTTGGCGCAATCCGCGCACGGTTCGGGAGTACAATGTGGAGTTCGACTCATCGCCCAGACGTCCTCGTTAGTAGCTAGTATGGAGGATCGAGTGCACCGATATGTTACAGGCTCGATGATTACCTAGCAGAGAGTTGTTCGTGTAGCTCTTCACCGGCATGTACATTGCCCGCACGCAGCTTATGCACTGGGGGTGAGGAGCGAGAAATCGGCGAAATGACCAAGGTCGCAGGTAAGAGGCCGAATGCAGGTCCTTTGGTGACTTTCGAGGCGGACCGCCTCGAAGCAGACTAGTTATGCGCCTCCGCCCGATCTGGTGGTCCTCCACAATCTTCGTGAGCATCCAGAGTATTCGTGAGCGGTCGTGGCTCCAAGGGTTCAGATTTTCGAGAGTAGGGGTGTTAGCCAACCAAGCCACCCCTACTCGTTGCGGATCACGTGGTAGACTCCACATGGGGTCGTGCTAGTCCGAGTTTGTTTTACATGCGGTCACAGGCCATTTTGGGAGAAACTGTCCGACTGTGGGTAGCACCGGGTAGGATAGCACGATCACGAGATCGGGCGGGTTCTTCACCTTCCACACTAGGCAGATGTTCATACACCGGCGGCCACGGTAGAGGTCGCGGTGGAAGTTCCCTTTAGCGGTCCTTCAACCGCCTACTTTCAGTATATCCTTAACCTCTAGAGACTTGTATGTATCGATGCTATGATAATGTGTTAAGTGTTATGTTCGGATAGCTTTGTGCTAAAATGTGATTTAGAAACCCGTTAGTGAAAAGGGTAAGCACAGGGTGAGAAATGATGAACCTTAGAATATTACAATGAGACCTTAGATGTAAGGCCGTCTTGAGTACAAGAACTCATGTGATCTTTGTCGAATGTATAATCATACGAGTAATTGTGGGAAATTTCCTTCGTAGTGTAAAATGGAAGTGGTAGCTTTCATTACCGTAGGTAAGATTGTTCGTGATCGGGAACAAGAGCGTGATGTGTAAGTGGGTCGTCAGCCATGTTGAGGCCAACCCGCGCCGGTTTCAAAGTGGGGTCAGCTGGTGGTCCCGCCGATGGTAGGGTCACGAGGGTGCTAGGCCCATGATTAGATAACCATCATATGAGTTCGTGGATATGTTCGACCGTAGCGGATCGTGAAGGCGGGAATGGCCTTAAGGAGATTGAAGCTAGTAAGATGACCAAGTTTGGAGGTGGTGACTCCAAAGTTTTGGGAAAGCGATGATCAAGTGTGGTACGATACTAGAGGAGTTCAAGTGTCCGAAGCGGCACGACGAGTAAGGAAGGAAGAGAACGTGATATTTCGTGGCCGGGTGTGGCGTTGGCAACCCGTTAGAAGAACTTCATCGTTATCCGCTTGAGAAGGAACATTCGACGAATGTTTCTGCGAGGGGAGAATGTTATACCGTATTTCCCGAGTAAGTACGTGAGGGCGTACGTATTCACTATGAGCCTTAAAGTAGGCATAGGTTCGAATTTGTGCATAACTACCCAATGGAGTCGTTTTTGACTAAACGCTTTCCACACTTTCGTAGGAAAATTTCGCTATGTCAATAATAATTTTTGCGGATTTTTCCGAGAGACGTAACATTTTGGACCAACGGGAGGTGACATGTGTCACCTCACATCGAAGGCTGGACACATCGACGATTGGGTCTTGTGTAGTAGGTAGGATTTTTTGTGCAAAGTTGCGTGGTAGATGGATAAGGTACACATGGTTGAAATCTAGCCCTACACTTGCCTTACACTTGGAGTGATCTTGGCCATTGGTTGGCCATGGCTTGACCTATAAATACCCCTCTAAGTTGATGAACTTCTTCATCCTAAATTGTTCTAAGTCTTGAAAAATCCTCCCTCTCCTTGAGCTTTTCGTCCAACACCCTCTCCCCTCTAGCCTAAGTGGTTCGCCGAGGCCCCCGCCTAGCCTAGCCGAAAGTACCCTCCTCGAGGTGCTAGCCGGGTACCCCTAGCCTAGTTGTTTTCGTATAATACCCCTTGTCGTGGTATGGAAATACTCTCCTAGTATTGTTATAATGCCCAAATACCTGCCCAAATACCTTGTAGTATTTCCCAAGGTTACACTTATACAAAAGCCCGTAAAATACTATTATACTTCCTCACCACAAAAATGAAACCCTAAGTAAATCTTCACCCGTAGTTGAAGTTATAAGTAGAAGTTGGTTAGAACTTCTGGGTTGGTTGGAACGGATCGAGCGCCCGAGTAGGAGCTAAACGTTGTTCAGATCGACATATAACTTGGATAATTTTGGGCTTATCGAGGTAAACACTCTTGACCTTCTCGTTGTAATTGGGAATTACATGTTGTAGGAATATATAGTTAAAGTATACTATATATAGAAGTGAACATAGTTGTGCGGCAATGTCTTTTGACTTAAGCTGAATAATACTTACGGCAATGTCTTGCGACTTAAGCTGAATTTAAAGAAGAGAATCGAATCAGAATTACATGTATCAGACATGAGACTTGTGTAGCATTACCGTGTAGTATAATTGTACACGCCCGTTAGACGTGTTAACCCCCGGTTGGCTTGGTAGCCGCCTCGATAGAGAGGAGATTTACGCTGTCATGTGGGAGGTGTCGCCAATTTTCGTAGAATATTCTACGCCGATCTAAAGATATTAATAGGCGCCAGTGGCCTCTATAGTCAGAGTACTACGTGTGGAGTGATCCGCTGATCGAGAGTGTAGCCGACGGTTTGAGGTACTTGGAGCGCTTTGCTATTAGTCGATAATCGTCGCGAGGTATGTGAACCTCTTCCTATCTTTCTAGCATGATATGTGTATAACTATGTAGTACGGTAGACGTACATGTGTTAAATGTATTTGATTGGTTTAAAACATAAAGGGTTATAACGGCTTTATGGGAAGTTGGTTATAACAGCTTTATTGTAACGCCCCGAACCCGGGCCCGTCACTGGTGCCTTACCCCGGGCACCCTAGTGATACAACATCAGAGAAAACCGGCGGAAATAAAAACTTAACATGCAATAGACATGGATCAAGAGATGTGATAAATAAACAGGCCAACCAAAACAGTTGCCTTCAGTATATACATAAAACATGAACAGTTAAATCCTTTTACAACCCTGCCCACAACAAGATTACTGCACTTAAGATTTACAACGACTATGACGACAGGCCCCGCCATACCCTCGAATGTACAAGAACCTACAACTCGTGGAAACACATACCAAAAGATAAGCTCCGGAGAAACGGAGCTTCCTAATACGCCGAATCAGTGATCCTATGGCGAGGATCCACGATCGATGTACCTTACCGCGGCATGAACGCAGCCTCGGGCGAGGTCAAGACAACAGTACCAAGTATGTGAAATCAGAATATCGCAGCTAAATCATAACACTATATAAAGCAGAGACATGTATGATAACCAAAATACAAGACGCAACATAAAAGCAGCCAAGTCGTGACTCACGCCTCAAAGTCACCACTCAAATCTAACTATGGGTCTCACGCCCACCACATCCATCATGTTCGCATCATGGCCACATGCCCCTGAATCGCGACGGTGTAGACATGTCCATGATGCAACAATAATAAGCGCCGCATGGCCACATGCCCCGGAATCAGACGGTGTAGACATGCCCATGTAACCTCAATAATAATATATTGGGTGGTCAACCCCGCCGCACGCCACATGCCCCGGAATCTTGACGGTGTAGACACGCCCATGTTGCGCATAACCATATATCGGGTAATCAACCCGCCGCACGGTCGCATGACCGAATATCGCGACGGTGTAGACATGTCCATGCGACATAAACAACAAGACAAGAATCAAAATGGAAACATACCCGTGGAATTCTCCATCACCGCCAAAGACGTCCAAGTAAGTTCTCAACAAGTCAACCGGCCCTCTATCGAGAGACGCGGTAACACAGAAATACCACACTTGCACAACAGAGGCTATCATCACAAGCATAGGCAAGTTTCACAACAACAAGCACAGGCAAGTTTCACAACAACAAGCATAGGCAAGTTTCACACAACTCAAAGTACTTTCATTTTATGCCAAAGTCCGGGTTTTTAACCCCAAAGTACTACATACGTTAAGTTCTTTTAAAAGAGATCCATTACTTTTATAAAAGTCACCTGATACCCGTAGTATTAGAATGACCAACCCACATTCCTTTTTAAAATCAAGTAACAACATTCTTTTCCTAAGTTCCAGTTTACCTAGTTTCAATTACTCAAGCTTCTCATTTCAAATGGTTTCATAGCTCATAAACTTAATCACTTGATTTCTTTTTAGAACAATTGAGTAATATATGTCTCGCGTGAGAGTAGGTTATTCTTGTTTACAACATTCTTATTACAAAGACCATGATCTAGAAAATGTAATATCATTTTGTCTCATCTTAGTTTCTATGCAGATGGAGGTTTCTACCGGTTTTAATACGATACATCATTATTCAATACATTTTCCTTTATTAACGCTGCAGTTGGTCCTGTCGATACACATTCGATTTCCAAATCAAGAAACATTATCCCTTTAAATAAAACCAAGTACTCATTACTCACGAATGAGGTTTCACACAAACATCCTCATTAAAACAAATAAGTTAAGTCTCTTATCTTATAAGATCAAGTCTCTTAACTTCTAACATCAGTAAACCATTTTCTTTACCTCTCTTAAGACATTATACCTAACTCCCCATAAAGCTAGTATAACTCTTTTTAAAACCTTTAAAACCAAGTGTTACTCTCCCTTCAAAACGATTTACAAATCTTTTGAAATACAATCAAGTTCTTTATTATAACTAGCCAGTTATAATTCACATCAGTTACCTTTTAAAACCACAAAGTATTTTCTTACCTACATAAAGCTGTTATAACCAACTTCCCATAAAGCCGTTATAACACTTTATGTTTTAAGAACAATCAAACACAGTTAACACATGTACGCTCACCGCACTACATAGTTCACACATATCATGCTAGAAGAGATAGGAAGAGGTTCACATACCTCGCGACGATTTATCGACAATAAGCAAAATGCTCCAAGTACTACAACCTTGCTAGCCCTTTCCACTCCTCGAGTAGAATACGCTACTCTTAGTACTTTCACCTATAAAGGTCACAAACGTCTATTAACCCCAAAACACAAGTTTCTATCTTTCTACGTAAAATTGCAAAGACTCTCCCGCCACAACAGAAATCTCCTCCTCTATCGAGGCCGGCTACCAAGCCAACCAGGGGGGGTTTATACGTCTAACCGGACGTGTACAATTCTACCCAGTAATACTACACAAGTCTACTGCAATACAGTCCTATGTAATTACAGTTCAGTTCTGTTCTTTATTCTTCAGGCTTAAGTCAAAAGACATTGCCACAATACTAAGTATAGTTCCATATATAGTATACTTCAACTATATATTCTAACAAACATGTAATTTCCAATTACAACAGAGGGACAAGATAATTACCTCGATAAGCCCATAATTATCCAAGTTAAATGTCGATCCTTAGCAACGTTTAGCTCCAACTCCGGGTGCTCCATCCCGCTCCAAACAACCCTTAGAAGTTCTATCCAACTTCTACTTACATCCTTCAACTAACAATGAAGATTCCTTAGGGTTTCGGTTTGAGACTAAAAAGGACAAAAGGTAGTATTTCCGGGCTCTACGTATAGAGGTATCTTTGGAATACTACAAGGTACAAGGCTAAGGTATTTTGGGCATTATAACAATACTAGGAGTATTTCTATACCACAACAAGGGTATTATACGAAACAACTAGGCTATGGGGTACCCTACGCCAAGGCACCACAAAGGGAGGGTGGCCTCTACCAAAGCCAATTTTTAAGGGGAGAGGGCTCTTGGACGAGTCAACAAGAGGAGGAGGAGGGGTTTCCAAGACTTGAAAGATTTTTGATGAATGAAGTCTTCAAAGAGAGGGTATTTATAGCAAACCACACGCCAACCAATGGCCAAGATCCTTCCAAGTGTATAGCAAGTGTAAGGCCAAGATCAAGCCAAGTGCACCCTAACCCCTACTCCACAAAACATGGCACAAAACAAGCCACAAAACAAGGCACAAAACCATGAACCAATCGCCAAGGCCAAGCCTCCTTTATCAGTCTAACGAGGTGACAAGTGTCACCCTCCCGTTGGTCCAAAAATGTTCCGCTGCTCTAAAAATCCGCAAAAATACTAAATGACATAGCCGAATTTTCCCAACGTAAGTCGTGGAAACGCTTTGCCGAAAACGACTTATTCGCACTTGTGCCCAAATTTCGAACCAAAGCCAACTCTAAGGCAAAATTTAATACGCACGCCTCACGCATACTGCGGAAATACGGTATAAGATTCTTCCCGACTTAGAAACTTTCGTCCCTAATGTTACTTCAAGGTCTCAAACAAACAGCGCCAAGATAGTCTTCACCGCTATACGCATTTAAAACAATCATGCCACACCGCCACAAAACACACGCTCACTTCTCCTTCTCGTAGTACTCGCCACGAACACTCGAACTCGTTCTAGTGTCCGTACCACACTTCGCCAACGCTCGTTTCCAACCCTCGAGTCACTACCTCCAAACTTGGTCATCTCACTAACCTCGATTTCCTAAGGCCATTCCCGCCTTCACGAACCGATTATGATCGAATGTATCCACGAACTCATACGATGGTCATCTAAACTGGCCTAGCACTCGTGACCGCCACCGGCGGGACCATCCGAGTGACCTTCCTCAAAACGGACGCGGGTTGGCCCGCAACATGGCCCCAACCCGACCCATCAGCGCCAACTCTCTAGTTTCTAGATCCGAACAATCTTACCTCTACAGTCGCGAAAGCTACCACTTCCATTTCACACTACCAGTGACTTACCCTTTTCACTAACTGTGTTTCTAAATCACATTTTAGCACAAAGCTATCCAAACATATCATTAAACACATCGACAACATCAATACACACAAAACTCTGTAGGTGTTAAGGATATACTGAAACTAGGCGGTTCAAGGACCGCTAAAACTGGGAACTTCCACCGCGACCTCTACCGTGGCCCGCTGGTGTATGAACATCCTGCCTAGCTATGGAAGGTGAAGAATCGCAATCTGCTACAGTAGTTCTGTGCTATCCTACCAGCTACTCGGCCTGGATCTCTCGTCATATGGCCCTGCTGCCGCAAGAATAACAAGCTCCTCGTACTACGACACTCCAAATGCGGTCTACCACATCGACCACACCGAGGTAGAGGTGATCGATCCGCCAACACCCTACTCCTCGAACATCCAAACTGGGAGCCCCGACCGCTTCCCGAATATCCTGAGGTCCCGGCTGCGAAGGACCACTCTGAATGGCGGAGGTACATAACTAGTTCTGCTGAGGCGGTCCGCCAAAGTTGCCAAAATATCCGGCCGTCTCGCCTTCTTCTCGCTGAAAGCGTCCACCTGCCGATCCGCGCCTCGCACTCCGCGTATGAGCTCGAATGCGGCAATGTCCATGCCCTGAAGAGAAACACCCGAACAACTCTTCGCTAGGTAATCATCGAGCCTCAGAACATATCGGTGCACTCGATCCTCCATACTAGCTACTAATGCGGAACATACCGCCAATGAGTCGAACTCACATTGTACTCCCGAATCAGACGCCTGCTCGCCTCAACATCAAAAATCGTTTACCGAGCCCTCTCATTTGCGAGGCAAGAAATGTGCCGAAGGCCCCAAAACTCGTCCCAAATGGCCGGAAGCATGCTCTCCCGAAAGCTCCCACGAAGTCAAACCAATCGATCATGGTATCACGCAGCCGATGCGAACCAAATGTCACCGACTCGGTCTGAAGCCTTGATCACCCGCATGATCCTCTCAGAATCGACGGATGAACTCCTGCGCATCATCCTCCGGCCGCGACCCCTAAAACTCAGGCGGGCAACAACTAAGGAAATCCCGTAGCCTCAAATCGCTCGCCGGGTGCACTACGTGCCGCTGAATCGAATCGCCGCTGGCCCACTTATCTCATATCTCGCCACAACCTCGCCAATAATCGCCATCTCTCGTGACCCATCTCCCGCCTCCGCATCGGGGATGGAGGCTCAGTATCAGAGTCTCGCAGCATCGCCGCGTTCTAAACTCTGCTGGCGGCGGCGCGCAAAACTCGCCGTCAAGCACTACTCGTAATCGACCGCTCGCGCTCGCACTTTCTCAATCCCACTAGCGCCTCCTGCCTTGCCCTTCGGGCCTGGTTCGCAGAGGCATAAGTGGTAAAAACGAAACACGTCAGAGGGGTCCAACTTACAACACAGCTCTAAGGCACGATCTCAGAATGAGAAGAATGGAAACCAATCCTAAATGTCCTATTGCCTCCTGATTATAGATGTGCACAACACACCGATAATCAAGACTCTACTAGACACGGTGCAGACACTTTCCGAGGACTAATCGCTCGATACCACTTTTGTAACGCCCAACCGGGCCCACATCGGTGCCTTACCCGCACCCTAGTGATACAACATCGAGAAAACCGGCGGAAATAAAAACTTAGCATGCAATAGACATGGATCAAGAGATGTGATAAATAAACAGGCCAACCAAAACAGTTGCCTTCAGTATATACATAAAACATGAACAGTTAAATCCTTTTACAACCCTGCCCACAACAAGATTACTGCACTTATGATTTACAACGACTATGACGACAGGCCCCGCCATACCACGAATGTACAAGAACCTACAACTCGTGGAAACATACCAAAAGATAAGCCTCCGAGAAACGGAGCTTCCTAATACGCCGAATCGTGATCCTATGGCGAGGATCCACGACCGATGTACTCTACTCGCGGCATGAACGCAGCCCAAGGAGGTCAAGACAACAGTACCAAGTATGTGAAATCAGAATATCGCAGCTTAAATCATAACACCATATAAAGCAGAGACATGTATGATAACTAAAATACGACGCAACATAAAAGCGATCAAGTCGTGACTCACGCCTCAAAGTCACCACTCAAATCTAACTATGGGTCTCACGCCCACCACATCCATCATGTTCGCATCATGGCCACATGCCCCCATCGCGACGGTGTAGACATGTCCATGATGCAACACAATAACAAGGCCGCACGGCCACATGCCCCGGAATCGCGACGGTGTAGACATGCCCATGTAACCTCAATAACAAAATATCGGGTGGTCAACCCCGCAGATGGCCACATGCCCCTCGAATCTCAGACGGTAGACACGCCCATGTTGCAAGAATAACCATATATCGTAATCAACCCGCCGCACGGCCGCATGCCCCGAATCATCGCGTCGGTAGACATGTCCATGCGACATAAACAACAAGACAAGAATCAAAATGGAAACATACCCGCGAATTCTCCATCACCGCCAAAGACGCCCAAGTAAGTTCTCAACAAGTCAACCGCCTCTATCGAGAGACGCCAGAATACGTAAATACCACACTTGCACAACAGAGGCTATCATCACAAGCATAGGCAAGTTTCACAACAACAAGCACAGTAAGTTTCACAACAACAAGCATAGCAAGTTTCACACAACTCAAAGTACTTTCATTTTATGCCAAAGTCCGGTTTTTAACCCCAAAGTACTACATACGTTAAGTTCTTTTAAAAGAGATCCATTACTTTTATAAAAGTCACCCGACGATACGTAGTATTAGAATGACCAACCCACATTCCTTTTTAAAATCAAGTAACAACATTCTTTTCCTAAGTTCCAGTTTGCCTAGTTTCAATTACTCAAGCTTCTCATTTCAAATGGTTTCATAGCTCATAAACTTAATCACTTGATTTCTTTTTAGAACAATTGAGTAATATATGTCTCATGTGAGAGTAGGTTATTCTTGTTTACAACATTCTTATTACAAAGACCATGATCTAGAAAATGTAATATCATTTTGTCTCATCTTAGTTTCTATGCGGATGGAGGTTTCTACCGGTTTTAATACGATACATCATTATTCAATACATTTTCCTTTATTAACGCCGCAGTTGGTCCTGTCGATACACATTCTCGATTTCAAATCAAGAAACATTATCCCTTTAAATAAAACCAAGTACTCATTACTCACGAATGAGGTTTCACACAAACATCCTCATTAAAACAAATAAGTTAAGTCTCTTATCTTATAAGATCAAGTCTCTTAACTTCTAACATCAGTAAACCATTTTCTTTACCTCTCTTAAGACATTATACCTAACTCCCCATAAAGCTAGTATAACTCTTTTTAAAACCTTTAAAACCAAGTGTTACTCTCCCTTCAAAACGATTTACAAATCTTTTGAAATACAATCAAGTTCTTTATTTGTTATACCCCGTAGTTCCAGGGTATGTATGCGAGGACGTACGTACGAGAATACGACTTTAAAAATGGAAAGGAAGAAAGATGTGATTTTTCGACGGAAAAGTTTCCGGTTTTTGTGAAGGAAAAAGGTTCGTTAATGGGAATTGGATTCCCAGATTTGGTATTCGGGCTTCTTGAATTATATTAGAATTTTGGAATTTTATTTCCGGAATTGGTCACGTGGGGCCCACGGGAGAAATTTACGGTTTTGTGGGGCCCGCTTTGTTTTTGAGATTTTGGCCATTATGGATATTTTTGGAAGATGAATTATTTTGGACGAATAGGAGGGCGACACGTGTCACCCCCCTAGGTGGCTTGGCCGATTTGAGCAAGACAAGTGGCAAGACAAGTGGCCTGTCTTTGCAAGATATTTTGAAGACAGTGGCTTGTGGGTCCCACCCACACTTGTCCCCAATCTCAACCACACACTTGCCTTCATCCTATCCCTTGGTTGTCCTATATATGCACCCTTAGTTGATGAAATCTTCCACACTTAGAGAATGCAAGACTTGAGAAATATTCTCCCTCTCCCTCCTTCACTTGTTGTTCGTCAAACACACCCCCTAACCAAACCTTGTCCAATAATTCCTAAACTCTTAAGTGTTCTTCCCAGTTTATTAGGAAGACTCTTAACCAAAAGATAGAAAAGATTTCACATCCCTTGCCTTAAAAAGACACTTTGGCCGAGAGCTCTTGGAGGAAAAATCTAGGTGTTCTTCACTTGTTTGAGTTGGTTCTTGAAGAGATGATGGTTAGGAGCTTCTTAGGGTGATTTGTGGTGGGTTTGTACGCAAATATTGGAGCTAAGACTTGCTTGGATCGACATTAAGTTCTTGGATAGATTTTGGGCTATTTGAGGTAGTGAATCTTAACCTCTTTGTGATTTGGTCATTATACATATATTATAAGTATATTATGGAGTATGTAATATATGGAGTAAAGTTTGGAAGAGTTGGATCTTGTTAACTTGTTAAAAGAAAGGATTGGCCGTTTGCCATTAAAATGGTAAAAACGTATCTTACTTGTGAAGAAGTAATTAACAAAGTAACTATAACTTATATTAAGAATGGAAATATAAGTTGGATGACTAATGAGTAATTGGATAAGTAAAATGGACAAAGTTGGCCAAGGACCCCAACTTAAGGACTGTATTTACTTTGGACCGTATTTACTTTGGACTGTATTTACATTGGACTGTATTTACATTTCTGTTAAGGGGAAGATTTTTCAATCGCGTTCCGTTTGGGCGTGTGATCCCCTTTTTACTTATTGTTGTTATGAAGGCGTGATAGTAAACCGCGTTACCGGTTGGCCGCGTAATCCCCTTCTTTTACTTATTGTTGTTATGAAGGCGTGATAGTAAACCGCGTTACCGTTTGGGCGTGTAATCCCCTTCTTTATGTTATTTAATTATTACGCCTTATATATATATATGGTATATATATTACGGTTATTCGCCTTGGAGAAAGATGGAAAAGTGAGTAAAAGCGAGGAAGTCTTTGTAGAATTTTCCGTAGAATTAGAGGGCTTTTATTGGTATAAGTCTTAAATGGTGAGAAAGGTTTGATAAAAGTACTATGACCATTTTAGGTGGAGTACTACGTGTGGCGTGATCTACTTGGCTTAGGAGTAGCCGACGGGTTGAAGTACTTAGAGCGTTTTGCTATTTGTCGATAATCGTCGCGAGGTATGTGAACCTCTTCCTATCCTTTCTAGCATGATGTTTTGTAACTATGTAGTACGGTAGACGTACAGGTGCTAAATGAGTTTGGTTGGTTCAAAACATAGGGTGTTAGAATAGCTTTATGGGAAGTTAGTTATAACGACTCTGTAGGTAAAAGAATGGGTTATTGATTGTAGAAGTTAAGAGACTTGATCTTGAAAGATAAGAGACTTAACTTATTTGACTTGATATGAATTTTGTTAAAGTTGTGAAACCTCATTCGTGAGTAATGAGTACTTGGCTTTTAAAGAATAATGTTTTACTGATTTCGGAAATGAGAATAAGTATCGATCAAACCATCAAGCGTTAACAAAGGAAATGTATTGACTAATTGTTATTAAAACCAAGAGAAACCTCCATCCGCATGTAAGCTAAGATAAGACAAGATTGTATTACATTTCCTAGATCATGGTCATTGTAATAAGATTGTTATAAACAAGAATAAACGGCTCACACATAAGACTTATGTTACTCAATTGTTTTAAAAGAGATTAAGACTATAAGTTATGAAACCTTTCTAAAATAAGAGACTTGAGCATTTGAAATTAGGCAAACTTGAACGTTTGGAAAATAATGTTGTTACTTGATTTTACAAAGGGAAGTGTTTTGGTTTACTTAAAAAGATAGTCACTCTATTTTTCATACTACGGATATCGTGTGACTTTTGTGAAAGAAACGGATCTTTTAAAAGGAGTTAATGTATGTAGTACTTTGGGGTTAAAACCCGGTTTTGTTGTAAATATAAGTCCATGAGTATGTTGAACTTGCCTATGCTTGTGGTGATAGCCTTTGATGTGCAAGTGTTGTATTTCTGTGCTACCGCGTCTCTCGATGGAGGGCCGGCTGATTTGTTATGTATGATTCTTTATCGAGTCCCATGGGATGGGCCGAGACACGTATTCCACCTGATTCTTTATCGAGTCCCATGAGATGGGCCGAGACACGTATTCCACCTGATTCTTTATCGAGTCCCATGAGATGGGCCGAGACACGTATTCCACCTGATTCTTTATCGAGTCCCATGAGATGGGCCGAGACACGTATTCCACCTGGTTCTTTATCGAGTCCCATGGGATGGGCCGAGACACGTATTCCACATGATTTATACCTAGACTGCCGGCAGTGAGAAAGGAGTTCCACGGGCATGAGGGATGACTTTGAGGGCGTGAGTCCCTGACTTGACATGACTACTTTTATGTTGTAAACTGTAGTTTGGTTATCATACATGTCTCCTGTTTCATATAGACTGTCATGATTTCATTTACAGTATTTCAGTTTCACATACTTGGTACCTGTTAGATCGACCTCTTCGGGCTGCGTTCATGCCGCAGGTAGAGGTACATCGGTTGTGGATCCTCGCTCATAGGATCACAGTTCAGCGTGTTGGGAAGCCCCGTTTCTTCGGAGGCTTATCTTTTGGTATGTTACCCTGAGTCTGTAGGTTCTTGTACATTCAGGGGTATGGCGGGGCCCTGTCCCGTCATAGTTGTTGTCACTTCTTAGAGGTCTGTAGTACTGTTGTGGGCAGAGTTTGTAAAAAGGATAACTGTTTGGGTTTTTATGTATTGTACAGAAGGCAACTGTTTTGGTTGGCCTGTTTATTTATCATGTCTCTTGTTTCATGTTTATGTTTTTATTTCCGCTGATTTTCTCTGATGTTGTATCACGAGGGTGCCCGGGGTAAGGCACGATCCACTGCCCCGGTTCGGTCGTGACAAAAGTGGTATCGAGCGATTAGTCCTCGGAAAGTGTCTGCATCGTGTCTAGTAGAGTCTTGATTATCGTGTGTTGTGCACCACATCTATAATCGGAGGTCGCGGACATTTAGGATTGGTTTCCATTCTTCTCATTCTGAGATCGTGCCTTAGAGTTGTGCGATAATTTGGACCCCTCTGACGTATTTCGTTTTTACCAGTTATGCCTCCGCGCAAGGCAACCCTGGCCCAGGAGGGCGAGGCAGCCGAGGGAGCTGCTAGTGGGATACAGAGGGGTACGAGGGCGCAGGCCCGGTCAGTACCTGAGACAGTGCTTCCGACGGCGAGTTTTGCGACGCCACCCAAAGAAGTTTAGAGCCGCAGCAGTAGCTGCTGAGACCACAGTACCTGAGCCTCCAGTCCCACAGCCGGGAGCGGAGGAGATGGGGTACAAAGAGATGGCGATTCGCCATCGCCGTGGTCGTGGGCCGATATGAGGATAGGCCGGATGCGCAGCCTGGGATTCCGGAGTACCGATGGTTCACCCCGAGCGCATGTTTGAGACTACGGGACTTTCTGAGCTGCAGCCCGCCAGAGTTCTATGGGTCGAGGCCTGAGGATGATCCGCAGGAGTTCATCCGACAGTTACAGCGGATCATGAGAGTGATCAAGGCATCGGAGACCGAGTCAGTGACCTTCGGTTCGCATCGGCTGCGTGATACTGCAGTCGACTGGTTTGATTCACGGAATCGTCCGAGGAGCATGCGCCCCAGCAGCTTGGGACGAGTTCTCGGGCATTTCTTGCACATTTCTTGCCTCCGCAGATGGCGAGGGCACGCCGGCAGATTTTTGACGTTGAGGCGCATCGCGATGCGACGGAGTACAATGTGGAGTTCGACTCATTGGCTCGGTATGTTCCCGCGTTAGTAGCTTGTATGGAGGACAGAGTGCACCGCTATGTCACCGGGCTCGATGATTACTTGGCAGAGGCTTGTTCGGGTGTAGCTCTTCAGCCGGGCATGGACATTGCCCGCATGCAGGCTCATGCACTTGGGTGTGAGGCACGGAGAGGTCGACGGAATGACCGGGATCAGCAGAAGAGGGCCAGAACAGCAGGGTCCTTTGGTAACTTTCGAGGCGGGCCGCCTCAGCGGCAGGTTAGTTATGCACCTCCGCCAGTACAGAGTGGTCCTCCTCGCCTTCGTGACGCTTGGGGTATTCGAGCCGGGTCGTGGCTCCGTGGCTTCGTTCACGGTATACGGGTTCTAGCCACGGGTTCATGTTTCCCTCAGTGTGCACGATGCGGCAGGCGTCATCCCGGGGAATGTCGTCTTTTTACTGGTGCTTGTTTTACCTGCGGCCATCAGGGCCATGTGACGAGAAACTGTCCTAATAGGAAGGATACAGGCAGCAGGACTCAGCCTACCGGGTCAGTGGCAGGTTCATCACCTTCTACAGCTATGCGCCCTGCAGGGCCGGCCTATGATTAGAGTGAAGCGGTAGATACAGGTATATCCTTAACCCTCTAGAGATTTGTATATGTGATAAGATGAGTATATTTTAAGTATTATGTTCAGATAGCATTATGTTAAATTGTGATTTAGAGACATGGTTAGTAAAGGGGAAGTTGGGTACATAGAAAGTGTGAGATGGAAGTGGTAGCTTTCATGGCGTGATTTAGTAAGATTGTTCCGTATCGGGGAACAAGGGTTTGGCGCGACATGTGTCGGGTTGAGGCATGGTTGCGGGTCAACCCGTAGCCCGATTTTAGGTGGGGTCAGTTCTGGGTGGTCCCGCCAGATGGTAGGGTCACGAGGGTGCTAGGCCCAAGTTTAGATGACCATCGTATGAGTTCGTGGATATGTTCGACCAGAAGCGGATCGTGAAGGCCGGGAATGGCCTTAAAGGAATTTGAGGCTAGTAAGATGACCAAGGGTGGAAGCGGTAGTGTTGTGATACACATTTGAGGTGACTTCTCGTTGGTTTGGATTTGGGTTTCGCGCGTATGTGATATTATGGCCATGTGTGGCATATTTGGTTTCGTAAGTACAGCAGTGGAGACTATATCGGCGCTTGTATGTTTGGAGACTTAGAAGGAACATTCGGGACGAATGTTTCTAAGGGGGGAAGAATGTTATACCCCGTAGTTCCAGGGTATGTATGCGAGGACGTACGTACGAGAATACGACTTTAAAAATGGAAAGGAAGAAAGATGTGATTTTTCGACGGAAAAGTTTCCGGTTTTTGTGAAGGAAAAAGGTTCGTTAATGGGAATTGGATTCCCAGATTTGGTATTCGGGCTTCTTGAATTATATTAGAATTTTGGAATTTTATTTCCGGAATTGGTCACGTGGGGCCCACGGGAGAAATTTACGGTTTTGTGGGGCCCGCTTTGTTTTTGAGATTTTGGCCATTATGGATATTTTCGGAAGATGAATTATTTTGGACGAATAGGAGGGCGACACGTGTCACCCCCCTAGGTGGCTTGGCCGATTTGAGCAAGACAAGTGGCAAGACAAGTGGCCTTGTCTTGCAAGATATTTTTGTGAAGACAAGTGGCTTGTGGGTCCCACCCACACTTGTCCCCAATCTCAACCACACACTTGCCTTCATCCTATCCCTTGGTTGTCCTATATATGCACCCTTAGTTGATGAAATCTTCCACACTTAGAGAATGCAAGACTTGAGAAATATTTTCCCTCTCCCTCCTTCACTTGTTGTTCGTCAAACACACCCCCCCCTAACCAAACCTTGTCCAATAATTCCTAAACTCTTAAGTGTTCTTCCCTAGTTTATTAGGAAGACTCTTAACCAAAAGATAGAAAAGATTTCACATCCCTTGCCTTAAAAAGACACTTTGGCCGAGAGCTCTTGGAGGAAAAATCTTGGTGTTCTTCACTTGTTTGAGTTGGTTCTTGAAGAGATGATGGTTAGGAGCTTCTTAGGGTGATTTGTGGTGGGTTTGTACGCAAAGATTGGAGCTAAGACTTGCTTGGATCGACATTAAGTTCTTGGATAGATTTGGGCTATTTGAGGTAGTGAATCTTAACCTCTTTGTGATTTGGTCATTATACATATATTATAAGTATATTATGGAGTATGTAATATATGGAGTAAAGTTTGGAAGAGTTGGATCTTGTTAACTTGTTAAAAGAAAGGATTGGCCGTTTGCCATTAAAATGGTAAAAACGTATCTTACTTGTGAAGAAGTAATTAACAAAGTAACTATAACTTATATTAAGAATGGAAATATAAGTTGGATGACTAATGAGTAATTGGATAAGTAAAATGGACAAAGTTGGCCAAGGACCCCAACTTAAGGATCAGATTTACTTTGGACCGTATTTACTTTGACCGTATTTACATTGGATCAGATTTACATTTCGTAAGGGAAGATTTTTCAATCGCCCGCTTGGGCGTGTGATCCCCTTTTACTTATTGTTGTTATGAAGGCGTGATAGTAAACCGCGCACGGCCGTCGCGTAATCCCCTTCTTTTACTTATTGTTATTATGGAGGCGTGATAGTAAACCGCGTTACCGCTTGGGCGTGTAATCCCCTTCTTTATGTTATTTAATTATTACGTCTTATATATATATATGGTATATATATTACGGTTATTCGCCTTGGAGAAAGATGGAAAAGTGAGTAAAAGCGAGGGAAGTGCTGCCGAATTTTCCGTAGAATTAGAGGGCTTTTATTGGTATAAGTCTTAAATGGTGAGAAAGGTTTGATAAAAGTACTATGACCATTTTAGGAGTGGAGTACTACGTGTGGCGTGATCTACTTGGCTTAAGGAGTAGCCGACGGGTTGAAGTACTTGGAGCGTTTTGCTATTTGTCGATAATCGTCGCGAGGTATGTGAACCTCTTCCTATCCTTTCTAGCATGATGTTTTGTAACTATGTAGTACGGTAGACGTACATGTGCTAAATGAGTTTGGTTGGTTCAAAACATAGGGTGTTATAATAGCTTTATGGGAAGTTAGTTATAACGACTCTATGTAGGTAAAAGAATGGGTTATTGATTGTAGAAGTTAAGAGACTTGATCTTGAAAGATAAGAGACTTAACTTATTTGACTTGATATGAATTTTGTTAAAGTTGTGAAACCTCATTCGTGAGTAATGAGTACTTGGCTTTTAAAGAATAATGTTTCTTGATTTCGAAATGAGAATAAGTATCGATCAAACCATCAAATGCGTTAACAAAGGAAATGTATTGACTAATTGTTATTAAAACCAAGAGAAACCTCCATCCGCATGTAAGCTAAGATAAGACAAGATTGTATTACATTTCCTAGATCATGGTCATGTAATAAGATTGTTATAAACAAGAATAAACGGCTCACACATAAGACTTATGTTACTCAATTGTTTTAAAAGAGATTAAGACTATAAGTTATGAAACCTTTCTAAAATAAGAGACTTGAGCATTTGAAATTAGGCAAACTTGAACGTTTGAAAAATAATGTTGTTACTTGATTTTACAAAGGGAAGTGTTTTGGTTTACTTAAAAAGATAGTCACTCTATTTTTCATACTACGGATATCGTGTGACTTTTGTGAAAGAAACGGATCTTTTAAAAGGAGTTAATGTATGTAGTACTTTGGGGTTAAAACCCGGTTTTGTTGTAAATATAAGTCCATGAGTATGTTGAACTTGCCTATGCTTGTGGTGATAGCCTTTGATGTGCAAGTGTTGTATTTTTGTGCTACCGCGTCTCTCGATGGAGGGCCGGCTGATTTGTTATGTATGATTCTTTATCGAGTCCCATGAGATGGGCCGAGACACGTATTCCACCTGATTCTTTATCGAGTCCCATGAGATGGGCCGAGACACGTATTCCACCTGATTCTTTATCGAGTCCCATGAGATGGGCCGAGACACGTATCCCACCTGATTCTTTATCGAGTCCCATGAGATGGGCCGAGACCCGGAGTCCACCTGGTTGTTTATCGCGTCCCATGGATGGGCCGAGACACGATTCCACATGATTTATACCTAGATCGCCAAGCTGAGAAAGGAGTTCCACGTACGAGGATGACTTTGAGGGCGTGAGTCCCTGACTTGACATGACTACTTTTATGTTGTAAACTGTAGTTTGATTATCATACATGTCTCCTGTTTCATATAGACTGTCATGATTTCATTTACTGATTTCGCCACATACTTGGTACCACTGTTATCGACTCCTCGGGGCTGCGTTCATGCCGCAGTAGAGGTACATCGGTGTGGATCCTCGCCATAGGATCACGATTCGTGTTGGGAAGCCCCGTTTCTTCTGAGGCTTATCTTTTGGCATGTTACCCCGAGTCAGAGGTTCTTGTACATTCGAGGTATGGCGGGCCCCGTCCGTCATAGTTGTTGTCACTTCTTAGGTCCAGTAGTATCGCTGTGGCGAGTTTGTAAAAAGGATAACTGCTTGGGTTTTTATGTATTGCATGTAAGGCAACCGCTTTGGTTGCTTTGCTTATTTATCATGTCTCTTGTTTCATGTTTATGTTTTTATTTCCGCTGATTTTCTCTGATGTTGTATCACGAGGGTGCCCGGGGTAAGGCACCAGTCACGGGCCCCGGTTCGGGTCGTGACATTATTATAACTAGCCAGTTATAATTCACATCAGTTACCTTTTAAAACCACAAAGTATTTTCTTACCTACATAAAGCTGTTATAACCAACTTCCCATAAAGCCGTTATAACACTTTATGTTTTAAGAACAATCAAACACAGTTAACACATGTACGTCTACCGTACTACATAGTTCACACATATCATGCTAGAAGAGATAGGAAGAGGTTCACATACCTCGCGACGATTTATCGACAATAAGCAAAATGCTCCAAGTACTACAACCTTGCTAGCCCTTTCCACTCCTCGAGTAGAATACGCTACTCTTAGTACTTTCACCTATAAAGGTCACAAACGTCTATTAACCCCAAAACACAAGTTTCTATCTTTCTACAGAAAATTCGGCAAAGACTCTCCCCGCCACAACAGAAATCTCCTCCTCTATCGAGGCCGCTACCAAGCCAACCAGGGGTTTATACGCCTAACCGGACGTGTACAATTCTACCCAAGAATACTACACAAGTCTCATCGCAATACACCCCTATGTAATTACAAATACTGTTTCTTGATTCTTCAGGCTTAAGTCAAAAGACATTGCCACAATACTAAGTATAGTTCCATATATAGTATACTTCAACTATATATTCTAACAAACATGTAATTTCCAATTACAACAGAGGGACAAGATAATTACCTCGATAAGCCCATAATTATCCAAGTTAAATGTCGATCCTTAGCAACGTTTAGCTTCAACTCCGGGTGCTCCATCCCGCTCCAAACAACCCTTAGAAGTTCTATCCAACTTCTACTTACATCCTTCAACTAACAATGAAGATTCCTTAGGGTTTCGGTTTGAGACTAAAAAGGACAAAAGGTAGTATTTCCGGGCTCTACGTATAGAGGTATCTTTGGAATACTACAAGGTACAAGGCTAAGGTATTTTGGGCATTATAACAATACTAGGGGAGTATTTCTATACCACAACAAGGGGTATTATACGAAAACAACTAGGCTAGGGGGGGTACCCCACGGCCAAGGCACCACAAAGGGGGGGAGGGGTGGCCTCTCGGCCAAAGCCAATTTTTAAGGGGGAGAGGGGCTCTTGGACGAGAGTCAACAAGAGGGAGGGGAGGGGTTTCCAAGACTTGGAAGATTTTTGGATGAATGAAGTCTTCAAAGAGAGGGGGGTATTTATAGCAAAACCAAAAGCCAACCAATGGCCAAGATCCTTCCAAGTGTATAGCAAGTGTAAGGCCAAGATCAAGCCAAGTGCACCCTAACCCCTACTCCACAAAACATGGCACAAAACAAGCCACAAAACAAGGCACAAAACCATGAACCAATCGGCCAAGGCCAAGCCTCCTCTTTACCGTCCAATGAGGGTGACAAGTGTCACCCTCCCGTTGGTCCAAAAATGTTCCGTTGCTCGGAAAAATCCGCAAAAATACTAAATGACATAGCCGGAATTTTCCCAACGTAAGCTGTGGAAACGTTTCGTCAGAAAACGACTCTATTCGGCACTTGTGCCCAAATTTCGAACCAAAGCCAACTCTTAAGGCAAAAATTTAATACGTACGCCCTCACGTACATACTCTGGAAATACGGGGTATAACATTTATGTATATAAGAAAGTGCTTTGTGATTGTTAAAAGGTAGCTGATTTGACTTATAACTGACTTGATGTGTAATAATAAAGAACTTGAAGTCTTTCCTTAAGAAACCCCTTTTTTTTAAAGAAGAGTAATACTTGGTTTTGAGAACTTAAGAGTTATACCAGTTTTATGGGAAGTTAGGTATAACGTCTAAAAGAGATAAAAAAAGAATGGCTATTTGATCTTAGAAGTTAAGAGACTTGATCTTATAAGATAAGAGACTTAACTTAATTAAATTGATTTGAAAGTTGTAAGATGTATGAAACCTCATTCGTGAGTAATGAGTACTTGGTTTCTAAAGAATAATGTTTTACTGATGTCGGAAATGATAATGAGTATCGACAATCCACTGCAGCGCTAATAAAGGGAAATGTATTGAATAATGAAGTATTATTAAACCAAGAGAAACCTCCATCCGCATAAGCTAAGATGAGACAAAATGATATTACATTTCCTAGATCATGGCTGCTTAATAAGATTTATTATGAACAAGAATAACCTACTCGCCTATGGCATTTGTTACTCAATTGTTTTAAAAAGAGATTAAGACATTGAACTATGAAACTTTTCTAAAAAGAGACTTGCGTAATTGAAATTAGGCAAACTGGAACTTTAGGGAAAAGAAAGGCATTGTGTTGTCTTAAATTGGTTTAAAACATAAGTTTTATAACAGCTTTTTAGGAAGATAGTTATAACGACTTTATGTAAACAAAAGGGGGGTTTTATCATTGGTTTTAATGTGGTAACGTGACTTTAAAAAGAGAAGTGTTTTGGTCTATAAAGAAGGCATAGTGTTGCCTTAATTTGGTTTTAAAAAAGGAAAGTATGGAAGTTGTTTTGGTCTACTTAAAAGATATAAGTCACTCCATTTTATACTACGGGTATCGGGTGACTTTTATAGAAGGGAATGGATCTTTAAAAGGAATTTAACGTACGTAGTACTTTAGGGTTAAAACCCGGACCTTGGCATAAAAATGAAAGTACTTTGAGTTGTGAAACTTGCCTATGCTTGTTGTTGTGAAACTTGCCTATGCTTGTTGTTGTGAAACTTGTCTATGCTTGTCGTGATAGCCTTGGTTGTGCAAGAATTGTGTTTCTATACTACCGCGCCTCTCGATGGAGGGTCGGTTGACTTGTTGAGAACTTACTTGGACGTGACCGGCAGTGACGGATAAATTCCACTGCACGCCTCGCTGATAGTGTTACTTTTGTTAATCGCTTTGGACATACTGACACGATGCGTAGCGCACGGGTATGCTTCCACTTTGATTACCGCCTTGTTGTCTTATTGTTTCCCTTTGGACATACTGACACGATGCGTAGCGCACGGGTATGCTTCCATTTGGAATGCTGTCTTATTGTTTCCTTGGACTCATCGACACGATCGTGCAGCGCACGTATGCTTCCATTTGGAATGTTGTCTTCTCGTTCCTGGACATACCGACACGATCGTAGCGCACGTATGCTCCCATTTGGATTGTTGTCTTGTTGTTATCATATCATAGATCGCCAGCGTGAGGAAGGTACTCACGCAGGATTGATGTTATGGCGTGAGACCACGAATTGATATAATCATGTGTGTGTACTGTAGTTTGGTTATCATACCTGTCTCCTGCTTTTATAGACTATTATGATTTCATTTACAGTATTTTACAGTTTCACATACTTGGTACCTGTTGTACTGACCTCCTTCGGGGGGCTGCGTTCATGCCGCAGGTAGAAGTACATCGGTTGTCGATCCCCGCGTTTAGGATCTCATTTCAGCGTTTTGGGAAGCTCCGTTTCGTCGGAGGCTTATCTTTGGTATGTTACCCTGAGTCTGTAAGTTCTTGTACGTTCAGGGGTATGGCGGGGCCCTGTCCCGTCATAGTTGTTGTATAAATCTTAGAGGTCTGTAGCACTGTTGTGGGCAGGGTGTAAGGATTGTAACTGTTCAAATGTTTATATATATATGTTGGGAGGCAACCGTTTTGGTTGGCCTATTTGCTTTTATTTATCATGTCTCTTGTTTCATAATTATGCTTTATGTTCCGCTGATTTTCTCTGATGTTGTATCACTAGGGTGCCTGTAAGGCGCGCCACCACGCCCTGTCGGTCGTGACAGTCTAGACTACTCTGTAGAATATTCTAAGCAGAGGGTTCTCTATTCTACGGAAAATTGGGCAGCACTTCCCTACCCGACAACTACACAAGTCTACTGTAAATACAGTCCTATGTAAGTACAGTTCAATTCTCTTCTTTTATACCCTCCTTCTATATAACTTATACTTATTTCTATACAACTACAGTATGTAATTTCCATTTACAATAGAAGGACAAGATATTTACCTCGACAAGCCCAAAATTATCCAAGATTAAAGTCGATCCTGAGAAAGGTTTAGCTCCTAATTTGTACGCTCCAATTCGCTCCAAGAAACCCTTATAAGTTCTATACAACTTCTACTTAATACTTCAACCAACAATGAAGATTTTCCCTAGGGTTTCGTTTTGTGACTAATGGATATAAAGTAGTATTTCTGGGCTTTTAGTATAGAGGTAACTTTGGAATACTACAAGGTATTTGGGCTAAGGTATTTTGGAATAACAACAATACTTGGAGAGTATTTTTCTACCAAGGGGGGGGGGGTATTTCGACAAGAACAACTAGGAAGGAGGGGTGTTTCGGCCGAGGGCTTCACAAAGGGGGAGGGGGAGTTTGGACGAGAGCTTTCAAGAGGGGGAGAGGGATTTTGAGACTTGGAAAATGTTTAAGGGATGAAGATTTAGTCTTGCACTTGAGGGGTATTTATAGGCCAATCAATGGCCAAGATCAAAGCAAGTGGAGGGTGAAGATTGGATAGCTTGTGTGAGTGGAGTCTTCCACCAAGTGTCCAACACAACCTTGGGACATATGTCCACCACAACATTAGGACATATGTCCCCTACAACAAAGAGCCATGTGGCCTTCCACTAGGCACAAAAAAACGCCCAAGGCAAGCCCCCCACTTGTCCACAAAATCGTCCAAATACCTACTCCCACTCACCAAAAGAAAATATCTTCCAAGACTTTGACCACTTGACCATGTCCACTTGGCCAACATTTTCGTCCAACCCATGCCAACTAAGGGTGACACATGTCGCCCTCCTATTGGTCCAAAATATTTCGTCTCTCGGAAAAATTCGTAATCGGTTAAAATATTAAAAATGTAGAATTTTCTTCACAAGGTTCGGAATCTTTTCCGTCGAAAGTTCACAATTTCATCCTTAACCTAATTAGGGTTTGTACAAATGTACGTACGTCCTCACATACATACTCTGGAAATACGGGGTATAACATTCTCCCCTCCTTAGAAACATTCGTCCTGAATGTTCCTTCTCAAGACAGATAACGATAAAGTTCCTCATAGCTTAACCAGTTTGCAAATGCCACACATGGCCACAGAATAACACACGCGAAAATACTTACATCCAAGTCCACGAGGAATCACCTCTAACATCACAAAAGCTCCCACCGTCAACCTGAACTCCAAGTGTCGACGCCGACTATCCGCATGACTTCTGTTGACTCTGAGCTGCCAATAACCTCTTCTGGATAAGCTCCACCTTATCCGTATCCTGCTGGATCAAGTATGGACCAACTATCTGAACCTTGCCAACATCGAACCAATCGACCGGCAACCTACACTTCCGCCCATACAAGGCTTCATAAGGCGACATCCGAATATTGAAATGGTAGTTATAATGATACTCACTCAACAAGAGGCACATAATCCTCGCTGCTACCCCTGAAATCAAAAACACTGGCCCGAGGGTGAATGCACTACTGAGACTCACCTGAGTTTCTAACCCCGCCTGGTAAAACCTCCAGAAAAAGAAATAGCCATAATCGGGCTCATTGCGCTCATAAAGTAAAAGTAGGAACCCCGTGCAGTCTTACAACCTTCCTGATATATAACATCTCGCATAACCCTCCGCCGAGTAAACAGTCCTGACTGAAAGACAAGATGGGCTGATCTCATCGGCCCGGCTATTGGTCGAACGCATTCACGAACTCGTACCACGGTCATCTAAACTTGGGCCTAGCGCCCTCGTGACCCTACCACCTGGAGGGACCACCTCGAACTGACCCCACCACCTTACAGGCCGCGGGTTGACCCGCGATCGGTCCTCAACCCGACCCGCTATCGCGCCAAACTCTTGTTCCCCCGATCCGGAACAATCTCACTAATCAAGTCACGAAAACCTAGTGGTCTCCTTAGCTCAACTACCCTCTTTCATTTCATACCACTCAGGTACTTATCACACAAATATATCCCACGTATACTAGTCTCTAGAGGGGTAAGAATATACCTGTATCATCTGCTTCATTTTCCCTTCGTCGCTTTAATCCTAATCCTGCCCTGCCGGGCGCATAGCTATAGAAGGCGATGAACTCGCCATCGACCCTAGGGTCGCGTCATTTTGCCTGCATTCTCCTATAAGCGATCTCGTCACATGGCCCTGACGGCCGCAGGTGAAACAAGCACCAGTAAAAAGACGACATTCCCCGGGATGACGCCTGCCACATCGTGCACACTGAGGGGGACATGAATCCTGCTGGCTAGAACCCATGTATATCTGTAAACCAGAAGCCCTGGAGCCCCGACCAGCTCCCGAATACCCCGAACGTCCTGAAGACTGTGGAGGACCACTCTGTATTGGCGGAGGTGCATAACTAACCTGCTGCTGAGGCGGTCCGCCTCGAAAGTTGCCAAAGGACCCTGCTGTTCTGGCCCTCTTCTGCTGATCTCGGTCATTCCGTCGACCCCTCCGCTCCTCACATCCAAGTGCATAAGCCTGCATGCGGGCAATGTCCATGCCCGGCTGAAGAGCTACACCCGAGCAACTCTCTGCTAGATAATCGTCAAGTCCTGTGACATATCGGTGCACTCTATCCTCCATGTCGGCTACTAATGCGGGGACGTACCGAGCTAATGAGTCAAACTCCACATTGTACTCCCGAACCGTACGCCCGGTCTGCCTTAACGTCAAGAATCTGTCGGCCCGAGCCCTTCTCACCTATGGAGGCAAGAGATGTGCAAGAAATGCCCCTGAGAACTCGTCCCATACGGCTGGCAGTGCATACTCTCCCCGGGACAGCTCCCACGAATCAAACCAGTCGACTGCAGTATCACGCAGCTGATGCGAACCTAAGACCACCGACTCGGTCTCTGAAGCCTTGATCACTCTCATAATCCGTCAGAATCGCTTGATGAACTCCTGCGGATCGCCCTCGGGCCTCGACCCATAAAACTCGCGGCTACAACTCGTAAAATCTCGTAGTCTCAAATCGTCCGATCTCGTGAACCACGGGTGCTCGAACTGCTGATCCAAATTTACCTCTCATGTTCGCCACGATCACGGCGATGGCGGGCCATCTCTTTGTAACCCATCTCTCTCGCTTCCAGCCGTGGAACGGAGGTTCGTGTATCAGGTCTCAGCAACACCGCGGCTCTAAACTCTGTTGGCCGGGCGGCGTCGCAAAACTCGCCGTCAAGCACTATCTCGTAATGACGCTTGCGCCGCACGCTTTGCCTTCTGCGGTCGTTGCTTGCGCGAGGCATAATCGTAGAAACGAAATACGTCGGAGGGTCCAACTTATAATACAAATTTCAAGGCACGATCTCGGAATGAGAAGAATGGAAACCAATCCTAAATATCCTATAGCCTCCTCGATTATTGGTGTGGTGCACAACACACCGATAATCAAGACTTACTAGATACGGTCTCAGACACTTTCCGAGGATTAATCGCTCGATACCACTTTTGTCACGACCGAACCGGGCGTGGATCGTGCCTTACCCGGGCACCCAAGTAGACATACATCAGAGTAACCAGCGGAAAAATAAAACAAGACATGAAACAATATGAAGTGAGAACCAGTTTATCTGAGAAAAGCTGTCTGTCGGCATATATATATACACTTGAACAGTTACATCCCTTTTACAAATCCTGCCCACAACAGTACTACAGACCTCTAAGATTTTTACAACAACTATGACGGGACAGGGCCCCGCCATACCCCTGAATGTACAAGAACTTACAAACTCGGGGAAAACATACCAAAAGATAAGCCTCCGGAGAAAACGGAGCTTCCCAATACGCTGAACTGTGATCCTAAGAGTGAGGATCAACCGATGTACCTCTACCTGCGGCATGAACGCAGCCCCCCGAAGGAGGTCAGTACAACAGGTACCAAGTATGTGAAACTGGAAATACTGTAAACGAAATCATAACAGTCTAAAATAAAACAGGAGACATGTATGATAACAAACTACAGTTCACAACATAAAAGCAGTTATGTCAAGTCAGGGACTCACGCCCTCAAGTCATCCCTCATGCCCGTGGAACTCCTTCCTCACTGCCGGCAGTCTAGGTATAAATCGTGTGATACGTATAACATGTCTCGGCCCATCCCATGAGACTCGAGGTGGAATCGCATGGTCACATTCCCGGTCCATCTCATGGACTCGGTTCCGGATCGTATGGAATACATTCCCGGTCCATCCCATGGACTCGGTATCAAAACGTGTGGAATACATTCCCGGTCCATCTCATGGACTCGGTATCAAATCGGGTGGAATACATTCCCGGTCCATCCCATGGACTCGGTATCAAAACGTGTGGAATACATTCCCGGTCCATCTCATGGACTCGGTATCAAATCGGGTGGAATACATTCCCGGTCCATCCCATGGACTCGGTATCAAATCGGGTGGAATACATTCCCGGTCCATCCCATGGACTCGGTATCAAAACGTGTGGAATACATTCCCGGTCCATCTCATGGACTCGGTATCAAATCGGGTGGAATACATTCCCAGTCCATCCCATGGACTCGGTATCAAAACGCGGAATACATTCGGTCCATCTCATGGACTCGGTATCAAATCGGTGGAATACATTCCGGTCCATCCCATGGACTCGGTATCAAATCGGTGGAATACATTCCCGGTCCATCCCATGGACTCGGTATCAAAACGTGTGGAATACATTCCCGGTCCATCTCATGGACTCGGTATCAAATCGGGTGGAATACATTCCCGGTCCATCCCATGGACTCGGTATCAAAACGTGTGGAATACATTCTGTTACACCCCGTAAATTCGAGAAGATAAGATAAGTTGACAAACATGTGTTAGATGGATTTTGAGTCTACCTTGGAGTGTTGTACCCCAGTTGTTAAGAATTTCGAGGTGTTTAAAAGCCTAATGTGTAGTTCGTTAAGTCTAGATCCCAACGCAACAAACCGTTCGTCGATAGGACATCGGGGTCAAAAGTTATGGAAGTTTCAAGTTTGCGCGCAGCGAAAGGCGATTTCGGTTCGAAGTGCAGTACGCCGGACGCAGCGGTGCCGGTTGTTCGGGTCGCAGGGTTGCAAAGATCGCGACGAATGCGTGGTCGCCGACATGCGGAAGATTTATTTTTGGAAGTGGAAGTGCCGAGGCGGGATTTTTGCGCAGTAAGTGACGAAAAATAGGGGATATTTCGTTTATAACCTATGGGAGGGTGACAAGTGTCCCTCCCATCCTTTTTATCAGTAAGTGGTCCTATTTTAGGGCCAAGTCTTGGAAGACTTGGCCATTCCATTTCATTTCATTTCAAAACCCTCATAAGAAAAACCCTCTCCTTCTCTCTAGTTTTGGAAGGAAACCTAGCTTTAGAGGAGATTGTTGAGGCGGCAAGAAGAAAAAGTGTGGGTAAACTTGTGGGTAACGTGGTGGACGATTTTGACGGAAAGAGTGGAAGAAAAGGGGCTTTGTGGGCTATTCCTTAAGGTAAAAGTTTCCTTTCTCTTGGTTATGAGCCTAAGGTCGTTTTATTTTAGTAGTATAGATGTGAGCCCGAGGTCGCTTTTATTTTAGTAGTTTAGAGTTGAGCCTAAGGCTGTTATATTGTAGTAGTATAGAGTTGAGCCTGAGGCTGTTTTATATTGTATAGATTTGGATCTTGTTGTCTTGTTAAAAACTGAAATGGGCATGTTTGTTATACCCCGTATTTCCAGAGTATGTACGTGAGCGCGTACGTATTATAATTTGAGCCTTAAAGTTAGCTAGTTTCGAAATTTGTACACAAGTGCCGAAAAGAGTCGTTTTCCGACGAAACGTTTCCACAGCTTTCGTAGGGAAAATTCCGGCTATGTCATTAATTATTTTTACGGATTTTTCCGAGAGACGAAACATTTTGGACCAACGAGAGGGCGACACTTGTCACCCTCTAATTGGAAGGAAGGGGCGGCAAAATGGGACGAAAAGGGTGGCTTTGGGTTAGGTAGGATATTTGTGCAAGTTGGTGTGGTAGATGGATAAGGTGCACATGGCTTGATCCTAGCCCTACACTTGCCTAACACTTGGCTTGATCTTGGCCATTGGTTGGCCTTTGCTTGACCTATAAATACCCCTCTAAGTGATGAACTTTCTTCATCCAAAAATCTTTTTCTAAGTGTTAAAAATCCCTCCCCCTTTAGTGTTGAGTTCGTCCAACTCTCCCCCCCCCCTCCTTTGAGAGTCTTGGCCGAGGCCTCCTCCCCTCATGGTGCTCCTAGCCGAGGTACCCCTAGCCTTGTTGTCTCGTATAAATACCCCCCTTTTGTGGTATAGAAATACTCTCCTAGTAGTGTTATAATGCCCAAATACCTTGGCCCAAATACCTTGTAGTATTCCCAAGGTTACACTTACAAAAGCCCAGAAAATACTATTATACTTCCTTTAGCCACTAAACGAAACCCTAAGGAAATCTTCATTGTTAGTTGAAGTTATAAGTAGAAGTTGCGTAGAACTTCTAAGGGTTTCTTGGATCGGATTGAGCGCACGAGTAGGAGCTAAACCTTGCTCAGATCGACATATAAACTCGGATAATTTTGGGCTTATCGAGGTAAACACTCTTGACCTTCTATTGTAATTGGAAATTACATGTTGTAGGAATATATAGTTGAAGTATACTATATATAGAATCAACATTATAATTGTGCGGCAATGTCTTTTGACTTAAGCTCGAATAATACTTACGGAATGTCTTGCGACTTAAGCTGAATTTAAAGAAGAGAATCGAATCAGTAATTACATAGATCAGATACATGAGACTTGTGTAGCATTCTTGTATAGTAGAATTGTACGCGTCCGGTTAGGCGTGTTAACCCCCTGGTTGGCTTGGCAGCCTACGATAGAGGAGATTTACGCTGCCATGTGGGGGGAGGTGCCGAATTTTCTCAGAGAATATTCTACGTTGGGATCTAAAGATATTAATAGGCGCCTTGTGGCCTCTATAGGATGAAATACTACGTGTGGCGTGGTCTGCTTGGCTTAAGGTGTAGCCGACGGTTTGAGGTACTTGGAGCGCTTTGCTTTTAGTCGGTAATCGTCGCGAGGTATGTGAACCTCTTCTTATCTGTTCTAGCATGATATGTGTATAACTATGTAGTACGGTAGACGTACATGTGTTAAAGGTATTTGATTGCTTTTAAACATAAAGTGTTATAACAGCTCTATGTAAATGAGAAATGCTTTGTGGTTTCTTTTAAAAAAAAAAGATAACTGATTTGACTTATAACCGACTTGATGTGTGATAATAAAGAACCTCGAAGTATTCTAAAAGATTAAGAAACCTTTTTGGAAGAAGTGTATACTTGGTTTGAAAACATAAGAGTTATACCAGCTTTATGAGAAGTTAGGTGCAACGTCTTAAGAGAGACAAAAAGAATGGTTTAATGGTTTAGAAGTTAAGAGACTTATTCTTAAAAGATAAGAGACTTGACTTAATATGGATGTTTGTGTGAAACCTCATTCGTGAGTAATGAGTACTTGGTTTTTGGAAGGAATAATGTTTTACGATTTCGAAATCGAATGTATCGACAAACCATCGCAGCGTTAATAAAGGAAAATGTATCGATAATTAAGTATTATTACAACCAGGAGAAACCTCCATCTGCATAGAAGCTAAGATGAGACAAAATGATATTACATTTTCTAGATCATGGCTGCTAATAAGATTGATTATGAACAAGAATAACCTACTCGCCTATGGCATATGTTACTCAATTGTTTTAAAAGAGATTAAGACATTGAACTATGAAACTTTTCAAAAAAGAGACTTGTGTAATTGAAATTAGGCAAACTGGAACTTTAGGGAAAAGAAAGGCATTGTGTTGTCTTAAAATGGTTTAAAACATAAGGTGTTATAACAGCTTTATGGGAAGTTGGTTATAACGACCTTATGAAAACAAAAGAAAGGTTTTATCATTGGTTTTAATGTGGTAATTTGGTTTTAAAAAGGAAAGTATGGAAGTTGTTTTGGTTTACTTAAAAGATATAAGTCACTCTATTTTTATACTACGGGTATCGGGTGACTTTTATAAAAGGATTAGATCTCTTTAAAAAGGAATTTAACGTACGTAGTACTTTAGGGTTAAAACCCAAACTTGGGCATAAAATGAAAGTACTTCGAGTTGTTGTGAAACTTGCCTATGCTTGTTGTTGTGAAACTTGTCTATGCTTGTTGTGATAGCCTTTGTTGTGCAAGAATTGTGTTTCTATACTACCGCGTCTCTCGATGGAGGGTCGGTTGACTTGTTGAGAACTTACTTGGACGTGACCGCAGCGACGATAAATTCCACGCACGCCTCGCTGATAGTGTTACTTTTGTTAATCGCTTTGGACATACTGACACGATGCGTAGCGCACGGGTATGCTTCCACTTTGATTACCGCCTTGTTATCTTATTGTTTCCCTTTGGACATACTGACATGATGCGTAGCGCACGGGTATGCTTCCATTTGGAATGTTGTCTTATTATTTCCCTTTGGACCTACTGACACGATGCGTAGCGCACGGGTATGCTTCCATTTGGAATGTTGTCTTATTATTTCCCTTTGGACCTACTGACACGATGCGTAGCGCACGGGTATGCTTCCATTTGGAATGTTGTCTTATTTGTTCCCTTTGGACATACTGACACGATGCGTAGCGCACGGGTATGCTCCCATTTGGATTGTTGTCTTGTTGTTATCATATCATGCATCGCCATGAGGAAGGTACTCACGCGGGATTGATGTTGTGGCGTGAGACCGAATTGATATAATCATGTATGCATCTTGTAGTTTGGTTATCATACTGTCTCGCTTTTATAGGCTAGTAAGATTTCATTTACGTATTTTACGCTTCACATACTTGGTACTGTTAGATCGACCTCCTTCGGGCTGCGTTCATGCCGCAGTACAAGTACATCTACCGTCGATCCCCGCTAGGATCTCATTTCAGCCTTGGGAAGCTCCGTTCCTTCGAGGCTTATCTTTGGTATGTTACCCGAGTCCGTAGGTCCTTGCATTCGGGGTATGGCGGGCCTGTCCCGTCATAGTTGTTGTATAAATCTTAGAGGTCAGAGTACGCCAGGCGTGGTTTGTAAAAAGGATAACTGTTCAGGTATTTATGTATATATGATGAAGGCAACTGTTTTGGTTGGCCTGTTTATTTATCTTGTCTCTTATTTCATGTTCATGTTTTATTTCCGCTGATTTTCTCTGATGTTGTATCACTAGGGTGCCCGGTAGGCACGATCCACGGCCCGGTTCGGTCGTGACAAAAGTGGTATCGAGCGCTAATCCTCGGAAAGTGTCTACGCACCGTGTCTAGTAGAGTCTTGATTATCGGTGTGTGTGCACCACATCTATAATCGTGAGGCTATAGGACATTTAGGATTGGTTTCAATCTTCTCATTCCGAGATCGTGCCTTAGAGCGTGTGATGAGTTGAACCCTCCGACGTATTCCTTTCCTTTACCGCTATGCCTCCGCGCAAGGCAACCCGCCCGTATGGCAAGGCAAACAGAGGAAGATACGAGTAGAGCAATGCGCCTCTACAGAGACCACAAGACTGAGCCTCCATCCCACAGCCGCGTATGAGATGGGTTACGCGAGATGGCCCGATTAATGGCCGTGGTCAGGCGAACTTGAGGATAAGCTGGACGCAGCAGTTCCAGTCCCAGTAGCACCCGTAGTTCAACCCCGACCAGACAGTTTGAGACTACGGGATTTTCTGAGGTGTAACCCTCCAGAGTTTTATGGGTCGAGGCCTGAGGATGATCCGCAGGAGTTCATCCGGCAGTTACAGCGGATCATGAGAGTGATCAAGGCATCGGAGACCGAGTCAGTGGTCCTAGGTTCGCATCGGCTGCGTGATACCGCAGTCGACTGGTTTGATTCGTGGGAGCTGTCCCGGGGAGAGCATGCACTTCCAGCTTTATGGGACGAGTTCTCAGAGGCCTTTCTTGCACACTTCTTGCCTCCGCAGATGAGGGCTCGAGCCGATGATTTTTGGTGTTGCGCGAGCCGCGTACGGTTCGGGAGTACAATGTGGAGTTCGACTCATTGGCCCGGTACGTCCCCGCATTAGTAGCTAGTATGGAGGATCGAGTGCACCGATATGTTACAGGGCTCGATGATTACCTAGCAGAGAGTTGTTCGGGTGTAGCTCTTCAGCCGGGCATGGACATTGCCCGCATGCAGGCTTATGCACTAGGGGGTGAGGAGCGGAGAAATCGACGGAATGACCAAAGTCAGCAGGTGCGGCCGAATCGCAGGTCCTTTGGTGATTTTCGAGGCGCCGCCTCAGGCCAGACTAGTTATGCGCCTCCGCCAAGATGAGTGGTCCTCTACAATCTTCGTGAGCGTCCAGAGTTTTCGTGAGCAGTCGTGGCTCCAAGGGTTCAGATTTTCGGGAGAGCAGGGTGTTAACCACCAAGCCACCCCTACTCGTTGTGACCATCGCGTGGTAGACTCCACAGCGGGAGTGTCGTGCTAGTCCGGGAGTTTGTTTTACATGCGGCCAGCAGGGCCATTTTGGGAGAAACTGTCCGACCAGGGGTAGCGCTGGTAGTATAGCACAGACTACGGGATCAGTTGCGGGTTCTTCACCTTCCACAGCTAGGCAGGATGTTCATACACCGGCGGGTCACGGTAGAGGTCGCGGTGGAAGTTCCCAGTTTTAGCGGTCCTTTGAACCGCCTATTTTCAGGTATATCCTTAACCCTCTAGAGTTTTGTATGTATTGATGATGTGATGATGTGTTTAGTGTTATGTTCAGATAGCTTTGTGCTAAAACGTGATGTAGAACCTGGTTGTGAGAAGGGTAAGCTTGAGGGTGAGAAAATGATGAACCTTTATATATTACAGTTGAGACCTTAGATGTAAGGCCGTCTTGAGTACAAGATCTTGCGGGTAACCTTTGTCTGAATGTATAAGTATACGTGGGGAAATTGTGGGAAATTTCCTTGGGTAGGGTAAATGGAAGTGGTAGCTTTCATGACCTGTATAGGTAAGATTGTTCCGGATCGGGGAACAAGAGCTTGATGCGTTAAGTGGGTCGGGTTCGGGCCATGTTGAGGGCCAACCCGCGGCCTGTTTCGAGATGGGGTCAGCTCTGGGTGGTCCCGCCAGGTGGTAGGGTCACGAGGGTGCTAGGCCCAAGTTTAGATGACCGTCGTACGAGTTCGTGGTTATGTTCGACCAGAAGCGGATCGTGAAGGCCGGGAATGGTCTTAAGGGAGATTGCGGTTAGTAGGATGACCAAGATAGAGGTAGTGACTCCAAAGTTTTGGAACTAAAGCGATGACTGAAGTGTGGTACGTATATGAGAAGAGTTCAAGTATTCGGGAAGGGCACGACGAGTAAGGGAGAGAACGTGTGTTACTTTGTTGCCATGTGTGGCATTGGAAATTTGTTTAAAGTTAAGAGGAACTTTATCGTTATCCGTCTTGAGAAGGAACATTCGGGACGAATGTTTCTAAGGAGGGGAGAATGTTATACCCCGTATTTCCAGAGTATGTACGTGAGCGCGTACGTATTATAATTTGAGCCTTAAAGTTAGCTAGTTTCGAAATTTGTACACAAGTGCCGAAAAGAGTCGTTTTCCGACGAAACGTTTCCACAGCTTTCGTAGGGAAAATTCCGGCTATGTCATTAATTATTTTTACGGATTTTTCCGAGAGACGAAACATTTTGGACCAACAAGAGGGCGACACTTGTCACCCTCTAATTGGAAGGAAGGGGCGGCAAAATGGGACGAAAAGGGTGGCTTTGGGTTAGGTAGGATATTTGTGCAAGTTGGTATGGTAGATGGATAAGGTGCACATGGCTTGATCCTAGCCCTACACTTGCCTAACACTTGGCTTGATCTTGGCCATTGGCTGGCCTTTGCTTGACCTATAAATACCCCTCTAAGTGATGAACTTTCTTCATCCAAAAATCTTTTTCTAAGTGTTAAAAATCCCTCCCCCTTTAGTGTTGAGTTCGTCCAACTCTCCCCTCCTTTGAGAGTCTTGGCCGAGGGCCTCCCCCCTCCCCCGTTGTGGTGCCCTAGCCGAGGGGTACCCCCCCTAGCCTTGTTGTCTCGTATAAATACCCCCCTTTTGTGGTATAGAAATACTCTCCTAGTAGTGTTATAATGCCCAAATACCTTGGCCCAAATACCTTGTAGTATTCCCAAGGTTACACTTACAAAAGCCCAGAAAATACTATTATACTTCCTTTAGCCACTAAACGAAACCCTAAGGAAATCTTCATTGTTAGTTGAAGTTATAAGTAGAAGTTGCGTAGAACTTCTAAGGGTTTCTTGGATCGGATTGGAGCGCACGGAGTAGGAGCTAAACCTTGCTCAGGATCGACATATAAACTCGGATAATTTTGGGCTTATCGAGGTAAACACTCTTGACCTTCTATTGTAATTGGAAATTACATGTTGTAGGAATATATAGTTGAAGTATACTATATATAGAACTGAACATTATAATTGTGCGGCAATGTCTTTTGATTTAAGCCTGAATAATACTTACGGCAATGTCTTTTGACTTAAGCCTGAATAATACTTACGGCAATGTCTTGCGACTTAAGCCTGAATTTAAAGAAGAGAATCGAATCAGAATTACATAGGATCAGACATTAAGAGACTTGTAGCATTATCAGATAGTAGAATTGTGCGCGTCCTGTTAGACGTGTTAACCCCTCGGTTGGCTTGGTAGCCGGCCTCGATAGAGGAGGAGATTTACGCTGTTGCGGGGGGGGGAGGTGCTGCCGAATTTTCTGTAGAATATTCTACGTTGGGATCTAAAGATATTAATAGGCGCCTTGTGGCCTCTATAGGATGAAATACTACGTGTGGCGTGGTCTGCTTGGCTTAAGGTGTAGCCGACGGTTTGAGGTACTTGGAGCGCTTTGCTTTTAGTCGGTAATCGTCGCGAGGTATGTGAACCTCTTCTTATCTGTTCTAGCATGATATGTGTATAACTATGTAGTACGGTAGACGTACATGTGTTAAAGGTATTTGATTGCTTTTAAACATAAAGTGTTATAACAGCTCTATGTAAATGAGAAATGCTTTGTGGTTTCTTTTAAAAAAAAAAAGATAACTGATTTGACTTATAACCGACTTGATGTGTGATAATAAATAACCTCGAAGTATTCTAAAAGATTAAGAAACCTTTTTGGAAGAAGTGTATACTTGGTTTGAAAATATAAGAGTTATACCAGCTTTATGAGAAGTTAGGTGCAACGTCTTAAGAGAGACAAAAAGAATGGTTTAATGGTTTAGAAGTTAAGAGACTTATTCTTAAAAGATAAGAGACTTGACTTAATATGGATGTTTGTGTGAAACCTCATTCGTGAGTAATGAGTACTTGGTTTTTGGAAGGAATAATGTTTTCTCGATTTGAAATCGAATGTGTATCGACAAACCACCGCAGTTAATAAAGGAAAATGTATTCGATAATTAAGTATTATTAAAACCAGTAGAAACCTCCATCTGCATAGAAGCTAAGATGAGACAAAATGATATTACATTTTCTAGATCATGGCTGCTAATAAGATTGATTATGAACAAGAATAACCTACTCGCCTATGGCATATGTTACTCAATTGTTTTAAAAGAGATTAAGACATTGAACTATGAAACTTTTCAAAAAAGAGACTTGTGTAATTGAAATTAGGCAAACTGGAACTTTAGGGAAAAGAAAGGCATTGTGTTGTCTTAAAATGGTTTAAAACATAAGGTGTTATAACAGCTTTATGGGAAGTTGGTTATAACGACCTTATGAAAACAAAAGAAAGGTTTTATCATTGGTTTTAATGTGGTAATTTGGTTTTAAAAAGGAAAGTATGGAAGTTGTTTTGGTTTACTTAAAAGATATAAGTCACTCTATTTTTATACTACGGGTATCGGGTGACTTTTATAAAAGGATTAGATCTCTTTAAAAGGAATTTAACGTACGTAGTACTTTAGGGTTAAAACCCGAACTTGGGCATAAAATGAAAGTACTTCGAGTTGTTGTGAAACTTGCCTATGCTTGTTGTTGTGAAACTTGCCTATGCTTGTTGTGATAGCCTTTGTTGTGCAAGAATTGTGTTTCTATACTACCGCGTCTCTCGATGGAGGGTCGGTTGACTTGTTGAGAACTTACTTGGACGTGACCGGCAGTGACGGATAAATTCCACGGGTACGTTCCTGTTGATAGTGTTACTTTTGTTAATCGCTTTGGACATACTGACACGATGCGTAGCGCACGGGTATGCTTCCACTTTGATTACCGCCTTGTTGTCTTATTGTTTCCCTTTGGACATACTGACACGATGCGTAGCGCACGGGTATGCTTCCATTTGGATTGCTGTCTTATTATTTCCTTGGACTCATCGACACGATGCGTGGCGCACGTATGCTTCCATTTGGAATCTTTTTATTATTTCCTTTGGACTCATCGACACGATGCGTAGCGCACGTATGCTTCCATTTGGAATGTTGTCTTATTTGTTCCTTTGGACATACCGACACGACGCGTAGCGCACGTATGCTCCCATTTGGATTGTTGTCTTGTTGTTATCATATCATGATCGCCAGCTGGCGGAAGGTACTCCACGGGCAGGATTGATGTTGTGGGCGTGAGACCCTGAATTGATATAACTGTTATGTGTGCGTACTGTAGTTTGGTTATCATACCTGTCTCCTGCTTTTATAGGCTAGTAAGATTTCATTTACAGTATTTTACAGTTTCACATACTTGGTACCTGTTGTACTGACCTCCTTCGGGGGGCTGCGTTCATGCCGCAGGTAGAAGTACATCTACCGCCGATCCGCGCTAGGATCTCATTTCGTCTTGGGAAGCTCCGTTCTTCGAGGCTTATCTTTGGTATGTTACCCGAGTCAGTAGGTCCTTGTGCATTCGTGGTTATGGCGGGCCCCGTCCGTCATAGTTGTTGTATAAATCTTAGAGGTCCAGAGTACGCCACAAGTGTGGTTTGTAAAAAGGATAAATGTTCGGGTATTTATGTATATATGATGAAGGCAACTGTTTTGGTTGGCCTGTTTATTTATCTTGTCTCTTATTTCATGTTCATGTTTTATTTCCGCTGATTTTCTCTGATGTTGTATCACTAGGGTGCCCGGGGTAAGGCACCAGTCACGGGCCCGGGTTCGGGTCGTGACAATGTTAGCCTTAAGATTGTAACTTCAATTGGATTTCTAATTGGGACGTCGCATGTTGTAAAGGGAGATTGTAATTGTTGAAGATGTCTAGGGCTAGATATCATGTTGGACCTAAGAACTTGGATTGGAAAGATTTGAAAGGGGTTTATTGTGGGGCGTTGGGTTATTGAATTCGACCTTAGCAAAGGTGGCAAGTTAGTAGAAACAAAGGAAGTGTCGTCCAAATTGTCGTAGGATTTGGGGACTTTGCACTTAGTTATTCTACGTTCGAAGCTAGAGTTTGATAGACGTTTTATGACCCTTATAGGATTGAAGTACTACGGTAGCATATTCTACTTAAGGGCGATAGTACTGTGGAGCATTTTGCTTATTGTCAACAATCGTCGCGAGGTATGTGATTCTTCCTATCCTCTTCAGCATGACTATTTGTGAAATATATAGTCATAGATGACGGTGTTAAAGGAATTAAAATTCCCTTTTTTGCCTTGACTTGATATGAATTGTAAGGGTCTTGATTGTTGAAAGAATAGGAAAAACTTATTCGTTAGTAATAAGTACTTGGTTGTTAAAGAATAAGCCCTCTTGATCTCATAAGGGCTTATAGTTGTAATTGGTTGGGTTAAAACATAAAGTGTTATAACGGCTTTATGGGAAGTTGGTTATAACCACTTTATGTAAGTAAAAGAATGTTTTGTTGATTTCAAAGGACAAGTGATTTGACTTAAATGGTGTCAAAAAGTGTGAAACCTAATTCGTGAGAAATGAATACTTGGTTTTTAAAAGAATAATGTTACAAATTTCGGAAATGGGAATAAGGATCGAACAAGCCAATGCAATCGATAAAGGAAAGAAGTAATGACAATTAATCATATTAAAACCAAGAGAAACCTCCATCTGCATAAGCTAAGATAAGACAAAATTGTATTACATTTCCTAGATCATGGCTGCTCTAATAAGAATTATTGTAATCAGGTTTTGATCTTCTTAAAAATTCCAAAGTAAGGAATTCGATTTTCTAAAAGAAAAGAGACTTAAGAATTGGAAGTGTTTTGTTTTAAAAGAAAGGCATGGTTTTGTCTTGTATTGTTTTAAAACATAAAGTGTTATAATAGCTTTATGGGAAGTTAATTATAACGACTTTACGAAAACAAATGAATGGTTTTTATAATTGGATTTAGATTGGGATACTTGACGTTGTGCTAAAAAGTGTTTAAAGTGCTTGATTTAAACCTGAATGTGTTCGATACTATGGGTGTTAGTATCGGGTGGCGTTTGCGTAGAAAAAGGTCTTTGTTTTGAAGGAATGAAAGTACGTTGAACTGGCCTATGCTTGTTGTGATAGCTTTTGTTGTGCAAGTGTTGTATTGCTGTGCTACCGCGTCTCTCGTTGGAGGGCCGGCTATCTGGTTGATTGGTGGACATACTGACACGTTGGGTAGCCCACGGGTATGCTTCCACGGTGAGTATTATCTTGTGGTTGATTGATGGACATACTGACACGTTGGGTAGCCCACCGTACGTCCACGCGAGTATTATCCGTTAGTTGTTTGGACATACCGACGCGTTGGGTGGCCCACGGGTATGCTTCCACAGGGATTGTTATCTTGTTGACTCCTTTGGGCATACCGACACGCTGGATGGTCCACGGGTATGGGCCCACTAGGATGGTTCCATGGCCATGCTTATACCGAGGTGAGACGCCGGGCACGTGGCCATCGCGGGTTAAATTCCCGGGTTGTATTTGAGTGATGACTTTACGGGCGTGAGTCCTTGATTTGACGTGACTGTTATGTGTTGTGTACTGTAGTTTGGTTATCATACATGTCTCCTGCTTTATATAGACTATTATAATTTCATTTACGATTTTACGCTTCACATACTTGGTACTGTTGTCTTGACCTCCTCGGCTGCGTTCATGCCGCAGTCGAGGTACATAGCTTGGCCGATCTACTCTCTTAGGATCGTTGTTCGGTTCTTGAAAGCTCCATATCTCCTAAGCTTGTCACGTGGTACAGTTCCTCAAGTAGAAGGCTTTTGTATATTCGTGGCATGGCGGGCCGTCCCGTCATTATGGTTTCAAAATTCTAGAGGTCCAGAGTAATTGTTGCAAGTGCAGTTTGTGGGATGAATCGCTCAAGTTTTAATTTATGTACAAAAAGGTAACCGTTGGGTTAGCCTGCTTTCTTATTTCATTGTTTTATATGTTTAAGTTTTTATTTCCGCTGGTTTTCTCTGATGTTGTATCACTAAGGTGCCCGGTAGGCACGATCCACGCCCGGTTCGGGTCGTGACAAAAGTGGTATCAGAGCAGTTAGTCCTCGGAAAGTGTCTACAGACCGTATCTAGTAGAGTCTTGATTATCGATGTGTTGTGCACCACATCTATAATCAGGAGGCTATGGGATATTTAGGATTGGTTTCCATTCTTCTCACTCTGAGATCGTGCCTTAGAGTTGTGTTATAAGTTTGGACTCCCTCTGACGTGTTCTTTGTATACCAGTGATGCCTCCACGCAAGGCAACCAGAGCCCAGAAGGGCAAGGCAGCAGAGAGAGTCATGCGAGCAGAGCGGCGATCTCTCGAGACTACGACACCGAGCCTCGATCCGCCACACCGCGAGGAGATGGGTTACAAGGAGATGGCCCAGTTATTGGCCAGGATCGTGGCCAGGCACGAAGATAGACTGGATGCAGCAGTTCCAGTAGCACCCATAGTTCACCCGAGGTCAGATAGTTTGAGGCTACGGGATTTTCTGAGTTGTAGCCCACCTGAGTTCTACGGGTCGAGGCCTGAGGATGATCCGCAGGAGTTCATCCGACAGTTACAGCGGATCATGAGAGTGATCAAGGCTTCGGAGACTGAGTCAGTGGTTTTGGGTTCACATCGGCTGCGTGATACTACAGTCGACTGGTTTGATTCGTGGGAGCTGTCCCGAGGGGAACATGCACCTCCAGCTGGTCAGTGAGTTCTCCGAGGCTTTCTTGGCCATTTCTTGCCTCCACGGCGAGGGCACGGGCCGACAGATTTTTGATGCTAAGACAAAGAGGGCGCACAGTTCGGGAGTACAATGTAGAGTTTGACTCATTGGCCCGGTATGTCCCCGCTTTGGTGGCCAATATGGAGGATAGAGTGCACCGTTATGTCACCGGACTCGATGAGTATTTAGCGGAGGGATGCACAGCTGTAGCTCTTCAGCCGGGCATGGACATTGCCCGCATCCAGGCCTATGCGCAGCAGACTGAGGAACGTAGAGGTCGACGGAATAACCAAGATCAGCAGAAGAGGCGGGGCGGTGAGTCCTCCGTGACCTTCGAGGCGACAAAGAAGCGAGCTAGTTATTTACCTCAGCCAGTACAGAGTGCCCCATCACGCCTTGGACGCTCAGAAATTCGAGAGCAGTCGTGGCTCCTGTGTTTGAGTTTGGGGGAGCAGGGACGTTAGTCAGATGGGACCACCCCTACCTCGTTGTGGCCGTTGTGGTAGGCTCCATGGTGGGGAGTGTCGTGCTGGAATGGGGGTTTGTTTTGTATGCGGCCAGCAGGGCCATTTTGCGAGAAATTGTCCAACCAGAGATAGCGCGGATGTAGAGACTCAGCCTTCGGGATCAGTGGCTGATTCATCTCCTCCTTTTGTGCGCCGTGCAGGGAAGGAACATGAGTAGAACGACAGAAAGAGAAAGTGAAGTAATAGTTACAGGTATATTCTTAACCCTCTAGAGACTAGTATGCATTGTTGTTATGGTGATGTGTTAAGTGCTATGTTCGGATAGCTTCGTGTAAAAATGTGATTTAGAAGCCTGATTAGTGAAAAGGGTAAGTCTGGGAATGAGAAAAGTTTTGAACCTTAGAATTTTATAACAATCGAGACCTTAGAGGTAAGGCCGACTAGAGTAAAAGATTTTACAGTGATCCTTGTCGGAAGTACATAGTATGTGGGGAGTATTTTTTTTCTAGTGATAAGTCCATGAGTGGCATAACTGATTCTTTCATGAGTGGAGTAGTGAAGACTATACCGGCGTCTGCGTTTTGGAGACTTAGAAGGAACATTCGGGACGAATGTTTCTAAGGAGGGGAGAATGTTACACCCCGTAAATTCGAGAAGATAAGATAAGCTGACAAACATGTGTTAGATGGATTTTGAGTCTACCTTGGAGTGTTGTACCCCAGTTGTTAAGAATTTAGAGGTGTTTAAAAGCCTAATGTGTAGTTCGTTAAGTCTATATCCCAACGCAACAAACCGTTCGTCGATAGGACATAGGGGTCAAAAGTTATGGAAGTTTCAAGTTTGCGCGCAGTGAAGCGCAGCTTTTCAGTGGTACAGTGCGGCGCCGGACGCAGGCCGCGCGCGGTTGTTCCGGGAGTCGCAGGGGTTGCAGCGCCGCGGCACCAGAATGCAGGGCCGCGGCGCCGACATGCGGAAGATTTATTTTTGGAAGTGGAAGCGCCGCGGCGCCCGCGGCGGGGCCGCGGCGCCGAGGCGGGATTTTTGCGCAGTAAGTGACGAAAAACAGGGGATATTTCGTTTATAACCTATGGGAGGGTGACAAGTGTCCCTCCCATCCTTTTTATCAGTAAGTGGTCCTATTTTAGGGCCAAGTCTTGGAAGACTTGGCCATTCCATTTCATTTCATTTCAAAACCCTCCTAAGAAAAACCCTTTCCCTTCTCTCTAGTTTTTGGAAGGAAACCTAGCTTTAGAGGAGATTATTGGAGCGGCGGCAAGAAGAAAAAGTGTGGGTAAACTTGTGGGTAACGCTGGTGGACGATTTTTTACGGAAAGATGTGGAAGAAAAAGGGGCTTTTGTGGGCTATTCCTTAAGGTAAAAGTTTCCCCTTTCTCTTGGTTATGAGCCTAAGGCTGTTTTATTTTAGTAGTATAGATGTGAGCCTGAGGCTATTTTATTTTAGTAGTTTAGAGTTGAGCCTAAGGCTGTTATATTGTAGTAGTATAGAGTTGAGCCTGAGGCTGTTTTATATTGTATAGATTTGGATCTTGTTGTCTTGTTAAAAACTGAAATGGGCATGTTAGCCTTAAGATTGTAACTTCAATTGGATTTCTAATTGGGACGTCGCATGTTGTAAAGGGAGATTGTAATTGTTGAAGATGTCTAGGGCTAGATATCATGTTGGACCTAAGAACTTGGATTGGAAAGATTTGAAAGGGGTTTATTGTGGGGCGTTGGGTTATTGAATTCGACCTTAGCAAAGGTGGCAAGTTAGTAGAAACAAAGGAAGTGCCGTCCAAATTGTCGTAGGATTTGGGGACTTTGCACTTAGTTATTCTACGTTCGAAGCTAGAGTTTGATAGACATTTTATGACCCTTATAGGATTGAAGTACTACGGTTGCATATTCTACTTAAGGGCGATAGTATTGTGGAGCATTTTGCTTATTGTCAACAATCGTCGCGAGGTATGTGATTCTTCCTATCCTCTTCAGCATGACTATTTGTGAAATATATAGTGCAGTAGATGCACGGGTGTTAAAGGAATTAAAATTCCCTTTTGTGCCTTGACTTGATATGAATTGTAAGGGTCTTGATTGTTGAAAGAATAGGAAAATCTTATTCGTTAGTAATAAGTACTTGGTTGTTAAAGAATACGCCCTCTTGATCTCATAAGGGCTTATAGTTGTAATTGGTTGGGTTAAAACATAAAGTGTTATAACGGCTTTATGGGAAGTTGGTTATAACCACTTTATGTAAGTAAAAGAATGTTTTGTTGATTTCAAAGGACAAGTGATTTGACTTAAATGGTGTCAAAAAGTGTGAAACCTAATTCGTGAGAAATGAATACTTGGTTTTTAAAAGAATAATGTTACAAATTTCGGAAATGGGAATAAGGATCGAACAAGCCAATGCAGCGTCGATAAAGGAAAGAAGTAATGACAATTAATCATATTAAAACCAGTAGAAACCTCCATCTGCATAGAAGCTAAGATAAGACAAAATTGTATTACATTTCCTAGATCATGGCTGCTCTAATAAGAATTATTGTAATCAGGTTTTGATCCTCTTAAAAATTCCAAAGTAAGGAATTCGATTTTCTAAAAGAAAAGAGACTTAAGAATTGGAAGTGTTTTGTTTTAAAAGAAATGCATGGTTTTGTCTTGTATTGTTTTAAAACATAAAGTGTTATAATAGCTTTATGGGAAGTTAATTATAACGACTTTACGAAAACAAAGGAATAGTTTTTATAATTGGATTTAGATTGGGATACTTGACGTTGTGCTAAAAAGTGTTTAAAGTGCTTGATTTAAACCTGAATGTGTTCGATACTACGGGTGTTAGTATCGGGTGGCGTTTGCGTAGAAAGAGGTCTTTGTTTTGAAGGAATGAAAGTACGTTGAACTGGCCTATGCTTGTTGTGATAGCTTTTGTTGTGCAAGTGTTGTATTGCTGTGCTACCGCGTCTCTCGTTGGAGGGCCGGCTATCCGTTGATGGTGGACATACCGACACGCTTAGCCCACGGTATGCTTCCACGGTGAGTATTATCTTGTGGTTGATTGATGGACATACTGACACGTTGGGTAGCCCACGGGTATGCGTCCACAGTGAGTATTATCTGGTTAGTTGTTTGGACATACCGACGCGTTGGGTGGCCCACGGGTATGCTTCCACAGGGATTGTTATCTTGTTGACTCCTTTGGGCATACCGACACGCTGGATGGTCCACGGGTATGGGCCCACTAGGATGGTTCCATGGCCATGCTTATACCGAGGTGAGATGCCGGGGCATGTGGCCATTGTGCGGGTTAAATTCCCGGGTTGTATTTGAGTGATGACTTTACGCGCGAGTCCCCGATTTGACGTGATCATGTGTGTCAGTCTCGTAGTTTGGTTATCATACATGTCTCCTGCTTTATATAGACTATTATGATTTCATTTACAGTATTTTACAGTTTCACATACTTGGTACCTGTTGTACTGACCTCCTTCGGGGGGCTGCGTTCATGCCGCAGGTTGAGGTACATAGCTTGCTGATCCACTCTCTTAGGATCGATGTTCGGTTCTCGGAAAGCTCCATATCTCCGGAAGCTTGTCCTGTGGTACGGTTCCTGAAGTAGTAGGCTTTTGTATATTCAGGGGCATGGCGGCCCCGTCCCGTCATTATGGTTTCAAAATTCTTAGAGTGCAGATCGCTGTGGGCAGGTTTGTAAGGGATGTAACTGTTCAAGTTTTAATTTATGTACAAAAAGGTAACCGTTGGGTTAGCCTGCTTTCTTATTTCACTGTTTTATATGTTTAAGTTTTTATTTCTGCTGGTTTTCTCTGATGTTGTATCACTAGGGTGCCCGGGGTAAGGCACCAGTCACGGGCCCGGGTTCGGGTCGTGACACATTCCCAGTCTATCTCATGGACTCGGTATCAAATCGGGTGGAATACATTCCCGGTCCATCCCATGGACTCGGTATCAAATTGGCCATAACATTCAAACTCTCTTTTAAGACAGATTAAGATAATACCATACTTTTCTTTTAAATCACAAACACTTTCCCTTTTTTTTTAAATCAAGTAACAACATTCTTTTCCAAAAGTTCAAGTTGCCTAATTAAAATATACTCAAGTCTTTTACTTCCGAAAGATTTCATATTTCATAGTCTTAATCAAATAATGTAATCTCTTTTTAAAATAATTGAGTAGCATATACCTTATGTGTGAGTAGTTATTCTTGTTTATAACAGTCTTATTAAAGCAGACATGATCTAGAAAATGTAATACAATTTTGTCTTATCTTAGCTTCTATGCAGATGGAGGTTTCTACTGGTTTTAATATAATTAATTATTCAATACATTTTCCTTTATTAGCGCTGCAGTGGTTTGTTCGATGCTTATTCTCATTTCCGAAATCAATACAAGGCTTTCATAAACAATTAAGTAAACCGTTCCTTTTTCTCTCTTAAGCCGTTATACCTAACTTCCCATAAAGCTAGTATAACTCTTAAGCTTTTAAAACTAAGTATTACTCTTCTTTAAAAAAAAAACGATTCATACTTCTTTTGAAATACTTCAAGATTCTTATTATCTAAAACTCAAGTCAACAGACATCAGAGTAAAACTCATTTTAGTTAACACACGTACGTCTACCGTACTATATATATATATATCAAAATATCATGCTCAAGAGGATAGGAAGAATCACATATCTCCTCGGCGAAATCCACCTGCCAAGTCGAATATGTCGCGCGCGGAGTATCAACCTATAATAGTCAAATACGTCTATCAACGTCTAGACTACTCTGTAGAATATTCTAAGCAGAGGGTTCTCTATTCTACGGAAAATTGGGCAGCACTTCCCTACCCGACAACTACACAAGTCTCATCAGAATACAATATATGTAAGTACAGTTCAATTCTCTTCTTTTATACCCTCCTTCTATATAACTTATACTTATTTCTATACAACTACAGTATGTAATTTCCATTTACAATAGAAGGACAAGATATTTACCTCGACAAGCCCAAAATTATCCAAGATTAAAGTCGATCCTGAGCAAGGTTTAGCTCCTAATCTGTACGCTCCAATTCGCTCCAAGAAACCCTTAGAAGTTCTATACAACTTCTACTTAATACTTCAACCAACAATGAAGATTTTTCCTAGGGTTTCGTTTTGTGACTAATGGATATAAAGTAGTATTTCTGGGCTTTTAGTATAGAGGTAACTTTGGAATACTACAAGGTATTTGGGCTAAGGTATTTTGGAATAACAACAATACTTGGAGAGTATTTTTCTACCAAGGGGGGGGGGGGGTATTTCGACAAGAACAACTAGGAAAGGGGGGGTTTCGGCCGAGGGCTTCACAAAGGGGGAGGGGGAGTTTGGACGAGAGCTTTCAAGAGGGGGAGAGGGATTTTGAGACTTGGAAAATGTTTAAGGGATGAAGATTTAGTCTTGCACTTGAGGGGTATTTTGTTACATCCCGTAAGTCCAGGACATGTATAAGAGAATGTACGTAAGGAATCAAGACTTGGAAATTGGTACGAAAGGAAGAATTGTTTTTCCGACAGAAAATCTTCCGAACGTCGGAAAGGAAAAATGTTCGTTGTTGAGAATTGGATTCTCAAAGTGCTTTATTTGAAGAGTATGGAACTCTTAACCTTATGGAAATTTATTTTTACGGATTTGGTCACGTGGGGCCCACCCGAGGAATTTTACGTTTTGCGGGGCCCACGAGGGTTACGGAATTTTATGGACGAATGAGAGGGCGACACGTGGCACCCCCACACTTGGTCTTGGTCGAAATGTGTAAGGGTAAAATGGTCATTTACCATGGTGGAAGATAAGTCTTGCTAAGCTTGATATTGTTGACCAAGTCAACTTGCCACTTGTGCTTAATCCTTGTGATCTTCATCTTAGCCACCCATTTGTTTAAGTCTAAGCCATCCAATGTGTTATATAAGCATGCTACTAGTGCAAGACTAGTTTTCAACACTTAGAAAATATCACAACATGTCTTGTGCTTCATTGAGCTCTCGGGTTTGACATGGTAGCCACACAAAAATTTTGTAGTTTTGATCCTTTGTTCACAAGACTTTAACCCAATGTCCCTAAGGGTATTGTAAGGATATCTCAATATAAATATTTCGGAAAAACGACGTTTTCGTATTAGTCGCAAGGCGGAAACTTAAGGAGTTCTTCAACTTTGAAGTTGGAACTTGAAGATGAGTTCTTCATAGGCTTCTAAGGAGTGCTTGGAGCGGATTGGAACCTAAGGAAAGGAGCTAAGAATTGCTAAGGCGCGACTTTGAATCTTGGAAATTTTAAGGGCTTATAAAGGTATAAATTTTGTCGTTTTAGTAGTTAAGATTTACTTGTTGTAGTAGCTATGGATATTAGCAAGCATGAGGTGTATATTATGAAGTTTGATAAGTATATTGGCTATTGGAACCCTAATCCGAAAACTAGCATGTTTAGCTTTAAGATTACAATTCAAGTCGATTATTAGTTTAAGTTGTCGCATGTTGTTTAAAGAAGGAAATTGTAGTTGTTGAAGTTGTTCATGGCTATATAACATGTTTGACCTTAGAACTTGGAATTGGAAAAGGATTGTAAAAGACTTAGTGTTGTTGGTTATTGTTGGCCGAGAATGGCTAGTGAGTATTAAACTACTTCGTATGAATTGTGGGGCGGAATTTTACACGTATTGTAAGGCGTATAATCCCCTTTGTTTGGTTGTTGTTTGGAGCCTTAAATGTGGCATGTTGGTTATTGTATTCGACCTTGAAAAAGGTGGCAAAGTGAGTAGAAACAAAGGAGGTGCTGCCCGATTTTTCCGTAGAATTAGAGACCGTATACTTAGTATTATTCTACGTTAGAGACTAGAAGTTGATAGTCTTGTTGTGACCATTATAGGTTGACACTTCTATGTACGGCGTATTCGGCTTAGCTTGTGGATTTAGCCGAAAAGGTATGTGAACTATCTCCTCTTCTAGCATGATTCCTTAAGATAAAGAAAGTATGTCATACTCCTTAAATGATCAATTCCTTGGTTGTACTTGGATTGCCTAGTATAGAATTTGTTCTATGTACTTCCTTGATTGTACTTTGATGTTTAAATTGTAAGTTGTATAATCCATTTCCTTAGTGAAGTTTGGATTCTTAAAAGTGAAAGTATTTTACTTAAAGTACATAGAGTCTTGAAAAGGAAGTAGTTTCCAAATCTTTTGGCTAGTGCCTTAGTTCCAAAACCTAAGGGTCATTATAATGACTTTAGGGGAGTCAAAGGAGTGATTTACTTATTTGATTTAAAAGAGGAGAAATGACATGATTTAAGAGAAGAAACTTGTTTTCTATACATTAAGAGACTTGAAGTATTTTGAAAGTTAAGAACTTGATTTGTAAGTATGTGATACTTGGTTTTAAAAGTATAAGTCTCTTGGTTATAAAAGGAATGAAATTGTCTAAAAACCATAAAGGGTTATAACGGCTTTATGGGAAGTTGGTTATAACGGCTTTATGGAAGGTTTAGAAAGTTGTCTATTTTGATTAATGGGCATGAGTTGCCTTGATTATGAAAATTTGAAGTTACTTGATTTCAAGCTTTGAAATGAGTTTTCTAAAGTGTAGTAACTTACTTTGAAAAATAGACACACCTTGATACTACGGGTGTTAGTATCTTGGGGTATTACATAAAAAAGAGTCTTTTGAAAAGAATGTACGTACGTAGTACTTTGGCTTGATTAATTGAGAATTAGTCTAAGTGTGCCTTGATAAGTACTTTGGCTTGATTAATTGAGAATTAGTCTAAGTGTGCCTTGATAAGTACTTTGGCTTGATTAATTGAGAATTAGTCTATTTGTGACTTTAGTAGTACTTTGGCTTGATTAATTGAGAATTAGTCTAAGTGTGCCTTGATAAGTACTTTGGCTTGATTAATTGAGAATTAGTCTAAGTGTGCCTTGATAAGTACTTTGGCTTGATTAATTGAGAATTAGTCTAAGTGTGCCTTGATAAGTACTTTGGCTTGATTAATTGAGAATTAGTCTAAGTGTGCCTTGATAAGTACTTTGGCTTGATTAATTGAGAATTAGTCTAAGTATGCCTTGATAAGTACTTTGGCTTGATTAATTGAGAATTAGTCTAAGTGTGCCTTGATAAGTACTTTGTCTTGATTAATTGAGAATTAGTCTAAGTGTGCATTGATAAGTACTTTGGCTTGTTAATTGAGAATTATTCTATGTGTGCCTTGATAAGTATTTTGGCTTGATTAATTGAGAATTATTCTATGTGTGCCTTGATAAGTACTTTGGCTTGATTAAATTGAGAATTGCCTATATGTGCTGGTGATAGCCTTTGAGTGCAAGTATTATGTTTTATTACGTTGTCGCGACTCTCGGTTGGAGGGTCGGCTGCCTTGTTGTAAGTTTACTTGGACGTACCGACAGTGAGGTGGGATTCCACGGGTATGCTTCCATTATTTGTGTTACCCTGCGGTCATGCTTATACGATGTGGGATGCCGGGGCATGCGACCGCGAGGGATACCCTATGGTCATGCTTATACGATGTGGGATGCCGGGGCATGCGACCACGAGGATACCTCGACATGCTTATACGATGTGGAATTCCGGCATGTGACCGAGAGTCGGGTTAGATTCGGTTGTTTGTGTTACCCTCCGGTCAGGCTTCTACGATGTGAGATGCCGTGTCATGCGACCTCGAGGGATACCCTATGGTCATGCTTATACGATGTGGGATGCCGGGGCATGCGACCACGAGGGATACTCCTTGGACATGCTTATACGATGTGGGATGTCGTGGCATGTGACCAGGAGCGGGTTTGATTCCCCGATTTGTTTGTATACCCCATGGTCATGCTTATACGATGTGGGATTCCGGCACGCGACCACGAGGATACTCTCGATATGCTTATTGGTGTTACATTATATCATGGATCAGCGGTGAGAAAGGATTCCACGCATGATTGATATTATGGCGTGAGACCCATGGTTATATTTGAGTAGTGACTTTGAGGGCACGCGTCCACGACTTGATATAATCGCTATGTATCAGGTAATCGTAGGTTGGCTATCATACACGTCTCTGTTTTGTTTAGATTGTTATGATTTCATTACGATTTCATCGCTCACATACTTGGTACATTCTTCGTACTGACCTCCTTCGGGGGGCTGCGTTCATGCCGCAGGTTTAGGTACGCTGTTTGGTGATCTGCAGCTCAGAGTTTTTGGATAGCTCCTTCTGTCGGGAGTTTATCTTTTTGGTATAAGTTCTTTCAAGATGAGCTTTTGTACAGTTATGGGTACGGCGGGGCCTTGTCCCGTCATATTTCGGTAAAACTCTTAGAGGTCTGTATTCATATGTGGGATTGGACTCGTGTACAGTGTAGTGTCTTTTGTTTATGTACATTATATGGCAGCCTTGTCGGCTTTGCCCTTGCACGTACGATTGGTTTAAAAAAATGAGGTGTTATTTAATTTCCGCAGTTTACTTAGTTGTTAAGGTAGAAGGGTGCCCAGGTAGGGCACCAGTCACGGTCCCGGGGTTCGGGGCGTGACATATTTATAGGCCAATCAATGGCCAAGATCAAAGCAAATGGAGGGTGAAGATTGGATAGCTTGTGTGAGTGGAGTCTTCCACCAAGTGTCCACCACAACCTTGGGACATATGTCCACCACAACATTAGGACATATGTCCCCCACAACAAAGAGCCATGTGGCCTTCCACTAGGCACAAAAAAACGCCCAAGGCAAGCCCCCCACTTGCCCACAAAATCGTCCAAATACCTACTCCCACTCACCAAAAGAAAATATCTTCCAAGACTTTGACCACTTGACCATGTCCACTTGGCCAACATTTTCGTCCAACCCATGCCAACTAAGGGTGACATATGTCGCCCTCCTATTGGTCCAAAATATTTCGTCTCTCGGAAAAATTCGTAATCGGTTAAAATATTAAAAAGGTAGAATTTCCTTCACAAGGTTCGGAATCTTTTCCGTCGAAAGTTCACAATTTCATCCTTAACCTAATTAGGGTTTGTACAAATATATGTACGTCCTCACATACATACTCTGGAAATATGGGGTATAACAAAGACGCTAGCCAATCCATACCCATAATTACATCAAAGTCCGTCATATCCAACTCTATCAAGTCGGCTAGAGTCTGACGACTGTCTATAGTCACTGGGCAAGCCTTATATACCCGTTCAGCCACCACCGAATCACCTACTGGCGTAGCTACCTCAAAAGGTTTTATGGACTCGGGCTCTATCCCTATTCTACCAGCAATATGAGGAGATATATAGGACAAGGTAGAACCTGGATCTATTAAAGCATATACATCACAACATGCAATCAATAATGTACGTGGCGACATCCGTGGCGCCCCGTCACGACTACCGACATAGCATAGATGCGGTCGAGGACCGCTGAACTGGGACCCTACCACGACCCTGCCGCGCTGCTGGTCCGTGAACACTCGCCTCCGGCGACGCCACCGAAGACGAAGATCCACCATCGACCACTTCGGGTGAGCCATAACATTCCCGCCGCCTAGTCGGACAATCTCTCCTCAAATGGCCTGCCGCTACAAGAGTAACAAGCTCCTGGAGGAACACGACACCCCCCATAATGGCAATCGCCACATCGACCACACCGAGGTATAGGTGGCCTCATCTCGACCGAACTCGTCCTCCGGGAACCCAAGCCTGGAACCTGCCCCTGAATGCCCTGTACATCCGGAAGATGGTGGAGGAGCGCTCTGAACCGGCTGAGGTGCAAATCCGATCTGCTGCTGAGGTTGTCTACCTCGAAAACTACCAGAGGACCCTGCTGTCCTGGCCCTCTTCTGTTGATACATGTCAATCCGTCGGCCCCTGCGTTCCTCACACCCAAGTGCATATGCCTGCATGCGGGCAATGTCCATGCCCGGCTGAAGAGCTACTCCAGTGCAACTCTCTGTCAAGTAATCATCGAGCCCTGTGACATAGCGGTGCACCCTGTCCTCCATGTCTGCTACCAAAACGGGTACATACCGAGCCAACGAGTCAAACTCAACATTGTACTCCCGGACCGTTCGCCCACTCTGTCTCAGTGTTAAAAATCTATCAGCCCGAGCTCTCCTCATCTGCGGAGGCAAGAAATGGTTAAGTGTTATACCCCGTAGTTGCAGGGTATGTATGTGAGGACGTACGTACGAGTGTACGGCAGAAATTTTGAAAGGAAAGAAAGATGTGAGTTTTCGACGGAAAAGTTTCCGGTTATTTTGTGAAGAAAAAGGTTCGTTAATGGGAATTGGATTCCCAGATTTGGTATTCGGACTTCCTGGAATATTAGAGAATTATGGAATTTTATTTTCGGAAATGGTCACGTGGGCCCACGGAGAAATTTACGGTTTGTGGGCCCACTTTGTTTTGAGATTTTGGCCATTGTGGATATTTTTGAAAGACATTTTTTTGGGCCATTAGGAGGTGACACGTGTCACCCCGCCTAGTGGTCAGCCGGTTACCTTTGTGCACAACACCCGGTTAGAGTCGTTTTTCGACGAAACGTTTTGCGTAACTTGCGAAGGGAAAATTCCGGCTATGTCGTTTTGTATTTTTGCGGATTTTTCCGAGAGACGAAACATTCTGGACCAACGGGAGGGTGACATGTGTCACCCTCACAATGGAGACAAGTGGGGCGGCTTGAAATTGAGCGGGCTTGTGGTGCTAGATATTTGTGTAGATATTTGTGAGGGTTTTAAGGAGTAGGGGCTAGGGTGCACTTGGCTTGATCTTGGCCTTACACTTGCCTTGCACTTGGCTAGATCTTGGCCATTGGTTGGCCTTTGGGTTTGCTATAAATACCCCCTTAGTTGATGAACTTTCTTCATCCAAAATCATTTTCCAAGTCTTGGAATCTCTCCCCCTTTGTGAGTTGAAATCGTCCAAAGCCCTCCCTCCCCCCTTTTGTGGAGCTTTGGCCGAGAGGCCCCCCCCCCTTTGAGTGAGGCTTGGCCGTGGGGTACCCCCCCCCTAGCCTAGTTGTTTTCGTATAATACCCCTTGTTGTGGTATAGAAATACTCCCCTAGTATTGTTATAATGCCCAAAATACCTTAGCCTTGTACCTTGTAGTATTCCAAAGATACCTCTTTGCGTAGAGTCCGGAAATACTACCTTTTGTCCTTTTAGTCTCAAACCGAAACCCTAAGGAAATCTTCATAGTTGGTTGAAGTATGTGAGTAGAAGTTGGTTAGAACTTCTAAGGGTTGTTTGGAGTGGTTTGGGCGCTGAGTGGAGCTAAACCTTGCTCGGGATCGACATTATAACTTGGATAATTTTGGGCTTATCGAGGTAATTATCTTGTCCTCTATTGTAATTGGAAATTACATGTTTGTTAGGATATATAGTTGAAGTATACTATATATGGAACTATACTTAGTATTCGCAATGTCTTTTGACTTAAGCCTTGAATAAAGAGAAGAAGCGAATCAGTAATTACCTAGGGTTGTATTACAGAGACTTATGTAGCATTCTTGTGTTGTAGAATTGTACACGTCCGGTTAGGCGTGTAAACCCCTGGTTGGCTTGGTAGCCTCGATAGAGAGGAGATTTACTGTTGCGGGAAGTCTTGCCAATTTTACGTAGAAAGATGGGACCGTGTGTTTAAGATTAGAATAGACGTTTGTGGCCTATATAGGTGAAAGTACTAAGAGTAGCGTATTCTACTCGAGGAGTGGAAAGGGCTAGCAAGGTTGTAGTACTTGGAGCATTTTGCTTATTGTCGTTAAATCGTCGCGAGGTATGTGAACCTCTTCCTATCTCTTCTAGCATGATATGTGTGTAACTATGTAGTACTAGAGACGCATACGTGTTTAATGTATTTGATTGGTTTGAAACATAAAGTGTTATAACGGCTTTATGGGAAGTTGGTTATAACAGCTTTATGTAGGTAAGAAAATGGGTTGTGGTTTTTAAAAGATAATTGATGTGATTTATAAGCGGCAGGCGTTATAATAAAACTTGAAGTATTTCAAAAGATTTATGAATCGTTTTGAAAGAAGTGTAGTATTGTGCTTTGAAAACTTAAGAGTTATACTAGCTTTATGGGAAGTTAGGTATAACGGCTTAAGAATGGTTTACTGATGTTAGAAGTTAAGAGACTTGATCTTATAAGATAAGAGACTTAACTTATTTGTTTTAATGTGAATGTTCGTGTGAAACCTCATTCGTGAGTAATGAGTACTTGATTTTATTTAAAGGGATAATGTTTTACTGATTTCGGAAATCAGAATGTGTATCGACAGACCACTGCAGCGTTAATAAAGGAAAATGTATTGAATAATGATGAATTGTATTAAAACCAGTAGAAACCTCCATCTGCATAGAAACTAAGATGAGACAAAATGATATTACATTTTCTAGATCATGGTCAGTAATAAGAATGTTGTAAACAAGAATAACCTACTCACGCATTTACATAATTTACTCAATTATTCTAAAAAGGAATCAAGTGATTAAGTTTATGAACTATGAAACCTTTTGAAAATGAGAAGCTTGAGAAATTGAAACTAGGCAAACTGGAACTTAGGAAAAAGAATGTTGTTACTTGATTTTGAAAAGGAATGTGGGTTGGTCATTCTAATACTACGGGTATCGGGTGACTTTTATAAAAGTAATGGATCTCTTTTAAAAGAACTTAACGTATGTAGTACTTTGGAGTTAAAACCCGACTTTGGCATAAAATGAAAGTACTTTGAGTTGTGTGAAACTTGCCTATGCTTGTTGTTGTGAAACTTGCCTATGCTTGTTGTTGTGAAACTTGCCTATGCTTGTGATGATAGCCTTTGTTGTGCAAGTGTGGTATTTCTGTATTACCGCGTCTCTCGATAGAGGGCCGGTCGACTTGTTGAGAACTTACTTGGACATGCTGGCAGTGATGGAGAATTCCACGGGTATGCTCCTGTTGATAGTGTTATTCCATGGACTAGCTCTCCATGAGGTTTCTTCTTGTTCGCCAGGTATCCGTGGTCGGCTCGATTTGCCCCGCCTCGTGACCGATTCGCCTTGGTATCGGTAGTCGACCGCACTTGCCCCTGCTCAAGATAGTGACGGTTTCGTGATACGCTTGGTCCCCGTGGTCACCCTCGTACTTGCCCCGGTCAGCTGCGTGACCGGCCTTGGTATCCGGTAGTCGGCTCTCGCACTTGCCCCGTATCGGCTTCGTGTTTTGGTTGCATTGTATTATTGGTACGGTCGGATCTGGTAGTTATACTTGTCCTGTACGGTTTTTATAACACAGGTGGGACATGGTGTTCATGTATAATCCTTGGTATTGTTATATCATAAATCGCCAGATGAGGAAGAAATTCCACGCACGAGTGATAAGTTGGAGGGCGTGAGTCCCTGTATTGATGTAACTGGTTATATGTTATATACTGTAGTTTGGTCATCATACATGTCTCCTGCTTTATAGACTATTATGATTTCATTTCTTACGATTTACAGGCCACATACTTGGTACTGTTATCGACCTCCTTCGGGGCCGTTACATGCCGCAGTGAGGTACATCTACCGTCGATCCCCGTTTAGGATCTCATTTCAGCGTTTGGGAAGCTCCGTTCCGGAGGCTTATCTTTGTATGTTACCCACGAGTCCGTAAGTTCTTATGCGTTCGGGGTATGGCGGCCCCGTCCCGTCATAGTTGTTGTATAAATCTTGCAGGTCCGTAGTACCGCAAGCGTGGTTGTAAAAGGATTAAACTGCTCGTGTTTTATGTATATACCAAGGCAATCGCTTTGGTTGGCCTGTTTATTTATTATATCTCTTGTTTCATGATTCATGTTTTATTTTCCGCTGGTTTTCTCTGATGTTGTATCACTAGGGTGCCCGGGGTAAGGCACCAGTAACGGGCCCGGGTTCGGGGCGTTACAAAGTGGTATCAGAGCAGTTAATCCTCGGAAAGTGTCTACTGACCGTGTCTAGTAGTCTTGATTATCGATGTGTTGTGCACCACATCTATAATCGTGAGGCTATAGGACATTTAGGATTGGTTTCCATTCTTCTCGTTACGAGATCGTGCCTTAGTCGTGTGATAAGATTGGACCCTCCGACGTGTTTCGTTTTACCGATTATGCCTCGCGAAGGCAACCCGCCCGGCGGCAAGGCAGCAGAGGGAGCTGCAAGTAGAGCAGCGGCAGAGACCACAATACCTGAGCCTCCAGTTCCGCAGTCTGGAGCAGAGGAGATGAGTTACAAGGAGTGGGCCCAGTTAATGGCCGTGGTCAGGCTGACTTGAGGATAGGCCGGACGCAGCGATTCGAGCACCAGATGGTTCACCCTAGATCGAGATAGTTCGAGGCTACGGATTTTCTCGAGTTGTAGGCCGCGAGTTTTATGGGTCGAGGCACGAGGATGATCCGCAGGAGTTCATCCGAAGCGATTCTGCCGATCGCGAGAGTGATCAAGGCATCGGAGATCGAGTCGGTGGCCACTAGGTTCACATCAATCGCGTGATACCGCATGATCGGTTTGATTCTTGAGCTGTCCAGGAGAGCATGCACTTCCAGCGGTATGGAACGAGTTCTCAGAGGCCTTTCTTGCACATTTCTTGCCTCCCCAGATGAGGAGGGCTCGGGCCGACAGATTTTTGGTGTTACGGCAGAACGGGCGTACGGTTCGGGAGTACAATGTGGAGTTCGACTCATTGGCCCGGTACGTCCCCGCGTTAGTAGCTAGTATGGAGGATCGAGTGCACCGATATGTTACAGGGCTCGATGATTGCCTTGCAGAGAGTTGTTCGGGTGTAGCTCTTTCACCGCATGGACATTGCCCGCATGCAGGCGTATACACTTGGATGTGAGGAGCGGATAAATCGACGGAATGACCAAAGTCAGCAGAAGAGGGCCAGAACAGCAGGGTCCTTTGGTGATTTTCGAGGCGGACCGCCTCAGCAGCAGACTAGTTATGTACCTCCGTCAGTACAGAGTGGTCCTCCACAGCTTTCGGGACCTTCAGGATATTCAGGAGCAGGTCGGGGCTCCCAGGTTTCAGATTTTCAGGAGAGCAGGAGTGCTCGCCGGATGAGGTTGCCCTTGTCTCAGTGTGGCCGTTGTGGAAAGCTTCATAAGGGAGGGTGTCGTACTAACTCGGGAGATTGTTATTTTTGCGGCCAACAGGGCCATCTGGCAAGAGACTGTCTCACTGTGGGTAGCATGGTAGGATAGCATGGACTACTAGAGCGATTGCGGGTTCTTCACCTTCCGTAGCCGAGCAGATGTTCGTACACCGGAAGGCCCCAGAGGTCGCGGTGGAGTTCGATTTTAGCGGTCCTTGAACCGCCTAGCTTCAGGTATATCCTTAACCCTCTAGAGTTTTGTTTATGTTGTTGATGTGTTTAATGTTATGCTTGGTTAGCTTTGTGCTAAAATGTGATTTAGAAACCTGGTTAGTGAAAAGGGTAAGTCCCTGGGTAGTGTGAGATGGAAGTGGTAGCTTTCATGATGTGAAATAGTAAGATTGTTCGGATCGGGAACAAGAGTTGCGCGTTGGGGTCGGGTTTAGGACCATTTGCGGTCAAACCAGAACCCGGTTTGGGGTGGGTCGATTCTGGGTGGTCCTCCAGGTGGTAGGGTCACGAGGATGCTAGGCCCAAGTTTGTTTGACCAACGTATGAGTTCGTGGACGTTCGACCGAAGCGGTTCGTAAAGGCCGGAATGGCCTTAAGGAAGTTTGAGGTTAGTAAGATGACCAAGTTTGGAGGTAGTGACTCGCAGATTTTCGAACGGAGTAATGACCGGAAGTATGGTACATACCGAGAGTTCAAGTGTTCGAGAAGGGCACGACGTAAGGAAGGAAGATAACGTGTGTTATTTCGCGGCCAAGTGGCGTTGACAACTTGTTAGAGGAACTTCATCGATATCCGTCTTGAGAAGGAACATTCGGGACGAATGTTTCTAAGGAGGGAGAATGTTATACCCGTAGTTGCGGTGGTATGTATGTGAGGACGTCACGCATGAGTGTACGCAGAAATTTTGAAAGGAAAGAAAGATGTGAGTTTTCACGGAAAAGTTTCCGTTATTTTGTGAAGAAAAAGGTTGGTTAATGAGAATTGGATTCCCATTTGGTATTCGGACTTCTGGAATATTAGAGAATTATGGAATTTTATTTTCTGGAAATGGTCACGTGGGGCCCACTGAGAAATTTACTGGTTTGGGGCCCACTTTGTTTTCGAGATTTTTGCCATTGTGGATATTTTTCGAAGACGTTTTTTTGGGCCATTAGGAGGGTGACACGTGTCACCCCCGCCTAGGTGGCTTGGCCGAAGTTACCTTTGTGCACAACACCCGGTTAGAGTCGTTTTTCGACGAAACGTTTTGCGTAAATTGCGAAGGGAAAATTCCGGCTATGTCGTTTTGTATTTTTGCGGATTTTTACGAGAGACGAAACATTCTGGACCAACCGGAGGGTGACATGTCACCCTCACAACGGAGACAAGTGGCGGCTTGGCCAAATTGAGGGCTTGTGGTGCTAGATATTTGTGTAGATATTTGTGAGGGTTTTAAGGAGTAGGGGCTAGGGTGCACTTGGCTTGATCTTGGCCTTACACTTGCCTTGCACTTGGCTAGATCTTGGCCATTGGTTGGCCTTTGGGTTTGCTATAAATACCCCCTTAGTTGATGAACTTTCTTCATCCAAAATCATTTTCCAAGTCTTGGAATCTCTCCTTTGTGAGTTGAAATCGTCCAAAGCCCTCCTCCCCTTTTGTGGAGCTTTGGCCGAGGCCCCCTTTGAGCGAGGCTTGGCCGTGGGTACTCCCAGCCTAGTTGTTTTCAGATAATACCCTTGTTGTGGTATAGAAATACTCCTAGTATTGTTATAATGCCCAAAATACCTTAGCCTTGTACCTTGTAGTATTCCAAAGATACCTCTTTGCGTAGAGTCCGAAATACTACCTTTTGTCCTTTAGTCTCAAATCGAAACCCTAAGGAAATCTTCATAGTTGGTTGAAGTATGTGAGTAGAAGTTGGTTAGAACTTCTAAGGGTTGTTTGGAGTGGTTTGGAGCGCTCGAGTGGAGCTAAACCTTGCTCGGGATCGACATTATAACTTGGATAATTTTGGGCTTATCGAGGTAATTATCTTGTCCTCTATTGTAATTGGAAATTACATGTTTGTTAGGATATATAGTTGAAGTATACTATATATGGAACTATACTTAGTATTCGGCAATGTCTTTTGACTTAAGCCTGAAGAATAAAGAGAAGAACTGAACTGTAATTACCTAGGGTTGTATTACAGTAGACTTATGTAGCATTACTGTGTTGTAGAATTGTACACGTCCGGTTAGACGTGTAAACCCCTCGGTTGGCTTGGTAGCCTCGATAGAGAGGAGAGATTTACGCTGTTGTGAAGTCTTGCCAATTTTCTGTAGAAAGATGGGAACGTGTGTTTAAGATTTTAATAGACGTTTGTGGCCTTTATAGGTGAAAGTACTAAGAGTAGCGTATTCTACTCGAGGAGTGGAAAGGGCTAGCAAGGTTGTAGTACTTGGAGCATTTTGCTTATTGTCGTTAAATCGTCGCGAGGTATGTGAACCTCTTCCTATCTCTTCTAGCATGATATGTGTGTAACTATGTAGTACGGTAGACGTACATGTGTTTAATGTATTTGATTGGTTTGAAACATAAAGTGTTATAACGGCTTTATGGGAAGTTGGTTATAACAGCTTTATGTAGGTAAGAAAATGGGTTGTGGTTTTTAAAAGATAATTGATGTGATTTATAACTGGCTTGGGGCGTTATAATAAAACTTGAAGTATTTCAAAAGATTTATGAATCGTTTTGAAAGAAGTGTAGTATTGTGCTTTGAAAACTTAAGAGTTATACTAGCTTTATGGGAAGTTAGGTATAACGGCTTAAGAATGGTTTACTGATGTTAGAAGTTAAGAGACTTGATCTTATAAGATAAGAGACTTAACTTATTTGTTTTAATGTGAATGTTCGTGTGAAACCTCATTCGTGAGTAATGAGTACTTGATTTTATTTAAAGGGATAATGTTTTTTGATTTGAAATCGAATGTGTATCGACAGCACCAACTGCGGCGTTAATAAAGGAAAATGTATTGAATAATGATGAATTGTATTAAAACCAAGAGAAACCTCCATCCGCATAGAAACTAAGATGAGACAAAATGATATTACATTTTCTAGATCATGGTCAGTAATAAGAATGTTGTAAACAAGAATAACCTACTCTCACGCATTTACATAATTTACTCAATTATTCTAAAAAGGAATCAAGTGATTAAGTTTATGAACTATGAAACCTTTTGAAAATGAGAAGCTTGAGAAATTGAAACTAGGCAAAGCCGGAACTTAGGAAAAGAATGTTGTTACTTGATTTTGAAAAGGAATGTGGGTTGGTCATTCTAATACTACGTATCGGGTGACTTTTATAAAAGTAATGGATCTCTTTTAAAAGAACTTAACGTATGTAGTACTTTGGAGTTAAAAACCCGGACTTTGGCATAAAATGAAAGTACTTTGAGTTGTGAAACTTGCCTATGCTTGTTGTTGTGAAACTTGCCTATGCTTGTTGTTGTGAAACTTGCCTATGCTTGTGATGATAGCCTTGGTTGTGCAAGTGTGGTATTTCAGATTCTGCGCTCTCGATAGAGCGGTCGACTTGTTGAGAACTTACTTGGACATCTTGGCGGTGATGGAGAATTCCACGGGTATGCTCGCTGATAGTGTTATTCCATGGACTAGCTCTCCATGAGGTTTCTTACTGTTCGCCTGGGTATCGGTGGTCGGCTCGTACTTGCCGTCTCGTGGTGATTCGGCCTTGGTATCGGTAGTCACCGACTTGCCCTGCTCAAGATAGTGACGGTTTCGTGATACGCCTTGGTCCCTGGTGGTCACCTGACTTGCCCGGCCACCGCGTGACCGCCTTGGTATCCTGAGTCGGCTCGCACTTGCCCCGTGACGTGTTTTGGTTGCATTGTATTATTGGTGCGGTCGGATCTCGTAGTTATACTTGTCTGCACGGTTTTTATAACACAGTGGGACATGGTGTTCATGTATAATCCTTGGTATTGTTATATCATAAATCACCGCGGTGAGGAAGAAATTCCACGCACGAGTGATAATTTGGAGGCGTGAGTCCTGTCTTGATGAATCGTTATATGTTATATATCGTAGTTTGGTCATCATACATGTCTCCCGCTTTATAGACTATTATGATTTCATTTACGATTTCTGCTTCACATACTGTACCACAGTATCGACCTCCTTCGGGGCTGCGTTCATGCCGCAGTGAGGTACATCTACCGTCGATCCCCGTTTAGGATCTCATTTCAGCTTTTGGGAAGCTCCGCTCCGTCGGAGGCTTATCTTTGGTATGTTACCACGAGTCCGTAAGTTCTTGTACGTTCAGGTATGGCGGCCCTGTCCGTCATAGTTGTTGTATAAATCTTAAGTGTCTGTAGTAATCTTGTAGGCGGTGGTTGTAAAAGGATTAAACTGCTCGTGTTTTATGTATATACCAAGGCAATCGCTTTGGTTGGCCTGTTTATTTATTATATATCTTGTTTCATGATTCATGTTTTATTTTCCGGTGGTTTTCTCTGATGTTGTATCACTAGGGTGCCCGGGGTAAGGCACCATGCACCCCGTTCGGGCGTTACATTAAGGAACGCCTCGAGAACTCGTCCCAAATACCGGAAGCGCATGCTCCCGGATAGTTCCCATGAATCATACTACCAACTGCAGATCCCGCACCGATGTGAACCCAATAATACCGACTGTCTCAAGCCCCGATCACTCTACGACCGGTCAGAATCGCTTCGGATAAACTCCCGAGGATCATCCTCGTGCCTCACCCATAGAACTCGGTGGGATGCAACTCAAAAGTCCCGCAGCCTCGCTATCGATTGCAGGGTGGACTACGGTACAACCGAACCGCCTCCCGCTCGCCCTTCTGCCTAGACACGATCCTGGCTAATAACTGGGTCATCTCCTTGTAACCCATATCCTCTGCTCCAGGCTGTGTAACTAGAGGCTCAGGTATCGCGGTCTCAGTAGCCGCTGCTGCTGCCCCGAACTCTACTGGGGGTGGCGACGTCGTGGAACTCGCCGTCCGGAACATCATCTCAGTGCTGCATCGGGCTGGCCCTCGTAACCCTCTGTGTCCTACTAGCAGCTCCCTCAGCTGCCTTGCCCTTCTGGGCGGCGGTTGTCTTGCGTGGAGGCATAATTGATACATGAAAATATGTCAGAGGAAGTTCAACATATAACACAGCTCTATTGCACGATCTTAGAGTGAAAGAATGGAAACCAATCCTAAATATCCTGCAGCCTCCTGATTATAGATGTGGTGCACAACACACCGATAATCAAGACTGTACTAGATACGGCATGTAGACCCTTTCCGAGGATTAACTGCTCTGATACCACTTTTGTCACGACCCGACCACGGACCCGTGACTGGTGTCTTACCCCGGGCACCCTTGTGATACAACATCAGAGAAAACCAGCGGAAAATAAACTCACAACAAGAACTCATATAGAATATAAGCAGGCTAACCCAAAATGGCTACCTCTAAATATAACAAAGATGAACAGTTACATCCTTAACAACCCAAGTTATGACAAGACTACAGACCTCTAAGAATGTGTAAACACTATGACGGGACAGGGCCCCGTCATACCCCTGATTGTACAAACATCTACAACACCAGGGAGAACCGTACCAAAAGTCGAGCCTCCGGAGAAATGGAGCTTCTGACACCTGAGCAAGATCCTAAGAATGAGGATTCACCACCTGCTTACCCCTACCTGCGGCATGAACGCAGCCCCCGAGGAAGGGGGTCAGTACACAATATGGACCAAGTATGTAAAACTGGAAAATACTATAATAATATCATAAGTCTAAAATAAGCTGGAGTCATGGAAGAAAATCAAAATACAGTACACTGTGCCTTACTAACAATGAGAGTATCAAGTATAAACTTTACTGCATAAAATAGGAGGCTCATGATCAAAACAGGGTCTCTCGCCCGTAGTATCATTAAGCAATCCTACTCCTGGGACTATTTCACCCGCATAGGTCCTGTGGACCCGCATGAGGTCATCCGCCTCGCATGGGACTATTTCACCCGCATGAGGTCATCCGCCTCGCATGGGACTATTTCACCCGCATGGGACTATTTCACCCGCATGGACCCGGTGGGCCCGCATGAGTACAAGCGCCGCACTCGCATCATGGGTAGCAAATCCATGGCATAAGTAGTAACAATAGTAATAATAATACATAACTCAGCACAACCGGCTATCATACATAACATAAGCGCTACCGGCTTATCATAACGTACGCAAGTTAAGAATATCCCCTAACTTCTTATTAACATTAATAGTATATCCTCTCATTTTAGTTACTTAAGGCACTAACATGTCATTTTAAACGAAAATCCGGGAATTCAACCCGAGTACCACGTACCTTAAACCTTTTAAGAAAACGACTCCTTTTTATATAAAACTCCCAAGATACTAATAACCGTAGTATCAAGTCACGACTACTCTTCAAGACAAGTCACGTTTACCTTTAGAAATATAATAGGCTTCTAAATCAAGTGACTTCATTTCTTTTAAAACCTTAGGCAATTAATGCCTTAAAATCAATTTGCCTTTCACAAATTCAAATCGTTTATCCGTAATTATTTTACTTAGAGTAAATTTTTCTTTGTTAACCTTCCATAAAGCCAATACAACCAACTTCTCATAAAGTCGTTATATTAACGTTATACGTTAGTCAAACACATTTCCCTAACTCCAAGGGACTTATACTTTTAAAACGAAACAAGTACCACATACTTAAAACACTCCAAGTCCCTTGACTTTGAAACTTAAGACATCATTAAGACAAGTAAGGAATATCAAAGCCTTGTACGTCTACCGTACTACATAGATGCAACTATTCATGCTCAAGAGATAAGAAAGCTCCACATACCTCTTCGGGTCAATCCACTTGCTAAGTCCAAAATATCGCACGTAATACGTCAACCTATAATGACCATAATACGTTTATTAACCCCTAGTTTCAACGTAGAATATTCTAAGTGCAAAGTCACTAAATCCTATGGAAAATCGGGCAGCATTTCCTTTGTTTCTACATACTTTGCCACCTTTTTCAAGGCCGAATTCAACATCCAAACGCCACTTTTAAGGCCCAACAATCCAACCAATATAAATGGGATTACACACCTAATCTTGGATGTGTAAAATTCTGCCCCACAATGCATAACAACTAACTTAACAAGTTTAAGGTAGTATTTTGGCTACAACATGCTCACATAACCTTCTTATCCAATTCTTTCATATCCAACCCATATTTCTTACATGCAATTTATCTAGGAGCAATATTTTCAACTACAAGTTCTTTCTTCTTCACATGAAACACCAAAAACCAACAAAGAGAGAAGGAATTGTTACCTTAGAACTTTAGCCAAATATCTCAACCAATTCACTAGCCTCCTTTCCACAATCACCACCACAAGAACTCCTACAAGCTAGCCAACAAGTTTCCTTCTTGCCACACTTTTCATATTTTCCTCAAGCTTTGATTTCCTCTTGATTTTCTAGAGAGAAGGGAGAGCTTTTATTTTTAGAGAGAGATGAGAGCTTGAAGAATGACCAAGTCTTCAAGACTTGGTCAATAAGTAGTACATGCAAAATCGGATGGGGGGACACTTTTCACCCTCCCATGGCCTTTTTAAAACAAAACAGGTCAGTTTTTTCCACTCAACTCGCAGAACCCGCCTCGCCGCGCCCTCAGATCCGCATCGCGGCGCTGAAACCTCGCCGACTCCCGAACTTTCCGCTGCCCTGCAGATTCGCGCCGCGCGCTCGTGGCTCCCGATCAAACACTTTCTCGTCCGATCACGCCGAACTTGTAACTCCCATAACTTTCTACTCCGATGTCCTATCGGCGAACGGTTGGTTGTGTTGGAAACTAGACTCAACGAACTACGTACTACGTCTTTGAAATACCTAGGAATTCTCGATGTAACGGGTCATAACCCGCCTCAAAGTTGACTAAAAACCCGTCTGAAACAGTCCGTCAACCTGTCCTTCTAAAATTTAAGTCTTACTCCCTTTCGTACGCTCTCACGCGCATGGACAGAACTACGGGGTATAACATTAAGAACAATCACCTTAAATACTACACAAGTATCGGGGTACTTTCATCCACGATTTTAACCTATGTCTAAACAACTACAGCATATTCAAATCTCCCCTCTCGGATCTCGATTCGAAATCATAAGTTATGACAATTAATGGTCAGTTAATTATAAAGCAATCAATACAATATTGAATAGATCTTAATAAAGCTGAAGAAGAAATCAATAACTATGCATTAACTATATGAAAGAGTTTCAAGCGATTCTACGGAAAACTCTAATAAAGAGATTAGCTCCTAGACATTGTCATGCTAATAACTAATACAAAATCCAACATAAACTGAAATTAAATAAAAGAGAAGAAAATAACTTGAACAATTTGAAGTCTACAATTATGTCTTCCTCCTTTCTTGCCTCTCCAAAATGTGATAAAGTATGACAGGGTTCAGGGTTTTATATCTGAGAAAAACTGCGTTTCGCACTTTTACCTCACAAAATTCAGCCTAACACGAAATACGCGCGCCACGCCGCCCTAAATCACGTTGCAAACCGCTGCTTATCGGAATTCCCGCTGCTCTAAGCGTCGCGGCGCCTGCGACGATAAATTATTTTTCTGCTCTCTGGAGTTTTTACGCCTCAGCCTTAATTCCTTCCACCTCGGCTCAGCGAGTAACGCGGCCCTCCATGTCTTGAGCCGCGAAATTCTCCTGATTTCTTCTATTCTTCTCGGGGACCTCTTAGGATTCATTTCTTGGGATGTGCTTATGCAATTTCATCCTCAATTAAGCTCATTTCATCCTTAATTCTATATTTCCTCCTTTAGGACTGCTGTGACTCAAAAGACAGAAAAATAACCTTAATACTATACTAAATACAAACGAAAAGAGGAAAATACTTAACTAAAAAGGACTCAAAATAGTGTATAAAATACACTCAACATTGCCCAAATCGTTTAACAACATCTATCCCACATTACGATTGTTATATCTATTCTAGATTAAGCTTAATGTAAAAGCAATTGTAATGAAGATGTTGTAGATTTTTATATTATCTTTTGTATTCTTTTGTACTTAGGCTGAAGTCATCTGCGACTTTGTTTTACAATTTATTTTTATTTTGTTTCGATTCATTGTAAAAGAAATTCATTGTAATTGTATATAATATATACATTACTTCGGTCATTGACCATCAGAGGTTATATTAATATATACCCTTGAAAATATAAATATTTGTGTTCTTTACTTTTCTGCTGCAATTACTCTTCTAAGGTTTATTCTGTTTTCATCAGGTGTTGCACAACATTGTAGGCAACATCAGAAACTGTTTTTTACTTTCGGTCATTGAATTTTTATTTTCCTACTGTTTATTGCTTATCTGTAGCCCCAGGCCTCAACACTTACTTCCCGTTTCCTTATAATCATTGTTGCAATTCAATCATTGTTGTAACTCACACTAAATACATTGTCTCCACTACTGGTTTCTCTTCCAACAAAAGAGGCCATCGTATGCTACTGATTCACGAGCTTTTGACTAAAATGGAAGCTTACAAGACTACCTTTTGCATTGCAAGTGTAGTGAATTTAAGGAATGAAAAAGAGGTTTCAATTGCTCTTGATATAGCTAAAGGGTTAAGAGTACTTGCACCATTTCTGTGACCCACCAGCGATTCACGGCGATATCAAGCCTAGTAATATCCTATTAGATGCTAATTTTGATGCGAAGATTGGTGATGAACCATAATCACCTAGTTGCATAATCTCCTTACCTCTTTATTTTATATGGTCGAGTCGAGAAACAGGATTCATAGAAAGGGTCAAATGGCTTATTTATTTTAGTTTACACGTGTATGCGTTATTATTTTCTTGGTAATGACATGTATATATTTTGAAATGGGTGTAATACTAAGGTGGAGGTCTATTAGTATTAGGGGTTGCAAGTGGTCTATTTTGTCAACGACAGGTATGTTTGATCCCATTTACAAACGAAGGGTATAATTGGTTCTATTTTTTTATAGTTGAGAGGTAAATTTTCTCATTTTCCCTTAAACAATATGCTTCAGCTACGCAATATTTTCTTCACCTACCTTTTGCATTAGCAAACTAAAACTACATTGTAGGCTTGCTAAGAAGTTAGAGAGAAGTTTCTCTCATTAGGCGAAAATGCTCTCAACATTTAATCTAGTTGCTCCCTCGCAATCCGCCTTCTTCGCCTCCTTTCTTCTATGATTTTCACTTCTTGAATTATTACGGATTGTTCTTTGATCGTTCTCATCTTACAGAAGTGTTTATGTGTTCATTTAATTTCATTTTAGTTGATTTGTTAAAGGTGACTTTTCATCTTCTTTGTTCTTCATCTATAACGTTCAAGATTTCAAAGCTTTGTGTATTTGCATTCGGTTTCTCCATTGGTTCCGCCACTAGTGGAATCAAAGGGATTTGGTTCAAGTGTGATTCATCTTATTTCTTGCCATGGGGAAGACTAAGACGAGCTCCAAGGTCAGCAATGGAGGTGTGGTGAAAGTGAAGTCCAGGAAGAAGAAAAAGGTTAGTACTTCTCCGATTTTTGGTGAAAAATTGGTCCCCGGTGTGTCGGATCCTAATGTATTGGTCCATGTCTCACCGGATCACCGTGTACCACTTGATAATGTTGTTGATGACATTACGCTTCAAGTGATTCATGAATGGGGGAAGACGTGGAAGGAGATGATGTTTATGATGAAGGGAATGGGGATAATGATGAGATGTCCATGTTACCGATTACTGCTCCGGTGGTGTTTGCTCCCAGTTTTGTCCCGGCGGTAGCCATGGCTCTCGTGAACGTTAATGGTGTAGAGAATGGTAATCGCATTGAGTCATCCACCTTACCGGTTGTTTCTCCGGTGGTGTTTGCTTCTAGTGGTTTTCCGGTAGGGTCCATGGCTGCCGTGAAGGTGACGGGTCACGAGGAAGGTCTAGGGTCGACGATGAAACCCAAGGTCCTCGGTCAAAGAGTACCGAACCCAATGGAGCATCACTTCCCATGAATCTTGAAACTTCAAATGTTGCGGAAACCGAAGGATCATCTTTTCAAACGAGACGCGGGAACTCAAATATTGCGGGACTCAATGGAACATTTTTTCCCATGAATCTTGAAGGTCCAACTGCTGCGGAAGCCGAAGGGTCTACTCATCCAACGAGACATGAAAACTCAAAGGTTGTGGAAATCGAAGGGGTATCTCGTCCAAAGGGACATGGAAACTTGACGACTACGGGATCGAAGTGACTCCCAATCCCAATGGAACGACTTTTGACAAGTCCAAGAGCCCTAGGAACTCTAATGTTGTAACAAATGATGGAGCATTAAATCCTGTGGGACATGAATTTATGACAACTATTCCCAATTGTGCGTGGGTCTTGACTATTCTCGCGGGTGCATCTAATGCACCTATTGGTGCTAATGACCCTCGAGAGCCACAAACACACAAAGAACCTAATCCATCCAAGAAGACTTATGCGGGAATTTTTGCGGGTTCTCGTTTAGAAGCAAAGGGAATGAAATTGCAATACGTGGAACAAGAGGGTGATGATGTTGAACTGAATACAAATGATGAAGTACCGTTTGTCGAAACTTGGGGCTATTGCCTTATTGGTTGTTTCACGGAACCTTTCCCGGGCCGAGTAGCACTCGATTCTATTGTTAAGGGATGGGATGTGAAGTGCCGAATTAGTCCTTATGGTCGTGGATGGACTGTCTTCCATTTCATGACGGAGGAATATCGCATTAAGGTGTTTCACGGTGGCCCTTATATGATTTTTGGTAAGACTTTGATGTTAAAATTGGTTGATAAGGGGGCACTGCTCTCAGATGATATTTTCATGAACATTCCCGTTTGGGTGGTATTCCGTGATGTTCCTTTATCGGTTTGGAGTGCCTCTGGCTTGAGTAAGATTGCATCACGTGTGGGGACACCTCTATACACGGATCAATTTATCAAAGAGAGGTCCAAAATGAACTGCGCACGATTTTTGGTTGAAATAGATGTTAGCAAAGAACCGGTTATGGAATTTGGAGTGAAATTACCCGACAATAGACGATATGTCCAAAAGGTGGAGTACGAGAACTATCCCGAGTTTTGCTTTTATTGCGCAACATTTGGACATAATCACTTCAAGTGTAAGAAGTTGATGAAAGAGGTTACGTCTATGGAGATTTCTCAACCTCACGGTTTGAAGGACATGCCTAAGAATGGAGAGGAACCGGGTATCATTCAAGCCAAGGCAACCCCCCATCCATTCCACTCTAATCCTCTCTTCAACCCGGCGCCCATTGGTGGAACACCGAATCTTAGGGCAGCTTTGCCTAGACTAATCATGGTGTGCATGATGCATCATTTGTTTCGCGATTTTTTGGTAAAATATCGAACCTTGGTGGAGTTTCGGTTGTAGGACAGTTTGGTGAGCCTAATTCGCGGAATGCACATGGGATGCCTTCCGTCCCGAGGCCATGTGGTGGTACTTTGAATCTTGAAGGTGCTTCGGGTGTGGATAAGCGTGGAACGCCTCATGCGTACATTGACCATGGAACACATAGCATTGGAGACTCGGCCACTTTGGCTGCTAACACTGGAGATGGCGAATGACAGGAGGTTACCTCTCGAAGGAACCCTCCTAAGAACAATGGAAAGACAACAAGTATGAGGCGTGGTTAGGATGCCACACAATTAGAGTTAAACTAGCAACCTATCGTGTTGTTGTCCGATTATTTCCCTCATGTAGCTACACCTTTTGTGTGTACCCTCTCCCCTTTCATTTTGATTTTAGCTCCTAGTTTTGCATTGTCTTACGTTGAGGCTTAAGAACCCTCAATGATTGATTGTACTTCCCTGATTTCTAGTTATATAAAATTTATTAACCTTCAAAAAAAAACTAAAACTACATTCACACAAGTACACATGTAACCATAACTTATAAAACTGTATTAAAAAGATTTCGCACAACCGTCATCTAATACTACTAGCAATATACGGGGTGAGTTCCAATTTTTAAATTGAGAGTTCTCATGCATTTCTTTATGGCAGGCAGGGGTGGCTTTTGGGTAAAACTTGTAAGGCTCAAGTTTTAGACCTCTTATTTTTTTGGTCCTCATTTTTCATTAATATAATTTTTTTTTGTGAAAAATTATAAAGTACTTTAATTTTTTTACCACTAAAAAAACAGCTAACTAATTAATAAAAAAGAAAAACCAATGTATTACTGGATCAGACCGACAAAAATAATAATACGTTTGATGGGCGTTTGATCGAATCAGATTTATTGCTAAAAATAGTACACTCCAACTGTCATTTTTTAGACTCATCTAGTAGATGGTCTTCCCTGGACTGTATTAAAAAAATATAGTCTCTTATATATTAATACTCTAATACACTGTATTATATATTAATATTCTAATACACTTTATTATATATTAATACAATCCAATTCATTACAATACAGTACAGTCCATGCAAAAGTATATAGTCTAGTGCAACGTACCAAACGAGTCCCTTAATCAGTAAGTAACATATGTGGAAGTTGATATTTCAGTGTCCACACAAAGAGGGTGAGAGGTTTAGAGATCAACAGAAATTTTAAACCTCTCTAAACCTAGGGTGACATTTCTTTTGGTCGCCAGAACCCTAAATTTCTCTTGATCTCTTAACCTCACCCTCTTTCAGTTCTTTCTTCAGCATCACTCTTCAGTTCTTTACATCGACTTCTTCAGCTAGGATTTTAAAGCTTCTTCATCGCCTTCTTCAGGTACGCACTACTTCTTTTTCTTCTTCTTCTTCAGTTCCTTACTCTGTTTTCTTCTTTTTTTCTTCATTTCTTCTTTATTCTTATTTTCAATGTACTCTGTTTTCCTCCTTTTTTTTCTTTAGTTCTTATTTATTCTTATCAGTTACTCTGTTTTTTCAAAATTTACGCAGTTCTTCTTATTCTTTATTCTTTATTCACTGTAACACAACTTCAGTACTCTGCTTTTCTTTCCTCTGTTGGTCAGTCCTCTGGTTTCTTTTCTCTATTTTTTTCCTTTAATTTTCTGCCTAGTTTTTTCTATTCAATTATTGGTAATATTTTGTTATAAACAATAGGTTCAATGGAATCGTCGGATAATAGCAAAAAGAATTGACAAAAAAAAAAGACATCGGTTGGAATTATGGGACCAAAGGTTTATCAAAAGACTCAGTAATATGTGTCTTTTTTTCCGGATAAATAAATAATATATTACTAGAAATCAGGGATGTACAATCAATCATTGAGGGTTCTCAAGTCTCAACGTAAAACAAAGCATTACAATAAAATAAACTCAACATAAAAGGAAAAGATCTTCATTTGGCAGCCCAATTCATACCATTTGCCTTCCCATAAGTCCTTTGTGTGTTCTTTCGTGAGGTAACCTCATGCCATTCTTCATCCGCGGTGTTAGCAGTTAAGGTGGTTGAATCCCTAACATGCTTGTCCACACCCGACATGTCTCTAAGATTCAAAGATGTACCAAAAGTCCCCGGAATGGAAGGCACACCGTGAGGTACACCTCTCTGCCCTACTACCAAAGCTCCTCCAAAGTTCAACAAACCACCAAAAGTACCCGGAATCGAAGGCGCACCATGTGTCCATTTAGTCGTCACACCCACAGCTCCTCCAAGGTTCGATGATCCACTAACTGGCGCCGGAACAAAAATGGGGTTGGTTTGGAGAGGGTGGGAAGATTCATGAGCACTCACCGGTCCCGGAACTCCTCCTACCCTCGTTCCAACCATCGGCTCCAGTGTACTCGTAATCTCCATAGGCGTCACTTGTTTCTCCAACTTCTTACACTTAAAATGATTATGCCCGAATATTTTGCAATGAAAACAAAAATTAGGATAATTCTCATACTCCACCTTTTGAACATACTTGATATTGCTCGGTAATTTTACTCCAAATTTCATGACCGGTTCTTTGCTAACATCCACTTCGATTAAAGCTCTTGCGTAGTTCATTTTGGACCTCTCGTTTGTGAATTGGTCTGTGTAAAGGGGGTTCCCCACATGGGAGGCAATTTTGCTCAAGCCGGATGCACTCCATACCGATAGAGGAACATCCCGAAATATTACCCAAACGGGGATGGTCGTGAAAAGATCATCTGATAGCATAACTTTCTTATCAACCAACTTTTAACATCAAAGTCTTTCCAAAAGTCATATAGGGACCACCATGAAACACCTTAATGTGATCATCCTCAGTCATGAGACGGAAGACAGTCCATCCACGACCATAAGGAATAATTCGGCATTTCACACCCCATCCCTTAACAATAGAATTCAGTGTTTCACGCCCCGGGAAAGGACCCGTGAAATGCCTAATAAGGTAATAGCACCAAGTTTCAACAAATGGCACTTCATCATTCGCTTCAAGTTCTACAATATCACCTTCTTGTTCAATAAATTGTAATTTCATGCCTTTAGCTTCCAAACGAGACCCCGCAAACACCCCCGCATAAGTCTTCTTTGTTGGGATAGGACCTTTGTGATGATGGTCCAGTCGTATGTTGCTAGTATTCTCATCACGTAATTCTGGAGGTAGAGACGCACCCGTAGGTGCATTATTTACACCCTCGGGTGATGTTAAGAGTTGAGGACCCGTAGGTGTGTTGCTTATCCCCGCAATTATAGTCAAGATACGTGCACCATTGGGACTTGATGTCACAAAATTCTTTTGTTGTAATGCACTATCATTTGCTAAAAGATTAGAGTTCCTAGGATTCTTGTCAAAACCGGTTACAATGGGAATGAAAAGCTCTTCGGTTCCCACCCCCATTAAGTTTCGATGTCCGATTAAATGATATGACTTTGGTTCCCGCAGCAATTAAATTTGTCAAGTTACTAAGCCTCTTTTGAATAATAGACCCTTCGGTTTCCACACCATTTGACTTACCAAGATCCATGTTTATTGGAGCGACTTCGGACTCAACAACCTTGACCGGTGACCCTTGGATTGCATCCACGACCCGTGACCACCATCACGACCCACCTGCAACCCAAGACCACCCGCCTACGACCCGGGACCTCCCACATGACCCGTCTTCTCCTCGGCAGCCATGGTAACAACCGGAACACCACTACAAGCCACCACCGCCGGATTTATAATCGGAAAACTTGGAGATGCGTTGTTAATGGTACTCACTGCACCATTAACATTCTCCACACCATTAGAATTCTCACCATTAACAATCACCTCACCATTAACATTCCCACTATAAACATTCACACCATTAATGTCATTGGCAGTCACAACACCATTAACATTAGCATCTGCCATGGCTATTGTCGAGACATAGCTTAAAGCAAAAATCACCAGAGCAGTAACCGGTAACATGAAAGAATCATCACCTCCATTTTCAACCGAACAAGTACTAACCTTTTTTTTCTTCATGGACTTTGCCTTCCCCATGGCAAGAAATAAGATGAAATACTCTAAAACTAACTCCCTTGAACTCCACGTGAAGCGGATTCAAGGAATTAACCAGTTAAACAATACCAAAACCGTAAGCAAAGTCTTGAACTCTTGAATATTAAGGATGAAGATCGAAGAAGATGAAAAGTCACACTAGCCAAATCGCACAAAGTGAGCAAAAAAGAACACACAATCACTCACGTAATATGAGAATGATCAAATACAAACACGTAACAAAGATTAAAGTAAAAATCGGAGATGAAATCATATGTAGGAGGCGGATTGCGTGGGAGCAACTAGGTGAAATGTTGAGAGCATTTTCGCCTAGTGAGAGAAACTTCTCTCTAACCGTGAGCAAAGTCCTTAGCAAGCCTACTCCGTCAACTCTATGATTACTAGTATACAATGTGTCTTTTGTAATGTCACTAACAATGGTGAAATTACTCGTCACAAACAACATAAGGTTGGTGGGTGCCGAAATGTAAAAAAATGTCCATCGTGTCCGCCTCAAATTAGAGAAGAAGTGAAAGCGTCTCTAATTAGGGAAGAAGTGAAAGCTCTTCTGGATAGCAAAAAAATGATAAACATTCAAATGTTGCATGAAGCATCTTTGGTTAATCTTTGTGATGAAGATATAGAAATGAGGCCTCCTCCCTCAAAAACTCAAAAAATGTTATCTTCGGCACGAACCGCGGTGAAAGGTCCTCTCAATCTTTATCACCCCCAAACATCACAGGGAAGCACAGAAACTCCGATCAAACCAAGAAGTTGCTAAGAGATCGCATTGTAAGTGTTTTTGCAATATGGGTGTACGGTGCATCGCTCCCTTTTAATTGTGTCAATCACAACTCATTTGATAAATTCATTGAGGCCTTAGGACAATATGGCCCAGGAATTAAGCCTCACAAAGTTAGAGTTACTCATCTAAAAAAAGAGGTGAAGAAGATAGATGAGATTGTTGAGGAATATAGAGTGCAATGGGCGACGTTTGGATGTTCCATTATGATGTACAAGTGGACAACACGAAATGAGAAAATGATCATCAATATTTTGGTGAATTCTCCAATTGGTAGTATGTTTCTTGAATCTGTCGATGCTATAATTTATTTGAGAAGACTATTGAGCAAATTAGGACGCAAAATGACGTACAAGTTGTTACCAATAACGCTAGCGAAAAGTGGGTGACATGATGATGGGTGCTTACTAGGGTTGTTCATAATAATCCGATCTGTGATCTGGTCGATCCGAAAAATCTTATATCCAATCCGCTTTTTTGAGTTTCGGATATCCAAAAAAACGGATCGGATACGGATCACAATTTCTTAAATTTCGAATACCCAAAAAATCCGAAACATCAGTTACTTTTCATTTGGTTGCCTGCTACAACTACTTATTCATCCTAAGCTCTCGGAGGATGTAAAACAACTTTCAACAGTGAACAGAAAGTTGTGGTAAAACGTTCCGAGACTTGATTCTTTGGAAAAATAGATGGCTAATTGTCAAATCGTGGCGCAGAGGCGTTGGGTTGCTACAATGACCAAATAGGTAGAGCAAATGACTACTCGTGAGCGATGTGTCTCGGGAACAAAAAGAAAACGGCGGAGAGGAGAAAATTCGTAGAACCCGAGGGCTGCGAAATAAAGTAGAGTTTAGGTTTTGGCTTACCTATAAATTTCTGATATCCGGTTATTCGATTCGAAAATTTTGGATATCCGATTTTTTCAGATCGAATTCGGATCATAATTTTACCGATTCGAAATTTTCGGATATCCTAAATTTCAGATCAGATAATCCGAAATGAACAGCCCTAGTGCTTACCCCCACACAGGGTCGTCTCAAACATTTTGGGGTCATGTTCTAATTCGTAAAAGTAGGCCCTTAATTGGGCTAAGACCTGCGAATTATGGTCATTTACAGTAAATTCTGGCTAATACTATTTAATAAAAAATAAAAAAAATGGGCCCAAAAAATTTTCGTTTTTCGGGAGTCCTGTGCGATAGCACACTTCGCACGGGTCCAAGGACGACCCTGCACACACATATATTGGACTCCATGTGCTGCTCATTGTATCAATTTGATGTTTGGTGACATCTTCAAGCTAAACCCGTATGCTTCAGGTAAAAAATATAGCTCTAACTTTCTTTATAGTTTATATTTTATATTTATTAGCTACTAAAATATTCCTTTTACAGTTTTGGTTGTTAAGATACATTCTTAAATTAGTAAGAGGTCATTGTTGTTGAACCTGATGAAGAGATTTACGAAACCAAAGAAATTTGGTGAAACCGGCCAAGACAATTTGCAACAGCCTTCTTAACTTTGCAAGCTTTCTTAACTTTGCAAGCTTTTTACATGGAAAAGAGAAACTTGAAAACTCTAGTCCTCTCATCCGAATGGACATATATTAGATTTGCAAAGGAACTTTTGGGGAAAGAAGTCAGACATCTTATATCTTTTTGGAATGTTGTCAAGGCACTTAAAGTTGGTGGTCCTTTGATTAAAGTGTTTGATAGAGCCAAAGAAGCTATTGAACGGGGTTGTAAAGGCGAAAGGAGGCACTATGAGAAAGTTTTCCATATCATTGATGTGAGGTGGTCGCACCAACTTCATAAACCTTTGCATGCAACATGCCATGTTTTGAACCCAGGACTGTTTTACACTAACTATGGAAATGAGACCATAAATTCACAAGTGTGAGACGATTACTTTAAATGTGTTGATAAGATGGTCCCTGATTCAAAAGTACAAGATGTACTACTCTAAGAGCTTGCTATGTACAAAAATGCAGTTGGCCAGTTTGGTATGGCGCGAGCAGTAAGAAACAGAGACCAAATGTCCCCTGGTAAGTGGGTTGATGTAGTTGTCTTTATAGCTACTTAAATTATTTGACTTATTTATAATTACAAACCTTTAAATTATTTTTTCTATAGCTGAATGGTGGTCGATATTTGGTCATCAAACTCCAACCTTGCGAAAGTTTACCATAAAGTAGTAAGTTTAACTTGTAGTGCATCCGGATGCGAGAGAAATTGGAGCATGTTTGAACATGTGAGAACAAGATTTATTATATTCTAATTTCTATATTACATTATTATTAGTATCTATTAATTAGTCTCTACAACTTATGTGCAGTTTAATTCAAAAAAAGGAATAGGCTTAACCTAAAGCGTCTCAATGATCTAGTGTACATAGTACAATAGAACATTGAAGCGTAGTTATAGACTTTTTGTATTGCTTGACTTTTACAATTGCTTGTCTTATGAATTATGGAGTCATTCAAGTTCTAGACTTTTAGTATCTACCATCTACTTTTAATTTTTGAATTGAAATATTTGCTAATATATTATTGCTATTGAGATTTTGATTATTTCTATATGCAATTAAATATTTTATTTTTTTGGTATTTATTGGCGCCGCACTTCAAAAAGGCGAGCGTCTCGCCACTCACCTCTAAAAAGGCGAGGCTGACCCTTGTCGCCTTTTGTTGCCACACGCTGTCCAAAACACTGACCTAAACTCCAAAAATAGATGTCTAAGAATGTTAAAGGAGGCTAAAGAAAAGAATATAATCTAGCAGATTACCAATTCAACCAACACAAACACCATATATGATAATAAACATGTTATGTACATCAAACATATCCTTACCACCCAAAATATTGCGAGTAAACCATTCTGCTGAAGAGTCGGCCTTCTGCCTCACCAAAAAAAGACGGTTGAATTGAAAAGATCTATTGTAGAAATTTCAACCAGAAGAGAATTAACTTCAAAATGTAGCCCCAGACAGCAAGATAAGCTTTTGAAATAATAAGAAATTATCTCGTACATTTGCAACAACTAAATAAACCAATGGAACAGCACAGCAGTGCCTTAACTTGCAAAGAAGTAAACAGAGAACCTTGAAGAAGAGAGAACCCAAAAGAGGAATTATAAACTAGGGAGACTCCAATGCAGTCACAGTAACTGAATTTCATACTGTTGCTACTAATATTTGTTCACATCACAAAACTTAGCATCTCATTTGTATGGCATGGTATTATTTATTTACCACTAAACTACATCTGTCAGTGACCAGTCCTAAGAAAGGAGAGATCGAAACATTACTAGCCTAGGTTAGTGAATAAGCTTGTGGAATAGGCAAACTAGCTTAAAAGAACGCCAGAAGGAGCCAGGAATTTCAAGATTAACGGGTTAAGAATCATGAAACCAGGATGCATCCTCAAGGCATGAGAGAACATCAGAAAATTAAAAAAACTGATGGGAATTGTGAAGTGCTGAAAGAGATACGCACAAAAAGGGCCCTATACAAAATAGAAAAATAAATTAAAACTAGTGTTGTGGCAGAATACGATCGCCAAGAGAAGCTTCTCCTAACCCCAACTCAGATGTTATGTGATAAGCATTTCATTCTTCGAAAGATTATGTATTATGAAGAAAAGCTTTAATTATCTTCACTGGAAACTGATTCCCTTCTACCAAAACCTCATTTACATGTCATCTAAACCTAGGAGATTTCAATCTTAGAGCATAAACGTGTGCTTTTTTCATCATTAGAACATTGTAAGTTACGTGACAACTTAGGCACCCTGTTATCCTAATGTCCTGAAAACAGAGAGAATGCAGGACAACATTTATCCTCTCGAGTCCGAAACCCAAGTGCCCCTGGGTCGAAGCACAAAACTGAAATATGTACAGAAAAAAAAACTGACAGCATGGTGCAGTCTAATTTTAAATTACCATAATCTTTTATCTAAAATAGGTTCGTGAAAAAAATCAATTCAAAACAACTTGAAAGTGTAGAAACATAACATTAGAGAATAGGAAGAAACTGCATAAAGATCTTGCATACAAGGCCCCCTCCATCAAGAAAAACATTAATCCAATGACAGTCTGTTAACCAACAGCCACCAGTTTTAACTTTTCACATTAATTCTTGTACGGCTGTACTGATATATCAATCTACTGGTTGCTATGGCACATTATTCCACAGCTCATAAACCGGTCAATTTTAGTATACATGGAACAGACACCATACAAAGACAAAAAGATGTACTTACTGAACTTCAATGTTAACAACGGGAAAGTATCTTAGAGCAATGACAAAATGTCTCACCAACTACTACGCCTCAATTCCAAGCCAACTGGGTTCAGCTATATGGACCGTCAATATGATTTCATTCCATTTGAACCAGTTTCATTCTAGTATTCAATAATTTAGACTAGAGTAAATTGAAGTTCTCTACATTTTCTAAAAACTAAGACAGTAAATCGTAAAAAGGGACGTTAAATCTTTATCTTCAGCTGCTAACGGAATAGTATATTCAGGGATCACATTTTCTATGTATTTGTGCCTCTGCATTTTTTTCTTTTCTCTACTTTATGTATCACTGCAACCCAAAAGTGGCCATAAGAATCCCTCTTAAAGAAGTGGATATTCAGTTAACAAAAAAAGTGAAGTGGACATTCCAATATATGCCGCTTTTTACTCTAGAGGCTGCAACGTCAAACTGTGAACTGTCAGGGCCAAAACTGATCTTCACATACAAATTATTTTTCAAAATAGACTGTAAAATTTTGGTTAGAAAGTGGATAGTAGAACTTCTATACCATTTCTTTGTGGAAAGTATTCTTCAGTTGACCAACAAATAAAAGGAATACAGGAAATTCTATGATCTGATGACTTCTATGGTTATTATATAAGGATCAGGTCTGCACTATCCCATGTCCAAATAAGCACCACAATTAGTTGCTATTTCTGTCCCGAAGCACTGAACGAGCACTAGAAGATAGAGGTAATTCCACAGCATACATTTTATAGAAACTCTTGCATAAGAACTGAAACTAAAGTATAACAATGTTTAATTAGCAGGAAATTTCCCTAAACCACGTTGCATAATCAAGGAAAGTGCAGAATATAGCTACAGATCCACTAGGACTAAGTTGACATAAATCATCCTAATACGGGAGAAAATTTCAAAACCATGGGAAAACAACTTAACTGCCACAGAAACTTCAAATCGAAAACATCTCCAACAACAGGGCAGCAACCTGAAATGACAAAGCTTGGATAAAAACCCCAGAAAAAAAAAAGACTGTAAAGCTAATCACCTACATTGCGATGCAAACGCTTGACTGAAGGCTTAGTTACAAGCATCAATCACGGCCTTTCACTCCCTATTTACCATCCCAGGCTCAAGTTTTTCTACCACGGCCCTCGAACACTGAGTTTCTAGTCTTGCCTTTCTCTTTAACTGAAGCACGATCACTAAAAGTCCTACAAAATGGTAGCAAAGGAATAACAATCTATGCTCTGGAATTTGTCGGTGTTACAAAATCTATCGAACACTCACTTCTGTTTCTTTCGGTTTTGCTCCTTGATAAACCTGACCATATCCATAGCCATATCCTGGTGTTCTCTAGTCTGTGAATGCATATCTAGGCCCTCAACAGTTTCACAGTCAATCTTGCAAATGCGGCACCACCCCATGCTAACGGGCTTCCTCTTTCTTGGTCTATCAAAGGAGTCCACATCACCCTGAAAGGTTGGAATTAACAAAAAATTAATAAAGGATATCCTAATTTCATGCACATAATGACCATCACATTACAATTCTATAAAGTTCAATTTTTAAGAAATAACATACTAATGAAGGAAAATGAACAAGATAATTACAGGGTTCGCAACGTAAGACTTACTGCATAAAGCCCGTGATTCGGAAATCCCGGGACAGGATACCTGCTCCTGAAGCCAGGCTCCCCAAACCGTGGCATACCAGGTTTGCTGCGTCCAATTGATTCACCGAAACCAGGAATATCTCCAAACCCAGACAACTCCCCCATATAACCACGGCCAGCAAAGGGACCAAAGCCAGCAGGTTCACCAAAACGTAAATGACTTGGTAATTTCTGAGGATCTAAAGGCTCAACATGATGCAAATGACTCGGCATGTCTTTTCCAAACAGATCACCACCCCGGACATGTTTGTAAGGACGACCAAAGGTAGTATGCTCGCTACCTCTCAAATCCCCAAGACCATCAATCTCGCCTCCATGTGAATTGCCAGGCAAAGTTTGGAACCTACCATCAGAGAATAAACCACCAGCTGGATTGGAAGGTAAATTGAAAGGCCCAGACCCTTCAATAAATTGACGTGGCTCTCTGCCACCAATATCTTCAAAACTTGAGTGACTTACAAATCCACGTGGTGGAAGGTTAAAGAACTCCCCATCAGGGTTTCTGGCAGACATATAATCCATATGATGCACACCAAATCCAGAGCCTGCCCTTTTTCTATCATCATCCTGCGGACCAAGCGGTGCTTCTCTTTCTCCACTATCCTTGAAATGCATCGAACTAGAAGGATGATATGGAGGCAATAATCTGTTAGGTGGAACCCCAGCACTGGGCTCAAATTTTGATCCAGAATCATATCCTAATCCGCGAGGTGGTTTGTCAAGTGGCTGTGATGCTGCAACAACAAAGTTCATTATTTAGTGAAATTAGTTAGGAAATTGATTCTAATTCTTCTTGATAAATTATATAGGAAATAATTGAATATCAAATTCCAACTCACCTTGATCGTGAGGTACTGGTAAAGGACTTAGATGTGCCCCCATAGGCGCCTTCAACCTTTTATCCCAAGCTGATTCCATACTTCTAGGTTGGCCAAATGGAACCTCATCAAAGGCCCCTGGGAGAAATGGGTTTGGCTGATTTCCATCAAGCCGGTTCACCCTTTGGTTTTGAAACATTTCAGCTTCTGCTGGATTAACAGTGTGTTGTGTTCCACTAGGAAATTCAGGACAACTTAATGGTGCTCTTCCCATTCCCCTTATTCCCTCTCGGAAATCACCTGGTGGAGGAAAATGACCATGCCCTCTAGCAAAGGGCATTGTAGAACCTGGACCAGGGATAGCACCAAGGGGGGCACTACTAGGCTGCTTCAGGAATTGTGGGTGATGATCACGAAAATTCAATGGCTGACCAGCCTGAGGCACATCCCCTGAAGGCATCATTGCATTGGGGGGGTATCGGGGACCTTGGGCGTAAGAAGAACGGCCTGCAGGTTGCATTGGTGGTATTATCATAGGACCAACAGACCTTTGTTGAGCAGACTGTCCATACTTTGGTGGTGGCACCTCATGCGCATACTGCTGAATACCCCCTCTGTCAACGGTAGCATCATGTGAATTTCTTCCAGGGTTCAGATTCTTAATTGAACCATCAACGGCATCAGAAGATGAATGATTTGCCAAAGCCTGGTCCAGTTCTTTTGGAGCATCATCATAGGCATATTTCTCTGGCTTAACTATTGCATCAGCTGATTTGGCATCAGATGTAGGCACCAAAGAATTCTCATGTCCCTCTTCCTTAACAGTACTTTTGTCCATAAGCTCACCTGAATCACCCTTACGAACATCTCTATCACTGCTGGCCCTCTGTCTATACTCATCAATAGCTTTTCTACGCTTTTGTTGTTCATCTTCCAAGTCAGCTTCAATTCTTGGGGCCATTGCATCAATTGGTTTCACTGCAAGGGAACTTAGATCCTTTTGAGCATTATCCTGGGGAGGAACTCCCACTTCTGGCCTTCCTGCAGTTTTGTTAGGTAACTGATCACCTTTACTTTCTAGGGCTGACCGTTTCTTCTGATCCATTGACTCGTGCTCTTTGCTTGTGCGGTTCCCATAACTTGGATTCATTTGTGGCTGGCTTACAGCAGGCTGGACAGGTCTAACCTGGGCTGCAGTATTATATCCACCATGAGGCTGAGAAATCACCTGGACATGATTTTGGATATCATGCCTTCCTATATATGATTGAGATTGTTGAGGTTGTGGAGGAGGTGGTAAGGCGACATTTTGCTGTGGCTGAATATATGCATGCAAACTTTGAGGCACCACATTAGGAAGACCTTGAGGGCGGAACTGAGACTGCAATGGCTGCTGGTGAGTAAAATGACCTTGTTGGTGTGACTGGCTCGGAAATGGACCAGGAAATGTATGCTGTTGACTGTATTGTTGAGACATTGGCTGTTGATTAGGCAGAACAGGATGTTGCTGAATTGAGTGTCCTGCTTGTTGGGCAGTAGGATAAAGTTGACACTGTGCAGGAGCTTGATCTTGAGAAGGTACCAGCCCCGGTTGCTGATTAGTGACTAGACCATGAGGTGGGCGCATTAAAGGAGGTTGTTGAGGAACCTGACCATGAGTTTGAACCGGAGGCATAGACCTACTAGTAGGATGTGGACCCATTGGAGGTTGCTGTGTAATCCCCATAGGCGCTTGCTGCATGGGCTTTGGTTGTGGATAGGAATGGAAACCTGAAACTGTATTGGCTGTTGAATGGAGGGTCTCACCCGATACATGAGCAGGCTGGCTAGCCTGAGGAGGGCGCAATTGGCCATGAGATTGTGGATGATGTTGCACATTTATTTGCGGTTGAAGTTGTGAATGAGGTTGTGGTTTCACAGGAGGATGCAGTTGGGCTTGAGAAGACGGGGGGAGATGAACCTGGGCGGGAGGCTGCTGATACTGTGGCACCTCCACATGGTGGTGAGGTTGTTGCATTGGATAGGGTTGCGAATATGGTGGAGGCTGAGTAGGTGGCTGAGCACGAGAAGTTGGATATATATGTGATGGAATTTGGGTATGAGGTTGCATAGTAGGTGGGAGCTGCTGCTGTGGGTTGACTTGAACCTGGATTTGATTCTGTTGTGCCAGAGCTTGAACCTGTGGTTGAGTCTTCCCTTTAGGTAGAGCTTGCATTTGAGGTTGAGGTTGAGGTTGAGATTGGGGATTAAGTGGTTGCGACTGGGGCTGGGGCTGGGGCTGGGATTGAGGCTGTGCTGGGACCGGGGTCTGGGGTTGTGCTGGTGGCTGCATGTAAGTCTGAGGTTGTTGCTGATATTGTTGGATGGGTTGCTGCTGATAAGGATAGTATTGTTGATAAGTTTGCTGTTGATAAGGATCATATCCAGCATATTGCTGATAATACTGTTGATATTGCTGCTGATACCACTGCTCTGAAGTAGGCACACCAGCTGAAGCTGTAGCAAGAGCCTGAGAGCTGACATTTGTTTGCTGATTGGGATCTTGTGCAGGAGGCAGAGAAGCAGTTGTGGTTTGAGGGTTTGGTGTCTGAGATGCTGGAGTTCCTGATTGAGCTGTAGTTTGATTCGAGTCAGCACCAGCAGCAGTGGTGACTGCACCAGAGCTGGGATTATCTTGGGCACCATTAGCTGTCTGTTGTGCAGGATATACACCCTGGATAGAAGATATGCTAAGAAACTATCCATTATAAGAAAGATGTTTTACTTATGTATGAAAAGCACTCACAGGACAACTCAGGGCATGCTCATGTACTTGTCGATGCACAATCTGAACTCCACATCTATTGCATATAACTGGGGAATTGCCAAAGGAACAGCCAGAACAATGGGAAGTGCAATCAGACAAGGGACCTTCCCATGTACATCCACTTCTGTGATAGAGACAACGCACTATAACTCTGCATATGCTTTCAGCAAGTGTCTTGTCTGACTCAATGAGGGGCTGTGAGAAGAAAAGTAGATGCAACACATTCAAAATACCAAGAGTAGCAAAAGCATCAGCAATTATCTAAAAAGAAAATGTACAGGGAGCTCACTTTAGAGTCTGCTTCAGTCACCAAGTATCCATCATAGGGACAGGCCCGGCTCCCATTGGCAACATGGGCCATACAAGGTTTGCAGTAGAGATGAGTGCACTGTGATTGGACGGCTTCATTAGGGAATACGAGTGTGCGACAAACAGGACAGAAATACTCTCCGGGATAGGTATGGATGTCAATTATGCATTCAATATCAAAACCCATGTCAACTCAAGAGTAAAAAGTCAGTTCCCACAACACATCAATGCATTTATGCTTCTGGTAGATTAAAGTTGATCCTTAAGTGCGAACTGCAAAGCTCGTCAAATAACTACAATTAGAAACACCATAATGAATGAGATACACATTCAGGTAATAAAAGACACAAAAGAATTAAGGCAAAATCAAAACTTAAAAAGCCACAAATGTGTCCAACTTCCATGCCCTAACGCTGAATACTCGTTCAGAATGATGTTTAAAACAAGAAATCTAAAGCTGAACTAGGTCTTGCTGCTAGGATGTCATCATTAAAACAAAGGTTTTCGGTTAAGATTTACTGTAACGGGAAAGGATACATATACACAAACAAGCACGTGCAAAGGAAATTCCAGTAAAGCAAATTCAAACTATTCAGTAAACCCTGATAAGTCACCGCAGATCGACAGATTTCAATCCTAATAAGTCACCGCAGATCAATAACCACTAAACATTGCACACAAAAAAAAACAATACACTACTTGCGAACATTCACCAAATATGACAATGCAGACATCACTCCGCTACATACATAGATATTTAAAATTTAAAAAAAAAAAGGACGGAAGGGAAGATTACATGCCTGGTGTTGGTGCACTATTCAAAATGCTTGCCGGAAAATTCTAGGGTTTATCGAAGGCCGATTGAGCAATCAAGTGAATTGGCGACACAATGTCTAGTGAGGAGAGGAGCAGCAGACTGGATGTCAAACTAGCTGAACCTAGCGAAGCGGTGATTATAAATAAGGAGTTTTTCGTTTCGATTATTTGTGAAGCAGACAAATAAAGGCGTTGGGGGTGGCTTTAACCCTAAATCATAACTCCAAGTAGGGGTCTACAAAACCGGATCGGATCGAAAAACCGGACCGGTGGATTCCGGTACGGTCCTTGGTCCGTCAAAATGGTGGATTTCGGTTTTCCTATCCGATCCGGGTAAAAATCAGAATTTTTCGGTCCGGACCGGAATGGACCGGACTTTTCTTTTTTTTTTAAATGAATTTTCAATATTGAAATTGACATTCCCGGACACATTACCATGAAATTTGAACGTTGAAATATATTATATATCACGAGATATTTAGCTTTGAAAATAGAAAAAACGTAACAATTTAGGGCGAATTCAAATTGAGCAGGGAAAAAGACGTTTTTCCGAAAATTGGTCTGGCCGCGGTTTGACCACCCCGTATCGAAACGCGAAATCAAAAAAAAAAAGGTGAAACGAACGTTCGAGCGCAAAGTTATGATCATGTATAGTTTGATCAATTTACAACTACTTTACTTTCTTCTCTCCCTACCTATAATTTATGTTGATGCTTCAGGAATGTCCAAAATTCCAAATAAAAAATATAAATGTGGTGTGTAACTTTAATTAATGAGTAGTTCGTATACGAACCAAGTACATTTGGTGGTTTTCTTTAAGTTAGTCATATTAATGAAATAAAGTATATTGAAGGATAAGGAAAAAACAAACATATTTAATGAGATTGATAAACGAAGACATTGTTAAAAATTTATAATTTATAATTTATAAATTGCATTTAACAAAAAAAAACCGGTCCAACCGGTCCAAAACCGGGACCGGACCGGAATATTCCGTTCCGGTCCTCGGTCCGGAAATTTCCGAATTCCAATTCCGATTCCGGTCCGATCCGGTTCTGGACCGGTGAACACCCCTAACTCCAAGCCTACCAGATATTTTGACTCCAAAATTACCTTATATATATTATATATTCCGCCACGACTTGCATTTTTTTATTTTATTGTTACACACATTCAACACCACATTTTAATTGTAATTAGTTTTCGTGTAAACGTGTATCCCATTTGACAATAAATACTATAGAAAAATTATAATTATATATGAACTTTATCATTAAATTCCTTGTAGTTAAGATTTTTATTTTTGATTATTCATTACTAATATGTCGTTAAATAAGACTTGTAATGAATTTTATTGATTAACTTTTCATCGTGAATTCATATTTATTTAATAATAAAATAATATTAAAAATTGAGAGTTTTCATTTACATTAGAATAAGTGTACCAAAAACAAATAATGACAATTCATTTAGAATATATTATATTTCTTACTATTTCATCTTTGTTACTTTAAATTTGCATCTTACCAATCGACATTTAACATTTAACATTATACATAATCAATTTTGCTCTATTTCTAAAAAATTTACCACTAATATTTTTCTTATTTAGCAAATTTATATACTTAAGTGTTTTTCAATTTGAAAAATATATTTATTAATATGAGGAATTTGAAAAAGAATAAAATTAATTCGTTTGCTAATTAGTTAATTCAAAATTTTAATTATTTATTCACAACATCAAAGTTTTCACGACCCGAACCCCGGGCCCGCGACTGGTGCCCTACCCGGGCACCCTTCTACCCATTCATCCCAATTAACCCGCGGAAGATAAAGATACTCATCATCATTTTTTTTACAAACAAAGGCAAAGCCGGCAGGGCCGCCGCTATATATGTTACACCCCGTAGTTTCAGGATATGTATATGAGGACGTACGCAAGAGAATGCGATTTTAAGTTTGAAAAGGAAGAAAGATTTCTTTTTCCTACGAAAATTAGTCTGAACCTCGTGAAGGAAAAAGGTTTATTATTGGGAATTGGATTCTCGATTTTGGTAATTGAGACTTTTAGAATTTATAAGAATTATGGAATTTTATTTCCAGATTTGGTCATGTGGGGGGCCCACCCGGGAAATTTTACGATTTTGTGGGGCCCACAAGGTTTTCGATATTTGACCAATTATTGATATTTTGGGGAGATGAAATATTTTGAACGAATAGGATGGCGACACGTGTCACCCCCATGTGGCCCATGTTGGGCGAATTGGTTGAGCCAAGTGGCAAGCCACTTGTCTCAAGATATTTGTTGGACAAGTGGCTTGTGGGACCCACACACTTGTCTCCAATCTCAACCACACACGTGTTTTAATCCTAGCCCTTGGTTGTCTTATATATACACACCTAGAGGTTGAAGACTTCAACACTTAGTAAATTTTGAGCAAAACCTTTGCTCTCTAAATGGTGTTCTCGGCCAAGGTTGGACAGATTTCAGCTAACTTTGAAGAGGTATATCTCCTGGTATACGAGGAGTTTTTAAGTGTTTCAGAAGCCTAAAATGAAGTTCGTCGAGTCTAGTTTCCAACGCAATAAACCGTTCATCAATCGGACATCGGAGTAAAGAGTTATGGACGTCACAAGTTCAGCTGACAAAACAGTGAGCAAAAACGCTACACTAGGCCGAAAATGAGGGTGAAAATCTAGGCTTGTTCGTCGACTTTCGGAAGCAAAAACTTGAAGAGAAGTTGGTTATAAGCTTGCGGTGGATGCTTGTGTATGATTAGAACGTAAAGAAAAGGAGCTAAACATACTAAGGATCGACTTTAGATCTTGGAATAATTTTGGGCCTATTGAGGTAATAATCTGTCCTTTTAGTGAAGTTGGAAATTACATATGTTAGTAGTATATGTTTGAGTATATGATATGTGGAAGGAAGATTGAAAAGATTTGGACCTTAATAAGATGTTAAAAACCGAAATTGGCATGCTAGCCATTAAAGTTGTTAAAATCGAGAATTGGCATGCTAGCCATTAAAGTTGTTAAAATCGAGAATTGGCATGCTAACCATTAAAGTTGTTAAAACATTACCTATTAATTGTTGACATGAAGGAATCTTGTTGATAACAAGTTAATGTAACTTATATAAAGATTGGAATATAAGTTGGAATAATAAAGACGTAATGAAACAAGTATTGGCATCTTGTAGCCAAAATCGGATTTTGATTGTAGTAGTTGGCCAAGAACAACAACTAAAGGACTGGACTAATAGATTGTATTAGTGGACTAATGAACTGTTTTTACATTTGGACTATGGACTTTTTTTACATTTGGACAATGGATTGTTTTTACATTTGGACTATGGACTGTTTTTACATTGGACTATGGACTAGTGTTAGTGGACGGTTTTTGGTAGATTAAGGGGCTGAATCTTACACGTCCAGCAGGCGTGTAATCCCCTTTGACTTGTTGTATTGTTGCGCCTTAAATATGGCATTTGGTTATTGATTTCGGACCTTGAAAATGGTGGAAAAGTACGTAGAAACAGGGGAAGTGCTACCCAATTTTTCGTAGAATAAGAGACCTTATGCTTAGAAATATTCTACGAAGAAAACTAGAAGTTGATAGACGTGTTATGGTTATTATAGGTTGATATTCTACGCGCGGCATATTCGACTTGGCAAGTGGATTTAGCCGAGGAGGTATGTGAACTCTTCCTATCCTCTTGAGCATGATTATTATGAAATATATAGTACGGTAGACGTACGTGTGTTAAATGAATTTGGTTTCAGTTTTGATGTCTTTGATTGACTTCTAAATCTTAAGAGCCTTGAAATATTCTAAAAAGTTGTGAAACATTATTCAGAAAACAAATTGATACTTGGTTTTAAAAGAATAAGTTCTCTTGGTTTCTCAAAAGAGTGTGATTGTTTTGAATTGCTTAAAAGTATAAGTGTTATAATAGCTTTATGGGAAGTTAGTTATAACGACTTGAGGAGGATAAAAAGAACGGTTTACTTACTTGATTATAAAAGCCTTGTAATGATTTCTGAAGGTGTAGTAAGTTGGTTTGATAGGTAAACGTGTTATGATACTCAGGGTGTTAGTGTCTTGAGACTTTTTGTGTTAAGGAGGTTTTCCTAATTTGCTTATGTTGTTTACGATGGCCGGTTGCGTTTGTATTATATCACTTAAACCTCTGACCATGTTACGTTGTTCATATTATGCGGACTGAAGGGGGGAGTCCAGGAATTACTGCGGGTTTGCTACCCCCGATGCGAGGAATACCTCATGCGGGTCCACGCGACCTATGCGGACTGAAGGGGGGGAGTCCAGGAATTACCGCGGGTTTGCTACCCCCGATGCGAGGAGTACCTCATGCGGGTCCACGCGACCTATGCGGACTGAAGGGGGGAGTCCAGGATTAAGGTTTGCACAATGATACTATGGGCGAATAGCCCTAGTTTGATCATTGGCTGTCTATTCAGAACCGACCAGGTTACACCTATTTGCTCTCATATATACTATGGCACTGTATCGCAATTGGTTTTTCATACATACGTATACGTGGATTTGTTTTGGACTATTGTGATTTCATTCTGATGCATTTCACATACTTGGTACTGTTATCGACCTCCTTGGCTGTGTTCATGCCGCAGGTAGAGGTATATCGGTTATTGATCCTCGCTCATAGGATCACAGTTCTGCGTTTTGGAAAGCTCCGTTTCTCCGGAGGCTTATCTTTTTGGTATGGTTCCCTGTCAGTATAGGTACAAGTACATTCAGGGGTATGGGCCCTGTCCCATCATAGTTGTTATGTCAAAAACTCTTAGAGGTCTGTAGTCCTGTTGTGAGTTGGGTTTGTAAAGGATGTAATTGTTCGGGTTTTTGATATATATATATATATATATATATATATATGTTGAAAGGCGACCTTGTCGGTTAGCCTGTTTCTTATTTTACATTGTTCCATATCTATGAGTTTATTCCGCTGGTTTTCTCTGATGTATACCTACTATGGTGCCCGGGTAAGACACCAGTTGTGGGGCCGAGGTCGGGTCGTGACAAAAGTGGTATCAGAGCAGTTAGTACTCGGAAAGTGTCTACAGATCATATCTAGTAGAGTCTTGATTATCGGTGTGTTGTGCACCACACCTATAATCAAGAGGCTACAGGATATTTAGGATTGATTTTCATTCTTCTCACTCTAAGATCGTGCGATAGAGCTGTGTTGTTAGGGTAGTCTCTCCCTAACGAGTTATGTTGATTACAGCTATGAGAAAGGCAACAGTGACCCGAAAAGGGATGATATGGATTGCGTATCCAGGTTGGTAAGAATTGTTGTATAACTGGTATCATAATGTACGACTATTCAGATTTATGTATGAGGGTCATATATGTGTTGCCTAGGATGATTGAAGATTACCAAGAATTGGTAAGGACTAATAGATACCGGGAAGGTATGAAACAGTTTAATGAATTATCATCAAGGTTTTATGTGCTAATTTAAAATAACTAGGAAATGATGAGTTGTCTGAGAGGGTAATGAACCCTAAAGAAATCATGTTAAGAGACTTAATGGAAGACTAAGTAAATGGATTAAGCTACGTGGTATGCTTAAGAGAATTGTACGGATAAGATCCGTATGGAGTAATTATGGTTGTTGGGGTTAAGACAACACGATTATGGATTTATGAGAGGTTATCTTACCCGTATGCGGGGAAAGGTAATGTAGGCTCGGGGCATGGAAATTGTGAGCCTTAGAATATTGATAACCGCTGAGACCTTAGGTGTATAAGCCTTCTCGGGTAGTAAGAATTGATTCAGACAAGGAATAAAAATTAAGTGCGACTATGAGTCGGGTTGTGGACCAAATACGGGTCAACCCATGCTTTGAATTGAGCAGGTCAATTGAGGTGGTCCCATTCGTGTGGTCATGGGGGTGTAAGGCCCAAATCTATTTAATCGTTGTACGAGTTCGTGGACGAGTTCCACTGGAACCGGATCGTAAGTGTCACGAACCGATCCCGGGCCCGTGACTGGTGTCTTACCCGGGCACCCAAGTAGATATACATCAGAGTAACCAGCGGAATATAAAAACAAAGACATGAGATAAAGAGTAAAATGAGAAACAGTCTATCCCAGAAAAAGTTGCCTTTCGGCATGTATATACATATCAAGTCTGACAGTTACATCCCAAAATTTACAACAGGACTACAGACCTCTAAGAAAGTAAACAATTATGGCAGGACAGGGCCCCGCCATACCCTGAATGTACATAAAGCTACAATGACAGGGAGATCATACCCAAAAAGATAAGCCTCCGGAGAAACGGGCCTTTTCCAAAAGCAGAAACGGTGATCCTAGGAGCGGGGATCAACAACAGGAGTACCTCTACCTGCGGCGTGACGGCCCGAAGGAGGTCGATCTACAAGTACCAAGTATGTGAAAGCGTAAAAATCTTGAAATGAAATCATAGCATTTTAAAACCAATTACAAATACGTATGAACAACCAATTTAACCGCACATAGTGCCACAGCATAAACAAGAACAAAATAGATATAACGTAACTGGTCTTTTCTAGGCCGCTAATGATCGAAGCAAGGCCAATGTTATACCCCGTAGTTCCAGAGTATGTATGTGAGGACGTACGTACATTTGTATAAACCCTAATTAGGTTAAGGATGAAGTTGTGAACTTTCAACGGAAAAGATTCCGAACCTTGTGAAGGAAATTTTACGCTTAATATTTTAACCAATTACGGATTTTTCCGAGAGATGAAATATTTTGGACCAATAGGAGGGCGACATGTGGCACCCTTAGGTGGCATGTTGGACTAAACAAGTGGGCAAGTGGCAGTCAAGTCAAGTCTTGGAAGATATTTTTTGTGGTGCAGTGGAGGTTGGGCGTTTTTGGGTGCAGTGGCTAGGAACATGTCTCTTTGTTGTGGGGACATATGTCCCCAAAGTTGTGGTGGACATATGTCCCAATGTTGTGGTGGACACTTGGTGGAAGACTCCACTCACACAAGCTACCTAATCTACACCTCCATTTGCTTGAATCTTGGCCCTTGATTGTTATAAATACCCCTTAAGTGCAAGACTTCTTCATCCACTTAAACAAATTCCAAGTCTCCAAAATCCTCCCATTTGTTGTAGTATCTCGTCCAAAACTCCTTCCCCTCGAGAAGTCTCTCATGAAACACCCCTTGGTAGAAAAATTGTCTTGAGTATTGTTACTATTCCAAAATACCTTAGCCTAAATCCCTTGTAGTATTCCCAAGTTACCTCTATACTAAAAGCCCGGAAATACTACTTTATTTCCTTTAGTCACAAAACGAAACCCTAGGAAAATCTTCATAGTTGATTGAAGTATTAAGTAGAAGTTATTTAGAAACTTCTAAGGGTTTCTTGGTGCGAATTGGAGCGTACAGAATAGGAGCTAAACTGTCACGACACGACCCCGGGCCCGCGACTGGTGCCCTACCTGGGCACCCTGTTCAGGCATACATCAGAGAAATAGCAGCGGAACATACATGAAACTTATAAAATTAAAATAACGACAAATTAAACAACAGGTTAGCCGATAAGGCTACCTTCCTGGACACATATACATATACATAACAACAGCAGTTACATCCCTTTCTTTTTTACAAGCCGACCCACAACATGTGACTACAGACCTCTAAGAATTACTACTGCGGCGGGACAGGGCCCCGCCATACCCCTGAATGTACATAAGTCTACCACATCAGGGAAACCGTACTAAAAAAGCCTCGGAGTGAAAGGGCTTCTTTCCAAAATCGAACATAGATCCTAAGAGCAAGGATCACCAACGCGTATTACTATCACTGCGAGCATGAACGCGGCCCGAAGAAGTCGATTAACAGTGCAGTATGGAACAGAAATAAAATGCAATAACCAAAACATATCTGTATAAAAGAATGTCCTTTTAACTCCTGAAACCAATCATATATTAACCGTTCCTTTCCTTCTTTCGATAAGATTTAACAACATATTCTTACATACTTACTTAAGAGTTTAATCCACCTTTTTCTCATAACTTACATATCTTACATAACATAATCCGCCCATTTGCGGGACACGGTGTCTTGATGAATCATGTGACATAATCCGCCCGCTGGGGCTCGGTATCTTGTGGAATCATATAACATAATCAGCCCGCTGTGGGGCTCGGTGTCTTGTTGAATCATATAACATAATCCGGCCCGCCTGTGGGGCTCGGTGTACTGTGGAATCATATAACATAATTCGGCCCGCCTGTGGGGCTCGGTGTACTGTGGAATCATATAACATAATCCGGCCCGCCTGTGGGGCTCGGTGTAAGATGACGTAACGGCCATGTGAAGGCTCGGGGTAATATGGCGTGTCCGCCTATGTGTAGGCTCGGTGTATCTCATAACGTAATCCGCCTATTTGTAGGCTCGGTGTATTTCATAACGTGTCCGCCTATTTGTAGGCTCGGTGTATTTCATAACGTGTCCGCCTATTTGTAGGCTCGGTGTGATTTTCCTTACATAACATTTTCAAACCATCTCTTCACTTCTTCTTAAGTCGTCATAACAACTTCCCATAAAGCTATTATAACAACCTTTCATTTTAGAGAACTTAAGACACTTTTATTTTTACAACATCAGGAAAACTAGATCCAAAAATACTACGTACATACATACTTAAAAAGAATCATAGAACTCCTTTCTTTTTAAAGCTCAAGTCACATACTCTTTTGGAAGCCATCTTAACTTTTGAAATAAATTAAGAAGCCATACTTTGTAAAATTAAGTCATTTCCACTTATAAAATCAAGGCTTATAGCCTTAACACCTCGTAGCATACACTCTTTCAAATCATGTCGCCTATACTTTAGAAATCAAGTCTCATAACTTGAAAAATAAAGTTTCATAATCCTTTAAAGAAAATCAAAGTTCATAGTCTTAAAACTTCATAACATACATTCTTTAAAGTCCATTTACTTATACTTGTAAAATCATGTCATCTACACTTTTAAAACCAATCCCCTTTTTACATATAAATTCAAGTCATTTTCAAACATAAAAATCAACTTACATACTTACTTTAAACAAATCAAGACACATAGCCTTTAAATCAAATCTCATAATTTTCTAACTATTCTTACTAACGTCTCCCATAAGACCTAGTAAGGACTTAGGACAATTTAAACATACTCTTAACTTAGATTCAACAATGTAAATACTTCTTAACTTCTAAGAGTAGAAGGAATCTTGAAATACTATCACATGGATATTTCATACGTAGGATCATGCCAAAGAAAGTAGAGGTTCACATACCTCGCGACGATTGTCGACAAGTAGCAAAATGCTCCAAAGTACTTCAACCTTGAGCTATTCCATTCTTCAAGTAGGATACGCTAAACTTAGTACTTAAACCTATCATGGCCACAATACGTCCATTAACCTCTTACTTTAAACGTAGAATATCCTAAGTGCCAAGTCACTAAATTCTACGGAAAATCGGACATCACCTCCTTTGTTTTTACTAACTTTGCCACCTTTTTCAAGGCCGAATACAATAACCAAACAGCCCCAATTGGCTCACCACAATCTATAAGGTAGTCCAATACAAATGAATAACAAACTATTACAAACTATAAGTACAAATTCGGCCACCTTAAGTTCAACAATACAAATTCTTAACCAATTTCCAATTCAATCCAAATTGGTAGCATAACATGATATCAAGTCGCATTTGATTATATCAACCATAATCTTCAAGTAATTAACATGCGACTATTCTAATAACGATCAAATTGTAATCCAACTTAACATGGCCTACATTACATTTCGAACTTCCAAGACTACAATTGATCTATAATCCTTATAAACTTTAACTTAACAACTTCATGCTAGCAACATGTAAAGCTAACAACAACAATATAATTATATAATCTTGTAACACTTTTAAAAGACAAGATTATACCTTAACGATTCCTAATCCAATTCCAATCCGAAGTCGCTCCTTAGTAGTTTAGAACCTCTCCAAGACACTTCAATCCGTTTGTTGAGACCCTTAGAACCATACCAACAACTTTCCTTCAAACTTCCAATCCAAAACCTAGAAAGCCACTAGGTTTTCACTTTGCGACTAATACGAAAACTCTCTTTTTCCGGGATTTTTCTATTGAGATACACTTACATAACACTCATGAACCTTGGTTTAAAGTGGGGGAATTATTGGACAACAATTGAAAATTTTTCCTTCAAACCCTAGCCCATGGCCGAGAGCTTCCCAACGTTTTCATCAATTTCTTGAAAAAAAAATGCTAAGTGTTAAGCCTTGTCTTGCACTAGGGAGCTTATATAAATAAATGGAGGGTCAAGATTAGAACAAATGGGTGGTTTGGATGCTTTTCACATGGATCAAGCCAAGTGGCATTGACCTAGTCAACAATGTCATGCTAAAAGTCTTTGCAAGACTTGATCTTTTAATTTGTGGTCAAAAGACCATTTCCTCCATGTCACTTCCGTCCAAGACCATTAAGGGGGGGTGACACGTGTCGCCCTCCCGTTCGTCGCAATATTTCGTTTTCCGACTATTCCATAATTCCGATAAATTTACTCGTCTCAAACCTTAACATCTTTGAGTTCTTACGTACGTTCTTATAAACATATCCTGTAAATACGGGGTGTAACATAAACGTTGCTCAGGATCGACATATATCTTGGATAATTTTGGGTTTATCGAGGTAAATATCTTTATCTTTCTATTGTAATTGGAGATTACATGTTGTAGTAGTATAGAATTAAGTATAAGATATATAGAAGGATGGTATAAAAGAAGAGAATTGAACTGTACTTACATTGGGGTTTGTATTTGATGAGACTTGTGTAGTTTGTGGTAGGGAAATGCTTGATTTTCCATGAATAGAGAACCTTCTTAGAATATTCTACGAAGTAGTCTAGACGTTGATAGGCGTATTTGACTATTATAGGTTGATACTCTGCGCGACATATTCGACTTGGCGGTGGATTGGTAGGGAGGTATGTGATTCTTCCTATCCTCTTGAGCATGATACTTTTGAAATATATAGTACGGTAGACGTACATGTGTTAACTAAACTTGGTTTTACTTTGATGTCTTTTGACTTGAGTTTTAAATGATAAGAATCTTGGAATTATTTCAAAAGAGTTATGAATCATTTTTGAAAGAAAAGTAATACTTGGTTTTAAAAGCTTAAGAGTTATACTAGCTTTATGGGAAGTTAGGTATAACGACTTAAGAAAGATAAAAGGAACGGTTTACTTATTTGTTTATGAAAGTCTTGTATTGATTCTGGAAAGTGTAGTAAGATGGTTTGATAAGTAAACATGTTATGATGCTACGTGTGTTAGTGTCTTGTGATGTTTGTGTAAGGGGGTTATTCTTGTTGTGCTTACATTGTTAAACGATAAGCCCGTTGATCGCTATTATATCACATACCCACGACTTGTTATGATGCCGGACTTGCCACCTCGATCGGCGAATACCTCATGCGGGTCCATGTGACCTATGCGGAGTCGCGGAGTTCCGTGATTGATCACTCCGGGTGTATTCTGGCCGATGCGAGAATACCTCATGCGGTCCATGTGACTATACTGATTTCGGTGCAGGATGATGCCGGGTTAGCTACCCCGATGCGAGAATACCTCATGCGGCCTATGTGGCCTATGCGATGCGGAGTTCGAGATTAGGCACGCATAATGATACTATGGGCGAATGGCCTTGCTTCGATCATTAGCGGCCTAGAAAAGACCAGTTATGTTATATTTATTTTGCTCTTGGTTATGCTGTGGCACTATGTGCGGTTACATTGGTTGTTTCGTACATATTTGTAAAATTGGTTTTAAAATGATATGATTTCATTTAAGTACTTTACAGTTTCACATACTTGGTACCTGTTATCGACCTCCTTCGGGCCGCGTTCATCGCAGTAGAGAGGTACTCCTGTTGTTGATCCCCGCTCCTAGGATCACCGTTTCTGCTTTTGGGAAAGCCCCCTTTCTCCGGAGGCTTATCGTTTGGGTATGATCTCCCTGTCATTATAGCTTTATGTACATTCGGGGTATGGCGGGGCTCTGTCCCGCCATAGTTGTTTACATTCCTAGAGGTGTGTAGTCCTGTTGTAAGTTGGGATGTAACTGTTCACACTTGATGTATATATACATGCCGAAAGACAATCTTTTCTTGGATAAACTGTTTCTCATTTCATAATTGTTTCATGTCTTGCTTTTATATTCCGCTGGTTACTCTGATGTATGTCTACTTAGGTGCCCGGGTAAGGCACCAGTCACGGGCTCGGGTTCGGGTCGTGACAGCTAATCACCCATAGTATCATTATGCGAGCCTAATCCTGGAACTTCCGCAGTCCGCATAGACCACCTAGGTCCGCATAAGGTATTCCTCGCATCGGGGGTAGCTAACCCTCGACATCAACACAGACTCCGCATCCACATAGTCACACGCACCGCGTGAGGTATTCTCGCATCGGTGTAACACACGGAGTGATCATCCTGGAACTCCCGACTCGCATAGGTCACAGCACCGCGTAGGTATTCCTCGCATCGGGGGTGGCTAGCCCTAGGCTCGTAACAAGTCTGAGGGGTAAGTGATATAATATCAGCACAACTGCTTATCGTTAAACAACATAAGCACAACAAGGAAACCCCCTTTACACAAACGTTTACAAGATACTAACACACGTAGCATCATAATATGTCTACTTATCAAACCAACTTACCACACCTTCAGAAATCATTTATAAGGCTTTTATAACAAATAAGTAAACCATTTCCTCTTATCTTTCTTAAGTCGTTATACCTAACTTCCCATAAAGCTAGTATAACACTTAAGCTTTTTGAAAAACCAAGTATTACTTTTCTTTCAAAAATGATTCATAACTCTTTTGAAATACTTCAAGATTCTTATTATTTAAAACTCAAGTCAAAAGACATCAGAGTAAAACCAATTTTAGTTTAACACACGTACGTCTACCGTACTATATATATATCAAAAATATCATGCTCAAGAGGATAGGAAGAATCACATACCTCCTCGGCTAAATCCACCTGCCAAGTCGAATATGTCGCGCGCAGAGTATCAACCTATAATAGTCAAATCGCCTATCAACGTCTAGACTACTCGTAGAATATTCTAAGCGAAGGTTCTTTATTCTACGGAAAATTGGCGCAGACTTCCCTACGTAACACCACACGTCTCATCAGAATACAACCCAATGTAAGTACAGTTCAATTCTCTTCTTTTATACCATCCTTCTATAAATCTTATACTTAATTCTAAACTAATATGTAATCCCCAATTACAATAGAAGGACAAAGATTATTTACCTCGATAAGCCCAAAATTATCCAAGATATAAGTCGATCTTGAACAACGTTTAGCTCCTATTCTGTACGCTCCAATCCGCTCCAAGAAACCCTTAGAAGTTTCTAAACAACTTCTACTTAATACTTCAACCAACTATGAAGATTTTCCTAGGGTTTCGTTTTGTGACTAAAGGAAATAAAGTAGTATTTCCGGGCTCTTAGTATAGAGGTAACTTGGGAATACTACAAGGGATTTAGGCTAAGATATTTTGGGATAGTAACAATACTTGAAGACAATTTTTCTACCAAGGGGGGGGGGGTGTGTTTCGGACGAGAGCTACTTCTAAGGGGGGAGGGAGTTTTTGGACGAGAGACTACAACAAGGGGGAAGGATTTTGGAGACTTGGAAATTGTTTAAGTGGATGAAGAAGTCTTGCACTTAAGGGGGGTATTTATAGGACATTCAAGGGCCAAGATTTATGCAAGTGTAGGGTGAATATTTGGTTGTTTGTGTGAGTGGAGTCTTCCAACCAAGTGTCCACCACAACTTTTGTTACACCCCGTAATTCCAAGAGGATGAGATGAGAACGTACGAAAGGAAATAAGATTCGAAGTTGGAAAAAAGAAAAAAAAGTTGGCAGAATATTTTTGGACAGTTTTTTAGTCAACTTGGAAGCAGTATATCTCCTAGTATAATTGGGGTTTTTAGGTGTTTCAAAAGCCTAATATGAATTTCATTGGGTCTAGTTTCCAACGCAACAAACCGCTCGTCAATAGGACATATGAGTATAAAGTTATGGACGTTACAAGATCGGCTGACAGAACAGACAGGGTGTTATGCCCCGTAGTTCCGGAGTACGTATGTGAGGACGTACGTACGAATGTATAGGCCCTAATTAGGGTAAGAATGATAGAATTGTTTTCCGACGAAAGTTATTTCGAACCTTGTGAAGGAATTTACGCTTTCAATATTTTTACGACTATGGAATTTTTCCGAAAGATAAAATATTTTGGACCAATAGGAGGGCGACATGTGTCACCCATGGATTGGTCCAAGTGGACAAAAATAGGTGGACAACTTGGCAAGACAAGTGGCCAACAAGTCTTGCCAAGTTGGCATGGCTTGGACGGCAAAATGGTAGGATTTGGGCGAGTCTTGCTTAGTCAAGACTTGCCTAACTTTTGTAAGACAAGTGTGGGAAGGCTCTTACACACTTCATCTCCACCCTACACTTGTGTTAATCCCCTCCCTTGGTTGTGCTATATAAACCCCCTAAGTAGATGAAATCATCCACACTTAAACATTACAAGTCTTGGAAAATATTTTCCTCTCCCTTCATCCCTAGTTGATCTCGTCTAAACAGCCCCCTCCCCTACCTAAAGTTGTCCAAAAACTCTTAAACTTATAAGTGTTCTTCCTTAGTATGTTAGGAAGATCACAAACCAAGAGTTAGATAAGATATTCACACCCATAGCCTCTAAAACACCACCAAAACCGAAACTGGACAGTTTTGAAGACTAAGTGTTCTTCACCTTTTGGAGTCAAATTCTTGAATAGAAGTTGGTTGGAACTTCTAAGGGTAAACTATGGTGAGTTGGAACACAAGAAATTGGAGCTAAAATACAAAGGTTTGGAGCTAAGACTTGCTTTGAAACGACTTTAAAATCTTGGATATTGTTGGGCTAGTATTAAGGTAATGCGCCTTAGACTCTTTGTGAATTTGATTGTTATGTATATATGATATTATACATATATTGGAAGTATTTTACGGACTTGTTACTTTGGACTTCTTTTACTTATTGTTATTTTGAAGGCGAGATAGTAAACCGCGTTACCGTTTGGGAGCGTAATCCTCTTCTTTTACTTATTGATATTTTGAAGGCGAGATAGTAAACCGCGTTACCGTTTGGGCGCGTAATCCCCTTCTTTTACTTATTGTTATTTTGAAGGCGAGATAGTAAACCGCGTTACCGTTTGGGCGTGTTATCCCCTTCCTTACTTATCGGAATTTTTGCGCCACGTTAGTTACTATTATCGGGCTTTGTTAAAAATGAAGAATTGAGTAAAAACGGAAGTCTTGATTTTCCGTAAACTAAGAGAAGTCTCACTTAGAAGAATTCCACGAAAAACTAGAAGTTAATAGTCATGTTTTGACTATTATAGGTTGACACTCTGCACGCGACATATCCGACTTGGCAAGTGGATTTAGCCGAGGAGGTATGTGATTCTTCCTATCCCTTTGAGCATGATATTTTCCAAATATATATATAGTACGGTGAGCGTGCGGGTGTTAGATTGAACTTGGTTTTACTTTGATATCTTTGGACTGGAGTTCTAAATAATAAGAATCTTGAATATTTCAAAAAGAGTTATGAATCATTTTCGGAAGAAAAGTAAAACTGGGTTTTACAAAAGCTTAAGGGTTATACTAGCTTTGTGGGAAGTTAAGTATAACGACTTAAAAGATAAGAAACGGTTTTTATTATTTGATTATCAAATGCTTGAAATATTGTCTGAAGGTATGGTAAGTTTTTAGGTAAATGCAAATATTATTACTCATAATGAAAAGAAAGTGGCTACAATCAGTCGTTGAGGTATCTCAAGCCTCAACGTAATGTAAACAAGAAGAGAGGGAGGGGAGGGGTGGTCACTCAAATGGTGTCATTACAAGAGGGGATAAAATCATAGAGAACTCTATAAGATGTTGTTTTGATTCTTGTAATGACCTCTTCTGCCGGAAAGCTTGTGCCTTCAAAGAGCAATGTGTTTCTTGCCTTCCAAATCTCATAGACCACTATGCAAAAAGTAAGCAAAATAGCTTTGGCTCGGATGCTTGTCCCGCGGTGATCTTTCTTAATCCACTTAAGGGAGCTTTCAACAGTTGTCATCTCTCTTCTAATACCCAACCAATCTTTTATGCACTTCCAGATCATGTGTGTGTAGGGGCAAGTAAAGAAGAGGTGTTCCCTTGTTTCATTAGCTTGCTTGCAGAACCCGCAAGATTTATCCTCCAAGTTGAGATATGATAGAGTATCCTTTGTAGCTAACCGCTTTCTGCAATTTAGCCACACAGTAAAAGAGAATTGGGAGGAATGAAGTCTTTCCAAATTTGTGACATCCAAGGCTTTTTAACTTGCGGAGTGCGCAAGATATCATACACGAGACTTGAATCAAATTTACCATTGGCACAACACTTTGTAAAGCCGTCAATAGCATCACCATGGCTACCAAAGATAGAAACAAATCTGTCGCGAATCCCACAAATCCTTTTGAATAAGGGGGAGTCCCTAGGACGTACCTCATAGTCCCAAATTGTAATACCTCTCAAATAGTGGCTATTGATCCATTGGACCCATAGAGAATCAGCATCCGTGTGAGTTTGCCAAATAGTCCTGGATAGCAAGGCATGATTTCATTCCTTGATGTTCATTAGACCCAAGCCACCTTCAGTTTGAGGCAAGCAAATGATATCCCAAGCAACTCTTGGAGGTTTCCCTCCCCATAAGAACTGAATACAAGCAGACCGTACCTTGTTGATAATAGTGGCCGGGATAGGAAGTGTCCGGAACCAAAAGCTCTCAACCCCATGGACAACCGACCTGATTAGTTCCAGCTTACCCGCATAAGAAAGGGTGTGATGCCCCCATTTCTGAATGTAATTCGAAATTGCACTAGTGAATGGAGCAAATCGGTCCACCGAGACTGAAATTGGGGACAAATGGATCCCCAAGTATCGTACCGGAAAGCTACCAATGGCGAAACCCACTCTGGTCAATATCAAGTCCCGAACTGTAGAATGCATTCCCGCTAAGTAGACAGAGGATTTAGACGGGTTAAGAGTTAGCCCTGAGGCAGCCTCCAACTCTTCCAGACAATTCATAAGAATCTCAACTGAAGATATATCTCCTTTGGCCAAAAGCATGAGGTCGTCCGCAAATGCAAGATGAGTAATGCCCAATTTCTTGCACTTTGGAAAATATGAGAAAGCTCTTGCCTCAGCCTTCATTTTAAGCAGCATTGAGAGGTATTCCATGCACAAGATAAAGAGAGTAGGGGACATAGGATCACCTTGTCTTAGGCCACGCTTTCCTTTGAAGTATCCATGTAGCTCACCGTTGATAGAAAGGGAGAAGGAGGTTGAGCTAACACATTCCATGATCCAACTTGTAAATCTTTCTGGAAATTTTAGACTTAGTACCGATTCGAAACTCCAAGAGATCAGACGAATGTTTTACGAAGGTCCACCATAAGCATACATCTTGGTGAGACTCTGGCTCTATTAAATCCTCTCACAAGCTCTTGTGCCACATATACGTTGTCCATCATGTTTCTTCCTTTCACAAAAGCCCCTTGGGATTTGTCAATGAGAGAAGGAAGGGTCAATGCCATTCTGTTAGCTAGAATCTTTGTGATGATCTTATAGACCACATTAGTCAATCCGATGGGCCTGAAATCATTTACCTTAGGATCATGATCAGTCTTTGGTAGTAGGGTAATGATGGTATGATTCACCTGCTTCAAAAGAACTCCAGTAGAGAAGAACTCTTGGACACTTCTTACAACATCATGGCCCACATCTCTCCATCTATTCTTGAAGAAGGCAGCCGAATAACCATCCGGTCCAGGTGCCTTGTGTTACACCCCGTAAGTCCAGGACATGTATAAGAGAATGTACGTAAGGAAACAAGACTTGGACATTAGTACGAAAGGAAGAATTGTTCTTCCGACGGAAAATCTTCCGGACGTCGGAAAGGAAAAATGTTCGTTATTGAGAATTGGATTCTCAAAATGCATTATTTGAAGAGTATGGAACTTATTAATATTATGGAAATTTATTTTTACGGATTTGGTCACGTGGGGCCCACCCGAGGAATTTTACGTTTTGTGGGGCCCACGAGGGTTACGGAATTTTATGGACGAATGAGAGGGCGACACGTGGCACCCCCATAAGTGGTCTTGGTCGAATTAGAGGAGGGGTATTTTGGTCATTGAACCTCTTGGAAGATAAGTCTTCAAAGCTTGACATAATTGACTAGTCAACTTGCCACTTAGGCTTGATCCTTGTGATAATCATCCTAACCTCGCATTTGTGGACATCTAAACCCTCCATTGTGTTATAAGTATACTACTAGTAGCAAGACAAGGTCTTGAAGACTTAGAAAAAATTCACAACACTTTGTGCTAGCCTTAGTGCTCTCGGGTTGAGCATCCCCTCACACAAAAATTTTGTAATCTTGTTCCTTTGTCCACAAGACTTTAAACCAAGGTTCCTAAGAGTGTTGTAAGGTTATCTCAATAGAAAGATTTCGGAAAAAACGTATTTTTACGTTAGTCGCAAGGTGGAAACTAAGTGAGTTCTTCAACTTTGAAGATGGAACTTGAAGATGGGTTCTTCATAGGACTCTAAGGAGTGCTTGGAGCAGATTGGAACCTAAGGAAAGGAGCTAAGAATTGCTAAGGCGCGACTTTGAATCTTGGAAATTTTAAGGGCTTTGAAAGGTATAAATTTTGTCGTTTTAGCAATTAAGCTTACTTATTGATTGTAGCTATGGTTTTTAGCAAGCATGAGTTATATATTACGAAGTTTGATTATTATGTTGGCTATTGGAACCCTAATCCGAAAACTAGCATGTTTAGCTTTAAGATTGGAATTCAAGTTGATTATTAGTTTAAGTCGTCGCATGTTGAATAAAGAAGGAAATTGTAGTTGTTGAAGTAGTTATGACTAAATAACATGTTGACCTTAGAACTTGGAATTGGAAAAGGATTGGAAAAGACGTAGTGTTATTGGTTATATGTTGGCCGAGAATGGCTAGTGAAGTATTATACTATTTGGTATGAATTGTGGGGCGGAATTTTACACGTATTGTAAGGCGTGTAATCCCCTTTGTTTGGTTGTTGTTTGGAGCCTTAAATGTGGCTTGTTGGTTATTGTATTCGGCCTTGAAAAGGTGGCAAAGTGAGTAGAAACAAAGGAAGTCTTTGCCCGATTTTCCGTAGAATTAGAGACCGTATACTTAGTATTATTCTACGTTAGAGGCTAGAAGTTGATAGTCTTGTTGTGACCATTATAGGTTGACACTTACGTCTGGCGTATTCAAACAGCTTGTGGATTTAGCGAAAGGTATGTGAACTATCTCTCTTCTAGCATGATTCCTTAAGATTAAGAAAGTATGTTTTACTCCTTAAATGATCCATTCCTTGATTGTACTTTGATGTTTAGATTGTAAGTTGTATAATCCATTTTCTTGATGAAGTTTGGATTCTTAAAAGTGAAGGTATTTTACTTAAAGTACATGGAGTCTTAAAAAGGAAGTGGTTTCCAAATCTTTTGGCTAGTGTCTTAATTCTAAAACCTAAATGTCATTATAATGACTTTAGAAGTCGAGTGATTTACTTATTTGATTTAAAAGAGGAGAAATGACATGTTTTAAGAGAAGTAACTTGTTTCAAAGGAGTGAGTTACTTGAGGTTTAAAAGTAGAAGAAACTTGTTTTCTATATATTAAGAGACTTGAAGTGTTTTGAAAGTTAAGAACTTGATTTGTAAGTATGTGATACTTGGTTTTTAATAGCATAAGTCTCTTGGTTATTAAAGGAATGGATATGTCTAAAACTATAAAGGGTTATAACGGCTTTATGGGAAGTTGGTTATAACGGCTTTATGGAAGGTTTAGAAAGTGGTCTATTTTGATTAAAGGGCATAAGTTGCCTAGATTGTGAAAATTTGAAGTTACTTGATTTCAAGCCTTGAAATGAGTTTTCTAAACGTGTAGTAACTTACTTTGAAAAATAGACATGCCTTGATACTACGGGTGTTAGTATCTTGAGATTTTACATAAAAATGAGTCTTTTGAAAAGAATGTACGTACGTAGTACTTTGGCCTACTTAAAAGAGAATTATTCTATGTGATGCCTTGATTAGTACTTTGGCTTGATAAATTGAGGATTTGTCTAAGTGTGCCTTGATAAGTACTTTGGCTTGTTAAAAGAGAATTATTCTATGTGATGCCTTGATTAGTACTTTGGCTTGATAAATTGAGGATTTGTCTAAGTGTGCCTTGATAAGTACTTTGACTTGTTAAAAGAGAATTATTCTATGTGATGCCTTGATTAGTACTTTGGCTTGATAAATTGAGGATTTGTCTAAGTGTGCCTTGATAAGTACTTTGGCTTGTTAAAAGAGAATTATTCTATGTGATGCCTTGATTAGTACTTTGGCTTGATAAATTGAGGATTTGTCTAAGTGTGTCTTGATAAGTACTTTGGCTTGTTAAAAGAGAATTATTCTATGTATGCCTTGATTAGTACTTTGGCTCGATAAATTGAGGATTTGTCTAAGTATGCCTTGATAAGTACTTTGGCTTGTTAAAAGAGAATTATTCTAAGTGTGCCTTGATAAGTACTTTGGCTTGTTAATTGAGAATTGCCTATGTGTGTTGGAAATAGCCGGTTGTGTGCTATTGGTATATCAGTCGTTTCGGGGTCATTCCCCGGGTTTGTGGCATTTGCATAATTCCGTGGATTTGCTACCCACGATGCGAGGAATACCTCATGCGAGTCCGTAGGGCTTATGCGGGTGAAATAGTCCCATGCGGGCGAAATAGTCCAAGCGAGGAATACCTCATGCGAGTCCGTAAGGGCTTATGCGGGTGAAATAGTCCTATGCGAGGAATACCTTATGCGGGTCCGAAAGGGCTTATGCGGGTGAAATAGTCCCATGCGGCGGTCCGACCTATGCGAGGAATACCTCATGCGGGTCCACGCGACCTATGCGGGTGAAATAGTCCCGTGAATAGGATTCTTTGAATAATCTGCGCGGATGGTCCCGCTTTGATCATGAGCTTCCTATTTTATATTGTAAGGATACTCTGCTTACTCTCTCATTGTAGTAAGGCACAAGGTGTTGTATTTTGAGTATCATATATGTCCCGGAATTGTTTGTGTTACCCTATGGTCATGCTTTTCAGGTAGGATTAGGGCATGAGACCATGGTATTTAGGACACAGTGGGACTTGGTGTTCATGTATCCTTATTGGTGTTAATATATCATGGATCGCCGGTGAGAAAGGATTCCTGAGCATGATTGATATTATGGGCGTGAGACCATAGTTATATGTGAGTAGTGACTTTGAGGGCTGCGTCACGACTTGATATATTTGCTTATGTGTTATGTCAGTAGGTTGGCTATCATACATGTCTCTGTTTGTTTAGATCGTTATGATTTTATTACAGTACTACTGCTCACATACTTGGTACATTCTTGTCTTGACCTCGCCCGGTGCGTTCATCGCAGAGTGTAAGTCTGCTGTTTGGTGATCGGCAGTGTAGGATCCTGCCGGGGTTTTGGATAGCTCCCTTTGTTCGTGAGTTTATCATTTTGGTATAGTTCTTGATGCAGGCTTTTGTACATTTATGGAGTGCACGGGGCCTTGTCCGTCATAGTTCGATTTAACTCCTAAGTGCAGTATTCATATGTGGGATTGGACTCATGTACGATGTTGTGTCTTTGGTCTATGTATATTATATGGCAGCCTTGTCGGCTTTGCCTTGCACGTACGTTGGTTAAAAAAAAAAAATGAGGTGTTATTAAATTTCCGCAGTTTACTTGTGTTGTTAAGGTAGCAGGGTGCCCAGGTAGGGCACCAGTCACGGGCTCGGGGTTCGGGGTGTGACACCTTGTCATTGCCTATATCAGAGAGAGCTTCCCAAATCTCCTTTGGGGTGATGAAATGCAAAAGTTGTAATCTCTCCTCTTCACTTAGCTTCGGGCCATAGTTGAATACTTCAGGATCAAAGTTGATAGTGGATCTGGAAGTACCTAATAGATCTTTGTAAAATTCCACAAGCAACTTCCTAACTTCTTCTGGTGATGTAGTGATAGTACCATTAGCTTTAACAAGAAAGTTAATAGAGTTCCTGACATTACTCCTCTTGATCAAGCTATGAAAGTATTTGGAGCATCTATCACTTCCAATCAAGTGTTTCGTCTTGACTTACGCCTTATGAAGTGTCTTTCGCTTCCGATGGAGTGTTTGCTCTAGCTCTTGAGGACTTAACCTTGGCTTTTAGCTCCTCATCAAAGGGATTTTCCATGTGTGCATTGATAGCCTCCTTGAACTCAATGTTTGCCCTTTTGCTCTTTGTTCAATACCCCAAAGTCACTTATGTTCAAAGCCCTTAATGGTTGCTTTAAGGCTTTCAATTTTGAGGCAAGGGCGAATTGGCGGTTCCAATATGTCTTGTCTCCAACATGAAGTCATTATGTCCTCAAAGGCTGGGTGAAAGCCACATATTCATGAACTTGAAAGGCGCTTCCCAACATTATAGGATCTGATAGCGTTGCTATCACGGGACGATGGTCGAGACAGTTCCATAGGCGTGAAATTGGCGTGCATTCTAGGGTCAAATCACTCCAATTTTGATTCATCAACACTCTATCAAGCTTAGACCAAATCGAACCATTTGTCCAGTGTAGAAGGCAGGAAGAAGGGCGTCTTCTAGTCCATGAGAAATCCTGAAATCGCTAAGATCCCTAAGTGCATAAGGCGTGAGAGGAGGACCCACCTTATCATTAGGGTTGCGATAAGTGTTGAAATCTCCATAATCATCCAAGGCTTAGTGATGCAATGCCCAGTGAGAAAGGTGATGCCAAAGCATCCTTCTATCCGAGATGCTATAAGCGGGTACACAAATGTGGCAAGGAAGGACACTTGTGTTATATTGCAACTTGCACGGACATGGATATCCGAGAGTCCATACCAAGCACTTCGCAACAAACCCTAGATGGATCCCAGTAATAGCATTCTTCGCCTCCAATGAATTCCAAATTTGAGCAAAACTTCCAAGCTTTGAATCTTTGAGTAGAAAGACTGCGTCATGGCGAGATAGTTTAGTTTCCAATAGACAAATAATAGCGCGTCATCTGTTTTGTGATACTACACACTAGAGCTTGCGTGGCTGCCTATCCCTTTGTCGCAAAGACCACGGACATTCCAACAAAGTATTTTCATTAGGAAACAAAGGAGGTTTTGTTAGCACCTCCGCTTAGTTGCCTTCGCTTTCCACCGCTTTTGGCCCATTCTTTTGACAATACTTCTTGCCATCCATCATCTTTGTTCTTTGAAAGCCATAACATGTTCGGCCAAGCTATGTTCCCGCGTTCAAAGTTAACCTTACGTGATACAAGTTGAGCCTTTTCCGTAACACCTTGTATGTATCTCCATCCAAAGGTGGCGGGTTCATAGGCGTCGTAATCAGAATGTTTTGACTCACAACTCATCCTAACATGTTGTGCACTGCCATGGTGAGAATTAGGCAGTGAGGACTTTGCTTGAGAATCCCGCAAACATGATGGGCCAGAATGACCCAAAACCGGAGGACCCGCGACATGTGAAGCTTCTTCCAAACTTCCGGTACCAGAAGGTATGGTAAGTTGGTTTGATAGACATGTTATGATACCTCGTGTGTTAGTATCTTGTAACGCCTACGTAAGGAGGTTATTCTTGTTATGCTTATATTGTTCAACGATTAGTCGTTGTGCTCGATTATTGTGATGATTGTATATAGAGGTTATTCTTATTGTGCTTATGTTGTTTAACGATAAACCGTTATGCTAGTATTGTACCACCCACCTCTTGACATGTTATATCGGGGGTTAAGCTGCCCCCCGATGCGAGGAATGCCTCATGCGGGTCCAGGGGACCTATGCGGAGCTACGGGAGTTCCAGGTTAGTGTGCGAGGAATACCTCATGCGGTTACATGTGGCCACGGACTACGAGTCGGGGCGATGCGAGGTAGCTACCCTCGATGTGAGAAATACCTCATGCGGGCCTAGGTGGCCTATGCGGACTGCGGGAGTCCAAGATTAGGCATGCATAATGATACTATGGGCGATTGGTCTTGCTTCGATCATTCGCGGCCTAGAAAAGACCTGTTACAGTATACCTATTATTGCTCTTGGTTGTGATGTGGCACTATGCGATTAACTCAGTTGTTTTCATACATACTTGTGAATTGGTTTTAAAAATGTTATGGTTTTATATATGTGTATATATCTATGCTTTACAGTTTCACATACTTGGTACTGTTGTGCTTGACCTCGCCGGGGCTGCGTTCATCTGCAGTAAAGGGAAGCAGGTAGCGGATCCTCAGTCTTAGGATCTTTACTCTGGTGTCAGGAGCTCCATTTTTCCGGAGGCTCGACTTTTGGTATGATTTTCCCTGGTGTTGTAGATGTTTTGTACATTCAGGGGTATGACGGGGCCCTGTCCCATCGTAGTGTTTACATTTCCTTAGAGGAATGTAGTCCTGTCGCATTTCGGGATTGTAACTGTTCACTATTGGGTAATGATATATATATATGTCGAAAGACAACTTTTCCTTGGATAGACTATTCTTACTTTTATTATTTCATGTCTTGGTTATGTTCCGCTGGTTACTCTGATGTTTAGCTACTTGGGTGTCCGGTAGGCACGATCACGGGCGAGGCGACGTCGTGACAAAAGTGGTATCAGAGCGGTTAATCCTCGGAAAGTGTCTACAGACCGTGTCTAGTAGAGTCTTGATTATCGGTGTGTTGTGCACCACATCTATAATCAGGAGGCTGCAGGACATTTAGGATTGGTTTCCATTCTTCTCACTATGAGATCGTGCCTTAGAGCGGTGTTATAGGTTAGACCTTACGGCAATTTCTCTTTCTTACGATTATGCCTCACGTAAGGCAACCGGGCCCGAGAAGGGCAAAGCGATCGAGGAGCTGCTAGTAGTACGTAGAGTCACGAGGCTCGTGCCCAACCGAGGTGATACCTCGACGGCGAGTTCCATGGGTTACAGGAGATGGCCCGATTATTGGCGAGTCGTGGCGAGCACGAGATAAGTGAATCACGGCGATTCGGTCCGATGGTACCGTGGTTCACCGAGGTCGATGGTTTGAGACTTGGGACTTTCCGAGTTGCGACGCCGAGTTTTATGGGTCGAGGCACGAGGATGATCCACGTGAGTTTATCGACGATTATAGCGGATCGCGAGAGTGATCAAGGCGTCGGAGACCGAGTCGATGGTCTTAGGTTCACATCGGTGCGCGATACCGCCGATCGGGTTTGATTCTTAGGAGCTGTCCCGGGAAGCAGCGCCCAACCGCTTGGGACGAAGTTCTCGAGGCATTTCTTGCTCACTTCTTGCCTCCGCATGAGAGAGCACGCAGTGATTTTTGATGCTAAAGCGCAGAGGCGCCTGATTCGGGAGTACAATGTAGAGTTCGACTCGTTGGCTCGGTATGTCCCGCGACCGATAGCGAATATGGAGGACCGAGTGCGCGTTACGTCACAGTCTTGGCGACTACTTGGCGAGTCTTGCTCGAGTGTAGCTCTTCAATGGGCATGGACATTGCCGCGTGCAGCTCGTGCACTTGGGTGTGAGGCGTAAGCGAGCGGGTTGTGGATATCGCCAGAAAAGGCGGGGCGTCGTGGTCCTTTGGTAGTCCTCGAGGTGGGCGACCTCGGCCAGAGTAGATTTGCACCTCGGCCGGCTCGAGCACTCCCACAGATCTTGATGCAAGCAGTGTATTCGGCGGTCGGGGCCCGGGACTTGAACTTCCACGGTAGCAAATGTGCTAACCAATCGAGACCACCTTCCTCTCAGTGTGTTCGATGTGGGAGATCCCATTTCGGGAAATGTGGTACTGCTGCGGGAGTTTGTTTCACTTGTGGCCAGCAGGTCACTTTGCGGCTGTCCGACTAAGGCGCGCGAGATAGTAAGTTCACCTACAGGTCTTTTGCGGATCTTCATCTCCTACGATTACTCGCCGAGGCGAGGGTTCTCGTGGGCGGCCAGGTCGCGCAGAGGTCGTGGCGGTGCTAGTTCCAACGATCGTCGAACGCATTTATGCCATGTCCGGCCGCCCGGGACGGGGCGTCGTCGGATGTCATCACGGTACTTTATCGGTTCGTGTTGCGGCGTATATGCCTTGATAGATCTAGGTTCTACCTTGTCCTATATATCCCCTTATTGCTAGTAGGATGAGGATGAGCACGAGTCTATAGACCGCTTGAGGTAGCTACGCTGTGGGGATTGAGTAGCGGTGGCGGTGTATAGAGCTTGCCCGGTGACTATATGCGATCGTCGGACCACTGGCGACTTGATAGAGTTGGATATGACCGATTTTGATGTGATCATGGGTATGGATTGGCTAGCTTCTTGTTACGCCAATGTAGTAGGAAAAGATTGAGTGCAGTTCGATTTCCGGGGCCAGGTTATCGAGTGGGAGGGGAACACTTTGTCGCCGAGGGGTAAGTTTATTTCCTACCTCAAGGCCAGGAAGATGGTTCAGAAGGGGTGTATCTACCATCTCGTCCGGGTATTTGATACGGAGGCGGCGACACCAGACCTACAGTCAGTTCCGATAGTCAGAAAGTTTCGCTATGTGTTCCCAGAAGACCTCCCGGGTATCCCTCCGGAGAGGGGGATAGAGTTTTGCATTGATATTCTGCCTGATACTCAACCTATATCCATTCCGCCATACCGAATGGCACTCGCCGAAATGAGAAGGCGAAGGACCGGTGAGCGATTTCTTTGGAGAAAAGCTTCATTAGACCTAGTGTTTCTCCCTGGAGAGCGCCGATATTGTTCGTGAAGAAAAATGATGGGACGCTGCGTATGTGCGTTGATTACAGGCAGCTGAACAAGGTGACTATTAAGAACAGATACCCCCTTCCTAGAATCGATGACTTGTTCGACCAGTTGCAGGGCGCGAGATGTTTCTATTAGATAAACCTACGATCTGGTTACCATCAGGTGCGAGTTAGGGAGTCGGATATCCCTAGGACTGCGTTAGGACGATGCGAACACTATGAGTTTAGGGTCATGTCTTTCGCTTGACCAATGCTCGGCGGTATTCATGGATTTGATGAATCGAGTGTTCAAACCATTTTTGGAATCGTTACGTCATAGTATTCATTGATGACATCTTGATTTATTCTCGCCGGGCGGGACCATGCAGAGCATTTGAGGGCGATCGAGAGTCCTCGGGACTGATTATACGCCAAGTTTTCAAAATATGAGTTTTGGTTAGCTTCGGTGGCGTTCTTAGGACATATTGTAGGGACCGATGGTATTCGGGTAGATACGGCAAAGATCGAGGCAGTCAAGAGTTGGCCTAGACCTACTACCCCGACGGAGGTGCACAACTTTTTGGGCCTTGCGGGTTACTACCGGAGGTTTGTGGAAAAGTTTGCTTCTATTTCAGCACCTTTGACCAAACTGACTCAGAAGGCAGCTAAGTTTCAGTGGACGGATGCTTGCGAGAAGGGCTTTCAGTTACTAAAGGAGAAGTTGACAACCGCCCCAGTTCTTACTCTTTCAGAGGGGCCAGACGACTATGCGATTTATTGTGACGCGTCGGGCGTCGGGCTTGGATGTGTGTTGATGCAGCAGGGCAAGGTTATAGCTTACGCATCTCGACAGCTCAAGAAGCATGAGAAGAACTACCCCACACATGACTTGGAGTTGGCGGCGGTGATTCACGCCAAGATGCGGAGACATTATTTGTATGGAGTTCACGTGGACATTTACCACACCACAAGAGCCTCGGTACATCTTCACGGCCAGGAGCTGAACTTGCGACAGAGACGGTGGTTAGAGCTACTCAAGGATTATGATGTCGATATTTTATACCACCCGGGGAAGGCCAATATAGTGGCAGATGCCCTTAGTCGTAGGTCGATGGGTAGTCTGTCAGATGTTCAGTCAGAGAGAAGGGGTATAGTCCGCGAGTTACATCGGCTAGCGAGCCTTGGAGTCCGATTGATTGATTCTGATGATAGCGGAGTTCGGGTTCGAGAGGTTGCCGAGTCTTCCATCATCGAGGAGGTAAAAAGGCGACAGTATGAGGATCCGGTTATGACACGGTATCATGATATGGCTCTTCGTGAGGGGAAGGGTCCGTTTGAGGTAGCACCTGATGGGGTGCTAAGGTTTGAGGCGAGTTGTGTGTTCGGATATTGCAGGACTTCGGCAAGGTTCTAGGAAGCACAGCGGCGCTACTCTATCCATCCGGGGTCGACAAAGATGTACCACGACCTCAGATCTTTGTATTGGTGGGACGACCTGAAGAGAGACGTTGCAGAATTTGTTGCTCAGTGCCCGAGTTGTCAGCAGGTCAAGGTAGAGCACCAGAGGCCTGGTGGGTTGTTGCAGGCTATAGAGATTCCGACATGAAAGTGGGAGGTGATCAACATGGACTTCATTACATGATTACCTCGCACTCAGAGGAAGCATGATTCTATCTGGGTTATCGTCGACAGGCTGGCGAAATCAGCCCACTTTCTTCCCGTCAGGACGACTTTTTCGACCGAGGATTACGCGGACTTTACATCAGAGATCGTGAGACCGCATGGGGTCCTATATCTATCATATCGGCCGAGGAGCCGGTTCTGGCTAACTTCGGAGGTCTTTCGGAAGGATTAGGGACGCAGTGAGCCTCGATCGCATTCCATCCCGGACCGGCGGACAGGCGAACATACTATCCGGACAACGAGGATATCTGCGAGCTGTGTTATTGACTTGGTAGGTAGGGAGGATCATTTGCCGGGTAGAGTTTGCGTATAACAACGGCTACCACTCCAAAGATCCGGATGGCGCCTTACGAGACCTTATATGGGAGAAGTGCAGTCACCGATAGACGGTTTGATGTAGGGAGAATGCGATTAGTCGGTCGGACTTGGTTCAAGTGACGATGGTTAAGATGAAGCTTATCCAGAGCGGTTATTGTGACTCGAGTCGCCAGGTCGTATGCAGATCATCGGCGTCGACATTTGGAGTTTGAGGTTCTTGATTGGGTTTTTAAAGGTATCACCCATGAAGGGTGTGATGAGGTTTGGAAAGAAGGAAGCTCATTGAGTACATTGGGCCTTATCAGTTGTCGTAGAGTAGGCAAGGTTGCCTATGAGTTGAATCTGCCGTCCGTCTGGAGGCGATACATCGATTTTCATGTTTCTATCTTTGAGGAGATGTATCGAGATCGTCTAGAGTGCACCGGTTGATGATGTCAGTGTGGAGGAATTATCGTATGAGAGATCCTCGTAGCGATACTTGGCCGGCGGAGTTAGGCATCTGCGACAAAGGATGTGGCTTCGTCAAGTCTTGTGGCGGAACGAGCAGAGAGGAAATGACGTGGGAAGCAGAGGAGGACATGAGGCGAGTATCCCCACCTATTCCCACCTCGAGGTAACTCACATCTAAGTTAATTTAAATTGTCATATGTACTTAGGTATTCTGTTGTGGCCATATGTGGCATTTTGCTAATTGTTCGAATTATGGGGGACTATGTCGTTATCTGAGTTATTTTGAATCTTGGAGGAATATTCGGGATGAATGTTTCTAAGGGGGGGAGACTGTTATGCCCGTAGTTAGAATGCGTATGTGAGGACGTACGTACGAATGTATAGGCCCTAATTAGGGTAAGAATGATAGAATTGTTTTCCGACGAAAGTTATTTCGAACCTTGTGAAGGAATTTACGCTTTCAATATTTTTACGACTATGGAATTTTTTCGAAAGATAAAATATTTTGGACCAATAGGAGGGCGACATGTGTCACCCATGGATTGGTCCAAGTGGACGAAAATAGGTGGACAACTTGGCAAGACAAGTGGCCAACAAGTCTTGCCAAGTTGGCATGGCTTGGACGACAGGTGGCTATTCTCTGATGTATACCGAAAGGGGTGCCCAGGTAGGGCACCAGTCACGGGCCCGGGGTCGGGTCGTGACAAAAGTGGTATCAGAGCAGTTAGTCCTCGGAAAGTGTCTACAGACCGTGTCTAGTAGAGTCTTGATTATCGGTGTGTTGTGCACCACATCTATAATCAGGAGGCTGCAGGACATTTAGGATTGATTTTCATTATTCTCACTCTAAGATCGTGCGATAGAGCTGTGTGGTTAGGGTCGTCTCTTCCTAACAAATTATGTTGTTTGCAGCTACGAGAAAGGCAGCAGTGACCCAGGAAAGATTATGTGGATTGCGTATCCAGGTTGGTAATGTTTGTAGTATAGTTGGTATTGGGACATACAACTATACAGATTTATGTATGGGGGTCACATATGTGTTGCCTAGGATGATTTTAGATTACCAGGATTTGGTAAGGACTAAATAAATACCGGGAAGGTATGAACAGTTAAGGAACTCTCATCAAGGTTTTACGTGCTAATTTGAGATAATTAGGTGATGATGAGTTGTGTGAGAATGAAATGGACCCTTAAGAGGTTAATTAAGGGACTTAATGAAAGACTATGTTAATAGATTGAGCTACGTAGTGGGATTTCGAGAATGGTACGGGTGAGATCCGTATGGAGTAAGTATGGTTGTTGTGGACAAGACAACCCGATTATAGTATATGAGAAGTTAGTGTACCCGTTTATGGGGTGGGATCAGTTTATAGTAGTCCGCCACGTGGCGAGTCACGAGGTACAAGCCAGTCTAGTTAATCGTTTCTGGGTTCGTGGGCGTGTTCCACCGAACCAGGTTGTGAGCGGAATGGGCCTTATATTGTTTAATATAGTAACTCCAAGAGTGGAGGCCAGAATTAGTATGGAATTTATATGCGTATGCTAGTATAAGTTTGGAAATACGGAAGAAATGCGACCCGGTGAAAAGAGAGCAACCAAGTGTAAAGAAATAAAGCCCGAATCCATGAGGACCTTTCGAGTGACTACACGTGAGTGTTGGGTGGTAGGCGGCGGGTAGATAATTGCGGTAACGATCTGATCGTTGGACCACTAGCAGACCTAGCGGTATTATTGCCAGACATAGAGGTCATTATGATGCGGGCTAGTTGGCCTCTTGTTATACCAACGTTAGTGCGAGAGAGATTGGCTCGATTCGATTTTACGTAAGGTGATTATCGGTGTAAAGAGAAGTGGTAGTAACGATGAATTATCCTTCCTTCTTTGGCATCATTGTTTTCTTTTTAAGTCCGTGTGACTTGTTCACTGAGGTAAATTGACGCAGAAAGTAAGTAATAATTTAATTTGAAGGAATTTATGTTAAGTGACCTTGTGGGTACTTGGATTTTGTTTGGTGTGGCGGTCGGGGCCACGACGCCGGATAATTTCGGGAAAATGTACAAGCAAGAATAAAATAAGCATGCAGTCTTTGCGTGGAAAGTGAGGCATCTTTGGTGGGTTGGAAAATCTACACGAACTTAAAGGCGGTGCATGATGATTAGATATTTACTGGACCGCAAGAGGACCCTGTGATTAGGGTTGTGACACCAAAGAAAGTTTAAGAAAGGGAGATAAGTTCTCTCCCCATGTAAAAGGACAGTTTTACGTATTATGGGGTTGCGTGTACCCATGTTGTTAGACGCAGGATATGAGACTGGTAAGGTCTTCGGTATCGTCATGCCATAGGTTCTGATTGTAGATAACGCGGGAAAAGTGTTGTGTTGGGGTAATTAAGAGCAGCGTTTAATTGGTCGAAGTATCGTAAAGATATAAATGCAGGTTATGCGCGTGTATGAAAGCTATGCGATTATGAATCAAGATAGAAATACTTTTGCTAATAATAAGCCTAAGGTAAGGATATGGCGTAATGATAAAGGAGAATACGACTATGGTTATGTAAGTTGCACGAGTTATGACTACCCAGACCAGTGTAAAGACCATTAGTAAATAATGGGAAGTAAGAACATTTCGAGGAAATGTGGTAACACCTGGCTATAGGCTCTACAACTGGGAAAGGAAAATCGGGTTACTACTTTCTGAGATCAAGGAAATCCCCTAGATTGTGATTGTGAAGTCTTAGCCATGGGGCAAGCAAAAGAATCAAATATAAGTTTAGTAACCAAGTTTGGTTGCAAGAGAAAGGAAACAGAACCATAAGTGAGATTAAGGATAACAAGATATTTCGCAGAATGAGAAAGGCTTCGATCTTAGAAGATAAGTTGACCACGACTACAGTTCTAACCCCTCCTGAGAGACTCAAGGGTTAGGTTGTTATTGTAACACTTTGGGTGTTGGGCTAGGTTGTATTCTGACGCAACACGATAAGTTTAGAGCCTATGTCTTCCCGGCGGTTAGGGAAGCAAGAAAGGAAATTACGCTACTCACGATTTAGAGTAGGCGGCAGTTAATCGTGCCTTGAAGATTTGGAGGCATGGCGTATATATAAGACTTCATGTGGATATGTGTACAGACCACAAGAGCCTCAAGTATATCTTCTGACAGAGGCAGTTGAATTTGCGACAACGACGGTGGGTAGAGTTATTCAAGGATTGTGATATCGATATCCTATACCACCCAGGGAAAGCCAAGACAGTTAAAGATACTCTTAGTCGCAGATCTAAGGGTAGTATGCCAGATGGGCAGCCATATAGAATGGATATGGTCCGTGAGATTCTTCAGTTACCGAGCCTAGGGGTTCGATTATTTGTTCCAAGGTTAATAGAGCTTTAGATCCGAGAGGTTGCCGAGTTTTCCTTCGTCGAAGAGGTAAAGTGGCGACAGTATGAGGATCCAGTTATGATATGATATCGAGATACGGCTCTCCAAGAAGAGAAGAGCCTGTTTGTGTAGCACGGATAAGTCTTTGTGTTATGAGAAAAGTTTGTGTGTGCCCGATGCTGCAGGACTTGTCGGCAAGTTTTAGGGGGAGGCACGCGGTGCTTCTTGCTTTATTTTGTTCGGGGTCGACCAAGATGTATCATGGCCTCAGATGTATGTATGGGTAAGATGGCATGAAGAGGGACGTATCAGAGTTTGTTGCTTAGTGTCCGAATTAGTAGCAGGTCATGGTTGAACACCAGAAGCCCAGTGGGCTATTACAGGTGATTTAGACCCCGACTTAGACATGGGAGGTAATTAAAATGGATCTTGTTACAGGGTGGCATCGTACTCTGAGGAAGTGCGACTCCCTGGGGGTCATGGTAAATAGGTGTGAAAACGGTAGTGTTCTTCCGATTAGGACCACTTACTGGTGAGGTTCGTGCTAGCTTTTAGCGGGGATTGTGAGGCGCACGGGGTTCCTACGTTTATGATGTCGCAGATGAGATCGATTCATGAGATAACTTCGGAGGTTTTTGAAGGGTTTTAGGGACACAGTGAGTCTCGGTGTTGCATTACACCCTCGGGCCGACGGACAGCAGATCGTACTATCCGAGCGCGAGGATAGGTTGCGGGCTGTATTCTTGATTTGAAATATCCGGAGGTTAGTTGCCTCTTGTTGAGTTACGTGCGATATGTATACCCTTCCGAGATTCGGATGGCCCGTATGAGGCCTTGTATGTAGAAAGTGTAGATCGCGGTTGGATGGTTCGACATAGGCGAGTTCGATTAATTGGTCGAGCTTGATTCAGGGCCGTGGATAAGCGAAGCTTATCCGAAAGATTATTAGTAAGCTTAGAGTCAACGAAGCTTTATGCGGATAACCGTCGGCACTTGGAGTTCGAGTTGACGTTGTAGCATAAGTATTGTTATGTGGCGGTGTGGCAAGTGTGATTATGTTGGGTGTAGTCGAGGACTATGCCAATATCCGCTTAGATTGGACTCAAAGAACATTCGGGACAAATGTTTCTAAGGGGAAGAATGTTACACCGTAATTCCAAGAGGATGAGATGAGAACGTACGAAAGGAAATAAGATTCGAAGTTGGAAAAAAGAAAAAAAAGTTGGCAGAATATTTTTGGACAGTTTTTTAGTCAACTTGGAAGCAGTATATCTCCTAGTATAATTGGGGTTTTTAGGTGTTTCAAAAGCCTAATATGAAGATCATTGAGTCTAGTTTCCAACGCAACAAACCGCTCGTCAATAGGACATCGGAGTAGAAAGTTATGGACGTTACAAGATCGGCTGACAGAACAGACAGGGTCGAGCGCCGCCGCGCTGCGGCCGGGCGCCGAAAGCTGAAATTGTGCAGAGTGCGAGCGCGGCGCCGGCTGCAGGGCGCGGCGCGGGCGGATTTTTGCGGAAATAGGCTTAAAATAGAAGATATTTGTTGTAAAGGACCCCTGGGTGGGTGACAAGTGTCCCCCCAACTTGTGGAACAAGATAAAGGCTATATAAGACATGTCTTGCTAGATTTAAATCATTTGCAAGACTTCACCCAAATCTTCTCTTCTCTTCTCTTCTCTTCTCTCTCAAATGGTTAAAACCCTAGGCCTATATGAGATTTTTGGAAAGGAAACAAGAAGGAAATATGTTGGCAAGCTTGTAGGGGATTAGTAGAGATGATTTTAGCGGGAAGAAGAATTTCAAAAAGAGGAGCTAAAGTTGCTAAAGATCGACTTGTAATCTTGGAGCATTTTTGGGCTAAATGAGGTATAATCTTCGTCTTACTTTTGTAATTGAAGATTCCATGTTATTATAAGTTAGAAATGATCATGTGATATGTGTTATGAAGATTGATAAGTGTTATGGAAATTTGGAAGCTCAAATCCGAAAATGACATGTTAAGCCATTTGAATTGAAATACAAATTGGTCGATAATTAGAATCGTCGCATGTTTACCTACTTGAGGATTGTAGTAGTTATAATCAATTGTGGCTAGATATCATGTTATATTAAACCGCTTGGATTGAAATGACAATTGGTTAAGAATTGGTGTTATTGTACTCAATATGGCCGAATTGGACTAGTAGTTTGTATTGGTTTGGTATCTTTTGTGGGGCGGAATTTTACACGTCTAGTAGGCGTGTAATCCCCTATTGTTAATTGCATTGATTGGGCCTTAAATGTGGCGTGTTTGGTTATTGAATTCGGCCTTGAAAAATGTGGCAAAGTGAGTAGAAACAAAGGAGGTGATGTCCGATTTTCCGTAGAATTTACACTTATAATATTCTACGTTTGAAGTAAGATGTTAATAGACGTACTATGATCATTATAGGTTGACATACTACGTACGACGAATTGGACTTAGCAGGTGGATTAAACCGAAGAGGTATGTGGAACTTTCTTATCTCTTGAGCATGAATAGGTTGTAAATGTATAGTACGGTGAGCGTCTGAGATTTTGACAATCTAGGTCCATTTGATATCCTTGGCTTATTTTAAGAATGTCCAAGTTGATTGAGTTAGGAAATTAACTCACTTGTTAAATATTAAGGATATCTTGGCTTTCAAAAGTTAAGAGACTTTAAGTATGATGAAAGTATTATTGATACTTGTTTTGTTGGAAAGTTTAAGTCTCTTGGTTATAAAGAAGTATGTAAGTTGCTAATGTATAAAGCTAGTATAACGGCTTTATGGGAAGTTGGTTATAATAGTTTTATGGAAAGTTAAAAAGAGTGGTTTACTCTAAGTAATTTAAGTATGATAAATGACTTGTTTTAATGAAAGACAATTTGATTTTAAGGCATCAATTGCCTAAGGTTTTATAAGAAAAGGAGTCACTTGATTTAGAAACCTAACTTTATTTTTAAAGGTATTGTGACTTGTCTTGAAACGAAATTGCGACTTGATACTATGGTTAATAGTATCTTGGAAGTGTTATACAAACAAAAAAAGTCATTTGTTTTAAAGAGTAGAAGTATGTAGTACTTGGGTTAAATTCCCGGATCTTTATAAAAGATATGTTAGTGCCTTAAGTAAACTAAAATGAGAGTGTATGTGAACAAGAATAATAAGAAGTTAGGGGATTCTTAACTTGCTTATATATTGTGTGATAAGCCGGTAGTGCTTATGTTATGTATGATAGCCGGTTTTGTGCTAGTGGTATATTATTCATTTCGGGGTCATTCCCCGGGTTTGTGGCATTTGCATATTAGTGGATTTGCTACCCACGATCACGAGGAATACCTCGTGCGAGTCGCAAGGGCTTATGCGGGTGAAATAGTCCCGTGCGGCGGATCTGACTATCACGAGGAATACCTCATGCGAGTCCGTAAGGGCTTATGCGGGTGAAATAGTCCCATGCGAGGAATACCTCATGCGGGTCCACGCGACCTATGCGGGTGAAATAGTCCCAGGTGTAGGATTGCTTAATGATACTACGGGCGGGTGGTTCTGCTTTGATCGTGAGCTTCCTATTTTATATTGTAAGTATACTACTGGTTACTCTCATTGTTAGTAAGGCACTGTGTACTGTTAATTGAGTTATCATACCTGTCTCCAGTTTTATTATAGACTTATGATTTCATTCGCACTTTCGGTTTCACATATTTGGTACATGTTGTCTTGACCTCCTTGAAGTGCGTTCATCTGCAGTAGAGTCTGAGTTCTTGATCCTCGCTCTTAGGATCATTGTTCACCGTTGAGAAGCTCCTTTATTCCGAGGCTTATCCACTGGTATTGTCGGTAGTTGTACATTCGGTGTATGGCGGGGCCTGTCACTTGAGTTGTTATTCTTAGAGGTCTGTAGTCACATTGTGGTTTGGGTTGTATAGAAAAAAAAATGTACCGTTTTATTTGTATAGTTTACGGAAGGTGGCCTTATCGGCTAGCCTGTAGTTGGTTTATGTTTCAGCATTTTTATCAGTTGTGTATGTTCCGCTGCTATTCTCTGATGTATCAGAAAGGGTGCCTGTAGGGCACGATCCGAGCCCGGGGTCGGGTCGTGACAACTTTGGGACATATGTCCACCACAACTTTGGGACATGTGTCCACCACAACCAAGAGACATGTGGCTAGCCACTTGCTCCTAAAAACGTCCAAGGCCCCCTTCCCACTTGCCCACAAAATATCTTGCAAGACTTGACTATTTGACTTGGCCACTTGCCCACAATTTTCGTCCAAACATGCCACCTAAGGGTGACACATGTCGCCCTCCTATTGGTCCAAAATATTTCATCTCTCAGAAAAATCCTTAATTGGTTAAAATATTAAAAGCGTAAAATTTCCTTCACAAGGTTCGGAATCTTTTCCGTTGGAAGTTCACAATTTCATCCTTAACCTAATTAGGGCTTATACATTTGTACGCACGTCGTCACATACATACTCTGGAACTACGGGGTATAACATTCCCTCCCCCCCTTAGAAACATTCGTCCCGAATGTTCCTTCTAGATTCAATTAAATCAGAAACGACATAGCTCCTTACAACTTAAACATTTTGCAAATGCCACACATGGCCACAATACAACACTTAAGTACATATGATAATTAAAAATCAAGTAGGAAAGTGAGTTACATGGAGGTGTGGGGAATAAGTGAGGATACTTCTGCCTCATGTCCTCCTCTGCTTCCCACGTCATCTCCTCTCTGTTCTCGTTCCGCCATAAGACCTTGTCGGAAGCCACATCCTTTGTCCGTAGTCGCCTAACCTGATGATCGAGTATCGCTATGGGAATCTCCTCATACGACAACCCCTCTGTCACCTGGACATCATCAATCGGGTGCACTCTAGATGGATCTCCGACACATCTCCTCAGCATAGAAACATGAAAAACCGGATGCACTGCCTCCAGATCGGACGGTAGATCCAACTCATAGGCAACCTTGCCTACCCTACGGACAATCTGATAAGGCCCAATGTACCTTGGGCTGAGCTTCACTTTCTTCCCAAACCTTATCACACCCTTCATGGGTGACACCTTTAGGAAAACCCAATCATCAACCTCAAACTCCAGATGCCGACGACGATGATCTGCATACGACTTCTGTCGACTCTGAGCTGTCAACAACCGCTCCTGGATAAGATTCACCTTATCCACTGCCTGCTGTATCAAGTCTGGCCCGACTAACTGCACCTCGCCCACATCGAACCAGCCTATCGGTGACCTGCACTTCCTCCCATATAAGGCCTCATAAGGCGCCATCCGATACTTTGGAATGGTAGCCGTTATTATCGCAAACTCACTAGCGGCAAATGATCCTCCCATACCCACGAAATCAATAACAGGCTCGCGGCATATCCTCGAGTGTCTCGGATAGTACGCTCTGCTGTCGTCATGCGAGGATGGAATGCAGTACTGAGGCTCACCTGCGTCCCTAATCCCTTCTGGAAAGACCTCCAGAAGTTAGCCGTAAACTGGGCTCCTCTGTCCGATATGATAGAAATAGGGACCCCATGCAGTCTCACGATCTCTCGGATGTAAAGTATAGCATAATCCTTAGCCGAAAAAGTCATCCTGACGGGAAGAAAGTGGGTGGATTTCGTCAGCCTGTCGACGATAACCCAGATAGAATCATGCTTCCTCTGAGTGTGAGGTAACCCTGTAATAAAGTCCATGTTGATCACCTCCCACTTCCACGTCGGAATCTCTATAGCCTGCAACAACCCACCAGGCCTCTGGTGCTCCACCTTGACCTGCTGACAACTCGGGCACTGAGCAACAAACTCTGCAACGTCCCTCTTCAGGCCATCCCATCAATACACAGATCTGAGGTCGTGGTACATCTTTGTCGACCCCGGATGGATAGTGTAACGCGCGCTGTGTGCTTCCCCTAGAACCTGCTGCCGAAGTCCCGCAATATCTGGAACACACAACCTGCCCTCAAATCTTAGCACCCTATCAGGTGCTACCTCGAATGGACCCTTCCCCCCACGAAGAGCCGTATCACGATACCGGGTCAAAATCGGATCCTCATACTGTCGCCTCTTCACCTCCTCGACGATGGAAGACTCGACAACCTCTCGAACCCGAACCCCACTACTATCAGAATCAATCAATCGGACTCCAAGGCTCGCTAGCTGATGTAACTCGCGGACCATGCCCTCTCTGCCGCACCTCGATAGACTACCCATCGACCTACGACTGGGGCATACGCCACTACATTGGCCTTCCCTGGGTGGTATAGGATATCGACATCATAATCCTTGAGTAGCTCTAACCACCATCTCTGTCGTAAGTTCAACTCCCTCTGGCTGAAGATATACTGGAGGCTCTTGTGGTCTGTGTAAATATCCACATGAACTCCATACAAATAATGTCTCCAGATCTTCAAGGCGTGAATCACCGCTGCCAACTCTAAGTCATGTGTGGGGTAGTTCTTCTCATGCTTCTTGAGCTGTCGAGATGCATACGCTATAACCTTGCCCTGCTGCATCAACACACATCCAAGCCCGATGCGGCATCACAATAAACCACATAGCCGTCTGGACCTGCGGAAGAGTAAGAAGCAGGCGGTTGTCAACCTTCCTTCAAGAATCGGAAGCCCTCCTCACAAGCATCCGTCCACTGAAACTTAGCTGCCTTCTGAGTCAGCTTAGTCAAATGTGCCGAAATAGAAGCAAACTTCTCTACGAACCTTCGATAATACCCTGCAAGGCCCAGAAAGCTGCGCGCTGCCGGTGTAGTAGGTTCAGGCCAAGTCTTGGCGCCTCGATCTTTGCGTATCCACCCTAATACCATCGGCCGACAATGTGCCCTAAGAACGCCAAGTCAACCAAAAATTACATTTCGAAAACTTGGCATACAACCGCTGGTCCTGGAGAACTCTCAGCACCGTCCTCAAATGCTCCGCATGCTCCTGCTCTGAGCGAGAATAAACCAAGATGTCATCAATGAATACTATCACAAACGTATCCAAAAATGGCTTGAACACTCGGTTCATCAAATCCATAAATCTGCCGAGCATTGGTGGCCGAAAGACATGACCACTGAACTCATAGTGCGTCTGGGTTCGGAATGCAGTCCTAGGGACATCCGTCTCCCTAACTCGCACCTGATGGTAACCAGATCGCAGGTCTATCTTGGAGAAACATCTCGCACCCTGCAACTGGTCGAACAAATCGTCAATCCTAGGGAGGGGGTATCTGTTCTTAATAGTCACCTTGTTCAGCTGCCTGTAATCAACACGCATACGCAACGTCCCATCCTTCTTCTTCACGAACAATACCGGCGCTCCCCAGAGAGAAACACTAGGCCTAATGAAGCCCTTCTCCACCAAATCTCTCAGCTGGTCCTTCAACTCTCTCAACTCTGCAGGTGCCATTCTGTATGGAGGAATGAATATAGGTCGAGTATCAGGCAGAATGTCAATGCAAAACTCTATCTCCCTCTCAGGAGGGATACCCGGGAGGTCGTCTGAAAACACATCTGGGAACTCTCTGACTACTGGAACTGAATGAAGGTCTGGTATCTCGGCCTCAGTATCAAATACCCGAATGAGATGGTAGATATACCCATTCTGCACCATCTTCCTGGCCTTGAGGTAAGAAATAAACCTACCCCTCGGCGACACAGTGTTCCCCTCCCACTCAATAACCGGCTCCCGAACTGGGCCGTACCACTCTCTCCCTACAGTCTACATTGGCGTAGCAAGAAGCTAACCAATCCATACCCATGATCACATCAAAATCGGTCATATCCAACTCTATCAAGTCGGCTAGGGTCTGACGACTGCATATATCCACCGGGCAAGCCCTATATACCCGCTCAGCTACCACCGAATCACCCACTGGCGTAGCTACCTCAAAAAGGTCTATGGACTCAGGCTCTATCCCTATCCTACTAGCAATAAGGGGAGATATATATGACAAGGTAGAACCCGGATCTATCAAGGCATACACGTCACAACATGAAACTGATAAGGTACCTGTGACTACATCCGGTGATGCCTCCTGGTCCTGGCGGCTGGACATGGCATAAATGCGGTTCTGAGGACCGCTGGAACTGGGACCCGTGCCACGACCTCTGCCGCGACCTGCTGGTCCATGAGTACCACGCCTCCGGCGAGTAATCTAGGAGATGAGGCCGGTGAAGGACCTGTGGTGACCCACCATCTGCGCGCCTGCAGTGGACAGTCCTCGCAAAGTGACCGCCGACCGCAAGTATAACAAACTCTGAAGTAGGACCACAACTCCGTAATGGGATCTACCGCATCGGCCACTGGGGGTGGTCTCGTCGGTTAGCACCTCTGCTACCTCGAAGTCCAAGTCACTGGGCCCGACGCCCCGAATACCACGGGTTATCACAAGACGGTGTAGGAGTGCTCTGGGCTGGCGGTGGTGCAAATATAGTCTGCTGCTGAGACCGTCCACCCTGAGAGCTACCAAAAGACCCTGCCGTCCCGGCGCCTTCCTGCTGGCGATGTCACAACCCGTCGGCCTCTACGCTCCTCACATCCTAGTGCATAAGCCTGCATGCGGGCAATGTCCATGCCCGGCTGAAGTGCTACACCCGAGCAACCCTCTGCCAAATAGTCATCGAGCCCGGTGACGTAGCGGTGCACTCTATCCTCCATATCTGCTACTAACGCAGGGACATATCGAGCCAACGAGTCGAACTCAACGTTGTACTCCCGAACGGTGCACCCTCTTTGTCTCAGCATCAAAAATCTGTTGGCCCGTGCCTTCCTCATCTGTGGCGGCAAGAAATGGTCAAGGAATGCCTCAGAGAACTCTTCCCATACTGCTGGAGGCGCATGCTCTCCTCGGGACAGCTCCCACGAATCAAACCAGTCGACTGCGGTATCACGCAGCCGATGCGAACCCAAGACCACCGACTCGGTCTCCGAAGCCTTGATCACTCTCATGATCCGCTGTATCTGTCGGTTGAACTCCTGCGGATCATCCTCAGGCCTCGACCCGTAGAACTCAGGTGGGCTGCAACTCAGAAAATCCCGTAGCCTCAAGCTATCCGATCGGGGGTGAACTACGGGTGCTACTGGAACTGCTGCATCCAGCCTATCCTCATGTCTGGCCACGATCATGGCTAGTAACTGGGCCATCTCCCTGTAACCCATCTCCTCTCGCTTCCAGTGTGGGACCGAGGCGCAGTATTGTGGTCTCGTGAGCCTCTGCGGCTCTAAACTCTGCTGGGGCTGGTGGCGTCGTGGAACTCGCCGTCTGTAGCACCACCCCTGGTAAGGACTGGGCCGGTGCCCTCGTGGTCCTCTGTGTCCTACTAGCAGCTCCCTCAGTTGTCTTGCCCTTCTGGGCACGGGTTGCCTTGCGTGGAGGCATAGCTGGTACATAAGAATGTGTTAGAAAGAGTCCAACTTATAACATAGCTCTAAGGCACGATCTCAGAGTCAGAAGAATGGAAACAATCCTAAATATCCTGCAGCCTCCTGATTATTGGTGTGGTGCACAACAAACCGATAATCAAGACTCTACTAGATACGGTCTGTAGACATTTTCCGAAGATTAACTCCTCTGATACCACTTTTGTCACGACCCGATCCCGGGCCCGTGACTGGTGCCTTACCCGGGCACCCAAGTAGATATACATCAGAGTAACCAACGGAATATAAAAACAAAGACATGAGATAAAGAGTAAAATGAGAAACAGTCTATCCCAGAAAAAGTTGCCTTTCGGCATGTATATACATATCAAGTCTGACAGTTACATCCCAAAATTTACAACAGACTACGCACTTAAGAAAGTAAACAACTATGGCGGGACGGGGCCGCACTGAATGTACATAAAGCTACAATGACATGGGAGATCATACCCAGATAAGCCTCCGAGAAACGAGGCTTTCCCAAAAGCGGTGATCCTAGGAGCGGGGATCAACAACAGAGTACCTCTACTGCGGCGTGAACGGCCCGAAGGAGGTCGACAACAGTACCAAGTATGTGAAATCAGTAAAATCAAATGAAATCATCGCATTTTAAAACCAATTACAAATATGTATGAACAACCAATTTAACCGCATATAGTTCCACAAAGATAAACAAGAGCAAAATAAATATAACGAATCGTCTTTTCTAGGCCGCTAATGATCGAAGCAAGGCAATCGCCCATAGTATCATTATGCGAGCCTAATCTCGAACTTCCGCATCGCATAGACCACCTAGGTCCACGAGGTATTCCTCGCATCGAGTAGCTAACCTCGGATCAACTCGACTCGCGATCCGCATAGTCACAGCACGCACAGGTATTCCTCGCGGCGTAACACACCCGGAGTGATCATCCTGGAACTCCCGCAGCTCCGCATAGGTCACACAGACCCGCATGAGGTATTCCTCGCATCGGGGGTGGCTAGCCCTCGGCTCGTAACAAGTCAGGGGGGTAAGTGATATAATATCAGCACAACTGCTTATCGTTAAACAACATAAGCACAACAAGGAAACCCCCTTTACACAAACGTTTACAAGACACTAACACACGTAGCATCATAATATGTCTACTTATCAAACCAACTTACCACACCTTCAGAAATCATTTATAAGGCTTTTATAACAAATAAGTAAATCGTTTCCTCTTATCTTTCTTAAGTCGTTATACCTAACTTCCCATAAAGCTAGTATAACACTTAAGCTTTTTGAAAAACCAAGTATTACTTTTCTTTCAAAAATGATTCATAACTCTTTTGAAATACTTCAAGATTCTTATTATTTAAAACTCAAGTCAAAAGACATCAGAGTAAAACCAATTTTAGTTTAACACACGTACGTCTACTGTACTATATATATATCAAAAATATCATGCTCAAGAGGATAGGAAGAATCACATACCTCCTCGGCTAAATCCACCTGCCAAGTCGAATATGTCGCGCGCAGAGTATCAACCTATAATAGTCAAATACGTCTATCAACGTCTAGACTACTCTGTAGAATATTCTAAGCAGAAGGTTCTTTATTCTACGGAAAATTGGGCAGCACTTCCCTACCCGTAACACCACACAGGTCTACTGTAAATACAGCCCAATGTAAGTACAGTTCAATTCTCTTCTTTTATACCATCCTTCTATAAATCTTATACTTAATTCTAAACTAATATGTAATCTCCAATTACAATAGAAGGACAAAGATTATTTACCTCGATAAGCCCAAAATTATCCAAGATATAAGTCGATCCTGAACAACGTTTAGCTCCTATTCTGTACGCTCCAAGAAACCCTTAGAAGTTTCTAAACAACTTCTACTTAATACTTCAACCAACTATGAAGATTTTCCTAGGGTTTCGTTTTGTGACTAAAGGAAATAAAGTAGTATTTCCGGGCTCTTAGTATAGAGGTAACTTGGGAATACTACAAGGGATTTAGGCTAAGGTATTTTGGGATAGTAACAATACTTGAAGACAATTTTTCTACCAAGGGGGGGGGGGGGGTGTTTTGGACGAGAGCTACTTCTAAGGGGGGAGGGAGTTTTTGGACGAGAGACTACAACAAGGGGGAAGGATTTTGGAGACTTGGAAATTGTTTAAGTGGATGAAGAAGTCTTGCACTTAAGGGGGGTATTTATAGGACATTCAAGGGCCAAGATTTATGCAAGTGTAGGGTGAAGATTTGGTTGCTTGTGTGAGTGGAGTCTTCCAACCAAGTGTCCACCACAACTTTGGGACATATGTCCACCACAACTTTGGGACATGTGTCCACCACAACCAAGAGACATGTGGCTAGCCACTTGCTCCTAAAAACGTCCAAGGCCCCCTTCCCACTTGCCCACAAAATATCTTGCAAGACTTGACTATTTGACTTGGCCACTTGCCCACAATTTTCGTCCAAACATGCCACCTAAGGGTGACACATGTCGCCCTCCTATTGGTCCAAAATATTTCATCTCTCGGAAAAATCCGTAATTGGTTAAAATATTAAAAGCGTAAAATTTCCTTCACAAGGTTCGGAATCTTTTCCGTTGGAAGTTCACAATTTCATCCTTAACCTAATTAGGGCTTATACATTTGTACGCACGTCCTCACATACATACTCTGGAACTACGGGGTATAACAGTGAGAGCCGGGAATGGCCTTAAATGTTGGATGTAATAACTCCGAGGATTTGAAAGACAGAAGCAGTAATAGAAATTATGTACGTATAACTAGAATAAGTTCGGAAGTACGGAAAGAGTACGACCAGTAAGAAAGAGAGCAACCAGTATAAAAGAATAGAGCCTGAATCCATAAGAGCCTTTCGAGGTAGCTACACCGTGAGTGATGGGATGGTAGCTGAGCGGGTATATAAGATTTGCCCGGTGATGATACAGTCGTCAAACCCTAGCAGACTTAGTAGAGCCGGATATGACAGACTTTGAGGTCATTATGGGTATGGACTAGTTGGCTTCTTGTATGCCAAGGTTGGCTATAGAGAGAGATTGGTTCGATTCCAGTTTCCCGGCGAGCCGAATATCGAGTGAAAAGGAAGGGAAGTGATCGATTTAAGTTTTGAACGTTAAGAGATGGGGATAAGAACGTAAGATTATGAAAATGAGATAAGTTCTCTCCCCCACGTAAAAGGATAGTTTTACGTATTATTGAGGGTTATGCGTACCCATATTGTTAGGCCATAGATAAGGGACTGGTAAAGTCTCTGGCTTCGTTATGCAGGAGGTTACAATTTTAAATAACCGTGGGAAAAGTATTGTGTTGGGGTAATTGAGGACGACATTAGGAAATGGTCTAGGAAATGTCGTAAGGACATAAATGCAGGTGGTACGCGTGAATGTAATAGTATAATGAAGAGTTATGACCAGAATGATAAAAGAGAATGCAACTATGGTTGTATTTGCACGAGATATAATTACCCCAGACTAGTATAAATACCATTAGAGTATGATGGGCAGTTTGAACACCTGACTATAAGCTCTATGAGCTGGGAAGAATAATAGGATTACTACTTGACGAGATCAAGGAAATCTCCCCCAAAAGTGCGATTGGCAGGAAGTTTTTGCCGTGAGACAAGCAAAGGATTTGAATCTAAAGTATAGTAACCAAGTTTGGTTGCAATAGAAGACTGGAAACAGGAATCATTATTAAGAATGTATCATGCCCGAATATTTCAGAAGTGCGAGAAAAGCTGCCAGTTATTGAAAGATCAGCTGACTACGACTACAGTTCTAACCCCTCCTGAGGGACTTGAGGGTTAGGTTATTATTGTTGACACTTTGAGTGTTGGGCTAGGTTGTGTGCTGATGCAGCACGGTAATGTTATAACCTATGCTTCCCGGCAGCTACGGGAGCATGAGAGGAGTTACCCTAGCCACGATTTTGAGATTGACAGCAGTTATTTATGCCTTGCAGATTTGGAAGCTTTAGTTATGTGGAGCTCAGGTGGATATATTTTACAGTCCACAAGGGCCTCCAGTATATCTTCAGACAGAGACAGCTAAATTTATGACAGAGACGGTGGTTAGAGTTACTCAATGATTACGATATCGTCAGCCTATGCTACCCAGATGAAGCCAATGAGATTACAGATGATCTTAGTCGTAGATCTATGGGTAGTCCGTCGGATGGACAACCAGATAGACAGGACATGGTCCGTGAGATTCATCAGCTAGCGAGCCTAGGGGTTCGGCTGGTTGATTCCGATAATAGTGGAGTTCAGAAACGAGAGGTTACCGAGTCTTCCCTCATTGAGGAGGTGAAGAGGCGACAGTATAAGGATCCAGTTCTAGTACGGGATTGAAATACGGCCCTCCGAGAGGAGAAGGGCCTGTTTGGGTAGCACCGAATGGGGTGCTGTGAGATAAGGATAGATTGTATGTGCCTGATGCTGCAGGACTTGTCAGCAGGTTTTAGGGGAGGCATGCAGTGTTCATTACTCTTTTTGTTCAGTGTCGACTAAGATGTATCATGATCTCAGATATATGTATTGGTAGAATGTCCTGGAGAGGGACGTAGCAGAGTTGTTTCTTAGTGTCCAATTGGCAGCAGGTCAAGGGTGAGCATCAGAAGCCCATTGGGCTATTATCGACGATTGTGATCCCGACTTGGTAGTGGGAGGTAATTGATACAGATTATGTTATAGGGTTACATCGTACTCGGAGGAAGTACGACTCCTTATGGGTTATAGTGGACATGCTGACGAAATCAGCCCAATTTCTTCCAGTCAGGACGACTTATTCGGCTGAGGATTATACTAGACTTTGTATCCGGGAGATTGTGAGACTGCATGGGGTCCCAACATCTATTATATCGGACAGAGGAGCCCAGTATACGGCTAATTTCTGGAGGTCTTTCCAGAAGGGATTAGGGACGCAGGTGAGCCTCGATCGCATTCCATCCTCGAGGCCAAGCGGACGGAGCGTACTATCCGCACAACGAGGATATCCGCGGCCTGTGTTATTGATTTCAGAGGTAGTTGGGAGGATCATTTGACTCTTGTTGAGTTTGCGTATAATAACAGCTACCATTCCAGTATCCATATGACGCCTTACGAGGCCTTGTATGAGAGGAAGTGCAGGTCGCCGATAGGAAGGTTCGATGTGGGCGAGGTTCAGTTAGTCGGGCCGGACTTGATTCAGCAGGCGGTGGATAAGGTGAAGCTTATCCAGGAAAGGTTATTAGCAACTCAGAGTCGACAAAAGTCGTATGCAGATACTCGGCGTCGATAGAAGTCGTATGTAGATACTCGGCGTCGACACTTGGAGTTTGAGTTTGACGATTGGGTCTTCTTGAAGGTGTCACCCATGAAGGGTGTGATGAGGTTTGGGAAGAATGAGAAACTTAGCCCAAGGTACATTGGGCCTTATCAGATTGTCCGTAGAGTAGGCAAGGTTGCCTATGAGATGGATCTGTCGTCCGATCTGGAGGCAGTACATCCGGTCTTTCATGTTTCTATGTTGCGGAGGTGTATCAGAGATCCATTCAGAGTGTTCCCGGTGGTTGATGTCCAGGTCACAGAAGGGTTATCGTATAAGGAGAGTCCCGTAGCGATACTTGATCGCCAGGTCAGGCGACTGCGGACAAGGGACGTGGCTTCCGTAAAAGTCTTGTGGCCATGTGTGGCGTGCTTGGTTATGTTGGGTATAGTTAAGAGGGACTATGCCGATATCTAATTTGATTAAACTCGGAAGGAACATTCGGGACGAATGTTTCTAAGGGGGGAAGAATGTTACACCCCGTAGTTTCAAGGTATGTATATGAGGACGTACGCAAGAGAATGCGACTTTAAGTTTGAAAAGGAAGAAAGATTTCTTTTTCCTACGGAAATTAGTCCGAACCTCGTGAAGGAAAAAAGTTTATTATTGGGAATTGGATTCTCGATTTTGGTAATTGAGACTTTTAGAATTTATAAGAATTATGGAATTTTATTTCCAGATTTGGCATGTGGGGGCCACCCAGGAAATTTTACGATTTTGTGGGGCCCACAAGGTTTTTGATATTTGACCAATTATTGAGATTTTGGGGAGATGAAATATTTTAGACGAATAGGAGGGTGACACGTGTCACCCCCATGTGGCCCATGTTGGGCGAATTGGTTGAGCCAAGTGGCAAGCCACTTGTCTCAAGATATTTGTTGGACAAGTGGCTTGTGGGACCCACACACACTTGTCTCCAATCTCAACCACACACTTGTTTTAATCCTAGCCCTTGGTTGTCTTATATATACACACCTAAAGGTTGAAGACTTCAACACTTAGTAAATTTTGAGCAAAACCTTTGCTCTCTAAATGGTGTTCTCGGCCAAGGTTGGGCAGATTTCAGCCAACTTTGAAGAGGTATATCTCCTAGTATACGAGGAGTTTTTAAGTGTTTCAAAATCCTAAAATGAATATCGTCGAGTATAGTTTCCAACGCAATAAACCGTTCGTTAATCGGACATCGGAGTAAAGAGTTATGGACGTCACAAGTTTAGCTGACAAAACAGTGAGCAAAAACGCTACACTAGGCCGAAAATGAGGGTGAAACCCTAGGCTTGTTCGTCGACTTTTGGAAGCAAAAACTTGAAGAGAAGTTGGTTATAAGCTTGTGGTGGATGCTTGTGTATGATTGGAACGTAAAGAAAAGGAGCTAAACATGCTAAGGATCGACTTTAGATCTTGGAATAATTTTGGGCTTATTGATGTAATAATCTTTGTCCTTTTAGTGAAGTTGGAAATTACATATGTTAGTAGTATATGTTTGAGTATATGATATGTGGAAGGAAGATTGAAAAGATTTAGACCTTAATAAGATGTTAAAAACCGATTGGTATGCTAGCCATTAAAGTTGTTAAAATCGAGAATTGGCATGCTAGCCATTAAAGTTGTTAAAACATTACTTATTACTTGTTGACATGAAGGAATCTTGTTGATAACAAGTTAATGTAACTTATATAAAGATTGGAATATAAGTTGAAATAATAAAGACGTAATGAAACAAGTATTGGCATGCTAGCCAAAAACTGGACAATTTTGATTGTAGTAGTTGACCAAGAACACCAACTAAAGGACTGGGCTAATGGATTGTATTAGTGGACTAATGGACTATTTTTACATTTGGACTATGGACTATTTTTACATTTGGACTATGGATTGTTTTTACATTTGGACTATGGACTGTTTTTACATTGGACTATGGACTAGTGTTAGTGGACGGTTTTTGGTAGATTAAGGGGCTGAATTTTACACGTCCAGTTAGGCGTGTAATACCCTTTGACTTGCTCTATTGTTGCGCCTTAAATGTGGCATTCGTTATTGATTTCGGCCCTTGAAAAAGGTGGAAAAGTACGTAGAAACACGGGAAGTGTTGCCCAATTTTCCGTAGAATAAGGGACCTTATTGTCACGACCCGAACCCGGGCCCGTGACTGGTGCCTTACCCCGGGCACCCTAGTGATACAACATCAGAGAAAATCAGCGGAAATAAAAAAATAAAAAAACATGAACATGAATTTAGAGACAAAATAAATAAACAGGCCAACTAAAACAGTTGCCTTCATCATATATACATAAATACCCGAACAATTATCCTTTTTACAAACCCTGCCCACACAGTGCTACAGACCTCTAAGAGTTTATACAACAACTATGACGGGACAGGGCCCCGCCATACCCCTGAATGTACAAGAACCTCTGCACTCGTGGTAACATACCAAAGATAAGCCTCCAGGAACGGAGCTTCAACACGCTGAAAGGTGATCCTAAGCGAGGATCGACAATGATGTACCTCTACCGCGGCATGAACGCAGCCCCGAAGGAGGTCAAGATAACAGTACCAAGTATGTGAATCGTAAAATCAGAATCGAAATCATAATAGTCGATAAATGCAGGAGACAGGTATGATAACCAAACTACAGTACATACACATAACAGCTATATCAATTCAGGGTCTCACGCCCACAACATCAATCCGCCGTGGAGTACCTTTCTCACGCTGCGGCATGATATGATAACAACAAGATAGAAATCCAAATGGGAGCATACCCGCGCTTACGCATCGTGTCGGTATGTCAAAGGGAACAAATAAGACCACACTCCAAATGGAAGCATACGTGCGCTACGCGTCGTGTCGATGAGTCCAAAGGAAACAATAAGACAGATTCCAAATGGAAGCATACGTGCGCCACGCATCGTGTCGATATGTCAAAGGAAACAATAAGACGGATTCCAAATGGAAGCATACCCGTGCGCTACGCGTCGTGTCGATATGTCCAAAGGAAACAATAAGACAACAAGCGGTAATCAAAGTGGAAGCATACGATGCGCTACGCGTCGTGTCGATATGTCCAAAGTGATTTAACAAAAGTAACACTATCAACGAACGTGCTGCGGAATTTCTCCGTCACCGCGCGTCAAGTAAGTTCTTAACAAGTCAACCGACCCTCCATCGAGAGGCGCGGTAGTATAGAAACACAATCTTTGCACAACAAAGGCTATCACAACAAGCATAGGCAAGTTTCACAACAACAAGCATAGGCAAGTTTCACATCAACAAGCATAGGCAAGTTTCACAACAACAAGCATAGGCAAGTTATACACAACTCAAAGTACTTTCATTTTATGCCAAAGTCCGGTTTTAACCTAAAGTACTACGTCGTTAAATTCCTTTTAACGGATCTAATCCTTTTATAAAAGTCACCCGATACCCGTAGTATAAAAATAGAGTGACTTATATCTTTTAAGTAAACCAAAACAACTTCCATACTTTCCTTTTTAAAGTCAAGTTACCACATTAAAACCAATGATAAAACCTTTCTTTTGTTTTCATAAGGTCGTTATAACCAACTTCCCATAAAGTTGTTATACACCTTATGTTTTAAACCATTTTAAGACAACACAATGCCTTTCTTTTCCTAAAGTTCCAGTTTGCCTAATTTCAAATACACAAGTCTCTTTTTTGAAAAGTTCATAGTTCAATGTCTTAATCTCTTTTAAAACAATTGAGTAACATATGCCTTAGGCGAGTAGGTTATTCTTGTTCATAATCAATCTTATTAGCAGCCATGATCTAGAAATGTAATATCATTACGTCTCATCTTAGCTTCTATGCAGATGGAGGTTTCTCTTGGTTTTAATAATACTTAATTATTCAATACATTTCCCTTTATTAACGCAGTTGGTTTGTCGATACACATTCTGATTTCAAATCAAGAAACATTATTCCTTCCAAAAACCAAGTACTCATTACTCACGAATAAGGTTTCACACAAACATCCATATTAAGTCAAGTCTCTTATCTTTTAAGAATAAGTCTCTTAACTTCTAAACCATTAAACCATTCTTTTTATCTCTCTTAAGGCGTTACACCTAACTTCTCATAAAGCTGGTATAACTTTTATGTTTTCAAACCAAGTATACACTTCTTTCAAAAAGGTTTCTTAATCTCTTAGAATACTTCAAGGTTCTTTTACAACAAGTCGGTTATAAGTCAAATCAGTTATCTTTTAAAAACCACAAAGCATTTCTCATTTACATAGAGTCATTATAACTAACTTCCCATAAAGCCGTTATAACACTTTATGTTTAAAGACAATCAAATACATTTAACACGTATGCGTCTACCGTACTACATAGTTATACACATATCATGCTAGAACAGATAGGAAGAGGTTCACATACCTCGCGACAGTATCGACTAATAGCAAAACGCTCCAAGTACCTTAAACCGTCGCTACACTCTCGATCAGCGGATCACTCCACACGTAGTACTACAACCTATAGAGGCCACAAAGCGCCTATTAATATCTTTAGATCTCAATGTAGAATATTCTACGTAAAATTCGCGACCTCCCCACATGCAGCGTAAATCTCCTCTCTATCGAGGCCGGCTGCAGCGAACCAGGGGTTAACACGTCTAACCTGGCGTGTACAATTCTACTACACAAGAATGCTACACAAGTCTCTTATGTCTGATCTATGTAATTACAATTCAGTTCTCTTCTTTAAATTCGGGCTTAAGTCGCAAGACATTGCCGTAAGTATTATTCGAGCTTAAGTCAAAAGACATTGCGCACAATTATAATGTTCAGTTCTATATATAGTATACTTCACCTATATATTCCTACAACATGTAATTTCCAATAACAATAGAAGGTCAAGAGTGTTTACCTCGATAAGCCTAAAATAATCCGAGGTTATATGTCGATCCTGAGCAAGGTTTAGCTCCTACTGCGCTCAGGCCGCCTCCAACAAACCCTTAGAAGTTCTAACCAACTTCTTCTTATAACTTCAACTACGGGTGAAGATTTACTTAGGGTTTCGTTTTTGTTACTGAGGGAAGTATACTAGTATTGTATGGGATTTTGTACAAGTGTAACTTTGGGAATACTACAAGGTATTTGGGCGAGGTATTTGGACATTATAACACTACTTAGAGAGTATTTCTATACCACAAAAGGGTATTTATACGAGACAACAAGGCTAGGGGTACCCTCGGCTGAGCACCACAAAGGGGAGGAGGCCTCCGGCAAGACTCTCAAAGGAGGGGAGAGTTGGGACGAACTCAACACTAAAGGGGAGGATTTTTAACACTTAGAAAAAGATTTTTGGATGAAGAAAGTTCATCACTTGAGGGTATTTATAGGTCAAGTGAAGGCCAACCAATGGCCAAGATGAAGACAAGTGCATAGCAAGTGTAAGGCCAAGATTTAGCCATGTGCTACCTTATCCATCTACACAAAAATATCCTACCTAACCCTTGACCAAAATTTCACACCAAAAACGTGCAAGACTAGCCCAATTGCCGTCCAACCTCTTCCAATGTGAGGGTGACACATGTCACCCTCCCGTTGGTCCAAAATGTTTCGTCTCTCGGAAAAATCCGCAAAATTATTAATGACATAGCCGAATTTTCCCTTCAAAGCTCGGAAACGTTTCGTCGAAAAACGACTCCTTTTGGTAGCTATGCACAAATTCGAACCTATGCCTACTTTAAGGCTCAAATTGTATACGTACGCCCTCACGTATATACTCTGGAAATACGGGGTATAACATTCTCCCCTCCTTAGAAACATTCGTCCCGAATGTTCCTTCTCGAGACGGATAACGAAGAATTTCTTCTAACAAGTTGCCAACGCCACACCTGGCCACGAAATATCACACGTTCTCTTCCTTCCTTACTCGTCGTCGTGCCCTTCTGACACTTGAACTCCTCTAGTATACGCATTACACTTCAGTCATCGCTTTAGTTCCAAAACCTTGGAGTCACTACCTCCAACTTGGTCATCTTACTAACCGCAATCTCCCTTAAGGCCATTCCCGGCCTTCATGATCCGCTTCTGGTTGAACATAACCACAAACTCTTACGACGGTTATCTAATCATGGGCCTAGCGCCCTCGTGACCCTACCACCTGACGGGACCACCCAGAGCTGACCCCACTTTAAAACCGGCCGCGGGTTGGCCCTCAACATGGCCCCAACCCGACCCACTTACGCATCACGCTCTTGTTCCCCGATCCGGAACAATCTTACCTCTACAGGTCATGAAAGCAACCACTTCCATTTTTACACTACCCAAGGAAATTTTCCCCACAATTACTCTACGTATGATAATACATTCTGACAAAGATCACCCGCAAGATCTTGTGCTTAAGACGGCCTTACATCTAAGGTCTCAACTGTAATATTCTAAGGTTCATCATTTCTCACCCCCAGGCTTACCCTTTTTCACTAACCAGGTTTCTAAATCACATTTTAGCACCAAGCTATCCGAACATAACACTAAACACATCATCACAACATCAATACATACAAAACTCTGAGGTTAAGGATATACGAAAATAGGCGATTGAAGGACCGCTAATCGGGAACTTCCGCGACCTCTCGTGGCCGCGGTGTATGAACATCTGCTGACTATGGGAGGTGAAGAACCCGCAACCGATCCGTAGTCTGTGCTATCCTACCAGTGCTACCTGGCCGGACAATTTCTCCCAAAATGGCCTGCACGCATGTAAAACAAACTCCCGACTAGCACGACACTCCCACGTGGAGTCTACCACAATGGTCACAACGAGGTAGGGGTGGCTTGGTGGCTAACGCCTCTGCTCTCTCGAAAATCTAAACCCTTCGAGCCCCGACCGCTCACGAATACTCTGGATGCTCAAGATTGTGGAGGACCACTCAGATCGGGCGGAGGCGCATAACAAGTCTGCTGGCGGCGGTCCGCCTCGAAAGTCACCAAAGGACCTGCCGTTCGGCCTCTTCTGCGACCTTGGTTATTTCGCCGATTTCTCGCTCCTCACCTCAGTGCATAAGCTGCACGCGGCATGTCCATGCCGGTGAAGAGCTACACCAACAACTCTGCTAGGTAATCATCGAGCCACCTGAACATATCGGTGCACTCGATCCTCCATACTAGCTACTAATGCGGGGACGTCGCCAATGAGTCGAACTCACATTGTACTCCCGAACCGTCGCTGCTTACGCAACACCAAAAATTTGTGCCCGAGCCCTCTCATCCGTGGAGGTAAGAAATGTGCAAGAAAGGCCTCGAGAACTCGTCCCATAAAGCCGAAGTGCATGCTCTCCCGACAGCTCACGATCAAACCCGCCGATCATGCGGTATCACGCAGCCGATGCGAACCTAGGACCACTGACTCGGTCTCCGATGCCTTGATCACTCTCATGATCCGCTGTAACTGCCGGATGAACTCCTGCGGATCATCCTCAGGCCTCGACCCATAAAACTCTGGAGGGTTACATCTCAGAAAATCCCGTAATCTCAAACTGTCTGCTCGGGGGTGAACTACGGGTGCTACTGGGGCTGGAACTGCTGCATCCAGTCTATCCTCATGTCCGCCTGACAACGGCCATTAATCGCCATCTCGCGTAACCCATGCCTGCGCCCGGCTGTAGCAGGATCGAGGCTCAGTGCTGCGGTCTCGTAGAGGCTGCGCCGCTCGTATCTCCTCTGCTTTGCCTTGCCCTTCTGGGCCCGGGTTGCCTTGCGCGGAGGCATAACTGGTGAAAACGAGATACGTCAGAGGGGTCCAACTTACAACACAGCTCTAAGGCACGATCTCAGAATGAGAAGAATGGAACCCAATCCTAAATGCCCTATAGCCTCCTGATTATAGATGTGGTGCACAACACACCGATAATCAAGACTCTACTAGACACGGTCTGTAGACACTTTCCGAGGACTAACTGCTTTGATACCACTTTTGTCACGACCGAACCGGGCGTGGTCGTGTCTACCCTGCACCTAGTGATACAACATCAGAGAAAATCAGCGGAAATAAAAAAATAAAAAAACATGAACATGAATTTAGAGACAAAATAAATAAACAGGCCAACTAAAACAGTTGCCTTCATCATATATACATAAATACCCGAACAGTTATCCTTTTTACAAACCATGCCCACACAAAGGCTGCACCTCAAGAGTTTATCAACAACTATGACGGGACAGGGGCCCGCCATACCACAGAATGTACAAGAACCTGCACTCGAGTAACATACCAAAGATAAGCCTCCAAGGAACTGAGCTTCCCAACACGCGAAGGTGATCCTAAAAGCGGGGATCGACGGCCGATGTACCTACTGCGGCGTGAACGCAGCCCTCGAAGGAGGTCGATAACAGTACCAAGTATGTGAAATCAGAAAAATCATGGCGAAATCATAATAGTCTATAAATGCGAGACGGTATGATAACCAAACTACGACATACATACATGTTTATATCAATTCGTGGTCTCACGCCCACAACATCAATCACGCGTGGAGTACCTTTCTCACTGCCGTGAGCATGATATGATAACAACAAGATAGAAATCCAAATGGGAGCATACGTGCGCTACGCGTCGTGTCGGTATGTCCAAGGGAACAAATAAGACCACACTCCAAATGGAAGCATACGTGCGCTACGCGTCGTGTCGATGAGTCCAAAGGAAACAATAAGACAAGATTCCAAATGGAAGCATACCCGTGCGCTACGATCGTGTCGATATGTCCAAAGGGAAACAATAAGACAAAGATTCCAAATGGAAGCATACGTGCGCTACGTCGTGTCGATATGTCCAAGGAAACAATAAGACAACAAGGCGGTAATCAAAGTGGAAGCATACGTGCGCTCGCGTCGTGTCGTATGTCCAAAGTGATTTAACAAAAGTAACACTATCAACAGGAACGTACCCGTGGAATTTCTCCGTCACTGCCGGCACGTCCAAGTAAGTTCTTAACAAGTCAACCGACCCTCCATCGAGACGCGGTAGTATAGAAACACAATCTTTGCACAACAAAGGCTATCATAACAAGCATAGGCAAGTTTCACAACAACAAGCATAGGCAAGTTTCACATCAACAAGCATAGGCAAGTTTCACAACAACAAGCATAGGCAAGTTATACACAACTCAAAGTACTTCCATTTTATGCCAAAGTCCGGTTTTAACCTAAAGTACTACGTCGTTAAATTCCTTTTAACGGATCTAATCCTTTTATAAAAGTCACCCGATACGTAGTATAAAAATAGAGTGACTTATATCTTTTAAGTAAACCAAAACAACTTCCATACTTTCCTTTTAAAGTCAAGTTACCACATTAAAACCAATGATAAAACCTTTCTTTTGTTTTCATAAGGTCGTTATAACCAACTTCCCATAAAGTTGTTATACACCTTATGTTTTAAACCATTTTAAGACAACACAATGCCTTTCTTTTCCTAAAGTTCGGTTTGCCTAATTTCAAATACACAAGTCTCTTTTTGAAAAGTTCATAGTTCAATGTCTTAATCTCTTTTAAAACAATTGAGTAACATATGCCTTAGGCGAGTAGGTTATTCTTGTTCATAATCAATCTTATTAGCAGCCATGATCTAGAAATGTAATATCATTCTGTCTCATCTTAGCTTCTATGCGGATGGAGGTTTCTCTGGTTTTAATAATACTTAATTATTCAATACATTTCCCTTTATTAACGCCTGCGGTGGTTTGTCGATACACATTCGATTTCAAATCAAGAAACATTATTCCTTCCAAAAACCAAGTACTCATTACTCACGAATAAGGTTTCACACAAACATCCATATTAAGTCAAGTCTCTTATCTTTTAAGAATAAGTCTCTTAACTTCTAAACCATTAAACCATTCTTTTATCTCTCTTAAGGCGTTACACCTAACTTCTCATAAAGTGGTATAACTTTTATGTTTTCAAACCAAGTATACACTTCTTTCAAAAAGGTTTCTTAATCTCTTAGAATACTTGAGGTTCTTTTACAACAAGTCGGTTATAAGTCAAATCAGTTATCTTTTAAAAACCACAAAGCATTTCTCATTTACATAGAGCTGTTATAACCAACTTCCCATAAAGCCGTTATAACACTTTATGTTTAAAGACAATCAAATACATTTAACACGTATCGTCTACCGTACTACATAGTTATACACATATCATGCTAGAACAGATAGGAAGAGGTTCACATACCTCGCGACGAGTATCGACTAATATCAAAACTCTCCATGTAACTACAACCGTCTTCTACACTGTCAGTCAAGCTGATCACTACACAGGTAGTACTAAAACCTTTAGAGGCCACAAAGCGCCTATTAATATCTTTAGATCTCAATGTAGAATATTCTACGAGAAAATTCGCGACTTCGCAACAGCGTAAATCTCCTCCTCTATCGGGCCGCTACCAAGCCAACCAGGGGTTAACACGCCTAACCGGACGTGTACAATTCTACTACACGAATGCTACACAAGTCTCAGAATACGTCCTATGTAATTACGATTCGCTTCTCTTCTTTAAATTCAGGCTTAAGTCGCAAGACATTGCCGTAAGTATTATTCAGGCTTAAGTCAAAAGACATTGCCGCACAATTATAATGTTCAGTTCTATATATAGTATACTTCAACTATATATTCCTACAACATGTAATTTCCAATTACAATAGAAGGTCAAGAGTGTTTACCTCGATAAGCCCAAAATTATCCGAGTTTATATGTCGATCCTGAGCAAGGTTTAGCTCCTACTCCGTGCGCTCAGGCCTCTCAACCAACACTTATAAGTTCTAAGCAACTTCTACTTATAACTTCAACTACGGGTGAAGATTTACTTAGGGTTTCGTTTTTGTGACTGAGGGAAGTATAATAGTATTTTCTGGGATTTTGTACAAGTGTAACTTTGGGAATACTACAAGGTATTTGGGCCAAGGTATTTGGACATTATAACACTACTTAGGAGAGTATTTCTATACCACAAAAAGGGGGTATTTATATGAGACAACAAGGCTAGGGGTACCTCGGCTAGGCACCACATGAGGGGAGGAGGCCCTCGGCCAAGACTCTCAAAGGAGGGGGGGGAGAGTTGGACGAACTCAACACTAAAGGGGGAGGGATTTTTAACACTTAGAAAAAGATTTTTGGATGAAGAAAGTTCATCACTTAGAGGGGTATTTATAGGTCAAGTGAAGGCCAACCAATGGCCAAGATGAAGACAAGTGCATAGCAAGTGTAAGGCCAAGATTTAGCCATGTGCTACCTTATCCATCTACACAAAAATATCCTACCTAACCCTTGACCAAAATTTCACACCAAAAACGTGCAAGACTAGCCCAATTGCCGTCCAACCTCTTCCAATGTGAGGGTGACACATGTCACCCTCCCGTTGGTCCAAAATGTTTCGTCTCTCGGAAAAATCCGCAAAAATTATTAATGACATAGCCAGAATTTTCCCTTCGAAAGCTGTGGAAACGTTTCGTCGAAAAACGACTCCTTTTGGTAGCTATGCACAAATTCGAACCTATGCCTACTTTAAGGCTCAAATTGTATACGTACGCCCTCACGTATATACTCTGGAAAATACGGGGTATAACACTTATGCTTAGAAATATTCTACGAAGAAAACTAGAAGTTGATAGACGTGTTATGGTTATTATAGGTTGATATTTTACGCGCGACATATTCGACTTGGCAAGTGGATTTAGCCGAGGAGGTATGTGAACTCTTCCTATCCTCTTAGACGTACGCGTGTTAAATGAATTTGGTTTCAGTTTTCATGTCTTTGATTGACTTCTAAATCTTAAGAGCCTTGAAGTATTCTAAAAAGTTGTGAAATATTATTCAGAAAACAAATTGATACTTGGTTTTAAAAGAATAAGTTCTCTTGGTTTCTCAAAAGAGTGTGATTGTTTAAAATTGCTTAAAAGTATAAGTGTTATAATAGCTTTATGGGAACCTAGTTATAACGACTTGAGGAGGATAAAAAGAATGGTTTACTTACTTGATTATAAAAGCCTTGTAATGATTTCTGAAGGTGTAGTAAGTTGGTTTGATAAGTAAACGTGTTATGATACTACGGGTGTTAGTGTCTTGAGACTTTTTGTGTTAATGAGGTTTTCCTAATTTGCTTATGTTGTTTACGATGGCCGATTGCGTTTGTATTATATCACTTAAACCCCGCCCATGTTACGTTATTCATATTACGCGGGTGAAAGGGGAGTCGAGAATTACCGGGATTGCTACCCCGATGCGAAATACCTCACGGGTCCACGCGACCTATCGGGTGAAGGGAGTCCAGAATTACAGCGGGTTTGCTACACCCGCGGGAGTTCCTCATGCGGGTCCACGCGACTATGCGGTGAAGGGAGTCCAGATTAAGGTTTGCCTGATGATATGGGCGAATGGCCCTAGTTTGATCATTGGCTGCCTATTCAGAACCGGTCAGGTTACACCTATTTGCTCTCATATATACTATGGCACTGTGTACTGTTAATTGGTTTTTCATACATGTTTGTGGATTTGTTTTGGACTATTGTGATTTCATTACGCATTTCGATTTCACATACTTGGTACTGCATCGACTCTCCTTGAGGATGCGTTCATGCCGCAGGTAGAGGTACATCGGTTATTGATCCTCGCTCATAGGATCACAGTTCTGCATTTTGGGAATCTCCGTTTCTCCGGAGGCTTATCTTTTTGGTATGGTTCCCTGTCAGTATAGGTACAGATACATTTAGGGGTATGGCGGGGCCCTGTCCCGTCATAGTTGTTATGTCAAAAACTCTTAGAGGTCTGTAGTCCTGTTGTGAGTTGGGTTTGTAAAGGATGTAACTGTTCGGGCTTTTGATATATATATATATATATGTTGAAAGGCGACCTTGTCGGTTAGCCTGTTTCATACCGGGTCCTAAATGCAGTCCTTGGGACATCTGCCTCCCTAACACACACATGATGATAACCAGATCGCAGATCTATCTTGGAAAAACACTTCGCTCCCTGCAACTGATCAAACAAGTCATCAATCCTGGGGATGGGGTATCTATTTTTTATGGTTACCTTGTTCAACTGCCTGTAATCAACACACATGCGCAGCGTCCCATCCTTCTTCTTTACAAATGATACCGGCGCTCCCCAAGGTGAAGTACTAGGCCTAATAAAGCCTTTCTCCAGCAAATCTTTCAGCTGGTCCTTCAACTCCCTCAACTCGGCAGGTGCCATTTTGTATGGCGGAATAGATATAGGCTGAGTATCAGGTAGAACGTCAATACAAAATTCTATCTCCTTATCTGGGATATACCTGGGAGATCGTCTGGGAAAACATCCGGAAATTCTCTAACAACTGGAACCGACTGAAGATCTGGCAACTCAGCCTCTGTATCAAATACCCGAATAAGATGGTAGATATATCCCTTCTGAACCATCTTCCTAGCCTTGAGGTACGAATAAACCTACCCCTCGGCGACGCAGTATTCCCTTTCCACTCGATAACCGGCTCGTCGGGAAACTGGAACCGTACCAATCTCTCCCTATAGTCTACATTGGCGTAGCAAGAAGCCAACCAATCCATACCCATAATAGCGTCAAAATCTGTCATATACAACTCTATCAAGTTGGCTAGGGTCTGACGACTGTATATAGTCACCGGGCAAACCTTATATACCCGCTCTGCTACCACCGAATTACCTACTGGCGTAGCTACCTCAAAAGGTTCTATGGACTCAGGCTCTATCCCTATTCTACCAGTAATATGAGGAGATATATAGGACAAAGTAGAACCCGGATCTATCAAAGTATATACGTCACAGCATGAAACCAATAATGTACATGTGACGACATCCGGCGACGCCTCCTGGTCCTGACGGTTGGATAAGGCATATATGCGGTTCTGAGGAACGCTGGAATTAGGACCCCTGCCACGACCTCTGTCGCGACCTACTGGTCCATGAGCACCCTGCCCTCCGGGGCGAGTAACCGCAGAAGATGAAGACCCGACAAACGACCCTGTAGGCTGAATCCTACCATCTGCGCTACCTCTGATCGGACAACTCCTCAAAAATGGCCATGCCGGCCGCAAGTGAAACAAGCTCCCAAAGTACTACCACAATTCCCGAAATGGGATTTACCGCATCGGACACACCAAGAGGGGGATAGTCTCGATCGGTTAAGACCCCTGCCTTCCTGGAAACCCGAAGTCCTGGAGCCACGACCGCCACGAATACCGGACGTCCCGAAGGCGTGAAGGAGTACTCAGACCGGGCCGAGGTGCATATCTAGCTTTCACGAGGCTGTCCGCCTCGAAAGTTACCAAATGACCCTGCTGTCTTGGCCCTCTTATGTTGATCTCGGTCATTACGTCGACCCTTACGTTCCTCAGTCCCTTGTGCATAAGCTTATATGCGGGCAATGTCCATGCCCGGCTGAAGAGCTACCCCTGTGCAACCCTCTGCTAAATAATCATCAAGCCCCGTGACATAGCGGTGCACTCTATCCTCCATGTCTGCCACTAGAGTGGGGGCATACCGAGCCAATGAGTCGAACTCTATGTTGTACTCCCGAACCGTCCGCCCATTCTGCCTCAACATCATAAATCTATCCACCCGGGCTCTCCTCATCTGCGGAGGCAAGAAATGGTTAAGAAACTCCTCCGAGAACTCGTCCCAACCAGCTGGAGGCACATGCTCCCCCCGGGACAGTTCCCATGAATCAAACCAGTTGACTTCAATATCACGCAGCCGATGAGAACCAAATACCACTGACTCTGCCTCTGAGGCCTTGATCACCTTCATGATCCGCTGCAGCTGTCGAATAAACTCCTGAGGATCTTCCTCAGTTCTTGATCCATATAACTCTGGTGGACTGCAACTCAAGAAGTCCCGAAGCCTCAAACTATCGGTCCTGGGTTGCACCACCGGTACTATCGGCTCCCGTCTGTCCTCCTGCCTCGCCACGATCCTAGCTAGTAACTGGGCCATCTCCTTGTAACCCATATCCTCTGCTCCTGGCTGTGGGGCTGGAGGCTCAGGTATCGTGGCCTCAGTAGATACTGCTGCTGCTCTAAACTCCTCTGGGACTGGCGGCGTCGTAGAACTTGCCGTCTGAAGCACTATCTCAGGCAATGACTGGGCCTGTGCCCTGGTAACCCTCTGAGTCCCACTAGCAGCTCTCTCTACTGCCTTGCCCTTCTAGGCCGCGGTTGCCTTGCGTGGAGGCATAACTGGTACATAAGAATACGTCAGAGGGAGTTCAACCTATAACACAACTCTATTGCACGACCTCGGAGTGAGAAGAATGAAAACCAATCCTAAATATCCTGTAGCCTCACGACCTTAGGTGTAACCTGGACGGTTCTGAATAGACATCCAATGATCAAACTAGGGCCATTCGCCCTTAGTATCATTGTGCAAATCCTAATCCTGGACTACCCCCCTTCAGTCCGCATAGGTCGCGTGGACCCGCATGCGGTATTCCTCGCATCGGGGGCAGCAAACCCGCGGTAATTCCTGGACTACCCCCCCTTCAGTACGCATAGGTCACGTAGACCCACATGAGGTATTCCTCACATCGGGGGTAGCAAACCCGCGACATATAAACAACGTAACAAGGCCAGGGCTTTAAGTGATATAGTACAAACGCAACCGGCCATCGTAAACAACATAAGCAAATTAGGAAAACCTCCTTAACACAAAAAGTCTCAAGACATTAACACCCGTAGTATCAAGACACGTTTACTTATCAAACCAAGTTACTACACCTTCAGAAAATCATTACAAGGCCTTTAAAATTCAAGTAAGTAAACCGTTATTTTTATCCTCCTTAAGTCGTTATAACTAACTTCCCATAAAACTATACACTTATATTTTAAGCAATTCAAATAATCACACTCTTTTTGAGAAACCAAAGAACTTATTCTTTTAAAACCAAGTATCAATTTCCTTCCGAATAATAATTTACAACTTTTTAGAATAATTCCAGGCTCTTACGATTTAGAAATCAAGTCAAGGACATAAAAAATGAAATCAAATTTATTTAACACACGTACGTCTACCGTACTATATTGTAATACCCCGTATTTCCAGAGTATGTACGTAAGGGAATACGTACAAAAAGTTTGGCCTTAGTTAGCCTTGGACGTTTTCTTTTGTACACAACTCGCTAAAAGAATCGTTTTCCGACGAAACGTTTCCACAGCTTTCGTAGAGTAAATTCCGGCTATGCCATTTCTTATTTTTGCGGATTTTTCCGAGAGACGTAACATTTTGGACCAACGGGAGGGTGACATGTGTCACCCTCACATTGGAAGCAAGTGGGGTGGCTTTGGACGATCAAGGCCCAAAGAGGTGTTGGCCTTGGCCGATTGGTTCCTTGCTTAGGCCTTGTTTTGTGCCATGTTTTGTGGAGTTTTTTGTGGAGTGTTTTGTGGAGTAGGGGTTAGGGTGCACTTGGCTTGATCTTGGCCTTACACTTGCCTTGCACTTGTCTTCATCTTGGCCATTGGTTGGCAAGGCTTGAGCTATAAATACCCCTTAGAGATGAAGAGTTATTCATCCACAAAGTTATCTTCCAAGTCTAAAAATCCTCTCCTCTCCCTTAAGCTTTTCGTCAACACCTCTTCCTCCCTTGTGTAGTGTGGCGAGAGCCTACCCCCTAGCCTGGCCGAAATCTACCCCCTCCCTTGGTAGAAAAGTTGTCTTCTAGTATCGTTATAATGCCCAAAATACCTAGCCCAAATACCTTAGTACTTAGTAGAAGTTGTGAAGAACTTCTAGGTTTCCTTGGAGCATACAACTTAGAGCAAAACCTTGCTCAGCGACTTTTCTAGGATATTATTGGGCTTACCGAGGTAACTAATCCTAACCCTCTTTTGAATTAGAGAATACTTCTGTTGTAGTATTAGAATAAGTATTAGATACTTAGAAGAATATCACGAGAATAGAATTGGTGTTATCACGATGAAGGGTTTAAAGAAGGATAATTGAACTGCACTCACATAGAATTTGCTTTCATAGTAGACTTACATAGCTCACCGTAGGGTTGTCTGCCCGACTTTCAGTAGAATTATGAACCCCTGTTTAGAATGACCCTCGAGTAGTCTTTGATAGATATCTGTGACTATTATAGGTGACTCTCTGCGACATATTCAACTTGGCGGTGGTTTTATTTGGTAAGGTATGTGATTCTTCCTAAAGCATGATATTTTACAATATATAGTACGGTGACGTACGTGTGTTAAGCGAATAATAACTACGGCAATGTCTTTGACTTAAGCTGAATAATACTTATGGCAATGCCTCACGGCTTAAGCACGAATAATAAAAGAATCTTGAATCATTTTTTTACGTAAGATAAATATTTGGTTTTAAAACAAAAGCTTAAGAGTTATACTAGCTTTATGGGAAGTTAGGTATAACAACTTAAGAAGATAAAAAGGCTATTTACTTGTTTGTTTATAAAAGCCTTGTATTGATTTGTTAAGTGTAGTAAGATTTGTGTGATAAGTAGACATATTATGATGCTACAGGTTAGTGTCTTGAATTTGCCGTGCTTACGTTGCTAGGTAAGTCTGTTGTCTTGTTATTGTATCACTACCCCTCGATTTGTTATACAGGGCTTGCCCCGATCGGTCTATACGGCCTATGCAGCGAGACTATCGCGAGCAGCGGTATGCTCGGGATCGATCATTCGGGTGTTTAGCCCGATGCGGGGATTCCATGCGATGCGCTGAGACTACGCGGTCTTTTGAGGCTATGCGGTGCGGGAGCCTAGGCGGATCTGGGGTTGCTGCCGTCGCGGGAATACCTCACGCGGTGCATGTGTGACTATGCGCTGCGGAAGTCGAGACTAGGCACGCAGAATGATACTATGGGCGATTGGCCTTGCTTCGATCATTCGCGGCCTAGAATAGACCTGTTACAGTTTTCCTATTACTGTTGCTGTTTGTGATGTGACACTATGTGCAATTGAACTGATTGTATTTGTGAAAAGGTTTTAAATACTTTGATTTTATTTCAGTTCTTTATAGTTTCACATACTTGGTACTGTTGTCTTGACCTCCTTGGAAGCTGCGTTCATGCCGCGGTAAGGCAAGCAGTGCTAGATCCACATCCTTAGGATCTTTGCGTTGGTGTCGTGAGCTCCATCTTCTCCGAGGCTCTACTTTTGGGTATGATCTCCTGTATTGTAGATAGTTTTGTCTGATCGGGGTATGGCGGGCCCCGTCCGCCATAGTTGTTTACTTCCTTAGAGGTGCAGTAATCTTGTTATGCAGTTGGGATGTATCGCAAAACTTGAGTTATTTATATTATGCCAAAGGCAAGCTTTTCATCGAGATAAAGCGTGTCTTATTTTATAAAGCGTTCCTGTCTTGTTTTATATTCCGGTTACTCGATGTATGACTACTTGGGTGCCGGTAAGGCACGATCACGGGCCGAGCAGTCGTGACAAAAGTGGTATCGAGCGATTAATCCTCGGAAAGTGTCTAGCATCGTATCTAGTAGAGTCTTGATTATCGGTGTGTTGTGCACGCAATAATCGGGAGGCTATAGGATATTTAGGATTGGTTTCCATTCTTCTCATTACGAGATCGTGCTTTAGAGTCGTGTTATAGGTTGGACCCTCTAACGTTTTCCTTTCCCGTATGCGATTATGCCTCCACGTAAGGCAACGGGCCCGAAGAGCAAAGCGTGCGAGTCGCTAGCGAGACACCCAGAGTCACGAGGGCTCGAGCCCGGTCTATACGAGAGGCAGCGAGTTCTATGGCCGCCCGCCCCAGCGAGACCACAGTACCCCACCTCATCCCACGGCACAGGCGGAGAGTTAGGGGTACAAGGAGATGGCCCGACTATTGGCTAAAGTTGTGGCCGTCTGAGGAGAGAGGCTGGATCACGGCAGTTCCGGCTCAGCTCGATCGCGCGTAGTGCACCGAGGCGAATAGTTTGAGGCTACGAGATTTCTTGAGTTGTAGCCCGCGAGTTTCTGGTCGAGGGAGGATGATCGCAGGAGTTCATCCGTCGGTGCGAAGGATTATCACGGGTGATCGGGGCTTGAGGCGAGGTGACATTCGGTTCGCGTCGGCTGCGTGATACCGCGATCGATTGGTTTGATTCATGGGAGCTTTCGGGAGAGCATGCACCTCAGCAGTATGGGATGAGTTTTGAGGCTTTTCTCACACACTTCTTGCCTCGCGAGATGAGAGAGGCAGTGATAGATTCTTGTTCTTTGAGGCGGAGGGCGCCTTGACAGTGAAGTCTGATGTCGAGTTTGATTCTTTGGCTCGATATGTCCACTGCTGTAGCGAGATGGAGGGCGGGTGCATCGCTATGTCACTGGGCTAGATGATTACATGGCGAGTCTTGTGCGGGTGTGTCCGCCCGGACGAGCATGGACATAACGTATGCGAGCTCATGCGGCAGGATGTGAGGCGTAGAGACCGCGGGTAGGCGATATCGGCGAGAAGAAGGCGAGGCGGCCGGTTCTTTTGAGTGGTCCTCGGGGTGGCGGCATCGTGAAGTCGGTTGCACCACGGCCCGGTATGAGCGCTCTACCTCATTTTCGATCTGACCCAGGCGGTCGAGGCGGTCGGGGCGAGGACTTGGATTTCGAGTAGCGAGGTGCTAACTGTTCGAGGTCTGCTCGGTGTGCGTTGTGGCGAATACCATTCGGGCGTACTCGGGAGCTGCTATACTTGTGGCCGAGGTCATTTTGCGAGTTTGTCGGCCGGGCGGCGGTGGTAGGGCTCGGCCTACAGTGCATTGCGCTTCCATCCCCGACGATTACTCGCCGGAGCAAGGTACACATGGATCGTGGTCGCGGCAGGTCGTGGCGCGAGTCCGGTCTAGCGGTCCTCGAACGCGTATATGCTTTGTCCGGTAGCGGGATCGGGAGGCCTCACCGATGTAAATCACGTACCTTATCGGTTCAGGTTTGATGTGTATGCTTTGATAGATCGGGTTCTACTGCCACATATATCTCCTTGTTGCTAGTAGGATAGGGATAGAGCACGAGTCCATAGACCCTTTCGAGGTAGCTACGCCGATGGGTGATTCGGTGGTAGCTCGGCGGGTATATAGAGCTTGTCTGTGACCATTTACTGATCGTCGGACCCTAGCGACTTGATAGAGTTGGAGATGATTGACCGACGTGATTATGGGGATGGATTGGCTAGCTTCTTGCTACGCCAATGTAGACTGAGAGAGAAAGTAATGCAGTTCCGATTTCACGAGGCGGTTGTTGAGTGGGAGGAGCACGGTATCGTAGGGTAGGTTTATTTCCTACCTCGAGGCTAGGAAGATGGTGCGAAGGGTATATCTACCATCTCGTTGGGTGTTTGATCTGAAGGCTGCGGTACCAGATTTTGATCGATTCGATGTCGTGAGTTCCCGGACGTGTTTCGGATGACCTCCGGGTATCCTCCCGAGAGGAGATTGAGTTTTGTATTGACATATTGCGGACACTCGGCTATTTCCATTCCGCCATACGAATGGCACTGCCGAGTTGAGAGAGTTGAAGGATCGGCTTAGAGATTTCTTTGGAGAAGGGCTTCATCGGCCTAGTGTTTCTCCCCGGGAGCGCCGTGTGTTCGTGAAGAAGAAGGGCGGGGCCAGCTGCGCACGTGTGGATTCTGACGGTGAACAAGGTGACCATTAAGAACGAATACCCTTCCCGGGATTGATGATTTGTTCGACCGATTGCGAAGTGCGAGATGTTTCTCAAGATTGATCTGCGATCGGGCTATCATCAGTGCGAGTCGAGAGGTGGATGTCCCAGATCGCATTCGGACGTGCGGGCATTATGAGTTCGTGGTCATGTCTTTTGGGTTGACCAATGCTCGTGATATTCATGGATTTGATGAACCAGTGTTCAAACCATTTTTGGACACGTTTGTGATAGTGTTCATTGATGATATCTTGGTTTATTCGCTCGAGCGAGGAGCATGCGAGCATTTGAGGCTGTCTTGTGATTCTCGGGACCAAAGATTATCGCCAAGTTTTCCAAATCGCGAGTTTTGGTTGACTTGATGGCGTTTCTTGGGCATATTGTCGGGTGATGGCATTCGAGTTGTCTGGCCAAGATCGGCGATCGAGACTTAGCCTGAACTCTACTCCGAGAGGTTCGCGATTTTACGGGCCTTGCGAGATATTATCGGCGGTTCGTGGAGAAGTTTGCTTCTATCTACGCACCATTGACTAGGGTGACTCGAGCGGCAAGTTCGATGGTGATGCTTGTGGCGGGGTTTCGATTCTTGAAGGAGAGATTGGCGGCCCCGTTCTTACTCTTCGGAGGTCGGACGGTTATGTCGTGTATTGTGATGCGTCGTCGTCGGGTTGGGATGTGTGTTGATGCGGCATGGCGGGGTTATAGCATATCGTCGACAGTGAAGAAACACGGAGGAACTACCCCCATGATTTGGAGTTAGCGGTAGTGATTCACGCTTTGAAGATCTGGAGGCACTATTTGTATGGGGTTCACGTGGATATTTATACGCACCACAAGAGCCTCCAGGTATATCTTGACGGAGGAGTGAACTTACGGCGAGAGGCGGTGGTTAGAGTTGCTTAAGGATTACGATGTTGATATCTGTACCACGGGAAGGCGATGTTGTGGCGGATGCTCTTAGTCGTGGGTCGATGGGAGCCTATCGGATGTGCGGCTAGAGAGGAGGACATGGTTCGTGATTTGCATCGATTAGCGAGCCTTGGTGTCCGTTTGATTGATTACGATAGCGATGGGGTTAGAGTTCGTGAGGTTGCCGAGTCTTCCATCGTCGAGGAGGTGAAGAGGCAGCGATTCGAGGATCCGGCTTTGATTCGATATCGTGATACAACTCTTACGTGAGGCAAGGGTCCTTTTGAGGTAGCACCTAATGGGGTGCTAAGGTTTGAAAGCGGTGTGTGTTCGGATGTTTGAGGACTTGGCGAGTTCTTGGGAAGCACAGTAGCGCGTTACTCTATCCGTCCGGTCGACCAAGATGTACCACGACGCTTAGATCTGTGTATTGGTGGGATGGCTTGAAGAGAGGCGTTGCGAGTTCGTAGCTCGGTGCGTGTTGTCGGCGGTGAAGGTAGAGCACGAGGCACGGTGGTTTATTCTGACGATTGAGATCCCGCACGGAAGTGGGAGGTAATCAACATGGACTTCATCACGGGATTACCTCGCACTCGGAGGAGACATGATTCTATATGGGTTATAAATCGGCAGTGTGAAATCAGCCCACTTTCTTCCGTCGGACGACTTTTGGTGAGGATTATGCGGACTTTACATCAGAGATCGTCGGTGCATGGAGTCCCTACGATCATATCGACGCAGAGCCCGATTTACGGCTAACTTCGGAGGTCCTTCCGAGGGTTTAGGGGCGAGTGAGCACAATCGCATTTCATCCACGCAGACGGACGAGCGAGCGCACTATCGGACTCTTGAGGATATCTTTGCGAGCACAATGTTATTGACCGATGGTAGTTGGGAGGATCATTTGCCTCTAGTTGAGTTTGCGTATAATAATAGCTACCACTCAGAGATTCGATGGCGCCTTATGAGGCCTTGTATGGGAGGAAGTGCGGTCGCCTATAGGTTGGTTCGATGTGGGCGAGTGCGGCTAGTGGGACGGTTGGTGCAGCGAGCGATGGATAAGGTGAAGCTTATCGAGGCGGCTATTAATGACTCGAGTCGGCAAGTCGTATCACGGATCATCGTCGTCGGCATCTTGAGTTCGAGGTTCATGATTGGGTTTTCCTAAAGGTGTCACCCATGAAGGGTGTGATGAGATTTGGGAAGAAGGAAACTCGACCCTAGGTACATTGGGCGTTTAGTTGTCGCGAGGTAGGCAAGGTTGCCTATGAGTTGGATCTGCCGTCCGATCTGGAGGCGGTGCATCCGATTTTCACGTATCTATCTTTGAGGAGATGTATCGGGGATCCATCTAGGGTACACCCGATTGGCGATGTCAGTGTGACCAGGGGTTATCGTATGAGAGATTCCATAGCGATAGTCGATCGTCGAGTTAGGCGTCTGCGGACGAAGGGCGTGGCCGTCAAAGTCTTGTGGCGAACGAGCTCGAGAGGAGATGGCGTGGGAAGCCGAGGAGGACATGAGGCAGAAGTATCCTCACCTATTACCCACAACTCCAGGTAAATCACTTTCCAACTTGTAAATTTTCGATATCGTTTATGCGTAAGTGTTGTTTTGTGGCGCGTGTGGCATTTGCAAGCTGTTTAAGTTATGAAGAATCTTATCGTTAAGCTGCTTGAGAAGGAACATTCGGACGAATGTTTCTAAGGGAGAATGTAATACCCGTATTTCCGGAGTATGCGTAAGGGAATACGTCTAAAGTTGGCCTTAGTTAGCCTTGGGCGTTTTCTTTTGTACCTGACTCGCTAAAAGAATCGTTTTCCGAAAGCGTTTCCTGACTTTCGTAGAGTAAATTCCGCTATGCCATTTCTTATTTTGCGGATTTTTCAGAGGCGTAACATTTTGGACCAACGGGAGGGTGGCGTGTCACCTCGCATTGAAGCAAGTGGGGTGGCTTTGGGCGATTGGGCGTCCAAAGAGGGTGTTGGCCTTGGCGATTGGTTCCTTGCTTAGGCCTTGTTTTGTGCCATGTTTTGTGGAGTGTTTTGTGGAGTGTTTTGTTTAGTAGGGGTAAGGATGCAATACGCTTGATCTAGGCCTTACACTTGACTTGCACTTGTATTCATCATTGCCATTTGTTTGCCAATTATTTAGCTATAAATACACCCTTAGAGATGAAGAGTTATTCATCCACAAAGTTATATTCAAATTCTAAAAATCCTCTCCTCTCCCTTAAGCTTTTCGTCCAACACCTCTTCCTCCCCTTGTGTAGTGTGGCGAGAGCACCCCCTGCCTAGCCGAAATCTACCCCCCCTCCCTTGGTAGAAAAGTTGTCTTCTAGTATCGTTATAATGCCCAAAATACCCTAGCCCAAATACCTTAGTACTTAGTAGAAGTTGTGAAGAACTTCTAAGGTTTCCTTGGAGCATACAACTTAGGAGCAAAACCTTGCTCAGGCGCGACTTTTCTAGGATATTATTGGGCTTACAGGGTAACTAATCCTAACCCTCTTTTGAATTAGAGAATACTTCTGTTGTAGTATTAGAATAAGTATTAGATACTTAGAAGAATATCACGAATAGAATTGAGCTGTTATCACGGTAGAAGGGTTTAAAGAAGGATAATTGACTGTACTCACATAGAATTTGTTTTCACGATGAACTTACATAGCTCACGGTAGGGTTGTCTTTGCCCGACTTTCGTAGAATTATGAACCCCTGTTTAGAATGACCCTCGAGTAGTCTTTGATAGATATCTGTGACTATTATGGTGACTCTGCTTGTGCGACATATTGACTTGGCGGTGGTTTTATTTGAGAAGGTATGTGATTCTTCCTAAAGCATGATATTTTACAATATATAGTGCGGTAGAGCGTACGTGTGTTAATGAATAATAACTACGGCAATGTCTTTGACTTAAGCTGAATAATACTTATGGCAATGCCTCACGGCTTAAGCCGAATAATAAAAGAATCTTGAATCATTTTTTTCTGAAGATAAATATTTGGTTTTAAAACAAAAGCTTAAGAGTTATACTAGCTTTATGGGAAGTTAGGTATAACAACTTAAGAAGATAAAAAGGCTGTTTACTTGTTTGTTTATAAAAGCCTTGTATTGATTTCTGTTAAGTGTAATAAGATTTGTGTGATAAGTAGACATATTATGATGCTACAGGTTAGTGTCTTGAATTCTGTGCTTACGTTGCTAGCAGTAAGTCTGTTGTCTTGTTATTGTATCACTACCTACCCGCCATTTATTATCTGAGGCTTGCCCTCGATCTTGGTCTATCGGCCTATACGGTCTGTGAGACTATGCGAGCAGCGGTATGCTCGGGATCGATCATTCGGGTGTTTAGCGATGCGGGGATTCCTATGCGGTCTGTTGAGACTATGCGGTCTTTTGAGGCTATGCGGGCTGCGGGAGCCTGAGCGGATCTGGGGTTAGCTGCCCCGATGCGAGAATACCTCGTGCGGTGCAGTGTGACCTATGCGAGCTGCGGAAGTCGGGACTAGGCACGCAGAATGATACTATGGGCGATTAGCCTTGCTTGATCATTCGCGGCCTAGAATAGACACATTCTGATTTTCCTATTATTCTTTGTTTGTGATGTGACACTATGTGCAATTGAACCGATTGTATTTGTGAAAAGGTTTTAAATACTTTGATTTTATTTGATTCTTTATAGTTTCACATACTTGGTACTGTTATCTTGACCTCGCCGAGGCTGCGTTAAATCTGCGGTAAGGGCAAGCAGTGCTAGATCCACGTCCTTAGGATCTGCGTTGGTGTCGAGCTCCATCTTCTCGGAGGCTCTACTTTTGGGTATGATCTCACTGTATTGTAGATAGTTTTGTGCGATCGGGTATGGCGGGCCCTGTCGCCATAGTTATTTACTTCCAGAAGTGCATGTACTGTTGTACAGTTGGGATGTAACTGCAAAACTTGAGTTATTTATATTATGCCGAAAGGCAAGCTTTTCATCAGATAAACTGTGTCTTATTTTATAAACTGTTCCCTGTCTTGTTTTATATTCCGCTGGTTACTCTGATGTATGACTACTTGGGTGCCCCGGTAAGGCACCAGTCACGGGCCCCGGAACGGGTCGTGACATATATATTTCACAATAATCATGCTCAATAGAATAGGAAGAGTCACATACATCCTCGGCTAAATCCACTTGCCAAGTTGAATATGTCACGCGTAGAATATCAACCTAAAATAATCATAACACGTCTATCAACTTCTAGTTTTCTTCGTAGAAAATTTTAAGTGTAAGGTCTTTTATTCTACGGAAAATTGGGCAGCACTTCCCCTGTTTCTACGTACTTTTCCACCTTTTTCAATGCCCGAAATCAATAACCAAATGCCACATTTAAGGAGCAACAATACAACAAGTCAAATGGGATTACACGCCTAACTGGACGTGTAAAATTCAGCCCCTTAATCTACCAAAGCTGTCCATAATACTAGTCAAATGTAAAAACAGTCCATAGTCCAATGTAAAGACAGTCCATTAGTCCACTAATACAATCCATTAGTCCAGTTTTCGGCTAGCATGCCAATAATTGTTTCATTACTTCTTTTATATTCCAACTTATATTTCAATCTTTATATAAGTTGCATTAACTTGTTATTAACAAGATTCCTACATGTCAACAAGTAATAGGTAATGTTTTAACAACTCTAATGGCTAGCATGCCAATTCTCGATTTTTAACATCTTAATTAGGTCCAAATCTTTTCAATCTTCCTTCCATATATCATATACTCAAACATATACTTCCAACATATGTAATTTCCAACTTCATTAAAAAGGACAAGATTATTACCTCAATAAGCCCAAAATTATCCAAGATCTAAAAGTCGATCCTTAGCAACGTTAGCTCCTATTCCTTACGTTCCAATCCACTCCAAGCAACCCTTAGAAGTTCCTAACCAACTTCTCTTAACACTTCATACAAAAAAATATGAAGATCACCTTATGGTTTCACTTTGCGACTATCAGATTAACGTAGTATTTTTGGGATCTTTGTGTTGGTATATCTTTAGAACACTACTAGGGACACTTGGTTAAAGTATTTGGGATTAAACAAAAACAATTGAAGACTTTCTCTTCAAGAACAAGGGGGTGCCGAGAGCTCCTAAGGAGGGAGTAATATTTTTGCTTGGAATTTCTCTAAGTGTTGATGAAGTCTTGCAACCCTAAGGTGTGTATATATAAGACAACCAAGGGCTAGGATCAAAGCAAGTGTGTGGTTGAGATTGAGGACAAGTGTGTGTGGGTCCCACAAGCCACTTGTCCAACAAATATCTCAAGACACTTGTCTTGCCACTTGTCTCACCAATTTCGGCCAACATGGCCACATGGGGGTGACACGTGTCGCCTCCCTATTGGTCCAAAATATTTCATCTCCCCACAATCTCAATAATTGGCCAACAATCGAAAACTTTGTGGGCCCCACAAAGTCGTAAAATTTCCCGGGAGGGCCCCACATGACCAAATCTGGAAATAAAATTCTATAATTCTTATTGTTATACCCTGTATTTACGGAGTATGTACGTGAGGGCGTACGTACGAAAGTTTGGCCTTAAAAGTTTAGGCATGGCACGTTTTTGAGCCTGACTCACTCGAGAATCGTTTCAAGCGAAGCGTTTTACAAGACTCGCGTAGGATAAATTCGGCTATGCCATTTCTAATTTTTGCGGATTTTTCCGAGGCGAAACATTTTGGACCAGCGGGAGGCGACACTTGTCACCCTCCAATTGGTGGACTTGAGGCGTCATTGAGGCGATTGGAGTGGCTTATTTTGTCTTGGAGTTGGTAGGATATTTTGTGTGCAAGTTGGCTAGGTACACTTGCCCAAATCTTGGCCTTACACTTGGCATAATCTTGGCCATTGGTTGGCCATCCCTTGACTATAAATACCCCTTAAGATGAAGAGTTCTTCATCCACAAATTCCTTTCAAGTCTTGAAAATCCTTCCATCTCCCTTGTAGCCTTTTTCGTCAACACACTTTGAGTGAGCTTGGCAGAGGCAACCCCTCACTGCTAGCCGAAATCTACCCCCTCCTTGGTAGAAAAGTTGCCTCTAGTATTGTTATAATGCCCAAAATACCACAGCCCAAATCCCTTAGTACTTAGTAGAAGTTGTGAAGAACTTCTAAGGTTTCATGGAGCTATCGAAGCGTCTGACTTAGGAGCTAAACCTCACTCGGGATCGACGTTTATACTCGGATTATATTGGGCTTACGAGGTAAATAATCTTACCGTCTTTTATAATTAGATAATGCATCTTTGTAGAAGTATAAGAATAAGTATAAGATACTTAGAAGGATATTCTGAGAATAGAATTGAGCTGTTATCACGATGAAGGGTTTAAAGAAGAATAATTGAGCAGTACTCACATGGAATTTGTTTTCACGATGTTGTATAGCTTCAGGGTAGGGAAGTGCTTTGCCCAAATTCCCATAGAATAGAGAACCCTCTGCTTAAAGCTTTATACGATCTGATCTAGAGCGTTGATAGGCGTATTTGTTGGTATTATAGTTGATTCTGCTGCGACATATTCGACTTGGCGGGAGGTTTTCGTAGAAGGTATGTGATTCTTCCTATACCCGAGCATGATATTTTAAATATATATATAGTACGGTAGCGTCGTGTGTTAAGCGAATAATAACTACGACAATGTCTTTGACTTAAGCTGAATAATACTTACGGCAATGTCTCGCGACTTAAGCACGAATAATACTTACAGCGATGTCTCGCGACTTAAGCACGAATAATAAGGATCGAAAGCATTTCAAAGAATCTTGAATCATTTTTATGAAGAGAACTAATTGGTTTTAAACACAAAGTTTAAGAGTTATACTAGCTTTATGGGAAGTTAGGTATAACAACTTAAGAATGATAAAAGGCAGTTTACTTATGTGTTTATAACGACTTACATTGATTTATGGAAAGAATAATAAAATGGTTTGATAAGTAGACATGATATGATGTTATGTGTGTTAATGTCTTGTAACGTTTGTATAAAAGGGTATTCTTGTTGTGCTTATGTGTTTAACGATAAGTTATTATGTTAGTATTATATCACTCACCTCTTGACAAATCTGGGGTTAAGGCCTCTCCGTCTGGGGTATACCTCGGCGATGCAGTGACTATGATGCGAGGACACCGTGCGGTGCATGTGACCTATGCGGGCTGCGAGAGTTCGAGGTTAGTGTGCGGGGTTATACCTCATGCGATCTATGTGGCCGTGCGGACTACGAGTCGGGGCGATGCGAGGAGTAGCTACCTCGATGCGGGGTTATGCCTATGCGAGCTACGTGAGTGGCCTATGCGGACTCTGAGTCGAGTTAGGCTTGCTTAATGATACTATGGGCAATTGGCCTGCCCGATCATTCGCGACCTAGAAAAGACTGTTCTGATTTACCTATTGTTACTCTTGTTTATGATGTGCACTATGTGCGATTTACCTTGGTTGTTTCATACATATATGTAAACTGATTTTAAAATGATATGTTTTCATTTAAGTACTTTCTGATTCGCATACTTAGTACATTGTCTTGACCTCCTTGAGCTGCGTTCATGCCGCGGTAAGAGCAGCAGTGCTAGATCCACATCCTTAGGATCTCTTTGCATTGGTGTCGGGAGCTCCATCTTCTAGGAGGCTCTACTTTTGGGTATGATCTCCTGTATTGTAGATAGTTTTATACATTCGGGGTATGGCGGGAACCTGTCCGCCATAGTTGTTTACTTCCAGAAGTGCAGTAGTCTGAGTATGCGGTTGGGATGTAGCGCAAAACTTGAGTTAATTATATATATATCACGTAAGAAAGCTTTTCTTGAGATAAACTATGTCTCATTTACAAGCTGTTTCATGTCTTGTTTTATATTCCAGATTACTCGATGTATGACTACTTGGGTGCGGGTAAGACACGATCACGGGCCGGGCAGGTCGTGACAAAAGTGGTATCGAGCGATTAATCCTCGGAAAGTGTCTACGAGCCGTATCTAGTAGAGTCTTGATTATCGGTGTGTTGTGCACACCAATGTCGGAGGCTATAAGATATTTAGGATTGGTTTCCATTCTTCTCACTCTGAGATCGTGCTTTAGAGTTGTGTTAAAGTTGGACCCTCTAACGTATTCCTTTTATACTTGATTATGCCTCGCGTAAAGGCACCGGGCCCGAGAAGGGCAAAGCGTAGGAGGCTGCTAGTAGGACAGGATTCACGAGGCTCGAGGCCCGATCTATTCCTCGGGACGGCGAGTTATGGCCGCCGGCCCAGCGAGACCACGATGCCGTACCTCGCATCCCACGGCTGGGCGGAGAGTTAGAAGTACTGAGAGATCGACTATTGGCGAGTTGTGGCCATACATGAGGGCAGTGGATCGTGATTCGATCCAGCCCGATCGTACCGTGGTTCACCGGCGAGAGTTTGAGGCTACGAGATTTCTGAGTTGTAGCCGCGAGTTTTACTGGTCGGCGAAGGATGATCGCGAGTTCATCCGTCGGCTCTGAAGGATTATGAGTGATCGAGCGTCGGAGACCGAGTCCGTGATCTTTGGTTCCACATAAGGTGCGTGATACCACGATCGATTGGTTTGATTAATGGGAGTTATCGGGAAACCGCAGCGTCCCAGCTACTTGGGATGAGTTCTCGGAGGCTTTCTCGCTCACTTCTTGCCTCGCGGATGAAGAGGCGCGGTGGCAGATTTTCTGCTTGAGGCAGGGGCGTGCGATTAGGGAGTACAATGTCGAGTTCGATTCTTTGGCTCGATATGTCCCAACATTGGTAGCAGATATGGAGGACAGGGTGCACCGCTACGTCACCGGACTAGATGATTATATGGCCGAGTCTTGTGCGGGTGTTTCTCTTGGCCGGTATGAACATTACGCATGCGAGCTCGTGCACTAGGATGCGAGGCGTCGGCGAAGCGGGTTGTGACAGCGAGAAGAGGACCGGGGCGGCGAGTCCTTTGGTAGTGCTCGGGGTGGGCGGCCTCAACAACGGTCTAGGTCGCACCACGGCCCGGCTGAGCACTCTGCACTATCCTCGGCCACGGCGAGTATTGGCGGTCGGGGCCGAGACTTGAACTTTCGGGGTGGCGAAGGCCAGGCCGGTCGGGACCACCCACTCGGTGTGGCCGTCGGTAGATCCCATTTCGGGGTGTGGTACTCCTCAGGGTTTATTCTGATTGCGGCGGACGGGTCATATTGCGAGGGCTTGTCCGTCGAAGCGGCGGGTGGTAGGGCTCGGCTACGAGTGCATTCTTGGGTTCATCATCTCCTCTGATTACTCGCCGGGCGAGTACTCGTGGGCGGCCAGTCGCGGCGGTCGTGGCGCGGGTCCGATTCTAGCGGTCCTCGAAGCGCATTTATGCCTTGTCGGTAGCGGGATCGGGAGGCCTCGCGATGTCGTCGCGGTACCTTATCGGTTTAGGTTTGATGTGTATGCTTTGATAGATCCGGGTTCTACGCAGTCCTATATATCTCCACTTGTTGCTAGTATGATAGGGATAGGCACGAGTCCATAGACCACTTTCGAGGTAGCTACGCCGATGGGTGATTCGGTGGTAGCTCGGCGGGTATATAGAGCTTGTCTGTGACCGTTCTGATCGTCGGACCTGGCGGACTTGATAGAGTTGGATATGATTGATTTCGGCGTGATCATGGGTATGGATTGACTAGCTTCTTGCTACGCCAATGTAGCTGCGAGGAGAGAGTAGTGCGGTTCCGGTTTCGGAGGCCGGTTGTTGAGTGGGAGAAGCTTTGTATCGTAGAGGTAGGTTTATTTCCTACCTCGAGGCTAGGAAGATGGTGCGAGAAAGGTATATCTACCATCTCGTTGGGTGTTTGATCACGAGGCTGCGGTACCAGATTTTGATCGATTCGATGGTCGAGAGTTCCCGGGCGTGTTTCGGGCGACCTCGGGTATCCTCCCGAGAGGAGATTGAGTTTTGTATAGATGTGTTGCGGCCACTCGGCTATTTCCATTCCGCCGTATAGAATGGCACTGCCGAGTTGAGAGAGTTGAAGGATCGGCTTAGAGACTTCTTTGGAGAAGGGCTTCATCGGACTGAGTGTTTCTCGCAGGAAGCCGGTATTGTTCGTGAAGAAGAAGGGCGGGCCAGCTGCGCGTGTGTTGATTACGACGGTGAATAAGGTGACCATTAAAACGAATACCGCTTCCCGGGATTGATGATTTATTCGACCGATTGCGAGTGCGAGCTGTTTCTCCAAGATTGATCTACGGTCGGGCTATCATCAGGTACGAGTCAGAGAGTCGGACATCCCTAGGACTGCATTCCGGACCCGGTACGGGCACTACAAGTTTAGGGTTATGTCGTTTGGTTTGACCAGCGCTCGTGATATTCATGGATTTGATGAGCAGTGTTCAAACCATTTTTGGACACGTTTGTGATAGTGTTCATCGATGATATCTTGGTTTATTCGCTCGAGGCGGGAGCGTCGCGGGCATTTGAGGCTGTCTTGTGATTCTCGAGACCAGCGATTATCGCCAAGTTTTCCAAATGTGAGTTTTGGTTAACCCGGTGGCTTTTCTTGGGCATATTGTCGGTGATGGCATTCAGTGAATCGGCCAAGATCGAGAAGTCGGGACTTGGCCTGAACCCTACTACTCGGCAGAGGTTCGCGATTTTACGGGCCTTGCGAGTTATTATCGGCGGTTCGTGGAGAAGTTTGCTTCTATCTACGCACCATTGACTAGGTGACTCGGAGCGGCTAAGTTTGATGGTGATGCTTGTGGCGGGGTTTCGATTCTTTGAAGGAGAGGCGGCGACCGCCCGTTCTTACTCTTCCGGAGGTCGAGCGGTTATGTCGTGTATTGTGATCGTCGGGCATCGGGTTGGGATGTGTGTTGATGCGGCATGGCAAGGTTATAGCGTATGCATCCGACGGTGAAGAAACACGAGAGGAACTACCCGCGTGATTTGGAGTTAGCGTGGTGATTCACGCTTTGAAGATGCGGAGGCACTATTTGTATGGGGTTCGTGGATATTTATACGGACCACAAGAGCCTCGGTATATCTTGACGGAGGAGGCTGAACTTACGGCGAGGCGGTGGTTAGAGTTGCTTAAGGATTACGATGTTGATATCTGTACCACCGGTGAAGGCGATGTTGTGGCGGATGCTCTTAGTCGTAGGTCGATGGGAGTCTATCGGATGTGCGGCGAGAGAGGAGGACATGGTTCGTGATTTGCATCGATTAGCGAGCCTTGGTGTCCGTTTGATTGATTACGATAGCGATGGGGTTCGAGTTCGTGAGATTGCGAGTCTTCCATCGTCGAGGAGGTGAAGAGCAGCGATTCGAGATCCGGCTTTGACGCGTTATCGTGATACGGCTCTTCGTGAGGAAGGGTCGCTTGAGTAGCACGATGGGGTGCTAAGGTTTGGCGAGTTGTGTGTTCGGATGTTTGAGGACTTGGCGGAGTTACGGGAAGCCTGCGCGCGGCGTTACTCTATCCGTCGAGTCGACCAAGATGTACCACGACCTTAGATCTATGTATTGGTGGGATGGCTTGAAGAGGGACGTTGCAGAGTTCGTAGCTCAGTGCCCGTATTGTCAGCAGGTGAAGGTAGAGCACCAGAGGCCTGGTGGTTTGTTACAAACGATAGAGATCCCGACCTGGAAGTGGGAGGTGATCAACATGGATTTCATCACAGGATTACCTCGCTTTCGGAGGAGACATGATTCTATATGGGTTATCGTCAGCGGTGTGAAATCATCCCACTTTCTTCCGTTAGGGCGACTTTTGGTGAGATTATGCGGACTTTACATCAGAGATCGTAAGCTGCATGGAGTCCTATTTCGATCATATCGACGGAGGAGCCCGATTCGGCTAACTCGGAGGTCCTTCGAGAAGGGTTTAGGGGACGCAGTGAGCACAGTCTGCATTCCATCCTCGAGCAGACGGACGGGCGAGCGCACTATCGGACTCTTGAGGATATCTGCGAGCTGTGTTATTGACTTCAGGGGTAGCTGGGAGAATCATTTGCCTCTAGTTGAGTTCGTGTATAATAATAGCTACCACTCCAGTATTCAGATGGCGCCTTATGAGGCCTTGTATGGGAGGAAGTGCAGATCGCCTATAGGCTGGTTCGATGTGGGCGAGAATGCGATTAGTAGGACGGACTTGGTGCGGCGAGCGATGGATAAGGTGAAGCTTATCCGGCGGCTATTGACTCGAGTCGGCAAGTCGTATCACGAGATCATCGTCGTCGGCATCGGAGTTCGCGATTGATGATTGGGTTTTCTGAAGGTGTCACCCGTGAAGGTGTGATGAGATTCGGGAAGAAGGAAACTTCGGCCCAGTACATTGGCGTGTCAGTTGTCGCGAGGTAGGCAAGGTTGCCTATGAGTTGAATCTGCCGTCCGATCTGGAGGCGGTCATCCGGTGTTTCACGTTTCTATCTTTGAGGAGATGTATCGGGGATCCATCTAAGGTGCACCGATTGGCGATGTCGGTGTGAGGGGTTATCGTATGAGAGATTCCATAGCGATAGTCGATCGTCGAGTTAGGCGTCTGCGGACTAAGGGCGTGGCCGTCAAAGTCTTGTGGCGAGCAGGCTCGGGGAGGAGATGGCGTGGGAAGGCATGGAGGACATGAGGCGAAGTATCCTCACCTATTCCCAGCCTCCAGGTAATTCACTTTCCTATTTATAAATTTTCATTGTCATATTTTGCCTAAGTGTTGTTCTGTGGCCGTGTGTGGCATTTGCAACTGTTTAAGTTATGAAGAACCTTATCGTTAACTGTCTTGGGAAGGAACATTCGGGACGAATGTTTCTAGGAAGGAGAATGTTATACCGTATTTCGGAGTATGCGTGAGGCGTGCGTATGAAAGTTTGGCCTTAAAAGTTTAGGCATGGCACGTTTTTGGGCACAACTCACTCGAGGAATCGTTTTCAGGCGAAGCGTTTTACAAGACTCGCGTAGGATAAATTCGGCTATGCCATTTCTAATTTTTGCGGATTTTTTTAGAGGCGAAACATTTTGGACCAGCGGGAGGGCGACACTTGTCACCCTCCAATTGGTGGACTTGAGGCATCATTGAGGCCGATTGGAGTGGCTTATTTTGTCTTGGAGTTGGTAGGATATTTTGTGTGCAAGTTGGCTAGGTACACTTGCCCAAATCTTGGCCTTACACTTGGCATAATCTTGGCCATTGGTTGGCCATCCCTTGACCTATAAATACCCCTTAAGATGAAGAGTTCTTCATCCACAAATTCCTTTCAAGTCTTGAAAATCCTTCCTCTCCCTTGTAGCCTTTTAGTCCAACACACCCCCTTTGAGTGAGCTTGGCGAGGCAACCTCACTAGCTGTGAAATCTACCCCCTCCTTGGTAGAAAAGTTGCCTTCTAGTATTGTTATAATGCCCAAAATACCTAGCCCAAATCCCTTAGTACTTAGTAGAAGTTGTGAAGAACTTCTAATGTTTCCTTGGAGCTATCGAAGCGTACAACTTAGGAGCTAAACCTCGCTCAGGATCGACGTTTATACTCGGATTATATTGGGCTTACCGAGGTAAATAATCTTACCCGTATTTTATAATTAGATAATGCATCTTTGTAGAAGTATAAGAATAAGTATAAGATACTTAGAAGGATATTCTGAGAATAGAATTGAGCTGTTATCACAGTAGAAGGGTTTAAAGAAGAATAATTGAACGTACTCACATAGAATTTGTTTTCTGATGGTAGTATAGCTTAGGGTAGGGAAGTCTGCCCAAATTCCCATAGAATAGAGAACCCTCTGCTTAAAGCTTTATACTGATGCAGTTTAGGCGTTGATAGGCGTGTTGGTATTATATAGGCGATTCTCTACGCGACATATTCGACTTGGCGGAGGTTTCGCGAGAAGGTATGTGATTCTTCTATACCGCGAGCATGATATTTTAAATATATATATAGTACGGTAGGCGTCGTGTGTTAATCGAATAATAACTACGGCAATGTCTTTGACTTAAGCTGAATAATACTTACGGCAATGTCTCGCGACTTAAGCTGAATTATGCCCGAACGGGCAGATTCTTGGTGCCTTACCGGGCACCCTAGTGATACAACATCGAGAAAACCAGCGGAAAAATAAAACACGAGTCATGAAACAAGAGATATAATAAATAAGCAGGCCAACAAGCGATTTGCCTTGGTATATACATAAAAACGAGCAGTTATCCTTTTACAAACCACCTTGCATTGCTCTGACCTTAAGATTTATAACAACTATGACGGGACGGGGCCCGCCATACCTCTGAATGTACAAGAACCTACAACTCGAGAAAGCATGCAAAGATAAGCCTCGAAGGAAGCAGCTTTCAACACACTGAAATGAGATCTAAGCGGGGATCCACGGCCGATGTACCTACCTGCGGCGTGAGCGCGCCCGAAGGAGTCGATAACAGTACCAAGTATGTGAAAGCGTCAAATCTGTAAATGAAATCATAATAGCCTAAAGCGGGAGACATGTATGATAACCAAAATGCAAGACGCAACATAAGCGATCAAGTCGGGGACTCGCGCCAAAGTCACCACTCAAATATAACTATGGGTCTCGCCCGCAACATCCGTCATGTTCGCATCGTGGCGCGTGCCCCGGAATCTGCGTCGGTGTAGACATGTCCATGATGCAACAATAATAACAAGGCCGCGTGGCCACGTACCGGAATCTGCGTCGGTGTAGGCATGCCCGTGTAACCTCAATATGATATCTTTGGGTGGTCAACCTGCGCGTAGCCACATGGCCGAATCTGCGTCGGTGTAGAACCGTCCATGTTGCGGTAATAACCATATATCGGGTAATCAACGACGGCGCGTGGCCGCGTGCCGAATCTGCGTGGTGTAGACATGTCCGTGTGACATCAACAACAAGGCGATAATCAAAATGGAAACATACGTGGAATTCTCCATCACCGCCGGACGCGTCGAGTAAGTTCTCAAGTCAACCGGCCCTCTATCGAGAGACGCGGTAACACAGAAATACCACACTTGCACAACAAAGGCTATCATCACAAGCATAGGCAAGTTTCACAAAACTCAAAGTACTTTCATTTTATGCCAAAGTCCGGGTTTTAACCCTAAAGTACTACGTACGTTAAATTCTTTAAAAGAGATCCATTACTTTTATCAAAGTCACCCGATACGTAGTATTAGAATGACCAACCCACATTCCTTTTCAAAATCAAGTACAACATTCTTTTCCTAAGTTCGGTTGCCTAGTTTCAATTACTCGAAACACTCATTTTCAAATGGTTTCATAGTTCCCAAACTTAATCACTTGATTCCTTTTTAGAACAATTGAGTAATATATGTCTCACGTGAGAGTAGGTTATTCTTGTTTACAACATTCTTATTACAAGGTAGTGATCTAGAAAATGTAATATCATTTTGTCTTATCTTAGTTTCTATGCGGATGGAGGTTTCTCTTGGTTTAATAATACAATTCATTAGTCGAGACATTTTCCTTTATTAACGCTGCGGTGGTGCAATCGATACACATTCGATTTCGAAATCGGTAAAACATTATCCCTTTAAAAACCAAGTACTCGTTACTCACGAATGAGGTTTCACACAAACATTCACATTAAAACAAATAAGTTAAGTCTCTTATCTTATAAGATCAAGTCTCTTAACTTCTAACATCGATAAACCATTTTCTTTACCTCTCTTAAGACATTATACCTAACTCCCATAAAGCTAGTATAACTCTTTTTAAAACCTTTAAAACCAAGTGTTACTCTCTAAAGCGATTTATAAATCTTTTGAAATACAACAAGTTCTTTATTATAACAAGCGATTTATAATTCACATGATTACCTTTTAAAACCACAAAGTATTTTCTTACCTACATAAAGTCATTATAACTGACTTCCCATAAAGCGTTATAACACTTTATGTTTAAAACAATCAAACACGATTAACACGTATGCGTCTACCGTACTACATAGTTCACATATCATGCTAGAAGAGATAGGAAGAGGTTCACATACCTGCGACGAGTATCGACTAATAGCAAAATGCTCCAAACGATCGGCTACTCCTTGGCCAAGTGGATCACTCCACACGTAGTACTCGACCTATAAGGCCACGCGACATTAACATCTAGATCTCAGCGTTCCATATTCTCTGAAAATCGTGCGCCTCCCCGCATGCAGCGTAAATCTCCTCTCTATCGAGGCGGCTACCAAGCCAACGGGGTTTACGTCTAACCGGACGTGTACAATTCTACAACGATGTGCTATACAAGTCTCATGTCTGATCTATGTAATTCTGATTCGATTCGATTCTTTATTCTTGAGCTTAAGTCAAAGACATTGCCACAATACTATGTTTAGTTCTATATATAGTATACTTCAACTATATATTCTTACAACGTGTAATTTCCAATTACAATAGAAGGTCAATAGTGTTTACCTCGATAAGCCCAAAATTATCCAGAGTTTAATGTCGCTCACGAGCAGGTTTAGCTCTACTCAGGAGTGCTCGATCTGCTCCAAACAACCCTTAGAAGTTCTACGCAACTACTCCATACTTCAACGACGGGTGAAGATTTTCCTTAGGGTTTCGTTTAGTGGCTAAAGGAAAGTATAATGGTATTTTAGGGCTTTAGTATAAGTATAACCTTGGAATACTACAAGGTATTTGGGCAGTATTTGGACATTACAACAATACTTGGAGTATTTCTATACCTGAGGGGGTATTATCTGAAACCAACTAGGTGGGGTACCTCGGCCAAAGCTTCTCGAGGGGGTAGAGGCTCTGGGGCGAGAACTCTTGAGAGGGGAGGAGGATTTCAAGACTTAGGCAATTTTGGATGAAGAAATTCATCAAGTTAGAGGGTATTTATAGGTCAAGAAATGGCCAACCAATGGCGAGATTCATCAGTGTTAGGCAAGTGTAGGGCTAGGATTTAGGCAAGTGTCCATTCTAACAACTACACAAAATATCCTACCAACTCCTTGACAAAAATTGACACCCAAAATCGTCCACCATTGCGTCACCCACTGATTAGAGGGTGACAAGTGTCGCCTCTTGTTGGTCCAAAATGTTTCGCCTCTCGGAAAAATCCGCCAAAAATTAAATATGACATAGCCGGAATTTTCCTACAAAAGATGTGGAAAGCGTTTAGTCGGAAAAGCGACTCTTTCCTAAGACTTGTGCCCAAATTTTCGATTCTTGCCAAACCTTAAGGCAAAAATTATACGTGCATACTCACGTCATACTGCGGAAATACGGTATAACATTCTCCCCTCGCCCGAAACATTCGTCCGAATGTTCCTTCTAAGCCTCAAACAAACATGCGCGAGATAGTCTTCACTACCATACTTACGAGAACAATCACGCCACACTGGCCGCGTAATAACATCGTCCTCTTCGCCTTCCTCGTGGTGCCTGCTCGGACACTTGAACTCTTCTAGTACATGTTCCACACTTGATCAACGCTTACGCTTCCAAAACCTTCGAGTCACTACCTCGAACTTGGTCATCTTACTAACCTCGATTTCCCCTAAGGCCATTCCGGCCTTGCGAACCGATCTGGTCGAGCGTATCCACCAACTCGTCGATGGTTAAGCGAACTTGGGCCCAGCACCCTCGTGATCCTACCACTGGCGGGACCACCTCGGGTGACCCGACCCCAAGACTCTGGGTTGGCGCAACATGGCTGACCCGACCATTATCGCGCCAAACCCTTGTTCCCGTCACGAACAATCCTACCTATCTGGTCATGAAAGCTACCACTTCCATTTTACCCGGAGAAATTTTCCCACAAAACTCCACGAATACATATACCTTCAGACAAAGATCACCGCAAAATCTCGTACTCGAAATGGCCTTACATCTAAGGTCTCAATTGTAATATTCTAAGGTTCATATTTTTACTCTAACCAGGTTTCTAAATCACATCTGCACAAAAGTTATCGAACATAACACTAAACACATCAACATAGCATCAACACATGCAAGTCTCTAGAAGGTTAAGGATGTACCTGAAAATAGGCGGTTCAAAGGACCGCTAAAACTGGGAACTTCCACCGCGACCTCTGCCGTGGCCTGCCGGTACATGAACATCCTGCCTAGCTATGGAAGGTGAAGAACCCATGGCGATCCGTAGTCTGTGCTATCCTACCATCGCTCACGGTCGGACGATCTCACGGATGGCCTGTTGGCGCCAAAATAACAAGCTCCCTTGGTACAACGACACTCACGAAATGCGGTCTACCATCGACCACACCGAGGTAGGGGTATTGCGTTGGCAACACCCTACTCACGAACATCGAAACACAGGAGCCACGACTGCTCACGAATATCCCGAGGTCCGAAAGGCTGCGGAGGACCACTCTGCAATGGCGGAGGTACATAACTAGTCTGCTGCTGTGGCGGTCCGCCTCGAAAGTCGCCAATATATCCGTCCGTCTTGGCATAACCTGCTGGCGGTCCGCTGCGTCGATCTGCGCTCGCCGCGCAGTGCATGAGCACGAATGCGGGCAATGTCATGCCCGGTGAAGAAACACCGCGCAAGACTTCGGCCATATAATCATCTAGCGGTGGCGTGGCGATGCACCTATCCTCCATACTCTGCAACAAGCGCGAGGGGACATATCGAGCAAAGAATCGAACTTCGACATTGTACTCACGACGGTCGCCTACATCTCGATAACAAAAATTTGTCGGCCGTGCCCTCGCCATCTGCGGAGGCGAAGTGCGTGAGAAAAGCCCGAAAACTCATCCCATACTGCTGGAGTGCATGCTCTCCCGGAAAGCTCGCGAATCAAACCAATCATTGCGGTATCACGCGGCCGATGCGAACGAAGGTCACGGACTCGGTCTCTGAAGCCTTGATCACCGCGTGATCCTCTGGCGACGGATGAACTCCTGCGGATCATCCTCGAGCCTCGACCCATAAAACTCTGGCGGGCTACAACTCGAGAAAGTCCGTAGCCTCAAACTATCTGCTCCGGGTGCACCACGGTCTGCTGGAACCGGAGCGCGCGTCGGCTGTCCATGCTCAGCCTGACCACGGCCAATGGCGAGCCATCTCGCGTGACCCGTCTCCCGCTCGGTGTGGGGTGGAGGCTCAGTCTTGTAGTCTCATCGACCACGGCTGCGGCTCTAAACCTCTTTGGTCTTTGTGGCGTCGCGAAACTTCGCCGTCGGGCAACTGTCTCAGTCTTGGCCAGGGCTGCGCCTCGTGCTCCTCTGAATCACACTAGCGACTCCTCGGCTGCCTTACCATCAGGCCTGGTTGCACTTACGGAGGCATAAGCGGTAAAAACGAAATCGTCAGTGGTCAACTTATCACACTGAGGCACGATCTCGGAATGAGAAGAATGGAAACCAATCCTAAATGTCCTGCGGCCTCACGATTATAGATGTGGTGCACAACACCGATAATCAAGACTACTAGACACGGTGCATAGACACCTTCCTAGGATTAAGCGCTCGATACCACTTTGTAACGCCCGAACCGGGCGTTCTCGTGCCTTACCGGGCACCCTAGTGATACAACATCGAGAAAACCAATGGAAAATAAAACACGAGTCATGAAACAAGAGATATAATAAATAAGCAGGCCAACCAAAGCAGTTGCCTTGGTAAATACATAAAAACCGACAGTTATCCTTTTTACAAACCACCGCAGCGATTACTCTGGACTTAAGATTTACAACTATGGCCAGGACGGGGCGCCATACCACGAATGTACAAGAACCTCTGACTCGTGGAAACATGCAAAGATAAGCCTCGAAGGCGGAGCTTTCAACACGAAATGAGATCCTAAGCGGGGATCCACGGCCGATGTACCTCTACTGCGGCGTGAGCAGCCCGAAGGAGGTCGATCTGGCAGTACCAAGTATGTGGCGTCAAATCGTAAATGAAATCATAATAGCCTAAAAGCGGGAGACATGTATGATAACCAAAATACGATGCAACATAAGCGATCAGTCGAGGACTCACGCGCCAAAGTCACCACTCAAATATAACTATGGGTCTCGCCCACAACATCCATCATGTTCGCGTCATGGCGCGTGCCGAATCTTGCGTCGGTGTAGACATGTCCATGATGCAACAATAATAACAAGGCGCGTGGCCACGTACCCGAATCTGCATCGGTGTAGGCGTGCCCGTGTAACCTCAATATGATATCTTTGGGTGGTCAACCACGCGTAGGCCACGTGCCCCGGAATCTGCGTCGGTGTAGACCGTCCGTATTGCGGTAATAACCATATATCGGGTAATCAACGGCGCGTGGCGCGTGCCGGAATCTGCGTCGGTGTAGACATGTCCATGTGACATCAACAACAAGCGATAATCAAAATGGAAACATACGTGGAATTCTCCATCACGCCGGACGCGTCGAGTAAGTTCTCAACAAGTCAACGGCCTCTATCGAGGCGCGGTAACCGAAATACCACACTTGCACAAAGGCTATCATCACAAGCATAGGCAAGTTTCACAACAACAAGCATAGGCGAGTTTCACAAAACTCAAAGTACTTTCATTTTATGCCAAAGTCCGGTTTTAACCTAAAGTACTACGTCGTTAAATTCTTTAAAGAGATCCATTACTTTTATCAAAGTCACGATACGTAGTATTAGAATGACCAACCAGCATTCCTTTTCAAAATCAAGTAACATTCTTTTCCTAAGTTCGGTTTGCCTAGTTTGATTACTCAAGCTTCTCATTTTCAAATGGTTTCATAGTTCCCAAACTTAATCACTTGATTCCTTTTTAGAACAATTGAGTAATATATGTCTCACGTGAGAGTAGGTTATTCTTGTTTACAACATTCTTATTACAGGTAGTGATCTAGAAAATGTAATATCATTTTGTCTTATCTTAGTTTCTATGCGGATGGAGGTTTCTCTTGGTTTTAATAATACAATTCATTAGTCGAGACATTTTCCTTTATTATTTGCGATAGTGCATCGATACACATTCGATTTCGAAATCGGTAAAACATTATCCTTTAAAAAAACCAAGTACTCGTTACTCACGAATGAGGTTTCACACAAACATTCACATTAAAACAAATAAGTTAAGTCTCTTATCTTATAAGATCAAGTCTCTTAACTTAACATCGATAAACCATTTTCTTTACCTCTCTTAAGACATTATACCTAACTCCCATAAAGCTAGTATAACTCTTTTTAAAACCTTTAAAACCAAGTGTTACTCTCTTCAAAGCTTGATTTATAAATCTTTTGAAATACAACAAGTTCTTTATTATAACAAGCGATTATAATTCACATCGATTACCTTTTAAAACCACAAAGTATTTTCTTACCTACATAAAATTTGTTATAACCAACTTCCCATAAAGCCGTTATAACACTTTATGTTTTAAAACAATCAAACACGGTTAACACGTATGCGTCTACCGTACTACATAGTTCACACATATCATGCTAGAAGAGATAGGAAGAGGTTCACATACCTCGCGGCGAGTATCGACTAATAGCAAAATGCTCCAAACGATCGGCTACTCCTTAGCCAAGTGGATCACTCCACACGTAGTACTCCAACCTATAAGGCCACAGCGACTTGTAACATCTAGATCTCAACGTTCCATATTCTACGGAAAATCGTGGCCTCCCCGCACATGGCGGCGTAAATCTCTCTCTATCGGCGGCTGCCAAGCCAACCGAGGGGGTTTCGTCTAACGGCGTGTACAATTCTACACAAGAATGCTATACAAGTCTCTGTATACTGATCCTATGTAATTACTGATTGATTCGATTCTTTATTCTTGGGCTTAAGTCAAAAGACATTGCCACAATACTATGTTTAGTTCTATATATAGTATACTTCAACTATATATTCTTACAACATGTAATTTCCAATTACAATAGAAGGTCAATAGTGTTTACCTCGATAAGCCCAAAATTATCCGAGTTTAATGTCGCTCACGAGCAAGGTTTAGCTCCTACTCAGAGTGCTCGATCTGCTCCAAACAACCCTTAGAAGTTCTACGCAACTACTCCATACTTCAACGACGGGTGAAGATTTTCCTTAGGGTTTAGTTTAGTGGCTAAAGGAAAGTATAATGGTATTTTAAGACTTTTCGTATAAGTATAACCTTGGAATACTACAAGGTATTTGGGCCAAGGTATTTGGACATTACAACAATACTTGGAGTATTTCTATACCACAAAGGGGGTATTATCTGAAACCAACTAGGCTAGGGGGTACCCTGGTCCAAAGCTTCTCAAGGGGGTAGAGGCTCTGGGGCGAGAACTCTTGAGAGGGGAGGAGGATTTCAAGACTTAGGCAATTTTGGATGAAGAAATTCATCAAGTTAGAGGGGTATTTATAGGTCAAGAAATGGCCAACCAATGGCCAAGATTCATCCAAGTGTTAGGCAAGTGTAGGGCTAGGATTTAGGCAAGTGTCCATTCTAACAACTACACAAAATATCCTACCAACTCCTTGACAAAAATTGACACCCAAAATCGTCCACCATTGCCGTCCACCTTCACCAATTAGAGGGTGACAAGTGTCGCCCTCTTGTTGGTCCAAAATGTTTCGTCTCTCGGAAAAATCCGCAAAAATTAAATATGACATAGCCGGAATTTTCTCTCTGGCTGTGGAAACGTTTCGTCGGAAAACGACTCTTTTCGGCACTTGTGCCCAAATTTTCGATTCTTGCCAAACCTTAAGGCAAAAATTATACGTACGCCCTCACGTACATACTCTGGAAATACGGGGTATAACATGAATAATACTTACGGCAATGTCTCGCGACTTAAGCCTGAATAATAAGGATCTGAAAGCATTTCAAAAGAATACTGAATTATTTTTTTAACAGAAGAGAACTAATTGGTTTTTAAACAGAAAGCTTAAGAGTTATACTAGCTTTATGGGAAGTTAGGTATAACAACTTAAGAATGATAAAAGGAACAATTTACTTATGTGTTTATAACAGACTTACATTGATTTATGGAAAGAATAATAAAATGGTTTGATAAGTAGACATGATATGATGTTATGTGTGTTAGTGTCTTGTAACGTTTGTATAAAAGGGTATTCTTGTTGTGCTTATGTGTTTAACGATAAGCTGTTATGTTAGTATTATATCACTCACCTCTTGACAAATCAGGGGTTAGTCCTCCGTCTGGGGTATACCTCAGCGATGCGTGTGACTATGATGCGAGGACACCTCGTGCGGGTGCAGTGTGACCTATGCGGGCTGCGAGAGTTCGAGTTAGTGTGCGGGGTTATACCTGCATGCGGTCTATGTGGCGTGCGGACTACGAGTCGGGGCGATGCAGGAGTAGCTACCCCGATGCGGGGTTAGGCCTATGCAGCTACGTGAGTGGCCTATCTGCGGACTACGAGTCGAGTTAGGCTTGCTTAATGATACTATGGGCAATTGGCCCTGCTTCGATCATTCGCAGCCTAGAAAAGACCTGTTACAGTTTACCTATTGTTACTCTTGTTTATGGTGTGGCACTATGTGCGGTTACATTGGTTGTTTCATACATATATATGGCCCGATTTTAAAATGATATGTTTTCATTTAAGTACTTTCTGATTTCGCATACTTAGTACTGTTGTCTTGACCTCCTTGGGGCTGCGTTCATGCCGCGGTAAGAACAGCAGTGCTAGATCCACATCATTAGGATCTCTTTGCATTGGTGTCGAGAGCTCCATCTTCTAGGAGGCTCTACTTTTGGGTATGATCTCCTGTATTGTAGATAGTTTTGTACATTCAGGTATGGCGGGGCCTGTCGCCATAGTTGTTTACTTCCAGAGGTGCAGTAGTCTGAGTGTACAGTTGGGATGTAGCGCAAAACTTGGGTTAATTATATATATATGCGTAAGGCAAGCTTTTCTTGAGATAAAGCGTGTCTCGTTTACAATTGTTTCATGTCTTGTTTTTATATTCCAGATTACTCGATGTATGACTACTTGGGTGCGGGTAGGCACGATCCACGGGCCGGGCAGTCGTGACAAAAGTGGTATCGAGCGATTAATCCTCGGAAAGTGTCTGACGCCGTATCTAGTAAGTCTTGATTATCGGTGTGTTGTGCACCACACCAATGTCGAGGCTATAAGATATTTAGGATTGGTTTCCATTCTTCTCACTCTGAGATCGTGCTTTAGAGGCGTGTTAAAGTTGGACCCCTCTAACGTATTCCTTTTACTTGATTATGCCTGCGTAAGGCAACCCGCCCATAAGGGCAAAGCGGAGGAGGCGCTAGTTGGACACCGAGATTCACGAGGGCTCGGGCTAGTCTATACCTCGGACGGCGAGTTCTATGACGCCGCCCGGCCCAGCCGAGACCACGATGCCGTACCTCTGTCCCACGGCTGGGCGGAGAGTTAGGAGTACTGAGAGATCTTGACTATTGGCGGGATTGTGGCCATACATGAGGCAGTGGATCTGGCGATTCGAGTCCAGCCCGATCGTACCGTGGTTCACCCAGGCGAGAGAGTTTGAGGCTACGAGATTTCTGAGTTGTAGCCGCGAGTTTTACGGGTAGGCGGGAGGATGATCGCAGAGTTCATCCGTCGGCTCTGAAGGATTATGAGTGATCGGGCGTCGGAGAGTCGTGATCTTTGGTTCACATAATTGCGTGATACCGCGATCGATTGGTTTGATTCATGGGAGTTATCCGGGAAAGCACGCGTCCCAGCTACTTGGGATGAGTTCTCGAGGCTTTCCTCACTCACTTCTTGCCTCGCGGATGAAGAGGCGCGGGCGATTTTCTGCTGAGATAGAGGGCGTCTGATTAGGGAGTACAATGTCGAGTTCGATTCTTTGGCTCGATATGTCCCAACATTGGTAGCGAATGGAGGGCGAGTTGCACCGCTACGTCAGGCTAGATGATTAGATGGCGAGTCTTGTGCGGGTGTTTCTTTTCACCGTATGGACATTACCGCGTGCGAGCTCATGCGCTGAGATGCGAGGCGTCGAGGCCGACGGGTTGTGACAGCGGCGAAGAGGACCGGGGCGGCGAGGTCGCTGGTAGTTATCGGTGGGCGGCCTCGGCAGCGGTCTGGGTCGCACCACGGCCCGGCTCGAGCACTCTGCACCATCCTCAAGGCCTGAGAGTATTGAGGCGGTCGGGGCCAGGACTTGGACTTTCGGGTGGCGAGGTGCGGCGGTCGGGACCACCGCCGGTGTGGCCGTCACGGTATATCCCATTCGGGAATTGTGGTACTCCTCAGGGTTTATTCTGATTGCGGCGACGGGTCATATTGCGAGCTTGTCCGATCGAGCGGCGCGGTGGTAGGGCTCGGCTACGGTGCATTGCGGTTCATCATCTCTCTGATTACTCGCCGGAGGGCGGTACTCATGGGCGGCCAGTCGCGGCGAGTCGTGGCGCGGGTCGATTCTAGCGGTCCTCGAGCGCATTTATGCCTTGTCGGTAGCGGGATCGGGAGGCCTCACGATGTCGTCCGCAGTACCTTATCGGTTTCAGGTTTGAAGTGTATGCTTTGATAGATCCGGTTCTACTCATCCTATATATCTCCCTTGTTGCTAGTAGGATGAGGATAGAGCACGAGTCCATAGACCCTTTCGAGGTAGCTACGCGATGGGTGATTCGGTGGTAGCTCGGCGGGTATATAGAGCTTGTCCTGTGACTATTCTGATCGTCGGACCTGGCCGACTTGATAGAGTTGGATATGATTGATTTCGGCGTGATCATGGGTATGGATTGACTAGCTTCTTGCTACGCCAATGTAGGCTGAGGAGAGTAGTGCGGTTCCAGTTTCGGAGGAGCCGGTTATTGAGTGGGAGGAGCCTTTGTATCGCCAGGGTAGGTTTATTTCCTACCTCAAGGCTAGGAAGATGGTGCGAAAGGGTATATCTACCATCTCGTTGGGTGTTTGATCGAGGCTGCGGTGCAGATTTGATCGGTTCCGATAGTCGAGAGAGTTCCCGGGCGTGTTTCGGACGACCTCGGGTATCCTCACGAGAGGAGATTGAGTTTTGTATAGATGTGTTGCGGCCACTCGGCTATTTCCATTCGCCATATAGAATGGCACTGCCGAGTTGAGAGAGTTGAAGGATCAGCTTTGAGACTTCTTTGGAGAAGGGCTTCATCGGACCTAGTGTTTATCCACGAGGGCGCGGTATTGTTCGTGAAGAAGAAGGGCGGGGCGCTGCGCATGTGTTGATTACGGAAGTGAATAAGGTGACCATTAAACGAATACCCTTCCGATTGATGATTTATTCGACCCGATTTGCGAGTGCGAGATGTTTCTCCAATTGATCTACGGTCGGGCTATCATCAGTGCGAGTCGAGAGAGTCGGACATCCACAGGATCGCATTCGGATCGATGCACGCACTTCTGATTTAGGGTTATGTCGTTTGGTTTGACCAACGCTCGTGATTCATGGATTTGATGAACCGAGTGTTCAAACCATTTTGAACACGTTTGTGATAGTGTTCATCGATGATATCTTGGTTTATTCTCGCCAGAGCGAGGCATGCGGAGCATTTGAGGCTGTCTTGTGATTCTCGAGACCAGCGATTATCGCCAAGTTTTCCAAATGTGAGTTTTGGTTAACTTCGTGGCTTTTCTTGGGCATATTGTGGTGATGGCATTCAGTGGATCTGGCCAAGATCGAGTCGAGGACTTGGCCTAGACCTACTACTCCGGCGAGGTTCGCGATTTTAGGCCTTGCGAGTTATTATCGGTTCGTGGAGAAGTTTGCTTCTATCTGCGCACCGTTGACTAGGTGACTCGAGAAGCGGCTAAGTTTGATGGGTGATGCTTGTGGCGGGGTTTCGATTCTTGAAGGAGAGCGACGCCGCCCGTTCTTACTCTTCCGGAGGTCGAGACGGTTATGTCATGTATTGTGATGCGTGAGGGATCGGGTTGGGATGTGTGTTGATGGAGCAGGGCAAGGTTATAAGCGTATGCATCGGCGGTGAAGAAACACGGAGGAACTACCCACGCATGATTTGGAGTTGGCGCGGTGATTCACGCTTTGAAGATCTGGAGCACTATTTGTATGGGGTTCATGTGGATATTTATCTGGACCACAAGAGCCTCGGTATATCTTCGGCCAGAGGAGTGAACTTCACAGCGAAGGCGGTGGTTAGAGTTGCTTAAGGATTACGATGTTGATATCTGTACCACCGGTGAAGGCCAATGTTGTGGCGGATGCTCTTAGTCGTAGGTCGATGGGAGTCTATTAGATGTGCGAGAGAGGAGGGACATGGTTCGTGATTTGCATCGATTAGCGAGCCTTGGTGTCCGTTTGATTGATTACGATAGCTGTGGGGTTCGAGTTCGTGAGGTTGCGAGTCTTCCATCGTCGAGAGGTGAAGAGCAGCGATTCGAGGATCGGCTTTGACACGTTATCGTGATACGGCTCTTCGTGAGGAAGGGTCCTTGAGGTAGCACGATGGGGTGCTAAGGTTTGAGTAGGTTGTGTGTTCGGATGTTTGAGGACTTGGCGAGTTGCGGGAAGCACGGTGCGCGTTACTCTATCCGTCGGTCGACCAAGATGTACCACGACCTTAGATCTATGTATTGGTGGGATGGCTTGAAGAGGGCGTTGCGAGTTCGTAGCTCGATGCGTGTTGTCGGCGGTGAAGGTAGAGCACGGAGGCACGGTGGTTTGTTCTGACGATAGAGATACCGACACGGAAGTGGGAGGTGATCAACATGGATTTCATCACGGGATTACCTCGCACTCGGAGGAGACATGATTCTATATGGGTTATCGTCGACGGTGGCGAAATCAGCCCACTTTCTTCCGTTAGGGCGACTTTTAGTGAGGATTATGCGGACTTTACATCAGAGATCGTAAGGCTGCATGAGTCCTCTTTCGATCATATCGCATGAGAGGAGCCCGGTTCTGGCTAACTTCGGAGGTCCTTCGAGAAGGGTTTAGGGACAGTGAGCACGAAATCGCATTCCATCCTCGAGAGCAGACGGACAGCGAGCACTATCCGCACTCTTGAGGATATCTGCGAGCTTTGTGTTATTGACTTCAGGTAGCCGGGAAGATCATTTGCCTCTAGTTGAGTTCGCGTATAATAATAGCTACCACTCCGGTATTGGATGGCGCCTTATGAGGCCTTGTATGGGAGGAAGTGCGGTCGCCTATAGGCTGGTTCGATGTGGCGAGAATGCGATTAGTGGGACGGACTTGATGCGTGAGCGATGGATAAGGTGAAGCTTATCCGGCGGCTATTGGCGGCTGAGTCGGCAGTCGTATCACGGATCATCGTCGTCGGCATCCGAGTTCGCGATTGATGATTGGGTTTTCTGAAGGTGTCACCCATGAAGGGTGTGATGAGATTCGGGAAGAAGAAACTTCGGCCCAAGTACATTGGGCGTGTCGATTGTCGCGAGGTAGGCAAGGTTGCCTATGAGTTGAATCTGCCGTCCGATGCGGAGCGGTGCATCCGGTGTTTCACGTTTCTATCTTTGAGAGATGTATCGGGGATCCATCTAGGTGCACCGATTGGCGATGTCGGTGTGAGGGTTATCGTATGAGAGATTCCCATAGCGATAGTCGATCGTCAGGTTAAGCGTCTGCGGACTAAGGACGTGGCTTCCGTCAAAGTCTTGTGGCGGAACGAGCTCAGGGAGGAGATGACGTGGGAAGCTGAGGAGGACATGAGGCAGAAGTATCCTCACCTATTCCCCACACCTCCAGGTAATTCACTTTCCTATTTATAAATTTTCATTGTCATATTTTGCCTAAGTGTTGTTCTGTGGCCGTGTGTGGCATTTGCAACTGTTTAAGTTATGAAGAACCTTATCGTTAACTGTCTTGGGAAGGAACATTCGGGACGAATGTTTCTAAGGAGGGGAGAATGTTATACCGTATTTAGGGTATATGCGTGAGGCGTGCGTCACGAAAGTTTGGCTTAAAAGTTTAGGCATGGCACGTTTTTGGGCACAACTCACTCGAGGAATCGTTTTCCGGCGAAGCGTTTTACAAGACTCGCGTAGGATAAATTCGGCTATGCCATTTCTAATTTTTGCGGATTTTTCCGAGAGACGAAACATTTTGGACCAACGGGAGGGCGACACTTGTCACCCTCCAATTGGTGGACTTGAGGCGTCATTGAGGCCGATTGGAGTGGCTTATTTTGTCTTGGAGTTGGTAGGATATTTTGTGTGCAAGTTGGCTAGGTACACTTGCCCAAATCTTGGCCTTACACTTGGCATAATCTTGGCCATTGGTTGGCCATCCCTTGACCTATAAATACCCCCTTAAGATGAAGAGTTCTTCATCCACAAATTCCTTTCCAAGTCTTGAAAATCCTTCCCTCTCCCTTGTAGCCTTTTTCGTCCAACACACCCCCCCCCCTTTGAGTGAGCTTGGCCGAGGCAACCCCTCCCCCTAGCCTAGCCGAAATCTACCCCCCTCCCTTGGTAGAAAAATTACATTCTAGTATTGTTATAATGCCCAAAATAACCTAGCCCAAATCCCTGAGTACTTAGTATAAGTTGTGAAGAACTTCTAAGGTTTCCTCGAGCTATCGGCGTCTGACTTAGGAGCTAAACCTCGCTCAGGATCGACGTTTATACTCGGATTATATTGGGCTTACCGAGGTAAATAATCTTACCCGTCTTTTATAATTAGATAATGCATACTGTAGAAGTATAAGAATAAGTATAAGATACTTAGAAGGATATTCTGAGAATAGAATTGAGTTATCACGATGAAGGGTTTAAAGAAGAATAATTGAGCAGTACTCATAGAATTTGTTTTCTGATGAAGCTGTATAGCTTAGGGTAGGGAAGTGCTGCCCAATTCCCATAGAATAGAGAACCCTCTTCTTAAAGCTTTATCTGATCTGATCTAGGCGTTGATAGGCGTGTTGGTATTATAGATGATTCTCTGCGCGACATATTCGACTTGGCGGGAGGTTTTCGTGAGAAGGTATGTGATTCTTCCTATACCGCCAGGCATGATATTTTAAATATATATAATACGGTGACGTCGTGTGTTAAGCGAATAATAACTACGGCAATGTCTTTGACTTAAGCTGAATAATACTTACGGCAATGTCTCGCGACTTAAGCTGAATAATACTTACGGCAATGTCTCGCGACTTAAGCACGAATAATAAGGATGAAAGCATTTCAAAAGAATCTTGAATCATTTTTTAATGAAGAGAACTAATTGGATTTTAAGCGAAGCTTAAGAGTTATACTAGCTTTATGGGAAGTTAGGTATAACAACTTAAGAATGATAAAAGGAACAGTTTACTTATGTGTTTATATGACTTACATTGATTTATGGAAAGAATAATAAAATGGTTTGATAAGTAGACATGATATGATGTTATGTGTGTTAGTGTCTTGTAACGTTTGTATAAAGGGTATTCTTGTTGTGCTTATGTGTTTAACGATAAGTTGTTATGTTAGTATTATATCACTCACCTCTTGACAAATCTGGGGTTAGGCGCCTCCGACGCGGGTATACCTCAGCGATGCGTGTGACTATGATGCGATGACACCTCATGCGGTGCATGTGACCTATGCGGGCTGCGAGAGTTCGAGGTTAGTGTGCGGGGTTATACCTCATGCGGTCTATGTGGCCATGCGGACTACGAGTCGGGGCGATGCAGGAGTAGCTACACCGATGCGGGGTTATGCCTATGCGAGCTCACGTGAGTGGCTATGCGGACTCTGGAGTCGAGTTAGGCTTGCTTAATGATACTATGGGCAATTGGCCCGCTCGATCATTCGCGACCTAGAAAAGACTATTCTGATTTACCTATTGTTACTCTTGTTTATGATGTGCACTATGTGCGGTTACATTAGTTGTTTCATACATATATGTAAACTGATTTTAAAATGATATGTTTTCATTTAAGTACTTTCTGATTTCGCATACTTAGTACCTTTTATGCGACCTCCTTGAAGGCTGCGTTCATGCCGCAGGTAAGAGCGGCAGTGCTAGATCCATCATTAGGATCTCTTTGCATTGGTGTCGTGAGCTCCATCTTCTAGGAGGCTCTACTTTTGGGTATGATCTCCTGTATTGTAGATAGTTTTGTACATTCGGGGTATGGCGGGGCCTGTCCGCCATAGTTGTTACTTCCTTAGAAGTGCAGTAGTCTAGTGTGCAGTTGGGATGTAGCGCAAAACTTGGGTTAATTATATATATATGCGTAAGGCAAGCTTTTCTTGAGATAAAGCGTGTCTCATTTACAAGCTGTTTCATGTCTTGTTTTATATTCCCGATTACTCGATGTATGACTACTTGGGTGCGGGTAAGGCACGATCACGAGCCGGGCGGAGTCGTGACAAAAGTGGTATCGAGCGATTAATCCTCGGAAAGTGTCTGACCGTATCTAGTAAGTCTTGATTATCGGTGTGTTGTGCACCACACCAATAATCGAGAGGTTATAAGATATTTAGGATTGGTTTCCATTCTTCTCACTCGAGATCGTGCTTTAGAAAGTGTTAAAGTTGGACCCTCTAACGTATTCCTTTTACATGCTGATTATGCCTCCACGTAAAGCGGCCCGAAGGGCAAGGCAGCCGAGGGAGCTGCTAGTAGGACACCGAGAGTTACGAGGGCTCAGGCCCAGTCTATACCTCAGACGGCGAGTTCTATGACGCCGCCCGGCCCAGCGAACCACGCAGTACCCACCTCGTCCCCGCGGCACCGGGCGGAGAGTTAGGGTGAGAGAGATGCCACTATTGGCGAGATTGTGGCCATACATGAGAGGACAGTGAATCTGGCGATTCGATCCAGCCCTAATCGTACCGTGGTCACCGAGGCGAGAGAGTTTGAGGCTACGAGATTTCTGAGTTGTAGCCCGCGAGTTTTTGGGTGGCGGGAGGATGATCGCGAAGTTCATCCGTCGCCTCTGAAGGATTATGAGTGATCGGGCGTCGGAGACCGAGTCCGTGATCTTTGGTTCACATAAGGCTGCGTGATACGCGATTGATTGGTTTGATTCATGGGAGTTATCGGGAAACGCAGCGTCCCGGCTACTTGGGATGAGTTCTCGGAGGCTTTCTCACTCACTTCTTGCCTCGCGGATGAAGAGGCGCGGGGTGATTTTTACTGCGAGATAGAGGGCGTGCGATTAGGAGTACAATGTCGAGTTCGATTCTTTGGCTCGATATGTCCCAACATTGGTAGCAGATATGGAGGACAGGTTGCACCGCTACGTCACCGGGCTAGATGATTAGATGGCCGAGTCTTGTGCGGGTGTTTCTTTTCCGGTATGGACATTACGCGTGCGAGCTCATGCGCTAGGATGCGGGCGTCGAGGCCGACGGGTTGTGACAGCGAGAAGAGGACCGGGGCGGCGAGGTCCTTTGGTAGTTATCGGTGGGCGGCCTCGGCCCGGTCTGGGTCGCACCACGGCTCGAGCACTCCTGCACCATCCTCGATAGCGCGAGTATTCGGGGCGTGTCGGGGCGAGACTTGGACTTTCGAGTGGCAGAGGTGCGGCGGTCGGGACCACCCGCCGGTGTTGCCGTCGGTAGATCCCATTTCGAATTGTGGTACTCCTCCAGGGTTTGTTCTGATTGCGGCGACGGGTCATATTGCGAGGGCTTATCCGTCGAGCGGCGGGTGGTAGGGCTCGGCTACGAGTGCATTGCGGTTCATCATCTCTGATTACTCGCCGGAGGCGTGGTACTCATGGGCAGCGGTCGCGGCGAGGTCGTGGCGCGGGTCGATTCGGTCCTCGAGCGCATTTATGCCTTGTCGGCCGGCGGGATCGGGAGGCCTCACGATGTAAATCCACAGTACCTTATCGGTTGGGTTTGATGTGTATGCTTTGATAGATCCGGTTCTACTCATCTATATATCTCCCCTTGTTTCTAGTAGGATAGGGATAGAGCACGAGTCCATAGACCCTTCGAGGTAGCTACGCGATGGTGATTCGGTGGTAGCTCGGCGGGTATATAGAGCTTGTCTGTGACCATTCTGATCGTCGGACCTAGCGACTTGATAGAGTTGGATATGATTGATTTCGGCGTGATCATGGGTATGGATTGACTAACTTGCTACGCCAATGTAGCTGCGAGAAAGTAGTGCGGTTCCAGTTTCAGGAGCCGGTTGTTGAGTGGGAGAGAACCTTTGTATCGCCAGGGGTAGGTTTATTTCTACCTCGAGGCTAGGAAGATGGTGCGAGAAAGGGTATATCTACCATCGTTCGGGTGTTTGATCACGAGGTGCGGTACCAGATTTTCATCGATTCCGATAGTCGAGAGTTCCCAGACGTGTTTCAGACGACCTCCGGTTATCCCTCCCGAGAGGAGATTGAGTTTGTATAGATGTGTTGCCACTGGCTATTTCCATTCGCCATATAGAATGGCACCGCCGAGAGAGTTGAAGGATCGGCTTAGAGACTTCTTTGGAGAAGGGCTTCATCGGACTAGTGTTTCTCCGCAGGAAGCCCGTATTGTTAAGTGAAGAAGAAGGGCGGGGCCGCGCATGTGTGTTGATCTGACGGTGAATAAGGTGACCATTAAACGAATACCCTTCCGAGATTGATGATTTATTCGACCGATTGCGAGTGCGAGATGTTTCTCCAAGATTGATCTACGGTCGGGCTATCATCAAAGTGCGAGAGTCGGACATCCCTGGATCGCATTCGGACGTGCGAACGCACTACAAGTTTAGGGTTATGTCGTTTGGTTTGACCAGCGCTCGTATTCATGGATTTGATGACCGAGTGTTCAAACCATTTTGAACACGTTTGTGATAGTGTTCATCGATGATATCTTGGTTTATTCGCTCAGGCGGAAGCGTGCGGAGCATTTGAGGCTGTCTTGTGATTCTCGAGACCAGCGATTATCGCCAAGTTTTCCAAATGTGAGTTTTGGTTAACCGGTGGCTTTTCTTGGGCATATTGTCGGGGTGATGGCATTCAGTGGATACGGCAAGATCGAGTCGAGGACTTGGCCTGAACTCTTACTCAGCAGAGGTTCGCGATTTACGGGCCTTGCAGTTATTATCGGTTCGTGGAGAAGTTTGCTTATCTACGCACCATTGACTAGGTGACTCGAAAGCGGCTAAGTTTGATGGGTGATGCTTGTGGCGGGGTTTCGATTCTTTGAAGGAGGCGGCGGCCGCCCCGTTCTTACTCTTCCGGAGGTCGACGGTTATGTCGTGTATTGTGATCGTCGAGCATCGGGTTGGGATGTGTGTTAATGCAGCATGGCAAGGTTATAGCGTATCGTCCGACGGTGAAGAAACACGAGAGGAACTACCCCACCCATGATTTGGAGTTAGCGTGGTGATTCACGCTTTGAAGATCTGGAGGCACTATTTGTATGGGGTTCATGTGGATATTTATACGGACCACAATAGCCTCGGTATATCTTTAGCGAGAGGAGCCGAACTTACGGCGAGGCGGTGGTTAGAGTTGCTTAAGGATTACGATGTTGATATCTGTACCACGGTGAAGGCCAATATTGTGGCGTATGCTCTTAGTCGTAGGTCGATGGGGATTCTATCGGATGTGCGGCGTAGAGGAGGACATGGTTCGTGATTTGCATCGATTAGCGAGCCTTGGTGTCCGTTTGATTGATTACGATAGCGATGGGGTTCGAGTTCGTGAGGTTGCGAGTCTTCCATCGTCGAGGAGGTGAAGAGCAGCGATTCGAGGATCGGCTTTGACACGTTATCGTGTCTGGCTCTTCGTGAGGAAGGGTCCTGAGGTAGCACGATGGGGTGCTAAGGTTTGAGGCGAGTTGTGTGTTCGGATGTTTGAGGACTTGGCGGAGTTACGGGGAAGCACACAGCGAGAGTTACTCTATCCATCCAGGGTCGACCAAGATGTACCACGACCTTAAATCTAATTTTTGCGGATTTTTCCGAGAGACGAAACATTTTGGACCAACGGGAGGGCGACACTTGTCACCCTCCAATTGGTGGACTTGAGGCGTCATTGAGGCCGATTGGAGTGGCTTATTTTGTCTTGGAGTTGGTAGGATATTTTGTGTGCAAGTTGGCTAGGTACACTTGCCCAAATCTTGGCCTTACACTTGGCATAATCTTGGCCATTGGTTGGCCATCCCTTGACCTATAAATACCCTAGCCCAAATCCCTTAGTACTTAGTAGAAGTTGTGAAGAACTTCTAAGGTTTCCTTGGAGCTATCGAAGCGTACAACTTAGGAGCTAAACCTCGCTCAGGATCGACGTTTATACTCGGATTATATTGGGCTTACCGAGGTAAATAATCTTACCCGTCTTTTATAATTAGATAATGCATACTGTAGAAGTATAAGAATAAGTATAAGATACTTAGAAGGATATTACATAATAGAATTGAACTGTTATCACAGTAGAAGGGTTTAAAAGAAGAATAATTGAACTGTACTCACATAGAATTTGTTTTTCTGATGGCAGTATAGCTTCTAGGGTAGGGAAGTCTTGCCCAAATTCCATAGAATAGAGAACCTCTGCTTAAAGCTTTATACTGATCTGATCAGACGTTGATAGACGTGTTGGTATTATAGGCTGATTCTGCTTGCGACATATTCGACTTGGCGGGAGGTTTTCAGTAGAAGGTATGTGATTCTTCCTATACCCTGAGCATGATATTTTAAATATATATATAGTACGGTAGATGTACGTGTGTTAACTGAATAATAACTACGGCAATGTCTTTGACTTAAGCTTGAATAATACTTAAGGCAATGTCTCGCGACTTAAGCCTGAATATTACTTACGGCAATGTCTCGCGACTTAAGCACGAATAATAAGGATCCAAAGCATTTCAAAAGAATCATGAATTATTTTTTAACGAAGAGAACTAATTGGTTTTAAGCGAAGCTTAAGAGTTATACTAAGCTTTATGGGAAGTTAGGTATAACAACTTAAGAATGATAAAAGGAACAGTTTACTTATGTGTTTATAACAGACTTACATTGATTTATGGAAAGAATAATAAAATGGTTTGATAAGTAGACATGATATGATGTTATGTGTGTTAGTGTCTTGTAACGTTTGTATAAAAGGGTATTCTTGTTGTGCTTATGTGTTTAACGATAAGTTGTTATGTTAGTATTATATCACTCACCTCTTGACAAATACCGGGGGTTAAGCTGCCCTCCGATGCGGGGTATACCTCAGGCAGTCTGTGTGACTATGATGCGAGGACACCTCATGCAGTGCAATGTGACCTATGCGGAGCTGCGAGAGTTCCAGGTTAGTGTGCGGGGTTATACCTCATGCGGTCTATGTGGCCATGCGGACTACGAGTCCAGGACGATGCCGAGGAGTAGCTACCCTCGATGCGGGGTTATGCCATATGCAGGCCTACGTGAGTGGCCTATGCAAACTACGGGAGTCCAGGATTAGGCTTGCTTAATGATACTATGGGCAATTGGCCCTGCTTCGATCATTCGCAGCCTAGAAAAGACCTGTTACAGTTTACCTATTGTTGCACTTGTTTATGATGTGGCACTATGTGCGGTTACCTTGGTTGTTTCATACATATATATAAACTGATTTTAAAATGATGTGTTTTCATTTAAGTACTTTACAGTTTCGCATACTTAGTACCTGTTGTACTGACCTCCTTCAGGGGGCTGCGTTCATGCCGCAGGTAAGGGCAAGCAGGTACTAGATCCACATCCTTAGGATCTTTGCGTTGGTGTCAGGAGCTCCATCTTCTCCGGAGGATCTACTTTTGGGTATGATCTCCCTGTATTGTAGATAGTTTTGTACATTCGGGGTATGGCGGGCCTGTCCCATAGTTGTTACTTCCTTAAGTGCAGTAGTCTGAGTATGCAGTTGGGATGTAGCGCAAAACTTGGGTTAATTATATATATATGCCGTAAGGCAAGCACTCTTGAGATAAAGCGTGTCTCATTTACAACTGTTTCATGTCTTGTTTTTATATTCACGATTACTCTGATGTATGACTACTTGGGTGCCCGGGTAAGGCACCAGTCACGGGCCCCGGAACGGGTCGTGACACTTATAAATTCTATAAGTCTTAAATGTAACGCCCCGAACCCGGGCCCGTTACTGGTGCCTTACCCCGGGCACCCTAGTGATACAACATCAGAGAAAACCAGCGGAAAATAAAACATGAATCACGAAACAAGAGATATATAATAAATAAACAGGCCAACCAAGCGATTTGCCTTCAAGGTATATCATAAAACGACAGTTTAATCCTTTTACAACCACACTTGCAACAGTTCTCTGCACCTTAAGATTTACAACAACTATGACGGGGCGGGCCCGCCATACCACGAATGTACAAGAACCTACAACTCGAGGAACACATACCAAAAGATGAGCCTCGGAAAGCGGAGCTTCCCAACACGAATGTGATCCTATAAGCGGGGATCGGCGATCGATGTACCTTTACTGCGGCATGAACGCAGCCCGAAGGAGGTCGATGCAGTACCAAGTATGTGAAAGCGTAAATCAGTAAATGAAATCATAATAGTCTATATAAAGCGGGAGACATGTATGATAACCAAACTACGATTCACAACATAAAAGCGATCATGTCAAGTCGTGACTCACGCCTCAAAGTCATCCTCATGCGTGGAACTCCTTACCGCTTGGCCGATCTAGGTATAAATCATGTGATACGTATAACAGTCTCGGCCCATCTTATGGACCCAATATAGAAAGCGTGTGGAATACATTCCGGATGAACCGGTAGTCAAATGAAATACATTCCGGATAAACCGTAGTCAAGTGAGATACATTCGGGTGAACCGTAATCAAGTGAAATACATTCGGATGAACCGGTAATCAAGTGAGATACATTCGGATGAACCGGTACTCAAGTGAGATACATTCCCGGATGAACCGGTAATCAAGTGAAATACATTTCCGGATGAACCGGTAGTCGAGTGAAATACATTTCCGGATGAACCGGTAATCAAGTGAAATACATTTTCCTGTTATTAACGCTGCAGTGGTTTGTCGATCGCGTTACGATTTCGAAATCGATAAAACATTCTTAAGCCGTTATACCTAACTTCCCATAAAGCTAGTATAACTCTTAAGCTTTCAAAACCAAGTAATACTCATTCTTTCAAAGCGATTCATAAATCTTTTGAAATACTTCAAGTTCTTTATTAACACATATCAAGCGGTTATTATTCAAATCGATTTACCTTTTAAAAACCACAAAGTATTTGCTTATCCACATAAAGCTATTATAACCGACTTCCCATAAAGCCGTTATAACACTTTATGTTTTAAACCAATCAAATACATTTAGCACATGTACGTCTACCGTACTACATAGTTCACACATATCATGCTAGAAGAGATAGGAAGAGGTTCACATACCGCGACGATTATCGACAATAAGCAAAAAGCTCCAAGTACTACAACCTTGCTAGCCCTTTCCACTCCGAGTAGAATACGCTACTCTTAGTACTTTCACCTATAAAGGCCACAAACGTCTATTAAAATCTTAAACACATGTTCCCATCTTTCTACAGAAAAATTCGAAGACCTCCCACATGGCAGCGTAAATCTCCTCCTCTATCGAGGCCGGCTACCAAGCCAACCAGGGGTTTATACGTCTAACCGGCGTGTACAATTTCTACTACACAACAAGCTACACAAGTCTCATGTCTGATCCTATGTAATTCTGATTCGATTCTTTCTTTAAATTCAGCTTAAGTCAAAAGACATTGCGCGATACTAAACTTAATTCTATATATAGTATACTTCAACTATATAATACAACAACATGTAATTTCCAATTACAAAAGGGGACAAGATTATTTACCTCGATAAGCCCAAAATTATCCGAGATAAAAGTCGATCTGAGCAAGGTTTAGCTCCTACTCCGTGCGCTCAAACAACCCTTAGAAGTTCTAACCAACTTCTACTTAAATACTTCAACCAACTATGAAGATTTCCTTAGGGTTTTGGTTTGAGACTTAAAGGACAAAGGTAGTATTTAGGGCTCTACGTATAGAGGTAACTTTGGAATACTACAAGATATGAGGCCAAGGTATTTTGGGCATTATAACAATACTTGGAGAGTATTTCAATACCACGAGGGAGGTACCTCACGAAAACACTCCAAGATGGGGTTCTCGGCCAAAGGGCCTTGACAAGGGAGGAACTCTCGGCCACTAGGCCACTGAAGGGGAGGGGAGGCTTGGGGCGAGAGCAACAAGAGGAGAGGGAAGGTTTGCAAGACTTAGAACACATTTGGATGATGAAGTCTTCAACAAAGGAGAGGGTATTTATAGGAAGCCGAGGGCCAACCAATGGACAAGATCAAGCCATGTGCAAGGCAAGTGTAAGGCCTTGATCAAGCCAAGTGCACCTAACCCTACTCCACAAAACATGGCACAAAACAATGCACAAAACAAGGCCAAAACAAGGCACAAAACAAGGCACCAATAAGGCACAAAAACGTGAGCCAATCGGCCACTAACTCCGTCACTGAGGGTGACAAGTGTCACCCTCCGTTGGTCCAAAATGTTTCGTCTCTCGGAAAAATCCGCAAAAATAGTAAATGACATAGCCGGAATTTTCCCAACGTAAGCTGTGGAAACGTTTCGTCGAAAAACGACTCAAATCGGCACTTGTGCCCAAAATTCGGTCCTAGCCAATTCTTAAGGCAAAAATTTAATACGTACGCCCTCACGTACATACTCTGGAAATACGGGGTATAACATTCTCCCCTCCTTAGAAACATTCGTCCCGAATGTTCCTTCTAAAGGCGGATAAAGATGAAGTTCTTCTAACAAGTTTCCACTGCCACACGGCCACAAACATAACACACGTTCTCTTCCTTCCTTACTCGTCGTGCCTCGCCGATCACTTGAACTCGTCTAGTATACTCACCATACTCCAGTCATCGCTTTAGTTTCCAAAACTTTGGAGTCACCACCTCCAAACTTGGTCATCTACTAGCCTCAATCTTCCTTAAGGCCATTCCCGGCCTTCACGATCTATACGGTCGAACATATCCACGAACTCATCGATGGTTACCAAAACTTGGGCCTAGCTCCTCGTGACCCTACCACTGGCGGGACCACCCAGCTGACCCCACCGAAAGCAGTGCGGGTTGGCCCGCAACATAGCTGACCCGACCAGTCGCGCCAACTCTTGCTCCTCGACACGGAACAATCTTGCTAAATCACATCATGGAAGATACCACTTTCATTTACCCAACCCAGGGACTTATCACACAATACTTTCTAGGCATAAAATGCACTCTGTCAAGGATCACTCGCAAAAATCTTGTACCCAAGACGGCCTTACATCTAAGGTCTCAACTGTAATATTCTAAGGTTCATCATTCCTCGCCCCGTGCTTACCCTTTTTCCCAAACCAGGTTCCTAAATCACATTTTAGCACAAAGCTATTCGAACATAACACCTAACACATTAACATAACATCAAAACATACAAGCCTCTAGAGGTTTAAGGATATACCTGAAGCTACCGCTCCACTCTGTCGTAAATGCGCCTGCAGTATGCATGTAGAAAGCGATGAACACCGCGCGTCCGGTGAGCTGCGCCCAGTGCCGTACCTCTCCTATAAGCACATCTCGTCACATGGCCACGGCGGCGCGGTGAAACAAGCACCCGATAAAAACGACATTCCGGGATGATGTTTGCCATCGTGCCTGCCGAGGGCGTGAATCTGTTGGCTAGAACCCATGTATATCTGTGAACGGTAAGCCACGGAGCTCGACCGGCTCGAATACCACTGAGCGTCCCGGCGGTGTGGGGACCACTCCGTCTTGGCGGAGGTACATAACTTTCTTCTTTGGCGGTCCGCCTTGAAAGTTACCAAAGGACCTGCCGTCACGGCCTCTTCTGGCGATCTCGGTCGTTCGTCGATCTCTCCGTGCCTCACATCTGGTGCATGAGCTGCGTGCGGGCAATGTCCGTGCGGTGAAGGCTACACCGAACAAGCCTCTGCCAGTACTCATCGGCCGGTGGCGTGGCGGTGTACTCGTCCTCCATATCGGCTACTACGGGAAATACCTAGCTAATGAGTCGAACTCCACATTGTACTCTCTAACCGCCCGCCCCGCCTCAACGTCAAAAATCTGCCGGCCGAGCCCTCATCTGTGGGGGCAAGAAATGTGCAAGAAAAGCCCTTGAGAACTCGTCCCATACGGTGGAAGTGCATGCTCTTCCCGACAACTCCACGAATCAAACCGATCAAGCTGCGGTATCACGCGGTGATGCGAACAATACCACCGACTACGCCTCAGAGACTCGATCACTCTCATGATCCGTGGTGTCGGATAAACTCACGAGGTCGTCCTCGCCTCTCGATCCATAGAACAAGTGCGGGCTACAACTCGAGAAAGTCACGTAGCCTCAAACCATGCGCTCGGGGTGAACTACGGGTGCTCTTTGGTGAGGCTGTATCCGACCTATCCTCATATCTGCCACGACCACGGCGATGGCGGGCCATCTCCATGTACCCGTCTCGCCGGCTCCGGTGTGGGGTGGAGGCTCAGTCTCGTAGTCTCGGCGACCACTGCTGCGGCTCTAAACTCTCTTTGGTCTTTGGCGTCGCGAAACCCGCCGTCGAATCTTGCTCAGTCTTGGCCAGGGCTGCGCCTCGTACTCCTCGTATCTAAGCTAACTCCTCATTGCCTTGCCCATGGGCTCAGGTTGCCTTACGCGGAGGCATAATCGGTAAAGGAAAGGAATACGTCGGAGGGTCCGATTTATCACACGACTCTAGGCACGATCTCGGAATGAGAAGAATGGAAACCAATCCTAAATGTCCTATAGCCTCACGATTATAGATGTGGTGCACAACACAGATAATCAAGACTACTAGACACGGTGCAGACACTTTCAGAGGACTAATCGCTCGATACCACTTTTGCGCCCGAACTCGGGCAGTTCGGTGCCTTACCGGGCACCTAGTGATACAACATCGAGAGAAAACCGCGGAAAATAAAACATGAATCATGAAACAAGAGATATATAATAAATAAGCAGGCCAACCAAAGCGATTTGCCTTGGTATATACATAAAACCCTACGTTTAATCCTTTTACAACCACACTTGCAGTTCTCTGAGACCTCTAAGATTTACAACAACTATGGCGGGACGGGGCCCCGTACCACGAATGTACAAGAACCTGACTCGGGAACACATACCAAAAGATGAGCCTCGGAGAAAGCGGAGCTTCCCAACACGAATGTGATCCTATAAGCGGGGATCGGCGATCGATGTACCTTTACTGCGGCATGAGCGGCCCGAAGGAGGTCGATCTGGCAGTACCAAGTATGTGAAAGCGTAAAATCGTAAATGAAATCATAATAGTCTATATAAAGCAGGAGACATGTATGATAACCAAACTACAGTTCACAACATAAAAGCAGTCATGTCAAGTCAGGGACTCACGCCCTCAAAGTCATCCCTCATGCCCGTGGAACTCCTTCCTCACTGCCGGCAGTCTAGGTATAAATCATGTGATACGTATAACAGGTCTCGGCCCATCTTATGGACCCAATATAGAAACGTGTGGAATACATTCCCGGATGAACCGGTAGTCAAATGAAATACATTCCCGGATAAACCGGTAGTCAAGTGAGATACATTCCCGGGTGAACCGGTAATCAAGTGAAATACATTCCCGGATGAACCGGTAATCAAGTGAGATACATTCCCGGATGAACCGGTACTCAAGTGAGATACATTCCCGGATGAACCGGTAATCAAGTGAAATACATTTCCGGATGAACCGGTAGTCGAGTGAAATACATTTCCGGATGAACCGGTAATCAAGTGAAATACATTTTCCTGTTATTAACGCTGCAGTGGTTTGTCGATACGCATTCTGATTTCCGAAATCAGTAAAACATTCTTAAGCCGTTATACCTAACTTCCCATAAAGCTAGTATAACTCTTAAGCTTTCAAAACCCAAGTAATACTCATTCTTTCAAAACGATTCATAAATCTTTTGAAATACTTCAAGTTCTTTATTAACACATATCAAGCCAGTTATTATTCAAATCAGTTACCTTTTAAAAACCACAAAGTATTTGCTTATCCACATAAAGCTATTATAACCGACTTCCCATAAAGCCGTTATAACACTTTATGTTTTAAATCAATCAAATACATTTAGCACATGTACGTCTACCGTACTACATAGTTCACACATATCATGCTAGAAGAGATAGGAAGAGGTTCACATACCTCGCGACGATTATCGACAATAAGCAAAAAGCTCCAAGTACTACAACCTTGCTAGCCCTTTCCACTCCTCGAGTAGAATACGCTACTCTTAGTACTTTCACCTATAAAGGCCACAAACGTCTATTAAAATCTTAAACACATGTTCCCATCTTTCTACAGAAAATTCGGCAGCACCTCCCCCCCCCGCAACAGCGTAAATCTCCTCCTCTATGGTAGGCCTACCAAGCCAACCGAGGGTTTTATACGTCTAACCGGGCGTGTACAATTTCTACTACACAACAAGCTACACAAGTCTCATGTCTGATCTATGTAATTCTGATTCGATTCTTTCTTTAAATTCAGGCTTAAGTCAAAAGACATTGCCGCAGTACTAAACTTAATTCTATATATAGTATACTTCAACTATATAATACAACAACATGTAATTTCCAATTACAAAAGGGGGACAAGATTATTTACCTCGATAAGCCCAAAATTATCCGAGATAAAAGTCGATCCTGAGCAAGGTTTAGCTCCTACTCCGTGCGCTCCAAACAACCCTTAGAAGTTCTAACCAACTTCTACTTAAATACTTCAACCAACTATGAAGATTTCCTTAGGGTTTTGGTTTGAGACTTAAAGGACAAAAGGTAGTATTTCCGGGCTCTACGTATAGAGGTAACTTTGGAATACTACAAGATATGAGGCCAAGGTATTTTGGGCATTATAACAATACTTGGAGAGTATTTCAATACCACAAGGGGGGGTACCTCACGAAAACACTCCAAGATGGGGGGGGGTTCTCGGCCAAACGGCCTTGACAAGGGAGGGGGAACTCTCGGCCACTAGGCCACCAAAGGGGAGGGAGGCTTAGGACGAGAGCAACAAGAGGAGAGGGGAAGGTTTGCAAGACTTAGAACACATTTGGATGATGAAGTCTTCAACAAAGGGAGGGGTATTTATAGGGAAGCCAAGGGCCAACCAATGGACAAGATCAAGCCATGTGCAAGGCAAGTGTAAGGCCTTGATCAAGCCAAGTGCACCCTAACCCCTACTCCACAAAACATGGCACAAAACAATGCACAAAACAAGGCCAAAACAAGGCACAAAACAAGGCACCAATAAGGCACAAAAACGTGAGCCAATCGGCCACTAATCCGTCACACGTGAGGGTGACAAGTGTCACCCTCCCGTTGGTCCAAAATGTTTCGCCTCTCGGAAAAATCCGCAAAATAGTAAATGACATAGCCGGAATTTTCCCAACGTAGTAATGGAAAGCGTTTAGTCAAAACGACTCAAATCGGCACTTGTGCCCAAAATTCGGTCCTAGCCAATTCTTAAGGCAAAAATTTAATACGTACGCCCTCACGTACATACTCTGGAAATACGGGGTATAACATTAAATACCAAAATTGAGAATCCAATTCTCAATAATAAACCTTTTTCCTTCACGAGGTTCAGAATATTTTTCGTAGGAAAAAGAAATCTTTCCACCTTTACAACTTAAGGTCGCATTCTCTTACGTACGTCCTCATATAAATACCCTAAAACTATGAGGTGTAACACGGGTAAGGCACCAGTTGCGGGCCCGAGGTCGGGTCGTGACAATATATATATAAGCCAAAACGAAACTACCCTGTACACGAGTCCAATCCCACATATGAATACAGACCTCTAAGAGTTTGGACAATATACTATGACGGGATAAGGCCCCGCCGTACCCATAAATGTACAAAAAAAACTGTAATGAAAGATCATCACCAAAATGATAAACTCCAGAACAATTGAGCTATCCCAAAACTCTGAGCAAGGATCCTACACTTGCAGATCACTAAACTGCGTGTCACGACCCGACCCCGGACCCGTGACTGGTGCCTTACCCCGGGCACCCTAGTGATACAACATCAGAGAAAATCAGCGGAAATAAAACTTACACAAGAAACAAGATATACAATAATGAAATAAGAAAACAGGCTAACCAAAACGGTTACCTTTCTGTATATATATATATAAAAAAACTTGAACAGTTACATCCCTTACAACCCCGCCATGTGATACTACGGCACCTCCAGAATGTTATAACAACAACGACAGACGGGGCCCGCCATACCACGAATGTAAGTACCTACAACGACAGGACTATACAAAGATAAGCCTCGGAAAGCGGAGCTTCAAAACGCATGACTGTGATCCTATGAGCGAGGATCAACAACTGGTGTACCTCTACCTGCGGCATGAACGCAGCCCCCCGAAGGAAGTCAGTACAACAAGTACCAAGTATGTGAAACTGTAAAGTACTGAAATAAAATCATAACATTTTAAAACCAATTACAAATACGTACGAACAACCAATTTAACCGCACATAGTGCCACAACATAACAAGAGCAAAAATAGGTATAACGTAACTGGTCTTTTCTAGGCCGCTAATGATCGAAGCAAGGCCAATCGCCCATAGTATCATTATGCGAGCCTAATTGTTATACCCCGTAGTTCCAGGGTATGTATATGAGGACGTACGTGCGAGTATACGACATTAAAATTGGAAAGGAAGAAATATATGATTTTTCGACGGAAAAGTTTCCGAACTACGTGAAGGAAAGAGGTTTATTATTGAGGATTGGATTCTCAACTTTGGTACTTAAGACTTTAAGAACTTATAAGAATTAGGGAATTTATATTTTACGGATTTGGTCATGTGGGGCCCACCCGAGGAATTTTACGTTTTGTGGGACCCACGAGGGTTACGGAATTTTATGAACGAATGAGAGGGAGACACGTGGCACCCCCTCATATGGTCTTGGACGATTTAATGCAAGGATAGGATGGTCATTTGACCATTGTGGATGAAAGTCTTCAAGTTTGAGAATATTGACCAAGTCAACTTGTCCACTTGGCTTTACTTTATGGAAATGCATCCTAGCCACACATATGTTGAGATCTTGACCCTCCATTGTTTTATATATACACACTAGTGCAAGACTTGTCTTCCAACACTTAGAAAATTTTAGAGAAACTTGAGTGAGGCTTATGGTGCTCTCGGGTTTGGTCATCTCCCCACACAAAAAAATTGTAGTTTTGTTCCATTGTTCACAAGACTTAAACCCAAGGTCCCTAAGAGTGTTGTAAGGTTATTTCAATAGAAAGATCCCGGAAAAGTGGCATTTTCGTATTAGTCGCAAGGCGGAAACTTAAGGAGTTCTTCAACTTTGAAGTTGGAACTTGAAGATAAGTTCTTCATAGGCTTCTAAGGAGTGCTTGGAGCGGATTGGGGCATAAGGAAAGGAGCTAAGAATTGCTAAGGAGCGACTTTGAATCTTGGAAATATTAAGGGCTTGTAAAGGTATAATTCTTGTCATTTTAGTAATTACGATTACCTATTGTTGTAGCTTTGGATATTAGCAAGCATGAGGTTTATATTATGAAGTTTGATAAGTGTTTTGACTATTGGAACCCTAACCCGAAAACTAGTATGTTAGCCTTTAAGATTGTAATTCAAGTTGTTACTAATTAAGTTGTCACATGTTATATAAAGAAGGAATTATAGTTGTTGAAGTTGTTTATGACTATGTAGCATGTTGGAATAACAACTTGTATTGAAAAAGGTATTGAAAGAGAAGTAGTGTGTTGTAGCCGAGAATTGCATTGTATTGTGGACTTGTTGGTAGTAATTGTGGGGCGGAATTTTACACGTCTTGTAGGGCGTGTAATCCCCTTTGTATTTGCTGAATTGATTGAGCCTTAAATGTGGTGTTTGGTTATTGAATTCGGCCTTGAAAAAGGTGACAAAGTATGTAGAAACAAAGGAAGTGCTGCCCGATTTTCCGTAGAATTTAGTGACCTTGTACTTAGAATATTCTACGAAGAGAGCTAGAGGTTAATAGACATTTTATGACCATTATAGGTTGAAGTACTACGAGTAGCGTATTCTACTTGAAGGGTGGAAAAGGCTAGCAAGAGTATAGTACTTTGGAGCGTTTTGCTAATTGTCGATAATCGACGCGAGGTATGTGAACCTCTTCCTATCTTTTCTAGCATGATTGTTGTAAACTATGTAGTACGGCAGACGTACATGTGCTAAATGAATTTGGTTGGTTTAAAACATAAAGTGTTATAACGACTTTATGAGAAGTTTGTTATAACAACTTTATGTAGGTAAAGAATTGGTTTGTGGTTTTTAAAAGATAAGAGACTTGAATTATAAATGACTTGATGTGAAATATTAAGGACTTGGTTTGTGTTAAAAAGTTGTGAAACCGTTTTTATGAGAAATGAGTAATTGGGTTTTAAAAGGAATAAGTTATATTGATTTCGGAAATGAGAATAAGTATCGAACAAGCCATTGCAGCGTTAATAAAGGAAAATGTAATGACAATTAATTATATTAAAACAAGTAGAAACCTCCATCTGCATAGAAGCTAAAATAAGACAAAATTATTACATTTTATAGATCATGGCTACTTTAATAAGAATCATTACATACAAGAATTAATTTTCTTAAATTCCAAAGTAAGGAACTTGATTTCTAAAAGAAAAGGGACTTGAGGAATTGAAGAGTTTTTGGTTTAAAAGAAAGACATGGTTTTGTCTTAAAATGGTTTAAAAAGAAGGCATGGTTTTGTCTTAAAATGGTTTAAAAAGAAGGCATGGTTTTGTCTTAAATTGGTTTTAAAAGAAAGCATGGTGTTGTCTTGGTTCATTTCAAAAGAAGGTGTGGAAATGGTTTTGGTTTACTTGAAATGATAATTACTCTATTTTTGATACTATGTGTATCGTATGACTTTTGTAAAAGAAAGGGATCTTTTGAAAGAATTTAAGTGCATAGTACTTTAGGGTTAAAACCCGGATTGTTGGCACAAAATGGGAGTACTTGAGTTTATATAAATGGTGAATCAATTTACATGTTAATCTAAAAGTATGTTGAACTTGCCTATGCTAGTTGTGATAGCTTTTGTTGTGCACGTATTATATTTCTATACCACCGTGTCTCTCGATGGAGGGCCGGCTGACTTGTTGTGAACTTACTTGGACGTACCGGCAGTGACGGAGGATTTCACGGGTATGCTCCCATTGTTATTATCACATGGACATGTCTACACCGATGAGGGATTCCGGGGGCATGTGACCATTTCTATTATTCCATGGACTAGCCCTCCATGAGGTTTCTTGGTCGGCTTTGGTATCTGGTAGTTGGCTCTCGTACTTGCCCCGGTCGTGGCTGATTCGGCTTAGGTATCTGGTAGTTAGCCTTCGTACTTGCCCCGTTCAGTTTTGTGGCGAAGTCTCGTGATTATGGCTTTGGTATCTGGTAGTTAGCCCTCGTACTTGCCCCCGTCAGCTACGTGACGCGGCTTTGGTATCTGGTAGTCGGCTTTGGTACTTGCCCCGTGTCAGCTTCGTGAGTTAGTTTATAGTGTATTGGCGAAGTCTCGTGATCCGGCTTTGGTATCTGGTAGTTAGTCTTCGTACTTGCCCCCATCAGCGACGTGATGCGGCTTTGGTATCTGGTAGTTGGCCTTCTGTTACACACCGTAGTTCCAGATTATGTTTACGCGGACGTACGTACGAGAATACGACATAAAAATTGGCAAGGAAGAAAGATGTGATTTTTTTCGACGGAAAAGTTTCCGGATTTTACGAAGGAAAAAGGTTTTTTATTGAGAATTGGATTCTCAACTTTGGTATTTAAGACTTTAAGAATATTTGAGAATTTTGGAATTTTATTTCCGGAATTGGTCACGTGGGGCCCACGGGGAAAATTTACGATTTTGTGGGGCCCACTTTATTTCCGGATTTTTGGCATTACGGATATTTTCGGAAGATGAAATATTTTGGACGAGTAGGGGGGCGACACGTGTCACCCCATGTGGCCATGTGGCCGAATTGATGAGGGACACTTGTCCTTGGACGGTTTGGTAGTGGACAAGTGGCTAGCCACTTGTCCAAATTTTGTGGTGGACATGTAGTTGGTAGAATCCACACCCACATGTCCCCAATCTACACCACACACTTGCATAGATCTTGGCCATTGTTTTATCTATAAATACCCCCCTTGTTGCAAGACTAATTTCATCCACACTTAAAGATTTTCCAAGGCAAACACTCCCTCCCTTTAGTTGTTTTTCGTCCCCCCCTCTTGTGTAGCTCTCGTCCGAAAATCCCCCCCCCCCCCCCTTGTAGAAAATTTCTTCAAGTATCGTTTTTAATCCCAAATACCTTAGCCTAAATCCCTTGTAGTTTTCCAAAGTTATCCCAACATAAGAGCCCAGAAATACTACTTTATTCCATTAGTCGCAAAAGTGAAACCCTAAGAAAATCTTCATAGTTGGTTGAAGTGTTAAGAGAAGTTGTTTAGAAACTTCTAAGGGTTGCTTGGAGCGGGTTGGAGCGTAAGGAAGTGGAGCTAAACGTTGCATAGGATCGACTTATAAAACTTGGATAATTTTGGGCTTATCGAGGTAATGATCTTTGTCCCCCTATTGTAATTGGATATTACATATTGTAGTAGTTTAGATTTGAGTATAAGATTTATTGGAAGGATGTTTATAAAGAATTGAACTGTATTTACATTGGGTGTATTCTGATGAGACTTGTAGTATTATTGTGGGGCAGTGTTATACACGTCCGGTTAGACGTGTAACCCCCCCTAGGAGTTTTTGGCTTGGTACCGGGCCTTGATAGAGGAGGAGATTTATGTGGTTTCGGGGAGGTCTTTGCCGAATTTTCGTAGAATAAGAAACCTTGTACTTAGAATTGTTCTACGAAGAGATCTAGAAGTTAATAAACGTTTTATGGCCATTATAGGTTGAAGTACTACGAGTAGCGTATTCTACTTGAAGGGTGGAAAAGGCTAGCAGGGTTATAGTACTGTGGAGCGTTTTGCTAATTGTCGATAATCATCGCGAGGTATGTTAACCTCTTCCTATCCTTTCTAGCATGATTATTGTGAAATATATATAGTGCGGTAGACGCACGTGTGTTTAAAGGAATTTGATTTTCCTTTTGTTTCCTTGACTTGATTCCAAAGTTAAGTGACTTGTTATGAAAAATTAAGGACTTGAATTATGTTAAAAAGTTGTAAAACCTCATTCATGAGTAATGGGTGTGTGGTCTTTTAAAGAATATAGTTATCTTGATTTCGAAAATGAGAATAGTTGTCCTTGGTTGGTTTAAAACATAAAGTGTTATAATAGCTTTATGGGAAGTTATTTATAACGACTTTATGAAAACAAAAGAATGGTTTTATCATTAGATTTAAAAGGATAACTTGACATTTAAAAGTTGGAGGTTGGTTTCCTTAAAAGATATGATTTAAAGATTAAGAGCCTGATTTTTGAAAGTAAAGAGACTTGACTTATAAACAACTTGATTTTGGGAAAGGAGAAGTAACTTGATTTAAAGGTATAGGGTACTGGTTTTTAAAAGAGTAAGACACTTGGTTTAAAAAGTATATTGCTACTTGACTTTAAAAAGGAAAAAGTGTATTTGTTTTAAAGGAAGGCATGGTTTTGTCTTAAAATGGTTTAAAAAGGAAGGCATGCTTTTATCTTAAGATTGGTTTAAAAAGAAGGTATGGAAATTGTTTTGGTTTACTTAAAAGACAGTTACTCTATTTTGATACTACGGGTATCGTGTGACTTTTGTGTGGGTAACTTGACTATGTTGGCTTGTGATAGCCTTGTAATACTTTCTTGTTGGTTTGATAAGTAAACATGTTATGATGCTACGTGTGTTAGTGTCTTGTGACGTTTGTGTAAGGGGGTTTTCTTGTTGTGCTTATGGTGTTTAACGATAAGCAGTTATGCTGATATTATATAACTTACCCCCCTGACTCTTTATGCCGAGGGTTAGCGCCCCGTCACGAGAATACCTCACGCGGTGCTGTGACCTATGTGGAGTGCGGGAGTTCGGGATGATCACTCGGGTGTGTTCTGCCGTCGAGGAATACCTCATGCGATGCGTGTGACTATGCGGACTGCGGAGTCGAGTTGATCTGAGGTTAGCTACCCCGATGCGAGAATACCTCATGCGGACCTAGGTGGTCTATGCGGTGCGGAGTTCGATTAGGCTCGCATAATGATACTATGGGCGATTGGCCTTGCTTCGATCATTAGCGGCCTAGAAAAGACGATTCGTTATATCTATTTTGCTCTTGTTTATCTTTGTGGCACTATGTGCGATTAAATTGGTTGTTCGTATGTATTTGTAATTGGTTTTAAAATGTTATGATTTTATTTGATACTACGATTTCACATACTTGGTACTGTTATCGACCTCCTTGAAGTGCGTTCATGCCGCAGTAGAGTACACCGATTGTTGATCCTCGCTCATAGGATCACGATTCAGCGTTTTGAAGCTCCATTTCTCGGAGGCTTATCTTTGGTATAGTCCACAGCGTTGTAGGTACTTACATTCGGGGTATGGCGGCCCTGTCGTCGTTGTTGTTATAAAACTCTTGAAGTGCAGTAATCTTGTTGTGGCGGGGTTTGTAAAAGGGATGTAGCTCGAGTTCAAGTTTTATTTATATATACAGAAAGGTAACCGTTTTGGTTAGCCTGTTTTCTTATTTCATTATTGTATATCTTGTTTCATGTGTAAGTTTTTATTTTTCCGCTGATTTTCTCTGATGTTGTATCACTAGGGTGCCCGGGGTAAGGCATCAGTCACGGGCCCGAGGTCGGGTCGTGACAAAAGTGGTATCAGAGCAGTTAATCCTCGGAAAGTGTCTACAGACCGTATCTAGTAGAGTCTTGATTATCGGCGTGTTGTGCACCACACCTATAATCAGGAGGCTGCAGGATATTTAGGATTGGTTTCCATTCTTCTTACTATGAGATCGTGCCTTAGAGATGTGTTATAAGTTGGACTCCCTCTGGCGTATTCGTATGTACTAGTTTTTGCCTCTACGCAAGGCAACCAGAGCCTGGGAGGCAAGCGGCGAGAGAGGCTGCGGCGAGCACGAGGGTTACGAGGGCACATGCGATCATTACCGAGATAGTGCTTCATTCGGGAGTTACTGCGGCGCCGCTAGCCCGGAGAGTTTAGAGCGATGCGGTAGCTCACGAGACCACGATACCTGAGCCTCTAGTTCCACGACCAGGAGCCGAGGATATGGTTACTAGGAAATGACCCAGTTACTAGCTAGGCTTGTAGCAAGGCATGAGGACAGACGAGAGTCAGAGGTTCCGGTAGTATCAGTAGTTCACCCTAGATCCGATAGTTGAGATTTCGGGACTTCTTGAGTTGCAGTCCACCCGAGTTCTATGGATTGAGAACTGAGGAAGATCCTCAGGAGTTTATTCGACAATTGCAGCGGATCATGAAAGTGATCAAAACCTTAGAGGCATTTCCTGCACGCTTCTTGCCCTCGCAGATGAGGAGAGATCGGGCAGATAGATTTATGATGTTAAGGCAGAACGGGCGGACGGTTCGGGAATATAGTATGGAGTTTGACTCATTGGCTCGTTATGTCCCCACTTTGGTGGCAGACATGGAGGATAGAGTGCACCAATATGTCACAGGACTTGACGATTATCTAGTGAAGGGAGGTACAAGAGTAACTCTTGATCGAGCATGGGCGTTGCGCGTCTGAGCTTATGCGCGTGGTGAGCGAAACGTAGAGATCGATGAATTAACCAAGATCGCGAAGAGGCGAGCAATGAGTCCTTTGGTAACTTTCGAGGCGGACCTTCCGGCCAGGCGGTTATGCGCCTCGCCCGATCTGAGTGGTCCTCGCGGACTTGGGGCGTTCGGGGTATTTAGGAGTTGGTCGAACTCCGGGGTTTAGTTCCGCATTTACATAGGTTCTAGCCCGGCCAGTTGATTTTCCTCAGTGTTCACTATGTGGCAGGCGTCATCCCGGGGAATGTCGTCTTTTTACTTGTGCTTGTTTTACCAGGCCGTCGAGAACGTGTGATGAAGGATATCCTAGTAGGAGGATACGGTGGAATGACTTAGCCTACCAAGTCGGTTGAGGATTGATGGAGTCGGAGAGGAAGGGTGTTAGCTGAGAGGCCACCCCACCACGGTATGGCGTTGTGGTAGGTATTCTTATGGGAGTGTCGTACTACTTAGATAGCTTGTTAGGCTTGCGGCCAGCGGGCCATTTGCGAAATTGTCCGACCAGGTGGCGCGGATGTTACGACTCGACGCCGAGATCGATGGCTGGTTCATCACCTTACGTAGTTATCGCCCAGTGAGCGAGGATTTGATTAGGCGACAAAGGAAAGTGAGGCAAGAGTTACAGAGATATCTTGACCGCCAGAGACTTGTTTAGGTCGTTATGGTAGATACATGTGAGTGCTATGTCGTATAGCATTGTGTTAGCGTGGATTAGAAAACATGGGTAGTTGAAAAGGGTAAGTCAGGGACGAGAAAATGGGAAGCCTTAGAATTTATAACAGTTGGGACCTTGGATGCAAGGCCGTCCTGAGTGGATGATTTTACGGTTGGTCTTTGTCGAAGTACTTGGTATGCGTGATATATATGGTGGGATAATTCCATGGGTAGTGTGAGATGAAAGTGGTAGCTTTCATGGCGTGGCTCGTAAGATTGTTCGGACCAGAGCGAGAGTTTAGTCTGAAGTGGGTCGGGTTGAGGCCTTATCGCGAGTCAACCGCGGCCGAAATGTGGTGGTCGGTTGAGGTGGTCCGCTAGATGATAAGTCACGAGGGTGTTAGGCCCAAGTTTAGGTAACCATCGTGCGAGTTCGTGGATGCGTTCGACCCGATGGTCGGGCCGATGAGGTCGCCCATCTTGTCTTTCGATTAGGGCCTTACTCGTGAAGGTTATGCGAGATGTTATGTATCGGGAGGTTGTAAAGTGCCGCAGGATTCCTACTTTTATGACGATGGAACCCGATTTGACTATTTCTTTTGTTTCTGGAGGTTTTACCAGGCGGGGTTAGGAACTCAGGTGAGTCTCAGTATTGCATTCACCCTCGGGCCGACGGACGAACAACGCGTTTTATCCAGACATTTGAGGATAGGTTGCGGGCCGGTGTTTTGATTTCAGGGGTAACTGTAAGGATTATTCGCCTCTTGTTGAGTAAGTATTATAATAGCTACCATTTCAGTATTCAGATGTCGCCTTATGAAGCCTTGTATGGGCGGAAGTGTAGGTTGCCGATCGATTGGTTCGATGTTGGCAAGGTTCAGATTGTGGGTCCATACTTGATTCAGCAGGATGTGGATAGGGTGAAGCTTATCCAGATGAGGTTATTAGCAGCTCAGAGTCAACAGAAGTCGTGCGGATAATCGGCGTCGACATTTGGAGTTCAGGTTGACGGTGGGTCTTCTTGAAGGTACCACCCCGGAAGGGTGTGACGAGATTTGGAAAGCAGGGGAAACTTAGCCAAGGTACTTGGGCCCTCTCAGAATCGTTTGTAGAATAGGCCAGGTTGCCTATAGGTTAGAACTGCCGTCCGACTTAGGAGGCGGTATGTCCGGTCTTCCATATTGCTATGACTCGGAAGAGTATCGGAGATCCATCCAGAGTGTTCCCAGTTAATGATGACCAAGTTGGAGATGGTAACCCCGAGATTTTTGAAAACTGAAGCAACGAAAGAAATGTGGTACGTATAGTAGGAAGAGTTCGAGTGTACGGGGAGGGTACGACGAGTAAGAAAAGAGGCGTAAATGTGTTAAGAAGATGGAAGTGTCCTTTTTATAAGTAAAGATGTGAAGAAAGTATCCTTTGGACCATGGGTGGAGCTAATGGTATAGTTATACGCTTTAGAGATGATTCTTCGTTGGCTTGGATGTGACTTTTTGCGCGTATGTGGTATTATGGCCAGGTGTGGCATAATTGGTTTCGTAAGTATAGTAGGGAAGACTATACCGCCACAGGTATGATTCGTAGAATTAGAAGGAACATTCAGGACGAATGTTTCTAAGGGGGGAAGAATGTTACACCCCGTAGTTCCAGAGTATGTTTACGCGGACGTACGTACGAGAATACGACATAAAAATTGGCAAGGAAGAAAGATGTGATTTTTTTTTCGACGGAAAAGTTTCCGGATTTTACGAAGGAAAAAGGTTTTTTATTGAGAATTGGATTCTCAACTTTGGTATTTAAGACTTTAAGAATATTTGAGAATTTTGGAATTTTATTTCCGGAATTGGTCACGTGGGGCCACTGGGAAAATTCTGATTTTGTGGGGCCCACTTTATTTCCGGATTTTTGGCATTACGGATATTTTCGGAAGATGAAATATTTTGGACGAGTAGGGGGGCGACACGTGTCACCCCCATGTGGCCATGTGGCCGAATTGATGAGGGACACTTGTCCTTGGACGGTTTGGTAGTGGACAAGTGGCTAGCCACTTGTCCAAATTTTGTGGTAGACATGTGGTTGGTAGAATCCACACCCATATGTCCCCAATCTACACCACACACTTGCATAGATCTTGGCCATTGTTTTCTCTATAAATACCCCCTTGTTGCAAGACTAATTTCATCCACACTTAAAGATTTTCCAAGGCAAACACTCCCTCCCTTTAGTTGTTTTTCGTCCCCCCCCTCTTGTGTAGATCTCGTCCGAAAATACCCCCCCCCCCCTTGTAGAAAATTTCTTCAAGTATCGTTTTTAATCCCAAATACCTTAGCCTAAATCCCTTGTAGTTTTCCAAAGTTATCCCAACATAAGAGCCCGGAAATACTACTTTATTCCATTAGTCGCAAAAGTGAAACCCTAAGAAAATCTTCATAGTTGGTTGAAGTGTTAAGAGAAGTTGTTTAGAAACTTCTAAGGGTTGCTTGGAGCGGGTTGGAGTGTAAGGAAGTGGAGATAAACGTTGCTCAGGATCGACTTATAAAACTTGGATAATTTTGGGCTAATCGAGGTAATGATCTTTGTCCCCCTATTGTAATTGGATATTACATATTGTAGTAGTTTAGATTTGAGTATAAGATTTATTGGAAGGATGTTTATAAAGAATTGAACTGTATTTACAGTAGACTTGTAGTATTATTGTGGGGCAGTGTTGTACACGTCCGGTTAGACGTGTAACCCCCCCTAGGAGTTGTTGGCTTGGTAGCGGGCCTTGATAGAGGAGGAGATTTATGTGGTTTCGGAGCGGGGAAAGTCTGCGAATTTTCGTAGAATGAGAAACCTTGTACTTAGAATTGTTCTACGAAGAGATCTAGAAGTTAATAAACGTTTTATGGCCATTATAGGTTGAAGTACTACGAGTAGCGTATTCTACTTGAAGGGTGGAAAAGGCTAGTAGAGTTATAGTACTGTGGAGCGTTTTGCTAATTGTGGATAATCGTCGCGAGGTATGTGAACCTCTTCCTATCCTTTCTAGCATGATTATTGTGAAATATATATAGTGCGGTAGACGCCTGTGTGTTTAAAGGAATTTGATTTTCCTTTTGTGTCCTTGACTTGATTCCAAAGTTAAGTGACTTGTTATGAAAAATTAAGGACTTGAATTATGTTAAAAAGTTGTAAAACCTCATTCATGAGTAATGGGTGTGTGGTCTTTTAAAGAATAGAGTTATCTTGATTTCGAAAATGAGAATAGTTGTCCTTGGTTGGTTTAAAACATAATGTGTTATAATAGCTTTATGGGAAGTTATTTATAACGACTTTATGAAAACAAAAGAATGGTTTTATCATTAGATTTAAAAGGATAACTTGACATTTAAAAGTTGGAGGTTGGTTTCCTTAAAAGATATGATTTAAAGATTAAGAGCCTGATTTTTGAAAGTAAAGAGACTTGACTTATAAACAACTTGATTTTGGGAAAGGAGAAGTAACTTGATTTAAAGGTATAAGTCTTGGTTTTTAAAAGAGTAAGACACTTGGTTTAAAAAGTATATTGCTACTTAACTTTAAAAAGGAAAAAGTGTCTTTGTTTTAAAGGAAGGCATGGTTTTGTCTTAAAATGGTTTAAAAAGGAAGGCATGCTTTTGTCTTAAGATTGGTTTAAAAAGAAGGTATGGAAATTGTTTTGGTTTAATTAAAAGACAGTTACTCTATTTTGATACTATGGGTATCGTGTGACTTTTGTGTGGGTAACTTGACTATGTTGGCTTGTTATAGCCTTGTAATACTTTCTTGTTGGTTTGATAAGTAAACATGTTATGATCTACGTGTGTTAGTGTCTTGTGGCGTTTGTGTATGGGGTTTTCTTGTTGTGGTTTTGTTGTTTAACGATAAGCGATTATGATGATATTATATCACTTACCCACGACTCTTTATCTGAGGTTAGCGCCCCGTCACGAGAATACCTCATGCGGTGCATGTGACCTATGCGAGGCTGCGGGAGTTCGGGATGATCACTCGGGTGTGTTACGCTATCACGAGGAATACCTCATGCGATGCATGTGACTATGCGGATGCGGGAGTCGAGTTGGCCGAGGGTTAGCTACCCCGATGCGAGGAATACCTCATGCGGACCTAGGTGGTACATGCGGATGCGGAGTTCGAGATTAGGCTCGCATAATGCTACTATGGGCGATTGACCTTGCTTGATCATTAGCGGCCTAGAAAAGACCGATTCGTTATATCTATTTTGCTCTTGTTTATCTTTGTGGCACTATGTGCGATTAAATTGGTTGTTAAATGCGTATTTGTAATTAGTTTTAAAATGTTATGATTTTATTTGATGCTTCTGATTTCACATACTTGGTACTGTTATCGACCTCCTTGAAGTGCGTTCATGCCGCAGGTAGAGGTACACCAGTTGTTGATCCTCGCACATAGGATCACAGTTCAGCGTTTTGGGAAGCTCCGTTTCTCCGGAGGCTTATCTTTGTTATAGTCCCCTGTCGTTTTAGGTACTTACATTCATGGGTATGGCGGGGCCCTGTCCCGTCGTTGTTGTTATAAAACTCTTAAGTGCATGAAATCTTGTTGTAGGCGGGGTTTGTAAAGGATATCGCTATTCGAGTTCAAGATTTATTTATATATACAGAAAGGTAACCGTTTTGGTTAGCCTGTTTTCTTATTTCATTATTGTATATCTTGTTTCATGTGTAAGTTTTTTTTTCCCGCTGATTTTCTCTGATGTTGTATCACTAGGGTGCCCGGGGTAAGGCACCAGTCACGGGCCCGGTGTTGGGTCGTGACACCTTCGTACTTGCCCCGGGTCAGCTTCGTGGTATAGTTGTATAGTATTGTTGGTACGGCCTTTGGTATCTGGTAGTTGACTTTCGTACTTGCCCCGGTCAGTGGATGATGCAGGTTGGTTCTGGTAGCTATGCCTTCGTACTTGCCCCGTACGGTTCTTATGACACAGGTGGGACCTGGTTTTCATGTGTACTCCTTGGTGTTGTTATATCATAACTGCCGGCAGTGAGGAAGGTATTCCACTGGCATGATTGATGTTGTGGGCGTGATACCCATTGTTATATTTGAGTGATGACTTTGAGGGCGTGAGTCCCTGACTTGACATGACTGCTTATATGTTGTGTACTGTAGTTTGGTTATCATACATGTCTCCTGCTTTATATACACTATTATGATTTCATTTACAGTATTTTCAGTTTCACATACTTGGTACTGTTATGTGACCTCGCCCGAGTGCGTTCATCCGCAGTGGTAAGTACACCAGTTGTTGATCCTCGCTCATAGGATCACAGTTCAGCGTTTGGGAAGCTCCGTTTCTCCGGAGGCTTATCTTTGGTATAGTCCCCTGTCGTTGTAGGTACTTACATTCAGGGGTATGGCGGGGCCCTGTCCCGTCATAGTTGTTATAAAATTCGTAGAGGTCTGTAGTACTGTTGTGGGCGGGTTTTGAAAAAGGATGTAACTGTTCAGGTTTAATTATTTATTTATACAGAAAGGTAACCGTTTTGGTTAGCCTGTTTTATTATTATCTTGTTTCATGTTTAAGTTTTTATTTCCGCTGATTTTCTCTGATGTTGTATCACTAGGGTGCCCGGGGTAAGGCACGATCGCGGGCAGTCGGTCGTGACAAAAGTGGTATCGAAGCGATTAATTCTCGGAAAGTGTCTACACCGTGTCTAGTAGAGTCTTGATTATCGGTGTGTTGTGCACCACATCTATAATCGGAGGCTACGAGATATTTAGGATTGGTTTCCATTCTTCTCACTCGAGATCGTGCCTTAGAGGCGTGTTATAAGTTGGACTCCTCGACGTATTCTTTTTGCCGTTACGCCTCTACGCAACGAGCCTAGAAGGGCAAGCGGCGAGAGAGCTGCGAGTAGAGCACATAGGGTTACGAGGCACAGCACAGTCATTACACGAGATAGTACTTGACGACGAGTTTTATGGCGCCGCTAGCCCCAAAGAGTTTTAGAGCGGCAGCGATTTCTCACGAGGCCACGATACACGAGCCTCGATTCCACGGCCGGAGCCGAGATATGAGTTCAAGAGATGGCGATTACTAGCTAGGTGGTGGTAGGAATGAGGCGGACGGGGCCGGTGGTTCGGCGGTACGATGATTCACCCTAGATCCGATAGTCTGAGACTTCGGGATTTCTTGAGTTGCAGTTCGCCAGAGTTCTATGGATAGAGAGCTGAGGATGATCCTCAGGGTGTCGTTCTAGTTTGGGATATTGTTATACCTGCGGCCGTTAGGGCCATATGATGGGAGGATGTCCAAGTAGGAGGGATACAAGAGGGATGACTCGGCCTCACGGTCGATTGCGAGTTGATTGTTCGGGAGAAGGGGTGTTAGTCGGATGAGGTCACCCTACCTCGTTGTGGCCGTTGTAATAGACTTCATTATGGGAGTGTCGTACTTGACGGCGGCTTGTATGCTTGCGACCAACGAGGCCATTTGGTGAGAGTTTGTCAGGCAGTAGCGGATGTAGAGGCGAGCGCCGGGATCGGTGGGTGGTTCATCGCCTTGTATAGCTAGGCGACTGCGATCTTGAGGATTATGATTAGGCGACAAAGGAAAGTGAGGCGATGAATTCTGAGTTATCTTGACCCTTAGGAAGCGGTTTATGTTGTTATGGTGGATACATGTTAAGTGCTATGTACGGATAACATTGTGAAAATTGTGATAAGAAAACATGGGCAGTTAAAAAGGTAAGTTTGGGGTCAGGAAATTTGTGAACCTTAGAAATTATAACAGTTGAGACCTTAGATGTAAAGCCGTCTTGAGTAAAAGACTTTACGGTTAATCTTTGTCAGAGTACTTTGTGTACGTGGAGTATTTGTGTGATAATTCCATGGGTAGTTTGAGATAGAAGTGGTAGCTTTTATGACGTGAATTAGTAAGATTGTTCCGGATCGGGGAACGAGAGAGTTTGGCGCGATAATGGGTCGGGTTGAGGCCAGGTCGCGGGTCAACCCGCAGCCTGGAATGAGGTGGGGTCAGTTTGAGGTGGTCCCGCCAGGTGGTAGGGTCACGAGGGTGCTAGGCCCAAGTTTAGGTAACCATTGTACGAGTTCGTAGACGTGTTCGACCAGAATCGGATCATGAAGGCCGGGATTGGCCTTAAAGGAATGTGAGGCTAGTAAGATGACCAAGGTTGGAGGTAGTAACTCCAGGATTTTGGAAACTGAAGCAATGACGGAAGTATGGTACGTGTACTAGAAAGAGTTCGGGTGTTCGAGAAAGGTACGACGAGTAAGGGAAGAAGTGAACATGTGTTAAGAGAAAGTAAGTGATCATTTTGTGAAGTAACGAAGTGAAGAAAATATCCTTTAGACCATGGGTGGAAGCTTTTGTGACGTTAGAGGTGATTCCTCGTTGGCTTGGATTAGAGTTTTGCACATGTGTTATATTATGGCCAGGTGTGGCATAATTGGTTTTGTAAGTATAGTAGTGGAGACTATACCGACGCATGTACGTTTGGAGACTTAGAAGGAACATTCGGGACGAATGTTTCTAAGGGGGGAAGAATGTTACACCGTAGTTCGAGTATGTATATGAGGGCGTGCGTGCGGTATCGACATTAAAATTGGAAAGGAAGAAAGATATGATTTTTCGACGGAAAAGTTTCCGAACTACGTGAAGGAAAGAGGTTTATTATTGAGGATTGGATTCTCAACTTTGGTATTTAAGACTTTAAGAACTTATAAGAATTATGGAATTTATATTTTACGGATTTGGTCATGTGGGGCCCACCCGAGGAATTTTACGTTTTGTGGGACCCACGAGGGTTACGGAATTTTATGAACGAATGAGAGGGCGACACGTGGCACCCCCCTCATATGGTCTTGGATGATTTAATGCAAGGATAGGATGGTCATTTGACCTTTGTGGATGAAAGTCTTCAAGTTTGAGAATATTGACCAAGTCAACTTGTCCACTTGACTTTACTTTATGGAAATGCATCCTAGCCACACATATGTTGAGATCTTGACCCTCCATTGTTTTATATATACACACTAGTGCAAGACTTGTCTTCCAACACTTAGAAAATTTTAGAGAAACTTGAGTGAGGCTTATGGTGCTCTCGGGTTTGGTCATCTCCCCACACAAAAGAATTGTAGTTTTGTTCCATTGTTCACAAGACTTAAACCCAAGATCCCTAAGAGTGTTGTAAGGTTATTTCAATAGAAAGATCCCGGAAAAGTGGCGTTTTCGTATTAGTCGCAAGGCGGAAACTTAAGGAGTTCTTCAACTTTGAAGTTGGAACTTGAAGATAAGTTCTTCATAGGCTTCTAAGGAGTGCTTGGAGCGGATTGGGGCATAAGGAAAGGAGCTAAGAATTGCTAAGGAGCGACTTTGAATCTTGGAAATATTAAGGGCTTGTAAAGGTATAATTCTTGTCGTTTTAGTAATTACGATTACCTATTGTTGTAGATTTGGATATTAGCAAGCATGAGGTTTATATTATGAAGTTTGATAAGTGTTTTGACTATTGGAACCCTAACCCGAAAACTAGTATGTTAGCCCTTAAGATTGTAATTCAAGTTGGTTACTAGTTAAGTTGTCACATGTTATATAAAGAAGGAATTATAGTTGTTGAAGTTGTTTATGACTATGTAGCATGTTGGAATAACAACTTGTATTGAAAAAGGTATTGAAAGAGAAGTAGTGTGTTGTAGCCGAGAATTGCATTGTATTGTGGACTTGTTGGTAGTAATTGTGGGGCGGAATTTTACACGTCTTGTAGGGCGTGTAATCCCCATTGTATTTGCTGAATTGATTGAGCCTTAAATGTGGCGTTTGGTTATTGAATTCGGCCTTGAAAAAGGTGGCAAAATATGTAGAAACAAAGGAAGTGCTGCCCGATTTTCCGTAGAATTTAGTGACCTTGTACTTAGAATATTATACGAAGAGAGCTAGAGGTTAATAGACATTTTATGACCATTATAGGTTGAAGTACTACGAGTAGCGTATTCTACTTGAAGGGTGGAAAAGGCTAGCAAGAGTATAGTACTTTGGAGCGTTTTGCTAATTGTCGATAGTCGTCGCGAGGTATGTGAACCTCTTCCTATCTTTTCTAGCATGATTGTTGTAAACTATGTAGTACGGTAGACGTACATGTGCTAAATGAATTTGGTTGGTTTAAAACATAAAGTGTTATAACGGCTTTATGGGAAGTTTGTTATAACAACTTTATGTAGGTAAAGAATTGGTTTGTGGTTTTTAAAAGATAAGAGACTTGACTTATAAATGACTTGATGTGAAATATTAAGGACTTGGTTTGTGTTAAAAAGTTGTGAAACCGCTTTTATGAGAAATGGGTAATTGGGTTTTAAAAGGAATAAGTTATATTGATTTCGGAAATGAGAATAAGTATCGAACAAGCCATTGCAGCGTTAATAAAGGAAAATGTAATGACAATTAATTATATTAAAACAAGTAGAAACCTCCATCTGCATAGAAGCTAAGATAAGACAAAATTATTACATTTTATAGATCATGGCTACTTTAATAAGAATCATTACATACAAGAATTAATTTTCTTAAATTCCAAAGTAAGGAACTTGATTTCTAAAAGAAAAGGGACTTGAGGAATTGAAGAGTTTTTGGTTTAAAAGAAAGGCATGATTTTGTCTTAAAATGGTTTAAAAAGTAGGCATGGTTTTGTCTTAAAATGGTTTAAAAAGAAGGCATGGTTTTGTCTTAAATTGGTTTTAAAAGAAAGCATGGTGTTGTCTTGGTTTATTTCAAAAGAAGGTGTGGAAATGGTTTTGGTTTACTTGAAATGATAATTACTCTATTTTTGATACTATGGGTATCGTATGACTTTTGTAAAAGAAAGGGATCTTTTGAAATAATTTAAGTGCGTAGTACTTTAGAGTTAAAACCCGGATTGTTGGCACAAAATGGGAGTACTTGAGTTTATATAAATGGTGAATCAATTTACATGTTAATCTAAAAGTATGTTGAACTTGCCTATGCTAGTTGTGATAGCTTTTGTTGTGCACGTATTATATTTCTTGTCACGACCCGAACCCGGGCCCGTGACTGGTGCCTTACCCGGGCACCCAAGTAGACATACATCAGAGTAACCAGCGGAATATAAAACAAGACATGAAACAATATGAAGTGAGAAACAATTTATCTGAGAAAAGTCGCCTTTCGGCATATATTTATAAAAACTTGAACAGTTACATCCCTTTTACAAACCACACTTGGCGATGCCAAGACCTCTAAGAATGTTATAACAACAATGGCGGGGACGGGGCCCGCCATACCCTGAATGTAAGTACCTACAACGGCCAGGACTATACTAAATATAAGCCTCGGAGACACGGAGCTTCCCAAAACGCTGAACGTGACCACATGGCGAGGATCAACAACTTGTACCTCTACTGCGGCATGAGCGCGGCCCAGGAGGTCGATGCAACGGTACCAAATATGTGGCGAAAATCGTAAATGAAATCATAATAGTCTATATAAAGCAGAAGACATATATGATAACGATTTACGATACCTGATATGTGATCGTATCAAGTCGGGGACTCGCGCCTTAAAGTCATCACTCAAATATAACCATGGGTCGTACCCACAATATCAATCATGCGTGGAATTCCTTCCTCACTGCCGATCCATGATATAAAAGCACCAAGGAATACACATGAACACCGAGGTCCACGTGTCATAATAAAACCGTACGGGGTAAGTGCGAAGGCATAGCCGACTACTAAAACCCACAGTACCAACAATGCTATAAAACTGTATCACGAGGTCTTTCTAGACCGCGCCACATGATCGAAGCTGGCCACTCGCCCTCAGTATCAATGCGCGTCAAATCCTGGAACTCACCGCGACTCGCGTAGACCACATAGGCCCGCATGAGGTATTCCTCGCATCGGGGGTAGCTAACCCGCGGCATCCTCCTGGACCCTCGAAGTCCGCATAGTCACACAGACCGCATGAGGCACTCCTCGCATCGGGATAATACACCCGGAATGATCAATCCTGGAACTCTCGCAGCTCCGCATAGGTCACACAAACCCGCATGAGGTATTCCTCGCATCGGGGGCGGCTAACCCTCGGAATTTCAAGTCAGGGGTGTAAGTGATATAATAGCAGTACAACGGCTTATCGTTAAAAACATAAGAACAACAAGGGAACCCCCTTTACACAAACGTTACAAGATACTAACACACGTAGCATCATAACATGTTTACTTATCAAACCAACAAGAAAGTATTACAAGGCTATCACAAACCAACATAGTCAAGTTATTCACACAAGGTACTTTCTATTTTATGTCAACAAGTTCGGGTTTTATCCCCAAAGTACTTCATACATTAACTATTTAAAAAGATCCGTTTCTTTCACAAAAGGCACACGATACCCGTAGTATCAAAAGTAGAGTGACTATCTTTTTAAGTAAACCCAAACAACTTCCCTACCTTCTTTTGAACCAACTTAAGACAAAAGCATGCCTTTCTTTTTCAACGAAAACACTTCAAATTTTCAAGTCTTTGTCTTTTATAAATCAAGTCCTTACTTTGAACTTTTTAAGAAAATCAAAACTTGTTTATTAATGATCTTATTAAAGCAGTCATGATCTAGGAAATGTAATACAATTTTGTCTTATCTTAGCTTCTATGCAGATGGGGGTTTCTACTGGTTTTAATAATACTTACTTAGTCGATACATTTTCCTTTATTAGCGCTGTAGTGGTTTGTTCGATACTTATTTCCCTTTTTCGAAATCAATACAAGGCTTTCATAAACAATTAATTAAACCATTCCTTTTATCTTTCTTAAGTCGTTATACCTAACTTCACATAAAGCTAGCATAACTCTTAAGCTTTTAAAATCAAGTATTACTCTTCTTTAAAAAACGATTCATACTTCTTTTGAAATACTTCAAGATTCTTATTATTTAAAACTCAAGTCAAAAGACATCGAAGTAAAACCACGTTCAGTTAACACACGTACGTCTACCGTACTATATATATTTTAAAATATCATGCTCAAGAGGATAGGAAGAATCACATACCTCCTCGGCGAAATCCACCTGCCAAGTCGAATATGTCGCGCGCAGAGTATCAACCTATAATAGTCAAATACGTCTATCAACGTCTAGACTACTCTGTAGAATATTCTAAGCAGAAGGTTCTTACTTCTACGGAAAATTGGGCAGCACTTCCCTACCCGTCAAACTACTCAAGTCTACTGTAAATACAGTCCTATGTAATTACAGTTCAATTCTCTTCTTTTATACCATCCTTCTATAAATTTTATACTTAATTCTAAACTACTACGATATGTAATCTCCAATTACAATAGAAGGACAAAGATATTTACCTCGATAAGCCCAAAATTATCCAAGATTAAAGTCGATCCTGAGCAAGGTTTAGCTCTATGCATGCGCTCCAATTCGCTCCAAGAAACCCTTAGAAGTTCTATACAACTTCTACTTAATACTTCAACCAACAATGATGATTTTCCTAGGGTTTCGTTTTGTGACTAATGGATATAAAGTAGTATTTCTGGGCTTTTAGTATAGAGGTAACTTTGGAATACTACAAGGTATTTGGCTAAGATATTTTGGAATAGTAACAATACTTGGAGAATATTTTTCTACCAAGGGGGTGTGTGTTGCGGACAGCTACTAAGAGGGGAAGTTTGGACGAGAACTTCAACTAAAGGGGGGGAAGGATTTTAAGACTTGGAAATTGTTTTGTGGATGAAGAAATCTTGCACAAGAGGGGGGGTATTTATAGAACCACCAAGGGCCAAGATTAAAACAAATGGAGGGTGAAGATTTGGATCCATGTGAAGAATGAGGTCTTCCAAGCAAGTGTCCACCACAATGTTGGGACATATGTCCACCACAACCTTGGGACATATGTCCCCCACAACAATGAGCCATGTGGCCTTCCACTAGCACCAAAAAAATGTCCACTACCTACACCCACTCACCCAAAGAAATATCTTCCAAGACTTGACCATTTGACTTGTCCACTAGCCCAACATTTTCGTCCAACCCATGCCAAATAAGGGTGAGACATGTCGCCCTCCTATTGGTCCAAAATATTTCGTCTCTCGGAAAAATCTGTAATCGGTTAAAATATTAAAAACGTAGAATTTCCTTCACAAGGTTCGGAATCTTTTCCGTTGAAAGTTCACAATTTCATCCTTAACCTAATTAGGGTTTGTACAAATGTACGTACGTCCTCACATACATACTGCGGAAATACGAGGTATAACATTCTCCCTCGCTAGAAACATTCGTCGAATGTTCCTTCTCAAACGGATAACGATAAAGTTCCTCATAACTTAAGCGGTTTGCAAATGCCACACATGGCCACAATACAACACGCAAATACTTAAATCCAAGTCCACGAGGAATCACCTCTAGCATCACAAAAGCTCCCTTTGAGTCTAAAAGATATTCCGCCCACCTTTACTTCACAAAAGTAATGATCACTTCTATTCTCTTACTGTCGTACCCTCGCCGTACACTCGAACACTTCTAAATAAACTTACCACGCCGCATTATTGCTTGGTTCCAAAATCTTGGGGTTACTATCTCGACTTGGTCATCATTAACTGGAACACCTGGATGGATCTCAGATACTTTTAGAACATAGCAACATGAAAGACGGACGTCTTGCCTCTACGTCGGACGACAAAGCTAACTTATAGGAAACTGGCCTATTCTCCAAATGATGCAACGCTCAAAGTACCTCGGGCTAAGTTTCCCTGCTTTCCAAATCTCGTCACGCCGCCGGTGGTACCTTGAAAACCCACCGTCAACCTGAACTCCATGTGTCGACGCCGATTATCCGCACGACTTCTGTTGACTCTGAGCTGCCAATAACCTCTCATGGATAAGCTTCACCCTATCCACATCCTGCTGAATCAAGTATGAACCAACTATCTGAACCTTGCCAACATCGAACCAATCGTCTGGCAACCTACCCTTACGCCCATACCCGGCTTCATAAGGCGACATCCGAATACTGAAATGGTAGCTATTATAATACTCACTCAATAAGAGGCGAATAATCCTTCTGACTATCTACGAAATAAAAACAAGCCCGATGGTGAATGCAATCTTGAGACTCACTTGAGTTCCTAACCTTGCACAGTAAAACCTCCATAAAAGAAATAGCGTAATGGCTCCAGGCTCATTGCTGTCATAAAGTAAAAGTAGGAACCCCGTGTAGTCTTACAACCTTCCTGATATATAACATCTCGCATAACCCTCTGCTGAGTAAACAAATCTGACTGAAAGACAAGATGGGCTGACCTCATCGGCCCGACTACTGGTCGAACGCATCCACGAACTCGTACGATGGTTAACTAAACTTGGGCCTAACACCCTCGTGACCCTATCACAAAGTGGGACCACCACAATTTTTCCTTACTTCAAACCGGGATGCGGGTTGACCCGCAATATGGCCTCAACCCGACCCATTTATCGCGCCAAGCTCTTGTTTCCCGATCTGGAACAATCTCACCATCGAGTCACGAAAACCTAGTGGTCTTCTTAGCTCAACTACCCTATTTCATTTCACACTACTCAGGGACTTATCACACAAACATATCTCACGTATACTATGCACTCCGATAAGGGTCAAACATAAAAATAAATCTTTTACTCAAGATGGCCTTGCCTCTAAGGTCTCCACGTATAAAACTCTAAGGCTCACACTTTCCCTATCCCCAATCTTACCCTTTTACCTAACCATGATTTTTAATCACAATTAACACAATGCTATCTGAACATAACACTTAAAATATACTCATCTTATCACACATACTAATCTCTAGAGGGTTAAGGATATACCTGTATCTACTGCTTCACTACCCTTTGTCGTTCTAATCAATCCTGACCTGTTGGGCGCATATCTAGGGAAGGTGATGAACTAGCCACTGATCCTGAAGGCTGAGTCTCTACATCCGCGCCACCTCTGGTCGGACAATTTCTCGCAAAATGGCCCTGCTGGCCGCAAGCATAACAAGCCGTCGAAGAAGTACGACACTCCCCACAATGACACCTACCACAACGGCCACACCGAGGTGGGGGTGGCCTCTCCAGCTAACACCCTTCCTCTCCGAACCACTTGAATCATGGCCGATGCGGTAGGTGAGTCCTCTACTTGCATCCTCCTACTTGAACATTCTTTTCGTCACGTGGCCTGACGCGAGTAAAACAAGCACCAACAAAAGATGACATTCCCGGGATGGCGCTGCCACAGTGAACAACGAGGAAAATTGAATCATTTGGCCGGAACTCGTGTATCTGTGAACCAGAAGCCCTGGAGCTCTGACCAACTCCTGCATACCCCGAATGTCCTGAACCCTGTGGAGGACCACTCTGCACTGGCAGAGGCGCATATCCAGTCTGCTGCTGAGGCGATTCACCTCGAAAGTTACCAAAGGACTCTGCCGATCTGGCCCTCTTCTGCTGGTCTTGGTTAACCCGTCGATCCCTAGGTTTCTCGGCCTGCAGCGCATAAGCCCGTACGCAGGCCATGCTCAAGTCTGACTGAAGAGCTACTCTTGCACAACCCTTCTTTAGATAATCATCAAGGCCCGCGATAAATCGGTACATAATATACTCTCTGGTTGCTAAATCCTAGCTAATGTGGTCGTCTCTTTGCAATACATACTTTACGCTCTTGGTCGTGGGCGAAGGTCCGAGATATCATGGCCGCGATGAAGGCTGCCATTGTGCAAAACTTTCTTTGGGTGGTGGCGTGTGAGAACTCCCGAATGAAGCACCAACTCGGTGATGATTGGGCTGTGCCTCGTAACCCTCTCGTGCTCTACTCGCGGCTCCGCCATTTGCATTGCCCGCTGGGCCGGGTTGCCTTGCGGAGGCATAAGCGGTAAGGGAAAGAAATGCGTTAGAGGGTCCAACTTATAACACGGCTCTAAGGCACGATCTCGAGTGAGAAGAGTGAAACCAATCCTAGATATCCTATAGCCTCACGATTATTGGTGTGGTGCACAACACAGATAATCAAGACTCTACTAGATCTGATGTAGACACCTTCCGAGGATTAAGCGCTCACGATACCACTTTTGTCACGACCGAACCGGGGCGTGGTAGTGCCTACCCGCACCCAGTAGACATACATCGAGTAACGCGGAATATAAAACAAGACATGAAACAATATGAAGTGAAAGCAGTTTATCGAGAAAAGTTGCCTTTCGGCATATATATATATAAAAACTTAAGCGATTACATCCCTTTTACAAACCCCGCCACACAGTGATTACTGGGACCTACAGAATGTTATAACAACAATGGCGGGACGGTCGCCATACCACGAATGTAAGTACTCAACGACGGGGACTATACAAATATAAGCCTCGGAGACACGGAGCTTCCCAAAACGCAACTGTGACCACATGGCGAGGATCAACAATTGGTGTACCTCTACTGCGGCATGAGCGGCCCGAAGGAGTCGATCTGGCCAATTGCAGTATGTGGCGAAAATCAGTAAATGAAATCATAATAGTCTATATAAAGCAGAAGACATATATGATAACCAATTTACGATACCTGATATATGCAGTCATGTCAAGTCAGGGACTCACGCCCTTAAAGTCATCACTCAAATATAACCATGGGTCTCATGCCCACAATATCAATCATGCTCGTGGAATTCCTTCCTCACTGCCGGCAGTCCATGATATAAAAGCACCAAGGAATACACATGAACACCAGGTCCCACCTGTGTCATAATAAAACTGTACGGGGTAAGTACGAAGGCATAGCCGACTACTAAAACCCACAGTACCAACAATGCTATAAAACTGTATCACGAGGTCTTTCTAGACCGCGCCACATGATCGAAGCTGGCCACTCGCCCTCAGTATCAATGTGCGCGTCTAATCCTGGAACTTATCGCGACTCGCGCCAGGCCACGCATAGGCCGCGCGAGGTATTCCTCGCGTCGGGGTAGCTAACGCGACATCCTCTGGACCCTCGAAGTCCGCATAGTCGCATGACCGCGTAGCGCACTCGCGTCGGGATAATACACCGGAATGATCAATCCTGGAACTCCGCGACTCGCATAGGTCACACGCACCGCGTGAGATATTCTCGCATCGGGCGGCTAACCTCGAATTTCAAGTCGAGTGTAAGTGATATAATAGCGATGCAACGACTTATCGTTAAACAACATAAGCACAAAGGAACCCCTTTACACAAATGTTACAAGATACTAACACACGTAGCATCATAACATGTTTACTTATCAAACCAACAAGAAAGTATTACAAGGCTATCACAAACCAACATAGTCAAGTTATTCACACAAGGTACTTTCTATTTTATGTCAACAAGTTCGGGTTTTTATCCCCAAAGTACTTCATACATTAACTCTTTAAAAAGATCCGTTTCTTTCACAAAAGGCACACGATACCCGTAGTATCAAAAGTAGAGTGACTATCTTTTTAAGTAAACCCAAACAACTTCCCTACCTTCTTTTGAACCAACTTAAGACAAAAGCATGCCTTTCTTTTTCAACGAAAACACTTCAAATTTTCAAGTCTTTGTCTTTTATAAATCAAGTCCTTACTTTGAACTTTTTAAGAAAATCAAAACATGTTTATTAATGATCTTATTAAAGCAGTCATGATCTAGGAAATGTAATACAATTTTGTCTTATCTTAGCTTCTATGCAGATGGGGGTTTCTACTGGTTTTAATAATACTTACTTAGTCGATACATTTTCCTTTATTAGCGTTGCAGTGGTTTGTTCGATACTTATTTCCCTTTTCCGAAATCAATACAAGGCTTTCATAAACAATTAAGTAAACCATTCCTTTTATCTTTCTTAAGTCGTTATACCTAACTTCCCATAAAGCTAGCATAACTCTTAAGCTTTTAAAACCAAGTATTACTCTTCTTTCAAAAACGATTCATACTTCTTTTGAAATACTTCAAGATTCTTATTATTTAAAACTCAAGTCAAAAGACATCGAAGTAAAACCACGTTCAGTTAACACGTCGTCTACCGTACTATATATATTTTAATATATCATGCTCAAGAGGATAGGAAGAATCACATACCTCGCCGTGAAATCCACCTGCCAAGTCGAATATGTCGCGCGCAGAGTATAAACCTATAATAGTCAAATACGTCTATCAACGTCTAGACTACTCTGTAGAATATTCTAAGCAGAAGGTTCTTACTTCTACGGAAAATTGGGCAGCACTTCCCTACCCGTCAAACTACTCAAGTCTACTGTAAATACAGTCCTATGTAATTACAGTTCAATTCTCTTCTTTTATACCATCCTTCTAAGAATTTTATACTTAATTCTAAACTACTACGATATGTAATCTCCAATTACAATAGAAGGACAAAGATATTTACCTCGATAAGCCCAAAATTATCCAAGATTAAAGTCGATCCTGAGCAAGGTTTAGCTCTGTGCATGCGCTCGATTCGCTCCAAGAAACCCTTAGAAGTTCTATACAACTTCTACTTAATACTTCAACCAACAATGAAGATTTTCCTAGGGTTTCGTTTTGTGACTAATGGATATAAAGTAGTATTTCTGGGCTTTTAGTATAGAGGTAACTTTGGAATACTACAAGGTATTTGGCTAAGGTATTTTGGAATAGTAACAATACTTGGAGAATATTTTTCTACCAAGAGGGGTGTGTTGCGGACGAAAGCTACTAAGAGGGGAAAGTTTGGGCGAGAACTTCAACTAAAGGGGAAGGATTTTAAGACTTGGAAATTGTTTTGTGGATGAAGAAGTCTTGCAAAAGAGGGGTATTTATAGAACCACGAGGCGAATTAAAACAAATGGAGGGTGAAGATTTGGATCCATGTGAAGAATGAGGTCTTCCAACCAAGTGTCCACCACAATGTTGGGACATATGTCCACCACAACCTTGGGACATATGTCCCCCACAACAATGAGCCATGTGGCCTTCCACTAGCACCAAAGAAACGTCCACTACCTACTCCCACTCACCCAAAGAAATATCTTCCAAGACTTGACCATTTGACTTGTCCACTTGCCCAACATTTTCGTCCAACCCATGCCAAATAAGGGTGACACATGCCGCCCTCCTATTGGTCCAAAATATTTCGTCTCTCGGAAATATCCGTAATCGGTTAAAATATTAAAAACGTAGAATTTCCTTCACAAGGTTCAGAATCTTTTCCGTTGAAAGTTCACAATTTCATCCTTAACCTAATTAGGGTTTGTACAAATGTACGTACGTCCTTACATACATACTCTGTAAATACAGGGTATAACATTTCTATACCACCGTGTCTCTCGATGGAGGGCCGGCTGACTTGTTGTGAACTTACTTGGACGTACCGGCAGTGACGGAGGATTCCACGGGTATGCTCTCATTGTTATTATCACATGGACATGTCTACACCGATGAGGGATTCAGGGGGCATGTGACCATTTCTATTATTCCATGGACTAGCCCTCCATGAGGTTTTACTGATTCGGCTTTGGTATCTGGTAGTTAGCCTTCGTACTTGCCCCGTTCAGTTTTGTGGCGAAGTCTCGTGATTACGACTTTGGTATCTGGTAGTTAGCCCTCGTACTTGCCCCCGTCAGCTACGTGACGCGACTTTGGTATCTGGTAGTCGGCTTTCGTACTTGCCCCGTGTCAGCTTCGTGAGTTAGTTTATAATGTATTGGCGAAGTCTCGTGATCCGGCTTTGGTATCTGGTAGTTGGTCTTCGTACTTGCCCCCATCAACGACGTGATGCGGCTTTGGTATATGGTAGTTGGCCTTCGTACTTGCCCCGGGTCAGCTTCGTGGTATAGTTGTATAGTATTGTTGGTACGACCTTTGGTATCTGGTAGTTGGCTTTCGTACTTGCCCCGGTCAGTGGATGATGCAGGTTGGTTCTGGTAGCTATGTCTTCGTACTTGTCCCGTACGGTTCTTATGACACAGGTGGGACCTGGTGTTCATGTGTACTCCTTGGTGTTGTTATATCATAACTGCCGGCAGTGAGGAAGGTATTCCACGGGCATGATTGATGTTGTGGGCGTGAGACCCATTGTTATATTTGAGTGATGACTTTGAGGGCGTGAGTCCCTGACTTGATATGACTGCTTATATGTTGTGTACTGTAGTTTGGTTATCATACATGTCTCCGGCTTTATATAGACTATTATGATTTCATTTCTGATATTTTGATTTCACATACTTGTACTGTTATCTTGACCTCGCTTGAAGTGCGTTAAATGCAGCGGTAAGTACGCGATTGTTGATCCTCGCTCATAGGATCACAGTTCAGCGTTTGGGAAGCTCCGTTTCTCCGGAGGCTTATCTTTGGTATAGTCCCCTGTCGTTGTAGGTACTTACATTCAAGGTATGGCGGGGCCCTGTCCTATCATAGTTGTTATAAAATTCGTAAGTGCATGTAATCTTTGTTGTGGCGGGTTTTGAAAAAGGATGTAGCTGTTCGTGTTTAATTATTTATTTATCTGAGAAGGTAACCGTTTTGGTTAGCCTGTTTTCTTATTATCTTGTTTCATGTTTAAGTTTTTATTTCCGCTGATTTTCTCTGATGTTGTATCACTAGGGTGCCCGGGGTAAGGCACCAGTCGCGGGCCCGAGGTCGGGTCGTGACACTAATCCTGGAACTCCCGCAGTCCGCATAGACCACCTAGGTCCGCATGAGGTATTCCTCGCATCGGGGGTAGCTAACCCTCGGCATCAACCTGGACTTCCGCAGTCCGCATAGTCACACAGACCGCATGAGGTATTCCTCGCATCGGCGTAACACACCCGGAGTGATCATCCTGGAACTCCCGCAGCTCCGCATAGGTCACACAGACCCGCATGAGGTATTCCTCGCATCGGGGGCGACTAACCCTCGGCATAACAAGTCAAGGGGGGTAAGTGATATAATATCAGCATAACTGCTTATCGTTAAACAACATAAGCACAACAAGAAAACCCCCTTACACAAACGTCACAAGACACATAACGCCCGAACCGGGCGTGGTCGTGCCTTACCGGGCACCCTAGTGATACAACATCGAGAAAACCAGCGGAAATAAAACTTTACACATGAAATGAGAGACATAATAAATAAGCGAGCCAACCCAATGGTTGCGCCCGGTATATATACATAAAACCCGACGATTATCCTTTTTACAAACCACGCCCAACGGTGCTCTGAGACCTCTAAGATTTACAACAACTATGACGGACGGGGCCCGCCATACCCCAGAATGTACAAGAACCTCTGACTCGGGGAACACATACAAAAGATAAGCCTCGAGAAAGCGGAGCTTCCCAATCTGTTGGCCGTGATCCTAAGAGCGAGGATCCACGCCGATGTACCTCTCTGCGGCGTGACGCGGCCCGAAGGAGGTCGATAACAAGTACAAGTATGTGGCGTAAAATCGTAAATGAAATCATAGCAGTCCACCCTTCAAGTAGAATACGCTACTTGTAGTACTTCAACCTATAATGGCCATAAAACGGTTATTAACTTCTAGATCCCTTCGTAGAACAATTCTAAGTACAAGGTTCCTTATTCTACGGAAAATTCGGCAGCACCTCCCCCCCCCCCCCCCCCAACCACATAAATCTCCTCCTCTATCAAGGCCTGCTACCAAGCTAACAACACCAAAAGGGGGGGGGGGGTTTACACGTCTAACCGGACGTGTACAATTCTACTCCACAATAATACTACAAGTCTACTGTAAATACAGTCCAATGTAAATACAGTTCAATTCTTTATAATCATCCATCCAATATATCTTATACTCAATTCTAAACTACTACAATATGTAATATCCAATTACAATAGAGGGACATAGATCATTACCTCGATAAGCCCAAAAATTATCCAAGTTTATAAGTCGATCCTGAGCAACGTTTAGCTCCAATTCCTTACGCTCCAACCCGCTCCAAGCAACCCTTAGAAGTTCCTAACTAACTCCTCTTCAAGATTCAACTCCAAAAAGTGAAGAACACTTAGGCTACAATTTGGCAATGTTTCGGCCAAGGGGTATATCTAAGGCTAGGGGTGTGAAATCTTTTCCAACTCTTGGTACACAATCTTCCTAACCCCCTAAGGAAGAACACTTAAAAGTTTAAGAATTTTTGGACAACTTTTGCTCAAGAAACATGGCCAAAGCCGAGAGCACACAAGAGAAAGGGAGGGGATTTTCAAGACTTGGAAACTTTCTAAGTGATGGATGAATAAGTCTTGCAACAAGGGGTATTTATAGAGAAATCAATGGCCAAGATCTAGGCAAGTGTGTGGTGTAGATTGGGGACATGTGGGTGTGGATTCTACCAACCACATATCCACCACAAAATTTGGACAAGTGGCTAACCACTTGTCCACTACCAAACCGTCCCTTGACACATGTCCTTCACCAATTCGGCCAACATGGCCACATGGGGGTGACACGTGTCGCCCCCCTACTCATCCAAAATATTTCATCTTCCGACAATATCCGTAACGCCAAAAATCCGAAAATAAAGTGGGCCCCACAAAACCGTAAATTCTCCCGTGGGCCCCACGTGACCAATTTCGGAAATAAAATTCCATAATTCCTGAATATTCCAAAAAGTCCGAATACCAAATCTGGGAATCCAATTCCCATTAACGAACCTTTTTCCTTCACAAAATCCGGAAACTTTTCCGTCGAAAAATCACATCTTTCTTCCTTTCCAATTGTTGTGTCGTATTCTCGTACGTACGTCCTCGTAAACATACTCTGGAACTACGGGGTGTAACACTGCGTAGCTAATCCCGCCGCATGAACGCAGCCCCCCGGAGAAAGGGGGTCAGTACGAAAAATGTACCAAGTATGTGAAACAATAAGTACTGTAAATGAGATTATAACAGGCCAAAAAAATAACAAGAGACAAGTATAATAATCAAATACTAGTACACTGTGCCTTTTCAAAGTAAGAGTCAACTGTATCCTTTTTAAAATGAGAGTAATGAAAATCAACTATACTTTTTCAAATTATGAAAGCCTGTCCATATAAACAAATACTGTCAGGGGAGTTGAACCCGAACATTATCCACAAATAAAAATAGCAAATGTCACCCCTTTAGTGAGGGATGGAAATATATATAATCGACCACATGAGTATTATACTTGCATCATGAAAGTATGTCCATGGAGAAATATATAAATGAAGTATGCCCATGGAATTCCTCCATCATGGAGAGCTAGTCCATGGAATAATATAATCACCCGGGGATTGAACCCGCATCATGGCCGCATGCCCACATAATTCCTCCATCGTGAAAGCATGTCCATGGAACAATATGGTGGAAGCATGCCCATGGAATTCCTCCATCATGTAAGCATGCCCATGTAAATAATACAATAATATTGTCGGCCCTCCAGTGAGGGACGCGGTCCAAATATCAAGAACTGTACACATATAGCTATCACAAGAAACTATGTACAATTTAAATCATCTTCGACTCTCATTAGCACAAATAGAATGAACTATCATTTTAGAAGAACTCAAGGCATTATCACATCTTGTAATATTAGGGAATTGAACCCAAAGTACTATGTACATCCACCGTACATTCCTTTCCTTTATAATAAATCCTTTGACTCTCAAAGAACCAAAATAAAATAACTTTCATTTAGACAACCCAAAGTACTATCAAGAGAATAGATATAACAATCTTTAATTTTAGAAACCCAAAGTACTATCAAGAGAATAGATATAACAATCTTTCATTTTAGAAACCCAAAGTACTATCAAGAGAATAGATATAACAATCTTTCATTTTTGAAACCCAAAGTACTATCAAGAGAATAGATATAACAATCTTTCATTTTAGAAACCCCAAGTACTATCAAGAAAGTATATAGAACAACTTCTATTTTAGGAATTTTCAAAGTACTATCAAGGAAGTATATAGAACAACTTCTATTTTAGAAAATCCAAAGTACTATCAAGGAAGTATATCACTAAGGAGTAGGATCCACTCACTTTATAAAAAGGAATCATGCTAGATGAAGAAATGATAGTTCACATACCTTATTGGCGACTAACCAACTCTACAATCTAGGATACGTCTCTATGTACTTCAACCTATAACAACAATAACACGTATATCAACACGTGCTTACTAAAGTAGGTTAACACCAAGTAAAGGTTCTCCTTTTTCTACGGAAATTTGGGCAGTACTTCCCCTATAAATACGTACTTTTCCACCTTTTCCAAGGCCCAAATTCAACAACAATCAAGCCCCATTTAAGGCATAATCAAAACAGATGTCACGACCCGAACCCCGGGCCCGCGACTGGTGCCCTACCTGAGCACCCTTCTACCCATTCATCCCAAGTAACCCGCGGAAGATAAAGATACTCATAATTTTTTTAAACAAGCAAAGGCAAAGACGGCAAGGCCGCCGCTATATATATATTAGCCAAAACGAAACTACACTGTACACGATTCTAATCCCACATATGAATACAAACCTCTAAGAGTTTGAACAATATGCTATGACGGGACAAGGTCCCGCCGTACCCATAAATGTAGACTACCAGAACCTACCGTACCAACAATGCTATAAAACTGTATCGCGAGGTCTTTCTAGACCGCCAAATGAACGAAGCTGGGCCATTCGCCCTCAGTATCATTGTGCGCGTCTAACCCTGGAACTCCCGCAGTTACGCATAGGCCACCTAGGCCCGCATGAGGTACTCCTCGCATCGGGGGTAGCTAACCCGCGGCATCTTCCTGGACTCCCGCAATCTGTATGGCCACACATGGACCGCATGAGGTATTCCTCGCATCGGCGTAACACACCCGGAGTGATTCCTGGAACTCCCGCAGTTCCGTATAGGTCACATGGACCCGCATGAGGTATTCCTTGCATCGGGGGTAGCTAACCCGCGACAACATAACAAGTCAGGGGGGTATGTGATGTAATACAAGTGCAACCGGCTTATCGTAAACAACATAAGCACAACAAGAAAACCCCCTTCACATAAAAGTCCCAAGATACTAACGCCCGTAGTATCCTAGCATGTTTACTTATCAAACCAACAATAAATTATTACAAGGCTATCACAAGCAAAACATAGGCAAGTTACTCACACAAGGTACTTTTATTTCATGTCAACAAATCCGGGTTTTAACCCCAAAGTACTACATACTTCAACTCTCTTAAAAAGAACCCTTTTTAAGTACAAAATCGCGCGATACTAATACCCGTAGTATCATTCATAGAGTAACTATCATTTTAAGTGAATCAAAACAACATCATGCCCTCTTTTTAAACCAAAACAAGACAATACCATGCCTTCCTTTAAAACAAAGACACTTTTCCTTTTTAAAGTCAAGTAGCAATATACTTTTTAAACCAAGTGTCTTACTCTTTTCAAAACAAGTAACCTATACCTTTAAATCAAGTTACTTCTCCTTTCCAAAATCAAGTTGTTTATAAGTCAAGTCTCTTTACTTTCAAAAATCAGTCTCATAATCTTTAAATCATATCTCATATCTTTTAAGGAAACCAACCTCCAACTTTTAAAATGTCAAGTTATCATTTTAAATCCAATAATAAAACCATTCTTTTGTTTTCATAAAGTCGTTATAACTAACTTCCCATAAAGCTATTATAACACTTTATGTTTTAAACCAACCAAGGACAACTATTCTCATTTCCGAAATCAAGATAACTTTATTCTTTAAAAGACCACGCACCCATTACTCATGAATGAGGTTTTACAACTTTTTAACATAATTCAAGTCCTTAATATTTCATAACAAGTCACTTAACTTTAGAATCAAGTCAAGGACACAAAAGGAAAATCAAATTCCTTTAACACACGTGCGTCTACCGCACTATATATATTTCACAAATATCATGCTCAAGAGAATAGGAAGAATCACATACCTCTTCGGCTTAATCCACAAGCCAAGTCGAGTATGCCGCGCGCAAAATATCCACCTATAACAATCACAATACATCTATCAACTTCTAGACTTCTTCGTAGAATATTCTAAGTATACAGTTCCATATTCTACGGAAAATTAGGCAAAGACTCCGCCCCGTAACCACATAAATACCTCCTATAACAGGCCCGCTACGACCAACAACTCGAGGATTACACGCCTGCGGACGTGTACAATTTTTGCCCCACAATAATACTATATAAGTCTACTGTAAATACAGTCCAATGTAAATACAATTCACTTCTTTTTAATATTCTTTCTACATATAGTATACTCAACTATACATTACTACAATATGTAATTTCCAATTACAATAGAAGGACATAGATCATTACCTCGATAAGTCCAAAATTATCCAAGATTTATAAGTCAATCTTGAGCAACGTTTAGCTCCAATTCCTTACGCTCCAACCCGCTCCAAGCAACCCTTAGAAGTTTCTAAACAACTTCTCTTAACACTTCATCCAACTATGAAGATTTCCCTAGGGTTTCATTTTGCGACTATTGGAATAAAGTAGTATTTCCGGGCTCTTATGTTGGGATTACTTTAGAATACCACTAGGGATACTAGGCTAAGGTATTTGGGATAACAACAACACTTGAAGAATTTTTCTACACAAAGGGGGGGGGGGTGTTGGACGAGAACTACAATAAGGAGGGAGTATATTTTTTTTGCCTTGGAAACTCTTAAGTGTGGATGAAATAAGTCTTGCAATCAAGGGGGTATTTATAGGCCAACTAATGGCTAGGATTTAAGCAAGTGTGTGGTGTAGATTGGGGACATGTGTGTGTGGGTTCTACCAACTATATGTCCACCACAAAATTGGGACAAGTGGCTTTGTCACGACCCGACCTCGGGCCCGCGACTGGTGTCTTACCCCGGGCACCCTAGTGATACAACATCAGAGAAAATCAGCGGAAATAAAAACTCATAAAAGATAAACAGTGAAATAAGAAAACAGGCTAACCAAAACGGTTACCTTTCTGTATATATAAATAATTAAACCTGAACAGTTACATCCTTTTACAAACCCTGCCCACAACAGTACTACAGACCTATAAGAATGTAACCACAACTACGACGGGACAGGGCCCCGCCATACCCCTGAATGTAAGTACCTACAACGACAGGGGACTATACCAAAAGATAAGCCTCCGGAGAAACGGAGCTTCCCAAAATGCTGAACTGTGATCCTGTTACACCCCGTAGTTCCAGGGTATGTATGTGAGGACGTACGTACGAGAATACGACATAAAAATTGGAAAGGAAGAAAGATGTGATTTTTCGATGGAAAAGTTTCCGGATTTTGTGAAGGAAAAAAGGTTCGTTAATGGGAATTGGATTCCCAAATTTGGTATTTGGACTTCTTGGATTATAATAGAATTATGAAATTTTATTTCCGGATTTGGTCACGTGGGGCCCATGGGGAAAATTTACGGTTTTGTGGGGCCCACTTTGTTTTCGAGATTTTTGGCATTACGGATATTTCTGGGAGATGAAATATTTTGGACATGTAGGAGGGCGACACGTGTCACCCCCCTTAGGTGGTTTGTAGTCGTCTCTTGTGGACAAGTGGCCTTGGCCGAAATGGCTAGCCAAGTGGCAAGCCACTTGTCCCAAGTCTTGTGTAGACTTGTGGCACACACACTTGTACCCCAATCTCACCCCGCACTTGCTCACATCCTTGTTATACCCCATATTTCCAGAGTATGTACGTGAGGGCATACGTACAAAAGTTTAAGCCTTAAGTAGGCAAAGGGACGAAATTTTATTCACAACCCCCGAAAAGAATTGTTTTCCGACGAAACGTTTTCCAAACTTTGCGAAGGGAAAATTACGGTTGCAACATTTATTATTTTTGCGGATTTTTCCGAGAGATGAAATATTTTGGACCAACGAGAGGGCGACACTTGTCACCCTCAAGTTGGCGGATTTGTGGGCGTTTTCTTGGACGATTTCAAGTCATGGAGTAGGTAGGATATTTGTGATATTTTGTGTGGTAGATGGATAAGGTACACTTGCCCAAATCCTCACCCTATACTTGCCCACCACTTGTCTTAATCTTGGCCATTGATTGGCCTATAAATACCCCTTAGTTGAAGACTTCTTCATCCAAATAATTTCCAAGTCTTGAAAATCCTCCCCCTTGTTGCTCTCGTCCAAAGAGCACCCTCCCCTTTGTGAGGCCTTTTGGCCGAGAAGTACTCCCTTCCTTTGTGGTGCTAGCCAAGTACCCCTACCTTGAGTTGTTCTCGTGAAATACACCCCCCCCCCCTTGGTAGAAAAGTATTCTCCAAGTATTGTTATTATTCCAAAATACCTTGGCCCAAATACCTTGTAGTATTCCAAGGTTACACCTATACTAAAAGCCCAGAAATACTATTATACTTCCCTTCAGTCACAAAAACGAAACCCTAAGGAAAATCTTCATAGTTGGTTAAAGTATTAAGAAGAAGTTGCGTAGAAATTCTAAGGGTTGTTTGGAGCGGGTTGGAGCGCCCAGAGTAGGAGCTAAACGTTGCTCAGGATTGACATTTAAACTTGGATAATTTTGGGCTTATCGAGGTAAATACTCTTGTCCTTCTATTGTAATTGGAAATTACATACTGTAGTAGTATAGAAATGAATATAAGACACATAGAAGGATATTACAGAAGAGAATTGAGCGTAATAGAAGGATATTCTGAGAAAGAATAGAATGAAATCACATCGGAAGAATATTAAAGAAGAAGATTGAATCAGACTTACATAGGGGTGTATTTACTGATGAACTTGTGTAGCTTAACGGGTAGGGAAGTGCTGCCCGATTTTCCGTAAAATAGAGAACCTACTGCTTAGAATATTCTACAGAGTAGTCTAGACGTTGATAGACGTATATGGCCTTTATAGGTTGAAAGTTCTGCGAGTAGCATGTTCTACTTGAAAGGTGAACAAGGCTAGCCGGGTTATAGCCGTTGAGCGTTTTGCTAATAGTCGATTATCGTCGCGAGATATGTGATTCTTCCTATCCTCTTGAGCATGATATTTTAAAAGAATATATATATATATAGTACGGTAGACGTACGTGTGTTAACTGAACGTGGTTTTACTCCGATGTCTTTTGACTTGAGTTTAAATAATAAGAATTTGAAGTATTTCAAAAGAATTAAGAAACCTTTTTGAAAGAAGAGTAATAGTTGGTTTTAAAAGCTTAAGAGTTATACTAGCTTTATGGGAAGTTAGGTATAACGACTTAAGAGAGATAAAAAGAATGGTTTATTGATTTTAAAAGTTAAGAGACTTGATCTTAAAAGATAAGAGACTTGACTTAATTGAATTAATATGAATTTTGTTAAAAAGTGTGAAACCTCATTCGTGAGTAATGAGTACTTGGTTTGTAAAGGAATAATGTTTTACTGATTTCGGAAATGAGAATAAGTATCGAACAAACCACAGCAGCGCTAATAAAGGGAAATGTATTGACTAATAAAGTATTATGAAAACCAGTAGAAACCTCCATCTGCATAGAAGCTAAGATGAGACAAAATGATATTACATTTCCTAGATCATGGCTGCTTTAATAAGATTGTTATAAACAAGGATAACCTACTCACACATAAGGCATATGTTTCTCAAATTGTTTTAAAGGAGAATTATATTATTAAGTGATTAAAACTATGAACTACGAAACCTTTCGAAAATGAGAAACTTGAGCATTTGAAATTAGGCAAACTTGAACGTTTGGAAAATAATGTTGTTACTTGATTTTACAAAGGAAAGTTTTTTGGTTTACTTAAAAAGATAGTCACTCTATTTTTATACTACGGGTATTGTGTGACTTTTGTGAAAGAAACGGATCTTTTAAAGAGTTAATGTATGAAGTACTTTGGGGATAAAAAAACCCGAACTTGTTAACATAAAGTAGAAAGTACCTTGTGTGAATAACTCGATTGTGTTGGTTTGTGATAGCCTTGTAATACTTTCTTGTTGCTTTGATAAGTAAACATGTTAGGATGCTACGTGTGTTAGTATCTTGTGATGTTTGTGTAAAGGGGTTTCCCTTGATTGTGCTTATGTTGTTTAACGATAAGCCGTTATGATAGTATTGTACCACTCACCTCTTGACATGATACGGGGTTAAGCGCCTCCGTCACGGGGTATAACTCGAACGATGCAGGACTATGATTCGAGAATACCTCATGCGGGTCCAGGAGACCTATGCGGAGCTACGAGAGTTCCAGGTTAGTGTGCGGCCTATATGGTCATGCGGTCTATGTGACCATGCGGATTGCGAGTCCAGGACGATGCCGGGGAGTAGCTACCCTCGATTCGGGGAATACCTCATGCGGGCCTATGTGAGTGGCCTATGCGGAGCTGCGGGAAGTTTCAGGACTAGACGCGCACATTTGATACTGCGGGCGAGTGGCCAGCTTCGATCATGTGGCGGTCTAGACAGACCTCGTGATACAGTTTATGACTTTGTTGGTACTGTGGGTTTTAGTAGTCGGCTATGCCTTCGTACTTACCCCATATGGTTTTAGTATGACACAGGTGGGACCTGGTGTTCATGTGTATTCCTTGGTGCTTTTATATCACAGACTGCCGGACAGTGAGGAAGGTATTCCACGGGCATGATTGATGTTGTGGGCGTGAGACCCATAGTTATATTTGAGTGATGACTTTGAGGGCGTGAGTCCCTGACTTGACATGACTGCTTATTTATTGTGAACTGTAGTTTGGTTATCATATATGTCTCCTACTTTATATAGACTACTATGATTTCATTTACAGTATTTTCAGTTTCACATACTTGGTACCTGTTGTACTGACCTCCTTCGGGGGGCTGCGTTTGTTATACCCCGTATTTCCAGAGTATGTACGTGAGGACGTACGTATAGAAGTTTGAGCCTTAAAGATAGGCAAGGTTCGAAATTTTGTTCACAACTACCGAAAAGAATCGTTTTCCGGCGAAACGTTTTCTAGCACTTGCGTAGGGAAAATTACGGCTATGTCATTTATAATTTTTGCGGATTTTTCCGAGAGATGGAATATTTTGGACCAACGAGAGGGCGACACTTGTCACCTCAGTGGAGGTCACTTGGACGAAACCTTAGGCGTTTTTTTGGCCTTTCTTTTTGTCAAGGATTAGGTAGGATATTTGTGTGGTAAATTGATAAGGTGGGACCCACACACACATGTCCAAATCCTCACCCTACACTTGCCTACCACTTGGCTTAATCTTGGCCATTGATTGGCCTATAAATACCCCTCTAATGCAAGACATTTCTTCATCCACACTTGTGAAAATCCAAGGCAAAAATCCCTCTCCCTCCCTCTCAAAGCTCTCGGCCATATCACCCCTGAGAAGGCCTCACGAACCCCGCCTAAAGTTGTTCTCGAAAATACCCCCTTTGGTAGAAAAATACTTCTCCAAGTATTGTTGTTTTTATTCCAAAATACTTTAGCCCAAATACCTTGTAGTACTTTCCAAAGTTACCTCTATACGTAGAGCCCGAAAATACTACTATATTCCCTTAAGTCACAAAAACGAAACCCTAAGGAAAATCTTCATAGCCGGTTGAAGTATTAAGAAGAAGTTGCGTAGAACTTATAAGGGTTGTTTGGAGCGGGTTGGAGCGCCCAGAGTAGGAGCTAAAACGTTGCTCAGGATCGACTTATAACTTGGATAATTTTGGGCTTATCGAGGTAAATACTCTTGTCCTTATATTGTAATTGGAAATTACATCTTGTAGTATTTTAGAAATGAATATAAGATTCATAGAAGAGAATTGAACTGTAATAGAAGGATATTACAAAAAAGACTTGAATAGATCACATCAGAAGAATATTAAAGAAGAAAGTGATGTACTTACATAGATTTGTATTCTGATGACTTATAACCTTTATTGGTTGAATGTTCTGCGAGTAGCATGTACTACTTGGAAGGTGGACAAGGCTAGCCGGGTTATAGCCGTGGAGCGTTTTGCTAATAGTCGATAATCGCCGCGAGGTATGTGATTCTTCCTATCCTCTTGAGCATGATATTTTAAAAGAATGTATATATAGTACGGTAGACGTACGTGTGTTAACTGAATGTAGTTTTACGGCAATGTCTTTTGACTTAAGCCTGAATAATAAGAATATGGAAGTATTTCAAAAGAATTAAGAATCCTTTTTGAAAGAAGAATAATACTTGGTTTGAAAGCTTAAGAGTTATACTAGCTTTATGGGAAGTTAGGTATAACGACTTAAGAGAGATAAAAAGAATGATTTATTGATTTTAAGAAGTTAAGAGACTTGATCTTAAAAGATAAGAGACTTGACTTAATTGAATTAATATGAAATTTGTTAAAAAGTGTGAAACCTCATTCGTGAGTAATGAGTACTTGGTTTTTAAAAGGAATAATGTTTTACTGATTTCTGAAATCAGAATAACTATCGAACAAACCACTGCAACGCTAATAAAGGGAAATGTATTGAATAATTAAGTATTATTAAAACCAGTAGAAACCTCCATCTGCATAGAAGCTAAGATGAGACAAAATGATATTACATTTCCTAGATCATGGCTGCTTTTATAAGATTGTTATAAACAAAGAATAACCTATTCACACATAAGGCTTATTGTTTTAAAGGGGAGTACGTTATTTGATTAAGACTATAAACTATGAAATCTTTCCAAACTAAAAGACGTGAGTATCTGAAATTAGGCAAACTTGAACTTTTGGAAAAGAATGTTGTTACTTGACGTTGTTCTAGAAAGTGTAAGCCACTTGGTTAAAAAGCGATTAAAAGTACTTGATTTTATAACATGAACGTATTTGGCACTCTGGATAATAGTATCGAGTTGTTTTTACGTAAAAAGGTCTTTTGAAAGGATTAATGTATGTAGTACTTTGGGGTTAAAACCCAGATTTGTTGTAATAAAATAAGAGTCTATAAGTATGTTGAACTTGCCTATGTTTGTGGTAATAGCCTTTGTTGTGCAAGTGTTGTATTTACGTACCGCGTCTCGTTGGAGGGCTATCGGTGATTGATGGACATCGACACGATGGGTGGCCCACGGGTATGCTTCCATTAGGAGTGTGATGTTGTTACATGGACATGTCTGCACCGATGCAGAATTCCGGGGGCATGCGGCCATGCGGCGGGTTAATCACCCGATATATTGTTATTGTTGTTACATGGACATGTCTACACCGTCACGAATTAGGGCATGCGACCATGCGGCGGGTTAATCACCCGATATATTGTTATTGTTGTTACAAGGACATATGCCGATCTGGTCGAGGGCATGTGGCCATGCGGCAGTGTTGATCAACCAGTCTATTGTTATTATTGTTACATGGACATATACGCACCGTCACGAGTCGGGGCATGTGGCCATGCGGCGGGATTGATTACCGGTACCTTATTATTATTGTTGCATCCCGACATATGCGCACCGATGGAGAATTCTGGGGGCATGTGGCCAAGATGCGAACATGATTGATGTTGTGGGCGTGAGACCCATAGTTATATTTGAGTGATGACTTTGAGGGCGTGAGTCCCTGACTTAACTGCGTTTATGATTGCGTACTGTATTTTGGTTATCATATATGTCTCCTGCTTTATATAGGCGTATGATTTAACTACGATATTTGCGATTTCACATATTTGGTACTGTTGTCTTGACCTCCTTGGGGCTGCGTTAAATGCGCGGTAGCGGTACATCGCTTGTTGATCCTCGCTCATAGGATCGCAGTTCAGCGATGGGACGCTCCGTTCCTCCGGAGGCTTATCTTTTGGTCTGTTACCCTGAGTTGTAGGTTCTTGTCCATTCGAGGGTATGGCGGCCACTGTCCGTCATGTTGTATAAAAACTCTTAGAGGTGCATGTAATCTTGTTGTGGCGAGTTTGTAAAAAGGATAATTGTTCGGGTTTTTATGTATATATCTGAAGCAACCGTTTTGGTTGCTTTGTTTATTTATCATATCTCTTGTTTCATGTTTATGTTTTATTTCCGCTGATTTTCTCTGATGTTGTATCACTAGGGTGCCCGGGGTAAGGCACCAGTCACGGGCCCGGGTTCGGGTCGTGACAAAAGTGGTATCAGAGCAGTTAATCCTCGGAAAGTGTCTACATACCGTGTCTAGTAGAGTCTTGATTATCGATGTGTTGTGCACCACATCTATAATAAAGAGGCTGCAGGACATTTAGGATTGGTTTCCATTCTTCTCATTCTGAGATCGTGCCTTAGAGCTGTGTTGTAAGTTGGACCCCTCTGACGTATCTCATTTTTACCAGTTATGCCTCCGCACAAGGCAACCCGGGCCCAGATGGGCAAGGCAGCCGAGGGAGTTGCTAGTAGGATACAGAGGAGTACGAGGGCGCAGGCCCGGTCAGTACCTGAGATTGTGCTTCAGACGGCGAGTTTTGCGACGCCGCCGGCCCCAGCAGAGTTTAGAGCAGCAGCAGTGGCTGATGAGACAACAGTACCTGAGCCTCCAGTCCCACAGCCTGGGGCAGAGGAGATGGGTTACAAGGTGTAACGCCCCGAACCCGGGCCCGTTACTGGTGCCTTACCCCGGGCACCCTAGTGATACAACATCAGAGAAAACCAGCGGAAAATAAAACATGAATCATGAAACAAGAGACATAATAAATAAACAGGCCAACCAAACAGTTGCCTTCAGTATATATACATAAAAACTCGAACAGTTATCCTTTTTACAAACCCTGCCCACAACAGTGCTACAGACCTCTAAGATTTACAACAACTATGACGGGACAGGGCCCCGCCATACCCCTGAATGTACAAGAACCTACAACTCAGGGAAACATACCAAAGATAAGCCTCCGAAGGAACGGAGCTTTCCAACGCGCTGAAATGAGATCCTAAGAGCGGGGATCCACGACCGATGTACCTCTACCTGCGGCATGACGCAGCCCGAAGTCGACCAACAGTACTAAGTATGTGGCTGTTAAATCAGTAAATGAAATCATAATAGCCTAAAAGCGGGAGACATGTATGATAACCAAAATACGACGCAACATAAAAGCGATCCGTCGGACTCACGCCTCAAAGTCACCACTCAAATATAACTATGGGTCTCACGCCACAACATCCATCATGTTCGCATCATGGCCGCATGCCGAATCTTGCGACGGTGTAGACATGTCCATGATGCAACAATAACAAGGCCGCATGGCCACATGCCGGAATCTGCGCCGGTGTAGACATGCCCATGTAACCTCAATAACAATATACTGGGTGGTCAACCCTGCCGCATGGCCACATGCCCCCGGAATACTGCATCGGTGTAGACACGTCCATGTTGCAGTAATAACCATATATCGGGTAATCAACCCGGCCGCATGGCCGCATGCCCCCGGAATACTGCATCGGTGTAGACATGTCCATGATGCAACAATAATAACAAAGCCGCATGGCCACATGCCCCCGGAATACTGCATCGGTGTAGACATGCCCATGTAACATCAACAACAAGACAGTAATCAAAATGGAAACATACCCGTGGAATTCTCCATCACTGCCAGCACGTCCAAGTAAGTTCTCAACAAGTCAACCGGCCCTCTATCGAGAGACACGGTAACACAGAAATACCACACTGGCACAACAAAGGCTATCATCACAAGCATAGGCAAGTTTCACAACAACAAGCATAGGCAAGTTTCACAACAACAAGCATAGGCAAGCTTCACACAACTCAAAGTACTTTCATATTATGCCAAAGTCCGGGTTTTTAACCCCAAAGTACTACATACGTTAAGTTCTTTTAAAAGAGATCCATTACTTTTATAAAAGTCACCCGATACCCGTAGTATAAGAATGACCAACCCACATTCCTTTTCAAAATCAAGTAACAACATTCTTTTCCTAAGTTCCAGTTTGCCTAGTTTCAATTACTCAAGCTTCTTATGTTCAAATGGTTTCATAGTTCCCAAACTTAATCACTTGATTCCTTTTTAGAACAATTGAGTAATATATGTCTCACATGAGAGTAGGTTATTCTTGTTTACAACATTCTTATTACAGCAGCCATGATCTAGAAAATGTAATATCATTTTGTCTCATCTTAGTTTCTATGCAGATGGAGGTTTCTACTGGTTTTAATACGATACATCATTATTCAATACATTTTCCTTTATTAACGCTGCAGTGGTCTGTCGATACACATTCTGATTTCCGAAATCAGTAAAACATTATCCCTTTAAATAAACTAAGTACTCATTACTTACGAATGAGGTTTCACACAAACATTCACATTAAAACAAATAAGTTAAGTCTCTTATCTTATAAGATCAAGTCTCTTAACTTCTAACATCAGTAAACCATTTTCTTTACCTCTCTTAAGACATTATACCTAACTCCCCATAAAGCTAGTATAACTCTTTTTAAAACCTTTAAAACCAAGTGTTACTCTCCCTTCAAAACGATTTATAAATCTTTTGAAATACATCAAGTTCTTTATTATAGCTAGCCAGTTATAATTCACATCGATTACCTTTAAAACCACAAAGTATTTTCTTACCTACATAAAGTCGTTATAACCAACTTCCCATAAAGCCGTTATAACACTTTATGTTTTAAAGACAATCAAACAAAGTTAACACGTATGCGTCTACCGTACTACATAGTTCACACATATCATTCTAGAAGAGATATGAAGATGTTCACATACATCGCGACTATTATCGAAAATAAGCAAAAAGCTACAATTACTACAAACTTTCTAGCCCTTTACACTCCTAGAGTAGAATACGCTACTCTTAGTACTTTCACCTATAAAGGTCACAAAGTTCTATTAACCCCAAAACGCAAGTTCCCATCTTTCTACGAAAATTGGCACTCTCCCCAACAGCGTAAATCTCCTCATTTATCGAGGTCGCTACCAAGCCAACCGAGGGGGTTAACACGCCTAACCGACGCGTACAATTCTACTCAAGAATACAACACAAGTCTCTGCAATACGATCTATGTAAATCTGATTCGATTCTTTTCTTTATTCTTCAGCTTAAGTCAAAAGACATTGCCAAATACAAGTTCGATTATATATAGTATACTTCATCTATATATTCCATCAATATGTAATTTCGATTACAAATAGAGGGACAAGATAATTACCTCGATAAGCCCATAATTATCCAAGTTAAATGTCGATCCTTAGCAATGTTTAGCTCAACTCCGGTGCTCCATCCCGCTCCAAACAACCCTTAAGTTCTATCCAACTTCTACTTAAATCCTTCAACTAACAATGAAGATTCCTTAGGGTTTCGGTTTGAGACTAAAAGGTAGTATTTCGGGCTCTACGATAGAGGTAACTTTTGGAATACAACAAGGTATAAGGCCAAGGTATTTTGGGCATTATAACAATACTTGGAAGACAACTTTCTACCAAGGGGTACCTCACGAGAACACTCAACGTGGGGGTATGCTCTCGCCACTAGGGGGTAGTACCTCTCGGCCACTAGGCCTCACGAAAAGGGGAGGAGGAAGCTCGGCTAGCACAACTAGAAGGGAGGAGAGGGTTTCAAGACTTGGAAGTTTTTGGATGAATGAAGTCTTCAAGCTTAGGGGGTATTTATAGCAAAACCAAAAGCCAACCAATGGCCAAGATCAAGCCATGTGCAAGGCAAGTGTAAGGCCAAGATCAAGCCAAGTGCACCCACAAAACACTCCACAAAACACTCCACAAAACAAGCCACAAAACAAGGCACAAAAGGAGGGACCAATCGGCCAAGGCCAACCAATCCTCTTGGGCCCAATCGCCCAAGCCACCTATTTGCTTCAATGCGAGGTGACACATGTCACCCTCCCGTTGGTCCAAAATGTTAAGTCTCTCGGAAAAATCCGCAAAAATACTAAATGACATAGCCGGAATTTTCCCAACGTAAGCTGTGGAAACGTTTCGTCGAAAAACGACTCTAATCGGCACTTGTGCCCAAAATTCGGTCCTTTGCCTAACTTAAGGCTCAAATTCTCTACGTACGTCCTTACGTACATACTCTGGAAATACGGGGTATAACATTCTTCCCCCCTTAGAAACATTCGTCCCGAATGTTCCTTCAAGGTCTCAAAACAAACAGGCGTCAGTATAGTCTTCACTGCTATACGTACGAAATCAATCATGCCACACCTGGCCACAAAAACACACGTTCACTTCTCCCCTTTCTCGTAGTACCCGCCACGAACACTCGAACTCGTTCTAGTATCCGTATCACACTTCCGTCAACGTTTCTGTTTCCAACCCTTGGAGTCACCACCTCCAAACTTGGTCATCTCACTAACCTCGATTTCCCCTAAGGCCATTCCCGGCCTTCACGAACCGATTCTGGTCGAACGTATCCACGAACTCATACGATGGTCATCTAAACCTGGGCCTAGCACCCTCGTGACCCTGCCACCTGGCGGGACCACCTGTGACCGACCGCCTCGAACGGGGCGGGTTGGCCCGCAACATGGCCCCAACCCGACCCATCGGCGCCAACTCCGCTCGCCGACACGGAACTCATCATGGAAGCTACCACTTCCATCTCACACTAACTAGATTTTTAAATCACACTATAGCACAAAGCTATCCGAACATAACACTTAACACATCATTAACATCAATACATACAAGTATCTACAGGGTTAAGGATATACCTGAAACTAGGCGGTTCAAGGACCGCTAAAATCGAACTTCCACCGCGACCTCTACCGTGGCCCGCAATCTAGTAGTCAGGCTATCCTACCGCGCTACCCTCGGTCGGACAGCCTCTCGTCATATGGCCTGTTGGCGCAAGAATAACAAGATCCCTTGGTACTACGACACTTCAAATGCGGTCTACACATCGACCACCGAGGTAGGGTGATCGCATCGCCAACACCCTACTCCTCGAATATTCAAACACAGGAGCCCCGACCGCTCACGAATATCCTGAGGGTCCCGGGTCGCGGAGGACCACTCTGCAATGGCGGAGGTACATAACTAGTCTCTTCTTGAGGCGGTCCGCCTCGAAAGTCGCCAAAATATCCGGCCGTCTTGGCGCCTTCTGTGGCGGTCCACCCGTCGATCTCTGCGCTCCTCGCACCCCAGTGCATGAGCCTGAATGCGGGCAATGTCCATGCCCGGCTGAAGAGAAACACCCGAACAACTCTCTGCTAGGTAATCATCGAGCCCTGTAACATATCGGTGCACTCGATCCTCCATACTAGCTAATAATGCGGTAACATACCGGGCCTATGAGTCGAACTCCAGATTGTACTCGATCATGCGCGTTACGCCTCAACATCAAAAATCTGTCGGCCCGAGCCTCTCATTTGTGGAGGCAAGAAATGTGCGTGAAGGCCCCGAAAACTTCGTCCCAACGGTGGAAGTGCATGCTCTCCCGAAAGCTCCCACGAGTCAAACGATCATGCGGTATCACGCGGCCGATGCGAACTAAATGTCACAGACTCGGTCTCGAAGCCTTGATCACGCGTGATCCTCTGAATCGACGGATGAACTCCTGCGGATCATCCTCCCTCGACCCATAAAACTGGCGGGCTACAACTCGTAAAGTCCGTAGCCTCAAACTATCGATCTAGGGTGAACCTGGTGCTCGGAACTGCTGCGTCCGGCCCTATCCTCATATCCGCCACAACGGCCAATAACGGGTCTTCTCGCGTGACCCATCTCCCGCTCGGTGTGGGGTGGAGGCTCGTGTCTTGTAGTCTCACCAGCTGCCGCGGCTCTAAACTCTTGGTCTTTGGCGGCGTCGCAAAACTCGCCGTCAAGCACTACCTCAGTCTTGGCCGGGCTGCGCCTCGTACTCCTCAATCCACTAGTAGCTCCTCGCCTTGCCCTTCGGGCCCTGGTTGCCTTTCGCAGAGGCATAACTGGTAAAAACGAAACACGTCAGAGGGGTCCAACTTACAACACAGCTCTAAGGCACGATCTCGGAATGAGAAGAATGGAAACCAATCCTAAATGTCCTATAGCCTCCTGATTATAGATGTGGTGCACAACACACCGATAATCAAGACTCTACTAGACACGGTCTGTAGACACTTTCCGAGGACTAATCGCTCGATACCACTTTGTAACGCCCGAACCGGGCACATCGTGCCTTACCCCGGGCACCCTAGTGATACAACATCAGAGAAAACCAGCGGAAAATAAAACACGAATCATGAAACAAGAGACATAATAAATAAACAGGCCAACCAAACAGTTGCCTTCAGTATATATACATAAAAACTCGAACAGTTATCCTTTTTACAAACCACACTTACAAGCATTACTCTGAGACCTCTAAGATTTACAACAACTAAGACGGGACAGGGCCCCGCCATACCCCTGAATGTACAAGAACCTACAACTCAGGGAAACATACCAAAGATAAGCCTCCGAAGGAACGGAGCTTTCCAACACGCTGAAATGAGATCCTAAGAGCGGGGATCCACGACCGATGTACCTCTACCTGCGGCATGAACGCAGCCCCCCGAAGGAGGTCAATCTAACAGTACAGTATGTGAATCAAATCACGTAAATGAAATCATAATAGCCTAAAAGCGGGAGACATGTATGATAACCAAAATACAAGACGCAACATAAAAGCGGTCAAGTCGGGACTCGCCTCAAAGTCACCACTCAAATATAACTATGGGTCTCACGCCCACAACATCCATCATGTTCGCATCATGGCCGCATGCCCCCGGAATACTGCATCGGTGTAGACATGTCCATGATGCAACAATAATAACAAGGCCGCATGGCCACATGCCCCCGGAATACTGCATCGGTGTAGACATGGCCATGTAACCTCAAAAACAATATCGGTGGTCAACCCCGCGCATGGCCACATGCCCCGAATCGCGACGGTGTAGACACGTCCATGTTGCAGTAATAACCATATATCGGGTAATCAACCCGGCCGCATGGCCGCATGCCCCCGGAATACTGCATCGGTGTAGACATGTCCATGATGCAACAATAATAACAAAGCCGCATGGCCACATGCCCCCGGAATACTGCATCGGTGTAGACATGCCCATGTAACATCAACAACAAGACAGTAATCAAAATGGAAACATACCCGTGGAATTCTCCATCACTGCCAGCACGTCCAAGTAAGTTCTCAACAAGTCAACCGGCCCTCTATCGAGAGACACGGTAACACAGAAATACCACACTGGCACAACAAAGGCTATCATCACAAGCATAGGCAAGTTTCACAACAACAAGCATAGGCAAGTTTCACAACAACAAGCATAGGCAAGCTTCACACAACTCAAAGTACTTTCATATTATGCCAAAGTCCGGGTTTTTAACCCCAAAGTACTACATACGTTAAGTTCTTTTAAAAGAGATCCATTACTTTTATAAAAGTCACCCGATACCCGTAGTATAAGAATGACCAACCCACATTCCTTTTCAAAATCAAGTAACAACATTCTTTTCCTAAGTTCCAGTTTGCCTAGTTTCAATTACTCAAGCTTCTTATGTTCAAATGGTTTCATAGTTCCCAAACTTAATCACTTGATTCCTTTTTAGAACAATTGAGTAATATATGTCTCACGTGAGAGTAGGTTATTCTTGTTTACAACATTCTTATTACAGCAGCCATGATCTAGAAAATGTAATATCATTTTGTCTCATCTTAGTTTCTATGCAGATGGAGGTTTCTACTGGTTTTAATACGATACATCATTATTCAATACATTTTCCTTTATTAACGCCGCAGGTCCTGTCGATACATTCTGATTTCAAATCGAGAAACATTATCCCTTTAAATAAACCAAGTACTCATTACTTACGAATGAGGTTTCACACAAACATTCACATTAAAACAAATAAGTTAAGTCTCTTATCTTATAAGATCAAGTCTCTTAACTTCTAACATCAGTAAACCATTTTCTTTACCTCTCTTAAGACATTATACCTAACTCCCCATAAAGCTAGTATAACTCTTTTTAAAACCTTTAAAACCAAGTGTTACTCTCCCTTCAAAACGATTTATAAATCTTTTGAAATACATCAAGTTCTTTATTATAGCTAGCCAGTTATAATTCACATCAGTTACCTTTTAAAACCACAAAGTATTTTCTTACCTACATAAAGCTGTTATAACCAACTTCCCATAAAGCCGTTATAACACTTTATGTTTTAAAAACAATCAAACACAGTTAACACATGTACGTCTACCGTACTACATAGTTCACACATATCATGCTAGAAGAGATAGGAAGAGGTTCACATACCTCGCGACGATTATCGACAATAAGCAAAAAGCTCCAAGTACTACAACCTTGCTAGCCCTTTCCACTCCTCGAGTAGAATACGCTACTCTTAGTACTTTCACCTATAAAGGTCACAAACGTCTATTAACCCCAAAACGCAAGTTCCCATCTTTCTACAGAAAATTCGGCAGCACCTCCCCCCCCCCCGCAACAGCGTAAATCTCCTCCTTTATCGAGGTCGGCTACCAAGCCAACCAGGGGGGGGGTTAACACGTCTAACCGGACGCGTACAATTCTACTCGGAATACAACACAAGTCTACGCAATACATTCTATGTAAATCTGATTCGATTCTTTTCTTTATTCTTCAGGCTTAAGTCAAAAGACATTGCCAAATACAAGTTCAGTTATATATAGTATACTTCATCTATATATTCCATCAATATGTAATTTCCAGTTACAAATAGAGGGACAAGATAATTACCTCGATAAGCCCATAATTATCCAAGTTAAATGTCGATCCTTAGCAATGTTTAGCTCCAACTCCGGGTGCTCCATCCCGCTCCAAACAACCCTTAGAAGTTCTATCCAACTTCTACTTAAATCCTTCAACTAACAATGAAGATTCCTTAGGGTTTCGGTTTGAGACTAAAAAGGTAGTATTTCGGGCTCTACGTATAGAGGTAACTTTTGGAATACAACAAGGTATAAGGCCAAGGTATTTTGGGCATTATAACAATACTTGGAAGACAACTTTCTACCAAGGGGGGGGGTACCTCACGAGAACACTCCAACGTGGGGGGGTATGCTCTCGGCCACAAGGCCACTAGGGGGGGGGTAGTACCCTCTCGGCCACTAGGCCTCACGAAAAGGGGGAGGGAGGGGAAGCTCTCGGCTAGCACAACAAGAAGGGAGGAGAGGGTTTCAAGACTTGGAAGTTTTTGGATGAATGAAGTCTTCAAGCTTAGGGGGGTATTTATAGCAAAACCAAAAGCCAACCAATGGCCAAGATCAAGCCATGTGCAAGGCAAGTGTAAGGCCAAGATCAAGCCAAGTGCACCCACAAAACACTCCACAAAACACTCCACAAAACAAGCCACAAAACAAGGCACAAAAGGAGGGACCAATCGGCCAAGGCCAACCAATCCTCTTGGACGCCCAATCGTCCAAGCCACCCTATTTGCTTCCAATGTGAGGGTGACACATGTCACCCTCCCGTTGGTCCAAAATGTTACGTCTCTCGGAAAAATCCGCAAAAATTATAAATGACATAGCCGGAATTTTCCCTACGAAAGCTGTGGAAACGTTTCGTCGAAAAACGACTCTATTCGGCACTTGTGCCCAAAATTCGGTCCTTTGCCTAACTTAAGGCTCAAATTCTCTACGTACGTCCTTACGTACATACTCTGGAAATACGGGGTATAACACAAGGAGATGGCACAGTTGCTAGCCAGGATTGTGGCGGACATGAGATAGGGCCGACGCAGTTCGATAGTACCATGGTTCACCCAAGATCGGATAGTTTGAGTCTACGGGACTTCCTGAGTTGTAGACCGCCAGAGTTCTATGGGTCGAGGCCTGAGGATGATCCGCAGGAGTTCATCCGACAGTTACAGCGGATAATGAGGGTAATCAAGGCTTCGGAGACTGAGTCAGTGGTCTTAGGTTCGCATCGGCTGCGTGATACTGCAGTCGACTGGTTTGATTCGTGGGAGCTGTCCCGGGGAGAGTATGCACTTCCGGCCGTTTGGGATGAGTTCTTAGGGGCATTTCTTGCACACTTCTTGCCGCCACAGATGAGGAGGGCTCGGGCCGACAGATTTTTGATGTTGAGGCAGAACGGGCGTACAGTTCGGGAGTACAATGTGGAGTTCGACTCATTGGCTCGACGCGTCCCCGTAGAGTATGGAGGAGCATGGAGAGTACACCGCTACGTCACCGGGCTAGATGACTACTTGGCAGAGGCTTGTTCGGGTGTAGCTCTTCAGCCGGGCATGGACATTGCCCACATGCAGGCTTATGCACTTGGGTGTGAGGAGCGAAGAGGTCGACGGAATGACCAAGATCAGCAGAAGAGGGCCAGAACAACAGGGTCTTTTGGCGACTTTCGAGGCGGACCGCCTCAGCAGCAGGCTAGTTATGCACCTTCGCCAGTACATAGTGGTCCTCCATAACCTTCGATGCGTTGGTATTCAGAGGCAGTCGAGCTCCATAGGTTCAGTTTCGGGAGTAGGGCGTTGGCGGATCGATCACCCCTACCTCGGTGTGGTCGGTGTGGTAGACCGCATTTCGGAGAGTGTCGTGGTGCCAAGGGAGCTTGTTACTTTTGCGGCCAGCAGGGCCAATTTGCGAGGAACTGCCCGACAAGGGGTAGCACGAATGTTACGACTCAGCCTTCAGGATCAGTGGTTGGTTCGTCACCTTCACTAGCTATGCGCCCTGCAGGGCAGGACTGTGATTAGAGTAAAGCGGTAGATTCAGGTATATCCTTAACTCTCTAGATGTTAGTATGCTTGATATGATGAGTTTATGTTGAGTGTTATGTCTGGATAGCATTGTGTAAAAGTATGATCTAGAGAACATGGGTAGTTGAGAAGTTAAGTATGGGGGTATGGAAAGTGTGAACCTTAGATTATTTCACGATTGAGACCTTAGATGTAAGGCCGTCTTGAGTAAAGGATTTTGCAAATGATCCTTGTCGGAGTGCATTATATGCCTAGAATGTATTAGTGTGATAAGTCCATGGGTAGTGTGAGATGGAAGTGGTAGCTTTCATGATGTGAATTAGTAAGATTGTTCCGGATCGAGAAACAAGAAAGTTCGGCACGATGGAGGGTCGGGTTGAGGACGTATTGCGGGTCAACCCGTAGCCCTGTTTAAGGTGGGGTCAGTTCTGGGTGGTCCCGCCAGGTGGTAGGGTCACGAGGGTGCTAGGCCCAAGTTTAGATGACCATCGTATGAGTTCGTGGATATGTTCGACCAGAATCGGATCGTGAAGGCCGGGAACGGCCTTAAAGGAGATTAAGGTTAGTAAGATGACCAAGTTTGGAGGTAGTGACTCCAGAGATTTTGGAAACTGAAGCGATGACTGAAGTATGGTACGTATACTAGAAGAGTTCAAGTGTTCGAGAAGGGTACGACGAGTAAGGAAGGAAGAGAACGTGTGTTATTTTGTGGCCAGGTGCGGCGTTGGCAACTTGTTAGAGGAACTTTATCGTTATCCGTCTTGAGAAGGAACATTCGGGACGAATGTTTCTAAGGAGGGGAGAATGTTATACCCCGTATTTCCAGAGTATGTACGTGAGGACGTACGTAGAGAAGTTTGAGCCTTAAAGATAGGCAAGGTTCGAAATTTAGTTCACAACTACCGAAAAGAATCGTTTTCCGGCGAAACGTTTTCTAGAACTTGCGTAGGGAAAATTACGGCTATGTCATTTATAATTTTTGCGGATTTTTCCGAGAGATGGAATATTTTGGACCAATGAGGGGGCGACACTTGTCACCCTCAAGTGGGAGGTCACTTGGACGAAACCTTAGGCGTTTTTTTGGCCTTTCTTTTTGTCAATGATTAGGTAGGATATTTGTGTGGTAGATTGATAAGGTGGAACCCACACACACATGTCCAAATCCTCACCCTACACTTGCCTACCACTTGGCTTAATCTTGGCCATTGATTGGCCTATAAATACCCCTCTAATGCAAGACATTTCTTCATCCACACTTGTGAAAATCCAAGGCAAAAATCCCTCTCCCTCCCTCTCAAAGCTCTCGTCCAAATCACCCCTCCCCCCCCCCCTTGAGAAGGCCTCGGCCGAACCCCCCCTTGCCTAAAGTTGTTCTCGAAAATACCCCCTCTTTGGTAGAAAAATACTTCTCCAAGTATTGTTGTTTTTATTCCAAAATACTTTAGCCCAAATACCTTGTAGTACTTTCCAAAGTTACCTCTATACGTAGAGCCCGGAAATACTACTATATTCCCTTAAGTCACAAAAACGAAACCCTAAGGAAAATCTTCATAGCCGGTTGAAGTATTAAGAAGAAGTTGCGTAGAACTTCTAAGGGTTGTTTGGAGCGGGTTGGGCGCCTGAGTAGGAGCTAAAACGTTGCTCAGGATCGACTTATAACTTGGATAATTTTGGGCTTATCGAGGTAAATACTCTTGTCCTTATATTGTAATTGGAAATTACATACTGTGGTATTTTTAGAAATGAATATAAGATTCATAGAAGAGAATTGAACTGTAATAGAAGGATATTACAAAAAAGACTTGAATAGATCACATCAGAAGAATATTAAAGAAGAGAACTGTACTTACATAGACTTGTATTTCTGATGAACTTATAACCTTTATTGGTTGAATGTTCTGCGAGTAGCATGTACTACTTGGAAGGTGGACAAGGCTAGCCGGGTTATAGCCGTGGAGCGTTTTGCTAATAGTCGATAATCGTCGCGAGGTATGTGATTCTTCCTATCCTCTTGAGCATGATATTTTAAAAGAATATATATATATAGTACGGTAGACGTACGTGTGTTAACTGAATGTAGTTTTACGACAATGTCTTTTGACTTAAGCCTGAATAATAAGAATCTGGAAGTATTTCAAAAGAATTAAGAATCCTTTTTGAAAGAAGAATAATACTTGGTTTGAAAGCTTAAGAGTTATACTAGCTTTATGGGAAGTTAGGTATAACGACTTAAGAGAGATAAAAAGAATGATTTATTGATTTTAAGAAGTTAAGAGACTTGATCTTAAAAGATAAGAGACTTGACTTAATTGAATTAATATGAAATTTGTTAAAAGTCCAAACCTCATTCGTGAGTAATGAGTACTTGGTTTTAAAAGGAATAATGTTTCTTGATTTGGAAATCAGAATAAGTATCGAACAAACCACTGCAGCGCTAATAAAGGGAAATGTATTGAATAATTAAGTATTATTAAAACCAGTAGAAACCTCCATCTGCATAGAAGCTAAGATGAGACAAAATGATATTACATTTCCTAGATCATGGCTGCTTTTATAAGATTGTTATAAACAAAGAATAACCTACTCACATAAGGCTTATTGTTTTAAAGGGGAGTACGTTATTTGATTAAGACTATAAACTATGAAATCTTTCCAAACTAAAAGACGTGAGTATCTGAAATTAGGAAAACTTGAACTTTTGGAAAAGAATGTTGTTACTTGATGTTGTTCTAGAAAGTGTAAGCCACTTGGTTAAAACAGTGTAAAGTACTTGATTTTAAAACATGAACGTATTTGGCACTACGGATAATAGTATCGAGTTGTTTTTACGTAAAAAGAGGTCTTTTTGAAAGGATTAATGTATGTAGTACTTTGGGGTTAAACCCGGATTTGTTGTAATAAAATAAGAGTCTATAAGTATGTTGAACTTGCCTATGTTTGTGGTAATAGCCTTTGTTGTGCAAGTGTTGTATTTACGTACCGCCTCTCGTTGGAGGCCGCTATCGATGATTGATGGACATACTGACACGATGGGTGGCCCACGGGTATGCTTCCATTAGGAGTGTGATGTTGTTACATGGAAATGTCTGCACCGATGCAGAATTCCGGGGGCATGCGGCCATGCGGCGGGTTAATCACCCGATATATTGTTATTGTTGTTACATGGACATGTGGCCATGCGGCGGGTTAATCACCCGATATATTGTTATTGTTATTACATGGACATGTCTGCACCGATGCAGAATTCCGGGGGCATGTGGCCATGCGGCAGGGTTGATCACCCGATATATTGTTATTATTGTTACATGGACATGTCTGCACCGTCTGGTCCGGCATGTGGCCACGCGGCGTGGTTGATTACCCGCACCTTATTATTGTTGCATCCTCGACATATGCGCGATGGAGAATTCCGGGGGCATGTGGCCAAGATGCGAACATGATTGATGTTGTGGGCGTGATACCCATAGTTATATTTGAGTGATGACTTTGAGGGCGTGATTCCCTGACTTAACTGTGTTTATGATTGCGTACTGTATTTTGGTTATCATATATGTCTCCTGCTTTATATAGGCTGTTATGATTTAACTACAGTATTTTCAGTTTCACATACTTGGTACTGTTGTCGACCTCGCCGGGCGCGTTCATGCCGCAGTAGAGGTACATCGGTTGTTGATCCTCGCCTTAGGATCGCAGTCAGCGTTAGGAAGCTCCGTTTCTCAGGCTTATCTTTTGGTATGTTACCACGAGTTGTAGGTTCTTGTACATTCTGTGGTATGGCGGGGCCCTGTCCGTCATGTTGTATAAAAACTCTTAGAGGTGTAGTAATGCTGTTGTGGCGAGTTTGTAAAAAAGGATAATCTGTCGGGTTTTTATGTATATATCTGTAAGGCAATCGCTTTGGTTAGCCTGTTTATTTATCATATCTCTTGTTTCATGTTTATGTTTTATTTCGCTGATTTTCTCGATGTTGTATCACTAGGGTGCCCGGTAAGGTACGATCACGGGCCGGTTCGGTCGTGATGACGTTCATGCCGCAGTAGAGGTACATCGCTTGTTGATCCTCGCCATAGGGTCACGATTCGGCGTTTGGGAAGCTCCGTTTCTCCGAGGCTTATATCGGGTATAGTCCCTATCGTTGTAGTACTTACATTCAGGGTATGGCGGGGCCCCGTCCGCCATTGTTGTTATATCATTCTTAGAGTGCAGTAATCTTATTGTGGGCAGAGTTTGTAAAAGGGATGTAACTGTTCGGATTTAAGTTTTTATATATATATGCCGAAAGACAACTTTTCTCAGATAACTGTTTCACACTTCATGTTATTTCATGTCTTGTTTTATATTCCGCTGATTACTCTGATGTATGTCTACTTGGGTGCCCGGGGTAAGACACCAGTCACGGGCCCGGGTTCGGGTCGTGACAAAAGTGGTATCAGAGCAGTTAATCCTCGGAAAGTGTCTACAGACCGTATCTAGTAGAGTCTTGATTATCGGTGTGTTGTGCACCACACCAATAATCAGGAGGCTATAGGATATTTAGGATTGGTTTCCATTCTTCTCACTCTGAGATCGTGCTTAGAGCTGTGTTATAAGTTGGACCCCTCTAACGTATTTCTTTCCCTTACCGTTATGCCTCCGCGTAAGGCAACCCGGGCCCAGAAGGGCAAGGCAGCCGAGGGAGCTGCGAGTAGAGCACAGAGGGTTACGAGGGCACAGGCCCAATCATCACCTGGGGTGGTGCTTCATTCGGGGAGTTCTGCGACGTCGCCAGCCCCAGCAGAGTTTAGCACAGCGGCAGCAGTTCCTACTGCGGCCATGATATCTGGACCTTCATTCGCGACCGCGATGCGAAAGAATAGATTGCAAAGAGACGACCCTGTTACTAGCTAGGGAGTTAGCAACCAGAGAGTATATTATGTACCGATTTATCACGGGTCTTGATGACTATCTAAGAGAGGGTTGTGCAAGAGTAGCTCTCCAGTCAGGCATGAGCATGGCCTGCGTACGGGCTTATGCGTAGCGGTAGAAACGTAGAGATCGACAGATTAATCAAGGACAACAGAAGAGGGCCCGATCGGCAGGATCCTTTGGTAACTTTCGAGGCAAACCGCCTCAGCAGCAGATTAGATATGCACCTCCACCAGTGCAGAGTGGTCCTCCGGGGTTCGGGACGTTCGTATGCGAGTCGGTCGTAACTCTGTGGCTTCCGGTTCACAGCTACACGTAGGTTCCAGCCAGCCGGATTCAGTTTTTCCCCAGTGTTCATAGTGTGACAGGCGTTATCCCGGGGAATGTCATCTTTTTGTTAGTCTTTGCGGCCGTCGAGCCATGTGTCGAAAGGTGTCCTAGTAGGAGGATGCAAGTAGGAGGACTCACCTACGGATCGATTGCGGATTCATGGTTCGGAGAGGAAGGGTGTTAGCGAGGAGGCCACCCCACCTCGGTGTGGACGTTGTGGTAAGTGTCATTGTAGGAGTGTCGACTTCTTCGACATTGTTATGCTTGCGGCCAGCGTGGCCATTTGCGAGAAATTGTCCGAGGCAGGTGGCGGATGTAAAGACTCAGCCTTCAGGATCAGTGGCTAGTTCGTCACCTTCCCTAGCTATGCGCCCATCAAGGCAGGATTGATTGGAACGACAGAGGGGAGTGAAGCAGTAGATTCAGGTATATCCTTAACCCTCTAGAGATTGTATGTGTGATAAGATAAGTATATCTTAAGTGTTACGTTCAGATAACATTGTGTAAATTGTGATTAGAAATCATGGTTAGTTAACCGGGTAAGATTGGGGGATAGGAAAAGTGTGAGCCTTAGAGTTTTATACGTGGAGACCTTAGAGGTAAGGCCATCTCGAGTAAAAGATGTATTTTTATGTTTGACCCTTATCGGAGTGCATAGTGCACGTGAGATATATTTGTGTGGTAAGTCCCTGAGTAGTGTGGAATGAAAGAGGGTAGTTGAGCTAAGAAGACCACTAGGTTTTCGTAACTTGATTAGTGAGATTGTTCCGGATCGGGGAACAAGAGTTTTCTTGCGATAAGCGGAGTTCGGGTTGAGGACCGATCGCGGGTCAACCCGCGGCCTGCAATGTGGTGGGGTCTGTTCGAGGTGGTCCCGCCAGGTGGTGGGGTCACGAGGGTGTTAGGCCCAAGTTTAGTTAACCATCGTACGAGTTCGTGGATGCGTTCGACCAGTAGTCGGGCCGATGAGGTCAGCCCATCTTGTCTTTTAGTCAAGACCGTTTACTCGGCAGAGGGTTATGCGAGATGATTATATCAGGAAGGTTGTAAGGCTGCACGAGGTGCCTACTTTCACCTTATGACGGGCAGGGGAGCCCAGGTTACGGCTATTTCGTTTTCTGGAAGTATTACCAGGCAGGGTTAGAAACTCAGGTGGGTCTCAGTATCGCATTCGCCCTCGGGCCAGTGTTTGGATTTCAGGGGTAGCTGTGAGGATTGTTGTCTCCTGTTGAGGGAGTGTTTAATAGCTACCATATCAGTATTCGGATATCGCCTTATGACGCCTTGTAGGGGCGGAAGTGTAAGTTGCCGGTCGATTGGTTCGATGTTGGCAAGGTTCAGATAGCTGGTTCATTCTTGTTTCAGCAGGATGTGGATAGGGTGAAGCCTATCCAGGAGAGGTTATCGGCAGCTCAGAGTCAACAAAAGTCGTGCGGATAATCGGCGACGACGGTTGGTGTTCAGGTTGACGGTGGGTCTTCTTGAAGGTACCACCCCGGAAAGGGTGTGACGATTTTTGGAAAACAGAGGAAACTTAGCCGAGGTACTTTGAGCGCTTTCAGATCATTTGGAAAATAGGCCAAGTTTCCTATAGGTTAGCATTGTCGTTCGACGTAGGAGGCAGTATGTCCGGTCTTTCGTGTTGCTATGATCGCAAAATATCGGAGATCCATCCAGAGTGTTCCCAGTTAATGATGACCAAGTTGGAGGTAGTAACCCAGAGATTTTGGAAACTGAAGCAGTAACAGAAATGTGGTAAGTTATGAGAAAGAGTTCGAGTGTACGAGAAGGGTACGACGAGTAAGGGAAAAAGCGAGCATGTGTTAAGAACATAGGAGTGATCATTACTTTCGTGAAGTAAGGGTGCGATGGAAATATATTTTAGACCTCGGGTGGGAGCTTTTATAGTGTTGGAGGTGATTCCTCGTGGACTTGGATTAAGTATTTGCGCGTGTGTTATTTTGTGGCCAGGTGTGGCACATTTGTTTTCGTAAGTATAGTAGTGAAGACTATACTGGAGCAAGTATGTTTTGAGACTTAGAAGGAACATTCGGGACGAATGTTTCTGAGGAGGGGAGAATGTTATACCCCGTATTTCCAGAGTATGTACGTGAAGACGTACATACAAAAGTTTAAGCCTTAAGTAGGCAAATGGACGAAATTTTGTTCACAACCCCCGAAAAGAATTGTTTTCCGACGAAACGTTTTCCAAACTTTGCGAAGGGAAAATTACGGTTGCAACATTTATTATTTTTGCGGATTTTTCCGAGAGATGAAATATTTTGGACCAACGAGAGGGCGACACTTGTCACCCTCAAGTTGGCGGATTTGTGGGCGTTTTCTTGGACGATTTCAAGTCATGGAGTAGGTAGGATATTTGTGATATTTTGTGTGGTAGATGGATAAGGTACACTTGCCCAAATCCTCACCCTACACTTGCCCACCACTTGTCTTAATCTTGGCCATTGATTGGCCTATAAATACCCCCCCTTAGTTGAAGACTTCTTCATCCACAAATAATTTCCAAGTCTTGAAAATCCTCCCCCCCTTCTTGTTGCTCTCGTCCAAAGAGCACCCCTCCCCCTTTGTGAGGCCTTTTGGCCGAGAAGTACTCCCCCCCTTCCTTTGTGGTGCTAGCCGAAAGTACCCCCCCTACCTTGAGTTGTTCTCGTGAAATACACCCCCCCCCTTGGTAGAAAAGTATTCTCCAAGTATTGTTACTATTCCAAAATACCTTGGCCCAAATACCTTGTAGTATTCCAAGGTTACACCTATACTAAAAGCCCATAAATACTATTATACTTCCCTTCAGTCACAAAAACGAAACCCTAAGGAAAATCTTCATAGTCGGTTAAAGTATTAAGAAGAAGTTGCGTAGAACTTCTAAGGGTTGTTTGGAGCGGGTTGGAGCGCCCAGAGTAGGAGCTAAACGTTGCTCAGGATCGACATCTAAACTTGGATAATTTTGGGCTTATCGAGGTAAATACTCTTGTCCTTCTATTGTAATTGGAAATTACATACTGTAGTAGTATAAAAATGAATATAAGACACATAGAAGGATATTACAGAAGAGAATTGAACTGTAATAGAAGGATATTACAGAAATGAATTGAACTGAAATCACATCAGAAGAATATTAAAGAAGAAGATTGAACTGTACTTACATAGGGTGTATTCTGATAGACTTGTGTAGCTTAACGGGTAGGGAAGTGCTGCCCGATTTTCCGTAAAATAGAGAACCTACTGCTTAGAATATTCTACAGAGTAGTCTAGACGTTGATAGACGTATATGACCTTTATAGGTTGAAAGTTCTGCGAGTAGCATGTTCTACTTGAAAGGTGAACAAGGCTAGCCGGGTTATAGCCGTGGAGCGTTTTGCTAATAGTCGATTATCGTCGCGAGGTATGTGATTCTTCCTATCCTCTTGAGCATGATATTTTAAAAGAATATATATATATAGTACGGTAGACGTACGTGTGTTAACTGAACGTGGTTTTACTCCGATGTCTTTTGACTTGAGTTTAAATAATAAGAATCTTGAAGTATTTCAAAAGAATTAAGAAACCTTTTTGAAAGAAGAGTAATACTTGGTTTTAAAAGCTTAAGAGTTATACTAGCTTTATGGGAAGTTAGGTATAACGACTTAAGAGAGATAAAAAGAATGGTTTATTGATTTTAAAAGTTAAGAGACTTGATCTTAAAAGATAAGAGACTTGACTTAATTGAATTAATATGAATTTTGTTAAAAAGTATGAAACCTCATTCGTGAGTAATGAGTACTTGGTTTGTAAAGGAATAATGTTTTACTGATTTCGGAAATGAGAATAAGTATCGAACAAACCACAGCAGCGCTAATAAAGGGAAATGTATTGACTAATAAAGTATTATGAAAACAAGTAGAAAACTCCATCTGCATAGAAGCTAAGATGAGACAAAATGATATTACATTTCCTAGATCATGGCTGCTTTAATAAGATTGTTATAAACAAGGATAACCTACTCACACATAAGGCATATGTTTCTCAAATTGTTTTAAAGGAGAATTATATTATTAAGTGATTAAAACTATGAACTACGAAACCTTTCGAAAATGAGAAACTTGAGCATTTGAAATTAGGCAAACTTGAACGTTTGGAAAATAATGTTGTTACTTGATTTTACAATGGAAAGTGTTTTGGTTTACTTAAAAAGATAGTCACTCTATTTTTATACTACGGGTATTGTGTGACTTTTGTGAAAGAAACATATCTTTTAAAGAGTTAATGTATGAAGTACTTTGGGGATAAAAAAACCCGAACTTGTTAACATAAAGTAGAAAGTACCTTGTGTGAATAACTCGATTGTGTTGGTTTGTGGTAGCCTTGTAATACTTTCTTGTTGCTTTGATAAGTAAACATGTTAGGATGATACGTGTATTAGTATCTTGTGATGTTTGTGTAAAGGGGTTTCCCTTGATTGTGCTTATGTTGTTTAACGATAAACCGTTATGATATTATTGTACCACTCACCTCTTGACATGATACCGGGGGTTAAGCTGTCCTCCGATGCGGGGTATAGCTCAGGCAGTCTGGGACTATGATTCGAGAATACCTCATGCGGGTCCAGGGGACCTATGCGGAGCTACGAGAGTTCGTGTTAGTGTGCGCCTATATGGTCATGCGGTCTATGTGGCCACGCGGATCGCGAGTCGGGGCGATGCCGGAGTAACTTGTCACGACCGACCGAACGCGGCCCGGTGCCCTACACGGGCACCTGTTCAGGTATACATCAGAGAATAGCAGCGGAACATACACAACATAAACACATATGTAAACAATATACAACACAAGCTAACCGATAAGGTCGCCTTCCATAATATAAACAAAGTCAAAAGTACAACTTACAACTTAGTTCTTACAGCCCAACCACATACGTGAATACAGACCTCTAGGAATAACAACTGCGGCGGGACAGGGCCCCGCCATACCCCTGAATGTACATATATCTACAACATCAGGGAAAGACTGTACCAAAAGAAAGACAAGCCTCCGGAGAATGGAGCTTCCGACGTCTGATAGGTGATCCTAAGAATGTGGATCTGCCACCTGCTTACCCTTTCCTGCGGCATGAACGCAGCCCCCGAGGAAGGGGGTCAGTACACAATATGTACTAAGTATGTAAAACTGGAAAGTACTGTAATTACAACATAAGTTTATAGAAAGCCGGAGACATGTATGATAACAAAATTACAGTACACAGTGCCTTACTAACAATGAGAGTAAATCAAGAGAATACTTACAACATCATAATAGCGATCTCATGATCAAATCATGGGTAGCGAACCCATAAAAGCAGGTGGTATAACGTCTTGGAGGTCTTACCCCTCATATACACTCTTACCCTGAAGCAGGTGGTATAACGTCTTGGGGGTTTGCCCCTCATTTATACTCTTACCACGAAGAAGATAACGCAGTGGTATAACGTCTTGGGGCTTACCCTCATTTATACTCTTATCACGGAGAAGGTGGTATAGCGTCTTGGGGGTTTGCCCCTCACTGATACTCTTACCCTATCTCACAACCGGCCGTCGTACAATAATTAAGCAAGTTAGCAATCCCCTAACTTCTTATTAGTCTTATTCATCTACACTCTCATTTTAGTTTACTTAAGGCACTACCATGTCTTTTATAAGAATCCGGGAATTTAACCCCAAGTACCACGTCCTTCTACTCCTTAAACAAATGACTCATTTTAGTAGAAAGCTTCCAAGACACTAGTAACCATAGTATCAAGTCAAAATTACATTTCAAGACCAATACAATACCTTTAGAATTTAAAGCGGTTTCTAAATCAAGTGACTCATTTTCTTATTAAACCTTGGGCAATTGATACCTTAAAATCAATTTGCCTTTCATTAACACAAGCCATTTACCTTTGCATAAAGTCAATATAACCAACTCCCCATAAAGTCGTTATATTCACTTTATACCTTAGTCAAGTACATTTTCCTATCCAGGGACTTATACGATTAAAAGCGACACAAGTATTACATACTTTAAAATTCTTCAAGTCCCTTATCTTTAACAAGACCTAAGACATCTTTAATATTCTCAAAGAAGTGAGTTAATCTCTAACTCACCCGACTTGGCATTTCATAAAACAAGTAAAGAATGTCAAGTCTTGTCGTCTACCATACTATATCGTGAAACTAGTCATGCTCAAAGATAGGAAAAGTTCTACATACCTCGTCGGGTCAAACCACTTGCCAAGTACAAAGTCACGCCCGTAGTATGTAAACCTATAATATTCACAATACGTCTATTAAAGCCTTACGTCAATCGTAGAATATCATAAGTGTTAAGTCTCTAAATTCTACGGAAAATCGGGCAAGACCTCCTTTGTATTTACTCACTTCGCCACCTTTTTCAAGGCGAAAATACAATAACCAAACAACCCCAATTGGCTCACAATTATATAGAAAGTAGTTCAATGCAATTGAATAACTACACACCCAATTGGCTCACAATTATATAGAAAGTAGTTCAATACAATTGAATAACTACACAGCCCCAATTGGCTCACAATTATATAGAAAGTAGTTCAATACAATTGAATAACCAACCAATACAACCTACATTCCAAATTCGGCCACCTTGATTCAACAAATCCAATTCTTATCCAATTTCCATTTCAATCCAATTTAGTAGCATAACAAGATATCAAGTCGCATTTGATTATAATAACCATAATCCTTAAGTCAATGACATGCGCGGTTCTAACAACGATTAAATTGTAATTCAACTAGTCATGGCTTACATTACATTTTGGATTTCAAGGCTATAACCAATCCATAATTCTTATAACCTCTATATAACACTTCATGCTCGCAACATACAAAGCTATCAACAACAATATAAATATGCAATCTTGTACACCTTTAAAAGACAAGATTATACCTTAACGATTTTTAATCCAACTCCAATTCGAAGTCGCTCCTTAGAAGATTAGAACCTCTTCAAGACACCTCCAACCGCTTGTTGAGACCCTTAGAACAATACCAACAATTATCCTTCAAAACTCCAAGCAAAACCTAGAAAGACCCTTTAGGTTTTCATTTGCGACTAACCCGAAAACAATCTTTTTCCAAGATTTTTCTATTGAGAAAGGCTTACAATACACCTAAGACCCTTGGTTTAAAGTGGGGAGTGGAATGAACAAGAAACAAAAAAATTTCTCTTCTTCCTTGTGGCAAACCCGAGACCCCTCTATATGCTCTTCAAAGTTTTCAAGAATTTTTCTAAGTGTTAAGCTCACACTAGCACTACTAGTATTATATAGTGCAAAGGAGGGTTATGATAAGAACACATGGATGGCTAAGATGTAGTCTTACATTAAAATCAAGACCAAGTGGGACCTTTGACCTTAGTCAATAATATCAAGCCTCAAGTTGCAAGACTTGTCTTGCAACAAAGGTCAAATGACCACTTATGCCCTTGCTAATAAAAATCGTCACGGCATAGTAAGGGGGGGTGACACGTGTCGCCCTCCCATTCGTCATAACACTACGCTTTCCGACAATTTCATAATTCCGACAAAATTTTACAAGTCTCAAATCTTAACATTGTGAGTTCTTACTTACGTTCTTAAAACATGTCCTGAAATTACGGGGTGTAACATTCTTCCCCCCTTAGAAACATTCGTCCCCGAATGTTCTTTCAGTCAAACTAAATTAACGACATAGTTTCCTTTCACAGCCCCGACATACCAAAAATGCCACTAATGGCCACTTAAAAGCATTTAAGCAAAAGAAACGCTTCAATTAAAACCTGACAAGTAAGGAAAAATGAAATACCTGAAGGTATAGGAAATAAGTGAGGATACCTCCTCAACATGTCCTCCTCCGCTTCCCAAGTCATCTCCTCCCGGTTATCATTTCTCCACAGGACTTTGACGGAAGCTACATCCTTGGTCCGCAGTCGCCTGACCTGGCGATCGAGTATCGCTATGGGACTCTCCTCATACGATAACCCCTCTGTCACCTGGACCTCACTAGTAGGGAAAACTCTCGCTGGATCACCGATACACTTCCGCAACATAGAAACATGGAAGACCGGATGTACCGCCTCTAACTCTGATGGCAGATCCAACTCATAAGCAACCTGTCCCACTCTACGGACGATCTGGTAGGGCCCAATGTACCTTGGGCTGAGTTTCCCCTTCTTACCGAATCTCATCACACCCTTCATGGGTGACACCTTCAAGAAGACCCAATCGTCTACCTGAAACTCCAAATGCCGACGCCGATTATCCGCATATGACTTCTGCCGACTCAGCTGCTATCATCTCTCTGGATAAGCTTCACTTATCCACACTGCTGTACCAAGTCCAGGCCAACCAATCGCACCTCGCCCACGTCGAACCAACCAATCGGCGATCTACATTTCCGCCCATATAAAGCCTCGTATGGCGCCATCTGTATGCTGGAATGGTAGCTGTTGTTGTAAGCAAACTCCACAAGAGGCAAATGATCCTCCCAGCTACCACTGAAATCAATCACGCAGGCTCGCAGCATATCCTCGTTGTCGGATAGTGCGCTCTGCCTGCCGTCGATCCGAGGATGAAATGATGTCGAGACTCACTGTGTCCCCAAACCTTCCGGAAAGACCTCGAAGTTAGCGTAAACCGGGCTCCTATCGAAATAATCGACATTGGGACACCGTGCGACCTCACAATCTCACGATGTACAATCGGCATAGTCCTCGGTGAAAACGTCGCCATTTGGAAGGAAATGGGCTGATTTTCGACCACAACAATAACCCAAATGGAGTCGTACTTCCTCTGAGTATGAGGTAACCCTGTAACAAAGTCCATGTTGATTATCTCCCACTTCCAAGTCGGAATCTCAATAGACTGCAATAATCCACTGGGCCTCGGTGCTCGATCTTAACTCGTTGGCAATTAGGACATTTGGCAACAAAACCTGCCACGTCCCTCTTCAGGCCATCCCACCAATACAAACATTTGAGGTCATGGTACATCTTGGTCGACCCCGGATGAATAGAATATCGAGCACTGTGTGCCTCCCTGAATCTGCGCCGAGTCTGCCACATCGGGAACACAACCGGCCCTCAAATCTCGGCACCCATCGCGCTACCTCGAATAGACTCTTCTCCTCCGAAGAGCTGCGTCGATATCGTATCAACACGGGTCCTCAACCGCCGCATCTTCACCTCATCAATGATGGAAGACTCGGCAACCTCACGAACCCGTACCCCACTATCGTCGGTATCGCTCACTCGAACCCCAAGGCTCGCTACCTGGTGGATCTGACGGACCGTATCCCCGCCTCTGCCGTACCTGCGATAGGCTCCCCATCGACCTACGACTCAAGGCATCAGCAACTACGTTGGCTTTCCCCGGATGGTAGAGAATATCAACATCATAATCTTTCAACAACTCTAACCACCGTCTCTGTCTCAGGTTCAACTCCCTCTGCCTGAAGATATACTGGAGGCTCTTGTGGTCTGTATAAATATCCACATGAACCCCGTACAAATAATGTCTCCAAATCTTCAAGGCATGAATAACCGCGGCCAACTCTAAGTCATGGGTAGGGTAATTCCTCTCATGCTTCCGTAACTGCCGGGAAGCATAGGCTATAACCTTGCCGTGCTGCATCAAAACACACCCTAACCCGAGGCATCACAATAGATCACGTACCCATCTAACCCCTCCGGAAGAGTAAGAACTGGAGCTGTAGTCAACCTTTCCTTCAACAACTGGAAACCCTTCTCGCAAGCCTCTGTCCACTGGAACTTGGCTGCCTTCTGAGTCAGCCTAGTCAACGGTGCTGAAATCGAAGCGAACTGCTCCACAAACCTGCGATAATAACCTGCCAGTCCTAAGAAACTGCGCACCTCGGTCGGAGTAGTAGGTCTCGGCCAAGACTTGACTGCCTCAATCTTTGTCGTATCTACCCGAACACCATCAGCCCCAATAATATGCCCCAGAAATGCCACTGAGGCCAACCAAAACTCACACTTGGAGAACTTGGCGAATAACTGCCGATTCCGGAGAACCCCGAGTACCGTCCTCAAGTGGTCGCGATGCTCTGCTCTGTCGTGAATAAACCAGATGTCATCGATGAATACAATCACAAACGTATCCAAAATTGCTTGAACACCCGGTTCATTAAATCCATAAATACCGCTGGAGCGTTGGTCAAACCGAAAGACATAACCCTGAACTCATAGTGCCCATACCGGGTCCTGAATGCAGTCTTTGGGATATCTGCCTCTCGAACTCGAACCTGATGATAACCAGACCGCAGGTCTATCTTTGAGAAAAACCTCGCACTTCGCACGGTCAAACAAATCATCAATCCTGGGGAGGGGGTACCTATTCTTAATGGTTACCTTATTCAGCTGCCTGTAGTCAACACACATACGCAGCGTCCCATCCTTTTTCTTTACAAACAACACCGGCGCTCCCCATGGAGATACACTAGGCCTGATAAAGCCTTTCTCCAGCAAATCTTTTAGCTGGTCTTTCAGCTCCCTTAACTCAGCAGGTGCCATCCTGTATGGCGGAATGGAACTAGGTCGAGTGTCTGGCAACGTGTCAATACAAAACTCGATCTCCCTCTCAGGAGGATACGGAAGATCATCCGGGAACACATCCGAAACTCCTAACCACCGCACGGATCAAGGACTGGCACCTCAGCCTCTGTATCAAATACCCGAACCAGATGATAGATGTAACCCTTCTGCACCATCTTCCTAGCCTTGAGGTAAGAAATAAACCTACCCCTCGGCGACGTTGTGTTGCCTCTCCACTCGATAACTGGCTCGCCAGGAAACTGGAACCGAACCAACCTGTCCCTACAGTCTACGTTGGCATAACAAGAAGCCAACCAGTCCATACCCATAATGACATCAAAATCTGTCATCTCGGCTCTATCAAGTCTGCGAGTCGGCGGCGTAAATAAATACCGGACAACCTCTATACACCCGCTCAGCTAACACCGAATCACCCACTGGTGTAGCTACCTCAAACGGCTCTATCGACACCGGCTCTATCCCGATTCTACCCGCAATAAGAGGGGACACATAGGACAAGGTAGAACCTGGATCTATCAATGCATAAACATCACAGCCTGAAATCAGTAATGTACCTGTGACGACGTCAGGGGAAGCCTCCTGATCCTGGCGGCTGGCTAGAGAGTATATGCGGTTCTGAGGACCGCTAGAACTAGAACCACCACCTCGACCTCTACCGCGGCCTGCCTGTCCGTGAGTACCACGCCTCGGGGCGCATAACCTGAAGGAGAAGAAGACCCGAGAATCGATCCCGTCGGTGTCTTTGTACCACCCATGCCGCCTCTGAGCGGACAATCCCTCTTCAAATGGCCCTGCTGGCCACACGAGTAACAAGCTCCCGAAGCTCTGCGACACTCGCCCTGGTGGAACCTACCGCATCGAGCACACTGAGGTGTGGGTGGTCCCGATCGGTGACGGTTCCTGCCTCCCTGAAATCCTGTAGTCCCTGAGCCCTGACCTGCTCCTGACTGACCTGGCTGGTCAGACCTCTTGCCAGAAAACCGTGACGGAGCGCTCTGTGCTGGCTGGAATGTGGACCTACTCTGCTGCTGAGGCTGTCCGCCTCAAATCGCCTGAGACCCGATGTCACGGCCTCTTGGGCTGGCCTGCGTCAATCTGGTCCTCCCTCTCTCTATCCTCTATCCCCTGTGCATAGGCCTGCATCCGGGCGATGTCCATACCGGGCTGAAGAGCCACCCCCAAGCATGCTGTAATCATATGACGGTCTAGCCCCATCACATAACGATGAACTCTATCCGCCATGCTAGCTACAATAGTGTGAGCATGCCTGGCCAAAGAGTCAAACTCAGTACTCCCTACATCCTCCGCTTACCGCAAGGTCAAAAATCTGTCTACTCGGGCTCTTCTCATCTCGGGAGGCAAAAAGTGATCCATGAAAGCCTCTGTAAACTCCTCCCAAACAGGTGGAAGAGCAGCATCACCTCTCGAAAGCAACCATGACTCAAACCAGTTCAACGCAATATCGCGCAACCGGTAAGAGGCTAGTGTAACAGACTCTGTCTCTGAAGCCCTAAGAACCTGCATGGTCCGCTGTAGCTGTCGAACGAACTCCTGCGGATCCTCATCAGACCTCGAACCATAAAACTCAGGTGGATGACATCCCAGAAAATCCCTAATCCATAACCGCCGGCTCTGGGTGGTACGCTTCTGCTCATTTGCCCGACTACTATACTGGTCAACAATCGAATCTGTTCCCCGTAGTCTCTATACTCAGCAGCTGGCTGTGGAACTGGAGGGTCTGGTATCGGAACCTCTGGAGCTACTGCCGCTCTCGGCTCCTCTAAAACTGCAGGCGTGGCTGAACTCGCCGACCCGCCTACTACCTCAGGCATAGTCTGTGCCTGAGCCCGTGTAACCCTCTGAGTACCGCTAGCGCCTCTGCTGCTTTGCCTTGCTCGGCCCCTGGTAGCCTTCCGTGGAGGCATAGCTGTTTCATAAGAAGAGGTCAGAGAGGATTCAACCTAATAAGACAGCTCTAATGCACGATCTCAGAGAGAGAAGAATGGAAACCAATCCTAAATGTCCTGCAGCCTCCTGATTATAGATGTGGTGCACAACACACCGATAATCAAGACTCTACTAGACGATGCGTAGACACTTTCGAGGACTAATCGCTCGATACCACTTTTGTCACGACCCGACCCCGGGCCGCGACTGGTGCCCTACCTGGGCACCCTGTTCAGGTATACATCAGAGAATAGCAGTGGAACATACACAACATAAACACATATGTAAACAATATACAACACAAACTAACCGATAAGGTCGCCTTCCATAATATAAACAAAGTCAAAAGTACAACTTACAACTTAGTTCTTACAGCCCAACCACATACGTGAATACAGACCTCTAGGAATAACAACTGCGGCGGGACAGGGCCCCGCCATACCCCTGAATGTACATATATCTACAACATCAGGGAAAGACTGTACCAAAAGAAAGACAAGCCTCCGGAGAATGGAGCTTCCGACGTCTGATAGGTGATCCTAAGAATGTGGATCTGCGCGCTTACCACTCTGTGGCGTGAGCGCGGCCCGAGAAGGGTCGATACATGATATGTACTAAGTATGTAAAAGCGGAAATCTGTAATTACAACATAAGTTTATAGAAAGCGGAGACATGTATGATAACAAAATTACGATTGCAGTGCCTTACTAACAATGATGAGTAAATCAAGAGAATACTTACAACATCATAATAGCGGTCTATGATCAAATCATGGGTAGCGAACCCATAAAAGCGGTGGTATAACGTCTTGGAGTTCTTACCCTCATTTACACTCTTACCACAGGCGGGTGGTATAACGTATTGTGGGTTTGCCCCTCATTTATACTCTTACCCTGAAGAAGATAGTAACGCAGGTGGTATAACGTCTTGGGGGCTTACCCCTCATTTATACTCTTATCCTGGAGAAGGTGGTATAGCGTCTTGGGGGTTTGCCCCTCACTGATACTCTTACCTATCTCACAACCGTCATACAATAATTAAACAAGTTAGCAATCCCCTAACTTCTTATTAGTCTTATTCATCTACACTCTCATTTTAGTTTACTTAAGGCACTATCATGTCTTTTATAAGAATCCGGGAATTTAACCCCAAGTACCACGTACTTCTACTCCTTAAACAAATGACTCATTTTAGTAGAAAGCTTCCAAGACACTAGTAACCATAGTATCAAGTCAAAATTACATTTCAAGACCAGTCACAATACCTTTAGAATTTAAAGCAGGTTTCTAAATCAAGTGACTCATTTTCTTATTAAACCTTGGGCAATTGATACCTTAAAATCAATTTGCCTTTCATTAACACAAGCCATTTACCTTTGCATAAAGTCAATATAACCAACTCCCCATAAAGTCGTTATATTCACTTTATACCTTAGTCAAGTACATTTTCCTATCCAAGGGACTTATACGATTAAAACGACACAAGTATTACATACTTTAAAATTCTTCAAGTCCCCTATCTTTAACAAGACCTAAGACATCTTTAATATTCTCAAAGAAGTGAGTTAATCTCCTAACTCACCCGACTTGGCATTTCATAAAACAAGTAAAGAATGTCGAAGTCTTGTACGTCTACCGTACTATATACGTGAAACTAGTCATGCTCAAAGATAGGAAAAGTTCTACATACCTCGTCGGGTCAAACCACTTGCCAAGTACAAAGTCCCGCCCGTAGTATGTCAACCTATAATATTCACAATACGTCTATTAAAGCCTTACTACAATCGTAGAATATCATAAGTGTTAAGTCTCTAAATTCTACGGAAAATCGGGCAGCACCTCCTTTGTATTTACTCACTTCGCCACCTTTTTCAAGGCCGAAAATACAATAACCAAACAGCCCCAATTGGCTCACAATTATATAGAAAGTAGTTCAATACAATTGAATAACTACACAGCCCCAATTGGCTCACAATTATATAGAAAGTAGTTCAATACAATTGAATAACTACACAGCCCCAATTGGCTCACAATTATATAGAAAGTAGTTCAATACAATTGAATAACCAACCAATACAAACTACATTCCAAATTCGGCCACCTTGATTCAACAAATCCAATTCTTATCCAATTTCCATTTCAATCCAATTTAGTAGCATAACAAGATATCAAGTCGCATTTGATTATAATAACCATAATCCTTAAGTCAATGACATGCGACGGTTCTAACAACGATTAAATTGTAATTCAACTAGTCATGGCTTACATTACATTTTGGATTTCCAAGGCTATAACCAATCCATAATTCTTATAACCTCTATATAACACTTCATGCTCGCAACATACAAAGCTATTAACAACAATATAAATATGCAATCTTGTACACCTTTAAAAGACAAGATTATACCTTAACGATTTTTAATCCAACTCCAATTCGAAGTCGCTCCTTAGAAGATTAGAACCTCTTCAAGACACCTCCAACCGCTTGTTGAGACCCTTAGAACAATACCAACAATTATCCTTCAAAACTCCAAGCAAAACCTAGAAATACCCTTTAGGTTTTCATTTGCGACTAACCCGAAAACAATCTTTTTCCAAGATTTTTCTATTGAGAAAGGCTTACAATACACCTAAGACCCTTGGTTTAAAGTGGGGAGTGGAATGAACAAGAAACAAAAAATTTCTCTTCTTCCTTGTGGCAAACCCGAGACCCCTCTATATGCTCTTCAAAGTTTTCAAGAATTTTTCTAAGTGTTAAGCTCACACTAGCACTACTAGTATTATATAGTGCAAAGGAGGGTTATGATAAGAACACATGGATGGCTAAGATGTAGTCTTACATTAAAATCAAGACCAAGTGGGACCTTTGACCTTAATCAATAATATCAAGCCTCAAGTTGCAAGACTTGTCTTGCAACAAAGGTCAAATGACCCTTATGCCCTTGCTAATAAAAATCGTCCAAGGCATAGTAAGGGGTGACGTGTATGCGCCTCCCATTCGTCATAACACTACGCTTTCCGACAATTTCATAATTCCGACAAAATTTTACAAGTCTCAAATCTTAACATTGTGAGTTCTTACTTACGTTCTTAAAACATGTCCTGAAATTACGGGGTGTAACATACCCTCGATACGGGGAATACCTCATGCGGGCCTATGTGAGTGGCCTATGCGGAGCTGCGGGAAGTTCCAGGACTAGACGCGCACAAGTGATACTGCGGGCGAGTGGCCAGCTTCGATCATGTGGCGGTCTAGACAGACCTCGTGATACAGTTTATGACTTTGTTGGTACTGTGGGTTTTAGTAGTCGGCTATGCCTTCGTACTTACCCCGTACGGTTTTAGTATGACACAGGTGGGACCTGGTGTTCATGTGTATTCCTTGGTGCTTTTATATCATAGGCTAGGCGGTGAGGAAGGTATTCCACGGGCATGATTGATGTTGTGGGCGTGAGACCCATAGTTATATTTGAGTGATGACTTTGAGGTGTGAGTCACGACTTGACATGGCTTATTTATTGTGATCGTAGTTTGGTTATCATATATGTCTCCGCTTTATATAGACTACTATGATTTCATTTCTGATATTTTGATTTCACATACTTGGTACTGTTGCTTGACCTCGCCTTGAGGCTGCGTTCATCTGCGCAGGTAGAGGTACATCAGTTGTTGATCCTCGCTCATAGGGTCACAGTTCAGCGTTTGGGAAGCTCCGTTTCTTCGGAGGCTTATATTGGGTATAGTCCCCTGTCGTTGTAGGTACTTACATTCAGGGATATGGCGAGGCCCTGTCCCGCCATTGTTGTTATATCATTCTTAAGTGCATGTAATCTTGTTGTGGGCAGAGTTTGTAAAAGGGATGTAACTGTTCGGATTTAAGTTTTTATATATATATGCCGAAAGATAACTTTTCTCAGATAACTGTTTCACACTTCATGTTATTTCATGTCTTGTCTTATATTCCGCTGATTACTCTGATGTATGTCTACTTGGGTGCTCGGGGTAAGGCACCAGTCACAGGCCCGGGTTCGGGTCGTGACAATCCTAGCCCTTGATTTCTCTATAAATACCCCCCTTGATGCAAGACTTCATTCATCCACACTTTGAGATTTCAATTCTTGAAAATATACTCCCTCCCTTGTTGTTGTGCTCTCGGCAATGAGCCTCCCCCTTGACCAAAAGTTGTCCAAAAATTCTTAAACTTTTAAGTGTTCTTCCTTAGGGTGTTAGGAAGATTGTGTACCAAGAGTTGGAAAAGATTTCACACCCCTAGCCTTGAAACCTTGCCTTGGCCGAAACTTGCCATAGTTTGAGCCTAAGTGTTCTTCACTTTTTGGAGTTGGATCTTGAAGAGGAGTTGGTTAGAAACTTGGGTGCTCGGGGTAAGGCACCAGTCACAGGCCCGGGTTCGGGTCGTGACAATCCTAGCCCTTGATTTCTCTATAAATACCCCCCTTGATGCAAGACTTCATTCATCCACACTTTGAGATTTCAATTCTTGAAAATATACTCCCTCCCTTGTTGTTGTGCTCTCGGCAATGAGCCTCCCCCTTGACCAAAAGTTGTCCAAAAATTCTTAAACTTTTAAGTGTTCTTCCTTAGGGTGTTAGGAAGATTGTGTACCAATAGTTGGAAAAGATTTCACACCCCTAGCCTTGAAACATTGCCTTGGCCGAAACTTGCCATAGTTTGAGCCTAAGTGTTCTTCACTTTTTGGAGTTGGATCTTGAAGAGGAGTTGGTTAGAAACTTCTAAGGGTTGCTTGGAGCGGATTGGAGCGTAAGGAATAGGAGCTAAACGTTGCTCAGGATCGACTTATAAATCTTGGATAATTTTGGGCTTATCGAGGTAATAATCTGTATCCCCCTATTGTAATTGGAGATTACATGTTGTAGTAATGTATAATTGAGTATATGATATATGGAAGGATGATTAAGAAGAATTGAACTGTATTTACATTGGACTGTATTTACAGTAGACTTATGTAGTATTACTGTGGGGCAGTTTTGTACACGTCCGGTTAGACGTGTAACCCCCTTGGAGTTGTTGGCTTGGTAGCGGGCCTTGATAGAGGAGGATATTTATGTGGTTGCGGGGGGCGAGGTGCTGCCCAATTTTCCGTAGAATAAGGAACTGTATACTTAGAATATGCTACGAAGAGAACTAGAAGTTGATAGTTGTGTTGTGGTTATTATAGGTGGATTGTCTACGCGCGGCATACTCGACTTGACTTGTGGATTAAGCCGAAGAGGTATGTGATTCTTTCTATACTCTTGAGCATGATTGTTGTGAACTATATAGTACGGTAGACGTACGTGTGTGAAATAAATTTGGTTTAATTAAAACATAAAGTGTTATAATAGCTTTATAGGAAGTTAGTTATAACGACTTTATGAAGATAAAATAGAGACTTGATTTTGAAAGATAAGAGACTTTACTTATAAACGACTTGATTTCGGAAAAGGAGAAGTAACTTGATGTTATCTTAAAACTGTAAAGCACTTGATTTAAAAAGTATAGAGTACTTCATTTTAAAAGCCTTGTAAAGATTTTCTGAAGGTGTAGTAATTTGGTTTGAAAAGAAAACGTGTTTTGATACTACGAGTAATAGTATCGTGTGGCTTTTACGTAAAAAGAGGTCTTTTTGAAAGAATGAAAGTATGTAGTATTTTGGGGTTGCAACCCGGATTGTTGACATAAAATGAAAGTACGTTGAACTTGCCTATGCTTGTTGTGATAGCCTTTGTTGTGCAAGTGTTTTGATTCTGTGCTACCGCGTCTCTCGGTGGAGGGCCGACTATTTGGTTGATTGTTGGACATACTGACACGATGGGTGGTCCACGGGTATGCGTCCACTTTGAGTATTATTGTTACACCCCATAGTTCCAGGGTATGTATATGAGGACGTACGTACGAGAATACGACATTAAAATTGGAAAGGAAGAAAGATGTGATTTTTCGACGGAAAAGTTTCCGGATTTTGTGAAGGAAAAAGGTTCGTTAATGGGAATTGGATTCCCAGATTTGGTATTCGGACTTTTTGGAATATTGGAGGATTATGGAATTTTATTTCCGGAATTGGTCACGTGGGGCCCGCGGGGAAAATTTACGGTTTTGTGGGGCCCACTTTATTTTCAGATTTTTGGCTTTACGAATATTTTCAGGAGATGAAATATTCTGGACGAGTAGGGGGGCGACATGTGTCACCCCCATGTGGCCATGTTGGCCGAATGGTTGGTGGACAAGTGTCTTGGACGTTGTGGTGGACAAGTGGCTAGCCACTTGTCCCAATTTTGTGGTGGACATGTGGTTGGTAGAATCCACACACACATGTCCCCAATCTACACCTTACACTTGATTTAATCCTAGCCCTTGATTTCTCTATAAATACCCCCTTGATTTCAAGACTTTATTCATCCACTTAGAGAGTTTCCAAGGCAAAAATTATACTCCCTCCCCTTAGGTAGTTCTCGTCCAACACCCCCCCCCCCCCTTTGTGTAGAAAAGTTCTTCAAGTGTTGTTGTTATTCCAAATACCTTAGCCTAAATCCCTTGTAGTATTCCAAAGTTATCTCTATACTAAGAGCCCGGAAATACCAGTTTATTCCTTTAGTCGCTAAATGAAACCCTAGGGAAATCTTCATAGTTGGATGAAGTGTTAAGAGAAGTTGTTTAGAAACTTCTAAGGGTTGCTTGGAGCGGATTGGAGCGTAAGGAATTGGAGCTAAACGTTGCTCAGGATCGACTTTTAAATCTTGGATAATTTTGGGATTATCGAGGTAATGATCTATGTCCCCCTATTGTAATTGGAGATTACATGTTGTAGTAATGTATAGTTGAGTATACTATATATAGAATGAATATTGATAAGAATTGAACTGTATTTATAGTAGACTTGTAGTATTATTGTGGGGCAGAATTGTACACGTCCGGTTAGACGTGTAATACCCTCTGAGTTGTTGGCTTGGTAGCGGGCCTTGTTATTGGAGGTTATTTATGTGGTTTCGGGGGGGGGGGGAGTTGCTGCCGAATTTTCCGTAGAATATGGAACGTTTTACTTAGGAATGTTCTACGAAGGGATCTAGAAGTTAATAGACGTTTTATGGCCATTATAGGTTGAAGTACTACGAGTAGCGTATTCTACTTGAAGGGTGGAAAGGCTAGCAAGGTTATAGTACTTTGGAGCGTTTTGCTAATTGTCGATAATCGTCGCGAGGTATGTGAACCTCTTCCTATCCTTTCTAGCATGATTATTGTAAACTATGTAGTACGGTAGACGTACGTGTGCTAAACGAATTTGGTTGGTTTAAAACATAAAGTGTTATAATGGCTTTATGGGAAGTTTATTATAATGACTTTATGTAGGTAAAAGAATGGTTTATAGATTTTAAAAAGATAAGAGACTTGACTTATATTTGACTTGATATGATATGTGAAGAACTTGAATTATGGAGAAAGTTGTGAAACCTCATTCGTGAGTAATGAGTACTTGGTTTTTAATAATAATGTTATATTGATTTCGGAAATGGGAATGAGTATCGAACAAGCCATTGCAGCGTTAATAAAGGAAAATGTAATGACTAATAATTTACTTAAAACAAGTAGAATCTTCCATCTGCATAGAAGCTAAGATAAGATAAAATTGTATTACATTTCCTAGATCATGGCTGCTTTAATAAGATCATTAAAAACAAGTTTTGATTTTCTTAAAATTCCAAAGTAAGGGACTTGATTTATAAAAGAGAGAGACTTGAGAATTTGAAGTGTTTTTGTTTAAACGGAAGGCATGGTTTTGTCTTAAAATGGTTTAAAAGGAAGGCATGCTTTTGTCTTAAGTTGGTTTAAAAATAAGGTATGGAAATTGTTTTGGTTTACTTAAAAAGATAGTTACTCTATTTTGATACTACGGGTATCGTGTGACTTTTGTGAAAGAAATGGATCTTTTTTAGAGAGTCAAAGTATGTAGTACTTTGGGGTTAAAACCCGGATTTGTTGACATGAAATAAAAGTACTCTGTGTGAGTAAATTGCCTATGTTTTGCTTGTGATAGCCTTGTAATACTTTCTTGTTGGTTTGATAAGTAAAAATGCTAGGATACTACGGGCGTTAGTATCTTGGGACTTTTATGTGAAGGGGGTTTTCTTGTTGTGCTTATGTTGTTTACGATAAGCCGGTTGCGCTTGTATTACATCACATAACCCCCCCTGACTTGTTTTATTTCCGTGGGTTAGCTACCCCCGATGCGAGGAATACCTCATGCGGGTCCATGAGACCTATGCGGAGCTACGGGAGTTCCAGGAACCGCCGGGTGTGTTACGCCGATGCGAGGAATACCTCATGCGGTCCATGTGGCCATGCGGATTACGGGAGTCCAGGATGTTGCTGTGGGTTAGCTACCCCCGATGCGAGGAATACCTCATGCGGGCCTAGGTGGCCTATGCGGACTGCGGGAGTTCCAGGATTAGTCTCGCACATTTATACTGAGGGCGAATGGCCAAACTTCGATCATGTGGCGGTCTAAAAAGACATTGCGATACAGTTTTATAGCATTGTTGGTACGACAGGTTCTAGTAGTTGGCTATGCCTTCGTACTTACTCCGTACGGTTTTTATGACACAGGTGGGACCTGGTGTTCATGTGTATTCCTTGATGTTATTATATCATGGATCACGCGATGAGGAAGGAATTCCACCGCATGATTGATATTGTGGGCATGAGACCCATGGTTATATTTGGGTGATGACTTTGAGGCGTGAGTCCACGGCTTGACATATTCGCTTATATATTGTAATCGTAGTTTGGTTATCATACATGTCTCCTATTTTTATACAGATTATTATGATTTCATCTCAGTACTTTCAGTTTCACATACTTGGTACTGTTGGGTGACCTCGCCCGAAGTGCGTTAAATCCGCAGTAGAGTACACGATTGTTGATCCTCGCTCATATGATCACAGTTCAGCATTTTGGGAAGCTCCGTTTCTCCGGAGGCTTATCTTGTGGTATGATTCCCTGAGAGTGTAGGTTCTTATACATTCAGGGGTATGGCGGGGCCCTGTCCCGTCGTTGTTGTTATAAAACTCTTAGAGGTCTGTAGTATTGTTGTGGGCAGGGTTTGTAAAGGATGTAATTGTTTAAGTTTTTATATATATGCAGAAAGGTGACCGTTTTAGTTAGCCTGTTTCCTTATTTCACTATTTATCTTTTATGAGTTTTTTATTTCCGCTGATTTTCTCTGATGTTGTATCACTAGGGTGCCAGGGGTAAGGCACCAGTCGCGGGCCCGAGGTCGGGTCGTGACAAAAGTGGTATCAAAGCAGTTAATCCTCGAAAAAAGTGTCTACAGACCGTATCTAGTAGAGTCTTGATTATCGGCGTGTTGTGCACCACACCTATAATCAGGAGGCTGCAGGATATTTAGGATTGGTTTCCATTTCTTCTCACTCTGAGATCATGCCTTAGAGCTGTGTTATAAGTTGGACTCCCTCTGGCGTATTCGTATGTGCTAGTTATGCCTCTACGCAAGGCAACCAGAGCCCAGAAGGGCAAGGCAGCAGAGGGAGCTGCGAGTAGAATACAGAGGGTTACGAGGGCACATGCCCAGTCATTACCTGAGATAGTGCTTCATTCGGGGAGTTCTGCGACGCCGCTAGCCCCAGGAGAGTTTAGAGCAGTAGCAGTAGCTACTGAGACCACGATACCTGAGCCTCTAGTCCCACGGCCAGGAACAGAGGATATGGTTACAAGGAGATGGCCCAGTTACTAGCTAGGCTTGTAGCGAGGCATGAGGACAGACGAGAGTCAGAGGTTCCGGTAGTACCAGTAGTTCACCATAGATCCGATAGTTTGAGATTTCGGGACTTCTTGAGTTGCAGTCCACCCGAGTTCTATGGATTGAGAACTGAGGAAGATACTCAGGAGTTTTTTTCGACAGTTGCAGCAGATCAGGAAAGTGATCAAGACCTCAGAGACAAAGTCGGTAGTATTGGGTTCACAACGGCTGCGTGATACTGCGGTCGACTGGTTTGATTCATGGGAACTATCCCGGAGGGGAACATGCGCCTTCAGCTGGTTGGGATGAGTTCTCAGAGGCATTTCTTACACACTTCTTGCCCTCGCAGATGAGGAGAGCTCGGGCAGATAGATTTATGATGTTGAGGCAGAACGGGCGGACGGTTCGGGAATACAGTATAGAGTTTGACTCATTGGCTCGTTATGTCCCCGCTTTAGTGGCAGACATGGAGGATAGAGTGCACCGATATGTCACAGGACTTGACGATTATCTAGCAGAGAGTTATACAAGAGTAGCTCTTCAGTCAGACATGGACATTGCCGCGTCTGGGCTTATGCAGCGTGACCGAGCAACGTAGAGATCGGCCGGATTAACTAAGATCGAAGAAGAAGGCGAGCAATGAGGTCCTTTGGTAACTTTCGAGGCGGACCTTCTCAAGTGATCGGTTATGCGCCTCCGCCCGATCTGAGTGGTCCTCCACGAGCTTGTGACATTCGGGGTATGCAGGAGTTGGTCGAGCTCCATGGTTTTACGGTTCCGCATTTACATAGGTTCTAGCCAGCCAGATTCAGTTTTCCCTCAGTGTTCACTATGTGGTAGGCGTGATCCTGGGAAATGTCGTCTTTTTACTAATGTTTGTTTTACCTGCGGCCGTCAGGGCCATGTGAGGAGAGAATGTCCTAGTAGGAGGGATACAGGTGGGATGACTCAGCCTACAAGGTCAGTTGTGGATTCAGTGGTTCGGAGAGGAAGGGGTGTTAGCCAGAGGAGGCCACCCCCACCTCGGTATGGCCGTGGTGGTAGGTGTCATTGTGGGGAGTATCGTACTACTTCAACAGTTTGTTATGCTTGCGGCTAGCAGGGCCATTTTGCGAGAAATTGTCCGACCAGAGGTGGCGCGGATGTTACGACTCAGCCTTCGGGATCAACGGCTGGTTCATCACCTTCTATAGCTATGCGCCCAGCAGAGCAGGATTTGGATTAGAGCGACAAAGGGAAAGTAAAGCAATAGTTACAGGTATATCCTTAACCCTCTAGAGACTAGTATGCGTGATATGATGACCTAATGTTAAGTGTTATGTTCGGATAGCATTGTGTAAGTTGTGATTAGAAAACATGGTTAGTTGAAAAGGGTAAGTTTGGGGCCATGGAGATTGTGAGCCATAGAATACAGATAACCATGGAGACCTTAGATGCAAGGTCGTCTTGAGTAAAGGATTGTACGTTTGATCGTTGTCGGGGTACATTGTATACGTGGAGTATATTCAGGTGATAAGTCCATGAGTGGTGTGAAATGGAAGTGGGTAGTTGAGCTTAGAAGACCACTAGGTTCTCATGACTTGAATAGTGAGATTGTTCCGGACCAGGAACGAGAGTTTTAGTACGAAGTGGGTCGGGTTGAGGCCATATCGCGGGTCAACCCGCAGCCCGGAATGTGGTGGGGTCAGTTTGAGGTGGTCCCGCTAGATGATAGGGTCACGAGGGTGTTAGGCCCAAGTTTAGGTAACCATCGTATGAGTTCGTGGATGAATTCGACCAGTAGTCGGGCCGAGGAGGTCAGCCCATCTTGTCTTTCAGTCAGGACTGTTTACTCGGCGGAGGGTTATGCGAGATGTTATATATCAGGAAGGTTGTAAATTTGCGGGGTTCCTACTTTTATTTTATAATGACGCAATGGAGCCAGTTCTGCTACTTTTTTCTGGAGGTTTTACCAGCGGGGTTAGGAACTCAAAGTGAGTCTCGATGTGCATTCACCGCGGGCGGCGGACAAACAACGCGTATTATCCAGACATTTGAGGATAGGCTACGGGCCGGTGTTTTGATTTCAGGGGTAGCTGTGAGGATTATTTGCCTCTGGTTGAGTGAGTATTATAATAGCTATATGTTACACCCCATAGTTCCAGGGTATGTATGCGAGGACGTACGTACGAGAATACGCCATTAAAATTGGAAAGGAAGAAGATGTGATTTTTCGACGGAAAAGTTTCCGGATTTTGTGAAGGAAAAAGATTCGTTAATGGGAATTGGATTCCCAGATTTGGTATTCGGACTTCTTGGAATATTAAATAATTATGGAATTTTATTTTCGGAATTGGTCACGTGGGGCCCACGGGAGAAATTTACGGTTTTGTGGGGCCCACTTTGTTTTCGAGATTTTGGCCATTATGGATATTTTTGGGAGATGAAATATTTTGGATGAGTAGGAGGGAGACACGTGTCACCCCCCTAGGTGGCCTTATGGCCGAAATGTGCTAGACATGTGGCAAGACAAGTGGCCTTGTCTTGCAAGATATTTTAGTTTGGACAAGTGGCTTGTGGGGCCCACACACACTTGTCCCCAATCTCAACCACACACTTGCCTTCATCCTAGCCCTTGGTTGTCCTATATATACACTACTAGTTGATGAAATCTTCCACACTTAACCATTTCAAGACTTGAGAAAACCCTCCCTCTCCCTTCATGTTGCTCTCGGCTTTGCCATGATTCCTTGACCTAAATTTGTCCAACAATTCTTAAACTCTCAAGTGTTCTTCCCTAAGGTTTTAGGAAGATTGTGTACCAAGAGTTGGAAAAGATTTCACACCCCTAGCCTATTTAGTTTGCCTTGGCCGAAAGTTGTCTTGTTGGAACCCTAAGTGTTCTTCACTTTTTGGAGTTGAATCTTGAAGAGAAGTTGGTTAGGAGCTTTTATGGGTTGCTTATAGCGGATTGGAACGTAAAGATTTGGAGCTAAGACTTGCTTGGAGCGACTTTAAGAACTTGGATATTCTTGGGCTATTTGAGGTGGTGAAACTTAAACCTCTTTGTGAATTGGTTATTATAAATATATTATAAGTATATTATGGATTATATAATATATGGAGTAAAGTTTGGAGGAGTTGGATCTTGTTAACTTGTTAAAAGAAAGGATTGGCATTTGGCCATTAAAACGTATCAAACGTATCCAACGTATCAAACGTATCTTACTTGTTAAGAAGTAATAACAAAGTAACTATAACTTATATTAAGATGGAATATAAGTTGGATGACTAATGAAGTAATTGGATAAGTATGATTATTGAAAGTTGGCCAAGAACACCAACTAGTGGACTAAAGGACCGTATTTACTTTGGCCTGTATTTACTTTGGACTATATTTACTTTGGACTGTATTTACATTGGACTGTATTTACATTGTTGTTAAGGGGAAGATTGTTAATCGCGTCCGTTTGGGCGTGTGATCCCCTTCGTTAAATGTTGTTGTTGTTATGGGGAAGATTGTTAATCGCGTCCGTTTGGGCGTGTGATCCCCTTCTTTAAATTTCGGAAATATTGCGCCTTAAATGTGGCATGTTGGTTACTGTTATCGGGCCTTGAAAAAGGTGGAAAAGTATGTAAAAACGGGGGAAGTGCTGCCCAATTTTCCGTAGAATTAGAAGGCTTTTTATTGGTATAAGTCTTCAATGGTAAGTAAGGTTTGATAGAGGTACTATGACCATTTTAGGAGTGAAGTACTACGTGTGGCGTGATCTACTTGGCTTAAGGAGTAGCCGACGGGTTGAAGTGCTTGGAGCGTTTTTCTATTTGTCGATAATCGTCGCGAGGTATGTGAACCTCTTCCTATCTTTTCTAGCATGATTGTTGTGAACTATGTAGTACGGTGAGCGTCGTGTGCTAAGCAATTTGGTTGGTTTAAAACATAAAGTGTTATAATAGCTTTATGGGAAGTTAGTTATAACGACTTTATGTAGGTAAAAGAATGGTTTGTTGATTTTAAAAGGCAAGAGACTTGGCTTATATCTGACTTGTGATAATGTTAAGAACTTGAATTGTGTTAAATTTGTGAAACCGCATTCATGAGTAATGGGTACTTGGTCCTTAAAAGGATAATGTTTTATAGATTTCGGAAATGAAAATAAGTATCGAACAAACCACTGCAACGTTAATAAAGAAAAATGTATTGACAAATAATTAATTATATTAAAACCAGTAGAAACCTCCATCTGCATAGAAGCTAAGATAAGACAAAATTTTATTACATTTCCTAGATCATGGCTGCTTTAATAAGATCATTAATAACAAGTATTGATTTTTCTTAAATTCCAAAGTAAGGAACTTGTTTTCTAAAAGAAAAGGGACTTGAGGAATTTGAAGTGTTTTGGTTTAAAGAAAGCCATGATTTTGTCTTAAGATGGTTTAAAAAGAAGGTATGGAAATTGTTTTGGTTTACTTAAAAAGATAGTTACTCTATTTTGATACTACGGGTATCATGTGACTTGTTGTGAAGGAAATGGATCTTTTAAAGAGTTAAAATACGTAGTACCTTGGGATAAAAATCCGGTTTTGTTGTAATAAAAAGAATGTCTAAAAATATGTTGAACTTGCCTATGCTTGTGGTGATAGCCTTTGTTGTGCAAGTGTTGTATTTCTGTGCTACCGCGTCTCTCGTTGGAGGGCCGACTATCTGGTTGATTGATGGACATCGACACGATGGGTGGCCCACGGGTATGCTTCCACTATATCGATCCTTTTAGACATACTGACACGATGGGTGGCCCACGGGTATGCTTCCATTAGGAGTGTGATCTTGTTATTTGTTTTGGACATACTGACACGATGGGTGGCCCACGAGTATGCTTCCACTTTGATTGTTATTTTGTTATTTCCTTTTGGACATACTGATACGATGGGTGGCCCACGGGTATGCTTCCATTAGGAGTGTTTTCTTGTTATTTTCTTTGGATATACTGACACGATGGGTGGCCCACGAGTATGCTTCCATTAGGAGTGTTATCTTGTTATTTGCTTTGGACATACTAACACGATGGGTGGCCCACGAGTATGCTTCCATTATGATTGTTATCTTGTTATTTCCTTTGGACATACTGACACGATGGGTGGCCCACGGGTATGCTTCCATTAGGATGGTTCCATGGCCATGCTTGTACCGAGGTAAGATGCCGGGGCATGCGGCCGTTGTGCGGGTTAAACTCCCGAGTTATATTTGAGTGATGACTTTACGGGCGTGAGTCACGACTTGACATGTCGCTAAATTATATTGTGAATCGTAGTTGGTTATCATACGTGTCTCTGTTTTATATAGTATTATGGTTTCACTTACGGTATTTTTGATTTCACATACTTGGTACTGTTGTCTTGACCTCCTTGAAGTGCGTTCGTGCGCAGTAGAGGTACATCGGTTGTGGATCCTCGCCATAGGATCACGATTGAGATTTTGGGAAGCTCGTTTCTCCGGAGCTTATCTTTGGTATAGTCCCCTGTCAGTGTAGATACTTGTACATTCAGGGGTATGGCGGGGCCCTGTCCCGTCATAGTTATGGTTACATTCTTAGAGGTCTGTAGTATTGTTGTGGGCACGGTTTGTAAAGGATGTAACTGTTCGATTTTATATATATACATGCAGAAAGATGACCGTTTTGGTTGCTTTGTTTCTTTTCATATTGTTCATATGTTTAAGTTTTTAATTCCGCTGATTTTCTCACGATGTTGTATCACTAGGGTGCCCGGTAAGGCACGATCCACGGGCCGAGTCGGGTCGTGACAAAAGTGGTATCGAGCGATTAGTCCTCGGAAAGTGTCTACGCACCGTGTCTAGTAGAGTCTTGATTATCGGTGTGTTGTGCACCACATCTATAATCGTGAGGTCAGCGAGACATTTATGATTGATTTCCATTCTTCTCACTCGAGATCGTGCCTTAGAAATTTGTGTTGTAAGTTGGACTCCTCGACGTATTCTTTTGTACCCGATTATGCCTCTGCAGCAACCAGAGCCCGAAGGGCAAAGCGTGAGAGGAGTTGCGAGTAGAGCACGGAGGTGACGAGCGAGAGGCCCGATTTTTACGAGGTGGTGCTACGACGGCGGATTATACGATGCCCGGCCCAGCGAGTTTAGTGCGGCAACGGTAGCTCACGAGGCCACGATATTTGAGCCTCGATCCGCGGCGAGAGCGGAGGATATGGGTTGCAGAGATGGCCCGATTACTAGTTAGGTTTATGGCTAGACTTGAGGGCGGACGGAGCGGTGGTACACGTAGTGCACCGGGGCGATAGTTGGAGACCGGGACTTCTTAAGTTGCGATCCACCGGTGTTCTATGGATCGAGAGCTTAGGATGACCCTCGTGAGTTTATCAAGCGATTCTGGATCACGAGTGATAAAGGCCTCGGAGGCGAGTCGGTGGTATTGGGTTCACATCGGTGCGTGATCTGCGATTGGTAGTTTGATTCATGGGAACCGTCCTGGGAGCATGCGCTTCAGTGTATGGGACGAGTTCTCGAGGCATTTCTTGCACATTTCTTGCCCACGGATGAGAGGGCTCGGTGCAGTTTTTATGTTGAGGCGGGGCGGGCGTGCGGTTGGGAGTACAACGTGGAGTTCGACTCGTTGGCCCGATATGTCGGCGTTAGTGGCAAATATGGAGGGCGAGTGCACCGCTACGTCACGGGGCTCGATGACTACTTGGCAGAGGCTTGATCGGGTGTAGCTCTTCAGCCGGGCATGGACATTGCCCGCATGCAGGCTTACGCACTTGGGTGTGAGGAGCAGAGAGGTCGACGGAATGACCGGGATCAGCAGAAGAGGGCCAGAACAACATGGTCTTTTGGTAACTTTCAAGGCAGGAAGCCTCGCGTGACCCGAATATATACCTCATCCGATTCGAGTGGTCCTCGCGATCTTGAGGCGTCGGGTGTATTCGGGGAAGCGGTCGTGGCTCGAGGTTCAGATTTTTGGGGGAGCAGGGGTGTTGTCCAGATGAAGCCAACCCTACCTCGTTGTGGCCGTTGTGGTAGGCTCCATTGTGGGGAGTGTCGTGCTAGTTTGGGAGTTTGTTTTACATCCGGCCAGCAGGGCCGTTTTACGAGAAACTGTCCGACCGGAGGTGGCACTGGTGGGATAGCACAGACTACGGGATCAGTTGCGGTTTCTTCACCTTCAATAGCTAGGCAGGATGTTCATATCTGCGGAGCTCTGAGCCAGTCGCGGTGGAAGTTCGATTTTAGCGGTCCCTTGAACCGCCTATTTTGATTTTCAGGTATATCCTTAACCCTCTAGAGACTAGTTGCTTTGATGTTATGATGATGTGTTTAGTATTATGTTGGTTGGATTGTGGTAAAAATACGATTTAGAAGCCTGGTTAGAAAAAGGGTAAGTCTGGGGACGAGACAATTGTGAGCCTTAGAATTTATAACAGTTAGGACCTTGGTATGCGTGAAAAATATTGTGGGATAATTACATGGGTAGTGTGAGATGGAAGTGGTAGCTTTCATGACGTGAATTAGTAAGATTGTTCCGGATCGGGGAACAAGAGTTTGGCGCAATTAGGGGTCGGGTTGAGGACCATTCGCGGGTCAAACCACAGCCCGGATTGAGGTGGGGTCAGTTCGAGGTGGTCCCACCAGGTGGTAGAGTCACGAGGGTGCTAGGCCCAAGTTTAGGTAACCGTTGTACGAGTTCGTGGATGCGTTCGACCAGAATCGGATCGTGAAGGCCGGGAATGGCCTTAAAGGAATTTGAGGCTAGTAAGATGACCAAGTTGGAGGTAGTGACTCCAAGGTTTTGGAAACTGGAGTGATGACTAAAGTATGGTATGTGTACTAGAAAGAGTTCGTGTCTGAGAAAGGTCGAGTAAGAAAGGAAGTGAACATGGGTTAAGAGAAGGGGAGTGATCATTTTGTGAAGTAACAAGGTAAAGAAAGTATCCGTTAGACCAAGGGTGGAAGTTGTAGTATTGTGATACACATTAGAGGTGACTTCTCGTTGGCTTGGATTCGAGTTTTTGCGCGTATGTTATACTATGGCCATTGGTGGCATGATTGGTTTGGTAAGTATATTAGTGAAGACTATACCGGCGCATGTATGTTTGGAGACTTAGAAGGAACATTCGGGATGAATGTTTCTAAGGGGGGAAGAATGTTACACCCCGTAGTTCCAGGGTATGTATGCGAGGACGTACGTACGAGAATACGACATTAAAATTGGAAAGGAAGAAGATGTGATTTTTCGACGGAAAAGTTTCCGGATTTTGTGAAGGAAAAAGATTCGTTAATGGGAATTGGATTCCCAGATTTGGTATTCGGACTTCTTGGAATATTAGAGAATTATGGAATTTTATTTCCGGAATTGGTCACGTGGGGCCCACGGGAGAAATTTACGGTTTTGTGGGGCCCACTTTGTTTTCGAGATTTTGGCCATTATGGATATTTTCGGGAGATGAAATATTTTGGGCCAGTAGGAGGCGACACGTGTCACCCCACAGGTGGCCTTATGGCGAAATGTGCTAGGCGTGTGGCAAGACAAGTGGCCTTGTCTTGCAAGATATTTTAGTTTGGACAAGTGGCTTGTGGGGCCCACACACACTTGTCCCCAATCTCAACCACACACTTGCCTTCATCCTAGCCCTTTGTTGTCCTATATATACACTACTAGTTGATGAAATCTTCCACACTTAACCATTTCAAGACTTGAGAAAACCCTCCCTCTCCCTTCATGTTGCTCTCGGCTTTGCCATGATTCCTTGACCTAAATTTGTCCAACAATTCTTAAACTCTCAAGTGTTCTTCCCTAAGGTGTTAGGAAGATTGTGTACCAAGAGTTGGAAAAGATTTCACACCCTTAGCCTATTTAGTTTGCCTTGGCCGAAAGTTGTCTTGTTGGAACCCTAAGTGTTCTTCACTTTTTGGAGTTGAATCTTGAAGAGAAGTTGGTTAGGAGCTTCTATGGGTTGCTTGTAGCGGATTGGAACGTAAAGATTTGGAGCTAAGACTTGCTTGGAGCGACTTTAAGAACTTGGATATTCTTGGGCTATTTGAGGTGGTGAAACTTAAACCTCTTTGTGAATTGGTTATTATACATATATTATAAGTATATTATGGATTATATAATATATGGAGTAAAGTTTGGAGGAGTTGGATCTTGTTAACTTGTTAAAAGAAAGGATTGGCATTTGGCCATTAAAACATATCAAACGTATCCAACGTATCAAACGTATCTTACTTGTTAAGAAGTAATAACAAAGTAACTATAACTTATATTAAGATGGAATATAAGTTGGATGACTAATGAAGTAATTGGATAAGTATGATTATTGAAAGTTGGCCAAGAACACCAACTAGTGGACTAAAGGACTGTATTTACTTTGGATTGTATTTAATTTGGACTGTATTTACTTTGGACTGTATTTACATTGAACTATATTTACATTGTTGTTAAGGGGAAGATTGTTAATCGCGTCCGTTTGGGCGTGTGATCCCCTTCGTTAAATGTTGTTGTTGTTAAGGGGAAGATTGTTAATCGCGTCCGTTTGGGCGTGTGATCGCCTTCTTTAAATTTCGGAAATGTTGCGCCTTAAATGTGGCATGTTGGTTACTGTTATCGGGCCTTGAAAAAGGTGGAAAAGTATGTAAAAGCGGAAGTCTTTGATTTTCCGTAGAATTAGAAGGCTTTTTATTGGTATAAGTCTTCAATGGTAAGTAAGGTTTGATAGAAGTACTATGACCATTTTAGGAGTGAAGTACTACGTGTGGCGTGATCTACTTGGCTTAAGGAGTAGCCGACGGGTTGAAGTGCTTGGAGCGTTTTGCTATTTGTCGATAATCGTCGCGAGGTATGTGAACCTCTTCCTATCTTTTCTAGCATGATTGTTGTGAACTATGTAGTACGGTAGACGTACGTGTGCTAAACGAATTTGGTTGGTTTAAAACATAAAGTGTTATAATAGCTTTATGGGAAGTTAGTTATAACGACTTTATGTAGGTAAAAGAATGGTTTGTTGATTTTAAAAGGCAAGAGACTTGGCTTATATCTGACTTGTGATAATGTTAAGAACTTGAATTGTGTTAAATTTGTGAAACCGCATTCATGAGTAATGGGTACTTGGTCCTTAAAAGGATAATGTTTTATAGATTTCGGAAATGAGAATAAGTATCGAACAAACCACTGCAGCGTTAATAAAGGAAAATGTATTGACAAATAATTAATTATATTAAAACCAGTAGAAACCTCCATCTGCATAGAAGCTAAGATAAGACAAAATTTTATTACATTTCCTAGATCATGGCTGCTTTAATAAGATCATTAATAACAAGTATTGATTTTTCTTAAATTCCAAAGTAAGGAACTTGTTTTCTAAAAGAAAAGGGACTTAAGGAATTTGAAGTGTTTTGGTTTAAAGAAAGGCATGGTTTTGTCTTAAGATGGTTTAAAAAGAAGGTATGTAAATTGTTTTGGTTTACTTAAAAAGATAGTTACTCTATTTTGATACTACGGGTATCATGTGACATGTTGTGAAGGAAATGGATCTTTTAAAGAGTTAAAATACGTAGTACCTTGGGATTAAAATCCGGTTTTGTTGTAATAAAAAGAATGTCTAAAAATATGTTGAACTTGCCTATGCTTGTGGTGATAGCCTTTGGTGTGCAAGTGTTGTATTTCTGTGCTACCGCGTCTCTCGTTGGAGGGCCGGCTATCTGGTTGATTGATGGACATAGTGACACGATGGTTGGCCCACGGGTATGCTTCCACTATATCGATCCTTTTGGACATACTGACACGATGGGTGACCCACGGGTATGCTTCCATTAGGAGTGTGATCTTGTTATTTGTTTTGGACATACTGATACGATGGGTGGCCCACGAGTATGCTTCCACTTTGATTGTTATTTTGTTATTTCCTTTTGGACATACTGACACGATGGGTGGCCCACGGGTATGCTTCCATTAGGAGTGTTATCTTGTTATTTGCTTTGGACATACTGACACGATGGGTGGCCCACGAGTATGCTTCCATTAGGAGTGTTATCTTGTTATTTGCTTTGGACATACTGACACGATGGGTGGCCCACGGGTATGCTTCCATTAGGATGGTTCCACGACCATGCTTGTACCGAGGTAAGATGCCGGGGCATGAGGCCGTTGTGCGGGTTAAACTCCCGAGTTATATTTGAGTGATGACTTTACGGGCGTGAGTCCCTGACTTGACATGTCTGCTAAATTATATTGTGAACTGTAGTTGGTTATCATACGTGTCTCCTGTTTTATATAGACTGTTATGGTTTCACTTACAGTATTTTTCAGTTTCACATACTTGGTACCTGTTGTACTGACTGTTATACCCCGTATTTCCAGAGTATGTACGTGAGGGCGTACATACAAAAGTTTAAGCCTTAAGTAGGCAAAGGGACGAAATTTGTTCACAACTAGCGAAAAGAATTGTTTTCCGACGAAATGTTTTTCGGACCTTGCGAAGGGAAAACTACGGTTGCGACATTTATATTTTTTGCAGATTTTTCCGAGAGATGAAATATTTTTGACCAACGAGAGGGCGACACTTGTCACCCTTAAGTGGACGGCAATCAAGGGGAGTGGTTGGCACGTTTTTTTCATGGAAAATGCCATAAACCTTTGGTCAATGTTTGGCTAGATATTTTTGTAGTAGATGGATAAGGTGGGACCCACACACACTTGTCCAAATCTCCTCCCTCCACTTGCTTTGATCTTGGCCATTGATTTGCCTATAAATACCCCATAAGTGCAAGACTTATTCTTCATCCTCACTTGAGAAATTCCAAGGCAAAATACCTCTCCCCCTTAGTGAAGCTCTCGTCCTAACACCTCCCCCCCTTCCTAGTTGCTTGGTAGAAACCCCCTCCTTGTGTGCTGGCGAAACACCCCCATTGGTAGAAAAGTATTCTCCAAGTGTTGTTACTATTCCAAAATACCTTGGCCCAAATACCTTGTAGTATTCCCAAAGTTACCTCTATACTAAAAGTCCGGAAAATACTACTATACTTCCTTTAGTCACTAAACGAAACCCTAGGGAAAATCTTCATAGTTGGTTAAAGTATTTAGTAGAAGTTGTGTAGAACTTCTAAGGGTTTCTAGGAGCGAATTGGAGCGTACAGAATAAGAGCTAAACCTTGCTCAGGATCGACTTTTAAACTTGGATAATTTTGGGCTTATCGAGGTAAATACTCTTACCCTTCTATTGTAATTGGAAATTACATCGTAGTAGTATAGAATTGAGTATAAGGCATTATATAAGGATGGTATAAAGAAGAGAAGCTGCATGCTTACATAGGATTGTATTCTGATGAGACTTGTGTAGTTTGGCGGGTAGGGAAGTCTTTGCCCAATTTTCCATAGAATAAGGAATCTTGTATCTAGAATTATTCTACTGAGTAGTCTAGACGTTGATAGACTTATATGACCGTTATAGGTTGAAGATCGCGAGTAGCGTATTACTCGAAGCGGTGGAAAAGGCTAGCGAGGATTACTGATGCTTTGGAGCGTTTTGCTAATTATCGGTAATCGTCGCGAGGTATGTGATTCTTCCTATCCTCTTGAGCATGATATTTTAAAAGAATATATATAGTACGGTAGACGTACGTGTGTTAACTGAACGTGGTTTTACTTCGATGTCTTTTGACTTGAGTTTTAAATAATAAAGAATCTTGAAGTATTTCAAAAGAATTAAGAATCGTTTTTGAAAGAAGAGTAATACTTGGCTTTGGAAGTTTAAGAGTTATACTAGCTTTATGGGAAGTTGGTATAACGACTTAAGAGAGATAAAAAGAATGGTTTATTGATTTTAGAAGTTAAGAGACTTGATCTTAAAAGATAAGAGACTTGACTTAATTGAATTGATATGAATTTTATTAAAAAGTGTGAAACCTCATTCGTGAGTAATGAGTATTTGGTTTTTAAAGAACAATGTTTTACTGATTTCGGAAATGAGAATAAGTATCGAATGAATCACTGCATCGTTAATAAAGGAAAATGTATTGACAAATAAGTAATTATATTAAAACCAGTAGAAGCCTCCATCTGCAGAGAAGCTAAGATAAGACAAGATTGTATTACATTTCCTAGATCATGGCTGCTTTAATAAGATTGTTATAAACAAGAATAACCTACTCACACATAAGGCATACGTTACTCAATCGTTTTAAAAGAGATTACGTTATTTGATTAAGACTATGAACTATGAAATCTTTCGAAAATAAGAGACTTGAATATTTGAAATTAGGCAAACTTGAACTTTTGGAAAAGAATGTTGTTACTTGATTTTAAAAAGGAAAGTGTGTTGGTTTACTTAAAAATGTTAGTCCTTCTATACTACGGGTATCGGGTGGCCTTTGTAAAAGAAATGGATCCTTTAAAAAGAATTTAACGTACGAAGTACCTTGGGGATTAAAACCTGGACTTTGGCATAAAATGAAAGTACCTTGAGTTGTGTGTAACTTGCCTATGTTTGCATGTGATAGCCTTGTCGTGCTAGTATTGTATTTCTATACCACCGCGTCTCTCAATGGAGGGCCGACTGATTTGTTATGATCTTACTTGGACGTCTGCGGTGATGGAGGATTCCAGTGCACGTCATTGATAGTGTTATTATGGACTAGCTCTCCACGAGGTTTTACCGATTCGGCTTTGGTATCCGTAGTTGGCTCGTACTTGCCGGGTCGTGGTGATTCGACTTTGGTATCGGTAGTTAGCCTTCGTACTTGCCCGTTCGGTTTAGTGGCGAAGTCTCGTGATTACCGGTATCGGTAGTTAGCCAGATGCTTGCCGGTCATTACGTGACACGGCTTTGGTATCTGGTAGTTGGCTTCGTATTTGCCTCGTGTCGTGGTTTGGTTGTATAGTATTGTTAGTACGGCTTTGGTATCCGTAGTTGTCTTTCGTACTTGCCGGCCGATTGATGACGCGGCTTTGGTATCCGTAGTTAGCCTTCGTACTTGCCGTCACGGTTTTATGACAGTGGGACTCGTGTTCATGTGTAGTCCTTGGTGTTAGTATATCATAGATCACGGATGAGGAAGGTATTCCACGGCATGATTGATGTTGTGGCGTGAGACCCATAGTTATATTTGAGTGATGACTTTGAGGCGTGAGTCACGACTTGATATATTTGCTATTTATCGTGGATGTAGTTTGGTTATCATACATGTCTCCGCTTTATATAGACTACTATGATTTCATTTCTGATTTTTCGATTTCACATACTTGGTACTGTTATCGACCTCCTTGGGCCGCGTTCATGCCGCAGGTAGAGGTACACCAGTTGTTGATCCTCGTTCATAGGATCGCAGTTCAGCGTTTGGGAAGCTTCGTTTCTCCGGAGGCTTATCTTTTGGTATAGTCCGCATCACTTTGTAGGTACTTGTACATTCAGGGGTATGGCGGGGTCCTGTCCCGTCATGTTGTATAAAAACTCTTAGAGGTCTGTAGTACTGTTGTGGGCAGGGTTTGTAAGGATGTAACTGTTCAAGTTTGTAGTTATATATACAAGAAGGTAACCGTTTGGTTGGCCTGTTTTATGATCATATCTCTTGTTTCATGTTTAAGTTTTTATTTCCGCTGATTTTCTCTGATGTTGTATCACTAGGGTGCCCGGGGTAAGGCACTAGTCACGGGCCCTGGATCGGGTCGTGACACTGACCTCCTTCGGGGGGCTGCGTTCATTCCGCAGGTAGAGGTACATCGGTTGTGGATCCTCGCTCATAGGATCACAGTTCAGCATTTTGGGAAGCTCCGTTTCTCCGGAGGCTTATCTTTGGTATAGTCCCCTGTCAGTGTAGATACTTGTACATTCATGGGTATGGCGGGGCCCTGTCCCGTCATAGTTATGGTTACATTCTTAGAGGTCTGTAGTACTGTTGTGGGCAGGGTTTGTAAAGGATGTAACTGTTCGATTTTATATATATACATGCAGAAAGGTGACCGTTTTGGTTAGCCTGTTTCTTTTCATATTGTTCATATGTTTAAGTTTTTAATTCCGCTGATTTTCTCTGATGTTGTATCACTAGGGTGCCCGGGGTAAGGCACCAGTCACGAGCCCGAGGTCGGGTCGTGACACTATCATTTCACTATTCGGATGGCGCCTTATGAAGCCTTGTATAGGCGGAAGTGTAGGTTGCCGGTCGATTGGTTCGATGTTGGCAAGGTTCAGATAGTTGGTCCATACTTGATTCAGCAGGATGTGGATAAGGTGAAGCTTATCCTAAAGAGGTTATTAGCAGCTCAGAGTCAACAGAAATCGTGTGGATAATCGGCGTCGACACTTGGAGTTCAGGTTGACGGTGGGTCTTCTTGAAGGTACCACCCCAGAAGGGTGTGACGAGATTTGGAAAGCAGGGGAAACTTAGCCGAGGTAATGTGGACCTTTTCAGATCATTTGTAGAATAGGCCAGGTTGCCTATAAGTTAGCACTGTCGTCCGACTTAGGAGGCAGTACGTCCGGTCTTCCATGATGCTATGTTTCGGAAGAGTATCGGAGATCCATCCAGAGTGTTCCCAGTTAATGATGACCAAGTTGGAGATGGTAACCCAGAGATTTTTTTGAAAACTGAAGCAATGACAGAAATGTGGTACGTATATTAGGAAGAGTTCGAGTGTACGAGGAGGGTACGACGAGTAAGAAAAGAAGCGAAGATGTGTTAAGAAGATGGAAGTGTCTTTTTTATAAGTAAAGATCTGAAGAAAGTATCCTTTGGACCATGTGTGGAGCTAATAGTATTATTATACGCTTTAGAGATGATTCTTCGTTGGCTTGGATGTGAATTTTTGCGCGTATGTTGTATTATGGCCATGTGTGGCATAATTGGTTTCATAAGTATATTAGTGAAAACTATACCAGCGTATGTGTGCTTGGAGACTTAGAAGGAACATTCGTGACGAATGTTTCTAAAGGGGGAAGAATGTTACACCCCGTAGTTCCAGGGTATGTATATGAGGACGTACGTACGAGAATACGACATTAAAATTGGAAAGGAAGAAAGATGTGATTTTTCGACGGAAAAGTTTCCGGATTTTGTGAAGGAAAAAGGTTCGTTAATGGGAATTGGATTCCCAGATTTGGTATTCGGACTTTTTGGAATATTAGAGGATTATGGAATTTTATTTCCGGAATTGGTCACGTGGGGCCCGCGGGGAAAATTTACGATTTGTGGGGCCCACTTTATTTTCGGATTTTTGGCTTTACTAATATTTTCGGGAGATGAAATATTCTGGACGAGTAGGGGGCGACACGTGTCACCCCCATGTGGCCATGTTGGCCGAATGGTTGGTGGACAAGTGTCTTGGACGTTGTGGTGGACAAGTGGCTAGCCACTTGTCCCAATTTTGTGGTGGACATGTGGTTGGTAGAATCCACACACACATGTCCCCAATCTACACCTTACACTTGCTTTAATCCTAGCCCTTGATTTCTCTATAAATACCCCCTTGATTTCAAGACTTTATTCATCCACTTAGAGAGTTTCCAAGGCAAAAATTATACTCCCTCCCCTTAGGTAGTTCTCGTCCAACACCCCCCCCCCTTTGTGTAGAAAAATTCTTCAAGTGTTGTTGTTATTCCAAATACCTTAGCCTAAATCCCTTGTAGTATTCCAAAGTTATCTCTATACTAAGAGCCCGGAAATACCACTTTATTCCTTTAGTCGCTAAATGAAACCCTAGGGAAATCTTCATAGTTGGATGAAGTGTTAAGAGAAGTTGTTTAGAAACTTCTAAGGGTTGCTTGGAGCGGATTGGAGCGTAAGGAATTGGAGCTAAACGTTGCTCAGGATCGACTTTTAAATCTTGGATAATTTTGGGCTTATCGAGGTAATGATCTATGTCCCCCTATTGTAATTGGAGATTACATGTTGTAGTAATGTATAGTTGAGTATACTATATATAGAATGAATATTGATAAGAATTGAACTGTATTTACATTGGACTGTATTTACAGTAGACTTGTAGTATTATTGTGGGGCAGAATTGTACACGTCCGGTTAGACGTGTAATCCCCTCTGAGTTGTTGGCTTGGTAGCGGGCCTTGTTATTGGAGGTTATTTATGTGGTTTCGGGGGGGGGGGGGGAGTTGCTGCCGAATTTTCCGTAGAATATGGAACCTTGTACTTAGGAATGTTCTACGAAGGGATCTAGAAGTTAATAGACGTTTTATGGCCATTAGAGGTTGAAGTACTACGAGTAGCGTATTCTACTTGAAGGGTGGAAAAGGCTAGCAAGGTTATAGTACTTTGGAGCGTTTTGCTAATTGTCGATAATCGTCGCGAGGTATGTGAACCTCTTCCTATCCTTTCTAGCATGACTCATTGGCTCGGTATGTCCCCGCGTTAGTGGCAGACATGGAGGAAAGAGTGCACCGCTATGTCACAGGGCTCGATGATTACTTAGCAGAGAGTTGATCGGGTGTAGCTCTTTAGCCGGGCATGGACATTGCCCGCATGCAGGCTTATGCACTTGGGTGTGAGAGCGGAGGCGGCGGATTGGCCCGATACCGAAGAAGGCGGGGCAGCGGTCCTTTGGTAACTTTCGAGGCGGACGCCTCGGCGTGAACTAGTTATGCGCCTCGCCCGACTGAGTGGTCCTCTGATCTTGAGGCATCCAGGTATTGAGAGCGGTCGTGGCTCCAGGTTGAGTTTCGAGGAGTAGGGGTTGGCGGATGAAGCCACCCTACCTCGGTGTGGCGATGTGGTAAACCCATGCGGAAGTGTCACGGTATTCGAGGGCTTGTTTTACATGCGGTTAACAGGCCATTTGCGAGAAATTGTCCAGGCCAGTAGCGCGGATGTAGAGACTCGGCGCCGGGATCGATGTGGGTTCATCGTCTTCTATAGCTATGCGCCCAACAGGGCAGGATTATGCTTAGAGTGACAAAGGGGAAGGTGAAGTAGTAATTACAGGTATATTCCTAACCCTATAGAGATTAGTATGCGTAATATGATAATTTTATGATAAGTGTTATGTTCAGATAGCATTATGTAAATTGTGATTTAGAGAACATGGTTAGTTGGGAAGGTAAGTGTGGAGACAGGGGGAATTGTGAGCCTTATAATATAGATAACCGTGGGGACATTAGATGCAAGCCCGTCTTGAGTAAAAGATTTTTGTGGGTGATCTCTGTCGAGGTACATAGTATACGTGGAGTGTATTTGTGTGATAAGTCCATGAGTGGTGTGAAATGCAAGTGGGTAGTTAAGCTAAGGAGACCACTAGGTTTTTCGTGACTTGTGTAGTGAGATTGTTCCGGACCAGGAACAAGAGTGTGGTACGAAGTGGGTCGGGTTTAGTCCATATTACGTGTCAACCCGCAGCACGGAATGAAGTGGGGTAAGTTTGAGGTGGTCCCGCTAGGTGGTAGGGTCACGAGGGTGCTAGGCCCAAGTTTAGGTAACCATCGTACGAGTTCGTGGATGCGTTCGACCAGAATCGAATCGTTAAGGCCGGGAATGGCCTTAAAGGGAATTGAGGCTAGTGAGATGACCAAGTTTGGAGGTGGTAACTCCAAAGTTTTGGAAACTGAAGCGATGATGGAAATGTGGTACATGTACTATAGGGAGTTTGGGTACGAGAAGGGTACGACGAGTAAGGGAAGAAGCGAGCATGTGTTAAGAGAATAGAAGCGATCATTTCTTTTGTGAAGTGAAGGTGCGAATGGAGTATCTTTTAGACCTTAGGTGGGAGCTTTTGTGATGTTAGAGGTGATTCCTCGTTGACTTGGATTTAAGTATTGCGCGTATGTTATACTATGGCCATTGGTGGCATAATTGGTTTCGTAAGTATAGTAGTGAAGACTATACCGGTGCATGTACGTTTGAAGACTTAGAAGGAACATTTGGGATGAATGTTTCTAAGGGGGGGGGGGGGGGAGAATGTTACACCCCGTAGTTCCAGGGTATGTATGTGAGGACGTACGTACGAGAATACGAAATAAAAATTGGAAAGGAAGAAATATGTGATTTTTCGACGGAAAAGTTTCCGGATTTTGTGAAGGAAAAAAGTTCGTTAATGTTAATTGGATTCCCAGATTTGGTATTTGGACTTCTTGGATTATAATAGAATTATGGAATTTTATTTCCGGATTTGGTCACGTGGGGCCCACGGGGAAAAATTACGGTTTTGTGGGGCCCACTTTGTTTTTGAGATTTTTGGCATTACGGATATTTCCGGGAGATGAAATATTTTGGACGTATAGGAGGGCGACACGTGTCACCTCCCTTAGGTGGCTTGTAGCCGTCTCTTGTGGACAAGTGGCCTTGGCCGAAATGGCTAGCCAAGTGGCAAGCCACTTGTCCCAAGTCTTGTGTAGACTTGTGGCACACACACTTGTACCCCAATCTCACCACACACTTGCTCACATCCTAGCCCTTGATTTCTCTATAAATACCCCCCTTGATGCAAGACTTCATTCATCCACACTTTGAGATTTCAAGTCTTGAAAATATACTCCCTCCCTTGTTGTTGTGCTCTCGGCAATGAGCCTCCCCCTTGACCAAAAGTTGTCCAAAAATTCTTAAACATTTAAGTGTTCTTCCTTAGGGTGTTAGGAAGATTGTGTACCAAGAGTTGGAAAAGATTTCACACCCCTAGCCTTGAAACCTTGCCTTGGCCGAAACTTGCCATAGTTTGAGCCTAAGTGTTCTTCACTTTTTGGAGTTGGATCTTGAAGAGGAGTTGGTTAGAAACTTCTAAGGGTTGCTTGGAGCGGATTGGAGCATAAGGAATAGGAGCTAAACGTTGCTCAGGATCGACTTATAAATCTTGGATAATTTTGGGCTTATCGAGGTAATAATCTTTATCCCCCTATTGTAATTGGAGATTACATGTTGTAGTAAGGTATAATTGAGTATATGATATATGGAAGGATGATTAAGAAGAATTGAACTGTATTTACATTGGACTGTATTTACAATAGATTTGTGTAGTATTACTGTGGGGCAGTTTTGTACACGTCTGGTTAGACGTATAATCCCCTTGGAGTTGTTGGCTTGGTAGCGGGCCTTGTTATAGGAGGATATTTACGTGGTTACGGGGAGGTGCGCAATTTTCCGTAGAATAAGGAACTGTATACTTAGAATATGCTATGAAGAGAACTAGAAGTTGATAGTTGTGTTGTGGTTATTATAGGTGGATTGTCTACGCGCGACATACTCGACTTGGCTTGTGGATTAAGACGAAGAGGTATGTGATTCTTCCTATACTCTTGAGCATGATTGTTGTGAACTATATAGTACGGTAGACGTACGTGTGTGAAAAATATTTGGTTTAATTAAAACATAAAGTGTTATAATAACTTTATGGGAAGTTAGTTATAACGACTTTATGAAGATAAAATAGAGACTTGATTTTTAAAGATAAGAGACTTTACTTATAAACGGCTTGATTTCGGAAAAAGGAGAAGTAACTTGATGTTATCTTAAAACTGTAAAGCACTTGGTTTAAAAAGTATAGAGTACTTGATTTTAAAAGCCTTGTAAAGTTTTTCTGAAGGTGTAGTAATTTGGTTAGAAAAGAAAACGTGTTTTGATACTACGAGTAATAGTATCGTGTGGCTTTTACGTAAAAAGAGGTCTTTTTGAAAGAATGAAAGTATGTAGTATTTTGGGGTTGCAACCCGGATTGTTGACATAAAATGAAAGTACGTTGAACTTGCATATGCTTGTTGTGATAGCCTTTGTTGTGCAAGTGTTTTGATTCTGTGCTACCGCGTCTCTCGGTGGAGGGCCGACTATTTGGTTGATTGTTGGACATACTGACACGATGGGTGGCCCACGGGTATGCGTCCACTTTGAGTATTATCTTGTTATTTCCTTTGGACATACTGACACGTTGGATGGTCCACGGGTATGCGTCCACTAGGATGGTTACATGGCCATGCTTATACCGAGGTAAGATGTCGGGGCATGCGGTCATTGTGAGGGTTAAATTCCCGGGTTATGATATTAGTCCATGGACCGCTAATCCATGAAGCTTGCCGCGGTGACGAGTGATCACGGGCTTGATTTGTACGTGTGGTTACAGGCGCACTTTAGATACTTGTCCTGATCATTTCTCGTGTATCGGCAGGCACTGGTAGATAGCTTAAGATACTTGCCTCGGTCATATCTCGTGAGACGGCAGGCACTGGTACGTTAGCTTAAGATACTTGCCTCGGCCAGTTGTGTGGCTAGTTTTTGGATCTGGTAGTTGGATTCCGTACTTGATCCGTGAAGTTTTATGACTAGTTTTCGGATCTGGTAGTTGGCTATTCTACTTGGCCCGATCGGTTTGATGATGCAGGCAGGATCTAGTGTTCAGGTACACATATAGGTGTTGTTTTACATCATGTACTGCCGGCAGTGAGGAAAGAGTTCCACGGGCATGATTGATATTGTGGGCGTGAGACCCATAGTTATGTGTGAGTGATGATTTTGAGGACATGCGTCCCTTGCTTGACATAACTTTTTACTTAGTGCGAAATGGTTTTATAAAATGATGAAATGTGATTTCATTACAGTATTTTCAGTTTCACATACTTGGTACCTGTTATCGACCTCCTTGAAGTGCGTTAAATGTCGCAGGTAGGGGTACACCAGTTGTTGATCCTCGCTCATAGTGTCACGACCCGAACCCGGGCCCGTGACTGGTGCCTTACCCCGGGCACCCTAGTGATACAACATCATAGAAAATGAGCGGAAACAAAACATAAACATGAAACAAGAGACATGATAAATAAACAGGCCAACCAAAACAGTTGCCTTCTGTATATATACATAAAAACCCGAACAATTATCCTTTTTACAAACTCTGCCCACAACAGTACTACAGACCTCTAAGAAGTGACAACAACTATGACGGGACAGGGCCCCGCCATACCCCTGAATGTACAAGAACCTCTGCACTCGGGTAACATACAAAAGATAAGCCTCGAAGAAAGCGGGGCTTCCCAACACGCTGACGTGATCCTATGGCGAGGATCCACTGGCCGATGTACTTACTGCGGCATGAGCGGCCCGAAGGAGGTCGATAACAGTACCAAGTATGTGGCCTGAAAATCAGTAAATGAAATCATAACGATCTATCTAAAAAGCAGAGACATGTATGATAACAAAACTACGATTCACAAATATAAAGCGATCGTGTCGTTAGGGACTCACGCCTCAAAGTCATCCTCGCCCGTGGAACTCCTTCCTCACCGCGATCTAGGTATAAATCGTGTGAAATCGTGTCTCGGCCCATCCCATGGGACTCGATAAAGAACCAGATGGAATACGTGTCTCGGCCCATCCCATGGGACTCGATAAAGAATCAGGTGGAATACGTGTCTCGGCCCATCCCATGGGACTCGATAAAGAATCAGGTGGAATACGTGTCTCGGCCCATCCCATGGGACTCGATAAAGAATCAGGTGGAATACGTGTCTCGGCCCATCCTGGGACTCGATAAAGAATCGGTGGAATACGTGTCTCGGCCCATCCCGGGACTCGATAAGAATCAGGTGGAATACGTGTCTCGGCCCATCCCATGGGACTCGATAAAGAATCAGGTGGAATACGTGTCTCGGCCCATCCCATGGGACTCGATAAAGAATCATACATAACAGATCAGCCGGCCCTCCATCGAGAGACGCGGTGGTATAGAAATACAGTACTTGCACAACAAGGCTATCACACGCAAACATAGGCAAGTTACACACAACTTGAAGTACTTCCATTTTATGCCGAAGGCCAGGTTCTAACCCCCAAAGTATTACGTACGTTAAATTCTTTAAAAAGATCCAATTCTTTTATAAAGGTCACCCGATACCCGTAGTATTACAAACAGAGTGACTCACTTTTTTTAAGTAAACCAGAACACTTTCTTTTTAAAATCAAGTAACAACATTATTTTCCAACGTTCAAGTTTGCCTAATTTCAAATGCTCAAGTCTCTTATTTTAGAAAGGTTTCATAACTCATAGTCTTAATCTCTTTTAAAACAATTGAGTAACATAAGTCTTATGTGTGAGCCGTTTATTCTTGTTTATAACAATCTTATTACAGCAGCCATGATCTAGGAAATGTAATACAATTTTGTCTTATCTTAGCTTCTATGCAGATGGAGGTTTCTACTAGTTTTAATATAATTCATTAGTCAATACGTTTCCTTTATTAACGCTGCAATGGTTTGTTCGATACTTATTCTCATTTCCGAAATCAGTAAAACATTATTCTTTAAAAGCCAAGTACTCATTACTCACGAATGAGGTTTCACAACTTTTTAACAAAATTCATAGTCCTTAATCATTTCATAAAACGTCATTTATAAGTTAAGTCTCTTATCTTTTAAGATCAAGTCTCTTAACTTCTAAAATCAATAAACCATTCTTTTACCCACATAAAGTCGTTATAACTAACTTCCCATAAAGCTATTATAACACCTTATGTTTTAAACCAACCAAACTCGTTTAGCACACGCGTCACCGTCTGGTACTACATAGTTCACAACAATCATGCTAGAAAAGATAGGAAGAGGTTCACATACCTCGCGACGATTATCGACAAATAGCAAAACGCTCCAAGTACTTCAACCCGTCGGCTACTCCTTAAGCCAAGTAGATCACGCCACACGTAGTACTCCACTCCTAAAATGGTCATAGTACTTCTATTAAACCTTTCTTACCATTGAAGACTTATATCAATAAAAAGCCCTCTAATTCTACGGAAAATTGGGCAGCACTTCCCCCGTTTTTACTCACTTTTCCATCTTTCTCCAAGGCCCGAATAATCGTAATTATATGCCATATATAAGGCATAATAATTAAACAACATAAAGAAGGGGATTACACGCCCAAACGGTAACGCGGTTTACTATCACGCCTTCATAACAACAATAAGTAAAAGAAGGGGATTACGCTACCAACCGTAGCGGTTTACTATCACGCCTTCATAACAATACAATAATTAAAAGGGGATCACACGCCCAAACGGAACGCGATTGAACAATCTTCCCTTAACGAAATGTAAATACAATCAAAGTAAATACCCAAAGTAAATCTGATCCTTAAGTTGGGGTCCTTGGCCAACTTTGTCCATTTTACTTATCCAAATTACTCATTAGTCATCCAACTTATATTTCCATCCTTAATATAAGTTATAGTTACTTTGTTAATTACTTCTTCACAAGTAAGATACGTTGGATACGTTGGATATGTTTTTACCATTTTAATGGCTAACAGCCAATCCTTTCTTTTAACAAGTTAACAAGATCCAACTCTTCCAAACTTTACTCCATATATTATATAATCCATAATATACTTATAATATATGTATAATCACTAATTCACAAAGAGGTTTAAGTTTCACTACCTCAAATAGCCCAAGAATATCCAAGTTCTTAAAGTCGCTCCAAGCAAGTCTTAGCTCCAAATCCTTTGTGTTCCAATCCGCTACAAGCAACCCATAGAAGCTCCTAACCAACTTCTCTTCAAGATTCAACTCCAAAAAGTGAAGAACACTTAGGGTTTCCAACTAGTAACTTTCGGCCAAGGCATGAACAATAGGCTAGGGGTGTGAAATCTTTTCCAACTCTTGGTACACAATCTTCCTAACACCTTAGGGAAGAACACTTGAGAGTTTAAGAATTATTGGACAAATTTAGGTCAAGTTATGGCACCATGGCCGAGAGCTCAACAAGGGAGAGGGAGGGTTTTTCTCAAGTCTTGAAATGTCTAAGTGTGGAAGATTTCATCAACTAAGGGTGCATATATAGGACAACCAAGGGCTAGGATGAAGGCAAGTGTGTGGTTGAGATTAAGGACAAGTGTGTGTGGGTCCCACAAGCCACTTGTCCACACTAAAATATCTTGCAAGACAAGGCCACTTGTCTTGCCACATGGCACACAATTTCGGCCACAAGGCCACCTAGGGGGGTGACACGTGTCGCCCTCCTACTCGTCCAAAATATTTCATCTTCCGAAAATATCCATAAAGGCCAAAATCTCGAAAACAAAGTGGGCCCCACAAAACCATAAATTTCTCCCGTGGGCCCACGTGACCAATCCCGGAAATAAAATCTCATAATTCTAATATAATTCAAGAAGCCCAAATACCAAATCTGGGAATCCAATTCCCATCAGCGGACCTTTTTCCTTCACAAAACCCGGAAACTTTTCCGTCGAAAAATCACATCTTTCTTCCTTTCCAATTTTAATGTCGTATTCTCGTACGTACGTCCTCGCATACATACCCTGGAACTATGGGGTGTAACATTATTCCCCCCTTAGAAACATTCATCCCGAATGTTCCTTCTAAGTCTCCATAATCACACATGCGCCGGTATAGTCTTCACTACTATACTTACAAAACCAATTATGCCACACATGGCCATAATATCACATACGCGCGAAACCCAAATCCAAACTAACGAGGAATCACCTCTAAGATGTAAAACAACACTAACTCTCACTCCTGGTCCAAAGGATACTTCCTTCGCACCTTCACTTCACAAAAAATGATCACTTCCATCTCTTAACACATGTTCGCTTCCTTTCTTACTCGTCGTACCTTTCTCGTACACCCGAACTCTTTCTAGTACACGTACCATACTTCCGTCATCGCTGCAGTTTCCAAAACCTTGGAGTTGCTACCTCCAAACTTGGTCATCTTACTAGCCTCAAATTCCTTTAAGGCCATTTCCGGCCTTCACGATCCGATTCTGGTCGAACGCATCCACGAACTCGTACAATGGTTACCTAAACTTGGGCCTAGCACCCTCGTGACCCTACCACCTGGCGGGACCACCTCGAACTGACCCCACCCTAATCTGGGCTACGGGTTGACCCGCAAATGGTCCTCAACCCGACCCCCTAATCGCGCCAAACTCTTGTTCCCCGATCCGGAACAATCTTACTAATTCACGTCATGAAAGCTACCACTTCCATCTCACACTACCCATGTAATTATCCCACAATATTTCCCCGCATACCAAGTACATCGACAAAGACCAACCGTAAAATCACCCACTCAAGACGGCCTAGCCTCTAAGGTCTCCACGTATAAAACTCTAAGGCTCACACTTAAAATATACTCATCTTACCACTACAAATCTCTAGAGGGTTAAGGATATACCTGTATCTACCGCTTCACTCTAATCATAGGACTGCCCTGCAGGGCGCATAGCTATAGAAGGTGATGAACACGCCATCGACCGTGGTGAGTCCTGCTGTATCCTTCCTATTAGGGGTTTCTGTCATGGCCCACGATGGCGCGGGAAAAAACAAGCAACGATAAAAGACGACATTCCGGGATGGCGCGCTGCCGCATCGTGCATAATGAGAAAACTCAACCCGATGGCTAGAACCCATGTATATCACGTGAACGAAGCCACGGAGCCACGACCGGCTCGAATACCCGAGCGTCACGAAGGCGCGGAGGACCACTGCATCTTGGCGGAGGTGCATAACTAACTGCTGCGCGAGGCGCCCTCGAAAGTTACCAAGGACCTGCTGTTACGGCCTCTTCTGCTGATCTCGGTCATTCCGTCGACCCATCCGCTCCTCACATCCAAGTGCATGAGCCTGCATGCGGGCAATGTCCATGCCCGGCTGAAGAGCTACACCCGAACAAGCCTCTTCCAAGTAATCATAGAGCCCGGTGACGTAGCGGTGCACTCTGTCCTCCATATCTGTCACTAAAGCGGGGACATACCGAGCCAACGAGTCAAACTCCATGTTGTACTCCCTAACCGTACGCCCGGCCTGCCTTAACGTCAAAAATCTGTTGGCCCGAGCCCTCCGCATCTGTGGAGGCATGAAATGTGCAAGAAATGCCCTTGAGAACTCGTCCCAACCTGCTGGGAGCGCGTGCTCTCCGGGACGATTCCGTGAATCAAACGATCGACTGCCGTATCGCGCAGCTGATGTGAACCTAGGACTACTGACTCGGTCTCCGAAGCTCTGATCACTCTCATGATCCGTTGTAACTGTCGGATGAACTCCTGCGGATCATCCTCAGGCCTCGACCCATAAAACTCTGGCGGGCTGCAACTCAGAAAGTCCCGCAGTCTCAAACTATCCGATCTCGGGTGAACTACGGGTACTACCGGTACCGGAATTGCTGCATCCAGCCTATCCTCGTGCCTTGCCACTATCCTGGCCAATAACTGGGCCATCTCCTTGTAACCCATCTCCTCTATTCCTTGCCGTGGGTCTGACGTCTTAAGTACTGTGGCCTCAGTAGAGACCGCCGCTACTCCACTCGCAGCTCCCTCTGCTGCCTTGCCCTCCTGGGCCCCAGTTGCCTTGCGTGGAGGCATAACTGGCACATAAGAATACGTCAGAGGGAGTCCAACTTACAACACAGCTCTAAGGCACGATCTCAGAATGAGAAGAATGGAAACCAATCCTAAATATCCTGTAGCCTCCTGATTATAGATGTGGTGCACAACACACCGATAATCAAGACTCTACTAGATACGGTCTGTAGACACTTTCCGAGGATTAACTGCTCTGATACCACTTTTGTCACGACCCGAACCCGGGCCCGTGACTGGTGCCTTACCCCGGGCACCCTAGTGATACAACATCAGAGAAAATCAGCGGAAACAAAACATAAACATGAAACAAGAGACATGATAAATAAACAGGCCAACCAAAACAGTTGCCTTCTGTATATATACATAAAAACCCGAACAGTTATCCTTTTTACAAACTCTGCCCATAACAGTACTACAGACCTCTAAGAAGTGACAACAACTATGACGGGACAGGGCCCCGCCATACCCCTGAATGTACAAGAACCTCTGCACTCGGGTAACATGCAAAAGATAAGCCTCAAGAAGCGGGCTTCCAACACGTTCGTGATCCTATGGCGAGGATCCACAACCGATGTACCTCTACTGCGGCATGAGCGGCCCGAAGGAGGTCGAGACAACAGTACCAAGTATGTGAAATCAAAAATCAGTAAATGAAATCATAACAGTCTATCTAAAAACAGGAGACATGTATGATAACAAAACTACAGTTCACAAATATAAAAGCAGTCATGTCAAGTTAGGGACTCACGCCCTCAAAGTCATCCCTCATGCTCGTGGAACTCCTTCTTCACTGCCGGTAGTCTAGGTATAAATCGTGTGAAATACGTGTCTCGGCCCATCCCATGGGACTCGATAAAGAACCAGGTGGAATACGTGTCTCGGCCCATCCCATGGGACTCGATAAAGAATCAGGTGGAATACGTGTCTCGACCCATCCCATTTGTCACGACCCGATCCCGGGCCCGTGACTGGTGCCTTACCCCGGGCACCCTAGTGATACAACATCAGAGTAATCAGCGGAACATAAAACAATAACATGAAGTCAATGTAATAAGACAGTGAATATAAGAAGACAGGCTAACCAAAACGGTTACCTTCAGTATAAATAAATAAATATCAATTTGAACAGTTACAACCCATTACCACCACGCCACAATGGTACTACGCACCTCATGAATGATATGACAACAACGACGGGGCCCGTCATACCCACGAATGTAGCACCTACAACGAGGACTATACGAATAAGCCTCCGAGAAACGGAGCTTTCCCAACGAATGACGTGACCACAGAGCGAGGATCAACGGCGGTGTACCTTTACTGCGGCATGAACGCGGCCCGAAGAGGTCGATCTAACAGTACCAAGTATGTGAAACATTAAGATACTGTAAATGAAATCATAGTAGTCTATATAAAGCAGGAGACATGTATGATAACCAAACTGCAGTTCATAATAAATAAGCAGTCATGTCTAGTCAGGGACTCACGCCCTCAAAGTCATCACTCCAATATAACAATGGGTCTCACGCCCACAACATCAATCATGCCCGTGGAATACCTTCGCCAGCTGGCGATCCGTGATAGAAAAGCACGAGGAATACACATGAACAACGTGTCCCACTGTGTCCAAATAAAGCGATGCGGGGTAAATGCGAAGGCATGGCGACTACTAACACCACGGTACTAACAAGGTCATAATCGTATCATGATATCTGTGTAGCCGTCACATGATCAAAGGCCGGTCGCGCGCATGATATCAAATGTGCGCGTCTAGTCACGGAACTCCCGCAGACTCCGCGTAGGCCAATCATAGGCGCGTGAGGTATAACCCGCATCGAGGGTAGCTTCTCCGGCGTCGCCCCGACTCGCGATCGCGTAGCCACATGACCGCATGACCATAAAGGCCGCACACTAACACGGAACTCTCGTAGCTCGCGTAGGCCCCGGGACCGCATGAGGTATTCTCGAATCATGGTCCTGCATCACCGAGTCTACCCGCGTCGGAGGCGGCTTAACCGGAAACATGGCAAGAGATGAGTGATGTGATACGACAACGCGGCTCGCGTTTAAACAACATAAGCACAACAAGGGGAAACCCCTTTACACAAATATCACAGAATACTAACACACGTAGCATCCTAATATGTTTACTTATCAAATCAACAAGAAGGTATTACCAGGCTATCACAAACCAATACAATCAAGTTATTTACACATAAGGTACTTTCTACTATATGATTAACGAGATCGGGTTTTTATCCCCAAAGTACTTTATACAATAACTCTTTAAAGATCCGTTACTTTCACAAAAGTCACACAATACCCGTAGTATATAACAATAGAGTGATTATCTTTTGAAGTAAATCAAAACACTTCTCTTTGTAAAATCAAGTAACAACATTCTTTTCCAAACGTTCAAGTTTGCCTAATTCTATTTACTCAAGTTGCTCATTTTTTGAAAGGTTTCGTAGTTCATAGTTTTAAATCCTTTAAAACGATTTGAGAAACATATACCTTATATGTGAGTAGGTTATTCTTGTTTATAACAGTCTTTTAACAGCAGCCATGATCTAGGAAATGTAATATCATTTTGTCTCATCTTAGTTTCTATGCAGATGGAGGTTTCTACTGGTTTTAATACGATACATCATTATTCAATACGTTTTCCTTTATTAACGCTGCAGTGGTCTGTCGATACACATTCTGATTTCCGAAATCCGTAAAACATTATCCCTTTAAATAAAACCAAGTACTCATTACTCACGAATGAGGTTTCACACAAACATTCACATTAAAACAAATAAGTTAAGTCTCTTATCTTATAAGATCAAGTCTCTTAACTTCTAACATTAGTAAACCATTTTCTTTACCTCTCTTAAGACATTATACCTAACTCCCCATAAAGCTAGTATAACTCTTTTTTAAAACCTTTAAAACCAAGTGTTACTCTCCCTTCAAAACGATTTATAAATCTTTTGAAATAATTAAAGTTCTTTATTATAACTAGCGATTATAATTCACATCGATTACCTTTTAAAACCACAAAGTATTTTCTTACCTACATAAAGTCGTTATAACAACTTCCCATAAAGCCGTTATAACACTTTATGTTTTAAAAACAATCAAACACAGTTAACACATGTACGTCTACCGTACTACATAGTTCACACATATCATGCTAGAAGAGATAGGAAGAGGTTCACATACCTCGCGACGATTAGCGACAATAGCAAAATGCTCCAAGTACTTCAAACCGTCGGCTACTCCTTAAGCCACGTAGATCGCACCACACGTAGTACTTCAACCTATAAGGCCACAAGGCGCTTATTAACATCTAGATCTCATCGTCCCATTTTCTCTGTAAAATTTGGCGCGACTCCCCCATGGCGTAAATCTCTCGCTTTATCGAGGTGGCTACCAAGCCAACCAGGGGTTAACACGTCTAACCGGACGCGTACAATTCTACTACACAGTAATGCTACATAAGTCTCTTATGTCTGACCTAGGTAATTACGATTCGATTCTTCTCTTTATTAACCTTCTATGTGATTACTGTTCAATTCTTCATTCTTCAGGCTTAAGTCAAAAGACATTGCCACAATACTAAGTTTAGTTCTATATATAGTATACAACAACTATATATTCAACACTTATGTAATTTCCAATTACAATAGGGGGACAAGATATTTACCTCGATAAGCCCAACAATTATCCGCGTGGAATGTCGCTCCTGAGCAAGGTTTAGCTCTCCTCCGAGTGCTCCAATCCGCTCCAAACAACCCTTAGAAGTTCTAACCAACTTCTCTTAAGTACTTCAAACAACAATGAAGATTTCCTTAGGGTTTCGTTTAGTGGCTAAAGGAAAGTATAATCGTATTTTCCGGGTTTTTCGTATAAAGGGTACTTTGGAAAGTACTATAAGGTATAAGGGCTAGAGTATTTTGGGCATTATAACAATACTAGGAGAGTATTTCTATACCACAAAGGGGGTATTTATACGAGACAACTAGGCTAGGGGGTGTACCCACGGCTAGCTACTAGGAGGGGATACTTTCGGCCAAGGGGCCTTCCGAAGGGGAGGGGTGTGGCGGGCCATCTGACAAGGAGAGGGAGGAGATTTCAAGACTTAGGCACACTTTGGATGAAGAACTCTTCAAGCTTAGGGGGGTATTTATAGGTCAAGGAATGGCCAACCAATGGCCAAGATCCATCCAAGTGTATAGCAAGTGTAGGGCTAGGATTCACCTAAGTACACCTTATCCATCTACCACCAAAATATCCTACCTAATCCTTGACAAAAGCCAAGGCCAAATCGTCCACCATTGCCGCCAACCTCATCCAATGTGAGGTGACACATGTCACCCTCCCGTTGGTCCAAAATGTTTCGCCTCTCGGAAAAATCCATAAAAATTAAAAATGACATAGCCGAATTTTTCCAACGAAAAATGGAAAGCGTTTCGTCGAAACGACTCTGTCGGGTGTTGTGTACAAATTTCGTATCTTGCCTAACTTAAGGCTCAAATTTCTACGTCGTCCTCACGTACATACTCCGGAAATACGGTATAACATTCTCCTCCTAGAAACATTCGTCGAATGTTCCTTCTCAAGACAGATAACGATTAAGTTCTTCTTCTTAAACAAGTTTCCAATGCCACACATGGCCACAAACATAACATGCGCGAAAACCCAAATTCAAGCCAACGAGGAATCACTGCGATGCAAAATAATACAAATTCTCACTCTGGTCCAGGACACGCCCGTGATCTTCACTTCAAAAGAAACGATCACACACGCCCACTTCTCCCTATCTCGTCGTGCCGCTTCTCGAACACTCGAGCTCTTTCTAGTATCCGTACCACACCGTCAACGTTTGTTTCCAACCCTTGGAGTTACTACCTCAAACTTGGTCATCTTACTACCCTCGATTTCCTCTAAGGCCATTCTCGGCCTTCACGAATCGCAGTCGAACATATCTATGAACTCATACGATGGTCATCTAAACTTGGGCCTAGCACCCTCGTGACCGCCACTGGCGGGACCACCCGAGCTGACCCTTCCTCGAACGGGGCGGGTTGGCCCCAACATGGCCCCAACCCGGCCATCAGTAGTGCCAACTTCCGCTCGCCGACACGGAACACGCCATGGAAGCTACCACTTCCATCTCACACTAACCAGATTTTTAAATCACACTATAGCACAAAGCTATCCGAACATAACACTTAACACATCATTAACATCAATACATACAAGTATCTACGAGTTAAGGATATACGAAACTAGGCGGTTCAAGGCGCTAAATCGAACTTCCACCGCGACCTACCGTGGCCCGCAATCGCTCTAGTAGTCTGTGCTATCCTACCACGCTACCCACAGTCGGACGATCTCTCGTCATATGGCCCTGTTGGCGCAAGAATAACAAGCTCCCTTGGTACTACGACACTCCCGAAATGCGGTCTACCACATCGACCACAGGTAGGGGTGATCGCATCCGCCAACACCCTACTCTCACGAACATCGAAACACGGGAGCCACGACCGCTCTGAATATCCCAAGGGTCCCGAAGGCTGCGGAGGACCACTCTGCAATGGCGGTGTACATAACTAGTCTGCTGCTGAGGCGGTCCGCCTCGAAAGTCGCCAAAATATCCGGCCGTCTTGGCGCCTGTGGCGGTCCACCCGTCGATCTGCGCTCGCCGCACCCAGTGCATGAGCACGAATGCGGGCAATGTCCATGCGGTGAAGAGAAACACGCACAAGACTCGGCCATATAATCATCTAGCCCGCGGCGTGGCGATGCACCTATCCTCCATATCTGCAACAAATGCGAGGACATATCGAGCCAAAGAATCGAACTCGACATTGTACTCCACGACGGTCGCCTCTCTGTCTCAAGAACAAAAATCGGCCGCGTGCCCTCCTCATCTGCGGAGGCGAAGTGCGTGAAAAAGCCCCGAAAACTCATCCCATACTGCTGGAGTGCATGCTCTCCCGAAAGCTCACGAATCAAAACCAATCGATTGCAGATCACGCGGCCGATGCGAACCGAAGGTCACAGACTCGGTCTCTGAAGCCTTGATCACCGCGTGATCTCTGAATGGCGACGGATGAACTCTGCGGATCATCCTCGTGCCTCGACGTAGAACTGGCGGGCTACAACTCGTAAAATCTCGTAGCCTCAAACTATCTTCTCTCGGGTGCACCACGTGTCCTTTGGGCTGGCTGCTGCGTCCGGCCTATCTCATATCGGCCACAACCGCCAATAATCAAGCTATCTCCCTGCTCGGTGTGGGGTGGAGGCTCGTGTCTTGTAGTCTCATCGCCCATCGCTGCGGCTCTAAACTCTCTTTGGTCTTTGGCGCGTGGCTTCGCCGTCGGAAGCACTCTCAGTCTTGGCCGGGCTGCGCCTCGCACTCCTCTGAATCACACTAGCGCCTCCTGCCGCCTTGCCCATTCAGGCCTGGTTGCCTTCGCAGGCATAATCGGTAAAAATGAAACACGTCGGAGGGTCCAACTTATCACACGCGGCTAAGGCACGATCTCGTAATGAGAAGAATAGAAACCAATCCTAAATGTCTTATAGCCTCCCGATTATAGATGTGGTGCACAACACACCGATAATCAAGACTCTACTGAACACGGTGCAGAGACACTTTCCGAGGACTAATCGCTCGATACCACTTTGTAACGCCGAACGGGCGGGCATCGTGCTTACCGGGCACCCTAGTGATACAACATCGAGAAAACCAGGAAAATAAAACACGAGTTATGAAACAAGAGATATAATAAATAAACAAAGCAAGCGATTTGCCTTGGTATATACATAAATAACCGAACATTTTTCCTTTTTAAAAACCCTGCCCATGCGATTACTCTGCACTTAAGATTTACAACAACTATGACGGACAGGGGCCGCCATACCACGAATGTACAAGAACCTACAACTCGTGGAAACATACCAAAGATAAGCCTCCAAGGAACGGAGCTTTCAACGCTGAAATGAGATCCTAAGCGGGGATCCACGATCGATGTACCTACCTGCGGCATGAACGCAGCCCGAAGGAGGTCGATGCAGTACCAAGTATGTGAAATCAACATCAGAATGAAATCATAATAGCCTAAAAAGCGGGAGACATGTATGATAACCAAAATACAAGACGCAACATAAAAGCGATCAAGTCGTGGACTCACGTTATACCCGTATTTCAGTATGTACGTGGGGGCGTGCGTAGAAATTTTCGAACTTCTTTAGGCTTGGCGAATTCTTTTTGTGCACAACACCGGTTAGAGTCGTTTTTTAAACGTTTTCCACGACTTTCGTAGGGAATTTCCGCTATGTCATTTATAATTTTTGCGGATTTTTCGAGAGGCGTAACATTTGGATCAACAAGAGGCGACACTTGTCACCTCTAATTGGTGAAGGTTGGCGGACGAAATGGGCAAGGATTGGCACGTTTTTGTGTTGAATTGTGGTCAAGGGTTAGGTAGGATATTTTGTGTAGATGGATAAGGTTGCATGGCTTAATCTTGGCCTTACACTTGCTATGCACTTGTCTTAATCTTGGCCATTGGTTGGCCTTCACTTGACCTATAAATACCCCCTTAGTTGATGAACTTTCTTCATCCAAAACTTGAGCACTCTACCTAAGTCTCTAAATACTCCTCCTCTTACTTACTTTCGCCCACCACACTACCCCCTCGAGAAGCCTTGGCAGAGGTCTACCCCCTAGCCTAGTTGTTTTCGTATAATAACCCTTGTTGTGGTATAGAAATACTCTCCTAGTATTGTTATAATGCCCAAAATACTTTAGCCAAATACCTTGTAGTACTTTCCAAAGTACCCTTTTTACAAAAGCCCGGAAAATACTATTATACTTTCCCTCAGTCACTAAAACGAAACCCTAAGTAAATCTTCACCCGTAGTTGAAGTTATAAGTAGAAGTTGGTTAGAACTTCTAAGGGTTGTTTGGAGCGGGTCGGAGCGCTCGGAGTAGGAGCTAAACCTTGCTCAGGATCGACATTTAAACTCGGATAATTTTGGGCTTATCGAGGTAAACACTCTTGACCTTCTATTGTAATTGGAAATTACATGTTGTAGGAATATATAGTTGAAGTATACTATATATAGAACTGAACATTATAATTGTGCGGCAATGTCTTTTGACTTAAGCCTGAATAATACTTACGGCAATGTCTTGCGACTTAAGCCTGAATTTAAATAAGAGAACTGAACTGTAATTACATAGGACTGTATTACAGTAGACTTGTGTAGCATTGCTGTGTAGTAGAATTGTACACGTCCGGTCAGACGTGTTAACCCCCCCCCCCTGGTTGGCTTGGTAGCCGGCCTCGATAGAGGAGGAGATTTACGCTGTTGCGGGGGGGGAGGTGCTGCCGAATTTTCTGTAGAATATTCTACGTCGGGATCTAAAAGATATTAATAGGCGCTTTGTGGCCTCTATAGGTTGTAGTACTACGTGTGGAGTGACCTGCTTGACTGAGAGTGTAGCCGACGGTTTGAGGTACTTGGAGCGTTTTGCTATTAGTCGATAATCGTCGCGAGGTATGTGAACCTCTTCCTATCTCTTCTAGCATGATATGTGTGAACTATGTAGTACGGTAGACGTACATGTGCTAAATGTATTTGATTGGTTTAAAACATAAAGTGTTATAACGGCTTTATGGGAAGTCGGTTATAACAGCTTTATGTGGATAAGCACATACTTGATGGTTTCTAAAAGGTAACTGATTTGAATAATAACTGGCTTGATATGTGTTAATAAAGAACTTGAAGTATTTCAAAAGATTTATGAATCGTTTTGAAAGAATGAGTAGTACTTGGGTTTTGAAAGCTTAAGAGTTATACTAGCTTTATGGGAAGTTAGGTATAACGGCTTAAGAATGTTTTACTGATTTCGGAAATCAGAATGTGTATCGACAAACCACTGCAGCGTTAATAAAAGGAAAATGTATTAACTAATGGAAGTGTTATTAAAACCAGTAGAAACCTCCATCTGCATAGAAGCTAAGATGAGACAAAATGATATTACATTTCCTAGATCATGGCTGCTTAATAAGATTGATTATAAACAAGAATAACCTACTCACATATAAGACATATGTTTCTCAAAACGTTTAAAGGAGAATTATGTTTTTAAAGGACTAAAACTATGAACTACGAAACCTTTTTCTAAAATGAGAAACTTGAGCATTCGAAATTAGGCAAACTTGAACGTTTGGAAAATAAGGTTGTTACTTGATTTTACAAAGGAAAGCATTTTGGTTTACTTAACAATGTTAGTCACTCATTTTTTTTTATACTATGGGTATCGGGTGACCTTCGTAAAAGTAATGGATCTTAAAAAGGAATTTAACGTACGTAGTACTTTAGGGTTAAAATCCGGACTTTGACATAAAATGAAAGTACCTTGAGTTGTGTGTAACTTGCTTATGCTTGTTGTTATGAAACTTGACCATGTTACGTGTGATAGCCTTGTTGTGCAAGTACTGTGTTCTACTCGACTACCGGTTCATCCGGGAATGTATTTCACTTAATTACCGGTTCATCCGGGAATGTATTTCACTTGATTACCGGTGTCACGACCCGATTCCGGGCCCGTGACTGGTGCCTTACCCCGGGCACCCTAGTGATACAACATCAGAGTAATCAGCGGAACATAAAACGATACAAGACATATTATGAAATATGAAACAATAATCTGAGAAAAACTTGCCTTTCGGCATATATGTAAATAACAACTTTTTCAACATGAACAGTTTAATCCTTTTTACAAACCCTGCCCACAACAGTACTACAGACCTCTAAGAATGATATGACAACAATGGCGGGACAGGGCCCCGCCAAACCCCTGAATGTAAACACTTACTACGACAGGGGACTATACCACTGATAAGCCTCCGGAGAAACGGAGCTTCCCAAACGTCAAACGTGACCACGAGAGCTAGGATCAACGATCGGTGTACCTCAACTGCGGCATGAACGCGGCCCCGGGAGGTCGATAACAGTAATTTATGTGAAACTAACAATACTGTATTTGAAATCATAATAGTCTATAAAGCAGAGACATGTATGATAAGCAAACTACGATTCACAACAAATAGCGATCATGTCAAGTCAGGAACTCACGCCCTCAAAGTTATCACAATAAAACCGTACGGGGCAAGTACGAAGGCATAGCCGACTACTAAGACCCACAGTACCAAAAATACCACAAACTGTATTCCGAGGTCTTTCTAGACCGCACACGATCGGCCGCCACTCGCCCGCAATATCAATGTCGCGTCTATCCTCGAACTCTCGCAGCTCCGCATAGGTCACACGGACCCGCATGAGGTATTCCTCGAATCATGGTCCTGCATCACCGAGGTATACCCGTCGAAGGCGGTAACCCTCGGTATCCGCCTAGGCTCCGCAACCCGCATAGTCTCAAAAGACCGCATAGTCTCAACAGACGCATAGGAATCCCCGCATCGTGCTAAACACCCGAATGATCAATCCGGAGCTACCGCTCCGCGTAGTCACGAGGACCGCATAGCCGTAAGACCCGCATCGGGTGGCAAGCCCTCGGTATAATAAGTCAAAGGGTATGTGATACAATAATAGTACAACGGGCTTAACGCTTAACAACGTAAGCACAACAAGAATGACCCACTTACATCACGATCACACAAGATACTAACACACGTAGCATCCTAACATTTTCACTTATCACATCAACAAGAAAGTATTTACAAGGCTATCTCAAACCAGACAATCAAGTTATTCACACAAGGTACCTTAAGCTAACAAGTTCGTATCTACCCCTAAAGGACTTCATACATTAAATCTTTTAAAAGATCCGTTGCTTTACATAAGTCACACAATACGTAGTATAAAATAGAGTGGTATCTTTTTAAATACCAAAACACTTACCTTTGTAAAATCAAGTAACAACATTATTTTCCAAACGCCCAAGTTTGCCTAATTTCAAATGTTCACGTTTCTTATTTTAGAAAGGTTTAAGTTCATAGTCTTATTCATTTAAGAATATAATTCTCTTTTAAACAATGAGAAACATAAGTCTTATATGTGAGTAGGATATTCTTGTTTATAACAATCTTATTACAAGATCGTGATCTAGGAAATATCATTTTGTCTCATCTTAGCTTCTATGCAGATGGAAGTTTCTCGGTTTTAATAATACTTAATTAGTCAAAACATTTCCTTTTATTAACGCCGCAGTTGGTTTGTCGATACACATTCGATTTCAAATCAAGAAACATTCTTAAGCCGTTATACCCAACTTCCCATAAAGCTAGTATAACTCTTAAGTTTTTCACAAACCAAGTATTACTTCTTCTTTCAAAATGATTCAAAAATCTTTTGAAATACTTCAAGTTCTTTATTAACACATAACAAGCCAGTTATAGTTCAAATCAGTTACCTTTTAAAAACCACAAGTATTTTCTTACCAACATAAAGCTGTTTATAACCGACTTCCCATAAAGCCGTTATAACACTTTATGTTTTAAACCAATCAAATACATTTAGCACGTATGCGTCTCTAGTACTACATAGTTCACACATATCATGCTAGAAGAGATAGGAAGAGGTTCACATACCTCGCGACGAGTATCGACTAATAGCAAAACGCTCCAAGTACTTCCAAACGTCGGCTACTCCTTAAGCCAAGTAGATCGCGTCACACGTAGTACTTCAACCTATAAGGCCACAAGGCGCTTATTAACATTTAGGTCTAATCGTAGAATATTCTCTGAGAAAATTCCGGCACCTCCCCATATGCGTAAATCTCCTCATCTATCGAGACCGCTACCAAGCCAACCAGGGGTTATACATCTAACCCTAACGGTACAATTCTACTTCACGGTACTACTACACAAGTCTGTAATACACCTATGTAATTACAATTCGATTCTTCTTTATTCAGCTTAAGTCGCAAGACATTACCGATAACTATGTTCGAGACTATATATAGCATACTTCAACTATATAATCTAACAACATGTAATTTCCAATTACAATAGAGGACAAGATATTTACCTCGATAAGCCCATAATTATCCAAGTATAAAGTCGATCCGGGCAATCGCTTAGCTCAACTCCGAGCGCCCAACCGCTCTAAACCACCCTTAGAAGTTCTAACCAACTTCTACACAATACTTCAACGGACTATGGAGATTTTCCTAGGGTTTCGGTTTTGTGACAGACGGAAGTATAATAGTATTTCGGGCTTTTATAGGTATAACCTTAGAATACTACAAGGTATACGGCTAAGGTAATTTGGGCATTATAACAATACTTTTGAGAGTATTTCTACCAAGAGAGGGGGGGTATATACGAAAGCAACTAGGCTAGGGGGGGTACCCCACGGCCACACTACTAGGAGGGGGGGTGTACCCCTCGGCCAAGGCCTCTAGGAGAGGGGGAGGCCTCTTGGCCGAACTCAACACAAAGGGGAGGGAGAAGATTTAACACTTAGGAACATTTAGGAATGGATGAATAAGTCTTCAAAGGGATGGGTATTTATAGGCCAAGTGAAAGCCAACCAATGGCCAAGATTGAGCCAAGTGCTACACAAGTGTAAGGCCAAGATTCACCCAAGTACACCTTATCCATCTACCACACCAACCAACACAAAATATCCTACCTACTCCCTTAAGCCCAAATCGTCCATAATGCCGTCCAAGGTGTTCCAATGAGAGGGTGACAAGTGTCGCCCTCTTGTTGGTCCAAAATGTTTCGTCTCTCGGAAAAATCCGCAAAAATAAAATATGGCATAGCCGGAAATTCCCCTACGAAAGCTGTGAAAACGTTTCGCCGAAAAACGACTCTAACCGGGTGTTGTGCACAAAATTAAATCGGCCAAGCCTACTTTGCCTACTCAAGGCTTTAAACTTTTATACGTACGCCCTCACGTACATACTCTGGAAATACGGGGTATAACATTCTCCCCTCCTTAGAAACATTCGTCCCGAATGTTCCTTCTAAGTCTCAAAACAAACGCGCGCCGGTATAGTCCTCACTGCTATACTTACGAAAACAATCCTGCCACGCATGGCCACGGAACCAACTTGCGCAAAGTACTTACCTTCAAGTCCACGAGGACACACCTCTAACATCACAAACGCTCCCATCCAAGGGTCTAAAATATAATTTCTTATCACTTACTCCACAAAAAAGAAAAGATCAAATCTACGCCGCCATACACGCCGCTTCTTCCCTTACGTGTCGCACTTTCTCGCACACTCAATTCTTACCACATGATACCACTTTTGTCACTTTGCCCGAGGCATAAACCTTCTCAGGCGACCCAACAAATGGTACCGGACTGCATGTGATCACTGCGGCTGTCGTACTCCCAAACTCTTGATACTGCTTCAGTTTCCGAAACTCGGGGTTACTATCTCTAACGGGGTCATCATTAACTGGGAACACTCTGGATGGATCTCCGATACTTTCCCGAACATAACAATACGAAAGACCGGACATACTGCCTCCTAAGTCGGACGGCAAAAGCTAACATATAGGCAACCTGGCCTATTCTTCACATGAACTCAAAAGGGCCCAAAACAACTCGGGCTAAGTTCCTCTCTGTTTCGAACTCGTCACACCCGAGGGGTGGTACCTTCAAGAAGACCGTCAACTGAACTCTGGCGTCGTCGCCGATTATCCGTACGATTTCCTCTGAGCTGCCAGAACTTCTTCTAGACAAGCTTCTCACTAACCACAGTCTGCTGGAACAAGCTCAACCAGTTCGAACCTTGCCAACATCGAACCAATCGACCGGCAACTTACACTTCCGCCCTTACAAGGCTTCATAAGGCGACATCCGAACACTGAAATGGTAGTTAAAAACATTTCCCTCTCCAGGAGACAACAATCCCCACAACTACCTCTGAAATCCAAACACTGGCCCGAGGGCGAATGCGATTCTGAGACTCGGCGAGTTCTTAACCTTGCCTGGTAAAACTTTCCAGAAACAAAAACAGCCGTACCCTGGGCTCCACTGTCTGTCATAAGGTGAAGGTAGGCACTCCGTGCAGCCTTACAACCTTTCTGGTAAAATCAACATCGCCGAGTAAATGCCTTTGCTGAAGACAAGGCGGTGACCTCGGCCGACCATCGGTCGAACGCATCCACGAACTCGTACGCTGGTTAACTAAACTTGGGCCTAACACCCTCACAACCCTAACACAAGGCGGGACCACCATAACCTGACCCCACCACCAAACCTACCGCGGGTTGACCCGCAACGTGGCCTCAACCCGACCCGGCAACGCGCACAATACTAGCTCCCGATCCTAACAATCTCACTAATCACGTTTCAAAACCTAGCGGTCTTCTAGCTCGACTACCTCTTTCAAATCACGCTACTCGAGGACTTATCCCATAAACATAGCTCACGTGCACTATGCGCTCGATAAGGATCAAACATAACACTACACCTTTACTCGAGACGGCCTTACCTCTAAGGTTCCTACGCATAAAACTCTAAGGCCCACACTTCTCTATCCCCAATCTTCCCGGTTACTAACCATGATTTCTAATCACAAATATTAACACTGCTATCAAAACATAGCACTTATGCTATACCCATCTTATCACACATACCGAACTCTAGAGGTTAAGGATATGCACGAATCTCTCGCTTCACTCCCTAGTCGTTCTAATCAAACTCGCCTGTAGGCGCAGCTAAGGAAGGTGACGAACTACCCACCGATCTCAAGGCTAAGTCCTCCTACCAGACACTCTTTCGACAATGCACCTCGACGGTCATAGGTACAACAAGTACGAACTAAAAGACGACATTCCGGGATGACGTCTGCACAATGAACAGGAAGCCACGAGTTCACCAACTCCTGCATACCGAACGCCCCGAAATCCGTGGAAGACCACTCTGCATTGTGGATGTGCATAATCGAATCTCCGTGAGGTGACTCGCCTCGAAAGTTACCAAAGGACTCACGCTCGCCCTCTTCGCTGTCCTTCGTTAACCCGCCGATCTACGTTTCTCGGCTGCGTGTATAAGCTCGCATACGTGCCATGCTCAAGCCTAATCAAGAACTACTCTTGCACAACCCTCTCGTTGATATTCATCAAGACTCGCGGTACATCGGTATACTCTGCGGTAGTTAAATCCATAGCTAATGTGGTCGCCTCTTTGCAATCCATATTCTCTGTTCCTGGTCGTGGAACTGAAGGTTCAAATATCATGGCCGCAGTAGGAACTGCCGCCGCCGTGCTAAACTTTACTGGGGCTAGTGATGTCGCAGAAATCCCCGAATGGAGCACCTAACTCAGGTGATGATTGGGCCTGTGCCCTCGTAACCCTCTCGAACTCTACTCGCACTCCTCCGCTGCCTTGCCCTCTGGGCGGGTTTGCCCTACGCGGAGGCATAACGATAAGGGAAATAATTTCGTCAGAGGGTCCAACTTACAACACAGCTCTAAGGCACGATCTCAGAGTGAGAAGAATAGAAACCAATCCTAAATACCCTATAGCCTCCTGATTATTGATGTGGTGCACAACACACCGATAATCAAGACTCTACTGGATACGGTCTGTAGACACTTTCCGAGGATTAATCGCTCGATACCACTTTTGTCACGACCGATTCCGCCCGTGGATCGTGCCTTACCCGGCACCCTAGTGATACAACATCGAGTAATCACGGAACATAAACGATACAAGACATATTATGAAATATGAAACAATAATCTGAGAAAACTTGCCTTTCGGCATATATGTAAATAACAACTTTTTCAACATGAACAGTTTAATCCTTTTTACAAACCCTGCCCACAACAGTACTACAGACCTCTAAGAATGATATGACAACAATGGCGGGACAGGGCCCCGCCAAACCCCTGAATGTAAACACTTACTACGACAGGGGACTATACCACTGATAAGCCTCCGGAGAAACGGAGCTTCCCAAACGCTAAATCGTGACCACGAGCTAGGATCAACGGCGGTGTACCTCAACTGCGGCATGACGCAGCCCCAAGGAGGTCGATAACAGTACCAGTATGTGAAACTAAAAATCGTAAATGAAATCATAATAGTCTATAAAGCAGGAAACATGTATGATAAGCAAACTACAGTTCACAACAAATAAGCAGTCATGTCAAGTCAGGGACTCACGCCCTCAAAGTTATCACAATAAAACCGTACGGGGCAAGTACGAAGGCATAGCCGACTACTAAGACCCACAGTACCAAAAATACCACAAACTGTATTCCGAGGTCTTTCTAGACCGCACTACATGATCGGGCCGCCACTCGCCCGCAATATCAATGTCGCGTCTATCCTCGAACTCTCGCAGCTCGCATAGGTCACACGGACCGCATGAGGTATTCCTCGAATCATGGTCCTGCATCGCTGAGGTATACCTCGCATCGGCGGCTAACCCTCGGTATCCGCCTAGGCTCCGCAACCCGCATAGTCTCAAAAGACCGCATAGTCTCAACAGACCGCATAGGAATCCGCGTCGTGCTAAACACCCGAATGATCAATCCTGAGCTACCGCGACTCCGCGTAGTCACGAGGACCGCATAAGGCCGTAAAGACCGCATCAAGGGTGGCAAGCCCTCGGTATAATAAGTCAAAGGGGTATGTGATACAATAATAGTACAACGCTTAACGCTTAACAACGTAAGCACAACAAGAATGACCCCTACATCACAATCACACAAGATACTAACACACGTAGCATCCTAACATTTTCACTTATCACATCAACAAGAAAGTATTTACAAGGCTATCTCAAACCAAAGACAATCAAGTTATTCACACAAGGTACCTTAAGCTAACAAGTTCGTATCTACCCTAAAGGACTTCATACATTAAATCTTTTAAAAGATCCGTTGCTTTCACATAAGTCACACAATACCCGTAGTATAAAATAGAGTGACTGTCTTTTTAAATACTAAAACACTTACCTTTGTAAAATCAAGTAACAACATTATTTTCCAAACGCCCAAGTTTGCCTAATTTCAAATGTTCACGCTTCTTATTTTAGAAAGGTTTCGTAGTTCATAGTCTTATTCATTTAAGAATATAATTCTCTTTTAAACAACTGAGAAACATAAGTCTTATATGTGAGTAGGATATTCTTGTTTATAACAATCTTATTACAAAGAAATAGTGATCTAGAAATATCATTTTGTCTCATCTTAGCTTCTATGCAGATGGAAGTTTCTACTTGGTTTTAATAATACTTAATTAGTCAAAACATTTCCTTTTATTAACGCCGCAGTTGGTTTGTCGATACACATTCTCGATTTCAAATCAAGAAACATTCTTAAGCCGTTATACCCAACTTCCCATAAAGCTAGTATAACTCTTAAGTTTTTCACAAACCAAGTATTACTTCTTTCAAAATGATTCAAAAATCTTTTGAAATACTTCAAGTTCTTTATTAACACATAACAAGCCGCTTATAGTTCAAATTAGTTACCTTTTAAAAAACCACATGTATTTTCTTACCAACATAAAGCTGTTATAACCAACTTCCCATAAAGTCGTTATAACACTTTATGTTTTAAACCAATCAAATACATTTAGCACATGTACGCTCACCGCACTACATAGTTCACACATATCATGCTAGAAGAGATAGGAAGAGGTTCACATACCTCGCGACGAGTATCGACTAATAGCAAAACGCCCAAGTACTTCCAAACGCCGGCTACTCCTTAGCCAAGTAGATCGCGTCACACGTAGTACTTCAACCTATAAGGCCACAAGGCACTTATTAACATTTAGGTCTAATCGTAGAATATTCTACGTAAAATTCTAAAGACTCTCCTCCCGCAACAACAGAAATCTCCTCCTCTATCGAGACCGCTACCAAGCCAACCAGGGGTTATACATCTAACCCTAACGGGTACAATTCTACTTCACGGTATGACTACTACACAAGTCTACCAGAATACACCCTATGTAATTACAGTTCAAGATTCTTCTTTATTCAGCTTAAGTCGCAAGACATTGCCGATAACTATGTTCAAGACTATATATAGCATACTTCAACTATATAATCTAACAACATGTAATTTCCAATTACAATAGAGGACAAGATATTTACCTCGATAAGCCCATAATTATCCAAGTATAAAGTCGATCCCGGGAAATCGCTTAGCTCCAACTCCGAGCGCCCAACCCGCTTCTAAACCACCCTTAGAAGTTCTAACCAACTTCTACACAATACTTCAACTGACTATGGAGATTTTCCTGTGGTTTCGGTTTTGTGACAGACGGGAAGTATAATAGTATTTCTGGCTTTTCAGATAGGTATAACCTTAGAATACTACAAGGTATACTGCTAAGGTAATTGGGCATTATAACAATACTTTGAGAGTATTTCTACCAAGAGAGGGGTATATACGAAAGCAACTAGGCTAGTGGGTACCCCACGGCCACACTACTAGGAGTGGGTGTACCTCGCCAAGGCCTCTAGGAGAGGAGGCCTCGCCGAACTCAACACAAAGTGGGAGGAGAAGATTTAACACTTAGGAACATTTAGGAATGGATGAATAAGTCTTCAAAGGGATGGGTATTTATAGGCCAAGTGAAAGCCAACCAATGGCCAAGATTGAGCCAAGTGCTACACAAGTGTAAGGCCAAGATTCACCCAAGTACACCTTATCCATCTACCACACCAACCAACACAAAATATCCTACCTACTCCCTTAAGCCCAAATCGTCCATAATGCCGCCCAAGGTGTTCCAATGAGAGGGTGACAAGTGTCGCCCTCTTGTTGGTCCAAAATGTTTCGCCTCTAAAAATCCGAAAAAATAAAATATGGCATAGCCGAAATTCCCTACGAAAGTCGTGGAAAACGCTTTCACTAAAAACGACTCTAACCGTGTCAGGTAACAAAATTAAATCGCCAAGCCTACTTTGCCTACTCAAGGCTTTAAACTTTTATACGCACGCCTCACGCATATACTGGAAATACGGTATAACAACCGTTCATCCGAATGTATTTCACTTGACACGGCTCATCCGAATGTATTTCACTTGACACGGCTCATCCGGAATGTATTTCACTTGATTACCGGCTCATCCGGGAATGTATTTCACTTGATGACCGGTTCATCCGAACGATTTCACTTGACTACCGGCTCATCCGGGAATGTATTCCACTGACTACGGCTCACGGGATGAACCGGAATGATTCCACACTTTTCTATATTGGGTCCATAAGACGGGCCGAGACTCGTTATACGTATCACATGATTTGTACCTAGATCACGGCAAGTGAGCGGCGGGTTCCACGCATGAGGATGACTTTGAGGCGTGAGTCCCCGACTTGACATGATCGCTTATGTTGTGAATCGTAGTTTGGTTATCATACATGTCTCCCGCTTTATATAGACTATTATGATTTCATTTACGTGATTTTACGCTTCACATACTTGGTACTTGTGATCGACCTCCTTCGGGGCCGCGCTCATGCCGCAGTAAAAGGTACATCGGCCGCCGATCCCCGCTTTAGATCACCTTTCAGATTGGAAGCTCCGTTCTTCGAGGCTTATCTTTTGTATGTTACCCGAGTCCAGATGCTTATACATTCGTGGTATGGCGGCCCCGCCCCGCCATAGCCGTTGTAAAATCTAGAGGTCCAGAGTAATCACAAGCGTGGTTTGTAAAAAGGATAATCGTCGTATTTATGTATATATGATGAAGGCAATCGCTTTTGTTGGCCTGCTTATTTATCTTTTCTTAATTCATGTTCATGTTTTTATTTCCGCTGATTTTCTCTCGATGTTGTATCACTAGGGTGCCCGGTAGACACTACCACGCCCGGTTCGGTCGTGACAAAAGTGGTATCGTGAGCGCTTAGTCTCTGAAAGTGTCTACGCATCGTGTCTAGTAGAGTCTTGATTATCGTGTGTTGTGCACCACATCTATAATCGTGAGGTCACAGGACATTTAGGATTGGTTTCGCTCTTCTCATTCCGAGATCGTGCCTTAGAGCCGCAGGATAAATCGACCCTCCGACGATTCCTTTCCTTTACCGCTATGCCTCCGCGTAAGGCAACCTGTGCCCATGGGCAAGGCAATGAGGAGTTAGTGAGATACAGAGGAGTACGAGGCGCAGCCCGCCAAGACTGAGACAAGATTCCGACGGCGGGTTTCGCGACGCCGCCAAAGACCAAAGAAGCTTAGAGCCGCAGCAGCCGGGCCGAGACTACAAGACTGAGCCTCCACCCCACACCTGAGCCGATGACGGGTACAAGGAGATGGCCGCCATCGCCGTGGTCGGCCGATATGAGGATAGGCCGATGCAGCAGCCTCCAAATTTCAAGAAGACCCGTAGTTCACCCCGAGCGCATAGCTGAGGCTACGGACTTCGAGTCAGCCTCCGTTGTTCTATGGATCGAGCCGAGGACGACCCTCGAGTTTATCCGACAACTACACGATCATGAGAGTGATCGAGCCTCGAGGCGCAGTCGGTGGTATTGGGTTCGCATCAGCTGCGTGATACTGCAGTTGACTGGTTTGATTCATGGGAGTTGTCCCGGGAAGAGCATGCACTTCCAGCAGTTTGGGACGAGTTCTCGAGGGCATTTCTTGCACATTTCTTGCCTCCACAGATGAGGAGGGCTCGCCGACAGATTTTTGACGCTGAGGCGTGATCGCGGACGGCCAGAGAGTACAATGTGGAGTTCGACTCATTAGCTCGGTGATGTTCCCGCCAGAGTAGCCGATATGGAGGACAGAGTACACCGCTACGCCACCGGCCGACGACATTGGCGAGGCTTGTACGGTGTAGTTTCTTCACCGCATGGACATTGCCCGCATGCAAGCTCATGCACTAGGATGCGAGGCACGGAGAGGTCGAGAATGACCGAGATCGCCAGAAGAGGCCGTAACAATGCAGGTCCTTTGGTAACTTTCGAGGCGACCGCCAAGCTAGCCTAGTTATGTACCTCCGCCAAGACAGAGTGGTCCTCCGCGCCTTCGTGTCGCTCGGTATTCGAGCTGGTCGAGCTCCGTGGCTTCGTTCACGTGTTTACGCGAGTGCTAGCGCCAGGATTCACGTCCCTCAGCAGCACGATGTGGCAAACATCATCCCGGAAATGTCGTTTTTATCGGGTGCTTGTTTCACTCGCGCCGTCTGGCCATGTGACGAGAGATCGTGCTTATAGGAGAGGTACCGCAAAGATGGCGCAGCCTCACCGGATCAAGCAAGGTGTTCATCGCTTTCATACGCATGCACTGCAGGCGCATTTATGATTAGAGTGAGCGGTAGCTTGTGTATATCCTTAACCATCTAGAGGCTTGTATGTTTTGATGTTATGTTAATGTGTTAAGTGTTATGTTCGGATAGCTTTGTGCTAAAATGTGATTTAGGAACCCGGTTGGGAAAAAGGGTAAGCCCTGGGGTGAGAAAATGATGAACCTTAGAATATTACAATGAGACCTTAGATGTGCGCCGCTTGAGTACAAGATTTTGCGAGTGATCCTTGTCGAGTGCATTTTATGCCTAGAACATATTGTGTGATAAGTCTCTGGTTGGGTAAATGAAAGTGGTATCTTTCATGATGTGATTTAGCAAGGTTGTTCCGATCGAGAAACGAGAGTCGGCGTGATGCAGGCTCGCCGAGGACGTGTTGTGTGTCAACCCGTGAGCCCTGAATGAGGTGGGTCAGCCGGGTGGTCCCGCCAGCGTAGGGTCACGAGGGTGCTAGGCCTAAGTTTAGATGACCATCGATGAGTTCGTGGATATGTTCGACCGGCGGATCGCAAGGCCAAGTGGCCTTAAGGAAGATCGAGGCTAGTAAGATAACCAAGTTGGAGGTGGTGACTCCAAGGTTTGGAGAACTGAAGCGATAACTGAAGTGGGGTACGTATACTGGAAGAATTCAAGAGTTCGAGAAGAGTACGACGAGTAAGGGTAGAGGCGAGCATGTATTGCGAGCATAGATATGATCATTTCTTGTAAAGGGAGAAGGTGCGAAGGATGTATATTTTAGACCTCGTGAATCGTGACGCAGTCCGCACCATTTGTTGGGTCGCCGAGTGACACTAGAACCTCGCGCAAAGTGACAAAAGTTTGTGATGTTAGAGGTGTTTCTCGTGACTCGATATAAGTATTTGCGCGCACGTGTTGTTTCGTACGGCCAGTGGCGCTGGCAACTTATTAGAAGAACTTTATCGTTATCCGCCTGAGAAGGAACATTCGGGACGAATGTTTCTAAGAGGAGAATGTTATACCCGTATTTCCGCAGTATGTACGCGGGACGACGAGAAATTTTCGAACTTCTTTAGGCTTGGCCGAATTCTTTTGTGCACAACACCCGCTAGAGTCGCTTCGACTAAACGCTTTCACGCCGTAGGGGAATTTCCGCTATGTCATTTATAATTTTATGGATTTTTCCGAGAGACGAACATTTTAGATCAACAAGAGGGCGACACTTGTCACCCTCTAATCGCGAAGGTCATGACGAAACGGGCGATTGGCACGCTTTTGTGTTGAATTGTGGTCAAGGGTTAGGTAGGATATTTTGTGTAGATGGATAAGGTTGCACATGGCTTAATCTTGGCCTTACACTTGCTATGCACTTGTCTTCATCTTGGCCATTGGTTGGCCTTCACTTGACCTATAAATACCCCTTAGTTGATGAACTTTCTTCATCCAAAACTTGAGCAATCTACCTAAGTCTCAAAATACTCCTCCTCTTACTTACTTTCGCCCACCACACTACCCCCTCGAGAAGCCTTGGCCGAGAGGTCTACCCCCTAGCCTAGTTGTTTTCAGATAATACCCCTTGTTGTGGTATAGAAATACTCTCCTAGTATTGTTATAATGCCCAAAATACTTTAGCCAAATACCTTGTAGTACTTTCCAAAGTACCCTTTTACAAAAGCCCTAAAATACTATTATACTTTCCTCACTACTAAAACGAAACCCTAAGTAAATCTTCACCCGTAGTTGAAGTTATAAGTAGAAGTTGGTTAGAACTTCTAAGGGTTGTTTGGAGCGGCCTGAGCGCTGAGTAGAGCTAAACCTTGCTCAGATCGACATTTAAACTCGGATAATTTTGGGCTTATCGAGGTAAACACTTTGACCTTCTATTGTAATTGGAAATTACATGTTGTAGGAATATATAGTGAAGTATACTATATAGAACTGAACATTATAATTGTGCGCAATGTCTTTTGACTTAAGCTCGACAATACTTACAGAATGTCTCGCGACTTAAGCCCAATTTAAATAAGAGAATCGAATCAGTAATTACATAGATCAGACATTACAGAGACTTGTGTAGCATTGCCGTGTAGTAGAATTGTACACGCCCGGCCGACGTGTTAACCCTCGTTGGCTTGGTAGCCTCGATAGAGGAGATTTACGCCACATGTGTGTGTGGGGAGGCGCCGAATTTTCTCAGAGAATATTCTACGCCGATCTAAAAGATATTAATAGGCGCCAGGGCCTCTATAGGTCAGAGTACTACGTGTGGAGTGACCGCTTGACCGAGAGTGTAGCCGACGGTTTGAGGTACTTGAGCGCTTGCTATTAGTCGATAATCGCCGCGAGGTATGTGAACCTCTTCCTATCTCTTCTAGCATGATATGTGTGAACTATGTAGTACGCAGACGCATACGTGCTAAATGTATTTGATTGGTTTAAAACATAAAGTGTTATAACGCTTTATGGGAAGTCTATAATAAACTTTACGTGGATAAGCACATACTTGATGGTTTCTAAAAGGTAATCGATTTGAATAATAATCGGCTTGATATGTGTTAATAAAGAATTGAAGTATTTCAAAAGATTTATGAATCGCTTTGAAAGAATGAGTAGTACTTGGTTTTGAAAGCTTAAGAGTTATACTAGCTTTACGGGAAGTTAGGTATAACGCTTAAGAATGTTTTATCGATTTCGAAATCGTAACGTATCGACAAACCATCGCAATGCTAATAAAAGGAAAATGTATTAACTAATGGAAGTGTTATTAAAACCAAGAGAAACCTCCATCCGCATGTAAGCTAAGATGAGACAAAATGATATTACATTTCCTAGATCATGGTCGCTTAATAAGATTGATTATAAACAAGAATAACCTACTCACATATAAGACATATGTTTCTCAAAACGCTTAAAGGAGAATTATGTTTTTAAAGGACTAAAACTATGAACTACTAAACCTTTTTCTAAAATGAGAAACTTGAGCATTCAAATTAGCAAACTTCAACGCTTGGAAAATAAGGTTGTTACTTGATTTTACAAAGGAAAGCATTTTGGTTTACTTAACAATGTTAGTCACTCATTTTTTTATACTATGGGTATCGGGTGACCTTCGTAAAGTAATGGATCTTAAAAGGAATTTAACGACGTAGTACTTTAGGTTAAAATCCGACTTTGACATAAAATGAAAGTACCTTGAGTTGTGTGTAACTTGCTTATGCTTGTTGTTATGAAACTTGACCATGTTACGTGATAGCCTTGTTGTGCAAGTACCGTGTTCTACTCGACTACCGGCTCATCCGAATGTATTTCACTTAATTACCGGCTCATCCGAATGTATTTCACTTGATTACCGGCTCATCCGAATGTATTTCACTTGATTACCGGCTCATCCGAATGTATTTCACTTGATTACCGTTCATCCGAATGTATTTCACTTGATTACCGTTCATCCGAATGTATTTCACTTGATGACCGGTTCATCCGAACGATTTCACTTGACTACCGGCTCATCCGAATGTATTCCATCGACTACGGCTCACGGGACGAACCGAATGATTCCACACTTTTCTATATCGGGTCCATAAGATGGGCCGAGACCGTTATACGTATCACATGATTTGTACCTAGATCACGGCAGCGGCGGCGGGTTCCACGCATGAGGATGACTTTGAGGCGAGTCCCCGACTTGACATGATCGCTTATGTTGTGAATCGTAGTTTGGTTATCATACATGTCTCCCGCTTTATATAGACTATTATGATTTCATTTACAAAGATTTTACGCTTTCACATACTTGGTACCGTTGTCTCGACCTCCTTCGGGGCCGCTCATGCCGCAGTAAAAGGTACATCGGCCGATCCCCGCTTAGGATCACCTTTCAGCATTGGAAGCTCCTTCCTTCGAGGATTATCTTTTGCATGTTACCCGAGTCCGTAGATGCTTATACATTCGTGGTATGGCGGCCCCGTCCGTCATAGCCGGTAAAATCTTAGAGGTCTCAGAGTAATCGCCAGGCGTGGTTTGTAAAAAGGATAACTGTCGTATTTATGTATATATGAAGGCGCAACTGCTTTTGGCCTGCTTATTTATCTTTTCTCTTAATTCATGTTCATGTTTTTATTTCCGCTGATTTTCTCGATGTTGTATCACTAGGGTGCCCGGTAAGGCACCAACACGGCCCGGTTCGGTCGTGACACACGCCTCAAAGTCACCACTAAATATAACTATGGGTCTCACGCCCACAACATCCATCATGTTCGCATCATGGCGCGTGCCGGAATCTTCGGCGCATCGGAGCGAATCTTACGCCCATGATGCAACACACAATAACAAGGCCGCATGCCACATGCCCGGACATCGGTGTAGACATGCCCATGTAACCTCAATAACAATATCTCGTGGTCAACCCTCGCCGCATGGCCACATGCCCCGAATATCGTGACGGTGTAGACACGCCCATGTTGCAAGAATAACCATATATCGTAATTAACTCGCCGCATGGCCGCATGCCCCTAATATCGCGACGGTGTAGACATGTCCATGTTGCGAATAACCATATATCGGTAATTAACTCCGCATGGCCGCATGCCCCGAATCATCAGACGGTGTAGACATGTCCATGTGACATCAACAACAAGACAAGAATCAAAATGGAAACATACCCGTGGAATTCTCCATCATCGCCAAAGACGCCCAAGTAAGTTCTCAACAAGTCAACCGCCTCTATCGAGACGCCAGAATACGTAAAGACCACACTTGCACAACAAAGGCTATCATCACAAGCATAGACAAGTTTCACAACAATCAAGCATAGGCAAGTTTCACAACAACAAGCATAGGCAAGTTTCACACAACTCAAAGTACTTTCATTTTATGCCAAAGTCCGGGTTTTTAACCCCAAAGTACTACATACGTTAAGTTCTTTTAAAAGAGATCCATTACTTTTATAAAAGTCACCCGATACCCGTAGTATTAGAATGACCAACCCACATTCCTTTCCAAAATCAAGTAACAACGTTCTTTTCCTAAGTTCCAGTTTGCCTAGTTTCAATTACTCAAGCTTCTCATTTTCAAATGGTTTCATAGTTCATAAACTTAATCCCTTGCTTCCTTTCTAGAACACTTGAGTAATATATGTCTCACGTGAGAGTAGGGTAGACTTGTTTACAACATTCTTATTACAAGATCCATGATCTAGAAAATGTAATATCATTTTGTCTCATCTTAGTTTCTATGCAGATGAGGTTTCTACCGGTTTTAATACGATACATCATTATTCAATACGCTTTCCTTTATTAACGCCGCAGTTGGTCCTGTCGATACACATTCTCGATTTCCAAACTGTGAAACATTATCCCTTTAAATAAAACCAAGTACTCATTACTCACGAATGAGGTTTCACACAAACATTCACATTAAAACAAATAAGTTAAGTCTCTTATCTTATAAGATCAAGTCTCTTAACTTCTAACATTAGTAAACCATTTTCTTCACCTCTTAAGACATTATACCTAACTCCCCATAAAGCTAGTATAACTCTTTTTAAAACCTTTAAAACCAAGTGTTACTCTCCTTCAAAACGATTTATAAATCTTTTGAAATACAAAGAAGTTCTTTATTATAACTAGCCGCTTATAATTCACATCGCTACCTTTAAAACCACAAAGTATTTTTTACCTACATAAAGTCATATAACCAACTTCCCATAAAGCCGTTATAACACTTTATGTTTTAAAACAATCAAACACGCTAACACACGCACGCTCACCGCACTACATAGTTCACACATATCATGCTAGAAGAGATAGGAAGAGGTTCACATACCTCGCGACGATTAGCGACAATAGCAAAATGCTCCAAGTACTTCAAACCGCTGGCTACTCCTTAAGCCACGTGATCGCACCACACGTAGTACTTCAACCTATAAGGCCACAAGGCGCTTATTAACATCTAGATCTCATCGCCCCATTTTCTACGTAAAATTTGAAGACTCTCCCGCAACAACAGAAATCTCCTCCTTTATCGAGGTCGCCACCAAGCCAACCGGGGTTAACACGCCTAACCGACGCTGCATAATTCTACTACACAAGAATGCTACATAAGTCTCATCAGAATACAGCCCTAGGTAATTACAGCTCAGCTTCTTCTCTTTATTAACCTTCTATGTGATTACTGCTCAATTCTTCATTCTTCGTGCTTAAGTCAAAAGACATTGCCACAATACTAAGTTCTTCTATATATAGTATACAACAACTATATATTCAACACTTATGTAATTTCCAATTACAATAGGGACAAGATATTTACCTCGATAAGCCCAAAATTATCCGAGTTTAATGTCGCTCCCGAGCAAGGTTTAGCTCCTCCTCCGAGTGCTCCAATCCGCTCCAACAACCCTTAAGTTCTAACCAACTTCTCTTAAGTACTTCAAACAACAATGAAGATTTCCTTAGGGTTTCGTTTAGTGGCTAAAGGAAAGTATAATCGTATTTTCCGGTTTTTCAGATAAAGGGTACTTTGGAAAGTACTATAAGGTATAAGGGCTAGAGTATTTTGGGCATTATAACAATACTAGAGAGTATTTCTATACCACAAAGGGGTATTTATACGAGACAACTAGGCTGGGGGTGTACCCCACGGCTAGCACTACTAGAGGGGGATACTTTCGCCAAGGGCCTTCTAAAAGGGGAGGCGGACGAATACAACAAGGAGAGTGAGGAGATTTCAAGACTTAGGCACACTTTGATGAAGAACTTTTCAAGCTTGTGGGGTATTTATAGGTCAAGGAATGGCCAACCAATGGCCAAGATCCATCCAAGTGTATAGCAAGTGTAGGGCTAGGATTCACCTAAGTACACCTTATCCATCTACCACCAAAATATCCTACCTAATCCTGACAAAAGCCAAGGCCAAATCGCCCACCATTGCCGCTCAACCTCATCCAATGTGAGGTGACACATGTCACCCTCCCGCTGGTCCAAAATGTTTCGCCTCTAAAAATCCGCAAAATTAAAAATGACATAGCCGGAATTTTTCCAACGAAAGTCGTGGAAACGCTTCGTCAAAACGACTTAATCGTGTCAGGTACAAATTTCGAATCTTGCCTAACTTAAGGCTCAAATTTCTACGCACGCCCTCACGCATATACCCGAAATACGAGGTATAACAGCTACCAAGCCAACCAGGGGTTTTATACGCCTAGCCGACGATACAATTCTTCAATACAATAATACACAAGTCCATCAGAATACAATCCTATGTAATTACGCTCAGCTTTCTTCTTTATTCAGCTTAAGTCAAAAGACATTGCCGCAAGTATTATTCAGATCTATACATAGTATACTTCAACTATACAATCCTACAACATGTAATTTCCAATTACATTAGGGACAAGAATATTTACCTCGATAAGCCCAAAATTATCCAAGTTATAATGTCGATCCCGAGCAAGGTTTAGCTCCTACTCCGCGCTCCAACCCGCTCCAAACAACCCTTAGAAGTTCTACACAACTTCTTCTTAATACTCCAACCAACTATGGAGATTTTCCTTGTGGTTTCGGTTTGAGACTAAAGGACATAAAGTAGTATTTCCGGGCTCTACGTGATAGAGGTATCTTTGAAATACTACAAGGTATACTACTAAGGTAATTGGGTATAAGAACAATACTTTGGAGAGTATTTCTACCAAGAGAGGGGTACCTCTCAAGACACCACTAGGGAGTGGTGTACTCGGCCAAGGACTCAGGAGTGGTGCACCTCTGCCAAGGCCTCTCAAAGGAAGAGGGGAGGACGAAACCACAAGGAGGAGAGGAGGTTTTCAAGACTTGGAAATTATGGAACGGATGAAGAAGTCTTCAAAGGGAGGGTATTTATAGCCAAGCAAAGGCCAACCAATGGCCAAGATCTAGCTGGCTGGGCAAGTGGAGGGCCAAGATATGCCCAAGTGCCCCTAGACCCTACTCCTTAAAACCTCAAAAATATCTACACAAATATCAACCAACACTTTCCCATTCAATCGCCCTAACGCCTCTTTCAGTCCACCAACGAGAGGTGCCAAGTGTTGCCCTCTCGTTGGTCCAAAACGTTTCGCCTCTAAAAATCCGCAAAAATACTAAATGACATAGCCGTAAATTACCCTTCGTAGTTAGGTAGAGCGTTTGTCGAAAAACGACTCTAACCGGGTGTTGTGCACAAACATATTTCGGCCAAGGGTGCCACATGGGGGTGACACGTGTCGCCCCCCGATTCGTCCAAAATATTTCGTCTTCCGAAAATATCCATAACGGCCAAAATCTCAAAATCAAAGCTTCTACAAAATCAGAATTTCTCCCGTGGGCCCCACGTGACCATTTCCGAAAATAAAATCCCAAAATTCTAATATAATCTATGAAGACCAAATACCAAATCTGGGAATCCAATTCCCATTAACGAACCTTTTTCTTCACAAAAACCGGAAACTTTTCCGTCGAAAACTCACATCTTTCTTTCTTTTCAAAATTTCTGTCGTACTCTCGTACGTACGTCCTCACTTACATACCCTGCAACTACGGGGTATAACACCATGAGACTCGATAAAGAATCAGGTGGAATACGTGTCTCGGCCCATCCCATGGGACTCGATAAAGAATCAGGTGGAATACGTGTCTCGGCCCATCCCATGGGACTCGATAAAGAATCAGGTGGAATACGTGTCTCGGCCCATCCCATGGGACTCGATAAAGAATCAGGTGGAATACGTGTCTCGGCCCATCCCATGGGACTAGATAAAGAATCGTGTGGAATACGTGTCTCGCCCATCCTACGGGACTCGATAAAGAATCATACATACAGATCACCCTACCCTCCATCGAGACGCGGTGGTATAGAATACAAAGATTTGCACAACAAGGCTATCACACGCAAACATAGGCAAGTTACACACAACTTGAAGTACTTCCATTTTATGCCGAAGGCCAGGTTCTAACCCCCAAAGTATTACGTACGTTAAATTCTTTAAAAAGATCCAATTCTTTTATAAAGGTCACCCGATACCCGTAGTATTAAAAACAGAGTGACTCACTTTTTTTAGGTAAACCAGAACACTTTCTTTTTAAAATCAAGTAACAACATTATTTTCCAACGTTCAAGTTTGCCTAATTTCAAATGCTCAAGTCTCTTATTTTAGAAAGGTTTCATAACTCATAGTCTTAATCTCTTTTAAAACAATTGAGTAACATAAGTCTTATGTGTGAGCCGTTTATTCTTGTTTATAACAATCTTGTTACAGCAGCCATGATCTAGGAAATGTAATACAATTTTGTCTTATCTTAGCTTCTATGCAGATGTAGGTTTCTACTGGTTTTAATATAATTCATTAGTCAATACGTTTCCTTTATTAACGCTGCAATGGTTTGTTCGATACTTATTCTCATTTCCGAAATCAGTAAAACATTATTCTTTAAAAGCCAAGTACTCATTACTCACGAATGAGGTTTCACAACTTTTTAACGAAATTCATAGTCCTTAATCATTTCATAAAACGTCATTTATAAGTTAAGTCTCTTATCTTTTAAGATCAAGTCTCTTAACTTCTAAAATCAACAAACCATTCTTTTACCCACATAAAGTCGTTATAACTAACTTCCCATAAAGCAATTATAACACCTTATGTTTTAAACCAACCAAACTCGTTTAGCACACGTACGTCTACCGTACTACATAGTTCACAACAATCATGCTAGAAAAGATAGGAAGAGGTTCACATACCTCGCGACGATTATCGACAAATAGCAAAACGCTCCAAGTACTTCAACCCGTCGGCTACTCCTTAAGCCAAGTAGATCACGCCACACGTAGTACTCCACTCCTAAAATGGTCATAGTACTTCTATTAAACCTTTCTTACCATTGAAGACTTATATCAATAAAAAGCCCTCTAATTCTACGGAAAATTGGGCAGCACTTCCCCCGTTTTTACTCACTTTTCCATCTTTCTCCAAGGCCCGAATAATCGTAATTATATGCCATATATAAGGCGTAATAATTAAACAACATAAAGAAGGGGATTACACGCCCAAACGGTAACGCGGTTTACTATCACGCCTTCATAACAACAATAAGTAAAAGAAGGGGATTACGCGCCCAACCGGTAACGCGGTTTACTATCACGCCTTCATAACAATACAATAATTAAAAAGGGGATCACACGCCCAAACGGAACGCGATTGAACAATCTTCCCCTTAAAAGAAATGTAAATACAGTCCAAAGTAAATACAGTCCAAAGTAAATACAGTCCTTAAGTTGGGGTCCTTGGCCAACTTTGTCCATTTTACTTATCCAAATTACTCATTAGTCATCCAACTTATATTTCCATCCTTAATATAAGTTATAGTTACTTTGTTAATTACTTCTTCACAAGTAAGATACGTTGGATACGTTGGATATGTTTTTACCATTTTAATGGCTAACGGCCAGTCCTTTCTTTTAACAAGTTAACAAGATCCAACTCTTCCAAACTTTACTCCATATATTATATAATCCATAATATACTTATAATATATGTATAATCACCAATTCACAAAGAGGTTTAAGTTTCACTACCTCAAATAGCCTAAGAATATCCAAGTTCTTAAAGTCGCTCCAAGCAAGTCTTAGCTCCAAATCCTTTGTGTTCCAATCCGCTACAAGCAACCCATAGAAGCTCCTAACCAACTTCTCTTCAAGATTCAACTCCAAAAAGTGAAGAACACTTAGGGTTTCCAACTAGTAACTTTCGGCCAAGGCATGAACAATAGGCTAGGGGTGTGAAATCTTTTCCAACTCTTGGTACACAATCTTCCTAAAACCTTAGGGAAGAACACTTGAGAGTTTAAGAATTATTGGACAAATTTAGGTCAAGTTATGGCACCATGGCCGAGAGCTCAACAAGGGAGAGGGAGGGTTTTTCTCAAGTCTTGAAATGTCTAAGTGTGGAAGATTTCATCAACTAAGGGTGCATATATAGGACAACCAAGGGCTAGGATGAAGGCAAGTGTGTGGTTGAGATTAAGGACAAGTGTGTGTGGGTCCCACAAGCCACTTGTCCACACTAAAATATCTTGCAAGACAAGGCCACTTCTCTTGCCACATGGCACACAATTTCGGCCACAAGGCCACCTAGGGGGGTGACACGTGTCACCCTCCTACTCGTCCAAAATATTTCATCTTCCGAAAATATCCATAAAGGCCAAAATCTCGAAAACAAAGTGGGCCCCACAAAACCGTAAATTTCTCCCGTGAGCCCACGTGACCAATCCCGGAAATAAAATCTCATAATTATAATATAATTCAAGAAGCCCAAATACCAAATCTGGGAATCCAATTCCCATCAACGAACCTTTTTCCTTCACAAAACCCGCAAACTTTTCCGTCGAAAAATCACATCTTTCTTCCTTTCCAATTTTAATGTCGTATTCTCGTACGTACGTCCTCGCATACATACCCTGGAACTACGGGGTGTAACACATAGGATCGCAGTTCAGCGTTTTGGGAAGCTCCGTTTCTCCGGAGGCTTATATTTGGTATGATTCCCTGAGAATATAGGTACTTGTACATTCAGGGGTATGGCGGGGCCCTGTCCCGTCATAGTTGTTATAAAAATTCTTAGGTCTCAGAGTAATCACAGGCGTGGTTTGTAAAGGATGTAACTGTTCAAGTTTTTAATTTATATACAGAAAGGTGACCGTTTTGGTTAGCCTGTTTTCTTATGTTATATCTTGTTTCATGTTTAAGTTTTTATTTCCGCTGATTATCTCTGATGTTGTATCACTAGGGTGCTCGGGGTAAGGCACCAGTCGCGGGCCCGATGTCTGGTCGTGACAGATCCTATGAGCGAGTATCAACAACATGTGTACCTCTACCTGCGGCATGAACGCAGCCCCCCGAAGGAGGTCAGTACAACATGTAACAAGTATGTGAAACTAAAAATATTGTAAATGAAATCATAACAGTCTATATAAAACAGGAGACAGGTATGATAGCCAAACTACAGTACACAACATATAAGCAGTCATGTCAAGTCAGGGACTCACGCCCTCAAAGTCATCACTCAAATATAACCATGGGTCTCACGCCCACAACATCAATCATGCCCATGGAATTCCTTCCTCACTGCCGGCAGTCTATGATATAACAACATCAAGGAGTACACATGAACACTGTGTCCCACTCAGGTTATAGGAACCGTGACGGCAAGTACGAAGGCATAGCTACCAGATCCACCCTGCATCATCAACTGACCGGGTCAAGTACGAAAGCCAACTACCAGAACCTACCGTACCAACTATGCTATGAAATCGATCGGGCAAGTAAGGCGCATAGCCACTGTAACCAACTCGCGCGCGATCCGACCGGGGCAAGTACGAAGCCAACTACCAAAACCGCGTCATACCAACAACACCATATAATCAGATTACGAAACCGACCGGGCAAGTACGATAGCTCTACCAGATCCACTCGCATCACGCCGACCGGGCAAGTACGTGAGCTAACCACCGATCCACCTGCATCATGAAACTTCGCCCTAACATCAAAAACTGCGGTCACGGTCGACCGGGCAAGTACGATAACCTCTACCAGATCCACCCTGTATCACGTCGCTGACCGGGGAAAGTACGTAAGCTAACTACCACATCCACCCTGCATCACGAGACTTCGCCACAAAACTAAACGGGGCAAGTATGAAGGCTAACTACCAGATACCTCCTGCATCACGCCAATGACGGGGGCAAGTACGAGAGCCAACTACCAGATACCAAGCTGTATTAGTAAAACCTCATGGAGAGCTAGTCCATGGAATAACACTATCAACAGGGAAACGAACCCTCATCATGGCCGCATACCCGTGGACCATCCATCGAGTCAGTATGCCCATAGACTATCATAGTGGAAGCATACCCGTGGGCCGCCCATCGTGTCAGTACGTCCAAAATGATCAAGAATAACACAACCGGGAGTTTAACCCGCCGCATGGCCGCATGCCCCCGAAATTCTTCATCGGTGTAAACATGTCAATGTAACGACAAGATAACCGACCCTCCACCGAGAGACGCGGTAACATAAGGATATAACACTTGCACAACAAGGCTATCACAAGCAAACATAGGCAAGTTACTCACACTCAAGATACTTTCATTTTATGCCAAAAATCCGGGTTTTAACCCCAAAGTACTACATACTTTAACTCTTTAAAAAGATCCATTTGTTTCACAAAAGTCACACGATACCCGTAGTATCAAAATAAAGTAACTATCTTTTTAAGTAAACCAAAACAATTTCCATACCTTCTTTTTAAACCAACATAAGACAAAACCATGCCTTCCCTTTAAACCAATTTAAGACACAACCATGCCTTTCTTTTAAACCAAACACTTCAATTCCTCAAGTCTCTTTTCTTTTAGAAATCAAGTTCCTTACTTTGGAATTTAAGAAAAATCAATACTTGTTATTAATGATCTTATTAAAGCAGTCATGATCTAGGAAATGTAATACAATTTTGTCTTATCTTAGCTTCTATGCAGATGGAGGATTCTACTGATTTTAATTTAATTGATTGTCAATACATTTTCCTTTATTAACGCTGCAATGGCTTGTTCGATACTTATTCTCATTCCCGAAATCAATATAACTTTATTTTTTAAAGACCAAGTACCCATTACTCATGAATGCGGTTTCACAACTTTTTAACACAAACCAAGTCCTTAATATTTCACATCAAGTCATTTATAAGTCAAGTCACTTATCTTTTAAAATCCACAAACCATTCCTTTACCTACATAAAGTCGTTATAACTAACTTCCCATAAAGCCGTTATAACACTGTATGTTTTAAACCAACCAAATTGCTTAGCACACGTGACGCTCACCGTACTACATAGTTCACAACAATCATGCTAGAAAGGATAGGAAGAGGTTCACATACCTCGCGACGATTATCGACAAATAGAAAAATGCTCCAAAGTACTATAACCCTGCTAGCCTTTTCCACCCTTCAAGTAGAATACGCTACTCGTAGTACTTCAACCTATAAAGGCCACAAAACGTCTATCAACTTCTAGATCTCTTCGTAGAAAAATTCTAAGCACAAGGTTCCTTATTCTACGAAAAATTCGCAAAGACTCTCCCGAATAAACTTACCACCACCACTTTCAAGGCCCGATACCAAACCAACAACTCCAAGAGGATTACACGTCTAACCGGACGTGTACAAAACTGCCCCACAGTAATACTACATAAGTTTACTGTAAATACAGTCCAATGTAAATACAGTTCAATTCTTTTTCAGTCCTCTTTCCATATATTCTATATACTACTACAACATGTAATCTCCAATTACAATAGAAGGACATAGATCATTACCTCGATAAGCCCAAAATTATCCAATGCTTAAAAGTCGATCCTGAGCAACGTTTAGCTCCAATTCCTTACGTTCCAAACCGCTCCAAGCAACCCTTAGACGCTCCTAACCAACTCCTCTTCAAGATCTAACTCCAAAAAGTGAAGAACACCTTAGGCTCAAATAGGGAAACTTTCGGCCAAGGCAACTTTCTAGGCTAGGGGTGTGAAATCTTTTCCAACTCTTGGTTCACAATCTTCCTAACACCTTAAGGAAGAGCACTAAAAACTTTAAGAATTTTTGGACAACTTTTGCTCAAGGGGGAGGCTAAATGCCGAGAGGTACACAAGGGAGGGAGGGAGAATTGCTTTGGAAAATCTCAAGTGTGGGATGAAGTCTTGCATCCAAAGGGAGGGGTATTTATAGAGAAATCAATGGCCAAGATCAAGGCAAGTGTGTGGTGAGATTGGGGGACAAGTGTGTGCCCACAAGCCACTTGTCCAAGCAAGACCAATCTTGAGACAAGTAGCTAGCCACATGTCACACAATAATCGGCCAAGATGGCCACTTGGCAACACATTTCGGCTACAAGCCACCTAGGGGGGTGACACGTGTCGCCCTCCTACTCGTCCAAAATATTTCATCTCCCGAAAATATCCAAAATATCGAAAATAAAGTGGGCCCCACAAAATCAGAATTTCTCCTGGCCCCACGTGACCATTTCTGGAAAATAAAATCCATAATTCTAATATAATCAAAGAAGTCTAAATACCAAATCTGGGAATCCAATTCCCATTAACGAACCTTTTTCCTTCACAAAATCCGGAAACTTTTCCGTCGAAAAATCACATCTTTCTTCCTTTCCAATATTAATGTCGTATTCTCATACGTACGTCCTCACATACATACCCTGGAACTACGGGGTGTAACAGACTTGCCACTTGTCCACCACAAAAACGGTTAAGGACACTTGTCCACCAATATTCGGCCAACATGGCCATATGGGGGTGACACGTGTCGCCCCCCTACTCGTCCAAAATATTTCATCTTCCGAAAATATCCGTAGTGCCAAAAATCTCTAAAACAAAGTGGGCCCCACAAAACCGTAAATTTCTCCCGTGGGTGTCACGACCCGAACCTCGCCTGGATCGTGCCTTACCCTGCACCCTAGTGATACAACATCGAGTAATCAATGAACATAAAACAAGACATGAAAATATTATGAAGTAAGAAACGATGTGAGAAAACTTGCCTTTACGGCATATATATATAGATCAATTTAAAACCGAATAGCTACATCCCATTACAACTCGCCACAACAAGATTACTGCACTTAAGAAAGATATGACCACAATGGCGGACAGGCCCCGCCATACCTCAATGTAAATACCTACAACGACAGTGACTATACCACCGATAAGCCTCCGAGAAACGGAGCTTCCCATACGCCGAATCGTGACCCCGAGAACTAGGATCGACGATCGTGTACCTCAACTGCGGCATGAACGCAGCCTCGGCGAGGTCGCATAACAGTACCAAGTATGTGAAATCAGAAGTACTTAAATGAAAACATATCATTTTAAAATCAGTTTTGCAAGTATGTATGAAACAACCAAGGTAAATCGCACATAGTGCCACATCATAAACAAGAGCAACAATAGGTAAATCAGAATGTGTCTTTTCTAGGTCGCGAATGATCGAAGCAGGCCAATTTCCCGTAGTATCACCATGCAAGCCTAATCTCGACTCAGTAGTCCGCATAGGCCACTCATGTAGGCCCGCATAGGGTATGTAACCCCGCATCGAGGGTAGCTACTCCTTGGCATCGTCCTGGACCCGCAGTCCGCATGGCCACAGAGACCGCATGACCACAAGGGCCGCAAACTAACCTGGAACTCCCGTAGTTCCGCATGGATCCTCGACCCGCATGAGGTATTCTCGAATCACGGTCCTGCATCGCCGAGTCTACCCCGCATCGGAGGGGAGCTTAACCTCCAGAAATATGTCAAGAGGTGAGTGATATTATACTAACATAATATCTTATCGTTACACAACATAAGCACAACAAGAATACTCTCTTCACAAACGTTACAAGACACTAACACACATAGCATCATATCACGCCTACTTATCAAATCAACAAGACATTATTAAAAGGCTATCACAAACCAACACAATCAATTTATACACACAATGTACATTCTATTATATGATTAACAAGATCGAGTATCTATTCCCAAAGTACTTCATACATTATCTTTTAAAAGATACGTTACGTTTACAAAAGTCACACAATACCCGTAGTATATGAAAATAGAGTGATTATCCTTTCAAGTAAATCAAAACACTTCTCTTAGATAAAATCAAGTAACAACATTCTTTTCCAAATGTTTCAAGTTTGCCTAATTTCAATTACTCAAGTTTCTCGCTTTTCAAAGGTTTCGTAGTTCATAATTTTAATCACTTAATGATATAATTCTCCTTTAAAAGCAATTTGAGAAACATATGTCTGATACGTGAGTAGGTTATTCTTGTTTATAACAATCTTATTTAAGCCACCATGAGCTAGGACAGGTAACATCATTTTGTCTCATCTTAGTTTCTATGCAGATGGAAGTTTCTACCGGTTTTACTAATACATTATTAGTCAAAACATTTCCTTTATTAGCGCTGTGGTTTGTTCGATACTTATTCTCGATTTCCAAATCAAGAAACATTATTGCTTTTAAAAATCAAGTACTCATTACTCGCGAATGAGGTTTTACAACATTTTTTAACAAAATGTTAATTACCAAGTAAAACAAGTTAAGTCTCTTATCTTTTAAGATCAATAAACCATTCATTTTACCATTCTTAAGACGTTATACCTAACTTCCCATAAAGCTAGTATAACTCTTATGTTTTCAAAACCAAGTATTATTCTTCTGTTAAAAAGGATTCAAAGATTCTTTGAAGTACTTCAAGATTCTTTATTATTACACATCAAGTCAGTTATA